>CM076064.1:20445000-22845000 GCA_038088235.1 Zacco platypus
GAACAAATGTAGAAAATGGACCAAAAGACCACCACACACACCAGTGTGAACAAAGTAAAGTGTTTGCCTAATCTGTAGCTGCAGTAGTAACTGCATAGGATTATACACATCCTCAGCATGTGTGAGCATGACCTGACAAGGGGATTTACCTATAATTTCTCCATGAATAATCACTAATGGTGAAGTTATAAATGTATGGCTTTATGGATAAGACTCTGGTTAATATCTAAAATTATTAATCATTGTTTAAAACATATCTTAATCTAGTTGTAATATCATGTTATACATATTTAAATTATAGTAGCACTTTACAGTAAGATTCTGTTAGTTAACATTATAAAACTATTGTTGTAACTATCATCTATAATATAATTATTGTATTATTTATTTAAGTCTTGGTCTTGTCATTTGTCACCTGTGAATGTCATTGTTTTACTTTATATTTAATCATGTAGCATAATTTTTCATTTTACTGTTTTTCAGGAAACCGAGGGTGACCCTCTTTATGAGATATCTGTACAGGAAGAGATTACTGCCCGTCTTCACTTTATCAAGTTTGAGAATGCTTACATCGAAACCTGCCTGGATTTCATTAAGGACCACTTGGTTAACACAGAAACCAAAGTCATCAAAGCTACTGGTGGAGGGGCATACAAGTTCAAGGACTTGATAGAGAAAAAGTTAAAACTGAAGTAAGTAGAATTTTAGAGCTTACTGAGAACAATACAGACAAGTTTTGAGTTCAAGGATTTAAACAATCAAGCATTTATTGTGAATTGTTGTAATGGTAGTTACATAATTTATTTTTTCCTCTAGAGTGGACAAAGAGGATGAAATGACGTGTCTGATTAAGGGATGCAACTTTGTTCTGAAGAATATTCCACATGAGGCTTTTGTGTATGCCAAACACGCTGATTCTGAATTCCGGTTCCAGAATACACATCCGGATATCTTCCCTTATCTACTTATAAATATTGGCTCTGGAGTCTCAATAGTAAAGGTATATAAATAAATAACGGTATCTACATGTTTCTGTGACATGCACACACACAGAAATGCTGAGTTTGTGGACTCTGTGACTTTCTAAAAGGAGCATGCATATGTTGTTTTTGAAGGTTGAATCGGAGGACAAATTTGAGCGTATTGGTGGCAGTTCTATAGGTGGTGGCACTTTTTGGGGTCTTGGAGCATTACTCACAAAAACTAAGGTGGTTCATTTTGTGAATTTTTACTAGGAATTTCTATTTATTCTTTATTTTTCATGCACTTACTTATTTTGAATTTCCATTCCCATTCTCTATCTTAGAGGTTTGATGAACTTTTGCAGTTAGCTTCTAAAGGACAACACACAAATGTGGATATGCTTGTTAAAGACATCTATGGTGGTGCTTACGGGTCCCTGGGTTTAACTGGTGACCTCATTGCAAGTAGCTTTGGGAAATCAGCCACCACAGACAAAGGTAAAGTAAAGCTCATGTGCTTTGATTGTAATGAGGCAATTTATTGTATGATCTGTTTTCCTCACCCAAGAAGAGTCGTTTGACCCTTCACCCAGTTGGCAGTGTTACTAGTGTGAAACGAAGGCAAAGGTCTTTGGTTTCATAAAGGCGGGTATGAGGGAAATGTAAAAGAAATCTGGTCCTTTTGAAGGTCTTAAGTAATATTAAAACAAACAGACCAGCAGAGTGTCTGGCTGGTGAATATCCCACAACATACTTAACATCTTTATTTAGGTATGCACTGTTTAGCACCATTTTATTCAGATGAAGAAATGGTTTACTTGCAGGATTTTTTCTGTGTTGAAAATATTTTGGCGACCAGAGCCAACCACCAAAATTAACCTTTGTCCCGCAAAAAGGAAAATAATTATTTATTTTGATACCTACCATTCTGCAATACTGGTACCTACTGATAGCAGGCTTCTTTAAAATGCTCCTGTGAAAAGCATCCAAGTTTTCTATTTACAACGTGTTTTTTGCAGCGTTAAGCAAACAAAGTATAAACGCAATGTCAAAAAGAGATTCATTGCACAGCATAGACAGGTTCATTGATTATAACTGGAGTTTTCACAAGTGTGCAGCTTTGTGTACCTCACGTTGTAATTGGCAGCTTCAGCACATATAATCCTTTGGGGGTCCTGGAACTCTGTGATTATTAAAAATCCCAGGATGTCTTTCGAAAAGAATTGGAGTGTAACCCCGGTATCCTGGCCGGCATTTGCCCGTTGGCCTCTGCCCATCATGGCCTCCTAATTGTACCCATAGATACTGATTGGCTTCATCAGTCTTGGCTTCGTCTCCCCTCCACCAATAATCTGGTGTGTGGTGGGCATTCTGGCGCCATATGGCTGCTGTTGCAGGTGGATTCTGCACATTGGTGGTGGTTGAGGAGATTCCTCCTTCTATATGTAAAGCGCATTGCTTTGCTTACACAAAGCATTATATAAATGTAAGATATTATTATTATAGCAGCGAGTATGTTTTTCATCCTGCTAACTACACTTTGCAAAGTTTCTGGATTGACAACCATATTTAAATGTGCAATTTGAATCCAATTGCCAGTAATAACCATAGTAATGGACTGAACAAAACAATCTTATGCTTGTCAAATGATATGTGCTTTAATTCTTTGTGTAAATGCAAAATAATAGACCTTCCACTTTTTCTATGTATTGTATAATGTTACTTTGGTGTTCATTTTAATACTAACTTTACAAAATGGTCACGTAATGAATTTTTACTTAAAATCTGTAAATTTAAGTATAAAATAGTTTTTTTTATGATCTGTCCTGACAGTAATTATTTTTTAATTCAAAAATAAGTTGGATAAGTTAATATTACAAACTGTTTCTTTGCATTTATTTTGGATTTATTTAGTACGAGGCTTGCAAAAGAGTATTTGTTTGTATTATTCAGAGTTCTCCAAAGAAGACATGGCAAAGAGTCTACTGCACATGATAAGCAATGACATTGGACAGCTTGCCTGCCTCTACGCCAAACTGCATAACCTTACTAGAGTCTATTTCGGAGGATTCTTCATTCGAGGACACCCTGTCACCATGCACACCATCACCTATAGCATCAACTTCTTCACTAAGGTCTCCAACCGTTTCTTTGTAATCTGTTCATAAGTTGTGTAATAAATCCAATTGCCATTATCAATAATGGTTAAAATGCTTGCTGGAAAACTTGATCACGTCAAACAAGCTGCTCTGTCAAATACTTCGTTTAATTGATCTTTGTCCCAGGCAACTGATTTCCGTCATAACTAGATTTCCTCCTTAGCTAGCTTCATAGCAGTACGTCTTATCACTCTCTGATACTACTAATTGTATAATACAATGATGTTCACATTTTATTTCTCACTTTCGTTTTCATGAACGAAATCTCATTACGCACTGCTATGTTTTGTGGATATTTTGGATTTATTTGTAGGGGGAGGTCCAAGCTTTATTTCTAAGACATGAAGGATATCTTGGTGCTATTGGGGCCTTTTTGAAGGGGGCAGAAGAAGACAGTAAGTTATTGTCATATATATATATATATATATATATATATATATATCTCAATCAAACCGTTTATTACTGCAGAAAGTGTTTGTTTTACTGACTTTGTTTTTAGACCCTAACCAGTACAGCTGGGGAGAGAACTATGCTGGCAGCTCTGGTCTCATGAGTGTATCTCCAGATTTAAATCCTGTGCAGCGGGCTCGAAGTGGAACGGTAAGTTGCCACAAAGAAGAGGCGATTATTATTATTTTTATTTTTATTTATTTTTATTATTAAATATTTTTTTTGAGTGAGAAAGTAGATTGTACTTGGATTTATATCTTAAGTGCAGTATATTAATGAATTTGGTCAACTGAGATGCATGCTGCTACTTATCCTTCATGACCTATTTTGTGTTCTCCATAATCTCATATCTTTTCTTTTTTTTTTCTTCTCCATCCATCTTCCCCATCTATTCTGTAACCTTTTGCCTCAGTTTTCAGTAAGTACTTTTCCATCCAGGGTTTTCTTTGAGTTTTCTCTGGATGCTTTTTGCTTTCAAGAACTGCTCATCCTCTAGCTGTTGTGCCATCACTGATAGTAGTATTCCCTGGATATGCAAGAGTCTATAAGTAGTATATAAGAACTCTCCATCTTGTATGGAAATGTCATAAAGGTGGTATTTTGATAGCGCTGTTAGGACCCGTTCACACTATTTTTTATTTATTTTTTTTATTATATAAATGTGCTCAACATGTGATAGACTCCAGGGCTGGGCACTTCCTGTCCTGGAGGGCCACTGTACTACAGACTAAAGACTTTAGACTTTATCCCTAATCAAACGCAACCAAAAAATCTAACCACAGTCTTCAGAATTGCTTGAAAACTGGTGTATTTGAGATGTCGCTAAACTGCAGGATAGTGGCCCTCCAGGACTGGAAATGCCCACCTCTGTGCTAGATGGATGTTTTTGACCATTGCTCCACTAGTCATCGCTGCTTTTTCAGTGTTACATGCATGAGTGCCATGTTTTTAAAATGCCGAACCGAATTCGGATGTAAACCTGTTTCAAGACACTGCCCCCTTTTCCATTTAGCAACACTTTCTATAATAATAATAATAATTATTTTATATATATATTCACGTTTTATTCTACAACGTCAAATATATATTATATATATGTATTTAGTAATATATTAGTATGTATATATATATATATATATATATATATATATATATATATATATATCTTTTAGTAATACACTCCCTTGTGAATTCTTTGTTGTTGTTTTTTTTAATAAAAGCTTGTACTTGTCTTGAGCTAGTGGCTAAATGGGACTATGGAGGTTGTTGAAGACATTAAATGTGCAATATTTGAGGATTTTGGCCACTAGAGCTGGGCTCCAGACTAACTTTTCCACTGGTTGCACTGGTGCTACCAATTTTATGAGTTGGTCGTACCAGCACATGATTTGGTCGCACTTTTTTTTTCTGTTTTATTCGAATAAATCTGCAAGGTCTGACAAACATTTGTCTCTCGGGGCCGCCTATTGAGGAACCCTGGTGTAAGCCATTGCTGTTGAAGTAACTTAGTGACTTTCTACCTGTGCTCTCATCATTAGTTGTGTCTGTATGCTGACTCGTCCTTTCCACCAGCATCCTTGACCTCCAAACTTTGTTTTTTTTATTTTTATTATTATTCAGTGTAACACAGTTCTTAAGAACGGGAAGGAGGAGGCGGGAACCGGCGAGCGTTCAACGTACTTTTAATAAATAAATAAACAAACAACAAAACAAAAGTAAAAGGGATGGTAACAAACAAAATAAAACACAACATAAAGTCCAGGCCTGGTCCTCTCTCGTCCTTCACTGTAGTCGCTCCTCTTTTATGCTTCCGTAGCTCCTCCGTGAGAGATACGAGACCGGTGCGCCGAGCAGCTGAAGCTCATTATCACTCGCGTCACCGGCTTCGCGCCGTTCCCTCACGGCTCTCGCCAGCCCAGCTCGCCACATTCAGCTATTAACCTTTCATTTTTATATGGATTAATTCCTAAATTTCCTGAATTCCTAATTGGCGCATTTCAGCATCATTGTGCAATGCGCGTGTACGTTTGCTCTCTAGCGGTTAATAAATAGAACTGCATGTGTCTTGGGGAAGAACATTGTAGCCGGAGCTACTTCTCTCTGTTTATGTCTATGACGAGTCACGCAGGTACTGGGATACTCCACAGCTGAGCCGAGCCGAGCCTGGTCTAAAATAGGAAAATGGGTTCATGATGTACTCGTTCATTATATAAATTTTGTTCATTTTGAAAATAAAACAGTTTCGGATGGCAGCAGCTGCTGATACCTTGTTCTGTTACACACGCGCGAATAACATGATCATGCACTCGCACAAATGCGGCCACATAAAATTTTAACTCGCAGATTCTCAAAAAAAGGTCACGCATGCAACCATTTTGGCCGCAGTCTGGAACCCTGTAGAGGGTGTACAGTCAGATGGGAATCGTAGATCATGTTCATGGATGAGGTAAAGTAGTAGTTTTATAAATGTTGCGCTTGATGGCATGATTTTATTTCATTATAATGAATTAGCCGCAAATAAAGCAAGGTTTAACACTAAATTGGTTTTCATAGATGTTACTGTATTTGTCCAATTCATTGGTGTGATAATGCTGCACAGTTTTGTGTTCAAAACAATCATAGTAAAAGTACAGTTGAACATACCCGCAACATTTGCAAAAAGGCTGATTAATATTTATGTATAACACTGTATTAATTTCCATTATCATGTCGGATGAAGTGTATGGCAATGTCAACAAACTAATCACAAACCAAATGCAATAACGCTGACCTTAATAAACATTACTCGTACAGAATGCAACTCATACGCAGTTTTGGCATCTGACACATTTGATGTAGTGACAAGTATTTCACTAAAGCTACAGTATAAAATGGAATTACAGCCAACAGTTCATAACATGCCTTGAAGTATTCATAGTGAACATCACCTCACCAATTTTGCATCATATGCATAGACAAGAACAAGACATTCAAATAATAAGACTAACACTGTTGATTGATATAATAATCACAAGTTTTTTCTCAGTAAAGGAATCCAAATGTCTATTAAAACAAGATTGGCGTCTCTGTCTTGTTGAAGTTTATCGCAAAGTTCTTTCCATTTAGGAAATGCAACACCGATGTTGTTCCTCGTTTTATTTTTCTTCTTGTCCCAAAGTCTTCTTGGGTCATTTGGTTGATGTTTACGTTTATGGGACTTGTCTTTGTTGACAGAACCAGCCACAAACAGTAAAGAATAATAGTGTTCCATAATGACTGCTGAAACAAGCTTGTTGTTTGATAGACGCTACAACTACTATTTCCGCATTTGTCCATGAGACTATGTTGTCATGGTTTCTACGGCAGTAAAAGCAGAAACCGAGGGTAACGTGGACGTCGTTGACTGGCTATTCCCGCACACGTGCCTGAGCCTTGGTTAAAATCGCAATTTTCTCATGATTTACAAAGAGTTGGAAACATTTGGGATATTGTAAATACTCAACTGAACAAAATATATAACACTGGCCTAGTGGTTTTTGGATATATTACTGCAAAAATTGTACATATTGCACCTTTAAAGCCAGCATGAAATAGAAGTTGCCATAGTCTTCCCTGTTGTGACATATATCTGATGTCTGAAATGAAGCCAAGCCTATATCTGAAATGACTTCTCGAACAAGAAAAAATGTAGGTTGGGACTTGATTTTGGAGGAAAACTCATACTAGTCTGCTTTCACAACCTTTTTTTCACAACCCTTTTTTTTTTTTTTAAATAAAGACTGAAAGAGTTGTTGTAAGCTGTTATTGTTTTAACATTTTCTTGGTGTCAATAGCACTTCTGCTGAGGATATATAGCAGTTCCTTTGCAGATGAATGCACAAATTGTCATTTAGTGCATTGTGGGTACTTACCCCTCTTCCTTCATTGTCTTCAGTTTGACATGTTGGAGATGGACCGCCTGGAGAGGCAGCTAGTGAATCTCCCCCTGCTGCAGGACCCAACCTCTTATATCCCAGACACCGTGGACTTGACTGAGGATGCTTTGGCTCGGGAGTACTGGCTCTTCTGCTTTGAGGAAGCATTGGATGGGGTGAGAATTTCAGGTTAATTTGCTATGCTAACTTGTTAGAAAATTAGGTAGGCCAGTAAATTTTTGTGGCTTATTGTCCAACAACTACCCACTGAGATTTTCTGACTGTGTTTAATTGAAACAATATTTGACCCATACTGGTAAATTATTGTTTCAGTGTTCTTCTATGAATAATGTACAGAAAACACTCAATAAATTGTTGGAAATCTGTTTAGAATTTGATTTCCATTAGTTCCAATTTAGAAATGGGACAGCAATTCCTCTTGGGTCTGAAATATATAGTAGGAGTGGGAATCTTTAGCCTCCTCACGATCCGATCTGATTCTGGGAATCACGATCAGTCAAACGATTCTTGATCTAATTTTTTTATTTTTTATTTTATTAATTAATTAATTAATTAATGGGTTTACCAACTTTGGATATCAAATTTATTTGTGCATTTTTATTAAATTATTTAAGTACTTTAAAAAATTTATACAAATAAATAATTCTAAACAATTGCATGTTACAATCGCTTTTTATGAACAATAGGTGGCTCAGACACACTCAGTCTATAAAACTGCTCAAAAGACAGACATCGTGCCATAGGAGCTTTGGTATTTGTTACGCCCAAAACAATTCCCATAGTGAAACACCTCACTCTGTTATCAAAGAACCCGGGATTACATGAAATAAACCAAGTTTTAAAACACTTTAAAAGTATTGTTAGTGTAACTTTGCCAGTTTTTTGATTGAAGCACATACGCAGTTGACGTAGTGAACGCATTGCAGGCTTTCGTGTTCTATGTTCAAATCCCGACTCGTTATTGGCCGGCTCCTGTGTCAGCATCACACACATTAGGGATATGCATCTCCATATCTGAGGCCAATGCAATGCGCATCTCGATGCATAGCCAATGATAAGATACATTACAGATGCATATGAAGTAGCTACCAGTGCAATGAGATATTTCACCCCTTTTATGATGCGGTGCAATCTGATTTTGATTCAACACAATGCGATACGATGCAATGGGGAAAAAAAAAATGTTGCTCTGCAATTCACTTTGTTGAGCTATATGAAATACTTTTTACTTTTAAACAAATTCTGTTTTCTGTTTTAATTCTGGATTCCATTTATAATGGTTTAAGCAAAAACATATCTAATTAATTGAATTTATTAAAAGCAACTTTATTAATTTGTTTATAGTAATAGGGCCCTATGAATTTTTTTTCCAGAAAATTCTGAGCTGTGTATTTTATTTTTTCTGGTATTTAAATTGAGGCATAACTTTGAATCCAATGAATTTTTTTTTTTTGGCAAACAAATGCCTCATACCATACATGGTAGGCTAACACAATAGTAATGGGGCTATATTTCTGTCCCAAGTTAAAAAGAACTTTTAAATTGACGAGTTGAAGTGATCTTGAAGTTTCGGTGTGTATATATGATGACAATAGTTTTCTCAAATTAAACGGCAAAATGCTCACGAAGTGACAACTTTTTTGCGCATCTACTAATAATTCTATATTAATCGTTTTTTACCAATGCAACTTGTATCCGATGCACGCTTTTTCTATATCGATGCATTGCATCGTTAACTTTTATGCTAATACACCTTCGCGAATTGGTGAGTCTTACCATCCCTAACATGCATGGCTCGTACTGCTCACATGTATAGCGTCGGTCAGTACTGAGCTGGCCCTCAGACATAAACATGGACGCCTGTACCATGTTCAGTACAATGGTTCAAATTGTTAAATAAAGTTATATTTGTATTGTTTTCGCGCACGATAAGTATTCTCATCCTTTCATGACATTTAAAGTTGAACCACTGCAGTTACAACTATTTTATAGTCACGTTCATGAATAATAACTTTCAGGACCTCAAATGCTCAAAAAAGATGTTTCTGCCTATATGTAGTTCAGAAACCCTCAGATTTCATCAAAAATATCTTAATTTGTACTCTGAAGATGAACAAAGGTCTTGTGGGTGTGGGATGACATGAGGGTAAGTACTTCAAGACAGAAATTTCATTTTTGGGTGAACTAACCCTTTAAGACCGTATTTTTATTCTTAATAATTGGGAAGACTCTTTAATCAAAGCAACTTGTAGATGAAATGTATATCTTGCATTCACTAAGTGTGTTCATTGAAATCGAACCGATTAACATTTGTGTTGCTAGCGTCATCCTCTGTAGCACTTCGGTAGCTTGCAGTCAGAGGCTGGGGTCAAAGGCAGAGGTTTGCTGTACACTAGATATTGATTATATATTATATTGATTTATATATTATTTTTGAGTAAATTTCATAGCTACTGTTCAAGCGGTATTCAAATGGCAGACTAATTCCATCCTGACATTGGGACATAATTGTGGCATCTCTACAGATTAAAGAGAGCAGTGCAAAACAACGGAGGGCTTCCCACAACAAGCGGTCAAGGTTGTTTACGATCTTTCGCGCCACATCCTCTGATATTTTTATCTAGAGCAGTGCTTCCCAAACTGTGGGCCGCAGCCCCGGTGGGCCGTAGCGGTATTGCAGGGGGGCCGTAGCTAGTCCAAATCAATAATTAATAATTAATAATTAAAATAATTAAAATATTCCAATTGTTCTAAAATTAGATTTTTTGAAAGTATGTAAGGTTAGTGTTATGGATTTAAATATATTTGTAAAGAATGTTTACATCATAATTCACATGAAATTCTTACAAACTTGTTAATAAATGTATTTGTAGGTAAATGTCGGTATATATTTTTTAACTGCGGGGTCGTGGAGCTTTTGCAATGTTTTTGGGGGGCCTTACCCCTCTTAAGTTTGGGAAGCTCTGATCTAGAGCCAAACAAGGCAGCCGCATGGATTTTGAGCTGCTCAGCAACCTGCTTGTTTTTTTAGCTTTTTAAACAATGATAACTTTAAAATAGTTTGGAAGTACATGAACAGATCATTTATTGATGTGACTTAATGCTTAAATTGGCAATTGGGACACGTCCATGGAATTATTTCTTGCAGATTTTGAATGGATTGGAAATGCGGCCCACTTTATATGAAATGCGGCCTACTCGTCTACAAGCTGGATGGATGGAACTTAATTCGCATTAGAATTAACCAACCTAAATTAATGCCATCTATGCCTGGTTTTCTCGTTGCCAATGTATGTTTTTTACGTCACAAATGCGATGAGCTGCACAGCATACCAGTGAATAATAACTTGACAGTTATTGTCAGAGACCTGGCTAAATGCCTATATTTCAGATTCAACTGTAACTTTTCCTGGGTACTCGATACTTTTGTGGGATCGTGAGGGCAGTGGGGGAGGAGGAGTTGCTTTGTTAGTCTGTAACAACATCTCTGATTCGACTGACTCACCTAGAAGAAGAAAAAATTGAAGCATTATGGGTCTGGTTACGTCCCAGACGTCTTCCTCGAGGGTTCAGTTGTATTATTGCTGCTGTGCTGTATTTCCCTCCGCCCAACCTGACATACTAATCACTCAGTACCTGGATCGTTGCCTTAGAAATATTGAAAGCAACTAAGCGGGCTGCAATCATCATATTTGGTGACACAAACAAGTACAAGTCTGAAATCACTTGAAGCAGAGATGTCCTGAAACAGATTGTGGCAGGAGCAACAAGGAAGTTCAACAGACAATTGGACTCAGTCTTTACTAACATTTCATCCATGTACAGGTGCTGGTCATATAATTAGAATTTCATCAAAAAGTTGATTTATTTCATTAATTCCATTCAAAAAGTGAAACTTCTATATTATATTCATTCCACACAGACTGATATATTTCAAATGTTTTTCTTTTAATTTTGATAATTATAATTGACAACTGGGGAAAATCCCAAATTCAGTATCTCAGAAAATTAGAATATTGTGAAAAGGTTCAATATTGAAGACACCTGGTGCCACACTCTAATCAGCTAATTAACTCAAAACACCTGCAAAGGCCTTTAAATGGTCTGTCAGTCTAGTTCTGTAGGCTACACAATCATGGGGAACTGCTGACTTGACAGTTGTCCAAAAGACTACCATTGACACCTTGCACAAGGAGGGCAAGATGCAAAAGATCATTGCAAAAGAGGCTGGCTGTTCACAGAGCTCTGTGTCCAAGCACATTAATAGAGAGGCGAAGGGAAGGAAAAGATGTGGTAGAAAAAAAGTGTACAAGCAGGGATAGGATTGGAGAGGATTGTAAGACAAAACCCATTCAAAAATGTGGGGGAGATTCACAAAGAGTGGACTGCAGCTGGAGTCAGTGCTTCAAGAACCACTACACACAGACGTATGCAAGACATGGGTTTCAGCTGTCACATTCCTTGTGTCAAGCCACTCTTGAACAACAGACAGCGTCAGAAGCATCTAAAGCAAATTTTGCATTTCCTTTGGAAATCAGGGTCCCAGAGTCTGGAGGAAGAGAGGAGAGGCACACAATCCACGTTGCTTGAGGTCCAGTGAAAAGTTTCCACAGTCAGTTATAGTTTGGGGTGTCATGTCATCTGCTGGTGTTGGTCCACTGTGTTTTCTGAGGTCCAAGGTCAACGCAGCCGTATACCGGGAAGTTTTAGAGCACTTCATGCTTCCTGCTGCTGACCAACTTTATGGAGATACGGATTTCATTTTCCAACAGGACTTGGCACCTGCACACAGTGTTAAAGCAACCAGTACCTGGTTCAAGGACCATGGTATCCCTGTTCTTAATTGGTCAGCAAACTCGCCTGACCTTAACCCCATAGAAAATCTATGGGGTATTGTGAAGATTTCAAGATTCTTTATGTTGGGGAGACTTAAAAGGACTGTATTTAAATTTAGCTGGATCTACTGTTGTGTGGCAATCACTCCCAGGTGTCGGCCAGAACACAGGAACAAGACCAATAACTTAATTGAGGGCGTTTAATAAACTGTTGCAGTAGGCATGAGCTTACAGTCTTTCACGATGTATATACTTATATACCTGAGTGTGGTTCTGAAATAAACAAATAACAATTATGAATAACAACATTATTAGATAAATATCCATATACATTCGTCTCCACAGCTAAACAGTAACCGATAAAATTAACCATTAACACAGTAAGAAGTATTCGAACTGCTGCTAGGGGGTGTCAAGTGTACATAAACGTGACTTGCAATAATACACGTGCAAAGATTATACTAAATATAACGGCTCAAAGATTCCAAGCATCAATGATATTATCCACAAGATAGATATATATAATATCAGCACTAGATGCATAATATGTGAATATACATGGAGATTAATTAAGACAACAACGGAATCATCACAGTAACTCACAGTAACATCGCATCAATCAGACATTAAAGATAAATATCAAAATATAACACACCAACATGATCATCTTACTTATTAACTAACAGACGAAGATAGAGACACTTACTATTCAGCATTGACGCACACAATAGAAGTATAAACTCTCCGAACACAGTGAATTCTCTCAGCAGCGCAGTTTCATGTCACACACTTGCTTCTCCAACTTTTCTGAATCTGCGCGCAACAGAGTGCTGCTCGTGGTCGTCGCGTGCACTCAGGAAGTGTTGGAGTGCATCAATATGCACCAGAGATGCGCATACACAACGATTCAGTCATCGGCGTGGTCTTTCTTACACTTTATTTGTCACATACACAGTTGTATATAGTATATACAGCCAGTAGTGAAATGTAAATCAGGTCTACTCCAAGATAGTGCAAATTATTATAAACCCTAAACATAATTAAGAATTTAAACAATATACATATATAAAGATAAGATAAAATCTTAAAAAGAAAAAAAATTGTTACATAGCAGCAGTGTAAAGTGCAAAAGGATACAAAAAGTAGCAGCATTATGATAATAGAGAGCCTTCAGTGCTGAGTGCAGGTATTAATGTCCAGAGTGCAGTTGATGTTAAGAGACAGAGTTTAGGAGCCTGATGGCCTAGGGGAAGAAGCTTCTCCTTAGTCTCTCTTTTTTTGTCCTCAAGCTGCGGTAGCGCTTACCAGATGGCAGCAGGTTGAAGAGATGGTTGAATGGGTGGTTGGAGTCTTTGATGATTTTATCAGAATCAGAATCAGAAATACTTTATTGATCCCCGAAGGGAAACTCTTTGTCACAGTAGCAGCTCGTCTTTAAATAAAAAAAAAAAATCAGTGCACACAGGAAGTACTAACAAGGGAAAAAAAGAAATAAATAATAATAAAAAAAAAATACTATACACTATAATAAAACAGATTAGAAAAAAGAGAAAAAATAAGTACCAGATGAAATAAGTGTAAATGTTAACTAAAATAAGTATAAATAAATAGTAATAAAATATAAGATAAAATAAGTAAATAAGTGTGTAGTACAATGGTTGTCGGTTGATAGACGGTATAATAATAATGAAAAACTAGAATATTGCACCAGGTAATAAACAGTATATTGCATAATTATTTCAAGTATTGCCGAGATGTTATGATTAATGTCCAGTATAATGACTAGGTCATACAGACTCACACTTAAGGAGGAGTTAAAGAGTTTGATGGCCACAGGCAGAAATGACTTCCTGTGGCGCTCTGTAGTGCTTTTTGGGGGGATGAGTCATCCGCTGAAGGTACTCCTTTGTTTGACCAGCACGTTATGGAGTGGATGGGAGACACTGTCCAAGATAGCATGTAGTTTGGCCAGCATCCTCCTCTCTGACACCACCGCCAGAGAGTCCAGTTCCACTCCAACAATGTCACTGGCCTTACGGATTGGTTTGTTGAGTCTGTTGGCGTCCGCTACCTTTAACCTGCTGCCCCAGCATGCAACAGCATACAGGACAGCACTGGCCACTGCAGATTCATAAAACATCTTCAGCATAGTCCGGCAGATGTTGAAGGACCTCAGCCTCCTCAGAAAATAGAGGCGGCTCTGGCCCTTCCTATACAGAGCTTGAGTGTTCTTAGCCCAGTCCAGTTTATTGTCTATGTGCACTCCCAGGTATTTGTTGTCCTCTACAATATCCACACTGACCCCCTGGATGGAAACCGAGGTCACAGGTGTCCTCTTGGCCCTTCGTAGATCCACAAGCAGCTCCTTAGACTTTGTCGCATTTAACTGCAGATGGTTCTGCTCGCACCAGGAGACAAAGTTTCCCACCACAGCCCTGTACTCAGACTCATCACCACCGTTGATACATCCCACCACAGCAGAGTCATCAGAGAACTTCTGAAGGTGACAGGACTCAGTGTGATAGCTGAAGTCCGAGGTGTAGATGGTGAAGAGGAAGGGAGAGAGGACAGTCCCCTGAGAGGCCCCAGTGTTGCTGACCACGCTGTCTGACACACAGTGCTGCAAGCGCACGTGCTGTGGTCTGCCCGTCAGGTAGTCCACAATCCAGGACACCAGGGGGGAATCCACCTGCATCGCTGCCAGCTTCTCTCCCAGCAGGGTAGGCCGGATGGTGTTGAAAGCACTAGAGAAGTCAAAAAACATGATCCTTGCCGTGCTTGCTGGCTTGTCCAGGTGGGTGTAAAGGCGGTTAAGCAGGAAGATGATGGCATCCTCAACTCCCAGCTGGGGCTGGTAGGCAAACTGCAGGGGGTCAAGGAGGGGTCTGACCATAGGCCGCAGCAGTTCCAGCACTAGTCTCTCCATGGTCTTCATTATGTGGGAGGTCAGTGCTACTGGTCTGTAGTCCTTGGGGTCACTGGGATGTGGCGTCTTCGGCACAGGAACGAGGCAAGATGTCTTCCACAGGATAGGGACCCTCTGTAGACTCAGGCTCAGGTTGAAGACATGTTGAAGGACTCCACATAGTTGGGGTGCACAGGCTTTTAGCACCCTGGGGCTAACTCCATCGGGGCCTGCAGCCTTGTTTGAGTGGAGTTTCATCAGCTGTCTTCTCATCTGGTCAACAGTCAGGCACACAGCAGGGGTTACAGGTGGGGGAGGGGGGGGGGGGAGTCGTCAATGTGAAGATGGCCGTTAACCTGGTCAGTAGTCAGGCACACAGCAGGGGTTACAGGCGGGGGAGGGGGGGAGTTGGCATTGTGAAGAGGGTCGTTGGTCTGATGGAGAGGGGGGGGCAGAGTAAACAGAGGAGCTTGGGGGCCGACAGCAGCTGAGTTAGAGGGGAGATGAGCAGGAGCCGGTGTATCAAATCTATTATAAAACAGATTCAGTTCATTGGCCCTATCCAAGTTACCTTCATCTCCTCTGCTGCCAGACGGTCTGAAGCCGGTGATGCTCTTCATGCCGCTCCAAACCTCTCTCATGTTGTTCTGCTGGAGTTTCCGCTCCAGCTTCCTCTTGTAGTTCTCCTTGGCCTCCCTGATCTTCACCCTCAGGTCGGCCTGGATTGCCCTCACCTCCTCCCTATTACCATAATTAAAGGCCCTCCTTTTGGCATTTAGGGTGTCCTTGATGTCCTTTGTTACCCATGGTTTGTTATTCGGGTAACAATGGACCAACTTAGTTGGGACAGTGGAGTCCACGCAGAAGTTAATGTAGCCAGTGATGCACTCAGTGAGACCGTTAATGTCCTCTCCATGATGCTCACAGAATACATCCCAGTTTGTCACCTCAAAACATTCCTGCAGTGTCTCATAGGCCTCCTCTGACCATCTCCTCACTGTCCTTGTGGTCACAGGCTGCCTTTTAACCAGGGAACGTTAACATACAGCAGATCTAGTGTCTTCCCTTCTCTAGTAGGACAGCTCACATATTGGGTGAAATTAGTCAGTGTTGTTGAAACACTGACATGGTTGATGACAGATTAATATGAGTGCATTCGGGTGTTGCGTTTGGAGTTGTGCTATGGCGGTGTGAACAGCGTTGCACGCCGATAACGAGTTTGCAGAGGGGGGAATGTAAACAGCCACAGCAATAGCATGTGAGAATTCACGTGGTAGATAATATGGCCGGAGTCCTACAGCTAACAGTTCAATGTCCGGGCTACATATACTCTGCTAGATAGTAATGTGACCAGGGTTACACCATTTGTTGTTAATTAGAACAGCAAGCCCGCCGCCTTTCCGCTTACTGCTCCCCGTGTGCTCCCTGTCGGCCCGAACAGTCTGAAAGCCGTCGATGGAAACGTTGTGATCCGGGATATCCTGATGTAACCATGTCTCCGAGAAGCACATCAGACTACACTCGCGGAACTCCGTCTGACTCCGGGATAACGCCGTTAGCTTGTCCATTTTATTCACCAGCGATCTCACGTTGCCCATTACGAGAGAAGGCAGACACGGCTTAAATCTCTTGTTCTTAAGTCTCTTTTGTCTGGTCCCCTCTCTCTTCCCTCGCTGCTTCGTTCCACCTCTGCATCCTCGGTGTGTCCTCCTCCAGATCTCAGTGTGGACATCGGTTAACCTGGGCGCTATGTTGCTTGGCTTCAGCGCGATCAGCTGTTCCCTGGTGTAAACAATGCGGCCAAACAGCTGATCAGCAGCGGTGCCCCGACCAAGTAGCAGGCGAAGAAGTTCCACGGCGACGAAAAGTATTAAAAAACTTTCTACTCTCATCTTCATGAAGAGCGTAGTATAAATTACACTTGCACACATGTTACTTAAGTTAAAAATAAAAATAAAAGTTAAAAGTTGGAGAAAGTTAGACGACGAGTCGGAGCTACAGCGACAGGCAGCATGCACGTTGGCGCATTCGCATTAAAAAAAAAATTATTGTCTCTGCTCTTGCAGCGTTTGTGATAAATGTCTTGCAGGGGTGGGAGAGAAGACCCAGAGATGCGCTCAGCTAAGCGCACAACTCTCTGAAGGGCTTTGCAGTCTTGACTGGAGCTGTTCCCATACCACACTGTGATGCACTGAGTTAAAATACTTTCTATGGCCCCTGAATAGAAAGTTTTTAGGATTGTTGGTGAGACTCTGAATTTCCTCAGCTGTCGCAGATGGTATAATCTTTGCCTAGCTTTATTCACCTGTGTGTGAATGTGAGAGGTCCAAGTAAGATCCTCAGAGATGTTCACACCAAGGTACTTGTAGCTGCTCACCTTCTCCACAGGGGTCCCACTGATTATAAGAGGAGTATAGGCCTGCTGACTCTTTCTGAAATCCACAATCAGCTCTTTGGTTTTGGTCACATTCAGAGAGACAGTTGTCCTGGCACTAAGATTTAAGTTTCTCAACCTCTTCCATGTATGCGATCTCGTTGTTGTTGGAGATAAGGCCAGAACCACTGTATCGTCAGCGAACTTGACATTAGGAGTGGAGCTGTGAGAAGCCACGCAGTCATGTGTGTAGAGAGAGTAAAGTAGGGGACTCAGAACGCAGCCTTGTGGCGCTCCTACGCTCAGGGTGATGGAGTTGGAGGTGAACCGGCCTACTTTCACTACCTGGGGTCTGTATGAAAGAAAGTCTTGAATCCAGTAGCAGAGTGAAGAGTTCAGACCAAGATTTAGGAGTTTGGAGGTTAACTTGCTGGGGATTATAGTGTTGAAGGCTGAGCTGTAGTCGATGAAAAGCAGCCTTACATAGTTCCCATTTTGGCTGTCGATGTGGGTGAGGAGTGGGATATGGCATCTGTTTGGCCGATAGGCAAACTGAAGAGGGTCCAGTGTATCTGGTATGAAGGAGCAGATGTTGTTTTTAACCAGTCTCTCAAATACCTTCATGACTGTGGATGTGAGGGCAACTGGACGGTAGTCATTCAGGCAAGAGGGGTTATTGTTCTTAGGCACAGGGATGATGACAGATTTTTTTGAAGGATGAGGGGACCACGGAGGTAGCAAGGGACTCATTGAAGATTGATGTAAACAATCCCAGGAGCTGATCAGCGCAGGACCTCAGAACGCAACCAGAGATGCCATCAGGCCCGGCTGCTTTCCTGACGTTTACTCCCTTTAGCGCCCGCCGGACCTCATCCTCCGACACGGTGATTACAGGGTTGTCGCCGCTCTGTCCGCTACTTTCTCGCGCGCCGAGAGGCAGAGTTGCACTGCCACGATTGCAATCAAAGCGATCGAAGAAAGAGTTTAAATCGTCAGCCAGCGACGGATCTGCTCTCACCTCTGTGGAGGAATTAGTTCCGAAGGTGCAGATGGTCCTCAGTCCCTGCCACATGCGTCGGGAGTCATTAAGTTGAAAATGAGACTCCACTCGATCCCTGTAGCGTAGTTTGGCGTCTTTCACTGCGTGGCGAAGAGCATAGCACGATGATTTGTACTCGCTCATGTTCCCTGAACTCGCTCATTGTTCACGGCAGCGTGGATAGTTTTGTCCACCCATGGTTTCTGATTTGAGAATGTCTTAATAGTTACTGTTTCAGTTGCTTGTTCTGTTAGTGTGTTTACAAAACTTAATGCTACGTCTGTAAACTCGCTGACGTCAGATGAGCTCTCCTCGACTGATCGACTCCATGCCACGCCGCATTGCTGCAGTAATTCAGGCAAAAGGAGCCCCAACTAAGTATTGAGTGCTGTACATGCTCATACTTTTCATGTTCATACTTTTGAGTTGGCCAAGACTTTGTATTGGTCTTAAGTAATATTCTAATTTTCTGAGATACAGAATTTGGGATTTTCCTTAGTTGTCAGTTATAATTATCAAAATTAAAAGAAATAAACATTTGAAATATATCAGTCTGTGTGTAATGAATAAATATAATATACAAGTTTCACTTTTTGAATGGAATTAGTGAAATAAATCAAATGAGTTACCAGAGCATTTGTCTCATGTTGGCTCCTCTGACCATGAGACTATCTTGCTTAAGGCTGGAAATTTGTCTACCAAGCCTATCAAGCACATTTTTTGTAGAAAACACACTTCTGAAACAAATAGGCAACTGGGTCTTCTCATGAATGCTACAGTTTTTTCTCATGTCCATGAGGCTGTGGACCCTGAGGCTAAGGTCAGTGCCTTCACTTCCACTCTCTGGTCTATCTTGGACAAAACAGTCCCGTTTAAGAAAGTTTCTATCACAAATAATGATAAGCCTTGGATGACTGGTATATTCAAATTAAAGATCTGATTAAAGACATACAGCATTTTGTTCTGGCAATAAAACCTCTTATAAACCTCTTAATCGAATTGAAAATCAATTATTGCCAAAAAAAAAAATTAGGATGCGAAGAAACTATACTATAAGCATGAGGTGGAAAAATTGCAAGGCACTAAGCCTAAACAGTGGTTTAAGTCTTTGAAGGCACTAATGGGCATGGTAGGAGTGATGTGATATGTCTCAGGATCAAAACATCATGCAACATGAGTGTGACATTTTGGCAAAGCACTTTGCTTCCATTTGGGATTATGTGAATCACATTTTTCTGTCTGAAGAAGAAGTTATCTGCAAGATGTCCAATTGCAGTACGCCACTTCTGCTGGATTCACTTTGCAAAATCTAGACTTAACTTGTCCAATACTCAAAGGTCCTGATGGCATCCCTCCTTGGGTTTAAAGACCTTTCATGAGGAGCTGGTGCCGGTGTTATGTGATCTTTTACTTGTGCATACAACATAATTTTTTCCCCAAAACAATAGAAGGAGGCAATTGTCAAAGTAAAGCCCAGTTTTCCAGCAGATTACTGCCAAATTTCATTATTCAGCTGTGTTGGAAAAGTGTATGAAGGAATCTTCAGAGATGCCATTCTGGAGGATACACTCGTTAAAATTGAACCTTCGCAACATGGTTTTATGGCGAACAGATCTACTGACACTGCTCTGATTCAAATTTTGCAACTGTCCTGGGACACCCACATTAAGTATGTGATTATGAAAGTTCGTCCTAGAATCTACTATTTTTGTGTGGCTAAAAAAGCGTGTCTCCCTTGTGATGCTTTAACACAAATATATTTGACTTTTATTTGACCATCAACATCAACTGAGTGAGAGACGTGATGAGGCCACCATATGTACTTTTACTAAATTAATTTAGGACAGTTCATCACCACAGCATTGTTTCTTGACTGTGGATCCAACACCTACTAATCTACTATGGCAGCGCAGGAAATTTGTCACACCTAGGTGTAAAACAAAAAGACATTAACTTTATTTTATTCCACGCTCTTAAATTGCTTTGCAAATAACTATATTTATGAGTAACTATACTGTATGTCTATTTCTGCTTTTATTTGTCTGTATATTTGTGATGTATTACCTCAGAAATTAATGGCACTATTATGTATAAATTATTTTATTTCACTTGATTTTTAATTCGTTTTTCAAATCCGGTATATAATGGTGTATCTGGCTGTGTTATGTTTGACACATTTCAGGGGTTTGTGCTGCAATTGCCTTGTCAAACCTTAAATAAAACTAACTAACACCCTTAATACAGGCCATTTCTGCTCCGTGAGCATTGCTTCACTCTCCCATTAAAGACATAAAGCGCTACATTAAAATTTGCAGATGACATGTTATTTTATCAGTAGCTGAAACATGGTGAGCAGCAAAACCGCATACTTTTGCTAAAATACTGCAGAAAACGAGAATGCAGCCAATAAAATTATTTTTATTTGTCATATAGATTACTGACTGTTTAGCTAAGCCAGGTTTGTGAAAAATTAATGTGTGGCTCCTTTAGATGATGTGTTTTTTTGTCATACATTTAGCATTATTAATCAGCATATTATAATATTATTTCATAGTGTTATAATTTGGAAAATTATTTAGAGATGGCAAAGGGAAGACCCTTTGTAATTACTAGTTAACTTTTAGTTAAAGTTTTGTGCTCATGGTGACAGTTTTGATTGCTAAAATCAATGTTCATTCATTCATTCATCTTCCACCGCTTATTCGGGGCCGGGTCGCGGGGGCAGCAGTCTGAGCAGAGACTCCCAGACTTCCCTCTCCCCAGACACTTCCTCCAGCTCTTCCGGGGGGACACCGAGGCGTTCCCAGGCCAGCCGAGAGACATAGTCTCTCCAGCGTGTCCTAGGTCTTCCCCGGGGCCTTCTCCCGGTGGGACATGCCCGGAACACCTCCCTAGGGAGGCGTCCAGGAGGCATCCGAAACAGATGCCCGAGCCACCTCAGCTGACTCCTCTCGATGTGAAGGAGCAACGGATCTACTTTGAGCTCCTCCCGAGTGACCGAGCTCCTCACCCTATCTCTAAGGGAGCGCCCTGCCACCCTGCGGAGAAAGCTCATTTCGGCCGCCTGTATCCGGGATCTCATTCTTTCGGTCATGACCCAAAGCTCATGACCATAGGTGAGAGTAGGAACGTAGATTGACCGGTAAATCGAGAGCTTCGCCTTGCAGCTCAGCTCCTTCTTCACCACGACAGACCGGTACATCGACCGCATTACTGCAGAAGCTGCACCGATCCGTCTGTCAACCTCACGCTCCTTCCTTCCCTCACTCGTGAACAAAACCCCAAGATACTTGAACTCCTCCACTTGAGGCAGGAGCTCTCCACCAACCTGAAGAGGACAAGCCACCCTTTTCCGACTGAGAACCATGGTCTCAGACTTGGAGGTGCTGATCCTCATCCCAGCCACCTCACACTCGGCTGCAAACCGTCCCAATGCACACTGGAGGTCCTGGCCCGATGGAGCCAACAGGACCACATCATCCGCAAAAAGCAGGGATGAGATCCTGTGGTCCCCAAACCAGACTCCCTCCGGCCCCTGACTGCGCCTAGAAATCCTGTCCATAAAAATTATGAACAGGACCGGTGATAAAGGGCAGCCCTGCCGGAGTCCAACATGCACTGGGAACAGGTCTGACTTACTGCCGGCAATGCGAACCAGGCTCCTGCTCCGGTCATACAGGGACCGGACAGCCCCTAGCAAAGGGCCCCGGACTCCATACTCCCGGAGCACCCCCCACAGGGTGCCACGAGGGACACGGTCGAATGCCTTCTCCAGATCCACAAAACACATGTGGACTGGTTGGGCAAACTCCCATAAACCCTCCAGCACCCTAGAGAGGGTATAGAGCTGGTGTTCCACGACCGGGACGAAAACCGCATTGTTCCTCCTGAATCTGAGGTTCGACTATCAGCCTTATTCTCCTCTCCAGTACCCTGGCATAGACTTTCCCGAGGAGGCTGAGGAGTGTGATCCCTCTGTAGTTGGAACACACCCTCCGGTCCCCCTTCTTAAAAAGAGGGACCACCACCCCGGTCTGCCAGTCCAGAGGCACTGTCCCCAACCGCCACGCGATGCTGCAGAGGCGTGTCAGCCAAGACAGCCCCACAACATCCAGAGACTTGAGGTACTCAGGGCGTATCTCATCCACCCCCGCTGCCTTGCCACCAAGGAGCTTTCCAACTACCTCAGTGACCTCAGCTTGGGTGATGGGTGAGCCCACCTCTGAGTCCCCGGCCTCTGCTTCCTCAGTGGAAGACGTGTCGGTGGGATTGAGGAGATCCCCAAAGTATTCCTTCCACCGCCCAACGATGTCCCCAGTTGAAGTCAGCAGATTCCCACCCCCACTGTAAACAGTGTTGGCAGGGCACTGCTTCCCCCTCCTGAGGCACCGGACGGTTTGCCAGAATTTCTTCGGGGCCGACCGATAATCCTTCTCCATGGTCTCACCGAACTCCTCCCAGACCCGAGTTTTTGCCTCCACAACTACCCGGGCTGCAGTCCGCTTGGCCTGCCGGTACCCGTCAGCTGCCTCAGGAGTCCCCCGAGCCAACCAGGCTCGATAGGCCTCCTTCTTCAGCTTGACGGCATCCCTTACATCCGGTGTCCACCACCGGGTTCGGGGATTGCCGCCACGACAGGCACCGGAGACTTTACGGCCACAGCTTCGAGCAACCGCGTCGACAATGGAGGTAGAGAACATGGTCCACTCAGACTCAATGTCTCCAGCCTCCCTCGGTATCTGGTTGAAGCTCTGCCGGAGGTGCGAGTTGAAGATCTTTCTGACAGGGGACTCGGCCAAACGTTCCCAGCAGACCCTCACAGTACGTTTGGGTCTGCCGAGTCTGTCCAGCTTCCTCCCCTGCCATCTGATCCAACTCACCACCAGGTGGTGATCAGTTGACAGCTCCGCCCCTCTCTTCACCCGAGTGTCCAAGACATACGGTCGGAGGTCAGATGAAACAACTACAAAGTCGATCATCGACTTCCGCCCTAGGGTGTCCTGGTGCCACGTGTAATGGTGGACACCCTTATGCTTGAACATGGTGTTCGTTATGGACAATCTGTGGCTAGCACAGAAGTCCAATAACAGAACACCGCTCTGGTTCAGATCAGGGGGGCCGTTCCTCCCAATCACGCCCCTCCAGGTATCACTGTCGCTGCCCACGTGAGCGTTGAAGTCCCCCAGTAGAACGACAGAGTCCCCGTTCAGAGCACTTTCCAGCACCCCTCCCAGAGACTCCAAGAAGGCCGGGTACTCTGCACTGTCATTCGGCCCGTAAGCACAAACAACAGTGAGAGCCCTATCCCCGACCCGAAGGCGCAGTGAAGCGACCCTCTCGTTCACTGGGGTAAACTCCAACACATGGCGGCTGAGCTGGGGGGCTATGAGAAAGCCCACACCAGCCCGCCGTCTTCCACCGCAGGCAACTCCAGAGTAGCGGAGAGTCCAGTCTCTCTCAAGGAGTTGGGTTCCAGAGCCCAAGCTGTGCGTGGAGGTGAGCCCGACTATCTCTAGTCGGTATCTCTCGACCTCCCGCACAAGCTCAGGCTCCTTCCCCGCCAGCGAGATGACGTTCCATGTCCCTAGAGCCAGATTCCGTGTCCGGGGATTGGGTCGCCGAGGCCCCTGCCTTCGGCTGCCGCCCAATCCACAATGCACCGGCCCCATATGGTTCCTCCCGCAGGTGGTGGGCCCACGGGAGGTCGGCCCCACGTCGCTCATTCGGGCTGAGCCCGGCCGGGCCCCGTGGGGAAAGACCCGGCCACCAGGCGCTCGCCTACGAGCCCCAACACCAGGCCTGGCTCCAGGGTGGGGCCCCGGTTGCGCCATACCAGGCGACGTAACGGCCTTTGTTTTTGTAAAATCCATATGGGGTTTTGAACTGCTCTTTGTCTAGCCCATCACCTAGGACCTGTTTGCCTTGGGAAACCCTACCAGGGGCATATAGCCCCCGACAACATAGCTCCTAGGATCATTCGGGCACTCAAACCCCTCCACCACGATAAGGTGGCAGTTCACTGGAGGAGTAAAATCAATGTACATAATCTAATTTATTACTATGAGCAAAATATAAATATGGTCCATACTCTACTTTCTTAAAAGGTAAAAGCCTGCACCATCCGTGAGAAAAGATTAAAAAGGTAATATCAGATGTTTTATCAGGTGCTTTTTTTATAGTGTATTCAGTTTTTTTTTTTTGGTAAAAATTCTTTGATATCACATGACTATTTTGAGTGTTAGGATTTTTCCTTTTACAAAGTACTATGCCTTCCCCGATGGAAATGTGTAACTGTTCAAAAAAGTATTGTCCGGACCTCCACTGGAAAGAAAATTAGACCACACCTCTTGGAACTTTAATTGAATACCCCTCTTCTATTCTATCATATCCCTCAGCCAAACTTGAATCCACATGTTCATTTTGTTTTTAAACAGGTGGTGAAACGAGCTGTGGCTAGCCAGAAAGACCAACCAGAGGCTGTGGAGCGGGCAGAAAAGTTTCGTCAGAAATACCGTCACAAACTCCAGACTCTCCGGAACCAGCCTTTGTAAGACCACCATGAACCTTCAGCTTCTGCCATGAATCATCATGGATTCATTCTTCAGCTTGACTGATATATCTGTGGCTTAATATTCAACAAGATCTTTTGTAGCAATTAGGATGTTTTATGAGTTTACATTCTTGTAGGGTGTGCACGCTTGAGTGTTGCCGGATGAGTGTTTCACTCTTCTAATGTAGCTTGCCTCTCCTCTCATCTCTAGTGCTTATGGATCCCTCACCGTCAGAAGTCTTTTAGACACAAGAGAACACTGTTTAAACGAGTTCAACTTTCCTGACCCCTACTCTAAGGTTTACATTGAATCATCCTTCACCTTGCTTGTGGTGCTTCAAATTACATCAGTTCCCCACAATCTCTTATTTAAAATCTTGTAAACATATTTTGTCTGTTATGAGATTGTTTCAATGCCTATCTTTGTGCATCTGTTTGTCTGTTTTCCAGTGGTTAAGCCATTGTTTAGGCGGAGTGCTTGTTAGTTGTTAGTGGCCACCAGAGAATTATCTGATTCAGTCTGATTCTTTTTATTCCTTGCAGATCAAGCAGAAAGAGAATGACATGGCCCTGAAATACTATCTAAAGGTGGTGAAGTCAGTAGAGGAGCTGAGCTGGGAGCAAAGACAGTTCACTTTGGTCAAAGGCCTCCTGGCCGGCAACGTTTTCGACTGGGGTGCCAAAGCAGTGTCAGAGTGAGTGTACTAACAAATATGCTAAGTGAAGATGAGTTTTTTTTTTGTTTTTTTTTGGGGGGGGGGGGGTAGATTTGTGTGTTTGGGGAATATTCTTACTTTTAAATGTTTTTCAGTGTGCTTGAATCAGATCCAGACTTTGGGTTTGAACAAGCAAAACAACAACTACAAGGTATGAGAACTTTTAAATTTTCACGTAATAATGAAAGAATATATTACTTTTTTTGTCTGAGAAATGATAAATACTTTTGTACACTACCAGACCCAAGTTTGAAATAATTAGAATTCATTTAATAGATGATGCACTTAAAAACATTAACATTGTTACAATGTTATTAGTAAATATTATTATAATTCATAAGAACTGTTGTCTACATAAATATAAAACTGTTATCAACATTATTAATAATTGCATCAGCATGTTACAATTATTTACAGTGGGTACGGATAGTATTCAGACCCCCTTAAATTTTTCACTCTGTTATATTGCAGCGATTTGCTAAATTCATTTAAGTTCTATTTTTTTTTCCTCATTACTGTACACAAAGCACCCCGTATTGACAGAAAAAAACAGAATTCTTGACATTTTTGCAGATTTATTAAAAAATTTATTAAAGAAAAACTGAAATATCACATGGTCCTAAGTATTCAGACCCTTTGCTCAGTATTTAGCACCCTTTTGATCTAATACAGCCATGAGTCTTTTTGGGAAAGATACAACAAGTTTTTCACACCTAGATTTGGGGATCCTCTGCCATTCCTCCTTCAGATGCTCTCCAGTTCTGTCAGGTTGGATGGTAAACTGTTGGTGGACAGCCATTTTTAGGTCTCTCCAGAGATGCTCAATTGGGTTTAAGTCAGGGCTCTGGCTGGGCCATTCAAGAACAGTCACGGAGTTGTTGTGAAGCCACTCCTTCGTTATTTTAGCTGTGTCCTTAGGGTCATTGTATTGTTGTCCTTCCAACAAGACAATGACCCTAAGCACACAGCTAAAATAACGAAGGAGTGGCTTTACAACAACTCCGTGACTGTTCTTGAATGGCCCAGCCAGAACCCTGACTTAAACCCACTCCTTCGTTATTTTAGCTGTGTGCTTAGGGTCATTGTCTTGTTGGAAGGTAAACCTTCGGCCCAGTCTGAGGTCCTTAGAACTCTGGAGAAGGGTTTCGTCCAGGATATCACTGTACTTGGTCGCATTCATCTTTCCCTCGATTGCAACCAGTTGTCCTGTCCCTGCAGCTGAAAAACGTCCGTGCAGCTGAAAAACACCCCCACAGCATGATGCTGCCACCACCATGCTTCACTGTTGGGACTGTATTGAACAGGTGATGAGCAGTGCCTGGTTTTCTCCACACATACCGCTTAGAATTAAAGCCAAAAAGTTCTATCTTGGTCTCATCAGACCAGAGAATCTTATTTCTCACCAGCTTGGAGTCCATCAGGTGTTTTTTTTACCAAACTCCATGTTCCACTTCATGTGTCTTGCACTGAGGAGAGGTTTCCGTCGGGCAGAGGGCTGCAGTGATGGTTGACTTTCTACAACTTTTTCCCATCTCCCGACTGCATCTCTGGAGCTCAGCTGCAGTGATCTTTGGGTTCTTCTTTAACTCTCTCACCAAGGCTCTTCTCCCCCGATAGCTCAGTTTGGTCGGACGCCCAGCTCTAGAAAGGGTTCTGGTCGTCCCAAACGTCTTCCATTTAAGGATTATGGAGGCCACTGTGCTCTTAGGAACCTTAAGTGCAGCAGAATTTTTTTTTTTTGTAACATTGGCCAGAAATGTGCCTTTGACCTCATGATTCTCATTTGCTCTGACATGCACTGTGAGCTGTAAGGTCTTATATAGACACTTGTGTGGCTTTCCTAATCAAGTCCAATCAGTATAATCAAACACAGCTGGACTCAAATGAAGGTGTAGAACCATCTCAAGGATGATCAAAAGAAATGGACAGCACCTGAGTTAAATATATGAGTGCCATAGCAAAGGGTCTGAATACTTAGGACCATGTGATATTTCAGTTTTTCTTTTTTAATAAATCTGCAAAAATGTCAAGAATTCTGTGTTTTTCTGTCAATATGGTGTGCTTTGTGTACATTAATGAGGAAAAAAAATTAACTTAAATGATTTTAGCAAATGGCAGCAATATAACAAAGAGTGAAAAATTTAAGGGGGTCTGAATACTTTCCATACCCACTGTATGAAGGATTGCGTGACACCGAAGACTGGAGTAATGGCTGATGAAATTTCATCTTTGCCATCACAGGAATAGTCACATTAATATATATTTTCTATTATATTTAATATATGCTATTTTAACATATTTTATAGTTGAAAACAGTTATTTTAAATTGTAAAATTTCACAATATTACTTTTTCTACTGTATTTTTGATCAAATCAAAATTAATCAACACAAACCCGGCACACCTGAGAAAATTAATTGGGAAAAAAATCAAATGACACTGTTGAATACAAAATAAAACATTCAATCAACGATTCGGTCAACTGACCTTCATCAGGCATATGGGCTGGTATATTTAGAACGGACTGGTACTGTGCTTTTTTTTTTTTTTTTGAGCAAATGAATGTAAAAAAAGAGAAAGTGTAATTATTCCAAACTTTTCACCAGTAGTGTATATATTTTGATACCTTTTTAAGTTTTCTATATACTGAACATTTTATATTCCCAGAGAGGCCATGGCTTGTGGATGCCTACAACCAATGGATTGAGAGAATGAAGGTCAGATCTTAAATCGATAATAACTTTAAGGTCTCTCAAATGCCATATTGAACTTTATAGTTAGCTGCACTAATACACTGTTCAAACAAGGTGTGATATGATAGTATCTCTTCTATTTTAATAAGCACTTTTGTCGGTTTAAAAAAAGAAACTCAACAGGACATTGGGTCTTATTTACACACATAGTTTTGTGTACTGTATAATCTCCACAGGACTCAAGACTGATCTAAAATCAAATTAAAATGTATTCTAAATGTTCACATGTCCCTGGGGCCTTAAAAACAAGTAGTTTTCATTTTTATGATGTATATAATTGCAAATCAAATAAGTAGTATGTTAAGTCATTCTACAAAGATTTTTTTTTTTTTGAGTAACAATAAATGAAGAAAAAACTGTTAAATATGTAATTATAATATAAAATAAAAAAAATAAAACTATGCTTCACTACTCACCATAGGCGCTGATCCAACAGACATGGCCTTGCACCTACAGATAATTTACATTCACATTTATTCATTTGGCAGACGCTTTTATCCAAAGCGACTTACAAGAGAGAAGTTGCCCTTGGTGGGTATTGAACCCATGTCTCTGGTGCATTAGAAGTGAGTGGTTACTCACTGAGCTAACTTACCACATATGCAGAGACTCTCCATTCATTTATCTAATCAAAAAACAACAAAAATTGGAATGTGTTTTAGTTTGGTTGGTAATCATAAGCGGAGGGTGAACGAACTCCAGGGTAAGGCTAAGGAGATGTGTTTCCCCTTTAAAAACACAAAACCGCACAACCTATACATCACAGCATAAATGCTACCGATAAATGATTAAAGCGTCTTCGTTCAAAAACCACTGATAATTTTAATAGAAAAGCAAGCATATACTGCATGCCGGTTTTGACATGGCAGAGGAGAAAGGAGCACTTTGAAGGAACACATTGAAAATGGAAACCTTTGAGATGCGCACTGTATCATTTGCCTAATCTGTTTTGCCATGTTATTACGTTGAAAACTGATCCTAGACCAAAAACAAAGACTAAAAGCAATCAGAAGCACCAGCAGGCAGTGGTTTGAGTAATAAAATTCCAACTAGTCTGTCTTTCCCCTGCCAGGGGACCCACCAGCAGAAACATAAATCAGCACTTATGCTACTGACATTCTCAAAAATTATATTTGACTGAAATGCTTGTATTGAAATGTTTTAAATTCTATTAATGATAAAACTGGGCTAGATATTTATGCATTTTGAGTTTTGATATTTCGGATATGGTAATTTGGCTACATTTGGACTATTTTTGATTGGTTATTGGGCTAGTTTTGTTACATAGACCTGGCAACCCTGTCCATTGTCAATGTACAAGAATGGAAAAGAGAGGGAAATGGAAATAAAATCATGTCATGTCTTTGTTTAACAAAAATTTACATTTTAAAAATCTATGAAGTCTTCCTGGTCTTGATTGAACTCTGTGCCTGCTGGCTTTCTTTTACAGGGTCCTCCTCATAAATGTGCATTGTTTTTCGTAGATAATAGTGGAATAGACATTATTCTCGGGGTTTTCCCTTTCATTAGAGAACTCCTCATCAGAGGCACAGAGGTAAGTCAACATCAATCTGCCTCAGAAGAAAATTGTAATTGTTGTCTCTTTTCTATGTGGTCTTTGAGTTTTAGTTACACATGTGAGCATGTTGGCTTTTAGGTTGTGCTTGCCAGTAACTCAGGCCCTGCCCTAAATGATGTCACTAACAGTGAGCTGCAGATCCTAACTGAGAGAATAGCCGCCATGGACCCTGTCATTCAGTGAGTTATCACCCTTATTACCAGTGGTGAAAAGGTTCCCTATTAAAATTGTTTTGTAAACCTGAGTGTACAGTAGATAATGTAACATGAGATTTAGCAGCCACTCTTTGTACAAATCAATAGAAAGAGTTTGTGTATATGTTTGCCCTCTGTCTCAAGTCTCTTTTCATACAGCTAATTTGTGACAAACCAGTTTATAAGCACTGTTTTCTTATTTAAAGTGTTAGCTCACCCAAAATTAATTGTCATTAATTACTCACATTTATGTCATTCCACACCGTATCATCATTCATCTTTGGAACACAAATTAAGATATTGTTGATATAATCCGATGGCTCAATGAGGCCTGCATTGACAGCAAGTTAATTTACACTGTCAAATGCCCAGAAAGATACTAAAAACATATTTAAAATGGTTCATGTGACTACAGTGGTTCTCATTATGAAGCAACGAGAATACTACTTGTGCACCAAAAAAATAAACAAAACGGCTTTATTCAGCAATATCTAGTGAAGGGCGATTTCAAAACACTGCTTCACGCTCCAAACAAAAGATTTGTAAAGCTTGTAAAAATGTTTTTTTTGGTACACAAAAAGTTTTCTCGGCGCTTCACAAAATTAAGGTTGAACCACTGTAGTCACATGAACTGTTTTAAATGTGTCTTAAGTACCTTTCTGTGCATTTGAAAGTGCACATTAACTTGCTGTCAATGCAGGCCTCACTGAGTCATCGGATTTTATCAAAAATATCTGAAGTTGTGTTCTGAAGATGAACGAAGTGAAACGACATGAGCGTGAGTAATTAATGACAGAATTTTCATTTTTGAGTGAACTAACCCTTAAAAAGCCTATGAAACTAGCTATTTTATAGTAAAAATATTTGTATTAAAGAGGCTTAACAATTTGAATTGGAAGTGTGCTTGGTATTATCTTTTTTGGATTAATTTTTATCCCTACCAAAGAGGGATATTAGGGATATCCCTTTATCCCTACCTTACTCAAACTTGAGTAATAACATAGAGATGTTTTCAATCAAATGTTAAATAATTAGTTAGCAGAAAAAACACTCAACTTTTTATCAGTAATTTTACAGTGTGGTATATTTTGCTCCAGAATATGGTTTAAACCCCGTAATCTTGTTAAAAAAAAAATGTAGTAATCAGAAAACCTCATTCATTTGAATGGAACTGTTTGTTGTCCCTTTAGACTGTCTCTCTCTCTCTCTCTCTCTCTCTCTCTCTCTTATGTACCAGGTTTTTAGACACCTTAGAAGTTTGTGATTCAAATATGATACAGTAGGCTTTAAAAGGTTGAAGCTTATTAATGTGATTAAAAGGTTTCCTTGAGAAATAAATGTTATTCTTTACACTGTACTGCTATATTATGGTAACAGCAGACTGACCATGCTTTAATTTTCCCTTTTCAGGGCTGCACTCAAAGAGGACAGACTTGCTTTGGTGCAGAATGGTTCTAGTTCTCCTTGTTTAGACCTGAGGTATAATATGTTTCCCCCCATAGGCCCATATGTTTTCCTGTTTGAGTGTAACTGAGTTACAGCTTAAAACCATGTCCTCCATTTAATTTTCATTCTTCAGTCGCCTGGACAAAGTCCTGGCCACTGTCGTCCGGGAGCGGGGCACAGATCTGGTGATCATTGAAGGTATGGGTCGGGCCATCCACACAAACTACTACGCCATGCTCAGCTGCGAGAGCCTTAAACTAGCCGTCATAAAGAACTCCTGGCTGGCTGAGCGTCTTGGAGGCAAGATCTTCAGTGTAGTCTTCAAGTACGAGGTCCCTTCTAAATCTCAAGGTCAACATTAGGGAAATAAAGGTTTTTAGAGGTAAAATGGCTCCAATTGGAAAGAGCATGACTTGGTCCTCTGTGCTTCTTCCTGAGATTGACATAATGATTGTATTTGAGGTTCTTTTCATCAAAATCAATAAAAAAGGGGTGGTCGTGTGTGCCTGCTCTGAAATTGAATGTGCACGTCTTGCTGTAATCTCCCTCATAACAATTGGATGACAGCTGTAGGGGCTTTTCTCATGAGATTTAATTTTATTGTTCTCAGAGCAGATTTTGTTTCAGGTTGTACTGCAATGACATATAATATTTTATGAATAGTTTTGAATTGGCCCTAATCCAGCTGGATTTAACAATACATTTAAATGTATAAACCTCTGTTAATTAAATATGGTTCTTTCTTTTGAAACATTGACACAAATTACAAAGAATATTGGCTTTTTTAATTTCATTTCAGATTTAGAATGCTGTTCATTGAACACATTGTGTATTTCTTTTTTTTTTTTTTTCTTTTTTTTTTTTTTTGGACAGGCAAGCTGGTTTCGGACTGCTCTGGTATGTTTCTAATTATTTCACTCGCTGCTTTTGTTACTGCCATACTGATTCATATCTCATTCAGCTGGCATTGTCTTTTAATGACTAGCACCTCTGTTTCCATGACAACATTTTGTAGCGACAATGATTTTGTATTCTTTTTATACATTAGCAGTGGCGACCCAACTGAAGTTAATAACAGAAGCTTCTTGCGCAAAATAGCATTTTTTATATATATTTTTTGCCACTTCCTGAATGTGAGAAAATGGTGTAACTATTTATATATAAATGGACAAAATTGAGTTGTGCATCCATTAACACTAGGTGTCAGTGTTGTATTATAATTATTGCTATACAAATACCTTTCTTGATTAAGACGAATGTAGACAAGCTCTCTCTCTCACTCACACTCACTCACATATATATCAGCTGTTGATTAAGGGGGAAAAAATGACAGGGAAAAGTCTGCAGTGCCTGCTTCAGATATTGCATCATTATACTGTACTGCATTTGTCCTTATATCTGATGCAGCTCTCACTTTCTAACATCTGTGGAAATCTTTGTAATATGAAGTCCATTTCAGGGTTCTACAGCACAGCATTGCCTCACTATCACAGTTCTTTCAGGATGGGAGGGAGAGACAGAGTATGTGTATGCAAAATAGAAAAATCCATTCATGGTTTTTAAGATAATCTATAATGCAATCATTCGTTTGCTGTCACTAAAAGTTAAAAGCACAGTATTTCAGGGTTACATAGCAAGAAGCACATCAATTTTTTTTTTTAATTCTGATTGATTGGTTGGTTCTCTCAATATATCTTGTTTATGCACATACATATATGTGTGTGTGGCCCAAAAAGCCCTAATGGTGTTATGAATTGCATACAAATTGACAACCTCTATTGTGTTTTAAGTGCAGTGTGTATGCCATCATTCTCATTAAAGGTTTTGGACTGATGGTCTAGAATGCGACGCGTTCAGGATTCAATCGGCCAGGTGGTTGCTTTAAAATATGCTCATCACAGATGTGAAAATAAGGGTCTCTCTCAGCCTAAAGCTGTTTGTACTGTCCATATTTATCATCTGGCCAAAGGCTAACTTTCTTTACTAATGCATTGTGAGATTTTGTAAAATCTAGTGTAAATATAACGTAAACTTGTACATAAAATGTACTGTTTATTTGCATATCTTTATGCATTTTTGATTTCAGATAATTATACTCACTTGACAATCACATGTAATTCTATGTCAAATATATTTTACACTGTCTTCACTCAGTTTGGGTCTCTTTAATTTCTGCATTTGTATTTGCAAAAAGAAAATGTTGCCCACTTTTTTTTCTTAAAATGTAATATATTTCTAAATTAAACTGATGTTCTGTGAGAAAAAAACAATCGGTATTGTATTCATCAATCTCTATTATGAGAGGTGATTGGAAGGAATAGGTGACATCAACTAAAAAGAAAAAGTTGTCTCAAAGATAGAGCACTGTGGAAATATTCAAACTATGATGAAATATCTTAGCAGAAGCCACTGATATGTTTAAATTGCTGCTAGTAGGGAAGTCGTAACTTAATGGTTAGTGAGTCTGACCGGTAACCTAAAAGGTTGCTGGTTTGATTCCTGCACCAGCAGGAAATGACTGGGGTGCCCTTGAGCAAGACATCTAACCCCAATTGCTCCCTGGGCACCTCAGCATCAAGCTCAGCTTCCCACTGCTCCAGGTGTGTATCACTTGTGTATTTGCTGTGTGTTCACTACTCTGCTCCTAATGTGTGTCCACTAACTTGGAAGGTGTTAAATGCAGAGGACAACTTCAACTTCAATGTGGCCTTCACATTTCACTCTCACTTTACAAAAAGATGTTTTTATGTGTTCAAAATGGTGTAATTACTTACCAGCAAAATCTCAACCTCTTGACCTGGACTGCCTCGTGAATCACATGACCAGAGTAATATTTATTAGTAACCATTTTACAGACACATTTAATAAATTAATTAATCATGGCTGACTCTGAAAAAGGATACATATGCCCGGTCCAAAAACCCAGATTTTGCACTTGACCACTTGTCTGCTTACATGACGTATTTACACCTACCCTACCCATATTTGCTTAAATAATATGTGCAATACCTTGTTTTACTACCAAATTATGTGTAATATCTACTTAATTTAACTTACAGTGGAATGTTTCCCTCAACATCTCACGATTTCAGGGCATGTGAGCTCCCGAACATAATGCATGATGGGATACGCTTAGCCTACGCTTGGATACTGTGGGTTTAGTGTGCATAAAGGGCACTGCACTTTCCCATTTTTAACACATGGGACAGTCTTGCGCACTAAAGACAGGCTCACGTTAATCATAAATAGCTCAGCTAAGCAGCTATTACACTGTAGCCTAAGACTGGTTGCCCAATAAAGTTAAGCAGAATTGAACCTTCTCAGCACCTGAATGAGAGACCTCCCAGGTTGCTCCTGGAAGAGGTGTTAGTGAGTCCAGTAAAGGGTGCTGCTCACCCTGTGGTCTGTGTAGGTCCTAACACCCCAGTATAGTGATGAGGACATTGTTCTGTCCGTCCGTCAGATGAGATGTTAAAGCAAGATCTTTACACTTTCAAAATCCCAGAATGTCCTTTGAAAAAGAGCAGGGGTGTAATCCCGGCATCCTGGCCAAATTTGGAAAACCTTGGAAAAATAAAATAAGTAAATTTTTGCCAATGATTATGTGTGGGCTTGGTCTCTTTTTTAAATTTTTGGCTCAGGCTTTTATTATTATTGTTATTTATTTAGTTATTTTAACATGCATAGCACCTCCACTGAGATACAGTTGCAGTCTTTGAAGAAGCTGTTGTTTATTACTGTGCTTAATGCTGAATATTTCTTCTAATAATGCAAAGCTGCAAACAGAGGGTTCTCAGGCATATAATTCCCATTCTTTCTTTATTTCTTATTGGCTGTGTTTAGTTCTTTATTAACTTGAAGACTTATGATGTTTTAGACCAACAATAACCTTAAGTTATTTCCACATATACTGATGTAACATGTGTTACTGCCAGAGGCAGCAAAGGAAATTTAAAGGCATCTGTGAAATTTCATTTAGACATGATTTTCTAGATGAAAATTCCACAGTGTATTCTGCTGATATCAACAAGTTATAAGCTACTTTTATATAAAATAATGTTAAATAATTGTTCAGATACATGTGATGTTTGTGCATGTGTGCAGTAGATACATATACATATATATATATATAGAGAGAGAGAGAGAGAGAGTACAGAAACAAACAGAATGCCTCTGCCAGTAACCCATAGAAAGTATTCAGACCCCCTTAAATTTTTCACTCTTTGTTATATTGCAGCCATTTGCTAAAATCATTTAAGTTCATTTTTTTCCGTCATTAATGTACACACAGCACCCCATATAGACAAAAAACACAGAAGTCTTTACATTTTTGCTGATTTATTAAAAAAGAAAAACTGAAATATCACATGATCCTAAGTATTCAGACCCTTTGCTGTGACACTCATATATTTAACTCAGGTGCTGTCCATTTCTTCTGGTCATCCTTGAGATGGTTCTACATCGTCATTTGAGTCCAGCTGTGTTTGATTATACTGATTGGACTTGATTAGGAAAGCCACACACCTGTCTATATAAGACCTTACAGCTCACAGTGCATGTCAGAGCAAATGAGAATCATGAGGTCAAAGGAACTGCCTGAAGAGCTCAGAGACAGAATTGTGGCAAGGCACAGATCTGGCCAAGGTTACAAAAAAATTTCTGCTCAGTGGCCTCCATAATCCTTAAATGGAAGATGTTTGGAATGACCAGAACCCTTCCTAGAGCTGGTTGTCCGGCCAAACTGAGCTGTCGGGGGAGAAGAGCCTTGGTGAGAGGGGTAAAGATGAACCCAAAGATCACTGTGGCTGAGCTCCAGAGATGCAGTCAGAAGATGGGAGAAAGTTATAGAAAGTCAACCATCACTGCAGCCCTCCACCAGTCGGCCCGACGGAAGCCTCTCCTCAGTGCAAGACACATGAAAGCCCGCATGGAGTTTGCTAAAAAAAAAATACCTGATGGATTCCAAGAAATGAGAAATGAGATTCTCTGGTCTGATGAGACCAAAATAGAACTTTTTGGCTTTAATTCTAAGCGGTATGTGTGGAGAAAACCAGGCACTGCTCATCACCTGTCCAATACAGTCCCAACAGTGAAGCATGGTGATGACAGCATCATGCTGTGGGGGTATTTTTCAGCTGCAATGACAGGGCGACTGGTTGCAATCGAGGGAAAGACGAATGCGGCCAAGTGCAGGGATATCCTGGACGAAAACCTTCTCCAGAGTGCTCAGGACCACAGACTGGGCCGAAGGTTTACCTTCCAACAAGACAATGACCCTAAGCACACAGCTAAAATAACGAGGGAATGGCTTCACAACAACTCTGTGACTGTTCTTGAATGGCCCAGCCAGATCCCTGACTTAAACCCAATTAAGCATCTCTGGAGAGACCTAAAAAAGGCTGTCCACCAACGTTTACCATCCAACCTGACAGAAGTGGAGAGGATCTGAAGGAGGAATGGCAGAGGATCCCCAAATCCAGGTGTGAAAAACTTGTTGCATCTTTCCCAAAAAGACTCATGGCTGTATTAGATCAAAAGGGTGCTTCTACTAAATACTGAGTTTAGCAAATGGCTGCAATATAACAAAGAGTGAAAAATTTAAGGGGGTCTGAATACTTTCCATACCCATTGTATACACCGATCAGGCATAAAATTTTGACTGCTGACAGGCGAAGTGAATAACACTGATTATCTCTTCATCATGGCACCTTTTAGTGGGTGAGATATATTAGGCAGCAAGTGAACATTTTGTCCTCAAACTTGATGTGTTAGGAGCAAAAAAAATGGACAAGTGTCAGGATTTGAGCGAGTTTGACAAGGGCCAAATTATGATGGCTAGAAGACCTGGTCAGAGCATCCAAAACTGCAGCTCTTGCAGGGTGTTCCCAGTTTGCAATGGTCAGTTTCTATCAAAAGTGGTCCAAGGAAGGAACTGTGGTGAACTAGTGACAGGGTCGTGGGCCAAGGCTCATTGATTGCATGAGGGGAGTGAAGGCTGACCCATGTGGTCCTACTGTAGCTCAAATTGCTCAAGAAGTTAATCCTGGTTCTGACAGAAAGGTGTCAGAATACACAGTGCATCACATTTTGTTGTGTATGGGGCTGCATACCAGTCAGGGTGCCCATGCTGACCCCTGTCCACTGCTGAAAGCGGCAACAGTGGGTATGTGAGCATTAGAACTGCATGGTCCATAGAGCAATGGAAGAAGGTGGCCTTGTGTATGTTGCTTACCTGTGGAGCAAATGGCACCAGGATGCACTATGGAAAGAAGGCAAGCCGGCGGAGGCAGTGTGGTGCTTTGGGCAATGTTGTTCTGGGAAACATTGGGTCTTGCCATCCATGTGGATGTTACTTTGACACGTACCACCTACCTAAGCATTGTTGCAGACCATGTACACCCTTTCATGGAAACAGTATTCCCTGGTGGCTGTGGCCTCTTTCAGCAGGATAATGTGCCCCGGCACTAAGCAAAAATGGTTCAGGAGAGTTTGAAGAGCACAACAACGAGTTTGAGTTGTTGTCCTAGCCTACAAATTCCCCAGGTCTCAATCCAATTGAGCATCTGTGGGATGTGCTGAACAAACAAGTCAGATTCATGGAGGCCCCACCTCGCAACTTACAGGACTTAAAGGATGTGCTGCTAACATCTTGGTGCCAGATACCACAGCACACCTTCAGGGGTCTAGTGGAGTCCATGCCTCAAGGGGTCAGGGCTGTTTTGACAGCAAAAGGTGAACTAACACAATATTATAGGAAGGTGGTCATAATGTTATGCCTGATCAGTGTATACTGACTATATATGGCTCAAAACAACCTGTCAGCAGCACTGTGCTGCCACGAGTAAGATGGCAGGTTTCAAATAGTGTAGGGTACTAGAATTTTGTTGCACCAGTCCGACAAATGCTATTGACTTGAATTTTTGCACAGGCACCGATTTAGGCTACTATACCTAATTATTTTACTTTCTCAAAATGTTACCCTTTTCTCTTTTTGCAAAATTACATAATTACATAATTTTCCTACAAGATATAAATTTTAAAGTTAGACAAAGTTATAACTAATAAAAAAGAAAAATGATTAATGACTCCCCTGTACTACCTGAGGGCTTTTCTGAGGAGGTATGTGATTGTGAGAAATTCAGCTTAATTTTAATCATTTTTCCTGAGGGATAAATGTGTTGTGAACTTGTTCGGCTATTTGCTCTCATCATCACTGACATCAGCGTTCACAGCGGCGCGCATCAGGGAGCGCGCTCCACAATCAGAGCCCGAGACAGTTCATATGGTCTGCTTCTTCATTCGGCTCCCTTTCAACGGCTTAATACACGGTAAGAGTAATGCTCTTATACTCATGCTCTTGCTGTACAGAACGTTGTGTGCTTTTTTTTCTTTTCTTTTTTTTTTGCGCAAATCTTTTGATGGAAATATATGAAGCTTTTTTGTACAGTTCGCTCGGGGGGTTCATTTATTATTTAGGCTACTATTAGAGGAAAAGAAAAAACAACAACTTTTGCCTCTTTTCTATTCTTATCATTCTCATTTTCAGGATGCTTTTTGTTTTATTTTCAAATCGCAAAGTTTGTCCTAGAAAGATGGTATGGGTAACAGTTTTGTTTTAAACCTAACCATTAATACCAGCATTTTTATTTTTTTCTAATCAGGATACACCCATAGTCTACAATCGCCGTCTCTTCTTAATATACTTCATTGATTTATAAGAGCAAAAATGTTTATTTTCAATTTAGTAATTTAATTTGCGTGCAATTATTATTTGTATTTTAGTCTATAAAAATTGTATTTTATAGACCGTGTAAGAGAGTGCGTCTGTGTGCGCGCACCTGTGAGTGCCCGAGCTTGATTATATCTTTATGCTCATAATTGTGTCTTGATTTGAGTGGGCAGCTGAGTTTGAAAGCATGCAATTACATGTGAATTTTAATTAGACTCACAATAAGTCTCTTCCTCTTTCTACACACATCACATGACCGTGATCCATATATGTAACTTTAATGATCGAATATCTTTGGTCAGTCTGATGTAGAGAGAATAAAGATAATGGACAATAAAAGTAACAAATTAAAACAAAAATGAAAAAGAATGTAAAAGGAAATAGTAAAAAGCAATTAATTGTAAACTAAACTGATAAAAAAAATTCTAAACAAAGTATAAGGCATTACTTAATTTTACTGTAAACCTTTGTAAAAAAATAAATAAATAAATAAAAGTTTTAAAAAATCAGAATAATTGATGTTTAACAAATCAGTCTTGTAAAAAATTATGTTTTTATCGTTATTCATTTTATTTGTCTTTATGGCCACTGCTGCTGGAATAAATTTAGAAACTGTCATTATGTGGTGTTCTATTTTGTTATTATTATCAGTCCATTTTATGGTAACAAACCTATTTCAATTACTAAAATTTTATAATAACATCATATAATTTAATGAATATACATTTAGCAACTGCAACATATAGTGTTTCATCTCAATGTATATGTATACATTTTTATCTTAAGTTTTACTACCACAAGTGGCTTTTTTTACTGTAAATGTAACAAAAATAAAAAAAGAAATAGTGTGGCGAAGAACTTGATTCTTTGACATTGTTTTAGATGGATTGCTTTCTGGAATCAATAAATGCTAGAATTTCATGTGCGCTGGATAGTCATACTTGCACAGCTGCACATCTGAGAAATGTTGCTCAAAAGTGTGATATTCTTGTCTCTTCGTGCCGTTTTCCATTACTTTTCTTCTTTTTTTTTAAACTTAAATAGCTCCAATCTTGCCTGCTAATTGTGTGTTCCAAATGAGCGTTCTACTTACAGAGCCACACTTCTAAAGAATAAATGTTTTTAAAAGATGATACACATATTGGTCATATCATGCAATACAGTGGTATCATGACATCGACTGCAATTAAGAAGTCATCAATACTATGATCGAATGACCTTCTGCTAGAGTATGATTAAGAAAGGACAGATGCACCAAGTGTAGCCCATCCCTAAAACACTTCCAATTGCTTCAGCAATTAAGAGACCCCAAAGCAGATCAATATAGACCTTTGTGTGATTTGTTCTCCAGCCTCAATCAGTCTTTGTTGGACATTGGAGACAGCTGGTCTATTTGCTTAACAAATGAGACACTGTCCCTCTCTCCCACTTGTCTTATACAGAATCTGCTTTGATTCAACAAAGATGTGTCCGTGTAGACTATTTTTATGGTTGATCATATGGCATGGTTCTCAACGTTGCCTTCTTTTTGTTTTCTTCACGCCTCACAACATGCCAATAAAGACTGCAGTCCTGCTGGAGAGTGTGTGTGCTTGTGCATCTGTCTGTTTTTGGGACAGGATGAAGGAGTTTTCCCTGCTGCGAGGATGAGGAGCATTCTGCCAGGATGCTTAGCTTGAAGATAACGGGACACGGTGCAGGGAGCCAGTTGTGATACTGCGAAACTAAAGTGATATTTGATGAAGCATAACGTGTTGTAAGCAGTCACATTGGAGTCAGGATCTCTCTCTATCTTTTCCTGAGCTCTCTTGGCACCAGATGGATTCTCCTTATGGCAATTTTAACACTTAGCCTGTTGTTACACGCTTTGTGTCCTTGACACTTTTAGAGCTGCCAAAACGAACAATGTGAGGTGTGAAATTGCTGAAACTGTTTGTTAAGAGATGGCTGCTTTCATTTGTGTAGATGGGTTTATTTCCCTCTTTTGAAGCATTCTTTTCTTTGATTTTTTAAATTTTAAGAGGCTATATGTGAAATTTTAATGTTTCGGTCCACCTTATCTCAGATTCTCAGTAAAAGATTGAAAGGATGCAATTTGCAAAGCTGAGCACTTGTTTTTTTCGCCCATCTGATTGATCTTTGTCACATATAAAATGCTTATACACACCAACACACCAGCAGCCCAATATTTGATTTGACTCTTTTCCTGTACGAAGTATGAAATTGTGCTTATGACAGGGATATTATTGGTTTTATTATAGACTGTGTTTTGTCCCTCCATATAATGTCTAGGGAACATGTTTGGCTTGAAACCAAAATTTTGTCTTTGATTATTATCAGCCCCTGTCACCTCAATAGTGATACTAAATCAGTACATCAATACAAAGAACAGTATAGACCCTTGAATATGTGTGATAGACTTGCATAACATCTAAAAATAAAACATATAAATGAAACATTTACTAAACTAATTATTCAAATGCTGTCATGAACAGGCAGACAAATGCCACTTTTAAATCAGTCAGGGTCACAGAATTAACAACTTACATTATTTTAATGGTCAATAAAATCTAATCAATAATCTAATCAATAGTAAGAAAATCATTGCAAGGCGCATCTCTGCATCTCAGTTGTGTTTCCAAATAAGTCATTCCTAAATTTTTATGCATTTTGAACTGTGCATTGTTGTTGAAAATTATGCTAAAATTCTGTTGTTTTTTGTCTTATCAGAGGGAGAAAATGTCTGTCGGTCAGAAAATGTTCAGGCCTCGAGCTCAATGGCCTTATAATTCAGATCAAATATGATATTTGACCATAACAGGGTGGACATTTTAAGATAATGAAGCCCATTACTAGCTCAGAAAGAACAACATGCTAGCAGAATATTAACATTTAGGAGGAAATCTAGTAAAAACTATTAAAAATAAAAACAATAAAGAAACATGTCCCCTCCAGTATAAATTGAGAACAAGTTGGAGATGTTATGTTTTACCCTATAAGATAAGTCTTCTAAAAATGAGGAAAACAGAGAAAAGTTAATGAATAATATATTCTTTGCTTTTGGAGTTGCTTTCCCTGCAAGGAAACTGTCACTTCTAGCAACTCATGTGATTAAGATCTTATGCTTAAGATTTTAAAGTGAAATTAGTTCCAAAGTAACAGATGGACTGAAGTTATCAGAGTGTCACAGTCATGTTTGTCTTAGTTAACATGGACTTTCAGTTTGTTGTCATTGATCACATGTTTTCTTTGTTCTCTTTTCCCACCACAATCTGCCACCATGGACACTAACCTTATCATCACAGATGTCTGTCGTTTGAGTTAATCGTCTGTGTATTTAAGTTTGTGGTTTTCCTCAGTTCATTGTCGGGTCTTGTATTGTCTACGTGTTGAGCTGTGTTCCTGCCTTCTTATAGAACTTCTTAAAGACTTATATTGTGATTATTCTTCTTCATCGTGTGAATTTCTACACAGCCGACCTGATACAAAAGACCAGACTGAAAAGTGAAACTAAGCAACATGCTTGAGAAATTCTCTTTTTTTTTTTTCATGTTCAGTGTTTTTTTTTCTGTTTTTTTTCCACCTGCTCGTACTATGGACTTTCCAGCTGTAAGACTAATGTGCCTTGAGCACACTCCTCATCCAGTGCCCAGCCAGAACCATCCAGATAGCGAGGATCAACGACCTGAGCCCACCTCAGGTATCGCGACAGAGACGCCTTGATTTATGACCTTGCGCCCACAAGACTGACCGGGTTTTATGATTTTTGGGCAAACCGTTTAGAAGTTACATGTAAAAATAGCCATTTTTCTTATCTCCTGAGCAGTAGGTGGCACTGTGTCAAAACACTACATGTATCCGCTGGTCATGCTTGTGATGACATGTACCAAGACTTGAACTAGTCTCAATATGCTAAAGCATTGCGGAAATATAGCCTCTCATCCAATTTGTTTGTGTGTTTTTCAAGAACAGATAGGTTTATCAAAAATCTTTTGATAACTTTTTGCAAGCACAGTCTGAAGATGATTTTATTCAGTTGTTTGTGAAAATCGGATAAACCGTCAAGGATAAAAGTGGGAAGAAGAAAACTAATGGATGAAATAGGTACCATCACACCTTCAGTGCTTGGCCCTAAATATTCATTTAATCCTGAAAAATATTTAAAATGTATTAATAATCAACTATTTTACTCACTGTGCGATAAATAATCTTGTTGTAATAAGAGTAGCCTATAGCATTATTAGCTTGGCAACATGCTAACACCAAACTCAATAACATGTTGAAATCAAATATGAATCAAGTTTCACATGTTCTTTGCCTGAGAAAGACATACAAAGCTATCTATGTGCATTCCAAAACAGTCACTGTTGAGGCTCCATTTCACTGAGGATGCCTTAGAAAGCAGCTACCTATGTAGGCAGTAGACAACAAGGCAGCTTACTAGTTTTGTAGCAGAATATTATTGAGGCTCTTCAATAGTGCCACCCTTTCTTGATGGCTATTTTTGTCTTCACAGTCCTGCAAATTTGGTATGTGTGAAAATCTGTTATGGGCAGCATGCCCTCATGTCATTTAGAGTCCAGCCAACTGCTTCTACACATCAAACATGACCCAATCCTAAACACAAACTCAAGCAAACTCTAACTGAGGTAGACCTACATATACTTCTCAGAATAGAAACCAATTAGAGTTTGCTGGTAATGACTAAGAAAATGTTCTCTGTGTCCCGTATGTGATCTATACTCACCTCATTCAGTATCAGACAACTCTCAAAAGTTGTAACCTTCTTAGATCTTCCAGTTGAGGAAGTATAGAGAAAAAGCTTCAACCTTTCATCTCTTTGAAAAGCTTTTTTTCCCCTGCCTTCTGGAGGTAGCAGGGGTACAACAGATGGCTTATGGAGCCCCAGATCTCAGCAGGAGGAGATGTTGAAGACCTCACAGTGGAGCTCTCTCCCTCCTCTTGAAATGTCACTGAGTTCATTAGTGAGATTCACATTCCTTTCAAACTTTTGCACAATATGATCCAAGTCGCTTGTGGAGGCTTTTATCAGTTATTCACACAGTGGTAGGATCTGAAGTGTCTGAACACCATGTTGTGCTCACACATATCCTCTGTGGGTACTCCACCCCCGTGCTGTTTTTCTTTCTATTTTTCTTTCATTCTCTTTCTGGTTTTGGGTTTTGTAGTCTTTCACTGAATTTCTAGTGCCATCCCAGGGTCCATGCTGTGACTCTTTGCTGAATATCTTATATAATCTAAACTTGCCTGCTGTTTACTCTACGGACTACTGAAGTACTTACTGCATGAATCCACTGAGTCTCTATTTATTGTATGGCTATATTCTATGCCTGGTATCTCATATGAATCTGTCTGACATTGAAGCATGTGTTTGTGATTTGTTTATTGTGTTAATACAGAGGACTAGGTTATTGGAATGTGTTTCCAGCACATATATTCCTGTCAGATAGACTGGAAATGACAAGGAAATTTAATATTCTTATTCTTATACAATTGGGCAAAAAGTATTTAGCCACCATTTGTGCAAGTTCTCCCACTTCAACTATGAGAGACAGAATGAGAAATAAAAATACAGAAAATCACATTGACTGATTTTTAAAGAATTTATTTGCAAATTATGGTGGAAAATAAGTATTTGGTCAAAAACAAAAGTTCATCTCAATACTTTGTTATATACCCATTGTTGGCAATGACAGAGGTCAAACGTTTTCTGTAAGTCTCCACAAGGTTTTTACACACTGTTGTTGGTAGTTCCTCCTCTAGAGCAGTAATGTTTTGGGGCTGTCGCTGGGCAACACGGATTTTCAACTCCCTCCAAAGATTTTCTATGGTGTTGAGATCTGGAGACTTGAAATGCTTCTTACGAAGCCACTCCGTCATTGCCCGGGCAGTGTGTTTGGGATCATTGTCATGCTGAAAGACCCAGCCACGTTTCATCTTCAATGCCCTTGCTGATGGAAGGAGGTTTTTACTCAAAATCTCACAATACATGGCCCCATTCAATCTTTCCTTAACACGGATCAGTCGTCCTGGTCCCTTTGCAGAAAAACAGCCCCAAAGCATGATGTTTCCACCCCCATGCTGCACAGTAGGTATGGTGTTCTTTGGATGCAACTCAGCATTCTTACCAAAAAGTTCTATTTTGGTTTCATCTGACCATATGACACTCTCCCAATCCTCTTGTGGATCATCCAAATGCTCTCTAGCAAACTTCAGACGGGCCCGGACATGTACTGGCTTAAGCAGGGGGACACGTCTGGCACTGCGTCCCTGGCGGCGTAGTGTTACTGATGGTAGCCTTTGTTACTTTGGTCCCAGCTCTCTGCAGGTCATTCACTAGGTCCCCCCTTGTGGTTCTGGGATTTTTGCTCACCGTTCTTGTGATCATTTTGACCCCACGGGGTGAGATCTTGCATGAAGCCCCAGATCGAGCGAGATTATCAGTGCTCTTGTATGTCTTCCATTCTCTAATAATTGCTCCCACAGTTGATTTTTTTCACACTGAGCTGCTTACCTATTGCAGATTCAGTCTTCCCAGCCTGGTGCAGGTCTACAATTTTGTTTCTGGTGTCCTTTGACAGCTCTTTGGTCTTGGCCATAGTGGAGTTTGGAGTCTTACTGTTTGAGGTTGTGGACAGGTGTCTTTTATACTGATAACGAGTTCAAACAGGTGCAATTAATACGGGTAATGAGAGGAGGAGAGAGGAGCCTCTTAAAGAAGAAGTTACAGGTCTGTGAGAGCCAGAAATCTTGCTTTTTTGTAGGTGACCAAATACTTATTTTTCCACCATAATTTGCAAATAAATTCTTTAAAAATTAGACAATGTGATTTTTTCCTCATAGTTGAAGTGTACCTATGATGAAAATTATATCTTTTTAATTGGGAGAACTTGCACAACTGGTGGCTGACTAAATACTTTTTTGCCCCACTGTATTTTTATATAAGATTAATTCACTATTATTATTGCTCATATACTTGGGTTCAAGATTTGATCATTTAACTATTAAGTATTACCCTCATGTAACTATGAAGTAATAACTACAAACATGGGCATCTCAAATCCTGCAGCATGTTGAGAACAGATGTGTTATTACTCTATACATATAAAAATCTTGTATATTTACAACCATATATTTCATTAATTTATAAAATTTTAATTTGCCAATCTTGCTTGAAGCTTTGAAACTTAAATGATAACCACCATAACAATCAACACAGGTTCATGGGAAAAACCTTCTTCTGCTTGCATTTTTGTAAAACTCTAAACATACTAATATATACACATCAATGCAGTTTCCAGCTGAAATGAACACTAGAGGCTGTAAAATAGCCTCATTTTGGTAACACTTTATAATAAGTAGCCATATACAGTAATAAAGTACTTGCAAATCATTTGCAAACTATTAGTTTATAGTTAATTCATAGTTTATATATTGTAGTCTCTACATTGTTAATATATTAATAGGCTATATACAAATAGTGAGCCACTGTCCCTATAATTAACAAAATTATCGTTTTATTAGCTCAAAAAGTAATTAGATGGGTTTTTTTATGCTTTGTTAACAACTTATTAACCATAGAAGTGATGTACAGTGTTTTAAACTAGTAGTAAAGGAGTTGTTAATGGTTATTAGGAGTAAATGGTGAGGAGTTCTCACTTTAGATTAGGTCATGTAAAATCAGAAAATGACATTAACTACTTTAAACAAACCTTTATTGGACATTAATTGCATTAGCATTAAATGTTTCTTAACATGTATCACACACACATGCACACGCATGCACAGACCCTCAAACAGGCCTTTAAAGAGGTCTCAGAAAGTGAGTAACAGCCAAAAAGTCCTCACTTTACTCTCTTGGTCCTCACTCCGAAAATCTAACTGGTTCTCACAAAGACATCTGTATAACTGTATATTCTATCCCCTAACCCTAATTCTAACCCTAAACGTAACTGATGTATTTTAACAATGTGATCTCATGAGTATTTGTATTTTACCACACATGACATACTGTATTTACAACATTTATTTATTTATTGTTCAATAAATATTTTTTTTAAGGGTTTATGTTTAGCTATGGGGATAAGGTTATGCTTTTGAAAGAAATCTCTTATGCTCACCAATGATGCTTTTATTTAAAAAATACTGTAAAAACCGTACCATTGTGAAATATTTTTACAAATTAAAAGAACTGTTTTCTATTTGAATGTATTTGAAGTGTTATTCCGGTGTTGGCAATGCTGAATTATCAGCAGTTACTCCAGCTCTCAGTGTCACATGATCTTTTAGAAATCATTCTAATATGCTGATTTGGGGCTCAGGTAACATTTCTTATTATCACAATCAATGTTGAAAACAGTTGTGCTTAAGAGACTTCTTGTAATGTTTCCAAACTTTTGAGGTACTGTATATGCATTACACTTAAATACTAATGGAATCAACGTCTAATATGGTTGGTTTAAAGCACTTCATTAATGACTTTTTCAATATTCCATGACCTAATCTAAATGTAACTCTATGAGATAATTAAACAATAATAATTTTGTTAATTACAGTGACAATGGCTTACTATTTGTAAATAGCCTATTAATATATTAACAATGTAGAGACTACAATATATAAACTATGAATTAACTGATAATTTGCAAATGATTTGTAAGGATTACAGGGGCAGATTATCGATTAATAAAGACTTATTTTTGCTGTGCACAGGCTCATACAAAGACAAAACACTAGCCGAACACATATGACACTAAAATAATGCAATAAACTTGAATTAAATAACATAATGTAACATAAAATACCCAAATGTACATCACATAACTGATGACAAAAATAAGAAGAAACAAAACATATATATATAATTATAAGTAATTTACTTTTTTCATTGTGAATTGTATGGTAATAAAGTTTTTAAAACTGTAAATTTGACAGTAATTTACATTAAAATTACATATAATATGGTGAGGAAATTTTCAGTTAACGGTAACAATTTTTCACAGTGTCCTTGTTACATCTAGTTACTATATTAATAAGTATATATTATGCATAATTGTATGCAACTAACCCTAAACTAACACTGTTAATAATGTAACATGTTTACAGTATTTTTCTTTAAAAAAAAAAAAGACAAATATTTACTTTATGATCAGTGATACTGTTTTGCCTTGCAGACAATAAAATGTGTGGAAAAATCCTATAGACTTACATAGAAGGAGAGACCCCAGCCCAGCTTTAGGACTCTTAGTTAAATATTATAGAGATTTCTGTGTGGACTAGTTAGCAATGTCCTAGCAACCACCCTGAACAACCACAATATCATGCTAAGAAACTATCAAAACACCTTTAGCAACCACATAGCAGTATAAGGTACTCAGAACACCTTAGCAACAACACAGAAACACCCTTTCAACCACCAAGAATACCATAGCATTGTGTTAGTGGTTTTGCTTGGGCCAGTCCTCGTTTTTGGGGGTAACATACAGTACGGCATCTAGTATTTTCTCCCAAAAACGTGTAAATCTGCAGTAATTATACTGAATAACCATTTCTTACTGTCAAATTCCAATTTAACATTAAGAATTTTTAAGAATCATATATTGATTTTATAAAGGTCTTTTAGAAATCTGGAAATCACATAGCAAATTGTATGTAGAACAAATAGGTAAGATTTTTACAGCCAATGGCTGTATTATTGATTTTTGACAACCCAGCATCTTTATAAATCATGCATTAGATACATAAGGTTCCCCACCCCCTCAACATCTCTCCTCTCTTGTCATCTCACGGTCAGAATCTCACTTCAAGACTGAGTACTGGGTCTTTGCCATCATGCCAGATGTTGGATATGTTTACCATGGTTCCTATTTAAGTGGTGTGTGGTCTTTGTTGCTGAGGTCCTACCAAGCTCTGCAGGGTGCACGACCCCCACATCTCAAGACTTTATTTCATCCAATCATTCAGCCCCCTCAAAGGTTCAACTGTTAGTCACATGACAATGGGCAGTTTTTGTATTGGTCAGCATGAACTCACATCACCCAGACTATTAATTTGTGAGGCCTTTTCAGCTGAGCAGCTTCCTGATATTTTTTTTTTTTTTTTTTATATTTTTATGCTTGATTGTTGTTCATTTCTTTAGCTATCTTTAATGTTTTTTGTGTGTGTGTGGTGGATGAGAGTAATTAACTACTAACGAACACATTTGTCATAATAAAAAGTATAAGGGGGTGTGCTCATACTGAATAGAAACCAGCAATTGTGTGAACACTAAAGCTCAGCGGTTGCTCCAAACCCTCTCCGGTTGTGAAAAGCACTGTGTGCAACTCACTGATATTCTAAAGTATTCAGTGTGTTGCCAAATGAAGCGCCTAAAATCTTGATACAAATTTCCTCCGGCAGGAGTTTTGCTACCCAGCCTCATATGCAATTTCCTTCACTTAGCCTTTGTGGGTGAGCTCTTAAATAGCCCACAATAAAGTCCCCTGGCTAGCAATCCTACACAACTATCTCTGCAGGGTGTGAGCTGCATTTGTGCATCTCTGGCTGATAAAGCTGGTCCAACTATCGACCCACCCAAGCTCAATACCCTGTCCTCATTGATTTATCATATGCCGCTGTCTTCACAGAGCAGAATGGCTGTCTGAGAGGGTTGCCAGGTTGATGAACTACCCCTTTACCACATTGAAGAGAGCCTCAGAGTGACCTAAATATGCTAATGCTGACATCAACACAATGTAAACACACCCCTAATCCCATTAATGCATGGGCAATAATTCAATACAAACACTAATTGATACAATGCTAATGGTAGCACTAACACAGTTCTATAACTACTCAAAATTAACACAACTTCTATGTTTATGTCCTCAGAATTTTTACATGCATCCAAACAAAGTTTCTGCACATGTGAAGAGTGGCACTACATGTCATTGTTAGCATAGCATTGGAAACCTTTCAGGTCCTGTCAATGACTAAGTTTACATGCACATCAAATTCCATCTATATTTGGAATCAGCCTCAAAATTCACATTTTTAGAATGAGTGTGTGTAATTTACGTTGTAGAGCAAAATGCCCAAGTATCATCAAGTTGTGTTTACCACAGACCTTACTTCACTCATAAATTAAAAAAAAAAAAAACATTATAAAAACCCAAACTTTGAATTAGTCTTCTAGGATTTACTTCATGGCTACATAACTCTATAGAACCTTTCACTCTTTGCAGAAATATCTGCAATGATCCTGTGTTGTTTTTATGCTATGTTCTATGTACTTAAATAAAGGTGTGACCAATAATTGGAGCAATACAGGGTTCTAGTGTCACTGTAGCTCCTACAATAGTTATCTTTGGATCAGAGTACATCACAAAGATTTTTTGGAGTTCTCCTAAACCCTGTTGTGTGTGCATGCAAAGCATTTGTGAATCTGATTGTGAAAGATGCATAATATAAGCATGGCATATCAAACTCTTTTCAGTACCCCCAGTTGTACTCATTAAATTCTGCTTTTTTTCATTGAACTTGATTCATTACCTAAATCATAGCACTGAGATACCAATTAAAAAGCAATGATGGTATGAGATGGAGCTGCAATCTAAGTTTTGTCTTCTTAATGTACTCTCCTGTTGCAAAGGCAATGAAGAGTAATGTTCTCTTCTGATAATTTTACATATATTTTAAGGGCAGCAAAAACATTTTTGAAGCTTTTTAAAATATGTACTATTTGGAAGTATAGATTGGTCCAGAAAAGTACTGCAGTGGTTCAACCTTAATTTTATGAAGTGACGAGAATACTTTTTGTGAGTAAAAAAACTTCTATTCCCTGTCATTATCCTTATGCAGTTAAAACAGTAAGCACAGTGAAGGCTTCCGTGTTTACGTCTGAATGCCTGCTCAGTATTGGCCAAAGCTGTACACGTGAGCAGCATAGCAACTTTAAATAATCTGGGGGTCTTTCTTGTGAATTTTGATCTTCAGTTCCTTCAACAAATGCTCTGTTGGGTTTAGGTCTGATGATTTACTGGGACATTCTTCTGGAATCATTTCAAACTCTCCTTTGTAGTGTGTTTTGGGTTGTTGTCCTGGTGGAATGTCCACCAAAGTCTCATCTTCATCATCCTGGTAGATGGCAACACATTCATCTCAAGAAGTCTTTCTGGACCTCTTTCCAAGTGGTCATTGGTTCTTGGCCTACTCTTCTGACTCCCTGATCAGAAATCTTGTGAAGAGCTCCTTTGCATGGCCAGTTGATGGTGGAATGATGTTCCTTTCAGTTATGGAAAATGGCCCCAATGGTGCTTACAGGAACATTTGGGAGATGGAAAATCCTTCTGTAACCAGTACCATTGTTTTGTAAGGCAAAAATCGTGTTGTGAAAACCTTGGGAGAGCTCTTTGCCTCTACCCATCATGAGATGTCCAGTACTTGCATTCAGAGGTGCAAGTATTTTCAGCGCAGCCCTTAAAGGAAATTAGAACACAGTGTATCTGGTTGTGACTGCATCTAACAAATACTTTTTTTCTATTATTCTTTACAATTCATTATTCATTTTGGAGTCATTAACCATGCCTTTCAAACAAAGGCTTTGGGCACATTCCTAGTAAATATCTTCTCAATTTTGGCATTGGATGTGAAATTGAATTGGTCCTACTAGTGTAATTTTTAGCATGAAGTGATTTTGGTGTGGAATAAAATTTACTTTTTGGGCAATTTCATATTTCTTTCTCACTTTTTCACTTACTAATAAAGGCAGGAAGCTTGCTATCACCTGTGAAAAAGTGGTTTGATCACACAAGCCTGATACCACAAGCCTAATCACCGAATAAATTAATAGTATTTTCCGGTAAGCTTCATTGCTATTCTTCATCAACAATACATAAAATGCTTCCAGAGTTTCCTACAAGTAATTACTGGTAACATTCTTGAAAATACAATAAATCCAACATGACTTGAAGCCATCATAAGAATAACCTTACTTTACCATTACAAACATGACAAATCATCAGAAATATAAAGACATCTTAGGTGTAAAGTTAGCATGTTTGTATCAGTACCTCTAGTGCCAGTCTTAAATGCAGGGATAGATGCCTGCTGTTTGAGGCAATGTGAGCAGCTCTCGGGAACAAAAGACACAGTGAAGGGGCCAGATTTACGGAGGAGAGCATCTGAGGATGAGAGGAGACCTCGGATGATGAAAGTAAGACCCATGTCACTGATTTGCATGGTGAGATGCATGGTGAGAACTTCCTCATAAGCTTGACTTTGATATGCCACCTGAGGAAAGATTCTGCCTTTGGATCATCTTATTCTCAGCCCAGTGGGACTCCAAAGACGATATTTAGTCTGGCAAGTTTTCTCAACACATCTGGGTTGCCTTTGAGCTCTTGTTTATTTCATGTCAAAGCAAAGCCATTATTTAAATATGTAAGTGTTTGTGGGTGTAATATATGATGCTCTGGTTTGAGATGTCCTGATTTAAACTTCTAGCCAATATGTTAGTCAAAGGTTTTTTCCTCAATAATTTGTTATGTTTTTGAGTTTTAATGAATTTAATCTTTGCTAACTAAGCTAAGTTATAATAAATATTATTACTGGGGCATATTGAATCAGAATCAGAATCAGAAAGAGCTTTATTGCCAGGTATGTTTACACATACTAGGAATTCCTTTTAGTGACAGAAGCTCCACAGTGCAACAAAGTGACAGTGACAAGACAAGACACGGATAATAAAAAGAATAAAAGAATAAAAATACAAATATACAAAATAGACAATTTTATGTACAGTTGTGATGAGTGCAAATCTGAAATATAAATAAGTGTAAATAAGCATTTTAAGTAAATGGTGTGTAATAGTTTTGTGTGTCCCGTGTTTATTAATTGTTCATGAGGTGAATTGCTTGAGGGAAGAAACTGTTCTTGTGTCTGGTCGTTCTGGTGCTCAGGGCTCTGTAGCGTCGACCAGATGGCTACAGTTCAAAGATGGAGTGTGCTGGGTGTGAGGGGTCCAGAGTGATCTTCTTTGCCCTTTTTCTCACTCTGGATTGAGTTGGCCATAATATCCAAAATTTGTGTAATGGCTGGATTTTTCTAGACGTGGTCCAACCCTTTGATGTATTGCATTTAGATGTTAGGAGTGGTCTGTCAATCTAATTGGATATTATGAGTGGTCTGTCAATGTGTGATGATTAATCTATTAATTTACTCAATAATCTATTAAAAATATAATTTATACATGCAGTGACTTTAATAACACCTTTTCTATGATGAGCTTTCCCCAAAAGGAAACTCCACAGTAGCATTTCTAGACTTTCTAAAAGAGGAAAAATATTGAGATGGATTGCTGTCTTTCCCTCAGATGTTGTAGAAACATTCATGCAGCAGCGTTAACCAATTTTCTGTAATTTTATGCAAATGTAATAAGACACAAAGTAGCAAAGTAAAAGTAAACAAAGAAAATTTAAACAAAAAAACATTAAAATATAAAAAACGTTGATGGATTTATGATGTTAGCTGTGGAAAAGCATCGTGACAGTGTTTGAAAAGGGTCCAAAAGTCTCTTACAATATCAGATAATTTGATAACTTTTTTTTATGACAGTCAATGTTAGTTCTGGTTGTAAATGTCATGGGGTGTGACCTCCCCCCAATATTTAATGATATAAAGGAATTAATAACTCATGATATGTAAGAAAAAAAAATAATAATCTGGAAATAATCATTGAGATGTGTACACTCATATTTATTTAAAGGGAAAATATATCTATCTCTCTGTTTCTGAGCTGACCTGATCTTGCCTTAACCAGCAGGTGGCGCTGTATTTGAAGATGGCAGCTCCAGGCTTGTGTTGTCTCTTTGCCCTGCTCCTTATCACACTGTCCCACACCTCGCACAGCTCTGAGATACCATCTGAAAATGCCAAACGGAGTATGACCAGGTCTTCCACCTCTACCACTGACTCCAAGCCAGAACCTGACATGGGACTTCTGGGCGGCAACCAGCGAAGAAGACACTGGTCACGTAAAGATAGGGATGATGCTGGGCTGCTCTCTCGAAGGCCTGTGGACCGACTGGAGGATGATGGGACAAGTCTAGAGGGCCTGAGCCCTGTAAGGCTGGAGAGGGGACCTGGAGACAGTATGAAGGTGGAGGTTCATGATGAAGTCAGGGGTTCTGCTCATATGCGGCACGGAAATCATCCACCAGAGGGAGAGTTCAATCGTAAAGGCAGAAGACATGGCCATGGCCATTTGTCTGAGCACAGAAAACAGGGAGGCAAAAGAGACAAAGGCCGAGCTAAAGGTAACAAAGATTTTCTGAACCAGACTTACTTACTCAGCTAGATAAGATTTACCATTCTACAAAGAAAGGTTAAAGGTATTGTTCACAGAAAAATGACAAGTCTGTTAACATTTGTTCAGCCGAGTATTGCTCCAGACTTGAATGACTGTGGCAGGGATTCCCAAACTTTTTTGTCAGCCGAGCCCATTTGACCCAAAAGTATTTTCTTGAAGAAACCCCTTGAGATTTTAAATGAATATTTATATAATAATTTAACAACACATTTGCATGTTCACTTTGGACTATACACCACACACTCGCACACTTGTGGCACTTGGTCCGATCCATTTTCAACAGCGTTTTTTAAAAATCACTTACTGCACCTAAAGTCATGGGCAAACCTCGCTCCATAATGTAAACAATTAGAGCGCAAAAAGAAGAGATAGTGTATGCACACTAAAAACTCCTGGGTTAAAAAGGGACCAATTTCTGGGTTATTTCAACCCAAAAAAATGGATTATTCTGTTTTATTTATTTTAGGTCACACTGTAATAACATTAGAAAGAAAAAATATGCCTCCTCATCTGTCTTCACCTGAAAGACAGAAAACAAGACAACATGAGTATTGCTAATAAGTGAGACAATTGTGAAGCACTCACTAGACACATTGATTATCAAGCTAACAAATAATCACTTTTAAGGGAATGCTGTTGTTGTTTTTTAAAACATGGCCCAATTTGCTAGTTAACTAATGTGTTTCTTTTGCAGCATTACCCATTTTGTGTGAATGACAGTCTATACTGTCCATCTTTTCTTTCATTAACAAGTGTAATAATGACATTAATGCAAAGGTGAATATCTGGCCCATTATTATGCATAACAGCTTAAAGACAAGGCACAAGTATCTTTTAACTATTAGGGTAATATAGTTATGCATACCCCACTGTCAAAGAAGTTGTGACTGTCAGAAAATCTTGCATTGACACATTTAAGCCCTATTAAATAAACATGTTTAGGTATAGAGAGATGATATGAGAGCAGTAAGAGTAAAAAGCTCACCTCTAAAATTCTCTGTCCGCTCAGACAGCCGCCACTGAGTTAGCTTATCAGCTTATCGACAAAGCTGTCCATTTAAAATGACCTGAAGAAAACACAGCAATATAGAGGTTAGCAACAATTTGAAGACTTGACCCGCTTCTTTAACTCTCTCTACTTCAGCCAGTAGAGCACTGTATGATATGATGAGCACGGTGCAGCTGGTAAACATAACTCAACTATTGCGTTTCCTCGTCACTCTAGCCGCGGCTAAAGGGGGTCGTACCGGATGAGAAGCGTATTTAAAATACAAACACATTATTCTCTATGAATGAACACACACCAGCGGCGTAACAAACATAACAATATTGCTGGCCATAAACTGAGAAAGTGCGCGATACCTCGAGTTGACATGGCGCAGCGCGACGCTTCTCGTGTTTGACCCCCTTAACACGGCATGAAGTCGCCACTAGCTGCACTGTACTTATCGTATTATTACTGGTATTATAACAATGAGATAAGAACAGCTCAGTTTATGAAACATAGAAGACCGTGTAAAGTGAATTCAGAAATTTTCTTCTAAACACATTAAATGGGTCATACGTGTATTTCTCTACAATGTGTAAAAAGCATTTCAACCATTCTGACACCTAATTTCATGAACTTGTCGTTATTTTTAATCATTCAAATTTGGCTGGGTGGTTAATAACACTTTCTTCTTTAGTCAGACAAACTCAAAACACATATTTATTTAGACTTTACATGGACTTTAAACTAGTTAGGTGTTGTCGCGATAGCTGCGGGCGGCTACATGCCAACCACAGAATTACCACGGTAAACCATCAAAAACTTCACCACCTGCTAAATCGTTTCCTATTATTAAGTCTACACCTTCCACAGGTAACGGTTTTCGAACACCTAGCTTAACAGCTCCACTGACAAGAGGAGCCTCGGACCAATACATCAAAGCCAGTGTAGGTTTGAGCAGAAAATGGTAACCTATGCTCAAGGATAAAGGATTGTGCAGATCCTGTGTTTCTAAGCATAACAACTGGCTTAAACTCAGCGTCAGGAAAAATAGAAACCATCCCCTCTAAAAGAAGTGGCTGGTAACTTCCTACATCAGCTGGACTTAGCCTTGGTAACATCTGAGCAAGGGCTACACTTTTAGATTTCGAATTTTTTTGCTTCCACAATTGGCAATCTGCAATCAGATGTTCAGGACTCAGGCAATAAAAACATTTCTCGGTATGCATAGATTTACCTTCACTTCTCATAAAATTTTCGACTCTAGCAGGGCGCATCACACATGGCGTAACATTCAACGAATCAGCTGAATTTGGTGGGGTAAATTGCGTCTGTCGTGCTGCGAGAAAAACCGTGCTGTACGTCAAAACGAACTCGTCAGCCAAAATTGCGGCATTGGACAAACAAGCAACTTTTTGTTCATTCAAATGGACTACTAAATTCTCTGGCACGCAATCCTTAAAGTCTTCCAACAAGATTAACTGCTGTAACTGCTCCAGGGTCGTTATCTTATTAGATAGACACCACTTATCAAAGAGCACTCTCTTTTCCCTCGCAAACTCGACATAAGATTGTCTTCTCATGAAGATCTGTTTTCTCATGACGCCGAAATTTCTGTCGGTATGCTTCAGGGACAAGCTCATACACATGTAAAAGAGCGGTTTTAATTGTGTCATAGTCAAGAGAAGATTCAATGGGCAAAGACGAACAAACTTCCTGTACCTTTCCTGTGAGACTACACTGCAGTAAGAGAGCCCACATATCTCTTGGCCACCCTAACTTTCCTGCTACTCGCTCGAACACAGTGAAGTAGGAATCAACTTCCGCTTCTCTGAACGGCGGCACTAGTTTAATATATCTGCTGGGGTCAAAATGAACATCAGCTGATACATGGCTATGCTGTACAGCCAAAGAACTAGTTACCGTCTATACAGGAGAGGAAATTGATTGGGTGTTAGTACACGGTAAAGGGACGGGTTGCGCAACCACACTCTGAGCTTCTAAAGCGAGTTTTCTCAAGTTAATATCCCTTTTGGCTTCCGCTTCAATAGTTCTCAATTTGATCACTTGAGCTTCACACTCCTGCTTCTTTATCTCTAGTTCTAACTCTTTTAACTTTACCGTTAACATAGGGTCCTGCAAAACCATAGCATCAGTATCAGCTGGACTCACACTATCCACTTCTCTACTTGCTACAGCCTCATTATCATCGCTTTGTTTCGGCAAAATTCCTTCATCTACTAACTTGTCAAACAACTCCTCTTTAATGACTTGTTTAGTAGCTTCTTTAGGAATGTTAATTCTAAAGAAATCTGCTATTAACAGAAGATTTTTTAAAGACTTTTTACAGCGATTAAAGACTTCAGTAGTTGGTGCTAGAGTAAACGGAATCAGATCAAACTCCATCTCTAGATCGTCTTACCAATATTTTCCTCTCTACCCAATAAAGAAAACAGCCAGAAAATCAATAAGAGTAATACTCACCAAAGTTGCGTTGCTAACGACCGAATCCTAAATTTTGCAATGACAAACACACAATTGTCACATGGTGCAGAAAAAGAGAAAGAACTTAATATATGCAAAAAAAAAACATAGGACGAGCCCCCATTTGTTACGTTGCTCCCCAGTCTAGGGGTTTGGGGAGGGAATAACAAGGCAAATAATAACTAAAAAAAAATTAATAAATGTGGAGAAATCTCCTTTTTCCACTATCCCAGCTATGGTCACTCTGTTTGCACTTACTGTTTCTAATAAAAAGTTTTCCCCAACCTTGGTATTAATACTCAAACAAAAGATCAGAACAAGAATCTAGTTTGCCAGTGTTTTATTAAAAGGGTTAACATAAAATCAATGTTAAAGAAAGAACAGAAAACATACAACAGACTTAAATAACCAAATCATAACCAAATCGGAGAGGGCAAGGCCCTCACAGTCTCTCACTAAGGTATTAAGCAAACTAAATTACCTAACAAAGAAAGTTAAAAAAAATAATCTTACCTCTCTCCCTAACTAACAAAAAACAGGAAATAACTTAGGAGTGGGTAAACCCAAATAAATTGGCACCCGTCTCCCTACACGGTTAAACACTTCAGAACTCACACCGAGTCCTAGTGGCAATGTTATGAATCCGTTTTGTTGTCCTCCATCCACCTACCACCAGAGGTCGCCCGCTCATATCATGGACTCCATACACATATTCCATACACTTATGGGATTTCCCATAAGTCTCTTATGTTGATTACGGTCCAGCTGTATCCAATCTATTTCCCTATTTAAGTTTACCCTCCGACACTTGTTATTTGCAAAGTATTGTTCCACTGTAACAGTTCTGAGCGTTATTCCTGTTTTTGCCTGTCTGATTTCTGATCCTGCCTGTTTTCTCGTTTTGCTGTTTATCCGCATGCCCTTTGAACTGTTTAGCCTGGATATTAACTTCGAGTCTTTTCCTTGTTACTACTGTTTGCGGTTGAGTTGACCATTGCCTGTCTGACTACGTTTTGGAAATAAAGCTGCACTTGGATTTCAACCCGCTGACTCCTCGTTACAGAATACTTCGCCACCAACAAGATCCAGTGGCTTTCATCAACGTTCCAGTCAATATGGATTACTTCGATCAACTCCTGCAACTTCGACAAGGGAAATTACCCATTGAGGATTACGTGCAGGACTTCTGTGATCTGATCATGTCCCTTATGATGAATCTTTGTTCAAACATTTGTTTCATCTGGGTCTAAATGAACCCTTGAGGACCTGCCTCCCCGATGCGGAATTTAATTGTAGTCTAAGGGACTTTATAGACTATGTGCTGCTTTTGTCTGGGTCACCGTTCACTGTGGGAGAAGCTGAGCCTGAACGGGCACAACCACCAGCTCAGTCGGCCTCGAATTCGCCTCATTCAGTGTGTAATGAACAATTCTGCCCTGTGATTCCCACACCCAAATTCAGTCACAACATAGCGGTAACCACTAAGCCTGCGCTCAAAATGGCCGCTGCTCGTCCAGAGTCACAGCACGCCACCGCTGCTCGTCCAGAGTCACAGCACGCCGCCGCTGCTCGTCCAGAGTCACAGCACACCGCCGCTGCTTGTCCAGAGGCAAGTCAGGTCATTCTAAATCAATTGGAACTAAGTCCAGTCGTCGTAGGTCATCGTGAGTCAAGTCAAGTTGTCCTAGATCATCGTGAGTCAAGTCAAGTCGTCCTAGATCATCGTGAGTCAAGTCCAGTCGTCCTAGATCATCGTGAGTCAAGTCCAGTCGTCCTAGACCAATGTGAGCCAAGCCAAGTCATCGCAGATCACTGTAAGTCAAGCCAAGTCATCGTAGACCACTGTGAGTCAAGCCAAGTCATCGCAGATCACTGTGAGTCAAGCCAAGTCATCGCAGATCAACCCCAGTCACGGCGAAAACGCAAACCGCGCCGTAAAAAGGCCGCTTCAGCACCCAGCAAACCCGCTCCAGTGCCCCATCAACCTACAGCCGAAGCCACACTTGCCCAGCAGCCCATGGCTCAAACCACGCCTGTCCCGCAGCCAAAGGTTCAAGCCACGTCTGTCCCGCAGCCAAAGGTTCAAGCCACGCCTGCCCAGCAGCTAAAGATTCAAGCCACGCCTGCCCACCCTCAGTCGACTCACGTCACGCCTGTTCAACCTCTGTTGGCTCACATTACGCCTGTCCAGCCTCAGTCGACTCACGTCACGCTTGTCAAGCCTCAGACTGCTCACATCAAGCCTGTCCAGCCTCCAGCGACTGGCCCCGTCACGCTTGCTACGCCTGAGCTGATAGAAGATGCATCCCTGTTAAAATGGACTATAGCCATTGCATGTGTGTGGGCAACACACACATCGGTCCCAGCTTTGGACCAACCACAAAGGATCATTCCCGAGTCAGTCTCTGAGCACACCAGTACAGGCCGAGAATGCAATCCTGAGTTGGTCCCCGAGCACACCAGCACAGCTCCTGACCTGCCTCAAGAGGGCGCTACTAAGTCGGTCCCTCATTCTCCTGTCTATCTACAACTGTAGAACCTCCAGAGGTGGTGGCAATTGCTGCAGAACCTCCAGAGGTGTCACTTGTATCCCCTGAACTGTCTGTCAGCCCTGAATTATCTGTTAGCCCTGAACTATCTGTCAGTCCTGAACTATTTGTCAGCCCTGAACCGTCTGTTAGCCCCCAACTGTCTGTCAGCCCCGCACTGTGTGTCAACCGCGCACTGTGTGTCAGCTCCGCACTGTCAGTCAGCCCCCCGAACTCTCAGTTAGCCCCGAACTGTCTGTCTCCCCCGAACTGTCTGACTGCATAGTTTACCCTCAAATGACCACGGCGGTCGTCCCGCAGTTCCCTGTCTGCCCCGCTATGGCCCTAGCGCTCTCCACTAAGCATCTTGTGCCTTGTGTTACAGTTTTTCCTGAGCAGCCCTGGGGATCTAGAAATCTGCCCTGGCCGCTTGTTCCGCCTGTCCCGCCCCGGCCGCCTGCACAGCCTATTCCACCCTGGCCATCCACTCAACCCCCACCGCCCTATAAACCTTCGCTCCATGGACCCGGTCCCCCATTGTCCCCGTTAACCCACCCCTCCCTCCCTATTTGCTCATGTGGAGCGTCTGGAAGCCACTCCTTGGGGGGGGGGGGCTCTGTTATGAATCCGTTCCGTTGTCCACCTACCACCAGAGGTCGCCCGCTCATATCATGGACTCCATAAACCACACTACATTTCCCATAAGTCTCTTATGTTGATTACGGTCCAGCTCCATCCAATCTAGTTCCCTATTTAAGTTTACCCTCCGACACTTGTTATTTGCGAAGTATTGTTCCACTGTAACAGTTCTGAGCTTTATTCCTGTTTTTGCCTGTCTGATTTCTGATCCTGCCTGTTTTCTCATTTTGCTGTTTATACGCCTGCCCTATTCCCTGTTTAGCCTGGATATTAACTACGAGTCTGCCTTTTCCCTGTTACTACTGTTTGCTGTTGAGTTGACCATTGCCTGTCTGACTACGTTTTGGAAATAAAGCTATACTTGGATTTCAACCCGCTGACTCCTCGTTACAGGCAAAGTCTTTGTGATCGCCCCACAGATTCACAATACACAATTTGCTCAATAGCAACTAAAGCCACACTGCGTCTGGGTTAGTGGAGAAGGGAGTCCCTCGAGCGTTGTCTTACTGCTGCTTTTCTATCTGCCATGCTTCCGTTAATTAGGATCAGCTGCGGGTCATGTGGGAGTGCTGCACGACAGAGAGACAGCGAGAGAGAGAGAGAACAAGAGGGAGTGAAGAAAATACATCATCACACTGTTCAACAATTACGTCACGGGACGTAACACTCTCTGAAAAAATAACCTATAATTTTAACTCAATACAAAACTCAGAAAATGGGTTGAAGAAATAACCCAGCAGTTTTTAGAGTGTATGTTCAACAGCTAAGGTATTGCATCTATTCAAGATTTTTCTGAGCCTTGTTCATCAGGGTTAAAATTATAGTTACTGTGTGTGAATAACATGATTTATTAATTCTGCTACTGCAGCACTTTCAACAGAAACCCAATAGTGAGTACTCTAGAAAAATACAGTCCTTTTAAACAAAAGCACAGACCTTTTATGTTCAGATAATACATTATAATAGGTAACCTATGCTTGTCAAGCTTAGTCCATTTTGTGCACTGCATTTAAAGTCTATATGAAAGAATGGACAAAAAAATGTCCACAGAAATAACCCACAAACAGACTTGACACATAACTACACGTGACAGTGCTAATACCCAAAACTTTTTACATTGGTAGAACCTTTTCACAATATTATATTATTATTTAAAGAGAAGAGATTCTTCAGAATGTCCCATTTTGTGTTCCACAAAAGAAAGTATCTCATAATTGTTTGGAACACTATGCTTGGGGTGAAGTTTATTCAGCTATATTAGCAGTGTCACATATTTAAATTCTGCTTGTTCACTGCCAGGTAGATAGAGAAGATTTGTCCCAAGTTATTTCAAATTTAATACTCATTCAGTTTCAAGCCATAATTAAAGAACAGGGTCTAGAACAACCACTATTCACTATACTGGTCAACTTTGGACCGGTAGAGTATGTGAACAAAATTAAATATATTAAACAATAAAGCCGTGAGGTACCCAAAGGGCCCTGTGTAGAGTAGAGTTGCAATAGGTACTTTTCTGTCTATAAGTAGCCATTTAAGACATTTGCCAGGTCTGAACTTTAAATGCTAATTTTATTAAAAACCAACCATAGTTTCTCTCTCTTTTTCTCTTAGGCAATCTCTATGACCCTGAACCAGAATTAGGCTCGTTGTTGAAGGACATGAATGCATATGAGGATGGTCTTTACACATCCCCACCCAATTACGACAATGCTCCACTCACTGAAGCTCCTTCCCATCTCTCCCCCATTTTGGTAACTACAGCAATGAATGAGCATCCCCCAACACTGCCCCCAGCCTCCACCAAACCCCAGGTACCCTGGCGAGCAGAAGCGTCCTTGAATATGAAGGTCTGTTGTTTTTTTCCGAATGTTTAGTTTCCTAAGATGCTGTTATTCCTCTCATATACTCTGAAGCGTTTTTGCATTGTTTGGGGAAAAAAGAGAGCATTTTGCCTAGACTGATTTTTTTTTTTTTTTTTTGCTTAAACACCTCACCAGTATCCTTGTTTTATTGTTATACTTTGTCTTGGGATATTTTGAGTCTTTTGTTGTTAAATCCCAATATGAACATCTGCACCGTGGCAGATATACATACTGAAATGCTGTTTGGAGGTACTTGTCATCCTTGTGATGTGTGGTGCTTCATCACACAGATTTATTTACCTGTGCTTCTGTGCCGTGCTTATTACTGAGTGCCGCCTGGGGCTGGATGGTACACAAGTAAAATTACCCAGCTCGCTTTTCACTAGGGAGGAGGTGGAGGAGGGGAGCTGTCAACAGAGCAAGTGAGGGGTGAGATGTCACTCGCCCATCCTCCTGCTCCTCTTTCTCACAGCCATCTGTTCTGCTCCATTCTCCTCCCTAGATATCTTTTTACCACTTCCTGAATTTATTTAAATTCCCTTGAGTAAATATCATTCAGGCCTGGGTACTGATATTAATGAAAACTATATTTGCATTTCATCAAGGAAATACAAATGCTTAAGGCAGCAAAAACATAATGTTTTTGATAAAATAATCCAGAAAAGAAAAAGGAAGCTGGCGAATGGGATGCAAAGAGATCAGGTCTTAGCTGGCATTAGCATCTAAAGCAGACGTGCCATTATGATGGGCGATTTCAGCATGAGCTGATAATGGTGAACAGCCCATGCCAACAGGAGTCACTAGGAGAACTTTAATCTTATTTCATTTCATCTTTATTTAACAGGGACAATTGGCAATACAATATTACCACAGAATTAGCTACAAAGCTAAATTTCATCTTAAAGTCAAGTCAAGTCATCTATATTTGCACAATGACACCATTTTCTTATTAATGTAAAGCTGCTTTGCCACAATTTGCATTGTAAAAAGCGCTATATAAATAAAGATGACTTGACTTGACTTGACTATATTTATATAGCGCTTTTTACAATGCAAATTGTGGCAAAGCAGCTTTACATTAATAAGAAAATGGTGTCATTGTGCAGCTTATTCTATATATTATTGATTCATTCCGTTGCAAAGATCAATAGTTATTAGTCTAGGTAATTTAGGTATAGCAGCACTGGAGAAAACAGTGACGTAATCGTCCGGCTCAGATCAGTTCGCATACAACGGCGCCAATACAGGCATATCAAAAACACTGCTGAATATCAAGCAAGTGTCCCCAACTTAAGCAAGCCAAAGGCAACAGCGGCAAGGAACCAAAACTCCAACAAATGGAGAAAAAAACCTTGGGAGAAACCAGGCTTAGTTGGGGGGCCAGTTCTCCTCTGGCCAACAGTGAACACTTGTCCGATACTCAGGCAGAGTTACAGGTCATTAAACTGATTTGGAATCGCAACAGTCAAAATATTTAATCTAGTTCCATCTAATTTAAGATCTTTTTGATCACGCCGATATGGGACGGTTTGTTGGGATATGTGCCGCTGGCTGATGAGTCGGTAGGGTCTTCACAAAGGATGAGCTCGTTCACACGGTCTCCGCCGACACCACAGGGCCACACTGCTGCCGCACACAGGCACAGGTTCCCCGTCCGACCCGGACACAGCCCGGATCCAGCCAATCATGTTAATTGGTAAACCTCGGGATAAGCAGAGAGACAAAAAATTAGCGTAGACGCCATTCTTCTTCCGATGTAACGAGTACATCTGGTGTTATAGGAAGTGTTCCCGGTTCCGGCTGACCTGATCTATGCAGCCTAACAATCCTTTAACGGATATGAGGACAAGAGTTTATAGTGCGTCATGTGTATGCCAGGTTAAATAGATGCGTTTTTAGTCTAGATTTAAACTGACAAAGTGTGTCTGCTTCCCGAACAATGCTAGGAAGATTGTTCCAGAGTTTAGGTGCCAAATAGGAAAAGGATCTACCGCCCGCGGTTGATTTTGATATTCTAGGTATTAACAACTGGCCAGAATTCTGAGATCGTAATAGACGCGAAGGACTATAATGCATTAAAAGCTCACTCAGGTACTGGGGAGCTAAGCCATTTAGTGCTTTGTAAGTAATTAGCAAGATTTTAAAATCTATACGATGTTTAATAGGGAGCCAGTGCAGTTTTGACAGAACCGGACTAATATGTTCATACTTCCTGGTTCTAGTAAGGACTCTAGCAGCTGCGTTTTGGACCAGCTGTAATTTATTTATCACGCGAGCAGGGCAACCACCCAGTAGAGCATTACAGTAATCTAGTCTCGAGGTCATAAACGCATGAACCAGCTGTTCCGCATTTGTCATTGAGAGCATATGTCGCAATTTAGATATGTTTTTAAGATGGAAGAATGCGGTTTTACATATGCTAGAAATGTGGCATTCAAATGAAAGATTGGTATCAAAGAGCACACCCAGGTTCCTAACTGACGAAGACGACTTAACAGAGCAGCCATCAAGTGTTAGACAGTATTCTAGGTTATTATGTGCAGAAGTTTTTGGTCCAATAATTAGAATCTCTGTTTTTTCTGAATTTAGTAGTAGGAAATTACTAGTCATCCAATTTTTTATATCAGCTACGCATTCTGTTAATTTTGAGAATTGGTCGGTTTCGTCAGGGCGCGAGGAAATATAGAGCTGAGTATCATCAGCGTAACAGTGAAAGCTAATGCCATGCTTCCTAATGACATCTCCCAAGGGTAGCATGTACAGAGTGAAAAGCAACGGTCCTAGAACTGAGCCTTGTGGTACTCCATGTTTAACTTGTGATCGAAATGACATCTCTTCGTTTACTACTACAAACTGATAACGGTCAGATAAGTATGATTTGAACCATGCCAATGCATTTCCACTAATTCCAGCATAATTTTCTAGTCTATTCAAAAGAATATTGTGGTCGATAGTGTCAAAAGCAGCACTGAGGTCTAGTAACACTAATAGAGAGATACAACCACGATCTGATGATAAGAGCAAATCATTTGTAACTCTAATGAGAGCAGTCTCAGTACTATGGTACGGTCTAAATCCTGACTGGAAATCCTCACAGATACCATTTCTTTCCAAGTAGGAACTAAGTTGAGATGATACTGCCTTTTCTAGTATTTTTGACAGAAAAGGTAGATTGGAAATCGGTCTGTAATTGACTAATTCACCAGGATCAAGTTGTGGTTTTTTAATAAGAGGTTTGATAATAGCCTGCTTAAAATTTTTCGGTACGTAACCTAGTAATAAAGATGAATTAATGATGTTAAGAAGAGGATCTATGACCTCTGGAAGCATCTCTTTCAATAGCTTAGTCGGTATAGGGTCTAACATACATGTTGTTGATTTTGATGATTTAATAAGTTTAGACAATTCTTCCTTTCCTATAACAGCGAATGAATGGAATTTTTCCTCAGGGATACTACAATCCACTGTCTGATGTGATACTGTAGTAGACAGTTGCATGGCTATAATTTTCTCTCTAATGTTGTCGATCTTGCAAATAAAGAAGTTCATAAAGTCATTACTGCTGTGCTGTTTGGAAACATCAGAAGTTGAGGCTGTATTTCTCGTTAATTTAGCCACTGTATTAAATAAATACTTAGGGTTGTGTTTATTATCTTCTAAAAGATTTGAAAAATAAGCAGATCTAGCGGTTTTTATGGCCTTTCTGTACTCCATCATTTTCTCTCTCCATGAAATCCGAAAAACTTCTAGTTTTGAATTCTTCCAGCTGCGCTCCATTTTTCTTGCTGCTCTCTTAAGGGCCCGAGTGTGCTCGTTATACCATGGTGTTGGACTAATATCTTTAATCTTTTTTAAGCGCAAAGGAGCAACAGAGTCTAGAGTGTTGGAAAAGAGAGCGTCAATAGTTTCTGTTGCAACATCGAGTTCTTCTAAGCTGTCTGGTTTGCTAAGTTGATGAAACTGATCAGGAAGATTATTTATAAAGCAGTTTTTAGTGGTGGAAGTGATGGTTCTAACATATTTATGGCAGACAGGCGGTTTTGCAGCCTTGGTTAAATGTAGCACGCATGAGACTAGATAATGATCTGAGACGTCATCGCTCTGCTGCAGAATTTCAACGGCATCAATATCGATTCCATGTGACAATATTAGATCTAGAGTATGATTACGACAATGAGTTGGTCCTGACACGTGTTGTCTAACTCCAATAGAGCTTAAAATATCTGTTAATGCCAATCCCAAAGCGTCTTTTTCATTATCTACATGTATATTAAAATCACCAACAATGAGGACTTTATCCACAGCCAGTACTAACTCGGAGAGAAAATCAGCAAATTCTTTGATAAAGTCTGTATGGTGCCCTGGTGGCCTGTATACAGTAGCCAACACAAATTTCAAATGAGATTTGTCACTTACATTATATAACGTTACATAGAGCACCATCACTTCAAACGAGATATATTTGAAAGACTTTTGAGTAATACTAAAGATATTACTATAGATAACAGCAACACCTCCCCCTTTACCTTTCTGACGAGGTTCGTGTCGATAATAGTAACCTTGAGGGCTAGACTCATTTAAAGTAATGTAATCGTCTGGTTTTAGCCAGGTTTCTGTCAAACACAGCACATCTAGATTATTTTCTGTGATAATATCATTTACTATAAGTGCTTTTGAAGAAAGGGATCGAATATTCAGCAACCCAAGCTTTATCATTTGTTTATCTTTATAATCTCTGTTTACTACTTGTTGAACATCAATTAAATTATCACCCGTAAATGGGTCTGGAAGTTTTCTGTATTTATTAGTTCGGGGTACAGACACAGTCTCTATGTGATAATATCTAGGTGAAATAGTCTCTATGTGTTGGGATTTATCTGAATTCTGTGACGTGAGACAGCTAGCAGACGGTCGGTTTAGCCAGTCTGTCTGCTTCCTGACCTGGGCCCCAGTTAGTCAAGGTTGAGCTCTAAGACTATGTGCCATATTACTAGAGAGAAGAGCGGCACCACCCCAGGAGGGATGAATACCATCTCTTTTCAACAGGTCAGGTCTGCCCCAAAAACTTTTCCAATTGTCTATGAAACCTATATTATTCTGTGGACACCACTTAGACAGCCAGCCATTGAGTGATGAAAGTCTGCTAATTATCTCATCACTCCTACGAGCAGGAAGGGGTCCAGAAAAAATTACAGTGTCTGACATCATACGTGCGGTTTCACACACCTCTTTAATGTTAATTTTGGTGATCTCCGACTGGCGAAGTCGAACATCATTAGCGCCGACGTGAATAACAATCTTAGAGTATTTACGATTAGCATTAGCCAGCACTTTTAAATTTGCTTTGATGTCAGGCGCTCTGGCTCCCGGCAAACATGTGACTATGGTGGCTGGTGTCTCTATTTTCACGTTCCGTGTAATAGAATCGCCAATAACTAGGGCACTTTCAACAGGATTCTCAGTGGGTGCGTCACTGAGTGGGGAGAACCTGTTTGATGTTCTAATCGGAACGGAAGAGTGGTGTTTTTTCACACGACTAGGCCGCCTCACAGTCACAAAGTTGCCCTGCTGCACGGGCTCTACAGCCGGAACCGAACAATGTACGGAGTTCGCTAAGCTAGTCGCATCCAAAACAGTATCTGAAGCCCTTGCATTCTTACTATCCTCAATTAAAGTTTGGATGCGTGTCTCTAATTCTGAGATTTTCTCTGTCAGCCTGACTACTTCCCTACATTTATGACATGTGAATGCCTCATCGCTGACAGAAAAAGCTAAACTATGCATGTGACAGACAGTGCAAGTAACAATGAAAGGAGAAGATGACATAGCTTACCGTGTTCGTAGACCGATCCGACTTACCAGTTGTTTGATAAACTTGTAGAAAAAGGAGAGCGCGACAGAAATGACGGTGGGCACGGATAACACAAACTAGCGTAATGCTAACGCGTTGTGATGGTGATTTAGATTAAAAGATTAAAAACTAGCGATGTCAGATTAATGTGATAGGCAATATAAGACAATATCAGATATATAGTGAAGATAAAGTAGACAGCAAACAATGACAATAAATAGATTCAAAACAAAGCTATACGGAGCAACAGACTCAATTCAGCAGTGAGGCAGACAGGAGCAATCGATCAAGGACCAGATTGTGGTCCTCCGGTAAAAGATCATATCTTGAGGAGTCAGCTTTATCTTAGTCTTTTAAGATAAAAGCATTCAATGTATTAAAAAAATGCATACATATGACATATAATAACATATGATCTAGTTTTAAAAAAAGAATATTTAGAAACCAAACTGCAAAATACTTTCTGACATGATGGTACATAGTTACATGTGCATGCACACAGTCATGGTGTAGTAATAGAGTTAAGATGGATAGTATTATTTACGTTTATAAACACCAGAAGAACTAGCAATAAGAGAAAAATATAGTTACTACAAGAGCTTTTCAGAGAGAAAAAAATATGAAAATCATATAAGTGTACGTGAAATCTTCAAAACCGTGGCAAGAAGTCTTCTTGAGTTTAATTCACTTTAAAACTATGGAAAGTCCTGCAGGTTTACTTTACCTTCATATTGTCTAACTCCAAATACTGGCCTTAATATTTTATTTAACATAGACATTTTATACTGGGTTACAAATAGTTGGTAAAGTTAGGCAAAAAAAGTTATTTTTTATCCTGATCCCAACATTGTACTCAAAGTTTATTAAGCAGTTCAGAGCCAGACTTAATTAATAACTGAAAATAAAGAAAAAAAAATGTAAACAGTATTACATTGTAAGCACTATAATAATAAAGGGAACTATGCCTATGGTAGACAATACGAATATACGTGCTGAGCTGTCTATCGTGGCTACACAGTCAAGCTTGTGTCCTTTGAGAGTTGAGACTCTCAGTTCAATGATTTAAAGTACCATAGACAGTTCTAATTAGCCTTCGATCAGCAACAGCCCAGATAAAGAAATATAAAGTTAGATCTTCAGTATGCACTTAATCTAACTGCCATTCGTTGAGCAAATCAATCTATATCTATACATATATCTCTATGAATCCATATAGTTTAATTATAAGGTATATTTTCATAAAGGAATAAAGTTTGTGCTCAGATGAAAACTGAGAAATTGTGGTATATTGATGACATTTCATAAACGATCCATTTTCCAGATGTGATGCAAAATAAATAATTTTTTTAGCACACACACAAACGGACACAGGTTTGTTTTGCAATCAAAGTGAGGACATTCCATAGGCGTAATGGTTTTTATACTATACAAACTGTACATTCTATCCCCCTACACTACCCCTGGCCCTAAACCTACCCATCACAGAAAACATTCTGCATTTTTACATTTTTAATAAAACATTGTTTAGTATATTTTTAAAGTTATTTTAAAAATGAGGACTCATGAAATGTCCTCATATTTCATGTCTAGGTCGTAATACCAGTGTAAAGCTCATGTCATTATACACATTTTTGTCCTCATAAATCACAAAAACACACACACACAATTACTCTGGTTGGATTCACTCTGTCCTTCTTATCTCCAGTCATCTGACTCTCAGAGGAGCACCATCTTCAATGCTGTTCACTTGTAGTGGTTCAATGCCACTGCCGCTCCAGCCTCTGGCAAAAAGACAGACTCTACAGGAGCTCTCTCTCTCTCACACACACACCTACACCTACACACACACACACACACACACACACACACACACATATATATATATATGTGTGTGTGTGTGTGTGTAGGCTTTTAGGGTTTCCATGGGAATGGAAAATCTCCAGGAATTTCAGGAAATTTTAGAATTTGGATTTCCAGTTCTGGTAAAGTCATGAAAATTGTCTGTGAAGATACTCAATATATTTGTATTACCTTTATTTTGTGGTGTTTTTTGGAATTACTATTGTATGGAAAAGAACTAAAGATTGCTCATAATTTCTCCATTGTGTTCCACTCAAAAATAACAGTGCAAATTGGTGAATAAGTAAGAACTTTCATTTTTGGCAAAAGTAAAATGTTTATTTGTATAGTGCTTTCATGATACATATGGTTTCAAAGCAGCTTTATGGAAAAATGCATGTTTTAGTGCTACAATATCATTAGATTCTAATAAATAGGGAATCCAGCATTAAATTATTTTATTAAAATGCTCATAAGGACTTTGCTCTAAATTGAGGCGGATAATGTTTTTAATCTCTAAGAAAACATGCTCATAAACCATTATGGAAACATCAGACATTCACTTCTGAATGCAAGACAACATGACAGCAATTGTTATGGGGTTTAGTTTGTGTGCTAGTAATTTATTATGTAGGAAAAAATGTCACAGGCTTCCCTGGTTGCAGCAAATTTTAATTATTTTATTATTGATACTTAACTGATGCTTATAAGTTACTTCCCTGGAAGTAAAAGTTTGTTCTCTTGAAAATATATGATGTAAATGGTGGTTTATTCACAGATGTTTTGTGTGATATTCTAAATTTTCACAAGTTTAATTTGCAACTTTGGATGGAGACATAGCTTGTGTCAAGGAAAAAACCTCAGTTGGTGGAGAGGTAATGGAGAAAAACGTTGAATGAATACAGACTCATCCAGAGAAGCCCATCCTTCTCTGCCCATATGACAATATATACATCTAAGCTCTAATATAATACAGATAATACAAGTCATGTATTTAGTTAAACAGACAAAATGGTGCTCTCCTTTAGTGACTTAAGGTGATGATTACAGCTTGTGATTGTGATGATTATGATATAATTTGCCATTGTTGTAAGTCATCCATAGTTGATGTCATCTTAAGTTTTCACAAGGATGAACCCAAAATGGAGCTGTTGCAGTCTCTATTTACCCTACTAAAGAGGTCTTTAATCTAGATTTAAACTGAGCCAAACCATTGTCAGACTATTCCACAAATTAGGAGCCAAACACAAATAAGCTCTACCTTCTTGAGTGGATTTTGATATCTTAGAGTATTGTAGTGTGACAGAAGATTGGTTAAGTTAAATGGTTTAGCTCATTTGTATTTAATGGGTAGCCAGTCTAGAGTCTCGAGCTTGTTTATGGAGGATGCAGGGCAGCTACCTTGTAGTGCATTACAATAATCTAGTCTTGAGCTCATAATAGCATGAACTAGCTTTTCTGCATGAAAAACATAACATGTTCCATGAAGATTAAAATTTCATTGTTTTAATATTATTTATATGTTCATAATCAAATGTATATTGCGTTTGAGAAAGTATAAGCTTCATGAGCCAAGTCTGTATGAACATGTATGGTATGCACAGGCAAGGAGAGATAATTTTGGCTTCACAGGAATGTGTGTACATGTATTCTGAAAGGCTGCACGTAGCACAAGTTTCAGCTGATGCAGTTGTTCCATGATGTAAACACCTATCGATGTACAGTATTCCCTATAATGAGGGTTGAATGTGTATGAAAGTATACGTTCTATTTTAAAGAAACCAACTTGTTTTTCTACCTTGTAAGGAATTGTAAGATCCCTAGTCATGGTATATAAGCTTGATGTAACACCCTGCTCCTCAGAGAAGCACATGAAGATGGCCTGAAGACAATAGAACAAACTTCTCTCCTATGTCTGATTCATATGACACACAATAAAAGATTTCCTTGGCAAGGCAACTTGGTATCCGGTCCTGTGATTCAACTATATGGGGACAAAAACTGTAATTTCAGATCAACATTCCATTTTTGGCATTGTTTCTAGGTGGAAGAAGGCTATTTGGTAAAATGGAAAATATGATTTTAAAAAAACAATTTGCTGTTTAGGAGACACAGCCTTCTATATGCAGGGTTTTGGTCCAGTGAGCAACACCTCTGTTTTATCAGACTTAATAGAAAGAAATTACTGTTCATCCAGTTATTAATACTCTGTATTTAAGTGTTATTTGAAACTTGGACGTCAAGTATGCTTTAAACTGGAATAATAGTGTGAGGCCAGACAGTCAATTGTAATTGATAACATGATTGTAATGAGTAGTCAGCGGATTGAGATCCAAGTGCAGCTTTATTAACAAGCAGGGTAGTCAAACAGGCGAAGTCATACACCAGCAAACAGAAATGTCAGAGGGAAGGCAGAGTCGTTGTCGTTATACAGGCAAATAAGATCGAGGCGGGCAGCAAGTATTAGTCCAGTAAACAGAGCAGAATATCCAAGGGGAAACGAGACACGGGATGATAACGCTTGGAAATAACCACGAAAACTAGATCAAGACTTCACAGTGAAGTGTCTGTGCAGTGTGCTTAAATAGTGTGGGTGATGAGGTGCAGCTGGTGCGGTAATTAATGACTGGTGAATGAGGTGCAGCTGGTGCGGTGATCAGTGAATGGGTACGGGGCTTATGGGAAATGTAGTCGTGTATGAATGAATGAGTGAGTGTGTGATAAGTGTCCATGGTGAAAAAGTACAGGGTGGAATGCCTTCTAGCGGTAATTACGGGCACTCCAGCCGACAATCGTAACACTGATATTAACACAGAGCCTATATATGATTAGAAATGTCCTTGCTCTAATTACTCATACATGTACATAATTTCAAAGAAACAAAACATAAAATATCTTACAAAAATAGGATAGCTTTCTTCACCTCTGAAGCTTCCACGGCTATGCAAATAATAATGTCAATAGCATTAGTTCATGCAACGCGAGACAAAGTCCAATTCAACAAAGGAACATTCTCAAGATAAGTCTATGTGGGATTTGAAATTATAACCACTGAGTTGAGCCAAGAACTTTACCAATTTTGCCACACAAACTACTGTCAGAGATCGGTCTGGCTCTGTCATCACCCAATCATAGCAGGCACATCATCTCATCACCACCACAGCATAAGAGCACTGTAATGATGAGTCAGCGGATGAAATCCAAATGCAAGCAACGTGGTCAAACAGGCAGTGGTCAAATCAACAGCAAAACAGGTATAGAGGAGGATAAGCAGAATCGTAGTTGGTAAACAGGCAGTGAAGTTCAGGTCAGGCAGATCATCTGACGATCGTGACATGGGGGGGGGGGGTATGGAGTGGCTTCCAGACTCCAAAACCGGTCGTAACGATAGCAGTCCGGGGGGGGCGGGGGGGGGGGGGGGGGGCTAGCCTGGGTGGATCAGGCTGTGCAGACGGCCAGGGCGGGTCAGGCTGTTCGAGAACCACCTCAGTGGTCGTTTCAGGGTAAACTGGGCAGACAGAGTTCAGAGACGATCTCCATGATCGCTTCGGGGCCGACAGAGTCTTTGGGGAGTTCATAGATGACCTCCGTGGTAACATCAGGACAGACAGACAGTTCAGACAACTTCTGTGGTCGTTGAAAAGCAGACAGGAAACTCAGGAATGACTCTCGTGGTCGTGTCGAAGCGGACAGACATTTCAGGAACGACCCCAATGGCCGTATCAAGGCAAACATGAAGCTCAGGGGCGACTCTAGTGGTCATGTCGGAACAGACAGGAGGTTCATAGATGAATTCCGTAACTGTGACAGGGCAGGACGAGGACTCATAGATGGTCTCCATAGCCATGACAGGGCAGACTGGATTGCCACAGTGGTTGGGTCAGGACAGACAGGGAACTCTGGTACAGTTTCAATGACAGTAGCAGGGCAAACAGAAGGTTCAGGGGCGACCCTTCTGGCTGTGACAGGAAGGGCAGAGAGTTAATTGACGGCCTCCATAGCCGTGACAGGACAAGATGAGAGTTCACTGCTGGATACCACTGACACCTCTGGTGATTCTGCAGTGGTTATCTTGGCTAATACAGGGGATTCAGGGATGACTTTCGTGGTCATATCAAGGCAGACAGTAGATTCATAGGCGACCACCGTGGTCGTATCAGGATAGACAAGGAATTCAGGGGTTAAGGTTGTGGTGGCAGGACGGATTTCATCTGGATGGTCAGGTTCTGATCTAGATTCAGAACCCTCCTTCAGGGCCTCAGAAAATGGCACAGGACTTGGGTCGGGACCCGCTAAAGCGCCTTCCTGATCTGCCAGAACAAGCTCAGGAACTGAGTCGATAGCGCCCTCCTGGGTTGCACAGGAGTACTCAGGGACTGACACGGTGGCTTCCTCCTGGACTGCACTGATGTGCTCAGGGACCAACTCGGTAGCACCCTCTTGGGCTGTACAGGAGTGCTCAGGGACTGACTTGGGAGCGCCCTCCTGGACTGCACTGGCATGCTCAGGGACTGATTCGGGGGCGCCCTCTGGGGGCAAGTCCAAAGCTGGGGTCGATGTGTGTGCTGCCCACACACATAGAATGGCCATCGCTATCATGGACAGGGCTGGATCTTCTAGCAGCTCAGGTATACCAGGTGTGACGCGAGTCGTCTGAGGCTGGACCGACATGACGCGAGCCGTCTGAGGTTGGACAGACGTGACTTGAACTGCAGACTGCTGGACAGGCGTGGCTTGAACCGTTGACTGTTGGGCAGGCGTGGCTTGAACTGCTGGCTCAGGCGACGGAGGGTCTGGAGCTGCAGCGGATTCGGGAAGCATGGAAGCCGCCTTGTGGAGCGCTGGAGCGGGTTCGTGGAGCGCTGGAGCGGGCTTCTTGCGGCGTGGCTTGCACTTACGTCGAGGCTGGGGATGCTCCACGGTGACTTGGCTAGGCTCATGATGAAGAAGTGTGACTTGACTTGGTTCACGATGAACTATGATGACTTGACTTGGTTCACGATGATCTACGATGACTTAACTTGCCTCTGGACTATTAGCTGCGATGTGCCGTGGCTCTGGACGATCAGCTGCGACGTGCCGTGGCTCTGGACGATCAGCTGCGACATGCCGTGGCTCTGGACGATCAGCTGCGACGTGCCGTGGCTCTGGACGATCAGCTGAGACTTGCTGTGGCTCTGGACGATCAGCTGAGACGTGCTGTGGCTCTGGACTGGCAGCCATCTTGTGTACCATGTTGTGACTGGGCACACAGGTGTGGTTGTATCCGCCATTTTGTGATCATGAATTGATATAGCCTTCATGTTACAGATGACTGCGGTGTTGCGTTCCTCTTCAACGACACTCACAGTATATGAAGAAACACTTAATACGAGCGCATAATCCATAAAGTCCCGTAAGCTGCAATTGAAGGTCCCCGGAGGCAACCAGGATTTTATGGGTTCGTTAACTCCAAAACAAAAAATGTCTTTTAACACGACTTCATCATCAAATGGAAAGTGATATGATAACTCACAGAACTGATGAACATATTCCTCCATTGACAACTCCTCTTGACGAAACATTAGTAGCTGGTTGAAATAGTCCATGATGAGACCGTGAATGCCGGGAAAAGCCGCTGGATCTTTGTATTGGCAAGGTCTTCTGCAATGAGGAGTCAGCAGATGAGATCCAAATGCAAGCTTTATTAAGCAACATGGTCAAATCAACAGCAAAACAGGTATAGAGGATAGGCAGAATCGTAGTTGGTAAACAGGCAATGAACTTCAGGTCAGGCAGATATCATTCATAATCCAGGAAACAAGCAATAGTCCAAAGGCAGGTAGTGAAACAATCAGAACACAGTGAGACAGGCAGAATGGCAACGGGAAAACAAGACAGGAAATAATGCTCAGAAATGACTACTTTACAGAAGATCAAGACCTCGCACGGATGTGTGTGTGTGCTGAGCTTAAATAGTGGCTGCGTCCGAAATCGCCTACTTCTATACTATGGAGTAGGCGAAAAGCTGTAGGCGAGCGAATAAGTATGTCCGAAACCTTAGTAGTCATAAAAGAGTACGTGAGAATTCCCTCGGTGACGTACTATTTCTCGCGAGATTGGGACGTACGTCTGCTTAAAGTGCGTCCGAAATCGCCTACTTCTCTACAATATAGTAGGGGAAAAGCAGTAGGTGAGCTAATACGTATGTCCGAAACCTTAGTAGTCATAAAAGAGTAGTCGAGAAGTTCCCGGATGGCCTACTGCTAAGTACTTTTCTATCCCAGGAGGCCACAGGAGAGGATACGTCAATCAAACACGGAGGAGAAAGAGGCGTTTTCAATTGTGAGTATTGAGTATTCCTTGTGTTAAAATCGCATATGTTGAATTACTGTAAACTGTTGAAGTGTTGAAGGTGTAAAGACGCTAGGCAGTATAGTTGTGATTTTGCTGTAAAAACACGTTTTATTACGTACAGCTAACAGCTCTAGTAAGCTCACGTATGTCACCAAAGTGGATTTACATGATTTCTGAACCATATACATCAGAAACGCGCTTACTAAATGTTTATTTAACATCTGACGGAAATATTCAATAAGTATTGCAGATGATGAGCACATCACAACATGACAGACATTTGAGTGTGTTATGTAGAATGTTATGTAGTTATGTAAAATTCAACACGGCTTACATTACATGAATGCAAGTAATATAAATAAACAAATGTACAAGTAACTCGACATTAGTTATCTGTTTTATTTGACTGTTTGTACTGTTGATAAATTGAGGAACATTTGTATTGTATAAGAAGTCAGTTAACACGAGTGACTTGCTCAAGGACGCATTAGTGGTGACGGCTGCAGAGATCGAACCAGCAACCTTCTGCTTACCATTTCAGTGGTTCAGCCCACTACACCACAAAAGTAAAGAAACAGAATGCTGACATGGATTGTAAAATGCAAATGTAAATGTTTTTTTAACAGGTAGTCATGTTCTTGGAGAGCAGGCACTCAAATGTTTGGAGCAGACACAGCGGCAGCCAGATTGTCTCGCACATCTTCTCCGACTCTTGCTTCAAGGTTGTGGGGTTCAGGGGTCCATCATCATGGTCTTCCTCATCCTCTGGATCAATTATGTCCCCATTGAGAAGAGCAGCAATGAGGGGCATGATCGACGGCAAAGACAGGTGAAGATATTCACGATGATCAGCTGCTTCATCAAAATAAAGCTGCAGAATTGGCACAGCTGTGTTGAGAGCGCAGAAGGATGGACAGTAGGAGGGTTCAACGCCTGTAAATATGCGATTATTAGTACAATAAGTCTGAGTAAAGTTTTGTTTCATGTGGTGTTGATTAGTATATGTATTTATTTATTGTGCTTACTTTTATTCATTCTTTTACTCATTTGTTTCCTATTGTTGTCAGTAAATAAAATATAATTATTTTATTAATTCATGCTTTAAATCATTGCTTGACTGAAAATTGAGATGTATTCACCTTGACTGCACTTGTCTAGTGTGTGTTCATGCATAGCTGTCATATGACAAAACAAATGACATTTTGCTTGTTTTACTAAAACATTATTTTCAGTAAGAAGTAATATAATGAAGTACTGGGCAGCATTTATCATTATTATTGTGTGTAAGTGTTGGGGTGGGCTAGCAATGCAATTCAGTCTGGGGTAATCTTATTTTTAGTAGTAATACTTACATTTTCTGAGTACAACATCAACATTCTTCTCCAAAGGCAGGATCTTCAAGCAGCTGCGAAAAACCATACTAGGTAGTGGGGGTGTGACGAGATCTCGTACCACAAGATCTCGCAAGACTAAAACGTGACGAGATTTCTCGTCGAGGTGAAAAGTTGTCTCGTCCTGCTATCAGTGTGAGGGTGTAATTATTATTGAAGATGCCCCCACCACTTTCAAATCGTTTGTGTGGAAACATTTTGGTTTTCCAGTAGAAATAATAAACGGCGAAAGAATAACACACAAGACACGAACAATATGTAAACATTGTGAGAAAATTATACCGTACACCTCGGCCAAGGTTGTACAGACTTTTAGGGGCTGTTCACATATCGCGCGCATTTTCATTCGCGCAAAATGGAAGCGACGCTCATGCGGTGCGGCGTGCTCGTTTTTTCCTGGCGCGCGGCGAGATGAAAACCTCTCAACTTTTCAGAATGCCGCAAGCGCACTGCAGGTCATGTGACAAGAACCAACCGATCTTCGACCTTTCCGTAACAAAACATGGAAATCTCAGCCGAACAGCTGATCATAGCTGTACAGGGGGGTTGTTATATCTCATCGCCATAAATATATCTAGTAGTAAAGCTAAAGCAAGGGCTAAAAATCAATTTATCCCTTGCTGAAACTTCCTCATGGTCATAGAGAGCACAGTTCATGGTTGCATAGCAACGACAGAGGCTACAGAAGTGTGAGCTCCCGAACGCTTGCAAAAGGAGGAAGCGACGCGGCCACGCTTTACACGCTTTTGTGAACGGCCCCTAAAGAGGCAGAAAGCATCGCTATTACTGCTGACGGTTGGACTTCTCGGTGTACGCAGAGCTATATAACAGTTACAGCCCACACAATCAATAGTGACTGCGAAATAGTCAACTTTGTACTGCAGTTAAAGTGACACTTAAAGTGTTATTTGAATTTTTTATTTATATGTTTATTTTATTTGTACTGTTTAATTTATGTTCAATCTGTAGAAAGAAGTTCAGTGAGATTTCTCATGTGAAATTATACAGGGCAGAAAACAATTGGTTGATTTTGTGCAAAACATTTAGCAGTGTTTGCATGTTGTTTTACTGCAAATAATTCATTAAAATAGAAGTAAAATGACATGCATTACAAGTTGATTTCAAAATGCACCAACATTTTTGCATTTTATGATTTCAGTTAAATAAAAGACTATTTTCCCTTCATACGTTTCATTGTTGAGGATTTCTTAAAAATACTATAAAAATCTCGTCTCGTGAACCTAATCTCGTGTCTCGTCTCGTGGGATAGGGGTCCCTACTAGGTAGGGTTGAATTACTGATGCCATGAGGTGTTAGTGCAGCTGTGACTCATGTCTTTTTTATTATTATCTATTGCAGAACTTAAAATTACATACAAGATCAGGGAAAATACCATGCTTGTATCTTTAACAATAAACAATCATAAACAAAAAAGACAAAAAAAAATGGGTTTGTGTACATCATAATATGAGATTAAATGCAGAGCACAAAAAAGCACAATGATAAGGTTAAATATCTGAATAATTTATCATAATGCATTATATATATATATATATATATATATATATATTTTTTATTTTATTTTTTTATTTATAAGCCTGATGAATGAAACGAATTCTTAAATTCAAGAAAAAGAGGGAAACAAAGAAGATTTAATTCACTTCTGCTTGTGGATGAAAATATTTGCATATAAAATAAATTAACATATTCAAGAGATTGCGATTTTGGGTTTTTACAATAATAAAAAAATATCTTTAAGGATAAAACTGGGTCACATTAGTAGGGTTGAAAATATAAGAACTGAAATTAACCACAAATTTATTGCTACAATCACAAAATAAATGGGGAGATGTTTCTTCAACAAGACCAGAAAATGAGCAAGTTTAATCAATATCAAGATATTTAAAGATAGAGGAATTAAACCTGTCACTCATAGCTTTAAGTTGTTGCGCTTGCGATAACGTTGTAGGTCACATGATAACGTCAAGATGGCGGATGATTTCCGGATCACATTCATACTCTTTTAGCACTCGTTAAGTACCTACTCATTGAAATTAAGTACCTACTCATTGAGTAGGCGATTTCGGACGCAGCCAGTGTGACTGGGCTGGGTGATGTAATTAGTGACTGGGTAATGTGTTGCAGCTGGTGGAGTGATCAGTGATGGGTGCGGGGCTTCTGGGAAATGTAGTCAGTGTCTGTGAGTGAGTGTGTGTGAGAAGCCATAGTAGAGTGCCCTCTAGAGTGTCTAGCGGGCACTACAACTGACGATCGTGACAAGCACACACTTCCCATGTTCCTGCTTTGCCGTCTTACCGGTGCCTCTGTGTCTCCATCATCTCACCATTCATCTGTGTCTCCTGCGATCTCCATTCTCCGGATTACCCTACGATACCAACTCTGTCACCGAAGTGCATGCTCCGCAGCGTTCATCCACGATCTCCTTCCATCTCCTGTAAAACCAAAGAACTGTCAGTATATCCATGCATCCTCATTTCTCTCTGTGAACTGTTCATTACCTGTTTGTTCCGATCCTGGTGTGTTAAATAAACTAATTCGTTCATTCTCCATCTCTGAGTCTGTGTTCCATAACACCTACAACTGCATATTTCTAAGAAAGTGCTTTTACTGCTGAAATACAAAAAGCAATTTGTCCGGAAGATATTTATTTATTTATTTTGTTGGTGGCACTGTCACTAAACTTGTCTCTTGTGACGATTACTCTCTGACTGTGTGAGCCAGAACAAGCACAATTTGTCACTTTACAGAAGTTTGTGAATTGTCATTGTGAATACCATTAGGAATTTTTCAAAGGTTCTTTGTTATTCTTTAGAATACATTTTAATACTTATCTGTTAAGTGTTATTTCCAGCATGAAATTTTTTCACAGCTGTCCAGTAATGCAAATGAATGCAAAGTTGTCATATCACAAGTTTTGATTTAGCACCTTGCTAGAAAGTGACTTCAAGCAGATCACCAAGAATAAACCTGTTTAAAACCATGTTTTAAATCTTTCTCATTCAGAAGTCAGGTCGTGGAAGGGTTCAAGGGGAAGTGATGCCCACTCTGGACATGACACTCTTTGACTGGACTGATTATGAGGATATGAAGCCTGCAGACACTTGGCCATCCAATAAAAGAAAAGGTATACAAGCACATTCTCAAGAACTAATCAATAACAGTTATTTTACTATTCGTCAGATATGCTTCCTGCAGTAGTTTTTTTTTTTTTTTAAATCCTTGGTGTTTTAAGACCGAGATATATTCAAAAATCAGGATAACTATTTGATTATAAGATTGAACGAAGTTCCCCCAGATATTGAAACCTCTAAGCCTGAATAATCTGCAAATTTACAGCTGATTTCTGAATAAAGGGTTTCATAGAAGGCCTATGTCTGTCTATTTCCACCTATAAAGATAAACGTCGCAGCAAAAACAGGAGCAATGGGAACACAACGCTTGAGTCTGATGTCATTGAACCATGTGACCATCATCTTGATTGCCTTCCTGGTCAGTGCACCCTCATAATTTTTTAATATTACCATTATCAAAGGCAGAAAATCACTTCGCAAACCAGTTCTGGGGACCCCCTACCATTGCACATTTGAATGTCTTCTTCAGGCACACCCAATTCAAGTCTCGCAGTCTTTACTGATGAGCTGGTGAGTTGAATGGGCTGTTAGATGAGGGAGACATCCAAAATATGCCATGGTGGGGGATCCCCAGAACTGGTTTGACAAGCAGTGATCATAGGAATACCTCTCTCAAACATGACAAATGTCATTATTTATTTGTCAGCATGTTGTTACAAACCAGTACTGTGTGATTACTTTTTTTCCATGGAACACAAAAGGTACTTTTTTCAGAGGTGTAAAGAGTACCTGAAAACCATACCTGAGTAAAAGTACAGATGCAGCGAAAATGACTCCATGACAAGTTACAAGATCCCAATTCTAATTCGACTTAAAAGTCTTAGGCCCAGTTTCACAGACAGGGCTTAGATTAAGCCAGGATTGGGCTTTAGTTCAAGGCCACCGGGGTACTGCGATTTTAAATACGCCCAGGCGAGTCACAGAACGGAAACGTAGGCCAATACTCTAGGTTCGTGGGGAGCAGTAGTGAGAGGTTAAATGAACAGACACACAACAAAGTTAAGTTTAAAGTATTTAGGAACATTTATATTAAAAGAAAATATGAATGAATGAAATGGACTAAATGGTTTCTCTTTCAGGAAAAACAATCAAGGAATGGCAGTGAATACAGGGAGTACCCTTATCAATAAACACAAAAAAAAAATGAATAAAATGATAAAATTGTCTGAATTTATTTTGGATTTGAATTTATTTTTATCTTGAATTTATTGCTTTTTAACTTCTTTTTGAAATTTAAATTTTCTGAGTATAACAGTTTAGCTAACCTTTTTCCTATTGGTTGTTTTTAGTGCTCTAATTAGTTAACCTGATTTTATAATTTAAGTTTCTTAACGGGAAGCTACCCTTGTTTAAATTTCACTGTGATGTACCCGACAGTATGCCAAATTTTCCAGACAGTAAAACCAAATCAGTGAAATCAGCAATAAAGACACAAATTAGTCATAAACAACAGTAAACAGTTCAATTGTCAATGAACTCCGTGTACCTTTACACACCAGTCACTTCAGTGAGAATCCAGAACAGTTCAGGCCTGTTATCAAGATGAATAGAAAAAACGAAAGGTTGATTTAGGAGAGAGCTCGCTGTCCAGCAGTCCTTTCTTCCTCTAGTTGGGGAAAATAAAGCACTGAATCCAATTAAATGATTGATGTCGTCACTCCAGATTATGATTCGTGTGGGAGGCTCGCCATCTTGTTCCACGCAGTATTGACTTTAGTTCTTGTCGTCGCCGTTTCTTTATGTGGAAAACTCAGAAAATTCTCAAAATTACTTCTCAATTCAGATCTAAGTAAATCAATGTCTAAACTAGACTGTTTGTCTAGTTCTACATCAAAATCCTTTTTCAGAAGGTTTTTATTAACCCTCGATCATTTCACTCTGCTGAACACTCCGTGCTTGCATCTCTTCTCTCTTCTCCCTTCTTCTCGCGCGCTCATCACGTCATTCTGTTGCTTCCCGCTCCCTGTCATCTGATTGGTCGGTAGGGAACCACACCCCACACTCTCTTAAAGGTGACATGACATTCAACAACATAATATACATTTCTTATTTTAACAATAAGATAAAAAAATACAAAAATGAAACACTTTTAAATCCTATATTAAAAAAAAGTTTTTTTCAAACTTCTAAACTCAATCATTAAAGGTCTTTTAGTAACTCTTATTGACATTATTATTTTTTTCTGCCTTATTAGTAATCACTCTGGGTTACACCCTCCCCCGTTAACTTTATGCACGTCTCTGTGCATACAACTAATAGGCTGTGCTACTACAGGTTCAGGTGAGTTGGTAAAGCTGCTTTCCATAATGGAATCAGTCACAGCTGTACTAAGACTCTGGAAAAGAGACTGTACTATTGAAACCAATGGATTACCCAATTTAGGGTAAGTAAACATTTGTGGTTTCTGTCTAACCCTTTTAGACTTCCTAATGAAACCAATAATTTCATTTTGCTCTTTCACAGTACTGTGATAACCTCCTTCTGTTTCATCTACAGGTATGCTCTGATCAGCAGCCATGTCAGAATTGTCTGCAGGTGAGTTTTCATTACCTTCAGGCTCTACAACCTCAGAATCATCCACAGGTAAGTAATTCAAGGTAGGTATACTTTCAAATTTAGAATGCTCTGACCCAGGTAACCATTTGGCAGTGGTGTCTGCCAAGACGGGCAATTCTTCAGTTGGAACATGATGAACAGAATCCTGGACTACCCTATCTAAGGGAACATTATTCTGTGACCCTTGTTCAGATTGCTCCTTTTCAGATGTGGCATCATTTCTCCAACCATCATGAGGACGTCTAGAGAGACTTTCAGCATCCAGATTCTGTTTTCCAGCTCTATACTGTTGCTTGAAAGAGAAAGTGGACAGAGCTGAGAGCCATCTGTAACTTGTAGAGTCCAGTTTCGCAGAAGTCAATATGTATGTAAAAGGATTACTGTCGGTAACAACAGTGAACTGGTTGCCATACAGATAATCATTGAACTTCTCTGTGACCGCCCACTTAAGAGCCAAGAACTCCAGCTTGTGAGCTGGGTAATTAGTCTCACTCCGAGAAAGACCTCGACTGGCATAAGCAATCACTTTCAATTGGCCGTCCTGTTCTTGATATAAAGCTGCTCCTAACCCTACAGTGCTTGCGTCTGTGTGAAGGACATACGGAAGTTTTGGATCAGCAAAACCAAGCACTGGAGCAGTAGTGAGTGCTTCAATGATAGCTTCAAATGCCCGCTGACAGCTCTCAGACCAACGATTCCCAAAAGACTCTTTGGGATTACGGTAGTCTTTCTTTTCCTTGAATTTACAGCCCTTTCGGAGTGGTGGGTACCCAGATGTCAAATCGTTCAAAGGCTTCACAATCATTGCGTAATCTTGAATAAACCTCCTATAATATCCGGAGAACCCTAAGAACGAACGTAACTCTTTCAGATTCTTTGGGACCGGCCAAGATTTCAGCACCTCCACTTTCTCAGGGTCTGTCTCCACACCGTTGCTAGACACAATATGTCCCAAATACCTTACAGAAGCTTGGAAAAATTTACATTTTTCTGGAGAGAGCTTCAAGCCATATTCCTTCAACCGCTGTAACACTTTAAACAACCTGCACTCGTGTTCCTCCAATGTATCTGAAAATACTATCAAATCATCGGTAAAAACAACTACCTCTTTCAGATGGATGTCACTCATGCACCTCTCCATGAGCCTTTGGAAAGTACTGGGAGCGTTTGTGACCCTCTGTGGCAATCTGTTAAACTCCCAAAACCCTAGAGGGCAGACAAAAGCGGTCTTATGCTTATCTGACTCTTCTACCTCAATCTGATAGTAACCTGACTTAAGATCAAGAACAGAAAACCAGCGAGAACCAGTGAGAGCTGAAAAAGTTTCCTCTAGGTTTGGCAAAGCATAAGCATCTTTAATTGTTTGCATATTGAGTTTACGGTAATCGATGCAAAGTCGGACATCTCCGTTTTTCTTCCGAATGACTACGATGGGTGAGGAAAAAGAAGACTCCGATTCCCGTATGACACCAGCATCCAGTAACTCCTGCAGATGCTTGCGAACTGCATCATAATCCTGAGGGTGTATTGACCGAGACCTATGTTTGAACGGGGTTTCATCATGTAACCGTATACGATGTGTCACCTTATCAGTCCTACCAAAGTCAAGATTATGAAGGGCAAAAACTTCTGGCATAGACCATAGTTTTTGTGAAATTCTGTCCTTCCACTCCCCAGGAATTGGTGAGTCACCAAAATCAATAGTGAAAGGCTGGGCAGCTTCCATTTGATTGCCACTCTCTATTACAGTTTCTTTAGTAATCACACTTTGCAGCGAATGTAATTCTGCAATGACACTCTTCGGAGGAACTAAAATGTCATGCTCTGTTTCATTTTTCAGGATCACGGGAATTTTCTGTGATATCCTAGGAGGAAGTGTAACAAGACAAGAGGCACACAGAAGACCTCCTGGCAAAGAAAATTCAGAAGGAGGCTCCAGAAGAACCCATTTATCGGAAGACAGCTCTTGTGTACTGATTGACCCTTCAAGAACAAGAGTTTGACCGGCAGGAACCACTTCAGACTTTGTACTCTGAAATTGCACAAATCCAAGAATTCTATTGCTATTTGCTTGAATCGATGTCCAAGGACACTCAGAATGGCTTTGAACCCAAAAGGTAAGGTCTGACAAGATACTGTAATCTCTGAATCAGAGTGACTTTCATAGGCTAAATCAAGGGTGTTTGTGCCTATAAGCACAGAAACACTACCGCTGGTGTCTGCAGTGACCAAGGCAAGTTTGGAAAGTTTTGTCTCGGTTCCAAGAAACTCCTCTGGGAACACTACATCAATTTCGATGTACCCAAGATAAGGAACGAGCTGACCATTTGCAGCTTCCACCTCAAGAAGATGTTTAAGAGGCTTAATTTCCAAATGGGACAAATTCTGTTCATAATACATCTGTGAAACAGTGGTCACCTGTGAGCCCGTATCAAAAAGACAATTGCATTTTTGACCTGCAATAAGAACTTCAGCAGTGCACTTTGCCCCAACCAATCCCTTCGGCAAAATAAAAGGTTTGTTCCTGGTGCAAACGTGCCGAATGCAACATCTGTTCTTATACTCTTTGGGACCCCTGATACATTTCTCAGCCCCCATTTGTCCCACAACTGGAGCTGATTATAGTTTAAAGAGGAAGAATGGGATGACCTCACTTGTGTCTCCCAAGTAGACTGCCTCTCTCTTAGCAGCTTTCTCTTGGAGGCTACCAAAGCAGGATTTGCAGCACTATCACAGGTAGCAACAATGTGGCCGTCCTCACCACAGCGGAAACAGTACCAGGGTTTAGGTTTACTCAGTTGCTTTGGAGAAAATCTGTGGGAAACGTCACTCAAATTTGTTTGCACAGACTGTGATTTGGTCATCTTTACAGCGGATTTAACATTTGCAGACTTAGCTGGCTTAAGAGCAACAATTTGACTCTGCAACTCTGCTACTTGTTTTTGCAAGTCACAAACCCTACTCTTGTGAGAATCCTTGGTCTTTTCTTTAGGCTTCTTTAAACTCTCTACCTGTCCCTGCAGCACTACAATTTGCTTCTTTAAGTCAGAAACAGAGGTTTGTGTCGACTACCTCATCCAAGGAAGCGTACAATGAGTAAGAAGTAGTGCGCTGCTTGGAAGTACCAATATGCTTCCTCATACGAAACTCTTTTGTGCTCTGTTTATCTTCTGCTATACGCAACAGCAGCAAAAGTTCTGAAAAAGGCGGGGGGTCAGTTTTCTTTTATTCTAGCTGAAACTCTGAAATGAGGGCATTGTCCCAACAACCCCTACAGAACTGTCTCAGCAAATGTCGATCAGCCTCATTAGGAGATACACCTCCTCTTCTTATGGCCCGCATCAAAGCTACTTGCAGACGTTGTAAGAACAGGGATGGTCGCTCTCCTGCATCCTGCAGCGTGTTCAAAAATTAATAACAAATAGCTCATCGCCATCTTCCACGGCTCCAAAAGCTGAATCTAAAAGATCAAGATAAGCTCTGGGTGTAGCATGTGAACCCAGCGTCCTCACAATGTCTGCCGCTGGAGGCAACAGGCTGTCAAGAATCTTTCGGGATCTGACTAGATCATAAACAGCAGAGTCTTGTAACATGAGCTCAACACTATTGTGCCACGTGTCATAATCTGCCTCATTCCCTGGACGAGGGGACCTTCCAGCAAAGAATCTTAGCTCAAGAGGAGCGTGCATGTGAGAAGCAGCATCCTCACTCATCACAATATGCTCAACTACAACACGCTATACTTCTGGGGGATTCACATTAGGAACAGGCATTCTAGCCAATGGAACAATGCTATAATGTTGATGCTATAATGTAGCATCAGTGAACGTTTCTCGGTTCATTTGAACTGGATCGATCTGAGGAAGATCTGGCTGGATCTCAGGCATGGCATTTGCAAGAATAGGCATTTGATGAATTCTCCCAGAATCATCTTTGTTCTGAGATACGGGTTCCTTACATTTTGAAAGCTCTTCCTTTAAGAGTTCCTCAAAAGATTTACCACTGAGCTTTGCAATGCGTTTCAATTCTTCTATATAGCCCTTGGTGGCGCTTCTAGCTACCGTTTGCACATAGATGCTAGACAAAGTTTTAATCTCAAATCTGATATCGGGCTGATGTGGGCTTTCAAAAATGAATGGCAACTGAGGCTCTAAGCTCTTCAGTGCACTTCTACTTTCATACTCAATTATCACATTTTTGTGATACGGGGACTCAGGGCTCTCAATGCGAACTATCCTGCCAATTCGCCCATATCTACTAAGATGGTCAGTCACGTCGTTATCTCTCTCAGTATTTGTAATGCCACTCACAATAAGTGAGTTTGGAACCGTTACATTGTCCTGCTCAATGACTTCCATTCTTACAATACAATTTCTCGTTATTTCTGTCTGTTCTGTGATTAGCGTATCTATCCTCTACTCTACTTACTGCTCCTGGCTGGCTCGCCAAACTGTAGCACCTCCTTCAGGCCACCGGGGTACAGCGATTTTAAATACGCCCAGGCGAGTCACAGAACGGAAACGTAGGCCAATACTCTAGGTTCGTGGGGAGCAGTAGTGAGAGGTTAAATGAACAGACACACAACAAAGTTAAGTTTAAAGTATTTAGGAACATTTATATTAAAAGAAAATATGAATGAATGAAATGAACTAAATGGTTTCTCTTTCAGAAAAAACAATCAAGGAATGGCAGTGAATACAGGGAGTACTGTTATCAATAAACACAAAAAAATGAATAAAATTATAAAATTGTCTCTGAATTTATTTTGGCTTAAATTAGTTATTGCTTTTTAACTTCTTTTTGAAATTTAAATTTTCTGAGTATAACAGTTTAGCTAACCTTTTTCCTATTGGTTGTTTTTAGTGCTCTAATTAGTTGAATCCGATTAAATGATTGATGTCGTCACTCCAGATTATGATTCGTGTGGGAGGCTCGCCATCTTGTTCCACGCGGTAATGACTTTAGTTCTTGTCGTCGCCGTTTCTTTATGTGGAAAACTCGGAAAATTCTCAAAATCACTTCTCAATTCAGATCTAAGTAAATCAATGTCTAAACTAGACAGTTTGTCTAGTTCTAAATCAAAATCCTTTTTCAGAAGGTTTTTATTAACCCTCGATCAGTTCACTCTGCTGAACATTCCGTGCTTGCATCTCTTCTCTCTTCTCCCTTCTTCTCGCGCGCTGATCACGTCATTCTGTTGCTTCCCGCTCCCTATCATCTGATTGGTCGGTAGCGAACCACACCCCACACTCTCTTAAAGGTGACATGACATTCAACAACATAATATACATTTCTTATTTTAACAATAAGATTAAAAAAAATACAAAAATGAAACACTTTTAAATCCTATATAAAAAAAGTTTTTTTCAAACTTCTAAACTCAATCATTAAAGGTCTTTTAGTAACTCCTATTGACATTATTATTTTTTTCTTCCTTATTAGTAATCACTCTGGGTTACAAGGGCATTTAAGTAGCTTTTGTAAATGTGATAAAAAATTTTTTTTACTGGTGTGCATCTTGGAGAGCCCTGTGATGAACTGGCCATTGGTCTTTCCGCTGCCTTTGGTTTGCACCCTAGTTTTTCTCAGTCTGGTTATTTAGGGCCAGATTTACTAACAGCTTGTGCCAGCATAAACCCTCTTTTTGCATTAAAAAACTACTGTCAGGATTTACTAAAGACCAGTGCAATTAGTGCTGAAAAGGCAGGGACTTAGTTCTTTTTGTGGCTGACCTTATTGCATATGCATTTGTAGGAGTTTCAGTTTCAGTCTCAAAATTAATGGGAGGAGACTATTTAAATGAATCATGCAACGTGATTTACTAATTTTTGCGCTAGTCAATTTACTGCTATTTGCGCCATTTATTTAACCCCCCCAAAAAAGCATGTCTTAACCCATTTTGTGACATGGCTTCAATTGTTGCCGCTAGGAGGAGCCACCACAGAGAACAGAGAGCACGTGGTAAAAGGGAGAAAATATTTTCTGAAAATGTTAATTTCTTTGGAATACCAGAACAAGATATTATCTGAACATATCATTTGCCAAGCCATGTTGGCCTATATATATATATATATATATATATATATGTATATATATATATATATGTATGTACAGTGCCCTCCACAATTATTGGCACCCCTGTTTAAGATGTGGTTGTGAACTTCTAAAAATTGTCCTTTTTTTTTTTTAAACAACATAGAACCCAAATGCAAAAAAAGACAAAAATCCAACCTTTCATTTAAGTACATTACTTTGGTGGTAAAAAAATCACACATTTAGAAAAAAAAAAAAACTTGAAATCATGTGCCCCACAAAATCCTGTGAAAAATTTAATTGATTTTTTTTAAAATATATTTTTCTGTAGTTGCTAAAGTTGCTCAGGGTATCTAGGAACTTTTAATTAGTAATTCATGACTTCCTGTTTCCCTGCGGTATAACGTGACACAAATGCCTAATTCTCTTACCCATTTGTCAACATGGCAAAGACAAGAGAACACACCATTCAAGTAAGGCAAATGTGTGTCGACCTTCATAAGTCAGGCAATGGCTACAAGAAAATAGCCACTCGCCTTAACTTGCCCGTATCTACAGTCAGAGGAATCATTAAGAAGTTTAAAACAACTGGAACAGTGACAAACGAGGCTGGAAGAGGTCCCAAGTTTATCTTGCCACAACGCACAGTGTGGAGGATGGTAAGAGAAGTAAAAAAATTTCCTAAGCTCACTGTCACAGAATTGCATCAAAGAGTGGCATCTTGGGGTCACAAAGTCTCCATGTCAATCTACATACCAACAAGCTGTTTGGGAGGCATGCAAGGAAAAAGCCTTTTCTCACTAACACTCACAAACGTAAACATCTGGAGTTTGCTAAGCGGTACTGGGACTTCAACTGGGATCGTGTGCTTTGGTCAGATGAGACTAAGATTGAGCTTTTTGGCAACAAACACTCTAAGTGGGTCTGGCGTAAAACAAAAGATGAGTATGCCAAAAAGTATGGTGGAGGATCTGTGATGCTGTGGGCCTTGTAAGGGAATGGGATCTAAGATCAATATAACTCAAAGGTGATTGAATTACAGTGAATAAGAAAAATTATTTCAAATTAATATTTAACACCTTTTTAATTATTCGTCCACTGGCAAATTGAGGTTAAGGTACTTTATTAATTCTGGACAGAATATTATCCCGTGGCCAACGGGAATAATATACAGTTATGATTACCAATAAGAGCAAGGTAACGTAATCGACAGTTTAAGGCAGTAACTTGTAAGCACACAACACAAGACACTTGTATAGGTGAAAAGTTAAAACAAGACTTTATTAAGCTACTCTAATACACACAAACTAATCTAACGAAAACACACACACACACTCATTCATACAGTGACAGGGAAATTGAGTTATTGTTAAGGAGGGTGATTGGAGTCCCAAATATCTAGTGTTCAATACTACTTCTTTAACCGCAACCTGAGAGAATTAATGCTAGCAATTCAACCTAAGTTCATTTGCTTAATAAAATTTGCACCAGCTTCAGCAGACTTGAGGAGATTGTGATACTTGCATTTCGTGAGTGCGCGTTCCTTTCGCGAGGGATTTGCACGTGGATCTCTGCGCGCTGATTGGCTGGAGGTCAGTCTTTGTTGCGTTCGGGACCGATGAAGGATGGTTGGCGTTGCTGGAGGGAGAGCCGCGTGGGTTTGTTGCCGGGTTACGCGTTGCTGCGCAACCAAGTTTCTCTGCGTCTCTGGTGAAGTTGCTGAAGCAAACGGACCTTGAGAGGGTTTCTTCGGCAGCTGCGATGACAGCTCGTACAGGGAAGTCGATGAATCTTGAAGAGTTCTTGAAGGGGCTATCGTGTTGCAGGACGATGGTGAGGTCGCACGAATCACCCGAAGGTCAAGGCAAAAGCAGAAAAGGCAAGCGGCAAGCACGTGGAAATGCGTGTCGTTGAGTTTTAAGCATGTTTCACTGACCACTCCTTCCAGGTGTTTCCACCAACCAGGTATCACTTTGGGCAGTTCCTGCATGTGATTAGCATAATGTCCATTGTACCCAAACTTCTTAGGGCTTGGTTAAGCTCAAGGGAAATCAACTTGCACAGTCCAAATGTGGTGCATTTTTACAAACAATATACTTGCATCAAATTACAGGAAATCATTCATCCATCACACAGATACCAAATAGTATATACTTCCTATAATTGAGGTAGACTTTCCTAAAAATGGTTCAGCAGTCACAAACTCAAGGTCCTCCCATGGCCATCTCAGTCCCCAGACCTCAACCCAATCGAAAACCTGTGGGGCGAGTTAAAGAGGAGAGTGCATAAGAGAGGACCCAGGACACTGGATGATCTAGAAAGATTGCGCAAAGAAGAATGGTCAAAGATCCCTCTCTCTGTGTTCTCCAATCTTGTGAAATGTTATAGGAGGAGATTAAGAGCTGTCTTGTTGGCAAAAGGGGGTTGTACAAAGTATTAATATCAGGGGTGCCAATAATTGTGGGACACATGATTTCAAGTTTTTTTTTTTTTCTAAATGTGTGATTTTTTTTTTTACCACCAAAGTAATGTGCTTAAAAGAAAGGCTGGATTTTTGTCTTTTTTTGCATTTGGGTTCTATGTTGTTTAAAAAAAAAAAGGAGAATTTTTAGAAGTCCATGACCACATCTTAAACAGGGCTGCCAATAATTGTGGAGGGCACTGTATATGTGTGTGTGTGTGTGTGTGTGTGTGTGTGTGTGTGTGTTTACGTGTGTACATGTGTATGTCAGATTACATATAACAAGTTGCACCTGTGTCAACAAGCACCTGATGAGATTCAGCTCTGCTTATTTGCGAATCAATGATAATTTAGACTGCTCTTGGTATAATGCGTTGGTCATTATGTGATTTGATTATAAAGATTTGACTGTGTCTGTGTTCTTTAATTTGCTTGTCAGCAGTAGATCATGCGCACAACTTGGCACTCCCATTGGCGCATATGTGGAATTGCACTCTCACACTAATTTGTCCCCTTTAATAAATCTGGACCTTAGTCATTACATTCACCTGTGTCCTATTAATGACCTCATCAGCTCCCTCATTGTTCTAATATTTATACATTTCTATGTTTAATGTGTGTAAAATACTAGCCAGCCAGCGAGCCCTGCTGAGCTGTGTTCCTTCCCGGATCCCGAGCCCAATATAATGTTTGACCTCCTCATCAAACTTTTTTTAAAATGGCAATTCTTCAAAATATAAATTCACGAGTTCACACTTACAAATAATCAGATAGAGTAATTAGTATGCATATTTGGTGTGCTGTCCGAGGAGAGGGCTCCGAGCTCGGTATTTGGCTCGAGCCCAGAGTACTCCCTCCATATTCTGGTTTAGGAAGTAACCAGGCAAGTGTGAGGAGACGGGGTGGTGGAGGGATGCTGAAACTGTCCAAAAGCATAGGTGAGTCGACTGTGTCAATATATATAGGTCTCTACTCATGCTGATTGGGCAGATATGTTGATTGCTGATTAATGACTGCTGGTTGGAGTGATGAGATGATTAGTTAAATCATTTGAACGTGTTCCTCCCAAATTTTGTTAATAAAACATCATAAAGTACATGACTATTGTGATGTATATCTGAGTGAATCTACTCTAACAAGAAAAAATGGATCATTGGGGTTTGTTATTGCTACGATCTTGATTCACGTTGATCTAGGATGACTTGACTTGGTTCACAGTGATCTGTGATCAAGTCATCCTAGATCAACACGAATCAAGTCAAGTTATCCTAGATCAACGTGAATCAAGTCAAGTCATCCTAGATCAACGTGAACCAAGCCAAGTCATCGCAGATCACTGTGAACCAAGTCAAGTCATCCTAGATCAACGTGAATCAAGTCAAATCATCGCAGATCACTGTGAACCAAGTCAAGTCACCATTGAATATCTCCAACCTCGACGTAAGCACAAGCCACGTCGTAAGAAGGTCGCTTCAGCGCCCCACAAGCCCACTTCAGCACTCCACGAGCCCGTTCCCGCGCTTCCCGAATGCACTGCAGCTCCAAGCCCTCCGTCGCCTGTGCCAATGATTCAAGCCACGCCAGTCCAACAACGCACAGTACAAGCCACACCTGCCCAGCAGTCCATAGTTCAAGCCACATTTGCCCAGCAGCCCACGGCTCAAACCACCCCTATCCGGCAGTCAACGGTTCAAGCCACGCCTTCCAAGCCGCCAACGGTTCAAGCCACGCCTACCCGACGTATCACGATTCAAGCCACACCTGCCCAACAATCCACGATTCAGGCCATGCCTACACAGCAGCCAACAGTCCAAACCACGTCTGTCCAGCGGTCTGCCATTCAAGTAACGCCTGTCCACCCTCAGACAACTCACGTCACGCCTGTCCAGCCTCAGACTGCTAAAGTCACGCCTGTCCAGCCTCAAACAGCTAACGTCACACCTGTCCAACCTCAGACGGCTAACTTCAAGCCTGTCCAGCCTCAGACAGCTCACGTCACGCCTGTCCAGCCTCAGACAGCTTACGTCATGTCTGCCCAGTCTCAGTCTACTCACGTCATGCTTACTAAGCCTGAGCTGTTAGAAGATGCAGCCCTGTCCGTATTAACTATGGCCATTGTATGTGTGTGGGCAACACACACATCGGTTCCAACTTCGGACCTGCCCCAAGAGGGCGCTCCCGAGTCAAGCATTGAACTTGCCAGTGCAGCTCAAGAGGGCGCTCCCAAGTCAAGCACCGAACATGCCAGTTCACCCCAAGAGGGCGCTTCCGAGTCAGTTCCTGAGCTCTCTGTATTTGCTGGAATAGCCACTGTAGAACCTCCAGAGGTGTCAGTGGCATCCAGCAGTGGATTACCAGTCTGTCCAGATATGACCACGGAGGTCATCCCTGAAATCCCTGTAAGTGCTGAGATTACCACAGTAGAACCTCCAGAGGTGTCGGAAACTGCTGCGGAATCTCCAGAGGGGTCAGTGGAATTCAGCAATGAACCCTCGTCTTGTCCTGTCATGGCTATGGAGGCCATCAATGAATTCTCTGCCTGTCCTGTCGCAGCCAGAAGGGCGGTCCCTGAACCTCCGATCTGTCCTAAAGAGATCACGGAGATCGCGAATGAACTTTCTGTTCCCCCTGAAGTGATCACAGAGATCGCACCTGAACCTTCCGTCTGTCCTGAGGCGATCATGGAGATCTCTAATGAACTTTCTCTCAGCTCTGAACAGTTCGTTTTCACGGACGCTACCACGGAGGTCAGCCCAGCTTCGAACATACTGTCCACCTGGAGACAACTGCGAAGGTTGCCCCTGAACTTCCTGGCAACTCAGAACTTCCTGTCTGCAGATCCTTGATCTGCCTTCCCTGAACACTTCGTCTGCCTTGAAGCAACCATCATGGAGGCCACACCGGAGTTCTCTCTCGGTCCTGATATGACCACGGAGATCGTTCCTGAACTTCCTGTCTGCCCTGAAACGATCACAGAGATCACGCATGAACTATCTGTTTCCCCTGACGTGACCACGGAGGTCACTGTTGAACTATCTGTCTGCCCCGAACTTTCTATCTGTCCTGAAGGGATTACAGAGATCTCTCCTGAACCTCCCTCAGTCTTAAAGCGACCACGGAGGTCGCATCTGAACTCTCTATCAGCCCCGAACTGTCTGTCTGCCTTGAAACGACCACGGAGGTCATTTATGAACTGTCAACCCTGAACTTTCTAGTTGTCCCCAGACTATCACAGAGGCCACTCCTGAGTTACCTGTCTGCCTAGTTTGCCCTGAAACGACCACGGCGGTTGTCCCTGACTTCCTTGTCTGTCCTGTTATGGTCCTTGCGGGCATCGCTAACTGCTCTCTGTCCTGTGTTGCAGTTTTTCCCGAGCAGCCCTGGGGATCTAGAAACCCGCCCTGGCCGTCTGCACAGCCTGTTCCGCCCTGGCCGTCTGCACATCCTGTTCCGCCCTGGCCGTCTGCATAGCCTGTTCCGCCCCGGCCATCAGTTGGCCAATATTTCTAAAAATCTCTTTGTATTGGTTTTTAGTAATATTCTAATTTTCTGAGATACTGAATTTGGGATTTTCCGTAGTTGTCAGTTATAATCATCAAAATTAAAAGAAATAAACATTTGACATATATCAGTCTGTGTGTGATGAATGAATACAATATAGAAGTTTCACTTTTTGAATGAAATTAGTGAAATAAATCAACTTTTTGATGATATTCTAATTATATGACCAGCACCTGTACATCATCAGAATTACATTGGTTTGGTCAATAAGCAAGCAGCTCTCCCCACAACGTAATTTCTCTGTGACACTGCTGTACATAACAGAAATTACATATTCTACTACTACTACTCTAATTTGTTTTACATTTTGATTTATTTTCCTTCATAGGTTCCCTCTTCTCATACTCCACATGCACAGTCTTAAAACCATGTTTTCATTTAGAATAATATATTTTTTTCTGTAATTTATATCGTTCTACAGTACACTATTTATTTTGCTTGGGCGACCAAATAAAGTATGGGTTTTCTTGCACATGGAGTCTAGGCACCAAAAATGGAATTTGTGGAATAATTTGAGACATATAGAATACATATCATCTCGGCGTGTTAGCTTGTTTATTTTGCACATGAGAATTATCTATTTAAGGCCACTTCATGCACTAACCACAGGTTTAGAGCTGTAGTTTCAATCACACAACACTGAAATGTTGTTTGCAAATGTTCGTTCCAACTACGGTTTAGGGAAATGCCAAATTTATGAACAGTATTTAACTTTTATATAGCCTATAGACATTTATAGTTTTTTTATTTTTCTTTCTTTCTTAAAAATTCACCTTCTGTGTTCCACGGTTAAAAAAAAAAACTCATAATGGGTTAGAATGATATGAGGGTGAGTAAATTACACAATGTTAATATTTTCAGAAAATTATTTCTTCAAACGGATATTCATTAGCAAAACATACTAAAAGTAAATGCAGTGTTTACTTTTGTGGTTTATCTCATTGTGCTATAACCAGGTTCCTGTTGTGACCTCAGAGAACATGAGTGCAAACCTCACAACCATGGTCTAAACAACAAGTGTTATGATGACTGCATGTGTGAGGAGGGTGAGTATAACCTTTTTTGGTTTTCTTAGAGGCAAAATAACATTCTAGAGAGACACAACAAAAGGCATTTCACATGTACAGGTCATTTTTCACCAGTATAATAAAAACATAAAAAGTTTATTTTTAGGACTATTTTATACATCAAGTCAAGTCACCTTTATTTATATGTTATACAATACAATCAACACTGAATTGAATTCAGTTTGACTCAACTGTCTAAAGTTCATCAATTATGGAATGAGTTCATTTAATTATAAAGCAGCTCTGGAGAAAACAATGATGTTCAGTTTTCATCAGATAGTGGGAGTGCATTCAGTCCATAATATTGCAGAATATTAAGTGTCCCCAACTAAGTGAGCCAGTAGGGGACAGTGGCAAGAAACCCAAACTCCATCTTCAACAGAAATGGAGAAATAAATAACATAAATAAATAAAATCTCACCTTGGGAAACACCAGGCTCATTAAGGGGCCAGTTCTTCTCTGACCAGATGAACAAACATGGTGTGGTTTAATTCCAGGCTGTATCACAATTCAGATTATGGATTAATGTCTGTAATGAGGAGTCATCGTCATGCGAATCCATCTGCAATTCTTTTATTAAAGTATTCCGTGCCAGACAGTTAAGTGTCAATAAACAGCAATAACAACGAAGGCTAACCAGAAACTTAAACAGGGACAGGCTGGGGTCAAGGCAGGCGGCAAAGGTACAAAATCCAAATAACAGGCAGAGGTCAGGTAGGCAGCAGAGATTCAGACACGGGTAAACAGTCCAAGGTCACAACGAAAATAACAATCCAGAAGATAAACGCTCAGAGATGATCATGGTAAGGCAAACTTTTATAGTGAGATGATCTGAATCAGGTGTGTGTGATCAGTCCCAGGTTTGAGGGTCTATGGGAATTGTAGTCCGAAACCAGTTAATACTCAGGTGAGAGCTCCCTCTCCCATTCTATGGAATTCCTCCATGAGAGTGGGGTCGAGGATGTCTCCTGCATTGACCCAAGATCGCTCCTCCGGACCGTACCCCTCCCAATCGACCAAGTACTGCAATGTACTACCCCGGCGTAATGAGTCGAGCAACTCTTGGACCCTATACGCCTCCTCACCGTCGACCAGAAAGGGCATTGGGGTCTGTTCTGCGGCTCCACTCTCCGACACCCCTCTCGGACCAGCAGTGGGTTTTAACAGGGAAACATGGAAAGTAGGAGAAATACGATAATTGTTAGGTAACTGCAATCGAAAGGAGACTGGGGTAATTTGTCAAAGAATTTTGAAAGGACCCACATACCTGGGACTGAGTTGACGACACGGAAGCCTGAGGCGAAGATCCTTGGTAGACAGTCACACCCACTGACCGGGTGTATACTCTGGACCAGGGCATCAATGACGGTTGGCTTGAACTTCTTGTTTTCTCACTGCATGGCATAGATGAATGTGTGCTCTATTCCAAACCTCTTCACTGTGCTGTAACCACTCTGTTACGGAGGGAAGTTCGGATGGTTCACCGGACCAGGGGAATAGTGGTGGTTGGTAACCTAAGATCCATTTGAATGGAGTAAGGCCAGTAGATGGTTTCTGTAGGGAATTGAGCATATTCTGCCCAGATGAGATACTTGCTCCATTCCTGCTGATTGTGTTGACAGTATGATCATAGGAACTGAGTAAGTTCTTGGTTTAGATGTTCCGTCTGGCCGTTGGATTGTGGATGATACCCCGAAGTTAGACTGATATTAACATTTAATAATTTAAAAAAAATGTAGACCATACTCTGGACGTAAACTGGGGCCCTCGATCCGAAACAATGTCTTCGGTTAATCCATAGAAACGGAAGATATAATCACATAAGGTTTGAGCAGTTTTGAATGCTGTGAGAAGTTAAGTTAGTGGAATGAGACTGCATGCTTTGGAGAATTGATCAATAACTGTGAGAATGGTGGTATTACCTTGGGAACTTGGAAGATCGGTTATGAAATCAATGGCGATGTGGGACCATAGACGTTGGGGAGTAGGCAAGAGTTGTAGAAGACCGGCCGGTAGTTGTTTAGGCCTCTAAGATTTCACAGTGTTTTACAAAGTTGGTGGTGTCTGAAGCCATGGATGGCCACCAGAATCGGTTGGTGAGGAGATGGTGAGTGGCAGTGATTCCTGGATGCCCTGAGCTGGGAGTTGAATGGACCTGGTGAATGAGTCTCTCCCTCAGATGTTCAGGTACGTAAGTGAGATTAACTGGACAGTTTGGTGGTGGTGGATTCTGTGTGTTGGATTGAGTGATCTCGGTCATTTTGTCCCACTGAACGGGTGCCACTAGCAGGGTCTCAGGGATTATATTCTTGTTCACATTATTTTGCGAGGGTCTTTCACATTGTCTGGAGAGAGCGTCCGCTTTGATGTTCTTGGAACCGGGCCCATATGTTACGACAAAGTTAAAAAGGGTGAAGAACAATGCCCATCTTGCCTGTCAAGGATTCAATCTTTTGGCCGAGCGTAGATATTCTAGGTTTTTATGGTCTGTGATTATAGTGAACTGATGTTGCGCACCTTCTAGCCAGGGACGCCACTCCTCTAATGCGGACTTCATGGCGAGAAGTTCTCAGTTGCCGACGTCATAGTTTCTCTCTGCTGGGGATAATTTCCTGGAATAGAATGCACACAGGAACATCTTGGCTGGGGATCAGTGACGTTGAGAGAGGATGGCTGCGATACCGGTATTAGAAGCATCCACCTCTATGATGAAGGGAGAATTCGGATCTGGATGATGAAGAATGGGTGATGAGGTAAAACGTGTTTTCAGTTCTTGAAATGCTTTCTGAGCTTCAATGGACCAACTGAGTCGTGCGGTGGATCGTTTGGTCATGGCGGTTAAGGGTGCGGCCACGGTGCTGAAGTTCTTAATAAACCGTCGATAGAAATTAGCGAAACCCAAGAATCATTGCTGTGCCTTGAGTGTATGTGGTTGTGGCCAATCTAGTACTGCCTTCACCTTATTCTCGTCCATGGCAACTCCCTCCTGACTAATAATGTATCCCAGGAATGACGTGGATGTGCGATGAAACTCACACTTTTCAACTTTGTCGTAGAGCTGGAATTGAATCAGATGGTTGAGGACTGTTCTTACGTGATGAACGTACTCTTCGAAGTAGTTAGAGTAAATCAAGATATCGTCGATGTATACAATGACCCACCTATCGAGCATGTCCCGGAACACATCGTTTATGAAGGACTGGAAGGCGGACGGACTGTTAACTAGGCTGAACGGGGACCAATGGTAGAGGGTATCTGAATTTTATGGTAATGTCATTCTGACAGCAGTAATCTATACAGGGTCTTAGTCCCCCATCTTTTTTTAAAAAAAAAAGAAGAAACCAGCCGATGCAGGTGACGCGGATGGTCGAATGAAACCTTTAGACAGTTCTTCAATATAAATCTCATGGCTTCAGATTCAGGCTGTGACAAAGGAAATATTCTACCTTTAGGGGGCATTGTACCTGGTATGAGATCAATTGCAAAGTCATTAGAATGGTGAGGTGATAACTGAGAGGCTTTGGACTTACTGAATGCTTCGGTTAAGTCACTGTATTCCGGGGGTAACTATGGGAGGTCAGAGGATTCATCCTTCACGGTAATGGCATGTACTTGCAGAGGTTCGACATGGGTCAGACATGGATCATCCTTCCAAGAAATGTGAGGATTTTGTCTTCGTAAACATGGTAACCCCAGGATGATGGGGTTGTGTGGGGAATGAATGGTGTAGAACCAGATGGTTTCATTGTGCAGTATTCAAACATTCAAGTTCATCTCTTCAGAAATGTGGGTTATGGTTCCTTTTCCCAGTGGACGACCATCTAGCGCCTCCACTGCCAAACGAGAATCACATGATATTAGAGAGAGATTGTGTTGTTTAGCAAATTCATAAGAGATGAAGTTACCAGCAGCACCTAAGTCTAAGCACAAGTAGAAATAATCTTCTTTTTGACAGTAAGTGTTACTGGTACTTTAGGAAGAGGAAGCATAGTGAGAACTCGCCGGTTTTGAATTTGTCGCTGTTGTTGGTCGAATGGGACAGGAAGATTTCAGATGTCCAGACTGACCGCAATACAAACAAAGATGATTCTGAATTCTACGTTCTCGTTCTGCGGGAGTCAAATGGCTGTAGCCGAGTTGCATGGGTTCAGCGTGTGACAGTTGTGGTTCAGGAAGTGCTGCCCGAGTGGGTCGACGTAAACAGATCAGATTATCAATTTGAATAGTCAATTTAATAAATTCATTCAGGGATCTTCCCTCGTTACGACATGCCAATTCTGCTTAAAGCTCTAAGTTTAATCCTTTTCTGAAGAGTGATTTCAGAGTGTCTCCCACCCAATTAGTTTGAGCAGCGAGGGTATGAAATGATAAGGCATATTCAGCGGCTGAATCTCTTCCTTGACATAGCGTGAGTAATTGATCACCAGCGCTCTTACCTCTGGCTGGAGGTTCGAAGACCTCCCAGAAACGCTGCAGAAATGTGGTGAATGTGGTGAAGGTCGATCCATCCTCTCCCCATACAGCTGTTGCCCAATCCAGCGCTCTCCCGGTGAGCAGTGAACAAACAAAAGCTATTCGGCTGGAATCCGTAGGGTAGAGAGCAGGTTGTTGATTTACAAAATATGAACACAGTAATAAGAAGCCCTTGCATTTTGCTAGATTACCGTCATATTTTTCGGGGAACGCTAGGCGTGGATTCACACTGCTGGGAGAAACGACGACTTGCTCGGTGGCACTCGCAGCTGCGTTAGTTGGTGTTTCCACGGGAGGAAGACACAGCCCTTGTAAAGTCTTTAACAGTTCCTCCATGAGGGAAGTAAAGCAGTTGAGCTGATGCTGATAAACGGCCAGTTGATGAGCTTGGACAGAGAGTTCGGTGGATAACTGGGTGAGAATGGCTGGATCGCTGTTTGGCGAAGTTTTCTGTAATGAGGAGTCATCGTCGTGCGAATCCATCTGTAATTCTTTTATTAAAGTATTCCGTGTCAGACAGGAAAGTGTCAATAAACAGCAATAACAACAACGAAGACAAACCAAAAACATAAACAGGGACAGGCTGGGTTCAAGGCAGGTGGCAAAGGTACAAAATCCAAATAACAGGCAGAGGTCAGGTAGGCAGCAGAGTTTCAGACATGGGTAAACAGTCCAAGGTCACAACGAAAATAACAATCCAGAAGATAACGCTCAGCAATGATCACGGTAAGGCAAGTCAAAACTTCATGTTGATGTGTTGTCAGTGTAGTGCTTTTATAGTGGGATGATCTGAATCAGGTGTGTGTGTGATCAGTCCCAAGTTTGAGGGTCTATGGGAATTGTAGTCCGAAACCAGTTAATACTCAGGTGAGAGCTCCCTCTGCTGATCCGGAGGACGTGAAGAGGGAGCCTCATTCGCAACAATGTCATTCAGAATATTTCATCCAATTCCTTCTGGTTTAATATTGGGGTATACCAGTGAGGAGGAGATGAAGCTGGCAAAACGGTCCAAAAAAAGAAGAAGAAGCAACTCTCTAATGAAATCTTTTTCATATAAATTTGAGCTTTTGTCTCCTAACTTGCCGGGATGAGCAATAATTGAAAGAAATGAATAACAAAAGTATTTTTATGACACTGCAATAGGCCCACGTACTGTGCAAAATTCTATCCCTCATGCAGTAAATGTGAATTAAATATTGATTAAAATGTCTTGTGGTTGACTGTGAGTATATCATTTTGTGCAGAGGTTTACTTTTCTCTCTGGAAACAAATTGCTGGAAAATTACACATTACCACATATTTTTACATATCCTTTAATATGAAAAAATGTTATTGAAAGTACTTATACATCATGGTACTATAATACTTTTACAGCCTTGAATGTATGCAAATTTAAATAAAAATAATATGTTAATGAGAAAAATAATAAAAAAAAAAGTAAGCAAACAAACAAACAATTGGTTTGGGGGTGAAATGTGACCTGGAAATGATTTCTCATGATTCAATTAAAAACTTCTTGACTTCATTATTCAATCAAAGAATACATTTATTTGAAAGTAATTTTGGATGAAAGTGTCTGTTAAATGAATAAATCTAAGTGTAATATAAATGTAAAATTCTTTAGGTCTGCGTTGTTATGCCAAGTTCCACCGCAAGCGGCGGGTGACCCGAAGACGTGGCCGCTGTGTGGAGCCAGAATCAGCCAACAGCAACCAAGGAGCCTTCATCACTGTTTGATATATAAAGAGATAAAAACAGAGAGACCATATCCTCATACCCCATGATGGACTGAGCTTTGAAGATTGTGGGCCAAAGTTAAACATCCATCAAAACTGGCTCTAACTCAACCCACAGTACAAGTAAGCTATAAGGTACGAGAGGCCATGTTGTATTGTGAATACAGTCACAACTGAAGGGCTCTATTAGTCTCAACATGAAGCAGCATGTCTGCAACCCCTTCATTCTTAACTGTATTCACAATACAGCATGGCCTCTCATACCTTATTGCTTTTATAAAACGGTTATCACAGAATACATGTTACTTTTTAGAAGTAAAATCATTAAATTCCATCCATCTGCCAGAAAAATGACAATGACAGTGACAGTAAACGCCAAAAAAAAAAAAAGTTCCTAGATTTAATGCCTCATGTAATGGAGCTCAAATAAAAACAGAGACTAGGAACTGTTCTCATGCGCTAACATTTATTTTTTAACACAATATTTCCTCACACATGTGCTTCTCTCTCCGCATAAAAAACATTCGTTTTCCATCTTTTAATTAAAACCAGACCTGTTTGCTGAACAGCACAAGTTTGTCTAAATGGCATTTAAAAGTATAACTTGATGAACAAAAAGTATCATACCTGGCGTACATCATACATGGAACAGTTTTGACAGTATATTGACTGATATTGATATTGTTTATGTTGCTAAAAGTGGTACAGCGATACACCATTCTGTTCAATGAAACACCATAGCCATGCTTTATCATAAATAAAACATAGCTAATCAGCATCATGGGACAGAACTATCCGTTTTTTAAATGTACATATGCGAATGGCTTTAAATTCTTGAATTTAAACTGAGGAATTGAGCAATCAGGATACAGAATTGGAATTTGAGACAGGAAGTAGAATTCCACCCATATTTCTAAAAAAAACACTAGAACCTATTGAACCTATTTCCACCAATTGAAATTTGTCTGTATTTGGTCATTTCATTAAATGTAATCAAATTACTTTATTGGACCATGGAATTAATCAAAGCCAACTAAGAGACCATTGAATTTTCTACACGTTTATTATCGCTTGTTAAAACCTGGTACACATTGTACAATTTTGGGCTGTCCCAGATAAAAGATGACCAATCGTGGCAATTTCTGTGGTCTTGGCTCCTAAATAGTGGTCCTACATCGTACAGTGAGAGACGTTCAAAGACAGCTGTTGTCACGGTCTTGGGACCAAAGATAGCCTGCGACAATGTTTTGACAGTGCCAGAAATTTAGCATTATCATGTTTGCTGCTACGACCTACATCTACTGACTAGCCTAATAAAAATAGAACATGAAATGGCGCATTGATCAACGAGACATGGCGCTAAAACTTAAAACTACTTACCTCAAGCTCCATTTGCAAAATTGGCCTGCCAAGTTGACCTCTTTTCTCTAGCCATGACCATATTCTCCTCTTTCGCTTCCTCCTCTTAAATAAAAACTACAATTGCCAAAGTGTGATTCATCTTGTTCGATTTGTTTACCACTAGCGCATGCTTATGACGATGATTCTTCTATACTAACTTGCGTCATTTCGTATAGTGTACATACATGTCGTACCCAAGTTTATTAGATCCATGTCTTCAGTGTGGTTTATAACGATCTTATAGGATTGCTAAAATCGCATAGTCTGTAGTTTCTGGATGGCTACAGCTCTCCAACCCTAATTAAACACACCTGATCCAGCTAATCAAGGTCGTCAGAATTACTAGAAACTTCTAAGCAGGTAAATTGGAGCTAACCTCTGCAGGGCTGTTGCTTCACGCCATGTCGTAAAACCATAAATTAGAGATGACAGCACATGACGTTCTATGTGAAGCTGTGCACATCATCTGACTGTGAATTATGCATGTCTATGGCAACACTATCAATGCCTAAATAATCTGCAGTGGTCAGGCGGTACAGAGGTCACGTGAGTATGAACTCTCAGAAAATTCCTGGCTTATAAGTTACGATCTCTACAAGGACATGAATGCTTTTTACAAGTTGAAATCTCATAAATACGGTAAGTACGATATGGCGTGAATGCACGTTGTGGCCCTCCAGGAACTGAGTTTTGAGACAATTGCATTAAAGGGTGCGTTCACGTGCCTTCATGTGCTTGTAGAACTTGTAATTACAATATGTAATTACAATTCAATAACCATGACTGTGTCCACTTTAATTTCACAATGTTACCCAAACCCTGCTGTTTGTCAAAAGTTACTTATTAAGTTTGTACTTATTTGTGTCTGAATGAAAGGCTTTTTCTACTGCTATATGTTATATATTATCAATAACTACTGCTACTCTTGTATTCTAAGTGATGTTGACTTGTTTGGTTTATTTGTAATATATACTTTATTTATTCCTGTACCAAACAGCTTTCTTTAGAGATGTTCTTGTGGTTAGGATATGTGCTCTAATGACAGTGTGTCCTGACAGAAAGATGGATAGTTGAATGAACGACTGTTACCTGAATGGAGATGGACAGAGGGAAGAGATGTCATTTTAAATTGCTGAGCTTCTTTATGGCCTGACATAAAGAATGTCTCTGTGTCCCATCACTGTCTTGATTTAACTGTTTAATAAACATTTATGTTAGTGGGGCTGTAGATGCTTTAGTCTTTGTAAAGTCTTTTCGGTCATCTTGTTTTGATCTTGAAATTTCTCAAGTTCCACAAATTGTATGTTATTTTTAACTTAAATGCCAGAAATAAACTTCACTAAGGACACAAGGATCCTAAGGGTATTTTTTTTAACACAGATGTTTTGAGAAAATGGCCAACTGTGATATTTTGTGCATATTATTGTAAAAATCTGTTCACCACAACAATCTTGAGTTTCCTCACAACCTTTACTGCCCCTGACTTACCATTTTACCTAGATACGTGAACACTGCTTTTACAAACTCACACTTTGAAAGATTCAAAGTTAAGGAAGCCTCAGCCAGACGGCTGAACACTAGGTCCAAATGATTCACATGATCCTCCCAACTGTTTGAATAAATAACTAGATCATCCAGATATGCTTCACAATTCGTCACCCCACACAAAACTTTCCGCATCAGCCGCTGGAAAGTCTCTGGAGTGTTCACATTACATTATATTGCAAAAAGCTATCAGGAGTGACAAATGCAGATACTTTGCTAGCACAGACAGTTAAAGGAACTTGCCCATACCCTTTAAGATATAGATATAGTTTAGTGATGTAAGTGACAGAACCAATTCAAAACCAATTTCTGGACTAACAGACATGGAGAACTCCACGGACTTTGAATATGGACAGCCAATCCATTTTTCAACAATACTCCATCACATTTTTCATCACTGTTTGTTTCTTGGGTTTAGTCAGTACAGATGTTGCCTTAATGGTAATTAAGTACCCACATCAATATCAGGACACAAAACTGTGTTCAGTAGTTCTACTAGGAACATTAGAAAATAGAGAGCGGTATTTTCATATCACTCTAACTACATTCTCTTGTTGGCATGTTGGCAAATGCTCTAGATGAGAATCTAAGTTCCTCAAAACAAATGAATTCTCCAGACGTACCCAACAACTTTGACAGTAAAACCTTGTTGTTTGAAATTGCATACAATGAAAAAAAAAATACAGTAACACTGATTCAACCTGAAAAATTTAGATAAAAAAATATTTAAACTATTTTTAACTTAAAGGGTTAGTTCACCCAAAAATGAAATTTCTGTCATTATGTACTTACCATCATGGTGTTCCACAGTCTTCATTCATCTTCAGAACACAAATTAAGATATTTTTGATGAAATCCGGGAGGTTTTTTATCCTCCAGAGAAAGCTACTAAATTACCATATTCAAGGTCCAGAAAAGTAGTAACAGAAAAGTAGTAAAAGACATCGTTAAAATAGTCAGCGTGACTACAGTGGTTCAACCGTAATGTTATGAAGAGACAAGAATACTTTTTGCGTGCAAAAACAGAACAAAAATAATGACTTTATTCAACAAATTTGTCTCTCCTCTGTCATTCTCTTGCGCTATTTACGTTTCCAGGTTCTAAGTCAGAACGCCAGCTCAGTATTGGTCGAAGCTGTTCACGTGATGCTGATGCAGGAGCCGGCCGATAATAACCCACGTTCTGACGTAGAACCTGGAAGTGCTGCAATGTAAATGGCGTAGGAGAATGACGGGAGAGACGAATTTGTTGAATAAAGTCCTTATTTAAGTCTCCCTTTGGTGAAGTAAGAGCTTGCCATGACACTCCATCGACTGACGAGCGGAAGAGAGCGGACTGGGACATGGAAATAAGAAGATGCCCATACCTTTGTTGAGTCCTCTTCTTGGCCAGTTTGTTCTGTCACGTTTTGAGGTAATGGTTGAAGTGAGGACTCAAGGATGCAGAGGATAATCGGCTTTATTAATTCAACAGTAAAACAAAATATAAACAGAAACTGCCCCATGGGGGAAAACACCATATGCTAGACTTGACTAGACAGGAAACATGCAGCATTGCAGACAAGACTTGACTAGGCAGGAACACACATGACAGGAATCATCAGATAAGGGGAGGGTAAAGACATCATGCGACGATGTGCGACGCTCAGAACTTGAGAAAGCCACTGCTACAATGTCACTGCAGCTACCGTGAGTATAGCTCACAGGAGACGTTCTCAGAAATGTAGCTAATGTTTTGGCAATGTTCTTTCAAAGTTATCAACAACTGTTCTTAAATGAATGTTAACACATTCACTCAAAGTTGCTGGGGCCTCATTTATAAAACATGAGTGCACACAGTTGATCTCAGTGTATGCTAGAATCTACGCCAATGTACATACTTATAAAAGTGTTATTTGATTTGGAAAAGAGCTTAGTACTACATCAGGGTCTAAGCAGATTTACACAATTTTTCCTTGTGGCAGAGAATCAGAGTACTGCAGGTACTAGGAAATTCTTTGCGCTCGCCATTCTCAAAGAACTTGGACGTTGGATAATGATCTTTTATAAATAATGACATTAATTTGACAGCGTTTATAATGCGGAGATCTGAAACCATTGAGCTGTGCATAATTTCAAAATCATTTGTGTGTGCCTTGATGATGTAGGCTACCTAGAATTAAAAGTCATAGTGGGACAAATTTTCTAACCAGAATGCATTGATTTTGTCTGGTGGCAGCCGATCTTTGCGGCTTGCCTTCGCATTAAGTCAAACAAACCTTATTATTTCCTGGTTTACCATGTGCTTGGATGTCATGGTATTCCCTTGTCAGGATGGTGTCCCATGTTACAGGATGGTGACATGTCTCTATGATGACCTTCTGTGCACCAATGTAGTTTGAGAAACGTTGAATTGTCCATACCGTACAGAGCTAGGCTTTTTCGGAGTCGAAGTATTTGCACTCTGGTGGAAGCAGCGTCTTGTTAGTATAGGCGACCAGGTTAGTATAGGCGTAGAGTTGGTATAGGCCCGCAGTGAGGCATTGGCTGGAGAATCCAGCCTCCTGTTAGAATTCTTTCCCTGGGTCGGGATAGGCCAAGCTCGGAGCAGAGGCATTGTTTTAGCACATTGATGGCCTGGTCTTGAGCCTCTTACCACATGAACAGTTGATCCTTCTTGAGAAGTTAGATGAGTAGACATGCAATATTGGAGTAGTTTTTCAATGAACTTTCGCAAGTAATTGCAAACTTCCAGGAAGCTGCACAATTCTGACACATTAATGGGTCTAATGCATAATATAATGGTGGATGAGGACACTTCCTGTGTCCTTGTAAACCTTATGGCTTAAAAAAAAAAAACATACTAAATCATGTTTTTTTGTTTTCTGGGATGGGTTGGTTTAGGATTAGGTTTAGAGGATAAAAAATTTCATCAGCTTGGTCTAAAAACCATTTTGTGTATGGAAAGTCTCCGCAAACCACATTTGCAAGTTTATGTGCGTGTGTGTGTTTGTGTGTGTAGTCCTGGTAAACCCTATATTAAGGGAACAAAATTTCCTTACAAGGATAGTAATACCAGAAATCTCTGACCTTGTGAAATATGTAAAACAATGTTTTTTTTGTTTGTTTTGTTTTGTTTTTTTTGTTTTTCTGTGATGGGCAGGTTTAGGGTTATAGGGATAGAATGTACAGTTTGTCCATCATAAAAACCATTGTCTACGGAAAGTCTGAATAAACAAACCCAACGTGTGTGTGTGTGTGTGTGCATGTGAGTGTAAAAGCCGTTAACAAATCGTTCATGAGCACAAGCTATATTTTATTTAGTTATAATGAATGTGCCAAGAAATATCTGCAATTTATTTTGGTTGTTTCTGCTATGACAAGTCTTTACAAGCATATATATTTCAAGGAACTAAAATAACATGAGCCACAAATCGATAGGAGCTGAAAAATAACCTGTCCAAACTCTGTTTAGATCCATTAATATTTATCTAGAGCGAACAACTAGCCCTAATCTTTCTTATAAAACAAAATGTTATTGTAAATATGCACTGTATAAATGAAAGCAATTATTTACAGTGACATCAATACATAAACAGGTTCTCCACTTCTGCTTTCATAGAGTATTGAGAAGCCAAGTGGGAGGTGTAGTCACATGGCTCTGATCAGGCTGGTGTCACATGGTTTGTGTTTGCAGTCACTTCAGAGCGCTGGACTAACTTCTGTTAAACACAGTTATGATGAAAGTGTTTCCTTGTGAAATTCTTCCTTTGTGAAATACTGAAAACTACAGAAGAAACATTTCATTGCAAAGAGGGAGTGAAACAATGGAAATACCAGCCATAAACCTCAAGGTAATTTATTTGTTTTTCATTTATGTATTTTGTATAGTGAGTTCATTGATATACATACAAAAAATCATTGCTAAAAAGTTTAAAGATCAAAAGGAAGAGGTCATTGTTGTTTTATTTTTAAAAAAAATATTATACCCTGTGAATCAGGAAACATAAATTAAATGTTATTAAATAATTCATCGGTGGCTTTTAATTCTAAAGCAACTTTTTGTCAGTTTTATGTCTTACATTATTTCCTCCGATGAGCTTCCCTGATTCATGTTGTACATCTTACCATTTCTATGCCAATGGCTGTGCTTCAAAACCTGCACTGCTTAACTTAACAACATTTTCTGTGTATTCATCATATAGAGGCCTTTAGAATTGTATCACATTTAGGCCATTTTTGGGGGAGGGCGCAACCAGGAACCATTAAAATTATTAATGGATTCTGTAATAAATACATTTATTTTCTTTATTTTGTATCAAATTGTGGCACACTATTTAGGTTTGTATAAATACTATCTACTTACGTAAAAATAAAACAAAATAAGTAAAATAAAATACATTTTTGGTACAACATGCTTATTGTGTTCATGTTGTATTGCAAAACACTTGCTGCACTTTTGCTGAGATACATGTAAGGTTATAGACAAGTGTCATGGTATGGTTAGGTTTAAGCATTCTTTAAAAGGTAGGTGTAGGGTAAACAGTAATTATAGATGTAATTACTGAAATTAATTATAGATATGCAAGTTTATATGCAGGTTCAGATATACCTACAATGTAAAAACATGCATGAACACAATAATCACACACACACAATCCAAACCAGTTCAATACAAATCCTGCCCTGCAGCCAATTGTATTGGTTAGGGTGTAGGGTATTTTAGCAATGTGTAGGTAGTCAGCACTGTGATTGACATAACAAATGAAATCTTTAGAATTAGCTGCGTGGTGCAGTTTGCATTTCATAAAATTATGCATGGTAATGTAACAAATTATTAAGTTAAATCTTAATTCAAGTCTTAAAGACACAGACCCAGAATTATCCTTTTTGTATGGGTTTGTATCTTGATTCTTTTAGAAAAGCATGGCAAATTTTGTATTTTAGAGATGCCCGAGATCATAGGTGCAACATGTAGCCCAAAATTGCCCATGACTGAATGCTCACTAGGTTTTGAGCCATGGCCTGTATCTGGGGAATAGATCACATTTACAATGGGCTGCACTGTGTGTGTGTTTTCTCTGCAGGCCATCGTGTTGGTTCACTGGATATTGACAGTCTGGTGAGAGTTGTGGTGCATTTGCCTTTCTCATTTCTGTTTTTTATCACTAACCTGAGGAATTTCACCATTAGAACGTTTATCATACAGTTCTCAGCTCAGCAGAATCGGAAATATGTTTCCTCTTCAAATTAAAAATAAAATAAAATAAAAAAACAATTTAAAATACTCATAATCAGACCACAGCCACATTTTTTATTGATTTTATTATTACTTAATAGTCACAAAACGGCAGTAAATTGTTCAAAATTCTAATGCTTCTTTTCTGTCTTTTAAATTGTCCTTTCTAAAACAGCCTGTTGCATATGTGTGTTCAGAAAGTCTTCGAGTTTTGAGGCCGCACAGCATGACAAAAAAAATAGTTCATGTTTTTTTGTTTGTTTGTTTGTTTTTTTAATTTTACATTTTTTATGGTTTAATTAATTATTACCTTTTCATCAGCTTTAGAAACTCCAGTTGGGGAAACTCTGACTTAATGTAATGTTAAATGCACTTAATTTTGTTGATGACAAACTTTTTTCCTTTTTATACTATTGTATCACTATAGTACACAACTAAAAGTAAGGTCAAAAGTAATCAAAAAGCAGTCAGATTATATTACCTAAAATGTGTAATATAACAGATTATGTTACTAACAACAATTTTTCAATATGTAATCATTTGTATTCAGTAACTGACTAAAAATTATTTTTAAAAGTAATTTACCCATCAATGAACCATACTAGTTTAAAATTCATTTGAATGTGTGTTTATATGCAGGGCATGCTTGATTCCCTGGCTTCCAACATCTTATGTGTTGGTGAACGTAAGCGTTCTTGCAGTGGGAGTGTGGGCCATTGCACAGAGAGACTCCATAGATGCTGTTTTATTGGTAGGTGTGATTGTTTTAATTATTATTTCATCCAAGAGCATCATTTTCAGATCATGAAGGCCTAAAGTCAATCATTTTATTTTATGATATTTGAGTCTTTTTGAGAGACATTTGACCATAAGTTACCACAGCTCATTCTGCCCAAAAACTGCCCTCTTAGACATGAAAAGAGCATCTGGCTGACAAGTGAGCATTTACAGTTGGTTTTGATTTTGAATGGCATTTAGGGGTGAGTTTATCTGGAATACATTCAATGAAGTGCAATGTGTAAAATGTTATGATTATTTTAGCTTAGCATTAGTTGATTTGAATTAATTTAGTGTTCTGTGTGGTACAAAAAATCTGTGCCTGTCTCCTGAAAGTTGTCTAAAGCCAGCCAGAGCTTACATTGACCATGCTGAGACTACTTGTTATTTTATTTTCTAATGTCTTTGTATATATTATAATTGTCATACTAATGTTTGATCTCTGCTCTGCTTCATTCAGTTCTTGATCGGGTTGGCAGTGACCATCTTGACTGACATTGTTCATTTTGGTCTTTACTATGTGACGACTCCAAACTCGCCGGACTTGTTCCGTTTTAGTGCAGGCATGGCCATCCTGAGCCTGGTGCTCAAACCTGTTTCCTGTTTCTTTGTCTACCAGATGTACCGTGAGAGGGGTGGTGAATACAACATCAACTTTGGTAAGTTGGTGACTAAAGGCCCAAAGGAGAAAGAATAATGGGTGACTGATTAATTTTGGTCCAGAGTGCTTTGTGATGCATGTGAAAGTATTTAAATGTCAGCATTGCTCTAGTTAGTTTAAAGCATTATTGAGCCTATTTTAAGCGTTATAATTCTGGACACTGACTGTGGAGCACAAGCAGAGTATTTCACTAAAAAATGTAAAATGAGTAAAAAGAGGAGCGGATAATTGAGTTTTAGAGCTAGTCACAAGACACATGCCTCACAGAATGGCCCACAGAAAAGATAAGAGACAGACAGCTTGACTGATCTTTGAAGAACAATGTGTGGTCCTATAGGGATTAGGCCAGTTTTGATTGATTCCTCATTGTAAGATCTTTATTAACCTTGATCTTAGTTGTTTTAATGAGGTCTGAATCCACCTCTATAGAATTAAATTTATTTCACATTTATTTCACTTTTAGGTAACACTTTACAATAAGGTTCATTTGTTAACATTAGTTAATGTATTAACTAACACAAACTAACCATGAGCAATACATTTGTTACTGTATTTGGTAATCTTTGTTAATGTTAGTTAATAAAAATATAGCTGTTCATTATTTGTTTATGTTACTTCACAGTGCATAAAATGTTAACAAATACAACTGTTGATTTTAATAATGTATTAGTTAATGCTGAAATTAACTTTAACAAAGATTAATAAATGCTGTAGAAGTGCAGTTCATTATTAGTTCATGTTAACTAATGTAGTTAACTAAAGTTAACTAATGAATCTTATTGTAATGTGTTACCGGCTTTTGTAGCTCATATAGTATGAAATATGATAATGTGGAGCTCATACTTGAGAAGGAAAAAAAAATAGGACAAATTTGCAATTTAGTGCGACTGCTTTTTGTACAAAAAGTAAGATCTCATTCTGCTAGCTTATAATGTAAATTAGTGAGATATTTGTAACAGCAGAGCAGACTAATGCATAAAATGCATATCATTTGTCACTGATATTACCATACTATATCTCTAACTGATATGCCTTAATAAGAGGATATTTAAACACTGTATAAAAAACAGAATCAGTGGAATCTGGCTGCTATGGTTGTCAGAAATTTACTGTAAAAAATATGGTAGCAACATTTTAGGTTTTACAGATTTAATTTAAATTTACACTAAAAACTTCATTAACTGATATAGACTAATGTCAATATAACAACTTATTCTAATATCTGTTTTGTACCTTTATTATACACTGACAACCACCAAAAACAGGTGGTGGTGAGAAAATCACATGATGATTCAAAGCTCATCACAACAACTTTTCCATGAGCTGAGAAGGTAAATACTAAAATAGACCTCATGTAGCCCCGGCCCTTTTCTGTGCTCGTTGTGTTCTGTTTTTTGGTTTGTATTTCCACAACAAGAAGGTAAGATCGTATGGATTTATAAATGAACGCTTGTTTTAAAAACTTCCTTGTCCACTGACATTTATTATGACATCTGCTTTAAATATTACAATGCCCATGATAACTTTCGTTAACTCTACAATAAGAACTTCAGCGAATAACACTTTGACAGATCTTCAACTAGATGGAACTGGATTAAATATTTTGAATATTTTGGCTCCGATCCCAATCTGTCTTCTGACAGGTGCTATGGTGCTGCATAAATCATATTCATATAGTGTTCGTTTGTTGCACCTGGGCACTCTCTTCTCGCCAGTGAAGAAGCAGACAAGGCAATCAAAAACATCTTGCCTTGGCGCAGGTCTTCCTCTAGACCCTCGAGAGCCCAAGCTCCAACTGCTCGTCGCTAAGGGTGGCCTGCGAAGGCTGCACCGGCCCCACAGCAGCCTGGACTGGCAGCCAGACCCCAGCAGTCCAGTCGCAGGAAAGTGGCACCGCCCGCCCATCGACAAGCAACTATTAACCCTCACAAGGAGTCAAATCATTCTTGAGATGGGTAACCCAGGGAAGGAGAGGCTGTGGACTTGTTCACCCCGGCTGGAGCGAGCCTCACTCCTATCGGAGGGGGGAGTGAATTTTACACTGTCATTTTTCCTCTTTCCCTAGGTCACGCACACACAATGTTCATGGCCCTCATTTTCACAATGGCCAGACATGAAGCACTCGCACCAGAGCCTCTTTGGACACAACCATGTTGCCTTCCTGCGTACTGTTGCAATGGGTCTGCACACAGTAGATAAGTGTGATGAGTATTGATGAGGCCCAGCCTCCTCGACAATCACCAACCTCCTCCACAGTAGGCCCTGGGAGCAAGGTAGGTGTTTTAACACATTGTCTACCACAAGAACGAGGGATGCAGAAAAAGTTTGTACAGTTTGCCTTTGAAAGTCGAACATATCAGTTCAAGGTCCTCCCTTTTGTGTTACTAGAACAAATGTCCAGGTGTGTTGTTGTCACAACAGAGACGGGCTGAGGTGCAGTATACAACAGGCACACAGCCTCGGTACCCTGGACAAAGCACAGACTGCACTGGCACATCAACTGCCTTGAGTTGTTGGCCATGCTACTAGCCCTGAGGAGGTTTTGACCATTGATTAAGGGTAAGGATGTGATGGTCCGGACTGACAACACAGCAACAGTGGTATATAAAAATCACCAGGGCAGCATCCACTCCCATTACATGTCACAACTCACCCACTATCTTCAGCAGGCTGAAGCAGCTGAGAGCCACTCACACTGTCATGACAGGTTACACTCTGTGGAGGGTGAAGACTCCATCCCAGGAGGTCCAGCTGATATGGAGTTGATACAGGGAGGCACAGGTAGACCTGTTCGTCTCACATGGATGCTTCCGAGGTCAGCAGAAGGGGAAGGCTGTCTCCAAATAAAGAATGGAACACTGAATTGTGGATGCCCTTCTCTGAGCTTATCAGAGCCGGGGTGTACCGTGCCCATTGGGAGTGAGCGCTCACTCCACTAGGGGTATAGCAGCCTTGTCGGCCCTTGGCGAATGATGCTTCATTACAAGACATATGTAGAGCTGAGTGCTGGGCTTCACCCATCACTTTTGTGAGATTTTATAATCTCTGCATGGAAACTGTTTTGTCTCGTGCCTTACGTAATAATGGGTGCGAAGGCTGTCTCTCTTCCTGAACCCTAAAAGTGTATTTTGCCACTATCGCCGCACATAACGATGCAGCAGATGGCAATTCTGTAGGGTACCATGATATGATCATCAGGTTCCTGAGGAGTACGAGGAGGCTAAATCCTCCCCACCTTCACCTTGAAGCCTCTTGGGACCTCTCTTTGATCTTGTCAACCTTGAAACACTGGAACAGGGAACAATAATACAGGTGCTCAGAAATGGAGCGACAGCATTACCAGTCTGCACAACAAAAGCAAAGGAGAGCGCAGCTTAAATAGGCAAAGACAAACAAGCTTATGAACCACAGGTGGAAACAATCAGGCATGATGAGTCCAAGAAGAGAGTTATGGGAAATACAGTGCATGTGTGAATGTCAATGTACAAAAGGGGAGTGCCCTCTTGTGGACAACCAGGGCACTCCCGATGGTGATCATGACAGCGACCACAGGCACTAGTTGCTAGTTTCAGCTCGAGACAGTTATCATTTTCATGTCCAGCTCCACATTGTTTAAATAGCAAATGCACTTGTGCTTGTTCGCCCATGGGCGTGCTGCTCTGAAAACAAGATATGTTCAGGCACATTGTTGGCACGTTGCTATTTTGAGGCCACCGGATACGAATACACCATTGACTTTAGACCAGGTTTTTGTTGGTCAATGACACAGTCGTATTCAATTGCCGCAGTATTTTTATTTATTTATTTATTTATGTTATTTAAAGGGCACCAGTGTTGCCAGATTAGAAACATCCAAGTATCGTGCCAGAATCTCAATTTTTTGTATTTGGAAGAAAATTATCGTACACGAGTCAAACGTACAAAATACAGCTATTTATCTAGACCAACAACTTTCTGACACCACCTTCGTCTGTCCCCTATCTTCACCTTCCTTTTCAACACTTATTTTCTGTACTTTATTGCTAAACTATCAACCTCAGCTTGGAGAAAACTGACCTAAGAGCCGCGGTAGAAATATTAACTTGTGCTCGTGAGAGTCATTCTCTTTGATGATTTGCCGAGAGGACATAATGTGAGATGAGATGGAAGACGTGGTGCGTAACACCACGTTCACGTTCTCTTCATAATAATTTCATCATGTAAATAGCGAATCTGCCATGGTGCAAGCGCAACTGGGAATGGAAGATGAGACTCTGAATGGTTTATTGCATGTTATGACCCAAACACAGCCATGTCTCATTAAGAGACTTAGGAGTGTAGTGGCAAAAACATCCTGTTTAATTCTGAAGGCAGAAGGCAGAAATGGAAAATGGAAAACTAGCTGTTTTTGGTGTGAGATACCTTGACATTAGTTATGTTCATAAGTGAACTTCAGTGAAACAATAAAATGGTACAAAACATTGGAACAGTGCCTCTTTAAAGACCTCAGGATATCAAAGTTGGACATTTTCCTATGGTTATTAATTGAAAAAATAATAATAATATTTTTTTTTCTTCATACATTTACCATTTAGTTTGTGTTTCCTGTTAATCAAACCCAAAATAAACTTTTAGCAGATATATTCATTTACATTTTATCTTCAGGCAAAAAGTTTGTCTAATAAAATCTTCTTTGGAACAGGAACATTCCCTCTTCCTAAATTATTAACAGGGCTGGGTAGGTTACTTTTAAAATGTATTTCACCTCAGATTACAAAATACATGCTTTAATAAGTAATTTGTAACGTATTTCGTTACATTACTCAAGTTTAGTAACTTAATCTAAATACTTTAGAATACTTTGGAATACTAATAAGTGTGGAACAAACACAAAAAAGGTAATTGCAAGTTTTTATCTCACAATTCTGACTTTTTCCCTCAGAATTGTGTGATATAAAGTTGCAATTGCGAGTTATAAAATCAGAATTATGAGATATAAACTTGCATTATTGAGAAAAGTCAAAATTATGAGATATAAACTGAAAATATTGACAAAAGTCAAAATTATGAGACATAAACTTGCAATATTAAGAAAAGTCAAAATTATGAGATATAAACTGAAAATATTGACAAAAGTCAAAATTATGAGATATAAACTGAAAATATTGAGAAAAGTCAGAATTATGAGATATAAACTCACAATATTGAGAAAAGTCAAAATTATGAGATATAAACTCACATACTAAATTCACAATTGCAAGAAAAAAAGTCAGTATTGCAAGTTTATTTCTCCCAATTCTGACTTTATAACTTGCAATTGTGAGTTTAAATCTCGCAATTCTGAGAAAAAGAAGTCAGAATTGTGAAATGCAAACTCACAAATGTGAGGGAAAAAGACAAATTGTGAGAAAAAGTTGCAGTGATCTTTTTTACAATTATAAAATGACTCACAAACAACTATCACAAAACATGAAAACATTCGTGGATCATCCAGGTCATGACAGGACAGTTAAGTTGACAGTTGGGCAATTTGTTTTATAAATTCAGTCATTTTGTCTTGTTCAGGACATTACTAAATAAAAATAACAAAATTTTTATGATCCACCCATTTAAAATGTAACTGTAATGAAATAGTTACTCAAATTTTGTATTTTAAATACGTAACTAAGTTCCTTGTATTTCGTTACTCCCCAAACCTGATTATTAATTCCACCTGCCCCCTTGTCAGTTTGCCTAGATTGCATTTATTTATTGCGAAAAAAAGAATAACTGATCTCTGTCTCTTAAATCACTTCACAATAACATAATCAAATCATCCGAATGCAAATCAAAATTTAATCTATTTAAATGTTTTAATCTGTTTAAATCTGTTTATTTGTAATCAACCATACTATATAATAAGCGTAATGATATACTGACATCTAGTGATTATTGAATACAGAACATATATACAGTAAAAAAGTTCCTAAATAATTCCTTCACTTTATTTAAGACACATTGATTATTTCAGTTCTAGATTCAGGCCTGCACTGTAAAAACTGTTACTTAAATTCAACTAAAAAAAATTAAGGCAACATTTTCCAACTACTTTTTGTAAGTTTAGTGAACTTCTTGGTATTTTGAGTTCGTAAAAATCAGTATTATGTATTTTACTGTATGCTAAAAAATGAAGTAGAGTCTACAAGATAAAGCAAAACATTTGAGTTTAACCATTGTGACAAGGAGTAGCATATTGACCAAATCATACTTAGTTAAAATAAGTAACATTTAAAATAAAAAATTAAACTTTTTGATTTTAATTAATTAATTTACTCTCATTAATTTAGACAAATTATTTATTCAATCCACTTGAAATAATTAGTTAGCATTGCCATAACTTTAATAAATAAGGAAAGAGAGGTATTCGTTTCCAACGCTCTATAACAGCTGCCATATACAAACAATTGGGTGCACTTTAATGTTAATGTAACACAACAATGGTAATGTAAACATTTTAACATTAAAAATTACAGAAACTTCTGACCATCTTTAAGTGCAGCATAGAACACCTTCAAAATGCAATAACATTGTATAAAGCCCTCAAAAACTCCACAGAAATCCGAAACTGGTCCGGTACAGGTGACAACGACCATTAACGATCACGTTGTCATGCAGCATGTGGGTGCCTGGGCGGGTCGTGACGTTTTGCTTTGGATATCAACACTTAAATAGAGTTTTGTAGAAGCAATTTATTGTGAAGTTCAGTAAAATCATTTTTTGATAGGTAATAATAAGTTACAAAAACATTCACACTTTTTACTTATGTAAAACTTAAATGAATACAAAAAGAAAAGGGAATCAATTTAGTGGAAGAAATATACTTTTTAAAATAAATTCCTACAGACAACACCCTTGAAGCGCTTTTTACAGTGTGTTTATGTTAATCATTCATCTTTCTTCGTTGTTTTTGTTCCTGTTCTTCATGCTCTCTCTGTAAATTCCTGTCTTTATTCACTGTCCTGCTTGCTGTCTCGATGTATTTGTCTCTGTCTCTCAGACCTGGAAACATCCATGGACAGTCACTGCACCACAGACAGTGCTGATAGCACACTGCTCGGCCGACGCTACTGATCCTTCGCTCCTTTTCCTTCTGCAGTCCTGTTTCATCTCTGAGCTGCTGTTGTGAACTGTTGTGGACTCCTTGCTCTTCTTCAAATTATGTGTTGGTATATATGTTTTGCAGCACTTCATATTCTTGTTATTATCCCTGCGTTCGATTATCTCCCGTAAGTCTTCTTTCATTCTTTGTGCTTTCATTTTGCTTGATGTTCATGACATTCTTTTACTTTCTTTACTCTCTCTCTCTCTGTGTGTATACATGAGTTTCAGAAAAATAATCAGTTGTGTCATTTAATATGTACTGCGATGGAAGAGCCATGCAGCCAGGGTGCCCAAGACACTGGGACAGGCTGCATGCATCCTGCGACTCTACATAGTAAAAGTGGCTTGGAAAATGGATGGATAAAATATTTTAAAAGTATATTTTAAAATGAATTACTTAATCTTTGTAATTTGTTCATTAACGTTTTAATAGTTAAAAAAGCAACCTATCATATAATATTTGGTTTATTCAGCTGCTATTCTATTAAGTTTTTAACTATCATTAAAAAAAAATATCTTTCTCAGTATTTACTAAACAGTGGTAGCATGAATCCAGCACATGGTAAAAGATGTAAAAGTAAAGTTAAAGGTGCACTCATACACAGACGAACATACACAGAGAAGAATACAGCATTGCAAAATATTTTGCAAAAGCAAATGTTCCCAGTTACTGATTAAAAATCAGTCATTCAGTAATCCATGCGTGAAATTATGCAATAACAGAATGTTACCAAGAATAAACAAGTAGTATTTGGTTGGTCATGTAACACTGAAAAAAATGGTAAGAAAAATTGTGCTTTATATGGTAACATCTGAATTCATTGGTTTTATTCGAATAAAAAAATATATATATTATTTAACATTTCTGAATAAACCTAAATATATTAGGTTACACCAACAAAACTAAATTTTAGGATTGTGACGTTATTGCTGGTTTAAGGAGCACAACGACGGGATAAACAGGAACAATGTTTATTATTAATAAACAGGAGAAATAACCAGGAGAAAGAGCCACACAAGACACTAAACTAAATATAACGAATGACAAAGACTGAACAGGAAGTGAGGGTAACAGAGGAGATATTTATTATTGTAATTGTTATTATAAAGATTAAAAAGAAATATTAATGCTCTCAATAGATTTAAAATAAATCGCACATTTCTCTGTACTTAATCTCAATTAATCACACCTAACATTAAAGTTTTTAATATGTTTTTATATTTTAATACTTCCACATTGAATATACAAAATTATGTAAACCAACATTTGCATCGTGTTGGTTGAGGGTCTTGGTCTGTGTCTTTGTGTCTGTAAAATTTGATACCTCCAAGAAGAACATTATAAACCACACCATGTGTAACAGAAGGCTTTATCATCTTGCTGTTGGCAGTATTTTTCTGCTTGAATGGTCACAAAGTGTTGATGTACTGCACTGTAAGCAGTCAATATTTGCCTGTGTTTTTGCACAATATAAGCGAATTGTGTTATTTTACATTATTTATCAACATTGGATTCCTCAGGTAATGTTTTAATAAATGGATGCAATAGAAAATTGATCCTTTTTTCTGAAATTATGTTTTTGTTTTTCCAAATTAGTTTCTCATCCCTGAGATAGTAGGCCTTTGATGTAATTGAGAACATTTACCTCTTTGCCTGAACAGCACACAATGCAGTGAAAAAGTAAGAGCTTAACAACATGTAAAACAACCAATCACAGTTTGTTTTGTTCTGCATCATGTTTATGGCTGTGAAATTGTTAGAAGGACCTGGCTACACCCTGTATCAATGGGGTGATACTACATGTGTCTCTCCGCCCCATACTTACTTTGATTGGCTTGGTCGTCTTTCATAGGCATCCATGATAGGAAATGTGTTCGGAGCTGTCTTCCCTATAATGCACATACAATATAGCCTACATCCCGCAATGACAAGACAAATTAATTATGAAAAGCTTATTGATGGTGGAACGTGAACACAAACCATATACTTAACTTACAGTAAAATGTTACTTCAGTAAAAGTGAGGTTTCTAATGCAACACAAGATAGACCTAAAATTCGTTAGAGCTCAGCCTGACATTACGAATTATTAGGAACAGTCTTCATCATATAATATCATATTACACCCGGATCTTGGCTCATCGAGCGGGACAAGACCAGAAAAAGTGTTTATTGTTCATTTGACTCACTTTTAACTGCTGCTTGTTTAATATTCTGGATCAGTCGAATTCGCAAATGAACAATTAAATTTTATTTGTGAAACAATTGATTGAAAGGAATCATCTCAAAAGGTTGGCTCACAAAATGGACATCACTGTCAGGTCTTGGAGAAGAAATCATCTCGATTTCTTCACTTTAAAATAACAAAGAACGAATATTTTCCTGAAATGAAGTGGAGGGAAATGAGATTATGTTTTGCAATGTAGTGAAGAAAAAGAAATTTCATAAAATCTAAATTAATAAGGCAGACACATTAGCCTTGTAATGAAGGAGAAAGCAGGGTGGGATCCAAATGGAGGCTTTTATTAAGCAACATGGGCAATGGTCAAATCAACAGCAAACAGGAATGTCAGAGGGTAGGCAGAGTCGTAAACATTAAACAGGCAAAGTAGATCGAGGTAGGCAGCAAGCAATCAACAGTCCAATAATCCAAGGCAATAAATCCAACAGGCAGGCAGGGAACGATCAGAAACCAGGAAAACAGACTGAATCAAAACCAGGAAAACAAGACAGGGAATAACGCTCAGAAATGACAACTTAACAGAATATCAAGACTTCACGGTGAGGTGTTTGTGCAGTGTGCTTAAATAGTGAGATGTGATTAGTATCAGGTGTGAGTGTAATCAGTCCAGGTGTGGAGACATCTGGGAAATGTGGTGCATTGTGGGGAGGGAAGTCCAAGGTGATTGTGCATGTGTGTGTGTGTGTGAGAAAGTCCAGAGTGGAGTGCCCTCTAGTGGACTTCATGGGTACTGATCGTGACATAACCCCCCTACTAAGGAGTGGATTCCAGACACTTGGAACGCAAACTGGGGATTCAGGATATGAGTTTATATCTCATAATTATGACTTTTTTCAATATTGCAAGTTTATATCTCACAATTCTGACTTTTCTCAATATTGTCAGTTTATATCTCATAATTCTGACTTTTCTCAATATTGCGAGTTTATATCTTATAATTCTGACTTTTCTCAATATTGTCAGTTTATATCTCACAATTCTGACTTTTTTCAATATTGTCAGTTTATATCTCATAATTCTGACTTTTCTCAATATTGCGAGTTTATATATCATAATTTTGACTTTTCTCAATATTGTGAGTTTATCATAATTTTGACTTTATAACTCACAATAGCAACTTTATATCACGCAATGCTGAGGAAAAAAGTCAGAATATTGAGATAAAAATGTACAATTTCCTTTTTTGTGTTTGTTCCACACTTTATTAGTATTCTAAAGTATTTAGATTAAGTTACTAAACTTAACACGTTACAAATGACTTTTTAAAGCATGTATTTTAAAGCATGTATACATACATTTTAAAAGTAACCTACCCAACCCTGGGTAACACGTACTATTATATTATATTATATTATATTATATTATATTATATTATATTATATTATATTATATTTATTATATTATATTATATAAAATAAGCCACGTAACATAGTTCATTAAGTAGTATTTGTGTGCCAAAAGTGAAAGCAACAAAATCAGAATGCAAGTGGTCACTGGAGCTTTGAAATGCATGCTAGTGCCAGGTGTAAAGGGTAATAAATCTTGACTGACCAATTTTGATCGAATTACTTCTCTCTCATGCTTGGTTTTTGGGATATAATAATCAAAGGCATCAGGGAGTCACTATCATGCTTGAGATTCCTGGAACTTCCGGGATAGGTGGAATATCTGATAAAGTGTTTCCCAATTAATTTAATTTTTGTCTGAACATTCCTCTTGATCTCACAGAAACATAACTATTTTACAAGGTGGCAATTTCATATGAATTCATACAATGTAAAGTATTATTTTTAGAATAATTTTTTTAGAAACTGTTGTTAAGTATACACAGGTACAGTAATTCAGAATTTCTCTGATCTTATCTTTTATTTTCAGGTATCCCAACAATAACTCGAAACAGAGATGCCTACCAGTCCATTGACCATCAGGATCAGTCTGGCAGCTCTACCAGCCCCTTCAGCCAAACAGAAGATAGCAAAAACGGGCCACGTTCATACTAAATAATGACCAAACCTAAAATATAACCAACCACTTATACAGCATTTATTAATATTTGTTAATGTTAATTTCAACATTTACTGATACATTATGAAAATCTTGTTAACTGTAGTTAATGCACTGTGAACTAACATAAACAAACAATGAACAACTGTATTTTCAAAACGTTAAAGAACAAATACAGTAACAAATGTAATGCTCATGTTTAGTTCATGTTTGTTAATACATTAACTAAGGTTTAACTAATGAACATTATTGTAAAGCGTTACCGTAGTTTCTAAGAAAAGTCTCCTGAAGCTGTGATTTTGGGGTGTTTGGAAGCTCTCCTGCTAAGTGTTCTGTTACTGTTGGTGAGTTGCAAATTGCAATCACTTCTGGTCCAAGACAGTTTGTTTTACTCAACATGTATCAGTGTGATTTCACATGTATTTTCTTCATTTAATATCATTTTCATTTTGTGACTCCTTCAAAAGATTCTTGTTAATCCAAATTTTACGCAATCTGTTATGTTTATGCTATGTATTTATATTTATATTCATAAATCATACTATATATTTGTAGTATGTTTTATTAGATTGGTCAAGAACACTGAATTATTCATTTGCTAAGCATGGTAATGCTACAGTTGGACATCCGCAGTTGAGAGTGCCTATCAAATGTTCCTGAGTGACAAATTGCCAAACATTGAGTGTATTTTGAAGAAAATTCTGATACTGTTATACAACCAAAATATTTGTAACAGAATTAATCAATTGATTAATCAATATTATGGCTCTGTGATTACTTTAGAAAATCACAACCCAAATTGTGCATTCTTAAAGGATTAGATTTAAGATTAGCACACCCCCAAAAAAACAAAACAAAACAACAACAAAATACAAAAAAAAAAATAGTGAAACAGGTTTTCTTTTTACATGTCTGTTGCATTATGTTTACATAAATTAACTAAATGACTAGATGGTCATAATTGCATGTGTCAATACTTTTAAAATGTGATATTATTCCAACCACCTTTTTAATGAACACGGAAGTCTCACCTGACTCGTAGTGGAAATATTATTATTTACATTTCTGTTCTCCAATGTTTTTAGTCAAATTATCATATATTCCGAGCTGATAATGTAATGTTAAATCTATGAAAATGGTTTTAAAAAGGCACATGGGTCCATAATAACATCACTTTACAGTATTTCAATGACCATCCTTTGTCAGTGCCTCACCCATCAAAGTTTGATGAGTGAGTAGATGACATGAAGCTGCCCAAAGTTAGCCACATTGAAAACTGATGAGTGCTCATATCCTACATACAGCTCCTGATCAGGTGAAGTTTCGGGGGATTTTGTCCTCAAATTGATAAGAGCACACATACCTTTTATGGGGCGTAAACAACTTAAGTGCTGCAAACTATGAATGTTTTTCTCTTGTCAGTCTTTGGAATAAAATCCATGCATACTTCAGAATGGTTCCATAAACTGTCATTCTTTTCAGATTTGCTGGTGCTCAAAAAACACATACTTTTTGTCAAGGATCAAATAAGGCTCAAGGTCCAAATGCGAGTGCAAAAGCTTATTTGAATGACAGAGAGCAAACAAGCAATCAAGAGCAACAAGTTCGTGACTGATGCTGGATACAACACTCCGTGAAGGAAGATCATCCACATAGAAGAGAGGTCCAGGTAGCTGAACATAGACCAAATGTCCGTAAAAAGCAAGCGGATTCCAATATCAGGTAAATCCAGACACAAGTGAGGCAGGAGAAAAACTGGAGAGACAACTGGAGACAGTGACAATGAGCAACAACGATCTGACAACAAGCACACAACGAACAGTGGTAGATATAGGAGCGCTAATGCCCCACAGGTGCAACCACTCAAATTAGCTCGTAGCCCCAGACGTAACTAGGCAATGCTAACGAGCACCTATACCAGAACAACAGCAGACAGACATGAACACATAGACCCATGAACCGTGACAGTACCCCCTCCCCTAGGAGCGCCTCCGGGCGCTTCCCGAGGAGCCTACCTGGCAATTGAAATCATCAATAAGAGAGTGATCCAATATGTCTCTTGCAGGGACCCAACTCCTCTCCTCCAGACCGTAACCCTCCCAGTCCACCAAGTACTGGAATCCACGTCCCCTCCGTCTGGAGTCCAATATGCAACTTACCGAATAAGTAAGCTCCCCATCTACAAGTCGCTGCGGTGGGGGAACAGGGGTGGGCGGGTTAATGGTAGAATGAAAAACGGGTTTTAATTTGGAAACATGAAAAACGGAATGAATTCTCCTGTACGCAGGAGGAATTTTGATGCGGACTGCCACCAGACTAATGATCTTGGTGACAGTAAACAGGCCAATGAATTTGGGAGCAAGTTTATTACACAGGGTGCGGAGAGGAATATTCTTGGATGAAAGCCACACTTTTTGACCTATGACGTAAACGGGAGGCTTAGACCGGTGGCGATCGGCTTGGGCCTTGGTGCGAGAGCCCACCTGGAGCAAAGTCTGTCTGGCTCTGGTCCAAGTGCGGTGACACCTCTGGACAAAGACGTGGACGGAGGGGACTGCGACATCGGATTCCAGACTTTGAAAAAGTGGTGGCTGGAAACCTAGACTACACCCAAACGGAGACAGGCCCGTGGATGACACTGGTAATGAGTTATGAGTGTACTCAACCCATGAAAGTTGCTGACTCCAAGAAGATGGGTTCTGAGACACCAAACACTGCAACACACACTCAAGGTCTTGATTGGCCCTCTCTGTCTGACCATTACTCTGTGGATGAAAACCAGAAGAAAGACTAACGCTCGCCCCCAACAAATGACAAAACTCTTTCCAAAATTTGGAGACAAACTGAAGCCCCCATCAGAAACCACGTCTCTCGGGAGGCCATGAATACGAAAGACGTGATCAATGACAGCAACCGCCGTCTCTCTGGCTGATGGAATTTTGGGCAGAGAAATAAAATGAGCAGCCTTCGAGAACCGGTCCACCACAGTCAAAACCACCGTGTTACCCTGAGAGGGTGCAAGCCCCGTAACGAAATCTAGCGAAATGTGGGACCAGGGTCTTGAAGGAACGACAGCGGTTGAAGGAGTGTCGCAGGAGGTCGATTGGAAGTCTTAGAGGTGGCACAAACAGAGCAGGCCAATACAAAAAAATCGTATGTCACAGGCCATCGACTGCCACCAGAACCGTTGTTTAACAACAAACATAGTACGACTAACCCCGGATGACAAGACACCTTGGAACAATGACCCCAATGGATGACGTCGGACCGTAGATTCTCAGGCACAAACAAATGACCCGGTGGACATTCGGGCGGAGGCGTTACCCCTTGTAAGGCCATAAGGACCTTCGACTCGATCTCCCAAGTCACCTTAGAAACCACGACTTTAGATGGTAAAATGTGCTCAGGAGACGACGGGCGCTCAGATTGGTCAAAAACACGGGACAAAGCATCGGGTTTGATGTTCTTGGAACCCGGGCCAGAGCCCACCGAGCCTGCCTAGCATTCAACCTTTTAGCAGACCAAATATATTCAAGGTTCTTATGGTCGGTCCAGATGATCCAACCAATGGCGCCATTCCTCCAAGGCCAGTTTGACTGCCAGCAACTCTCTATTACCAATGTCATAATTGCGTTCAGCGATAGACAGACGATGAGAAAAATACACGCAAGGATGCACCTTGCTGTCTGCGACAGAGCGCTGGGATAAAACTGCTCCAACCCCCACCTCTGACGCGTCGACCTCCACCAGGAACTGACTAGAAGGAACAGGGGCAATGAGAATAGGGGCAGAAACAAAGCAACCCTTCAATTTGGAAAACGCAGCACTGGCAGTGCTGGACCACCTGAAAGTCACTTTGGGGGAGGTCAAGGCGGTCAACGGTGTGGCTAGCTGTTTGTAATTACGAATAAAACGTCGGTAAAAATTGGCGAAACCCAGAAACCTCTGCAGGGCCTTGCGAGAATCTGGAATTGGCCAATCCACCACAGCCTGAACCTTGTTGGGATCCATGCGCACTCCCTTGGACGACACAATAAATCCCAAAAATGGAACTGACTGTGCATGGAAGACGCACTTCTCCACCTTGACATAAAGCCCATTCGCTGACAGCCTCTGAAGCACTCGCCTGACGTGCTGAACATGTTCCTGGAGAGAGTGAGAAAAAATCTAAATGTCATCCAGGTAGACATATATGAACTGATCAACCATATCTCTCAGCACCTCATTGATCAGTGCCTGGAAAACTGCGGGAGCATTAGACAGCCAAAAGGCATAACAAGATATTCAAAATGCCCCCTGGGGGTATTGAAAGCGGTCTTCCACTCATTGCCCTCCCTCATGCAAACCAAATGATACGCGTTACGGAGATCCAGCTTTGTGAAAAAGGAGGCGCCCTGCAGTCGTTCGAAAGCTGAAGACATCAGTGGCAAAGGATAAGTATTCTTTATCGTGATGCTGTTCAGACCTCGATAATCAATACAAGGACGCAGGGAACCATCCAAACCCCAGTTTGACTGCCAGAGAATCAGAAATATATTTCTCCATGGCCTCCCTCTCAGGAACGGAGAATGAGTATAATCTGCCTTTAGGTGGAGACAAACCTGGCAATAAATCTATAGCACAGTCATAGAGACGATGAGGAGGGAGAGAAGCAGCCCGAGACTTACTGAACACTCCCCTCAGGTCAAGATACTGACTGGGCACGTTAGACAGGTCCATGTGTTCCTCCTGCAACACAGAACAAGACACAGAAGAACAGGCAGACAACAAACATGACGCATGACAATATTCACTCCAGGAAGAGACAGAATTCAGAACCCAGTTTATGTTTGGATTATGGAGTGACAGCCAGGGGTGACCGAGAACCACAGGAGTTAAAGGAGAGTCAGTCAGCAAAAAAGAAATTTCCTCAGTGTGATTGCCAGATGTGATTAAACTCACCGGCCCTGTAGTATGGGTGATAGGAGGAAGTGGTTGACCGTTGAAAGCACTCACAGAGATGGGCTGAGTGAGAAAAATCAGAGGAATTTTTAATTTGTGAGCGAGCTCAGTGTCCAAAAAACACCCCTCTGCCCCGGAATCAATTAGGGCAGAACAACTAAAGTGATCACTAGCCCACTGTAGTCTAACAAGAAGAACAGTAGAAACAGAAGAGGATTTCTTAAAAGTCACTCCACACATCAGTAACCTCCTTCCTACTGACGGGCTTTGGCTTTTACAGGACACTGCGTTGTGATATGACCTGCAGTGCCACAGTACAAGCACAATCCCTGTATCCTGCGTCGATTCTTCTCCTCCCGAGAAAGACGTGTTCTGCCCACCTGCATAGGCTCTGAGTCAAACATATGACCAACCATCTCATTAGACCTGACAGGAAACTGATCCACAGAATTAATGGCTGAGTTCTGTGGGAAGCGTTGATCCCGACGTTGCCATCTGGCGTCAACCCGAATCGCCAGATCAATCAATCCGTCCAGTGTAGTGGGCAGTTCCATCGTATAAATCTCGTGTTGAATGTGATCGGAGAGTCCGTGCAGAAACATGTCCCACTGTGCTTGCATGTTCCACTTGTACTCCGTGGCCAAAGTGCGAAACTCGATAGAATAATCCGCTACAGTCCGGCTTCCTTGACGTAACTCCGCCAAAACCCGCGCCGCCTCTCTACCAGCAACTGCGCAATCAAAAACTTTCATTAGTTCCTTCGTGAAAGACTGAAAGAAAGAACAACAGAGATCCTTCTGTTCCCATACTGCAGTTCCCCAAAGAGCTGCTCGATCCGATAACAGAGTAACCACAAAAGCAACCTTGGATTCTTCCGTGGGAAAAGATGAAGGCTGGAGAGCGAGATACAGAGAACACTTAGTTACAAAAGATCGACATAACTGGGGCTCACCAGAATACACTGTGGGAGTTGGCAGACGGGGTTCAACGTGACGGCCAGCAGATGGAAAAGCAGGTGGATTGGGCGGAATGGGTTGGTTGGTCGTTTTTGAATTCCCGGAGCTGGGTGGTTAATTCAGAAACCTGAGCCCCTAACGCCTGAACCGCATGACCAGTAGCCATAAGCTGTTCGTCTTGTCGCTCCATCCGTGCATTGCTTGTCAAAATGTCTCGTGAATCCGAAGCACTCTGGAACCATATCTGGAACCATATCTGGTCAGATCGTTCTGTCAAGGATCAAATAAGGCTCAAGGTCCAAATGCGAGTGCAAAAGTTTATTTGAATGACAGAGAGCAAACAAGCAATCAAGAGCAGCAAGTTCGTGACTGATGCTGGATACAAAACTCCGTGAAGGAGGATCATCCACATAGAAGAGAGGTCCAGGCAGCTGAACATAGACCAGATGTCCATAAGAAGCAAGCGGATTCCAATATCAGGTAAATCCAGACACAAATGAGACAGGAGAAAAACTGGAGAGACAACTGGAGACAGTGACAAAGAGCAACAACGATCTGACAACAAGCACACAACAAACAGTGGTAGATATAGGAGCGCTAATGCCCCACAGGTGCAACCACTCAAATTAGCTCCTAGCCCCAGACGTAACTAGGCAATGCTAACAAGTACCTATACCAAAACAACAGCAGACAGACACGAACACATAGACCCATGAACCGTGACACTTTTCAGGAATTTATTCAGTTTTTTGCTGTTGTTGTAGCAGTCAACAACAGCACATGTTAATCCTGTGTTTATTTTAATTTTTAGTAATGTCAATAAGTTTTTGTTCAATTATTATTAATTCAGTTACTTTTAGCTTGTTTTAACAATGGGTTCCTAAGGAGATTGGGACAGGACAGCATCCAAACGGAAGTTAGAATCCATCATTGCAGTGCTCATCATTTGCTCAGAAAATAAACGCTGAAATATAGCCTACATTTGAATGTTTTCATCTGTCCTGTTTGAGGCAGATTGCTTAAGATACTGGTATCCTGAGTCTGTAGTTCTTTAGTTCTTTCATTTTTTTTTTTACAATGGCTCAATGCTATTGTTGTCTCTTATGTGTCAGTTTGGCTTTGTCTGTTGTCTGTTAGCTGTTAGCAAACAAATCTGTTACATAGCTATTTCAGTTCTGTGTAATCTAAATCTTCCTTTTGTTCAAATTCTCTTTATTTTCTCTGTGGAAAGAAGCCCTGCAGGGAACCTCAAATATCTATTTTAGATTAGTTCCCACTGCTGGTTTTATATTTCTGTTAGTGATATTACATGTCATAGAAACAACACAGTGCTCATTTAAATTATCTTTTGGTGTATTCCAGTTTTCACTGGCAAGGAGGAATATGTGGGTTGATTATATTGTAAATATATAATATTGTAAAATAAAATCAGGGTGGTGAATTTTATTACACATTGAATTTTTTAGGTCCATTTATATGTATACTGTATATATATAATTGAATATTTCCCCCAAACCATTAAAAATCCATCAAAATGAAAGCTGATTTATACTTCTGCGTTAAGTGGGATAGCCTTACTTGCACCTCTACAAAATGTAAAGGGCCCATGGTTTCCACATACAATAAAGAAATGGTAGGTGTGTGCAAACATTTGAATACAGTTTTTAATATATTTTGACCTCAGGAATTTTGTCATAAATGTCACAAGAAAGGCATAATTACAGTTTTTGTATCCCCAGAGAACTTCCCTGTTTATGTATGAGGAAGTTGAGTATGCTTCATGACCTGAAACCAGTAGAATGGCTAATACAGCTATAAAAGTGTTTTTATCCTGCAGAGGGCGCACCATGGCTCATAATGCCTCATTCACGCTATAGTGCAGAGGATTTGTAATCCTTTCCTGGAGATATACCTTCCTACAATGTTCAGCTCCCACCCTGATTAGAGTAAATGAACCAGCTAATTAAGATCTTCAGGAGCACTTGATAATTACAGACAGGTGTGTTGGATTAGGGATGGATCTGAACTCTGCAGGCAGGTAGATCTCCAGGAACAGGATTGGGTACCCATATATGTGCGTCATGGTTATATCCTGTTAATTTTATTTTCATGGACTTTTAGTTTGTATTCAGTAGTTCGTATTTTCCTTTGTTTAGTTTCCTGCTACCTACTGGTTACTATGGAGATTTATTAATCATTACAGGTGCTATTTTGTCCTTGTTTACGCTCATTACCTTGTATTTAATTTGCAGTCTTTTCAGTGTTCATTTATCTGGGTACGTTTACTTATCTTGTTTTGTATTACCTTCTGAGTAGATTATTAAAAACGTTATAGCTGATCATCGTGTGCCCCTTGCAACTGTTGGTGACATCGTTGTCTAAAATTATCAGGTGGAATTTTAAAATGTAGGTGTTCAGGCTCAATGTTCTGAAGTTTATTCACTTACACTATAACACTTCAAACTCAACATTCAATTAGCAAGGTAAATTCTTATTAGCAAGGTAAACATCTAAATATAGTCTGATCTTTTTTAACTGACTTGAATCAGACTGAATTATTCTGAGCTGTTCTTGAGTCAGCTGACTTGTTTAATTGGTCCAATTTGTTATGAGCAGAGAAAGAGTGAGTTAAGCTAAGCCATGACATAAGGAATGCTGTTTCCGGGTCCAAGCCTCTACTCAATTGAGATAGACTGTCTTCTCAAACATTTATAAGCACTATTTATTGATATCACACATTTAAGCTAAGCTTTTAGAATACGCATGTTCTTCAATACAGTCTCAGGGCTCACGGTGTCCAGGAGACCAATATTTTAAAGATTCATAAAACATGAATCACTGTCGGCCATCTGAGGCTTTGGTTAGGAGATTTAGGATATAAATTTTTCTGCAATATAACAGCACAATCGTGGGTGTATAGTGACATTTGTGGTTCTTTAGAGTGTTTGGGCCCGGAAACCGTGAAGTGTGACATCAGACTTCACAAGCAGATAGTAATAAGATTTGGAAAGAATTCAAAAAATCTGATTTTCATTATCTCTCTTATCTGTTCATTTCATGAAGCTTTCTCCTAACAAGTTAATGATCTGAAACGTGCATTAGATAAGAGAAAGATACAAAATGTGCAGAGTGGTGGGTGCCAGGACCAGAATTGAGAACCACTGATTTGAGTGATGGGCATAAAAGTATGTTTTTAAAAGCTGAGTAGCAAAGAACAGTTTTGTATTGCAAAAAACTGTTTAAGAGATATAAATGAATTATTGTTTATGTAAATGCATTTTTTTATGATTTAGGTTGTAAATGTTTTTATGAGCTGAATCATGGCATAACAACTTGAACTGGCACATATAAATTATTAAAAACATGCTTAAAGGTGGAGTAAGCAATATTGACAGCTAGCGGTTGAAATGGTTACTGCAGTCCATATTCAAAATATATTGGAGGTGTTTCCCCCACCCCCTCCTCTTCAGACTCAATGCTCATGCGGGATGCATGAATGAAGACACGCAACAGGAATGAGTGCAACAAGCCTAAAGGGTTAGTTCACCCCAAAATGAAAATGATCCCATAATTTACTCACCCTCAAGCCATCCTAGGTGTATATTACTTTCTTTTTTCAGCTGAACACAATCAAATTATATTAAAAAATATCCAAGATTCATAATGGGAGTAAATGGTACTGTAGATTTTAAAGCCCCCAAAAAGCACATCCATCCATCATGAAAGTAATCCATATGGCTCCAGGGGTTAATAAAGGCCTTATGAAGTGAAGCAATGCATTTTTTTATCCATATTTCTAAATGTATAAACTATAAGCTAGTTCTGGGGGAAGAGTAACCTCTGACACAACCAATGGCATAGGATGTACGAGTAAGCTTAGGTGAGAGTAGACACCTCTCGTGGTTCAAATGAATAGGGCTGGGCAACAAACTCAAGCTCCTCTTTTCTTGCATACGGCCTTTACCGGAAGCCCATGATTATAGTTTATAAAGTTACAAATATGGATATTTTTCTTACAAAAACAATTCGCTTCAATTCTGAAGGCCTTTATTAACCCCCTGGAGTTGTATATCTATAGTCCTTGACCCATTGTGAAATCTGCTTGGGGAAATCTTTCGTTCACACAAAATTCCAGATTGTGTGGGTTCATATTGAAATTACTGGATTTTGCCTGCAAATATCTGCTGAAAAAATGGTAAATGTAACAGCACCTTTATTAAAAAATGGGTAACACTTAGTAGTATGGGGAACATATATTCACTTTTAACTATGATGTTCCCCTCAATAAACTCCTAATGTACTGCTTATTAGTTAGTAAGGTAGTTGCTGTAGTCATTAAGTTCAGGTATTGGGTAGGATTAAGGGATGTAGAATATGGTCATGCAGAATAAGGCATTAATGTAGACTACTAATAAACAGCCAATATGCCAGATAATAACCAACTAGTTAAAAGTGATAATTGTTCCCCACACTGAAGTATTTCCAAAAAATGTAACAGTTTTATTAATATTGCTTTATAATAATAATAATAACAATAATAATAATAATAATAATAATAATAATAATTTAACAGTATGATTTAATTATATCAATAGCTATTTAGACGGTAACAGGTAGCCTAAACAATTTTCTATAAAACGATAAAAATCGTCTCTATCACGTAACGTTTCATGTCATGGAAAACGTGTTAGCTAATCAGACCAATGAAAACAGTCCAATAGACAGTTTACCCGGCCCCCTTTGTGACACGGTGTCCTATGCAGGCTATTTCTCATCTATCGCTTTCATTTCTTTTGGTGTCACATGTTTGGATTGTTTCTCTCTTATTTGATGTGACAGTGATGATTTTCATTACAGTGTTTTAACATGTTTTTTTAGCATCAAAATGTGGATTTCTGTGTCACTCTTAGTGCTGACTTTGTCCGCACAGGTGTGGTCCAACGTTTGTCCATGTGCACGGGAGGAACTCTGTCAACCCATTCGATCCCAACCGGCGTTTGAGGTGAGTTACATTCTGGACCCTTCCAGCGATCAGCTGATACCGTCACAATATGTAATGTCAAATACGGACACTTAAAGGCTCTTTGAAATGTATTAAATGAAACCGTCCCATACCGGCGTGGTGAATACGATCTTAAATGGAACTTGATTAAATATTTTGACTGTTGCGATACCAAAACAAACTTATGACCTGTAATGCTTCCTGAATCATAATCAAGCACTGCTCGCTGTTGGCCCCCTCAGACTCCCGAATGTGGTTTCTCCCAAGTTGTTTTTAATACTTCTCCATTTTTGTCACCTGATGAAGTTTGAGTTCCTTGCCACTGTCGCCTTTGGCTTGTTTAGTTGGGGACACTTGATATTCAACGTTTATGATCTGCCTGCATTGATACCATTTATGCGAACTGAACTGAGCTGGACGAGCTGTATTCTCTAAATGAACTAAATTAATAACTATTGATTTTTGCAATGGAATGAATCAATACTGAATTTATTTAAACTGGACAATGACAACATTTTATTTAAGAGCCAAAATTATTTGCCAACTATTACTGTGAAGCTGCTTTGACACAATTTGCATTGTAAAATGCTTCATATAAATAAAGGTGACTTGATAACAAAATATTAACCCTTTCATGCATGAATTATTAAATCACAAATTATTTTTTTAATTTTTGTTTTTACTTTTAAATAAGGGTAAAGTATAAAACAAAAAAGTATACATTTTTGTTTTATACTTTATTTTGAGGGAGTTACATATCTGTCCACTGTAGTGGACACCATGCATCAACAGAATGAAAAGTGATTTAATAAATAAAATAAATAAATAAAATGTTTTAAAAACATTTACTAAGAGCAAATTTATGAATACAAATAAGAAGACTTCAGATGCGACATTTTTCTTTGAAACTAACATTTTTTTTATCAGACTCCTATGTATAGGTTTCTTTATAAGTACCAGTACTTCTGAATGGGATGAGGCTGGGATTTAGCGGGTTTGAAGTGAAAGTATTTGATAAATGTATTATATGTGTGGAAAGCATTCACTCAATATCTTTCTCATTTTTGACAGATGTGGCTTTTAGAGGCCTTCGCATCAGATCTCTTGGAACGTTAAATAAAAACAATACAGAGGATATTTGAAAAACATAACATTCTATGTCTCGAAACAAATGTGACAAAAATGGCCAGTATTAAAACCAGTATCAAACACACAAATACACACATACAAGCAGACACACCCTCAAATGCAATACACACATATCCCTGTCCTCATATATGCCTACATGTTTATATAACCTAATTCATATAGACTATATAGGCCTAAACATTGAGATGAATTATACAGTCTGAAGACTATTTAATATTGCTGTGTAGTGAAACTATTCAAGTGTAAATTGAATCATAATTTGGTAACACTTTACAAAAAGGTTCATTAGTTAACATTAGTTAACAGCATTAATTAACATGAACTAATAATGAACTGCACTTCTTCAGCATTTATTAATCTTTGTTAATGTTCATTTCAAAAGTTACTAATACATTATTAAAATCTTTTTAACGTTAGTTAATACACTGAACTAACATGAACAAACAATGAACATCTGTGTTGTCATTAACAATGTTAACGAAGATTAGTAAATACAGTAACAAATGTATTGCTTATGGTTAGTTCATATCAGCTAATACATTAACTAATGTTTAACTAATGAACCTTATTGGTTGTAGCAAATTAGCTCAAAGGGGAAATAATAATTATTCATAACTCATTATGATTATTCATTATGATTAATTATGAATATTTGAACCAGTTAATCAGGTTAACTTAATGTAGCTACAGTCAAATTACAATCAATCAATCTGTTTATCCTGTAAACACTCAGTGCTGACTATTAATTAATTCTAAGAAAAGGATATTTCCTTACCGTTTCCAGTACTTTTAAGAACATGTACAGGATCAGAATCATTTAAGTGACAATTTACCTGTGTAGGCAGAACCAAACATGTATTGTGCACAAATTTTATTAACTACATCACGAACATGTAACTAACTAACAAACACATACATACACACAAATCACACGTACATGGGTAAAAGGGGAAGTGAGAGTGAAACTGAAAGTGGGAAATGGAGTTAAGTCAACAACCCGGAAGGAATCATTAGCATTCATTATAAAGCTCCTCTGCTCACAAAGGAGGTTCACACTTTAACAAACTAGCAGCAATTTAGTATATTGTACGATACTTGCATTCTGCCTCAGATATGGAAGACCGTCCAAATATACGGTTGCAGTAGAAAGTCCTGAGTTCGGGCCGATAGTGCTGAAGTTGCAATCGATGTCTTCTGCGTTGAATGAAGGAACGATTACAAGCTTGCTTTGTTGCTTTCTTCTCTTTCTTGTGTGAGCACACAGCCGGGCAGGTCGAGGCCTACCAGGAGCTGTCTTTAGAACAGTCGATGATAAGAGATAGTGGGAGGAGAGTGTGTGCTCCCTTTTAGCCTCGGGGTTCTGGCACAATCCCCAAGGTGAACCTGACCAATGAGGAAAGAGGAATTCCTGAGCGGGAACTTCCACTCTGGGGGAATTTATGGCTTTTGTTCAAGCGCATGATAAAACTACTGGGCCTAGTAGTTTTGTGTACATTAATGCTCCAATTAATACAAACACGCACTGCATCTGATGAGGAAGTCACATACATGAAAATGTAAATCGTGAAATGAGAATTAATTTGATAGGAGACATGATATATGTGAGGTAGTTTGTTCGTAGTTTTTATTGTAAAATATCCATTAAACCAAGAACCGTACAAAAGACACTACACACAACATTCATACCTATAAACACAATGTACTGCGATGCATGTTCATCTATAAATGAATGCAGGGGAGTCAGTTTTTTTCACAGGGTTTGTGTCTTCCTTGTAACCTGACTTTGAATGGTCTGCATATTTTCAGGTCGTAAAAAGGCCTGAAGTTCTATTACCTCGGGGGGTTGGATGGTTTGCAGTCAGAAAGGGGTTTTAAGAATATTTGTTAAATATAACGAATATTTGTGTCTGATTTATCTGTCCTTACATGGCATTAAGAATATACCATATAACATTAACAAAGTTTAACAAATGCTGTATTAGTGCAGGTCATTATTAGTTCATGTTAACTAATGTTGTCAACTAATGGTAACTAAAGAACCTCATTGTAAAGTGTTACCAAATAAATAATAACCACAACCACATTAAATTTACGGTTAAACAGGTTTTTTGGGTTTTTTTTTTTTTTTCGAAACACTTTATTCTAGAAAGTAGCCTAACACAAAAAAGTATCTTTTTCAGGTTTTTGTATTTGATGTTGGGAAAAAGGCTTGGAAGTTTTATGACTGGACCAAAGTGACAACAGTTGCAGCTTTTGGACAATATGATGCTGAACTCATGTGTTACGCTCACTCTAAAGGAGCTCGATTGGTCCTGAAAGGTAGGGTTTGACTGGACATAATATCAAAGTTTTCAGTCTTTTATAATAAGCATGATGTAGCCTGCATTTCAAATCAAACAAGAATTTTACATTTTCTCAACAACATGTGTTGTGCTTCCCCACACTACCCACTACCCACTACCACAATGCTAGGGTAGGGTATTGCGGTTTATTGCCAGGGCTTTACTGTGTTGTTGTAAAAGTTTTATAGGTTCTCTGTTCTCTTTGATTGCTTATTGCCTCAATTCAAAACAGTCACTATTAATATTCTAGTCTGTAGATATGACCTGGGCCCTTTCTTCAGTGTAAGTCTATGGGATTATTTGTACTTTTTTTTGTTGTTGTTGTTTTATGCCTAAATCAAAACCCTTCACAGGAGATGTGCCACTCCCAAACATTGTGGATCCAGTAAATAGGACGGCTTGGATCCAGGCAAAGGTCCAGTTGGCAAAGAGTCAATTCATGGATGGAATAAACATAGATGTTGAGCAGGCGGTGGAGACCGGTTCCCCTGAATACTATGCTTTGACAGCCCTTGTCAAGGAAACCACTGAAAGTTTCCATACAGAGATCCCAGGCTCTCAGGTAAAACAGCACATCGCAGGAAATGATGATATATAGGCACTTTTAAAGCCCCTGACATATTTTCTTCCTATCTTTAATCATAGGTATCATTTGATGTGGCTTGGTCCCCCAAATGCATCGATAAGCGTTGCTATGACTACCTTGCCATTGCCGATTCATGCGATCTGTTGTTTGTCATGTCCTATGATGAGCAAAGCCAGATCTGGGGTGATTGTATAGCCATGGCCAATGCCCCCTTCAATCAGACATTGGCAGGTAAGTGATTTAAAAAAAAAAAAAAAAAAAAAAAGATTGTCCATTTGGTTTTCTAAAATTTAGAAAAATTAGAATAATTCACTCTGCACTTGAGAGCTTTATAGATGTTGCAAAATCTAAGCTAAACCCAATTTTTGCTCTTGAGAGCATACTTTTCTAAAAACTGGTTTTCTACATAGCCTGCCCACTGCCACAAATGTCAGATTTGACATTTCTTTGTCAATGACATTTCCAAAATATCCTTTCTCTGTACATCACTGCATATTTATGAGAATTTTGAAACTCACTGTTTGTATTATATTAACTGAACAACAGTTCTCTATCTGTCGGTCAATGCTGTGTCGATGTTAGTCTCGTGTGGCACCTTCAGATTGATGGCAGAAAGTCTGGACACTGTCGCAGCTTTCATTGGTCAAGGACCGTCCAAGAGGACGTTTGACTGACATATAACGCAACCAATCACAGTTCGTTTTGTTCCGTGTCAGGTTAAGGGGCGTGAAAATGTCCCTTACTTATTTATTGCAGTGCAAATACAATTGTCTGAATCAGCGCTTCCCTGACAAAGTATTTTAAAAAGGAAATGTACAAACCTTCTTCACATTTTCTTCAAGTTGTATCCTTCAAATACAGTGGTATTTTTCTTAATTGTTTGGAAATGCCTGTACATCAACACCTCCGTGCAGCTGCAGTTGTACTGTAAGCTATTATCACTTAACATATTCAAACCGGACAATAGACCATTCGACCATCGAATCCAGCAGTGTCTTTCATAATATCAAAGAAAGTGTGCATCACTGATCATCATTCTTGCTAAAAACATTTTGTCATAACATGAGATCTGTAGTTTAGTTTAAAGAGGAATTATTGTGTGCCTATCACTCCTCGTTGTCATTAAAACAGCATGTCACAGGAAAAGTGATTAAAAGAAGCACATCCACTAAATAACATTTTTCTAAATATCACCATATGAATTTTTTTTTTTTTTTTTCCTCATCTTCCTCAAAGCTTTCTTCGGTTCTTGACACTCGCCTGATGGACACAACCCACAGCTGCAGCTTCAAGCTCCCTGCAAGAAAGCAACGCAGCCTGGCTGTGGGCTGTGTCCATCAGGCGAGTGTCAAGAACCGAAGAAAGCTTTGAGGTATCCCAGGGATGGCAGGAGCTGCTCTTTTACTGGAGACTACAATCGCACACTTCTTCCCTAAGTGGTGGGCCGGGCAGAGAGTATTTTGTTTCCATTTCTGTTCGCCAACTTCCTCATTCTCTTGGTTGCATTGTTCGCAGATTGGATATGAGTTTAAAATAAAATAAAAATGAAAAGTGCCCACTTCCGTCAACGTGACGTGTCATAAATATGTGTTTCCCCCAGTGAACCTGATTGCACAGATGTTGTGCAAATCAGGGAAGCTACTCCTTTTAAGGACCAAGTGGTGAACTTGCAGTCACTGCCTCGGGATGAGGAAGACTCAGCTTTGTCGTTGCTGTGTACAGTACGCGCACTCAGTTTTTACTTGCACCGCATAGAGAGCTTTAGATGCTTTTGGGGGTCAGCAGAAGGGGAAGGCTGTCACCAAAGCACACTCCACAAGGGGTGCTGCATCCTCCTAGGCTCTAGCTAATGAATCCTCTCTTACAGACATCTGTAGAGCAGCAGGCTGGGCTGCTATACCCAATACCTTTGTGAGGTTTTATAATCTCTGTGTGTGTTATTGGGTACAAACAGGGCCCTACACCTTTCCCCTTCCTGAGCTGATAACATGCATTTTTTTTTGTCCACTTAAGTTCCCTGGGCCAGTGCACACTGGATGTGTTTTTTCCCTACAGAATCCTATGCCAGGCCCAGTACTTATGAAGTATGCCATTCTCAGGTCTGCCTGTGTTCTTGGTCTAGGTACTACATGTGTAGAGATCCATGTTAGCAAACCCATATGATGTATTTTCCCTGGTACGGCACGTTGTTAGACCTGTTTCTTCCCATAAGCAGAGCGCTTCTCTGACGCCTGATGCCATTTTTGTAGAGCTCCTCCCTTTTCAGGTACCTCAGAGATTGCTTGCTTAGGGTATTGTGAAGATTGTTATGTTGCGACTGAACTTGTTAACCAGCATGCAGTAGCTTGCATCTGTAAAACATCGGCACAACATCTTGTTCCCTCCATCAGGGAATGGAGGTTACAATAGTAACCAAATCGCTGGTTTGACTATAACATTATGAATTATGTTTTCTCATCAAAATGCACACCTAAAGATAAGAAATATGTCTTTCAGCCTATGATCAATACATCAGCATGAACATAGAGCCAAAGAAACTTGTGATGGGTGTTCCGTGGTATGGTTATGACTACAACTGCTTAAATTTCTCAAAGGTAAGAAATTATTTTTCAATATTTTCAGTACTTTATTGAAAATTACATGCAGTACTAAGGCCTTTCAATATGGAAGAAAATGTGTGTTATGCAATGCAGTAAACTTATAAATATGTCAAATCAATAGGTAGTTAAACACCAATCTGAAAAAGTAAGCATGCTCAACAAAGTTGGCAAAGAACTTGCTAATTATAATTAATTTTAATAAATCTGCAAAAATATCAAGAATTGTGTGTTTTTCACACAATTGGCGTGCTGTGTGTACATTAATGAGGAAAAAAAAGAACTTAAATGATTTTAGCAAATGGCTGTAATATGTATATACAATATGTATATTTGCCTGGCCAAAAAAAAAAAAAAAAGTTACTGTTTGGATTTTAATAGGCAAATACTTAAGAATCTATGAATGGATCATTATTACAGTGATTATTATGTTTTTAGCAAGTTTTATGTTTGTCAATGGTTCTTTTAACCCTTACAGATGGAGTATTTTTCATTTCTTAAATAACCATGTTGGAAGATGTGTCATGGGCATATTCCAAGATGTCAATTACAATATTCATCAGAGTTAAAGGTGCAATATATAATAGTTTTGGCCACTAGAGGGCATACATTCAAAACAAGAACAACAATGGCTTATCTTGAATTATGGGAACTGTCGTCTTCAACTCCACTGCTGATTTAAATCAATCAGACGGGAATCAGAAATCATGTTCATGCATGAGGTAAAGTAATAGTTTTATAAATGTTGTGTTTTATGACATGATTTTATTTAATTATAATGAATTAGGTGCAAGTAAAGCAAGATTTAATACTAAATTGGTTGTCATAGATATAGTAAAAGTACAGTTGAACATACTCGCATCATTTGCAAAATTAATTTATTCAAAGTCAGCTTTATTGTCAATTCTGCCATATATACAGCACATACATACAGAGAATTGAAATTCCGTTACTCTCAGACCCTCTAAGCATACAAGTAACATAACAATAACAGCAACAATAACAACATAAAACATAAAAATATCAACAACAACAACGACACAACAAGAAATAAATAAATAAAGTGATGTGAAGATAAAGTGGCAATAGGGGATTGAGTTGAATAGACAGTTAATTTACATTGTTTATCACATCAGGTGAAGTGTACAGCAATGTCAACAAATTAATCACAAACCAAATGCAATAACGCTGTCCTTAATAAACATTACATACAGAATGCAACTCATACGCAGTTTTGGCATTTGACACATTTGATGTAGTGACAAGTATTTGACAAGTCACTCTTCTCTATGCAACAACTATTCATTTGAATTTCATGCCATTACACCAAACCCTGTCAAAATTCAGCTTGTACTCATCTACCCCCCCCCCCCAGGTCAATTGGGTACCTTTGTCAAGGAATTGGACATGCTGCTGTCCTCATTTCCTGACAATAGCAGTCCACTTGTACTACTGGGCGATTTCAACATTCACCTTGATAAACCTTATGCTTCTGACTTCCTCTCTCTACTAGCCTCATTTGATTTCAACTGACTCATCACCACAAGCACCCACAAATCTGGCAACCAACTGGATCTGATCTACACACGTAACTGTATCACTAACACCATTCTGGTCAAACCTCTGCACGTCTCTGACCATTTCTTCATTACTTTTAATCTGCAACTTATTTGTGCACCACCAACCACGTCACATGTTTCCTTCAGAAGAAACATGCGCTCTCTTTCCCCTTCTCATCTTTCCTCTGTTGTGTCATCCTCCCTTCCCTCACACACACAATTCTCATCTTTGGATGTAAATACTGCTACACACACTTTATGCTCCACTTTACCTTCTTCCCTAGACAGTATCTGTCCTCTGTCATCCAGACCAGCACATGCAACTCCTTCTAACCCCTGGATATCCGCTGCACTTCGTGAAGACTGGACCAAACTCAGGGCAGCAGAAAGGAAATGGCGCAAATCACAAGACCCATCTGACCTTGGTTGGTATCAAGACCTGCTATCATCTTTTTCTGGTGGAGTCCATGCAGCTAAGTCCTCATACTTCCACGACAAGATCAACAGCGCTACAAACACACACTCACTCTTCAAGACATTCAACGCACTCCTCTGTCCCCCTCCACCACCACCCACCACATCTTTAACTGCTGATCAATTCGCCAATTTCTTCACTGACAAGACATCTTCCATCAGTAGCCAATTCTCTGCACCACCCACACAGGAACTCAGCCCCTCCTCATCCACTAATCTTCTCTCTTCTCACGGAGGCGGAAGTATCAAAACTTCTCCTCTCGACTCATCCCACCACCTGCCCTCTAGACCCTCACACCTTCTACAAGCCATCTCTACCACTCTTTTACCAGCACTTACACACATTATTAAATTGTCTCTACACACAGGCACTTTCCCTACCACATTCAAGCAGGCTCGGGTAACCCCACTGCTAAAAAAAAAACCCACGTTAAACACATCACTCGTAGACAATTACTGACCTGTCTTTCTCCTACCATTCATATCGAAAACACTTGAACGAGTTGTGTTCAACCAGGTGTCATCCTTTCTCACACAGAACAACCATCTGGACGTCAACCAATCTGGATTCAAGAGCGGCCATTCCACCGAGACTGCACTACTGTCTGTCACAGAATCCCTGTGAATTGCAAAGGCTAGTTCCAAATCCTCTGTTCTCATTCTACTGGATCTATCTGCTGCCTTCGACACCGTAAACCATCAAATTCTTCTGTCCACCCTCTCGTCACTTGGCATCTCAAGTACTGCGCTTCAGTGGTTTGAGTCCTATCTCACAGGTAGGTCTTTCAGAATCACCTTGGGAGGGGAGGTATCCAAACCTCATCAACTGATCACTGGGGTTCCTCAGAGTTCAGTTCTTGGTCCCCTCTTATTCTCCATTTATACTACATCACTGGGTCCCATCATACAGGCACATGGTTTCTCCTACCACTGCTATGCTGATGACACACAACTCTACCTGTCCTTCCAGAGATGATTCCACAGTAGCTGCACGGATCTCAAGCTGTCTGGCGGACATCTTGACGTGGATGGAAGAACACCACCTGCAGTTCAGCCTGGCAAAGACTGAGCTTTTAGTCTTCCCTGCCACTCCAACTCTCCAACATGACATCAACATACAGCTTGGTACAACCACCATTACCCCATCAAAGTCGGCCAGAAATCTTGGAGTTGTCTTCGATGACCAACTGACCTTCAGAGACCACATCTCAAAGACGGCGCGGTCACGCAGATTTGCACTTTACCACATCAGGAAAATCCGGCCCTTCCTGACTGAACATGCAACACCACTTCTTGTCCAGGCCCTGGTCATTTCAAGGCTTGATTACTGCAATGCTCTTCTGGCTGGACTGTCGTCAAGTGCAATCAAAACTCTGCAAATGATCCAGAACGCTGCTGCATGTCTTGTCTTCAACGAGCCTAAGAGAGCCCACGTCACGCCCCTCTTCATCTCTCTGCACTGGATACCCCTTGCTGCTCGCATCAAGTTCAAGGCGCTGATGCTTGCTTACAGATCCACCACGGGCTCTGCACCCTCCTACCGCCACACACTGCAACAACGCTATGTCCCCACCTGAAGCCTGCGATCACTAAAGGAACGAAGGCTTGTGCTACCGTCACAGAGAGGCACAAAATCACTCTCCAGAACATTCTTGTTCACTGCTCCCTGCTGGTGGAATGATCTCCCTACTTTCATCAGGAACGCAGAATCCCTGGCAATATTCAAGAGACAGCTGAAAACTCATCTCTTCCGTGAACACTTAATCCCTTCATAAAAAAAAAAAAAAAAACCTATCCTTCCCTTTTCCCTTCCTACTCTAGCTTATGTTACTGAGCAATGTATGAAACTTGTATTGTGAGCACTTCCTGTGTCTATTTGCCAATTCATGAAGAATCGCTTGTTTGTATTCCTCACTTGTAAGTCGCTTTGGATAAAAGCGTCTTCTAAATGACTAAATGTAAATGTTTAAATGTAAAGTATTTCACTAAAGATACAGTATAAAACAAAATTACAGCCAACAGTTCATAACATGTCGAAATATTCGTAGTGAACATCACCTCACCATTTTTCAAATCATATGCATAGACAAGAACAAGACATTCAAACAATAAGACTAACACTGTTGATCGATATAACAATCACAAGTTTTCTGTCAGTTAAGGAATCCAAATAGTTACTCACCTGTCTATTAAAACACATGAAAGATCGGTGTCTCTGTCTAGTTTAAGTTTCTTGTGAAGTTCTCTCCATTTAGGAAATGCGACACTGATGTTTATCCTCATTTATTTATTTCTCTTCTTGTCCCAAAATCGTTTTGGGTCATTTGGTTGACGTTTACGTTTATGGGACTTTGTTGACAGAACCAGCTACAAACAGCAAAGAATAATTGTGTTCCATAACGAATGCGCAAAACAAGCTAGTTGCTTGATAGACGCTACAACTACTATTTCCGCATTTGTCCATGGGACTGTTGTTATGGTTTCTACGGCAGTAAAAGCAGAAACCGAGGGTAACGCGGATATGACGTCATTGACAGGGTATTCTCGCACACGTCCTGGAGCTTTGGTTAAAATTGCAATTTTCTCATGATTTACAAATAGTTGAAAACATTTGGGATATTGTAAGTAGTATAATATAGTGGTTTCCTGATCGATTGCTCCTGTCTGCCTTGCTGCTGAATTGTTTGAGTCTGTTGCTCCGTATAGCTTTGTTTTGAATCTAATTATTGTCATTGTTTGTTGTCTACTTTATCATCACTATATATCTGATATTGTCTAATATTGCCTATCATTGCCTACTTTATCATCACTATATATCTGATATTGTCTAATATTGCCTATCATTGCCTACATTAATCTGACATCGCTAGTTTTTAATCTTTTACTCTAAATCACTATCACAACACGTCGCGCTCTCCTTTTTCTACAAGTTCATCAAACAACTGGTAAGTCGGATCAGTCTACGAACACGGTAAGCTATGTCATCTTCTCCTTTCATTGTTACTTGCACTGCCTGTCACATGCATAGTATAGCTTTCTCTGTCAGCGATGAGGGATTCACATGTCATAAATGTAGGGAAATAGTCAGGCTTACAGAGAAAATCTTAGAATTAGAGACAAGCATCCAAACATTAATTGAGGATGGTAAGAATGCAAGGGCTTCAGATACTGTTTTGGATGTGACTAGCTTAGTGAACTCCGTACATTGTTCGGTTCTGGCTGTAGAGCCCGTGCAGCAGGGCAACTTTGTGAACGTGAGGCGGCCTAGTCGTGGGAAAAAACACAGCTCTTCCGTTCCGATTAGAACATCAAACAGGTTCTCCCCACTCAGTGACGCACCCACTGAGAATCCTGTTGAAAGTGCCCTAGTTATTGGCGATTCTATTACACAGAACGTGAAAATAGAGACACCAGCCACCAAAGTCACATGTTTGGCAGGAGCCAGAGCGCCTGACATCAAAGCAAATTTAAAAGTGCTGGCTAATGCTAATCGTAAATACTCTAAGATTGTTATTCAGGTTGGCACTAATGATATTCGACTTCGCCAGTTGGAGATCACCAAAATTAACATTAAAGAGGTGTGTGAACTCGCACATTCGATGTCAGACACTGTAATTTGTTCTGGACCCCTTCCTGTTCGTAGGAGTGATGAGATACTTAGCAGACTATCATCATTCAATGGCTGGCTGTCTAAGTGGTGTCCACAGAATAATATAGGTTTCATAGACAATTGGAAAAGTTTTTGGGGTAGACCTGACCTGTTGAAAAGAGATGGTGTTCATCCCTCCTGGGGTGGTGCCGCTCTTCTCTCTAGTAATATGGCACATAGTCTTAGAGCTGAACCTTGACTAACTGGGGCCCAGGTCAGGAAGGAGACAGACTGGCTAAACCGACCGTCTGCTAGCTGTCTCATGTCACAGAAGTCAGATAAATTCCAACACATAGAGACTCTTTCACCTAGATATCATCACATAGAGACTGTATCTGTACCCCGAATTAATAAATACAAAAAATTTCCAAACCCATTTAAGGATGATAATTTAATTGATGTTCAACAAGTAAAAAACAGAGATAATAAAGATAAACAAATGATAAAGCTTGGGTTGCTAAATATTCGATCCCTTTCTTCAAAAGCACTTATTGTAAATGATATTATCAGAGAAAATAATCTAGATGTGCTGTGTTTGACAGAAACCTGGCTAAAACTAGACGATTACATTACTTTAAATGAGTCTAGCCCTCAAGGTTACTATTATTGACACGAACCTCGTCGGAAAGGTAAAGGGGGAGGTGTTGGTGTAATCTATAGTAATATCTTCAGTATTACTCAAAAGTCTTTCAAATATATCTTTGTGACGAGCAGGGCGGGCGAGAGCCGTGAGGGAATGGCATGAGGCCGGTGACGCGAGAGATAACGAATTTCAGCTGCTCGGCGCACCGGTCTCATATCTCTCACGGAGGAGCTCCGGAAGCATAAAAGAGGAGGGACAACAGTGAAGGACGAGAGAGGACCAGGCCTGGAAGTTATGTTGTGTTTTATTTTGTTTGTGTGGGCGGCAGTCGCCGTGAGGAACTGTCGCCCTTCTACTTTCGTTTTATTTGTTTATTTTATTATTAAAAGTTGTTGAATGTTCACCGGTTCCCGCCTCCTTCTTCCCGTTCTTACGAACATTGTTACATTGGTGCCGAAACCCGGGAGGAAGGAGGGACATGCTGTCGAAGAGCCCTCGCTGCGGAGGGGGATCGCGGTGCTGAGGAGGTCGGGCAGCGAGTGGCTGCCCGAGGCGGTGGTGCTGGAGCGAGTGAGTAACCGGTGGGACGGAGAGCTCGCTGCCGTGCTCCTGGGACGAGGTGGGATGGCTGCCGTCCAGGAGGGAGCGGAGGAGTCGCCGCCGTTCACCGTGGGCCGGAGCCTGCTGCCTGCCGCCGTGATGGGGAGGAGCAGGGAACGGCGGACTCGCTGCCGGCTGCCCTCAGCCGGAGGAGCCATTGCCGGCCGCCAGGGGGCGGAGGAGGATCGGGCCGTCCACCGAGCGTCCAGTACCATCGCATGGCACCGCGAGGAAGAGCCTCTCGGCTGGCTGAGGACCGAGCGGCAGTGTGTCTTGGAACCGGACCACAAATTTTTTTTTTCCTCTCTCCACTCTCTCGTCTTTGTCGCTCCTTGTGCTTCCGTCTCCTTTCTCTCGTTTCGTCTGTCCTTACCCCCAGGTGCTGCGGCCGCCGAGACTGGCCCCCGGGGGGGAGTAAGCGCAGTCTTGTGGGTACCCCCCGGCCTGCGAGGGGCGGTGGGGGTATGTGATGAGCAGGGCGGGCGAGAGCCGTGAGGGAACGGCATGAGGCCGGTGATGCGAGAGATAACGAGCTTCAGCTGCTCGGCGCACCGGTCTCAAATCTCTCACAGAGGAGCTCCGGAAGCATAAAAGAGGAGCGACAACAGTGAAGGACGAGAGAGGACCAGGCCTGGAAGTTATGTTGTGTTTTATTTTGTTTGTGTGGGCGGCAGTCGCCGCCCTTCTACTTTCGTTTTATTTGTTTATTTTATTATTAAAAGTTGTTGAATGTTCGCCGGTTCCCGCCTCCTTCTTCCCGTTCTTACGAACATTGTTACAATCTTATACATTATATAAGGTAAGCGACAAATCTCATTTGACATTTGTGCTGGCTACTGCACACAGGCCACCAGGGCACCATACAGACTTTATCAAAGAATTTGCTGATTTTCTATCGGAGTTAGTACTGGCTGTGGATAAAGTCCTTATTGTTGGTGATTTTAATATCCATGTAGATAATGAAAAAGACGCATTGGGATTGGCATTAACAGATATTCTAAACTCTATTGGTGTTAGACAACACGTGTCAGGACCCACTCATTGTTGTAATCATACTCTAGATCTAATACTGTCACATGGAATCGATATTGATGCCGCTGAAATTCAGCAGCAGAGCGATGACGTCTCAGATCATTATCTAGTCTCATGTATGCTAGATTTAACCAAGGCTGCAAAATGGTCTCTCTGCCACAAATATGTTAGAACAATCACTTTTACCACTAAAGATTGCTTTATAAATAATTTTCCTGATCAGTTTCATCATCTTAGCAACAGCTTAGAAGAACTCGATGTTGCGACAGAAACTATTGACACTCTCTTTTCCAACACTCTAGACTGTGTCGCTCCTTTGCACTTAAAAAAGATTAAAGGATATTTGTCCAACGCCATGGTATAACGAGCACACTCGGGCCCTTAAGAGAGCAGCCAGAAAAATGGAGCGCAGCTGGAAGAAATCAAAACTAGAAGTTTTTCGTATTTCATGGAGAGAGAAAATGATAGAGTACAGAAAGGCCTTAAAAACCGCTAGATCTGCTTATTTTTCAAATCTTTTAGAAGAAAATAAACACAACCCTAAGTACTTATTTAATACAGTGGCTAAATTAACGAGAAATACAGCCTCAACTTCTGATGTTTCCAAACAGCAAAGTAGTAATGACTTTATGAACTTCTTTACTTGCAAGATTGACAACATTAGAGAGAAAATTATAGCCATGCAACTGTCTAATACAGTATCACATCAGACAGTGGATTGTAGTATCCCTGAGGAAAAATTCCATTCATTCGCTGCTATAGGAAAGGAAGAATTGTCTAAATTTGTTAAATCATCGAAATCAACAACATGTATGTTAGACCCTGTACCGACTAAGCTATTGAAAGAGATGCTTCCAGAGGTCATAGATCCTCTTCTTAAGATCATTAATTCATCTTTATCACTAGGTTATGTACCGAAAAATTTTAAGCTGGCTATTATCAAACCTCTTTTTAAAAAACCACAACTTGATCCTAGAGAATTAGTCAATTACTGACCGATCTCCAATCTACCTTTTCTGTCAAAAATACTAGAAAAGGCAATATCACTGCAACTGTGTTCCTACTTGGAAAGAAATGGTATCTGTGAGGATTTCCAGTCAGGATTTAGACCTTACCATAGTACTGAGACTGCTCTCATTAGAGTTACAAATGATTTGCTCTTATCATCAAATCGTGGTTGTATCTCTCTATTAGTGTTACTAGACCTCAGTGCTGCTTTTAACACTATCGACCACAATATTCTTTTGAATAGACTAGAAAATTATGTTGGCATTAGTGGAATTGCATTGGCATGGTTTAAATCATACTTATCTGACCGTTATCAGTTTGTAGTTGTAAACGAAGAGATGTCATTTCGATCAAAAGTTAAATATGGAGTACCACAAGGCTCAGTACTAGGACCGTTGCTTTTCACTCTGTACATGCTACCCTTGGGAGATGTCATTAGGAAGCATGGCATTAGTTTTCACTGTTACGCTGATGATACTCAGGTCTATATTTACTCGTGCCCTGACGAAACCTACCAATTCTCAAAATTAACAGAATGCGTAGCTGATATAAAAAATTGGATGACTAGTAATTTCCTACTGCTAAATTCAGAAAAAACAGAGATTCTAATTATTGGACCAAAAACTTCTGCACATAATAACCTAGAATACTGTCTAACACTTGATGGCTGCTCTATTAAGTCGTCTTCGTCAGTTAGGAACCTGGGTGTACTCTTTGACACCAATCTTTCATTTGAAAGCCACATTTTTAGCATATGTAAAACCGCATTCTTCCATCTTAAAAATATATCTAAATTACGACATAGGCTCTCAATGACAAATGCGGAACGGCTAGTTCATGCGTTTATGACCTCGAGACTATATTACTGTAACACTCTACTGGGTGGTTGCCCTGCTCGTGTGATAAACAAATTACAGGTGGTTCAAAAAGCAGCTGCTAGAGTCCTTACTAGAACTAGGAAGTATGACCATATTAGCCCGGTTCTGTCAAAACTGCACTGGCTCCCTATTAAACATTGTATAGATTTTAAAATCTTGCTAATTACTTACAAAGCACTAAATGGCTTAGCTCCCCAGTACCTGAGTGAGCTCTTAATGGATTATAGTCCTTCGCGTCTATTACGATCTCAGAATTCTAGCCAGTTGCTAATACCTAGAATATCAAAATCAACTGCAGGCGGTAGATCCTTTTCCTATTTGGCACCTAAACTCTGGAACGATCTTCCTAGCATTGTTCGGGAAGCAGACACACTCTGTCAGTTTAAATCTAGACTAAAAACGCATCTATTTAACCTGGCATAGACATGACGCATTATCAATTTTTGTCTTCATATCCGTTAAAAGATTGTTAGGCTGTATAGATCAGGTCAGCCGGAACCGGGAACACTTCCTATAACACCAGATGTACTCGTTACCTCACAAGAAGAATGGCGTCTACGCTAATTTTTGTCTCTCTCAATTAACGTGATTGGCTGGATCCAGGCTGTGTCCAGGTCGGATGGGGAACCTGCGCCTTTGTGCGGCAGCAGTGTGGCCCTGGGGTGTCGGTGGAGACTGTGTGAACTAGCTCATCCCTGTGAGGGCCTTACCGACTCATCAGCCAGGGGCACAGATCCCCAACAAACTGTCCACACCGGCGTGATTAAAAGTTCTTAAACTAGATGGAACTGGATAAAATATTTTGACTGTTGCGATTCCAAATCGGTTTAATGACCTGTAACTCTGCCTGAGTATCGGACAAGTGTTCACTGTTGGCCAGAGGAGAACTGGCCCCCCGACGAACTGGCCTCCCTGGTTTCTCCCAAGGTTTTTTTCTCCATTTGTTGGAGTTTTAATTCCTTGCCGCTGTTGCCTTTGGCTTGCTTAAGTTGGGGACACTTGCTTGATAATCAGCAGTATTTTTAGTATGCCTGCATTGGCGCCGTTGTATGCGAACTGAGCTGAGCCGGACAATTACGTCACTGTTTTCTCCAGTGCTGATATACATAAATGAACTAGACTAATAACTATTGATCTTTGCAACGGAATGAATCAATAATATATAGAATAAGCTGGACAATGACACCATTTTCTTCGGGAGTTGCTGTGCAGCCAAAAATTATTTGCCAATTATTAATGTAAAGCTGCTTTACCACAATTTGCATTGTAAAAAGCGCTATATAAATAAAGGTGACTTGACCTGACTTGGTTTTTGGATATTTTACTGCAAAAACTTTACATATTGCACCTTTAAAATTATGAAAGAATGGTTCAGATGAAGATGGATGAAGAATCATTACATTGACCTTGGTAAGGTCTGTACTGAAATTCTTTTGGATGTGCTTTTTTGGCTGGGCAGTATATATATATTTCTTTCCCAGGGCTGTGACAATATTGAACACCATTGCTACTACCCATAACCCCTCACGCCTCAGTGTGCAATAAACAAGGTCCATAAAGTGTATCTTTTTAATTTCATTTTTGTATATTGCTGCTCATTTTCATCCCATTGTTAGTTCTCATTTCTTGTTTTTTAATTCTATTGTATGTTATTTTATTTTCATCCTATGTTAATTTCATGTTTAATTTCATGTCTCCTCCAGTGAACTGCCACCTTATCGTGGTGGAGGGGTTTGAGTGCCCGAATGATCCTAGGAGCTATGTTGTCGGGGGCTATATGCCCCTGGTAGGGTTTCCCAAGGCAAACAGGTCCTAGGTGATGGGCCAGACAAAGTGCAGTTCAAAACCCCTCATGGACAGTATAAAAACAAAGACCGTTACGTCGCCCGGTATGGCGCAACCGGGGCCCCACCCTGGAGCCAGGCCTGGGGTTGGGGCCCGTAGGCAAGCGCCTGGTGGCCGGGTCTTTCCCCACGGGGCCCGGCCGGGCTCAGCCCGAATGAGCGACATGGGGCCGACCTCCCGTGGGCCCACCACCTGCGGGAGGAACCATAAGGGGCCGGTGCAGTGTGGATTGGGCGGCAGCCGAAGGCAGGGGCCTCGGCAACCCAATCCCCGGATACGGAATCTGGCTCTAGGGACATGGAATGTCACCTCGCTGGCGGGGAAGGAGCCTGAGCTTGTTCGGGAGGTCGAGAGATACCGACTAGAGATAGTGGGGCTCACCTCCACGCACAGCTTGGGCTCTGGAACCCAACTCCTTGAGAGAGACTGGACTCTCCGCTACTCTGGAGTTGCCTGCGGTAGAAGACGGCGGGCTGGTGTGGGCTTTCTCATAGCCCCCCAGCTCAGCCGCCATGTGTTGGAGTTCACCCCGGTGAACGAGAGGGTCGCTTCACTGCGCCTTCGGGTCGGGTATAGGGCTCTCACTGTTGTTTGTGCTTACGGGCCGAATGACAGTGCAGAGTACCCGGCCTTCTTGGAGTCTCTGGGAGGGGTGCTGGAAAGTGCTCCGAACGGGGACTCTGTCGTTCTACTGGGGGACTTCAACGCTCACGTGGGCAGCGACAGTGATACCTGGAGGGGCGTGATTGGGAGGAATGGCCCCCCTGATCTGAACCAGAGTGGTGTTCTGTTATTGGACTTCTGTGCTAGTCACAGTTTGTCCATAACGAACACCATGTTCAAACATAAGGGTGTCCACCATTACACGTGGCATCAAGACACCCTAGGTCGGAGGTCGATGATCGACTTTGTAGTTGTTTCATCTGACCTTCGGCCGTATGTCTTGGACACTCGGGTGAAGAGAGGGGCGGAGCTGTCAACTGATCACCACCTGGTGGTGAGTTGAATCAGATGGCAGGGGAGGAAGCTGGACAGACTCGGCAGACCCAAACGTACTGTGAGGGTCTGCTGGGAACGTTTGGCCGAGCCCCCTGTCAGAAAGATCTTCAACTCGCACCTCCGGCAGAGCTTCAACCAGATACCGAGGGAGGCTGGAGACATTGATTCTGAGTGGACCATGTTCTCTACCTCCATTGTCGACGCGGCTGCTCGGAGCTGTGGCCGTAAAGTCTCCGGTGCCTGTCGTGGCGGCAATCCCCGAACCCGGTGGTGGACACCGGATGTAAGGGATGCCGTCAAGCTGAACAAGGAGTCCTATCGAGCCTGGTTGGCTCGTGGGACTCCTGAGGCAGCTGACGGGTACCGGCGGGCCAAGCGGACTGCAGCACGGGTAGTTGTGGAGGCAAAAACTCGGGTCTGGGAGGAGTTCGGTGAGACCATGGAGAAGGATTATCGGTCTGCCCCGAAGAAATTCTGGCAAACCGTCCGGCGCCTCAGGAGGGGGAAGCAGTGCTCTGCCAACACTGTTTACAGTGGGGGTGGGAATCTGCTGACTTCAACTGGGGACATCGTTGGGCGGTGGAAGGAATACTTTGAGGATCTCCTCAATCCCACAGACACGTCTTCCACTGAGGAAGCAGAGGCCGAGGGCTCAGAGGTGGGCTCACCCATCACCCAAGCAGAGGTCGCCGAGGTAGTTGGAAAGCTCCTTGGTGGCAAGGCAGCGGGGGTGGATGAGATACGCCCTGAGTACCTCAAGTCTCTGGATGTTGAGGGGCTGTCTTGGCTGACACGCCTCTGCAGCATCGCGTGGCAGTTGGGGACAGTGCCTCTGGACTGGCAGACCGGGGTGGTGGTCCCTCTTTTCAAGAAGGGGGACCGGAGGGTGTGTTCCAACTACAGAGGGATCACACTCCTCAGCCTCCCCGGGAAAGTCTATGCCAGGGTACTGGAGAGGAGAATAAGGCCGATAGTCGAACCTCAGATTCGCATCCCTGCTTTTTGCGGATGATGTTGTCCTGTTGGCTCCATCGGGCCAGGACCTCCAGTGTGCACTGGGACGGTTTGCAGCCGAGTGTGAGGCGGCTGGGATGAGGATCAGCACCTCTAAGTCTGAGACCATGGTTCTCAGTCGGAAAAGGGTGGCTTGTCATCTTCAGGTTGGTGGAGAGTTCCTGCCTCAAGTGGAGGAGTTTAAGTATCTTGGGGTTTTGTTCACGAGTGAGGGAAGGAAGGAGCGTGAGGTTGACAGACGGATCGGTGCAGCTTCTGCAGTAATGCGGTCGATGTACCGGTCTGTCGTGGTGAAGAAGGAGCTGAGCTGCAAGGCGAAGCTCTCGATTTACCGGTCAATCTACGTTCCTACTCTCACCTATGGTCATGAGCTTTGGGTCATGACCGAAAGAATGAGATCCCGGATACAGGCGGCCGAAATGAGCTTTCTCCGCAGGGTGGCAGGGCGCTCCCTTAGAGATAGGGTGAGGAGCTCGGTTACTCGGGAGGAGCTCAAAGTAGATCCGTTGCTCCTTCACATCGAGAGGAGTCAGCTGAGGTGGCTCGGGCATCTGTTTCGGATGCCTCCCGGACGCCTCCCTAGGGAGGTGTTCCGGGCTTGTCCCACCGGGAGAAGGCCCCGGGGAAGACCTAGGACACGCTGGAGAGACTATGTCTCTCGGCTGGCCTGGGAACGCCTCTGTGTCCCCCCGGAAGAGCTGGAGGAAGTGTCTGGGGAGAGGGAAGTCTGGGAATCTCGGCTCAGACTGCTGCCCCCGCGACCCGGCCCCGGATAAGCGGAAGAAAATGAATGAATGAATAATTTCATGTTTATTTACTGTTTTCTAATATTTGTTGATTTGCTGAGCAGGGTGACTTTCTGTAATTTCGTTGTTTTTAAAATGTCAATAAAGCCCTATTCTATTCTATTCTATTCTATAACATAGAATAACATACTAAACTACTAAACTGTTTTGTATAGTTCTAAACTAGAACTATACAAAACAGAGACCATAACTAATAAAGATGGAGAATGTGAGCGCTGTGTGCTCAGGCCGTTCTCGGTGCCGTCAAAATAAAAATCGCACTTTCAACACATTGGCCTAACAAAAAAACTTAAATGCCAAATATTGGCCGATATATCGGCCTTTGATGACTATTTGATGAGAACTGAACTGAGCTGTATGCTTACATTGCTCTTTTCTATATGAGGTCCTTTATTGCCAAATTGAGCTAATTGATTATCTTTACAATGGACCTGAATCAACACTGAACTGACTTAATCTGAGCAATGCCACATTTTTTTTTCTTTTTAGAGATGCTTTATAGTGGAATTTAACTCTGTTTGCATCATTGAATCATTATTTTCTTGTGGATAAATTCTTGGCGATCTGTGAACGCATCTGTTAACATGGTTAAGTGGACAAAAATATGGAATTGACTATGATCCTTAACTGACCCTTGCCTAAACCCAAATACACATCCATACAGAAGAGTAGTAACACTGATATTTTCTTAAACATTTTTTGTTATAATATTTATATAGTAAATTGTTATAGAAATGTTGTTATAGTTCAACAATAACTTAAAGTTATGTAGATTACAATGAGTTGGGTAGACAGTAGAATGAATAGAGAAGTTATAATTGCTTTAACTTATATTCTGTTTGGCACTCTTTTTGTTATTCTAACAGGATGGCATATGTACAATTCCAAAAGTACCATTCAGAGGGGCTCCATGTAGTGATGCATCTGGCAAACAAATTCCGTACAGCATCATGATGAAACAGATCAACAGCTCAATATCAGGAAGACTGTGGGATGAGAACCAGCGAGCTCCATATTATAATTACAAGGTACAATAACAATTCTAAATGTCTCTTCTTAATATTTACTGTATAAAGTAAACACACTATAAAATACACCTTTACAAAAATAATGAAATGTAATTCAAATAATTTCAGTGATCAGTTTTTTATTCATCTTAATGCGAGGGATAGTAAGTTTATATGAGGCAATGTATAGACAGACATGTTATATTACAGGACACAGAAGGCAGGGTCCATCAGGTGTGGTATGATGACCCAGAAAGCATTGCTCTGAAAGCTGCCTATGTGGCACAACATGGTTTGAAAGGAATTGGAATGTGGAATGGAAATCTCCTGGACTACAGCAGTGATCCAATCGCCCAGCAACAGACTGTGGACATGTGGAACGCCCTTATACCCAGTGAACACAGGGAGTCTGCTGCTGTCTTGTAGGATTTTCTGTTTCTTATTGTCAACATTCACATAAGATCTGAATGACAGAAGTAGTGCTTACCATAAATATGTCATAGTTATGATTTTTGTTGTTTTATTATAAAACAAATAAATGACACATTCCTTGTCAACCCAACTAAAATCTTATATTTAAATGACATTGGCACATTTATTACATGAAATCATTTGCATGAACATAATTTCCCTAATTCAATACTGCATATCATGATTCTAACTCAGCATAAAATCAAGCAATATATTCGTTTGACAGCTCATTTGTCTGTGAGACTTTTGTGGATATTTTTACAAATGATAAAAAAACAATGATTTTATGTTAATTGATTTTAATGTTAAAGGTGTTAATGTTGAATCAGACATTCATGGGTTGATTTTTCCAAAATGTGTAAACACTGTGATGCTTTCAAACCATTGCTCTACAGCCTCAGCTCAACCATCTCTTTAGCTGATCATTGTAGAACAGAGGAAGAGTTCAAGAAATTCATCATTTTTGTAATTTCATTTGGTGACGTTAATGGTGCAGAAATTACATCAGTTTTAAACAGCCAGACTAAACCCAGGAAGCAGATTTACACATTACCCAAATTGCAAAACAATATCTGTCAAATCTCTTAAATACGATCTTTTTTGTTTTGCATGAATGTAAAAAGTCTTTTATACATAATTTCATAATTTTCAGTGAAAGCTGAATCACAAGTTTTGTCCACAAAGAAAGCTCATATATTAAACACAGATGTGTATTCTGTGTTTATTTAAAAATGAGCTCTCTTTTGCATCAGTTCTGCTCTCAGGGATGGTAGTTCTGTGGCAGCTTGATTTCTCAACTAGACAAATAAAGATAAATAAATAAATAAAGTGCAATAGTAACAACGAAATTAACCAGGGCATGTCTGTTTGGTACAGTACCTTGATCTCAGTAGCCAGTTTTATTTTAGCATCATCCACATTTTTCCTCAGATTATCAATTTCACTGCTCTCCGTCATAATCTGGATTATCAACTCATTCTGTAAGTGCAAAGCACAATGTTTTTGCTTTAATTGACCAAAATATTAAAATAAGAAAGAAATAAACAGTTTCTTCCCTGTTGATGAGTTCTACAAATGAAGCATGGCTGGGTCATTATTTTACTGAAATGAGAGTAATAAAATGAAAAAAAAAAAACAAAAAACAACAACCTTCAACTTTGTGCTTGATTGTTTCTTTGCTTGCATTCGTCGTTTCACACCATCTCTGGCTTGGAGTTTTTGTAGCATTTGACTGTAGAAGTTGTGAAGTTCCAATTGTACACTCTTAAGTGTGTCCTCCAGAAGTGTTGTTGCCTTCTTGGTGTCAAAATATTGCCTCTTCCACCTGTCACGTGCTTCAGAGTCCAGAAAAAAAAAAAAACAATTCATACACTCTAACCTAATTTAACACCCATTTCACAAGCATGAAATCTGACAGATTTAAGAGACACTGTAATCCTAAACTCTTATGTGAACACAGAAAGATCATTGGATATTTAACATATTTTGGTTACAATTTATTTTAATGGTCCCCACATTTTGTTGACCATAAGAAGCATTCCACCCACGGTATTATTTGAGTATTAGTAGACTGTAATGGGTAGGGTTAGTAAAATAAGGCATTAGGATTAGTAGAATAAGTTGACATACTTGCTTACATGACTATAAGTAACTTATAGTCAGTATAAGTAGATATTAAAGAGACAGTCTACAAATACTTAACTAATACTCCAAGGAGAGTCAGTTGACTTGTAGGTGGAAAGTTTCTTATAGTCAACAAAATTTCTAAAAGGGACCATCAAAATAAAGTTATTATATTTTATAACATACAGTATATTTTATTCTTATGACCTCAGCAATAAAATGTAACAGTAAACTTTCCGGTTGCACTTTATTTTGATAGTCCACTTTGGTACTACTAATTATAAATAATTTTGCTACTACATATCAACTAGCTCTCACTAGTATTAGTAGACTGTTAGGTTAGGGTTAGAGGTAGCAGAAGAAGTTGACATGTACTTGCAAAATTACTTATAGACTGTAGAATGTCTGTTGGGGAGCATCAAAATAATGTATTAGCAGATATAAAGTAGACAGTCTACATGTAGTTGCAAAGTTACTTCTAACAGAATTATAAAGTGGACTATCAAAATAAAGTGTTACTGACTGTCCAGCTCTAAGAATCAAAGTTTTAGTTGTTAAAGATTATATTCTTTGCATAATTTTGACACATAAGTGCAATTATAATGCCACAAAATGCCGATTAAATCTGCACAAAACCCTGCTAGTGATGATCATGATGATATAACAACACATTCACAACAATTTCCCCCACTTCCATGATGGTTATAGAAGAATGGTTTTCATTGTCCATTGCTCACAACAATATTTAAATCACCCCCTCCATCCCATCATCGGTTTGTCTCCTGCTTCCCCTGTCAACCCCTCAGACGAGCTTTAATTATTAAGCATCCTGGATGATCCTTTCAGATGCTGGAACAGTGCTTCATGGGCAGATGAATCAAAAGTAGAACATTTTTAAAAGTGGTACATTTTTAAAGACATGGATTATGTGAAAACTCCTGCATTTCATAAGAAGAACTTCAAAGCAATAGACAAGCACATTGATGGTAGTGTGATGGTTTGGGGATGTTTAATTTGTATGAATTTGTACATCTCATACATTTTACAATTCATGCCATCTGCTTACTGATGGTAAGGTTTAAGGGTGGTTAGAGGTGTACGTTCATTCTTTTTTCTCTTCTAAAAATTAATGTTTTCTTATGAATCTCATAGTACAAATTCATATGAAATTGACACCACATAGTTACATTTTCTCATGAGATCAGATTGGATGTTTTGCTGCATTAAGACCTGGATGCCTTTTTATCTTTGAAAGTACGGTTATTTAGCTCTGGTTCGCAGAATTCTCAGGAGAACTTTAGCTGTGAACCAAAGCTAAGCAGAAAGACCATGATCCATCTTCCAGAATGGTTGAAACCTATGAAAATTTAGGTTTTAGAAGTGCTTAGTCAAAGTCCGTACTTAAACCCCAGACTTAAACTCCACTGAAATGCCCTGTCAAGGACAGAAAGGTACACACTTGCAAAGTGCATATGGTAGTTGGGAAGTGTACATGTGTAACTGCAGAGGACATTATACCTTGGTTCCTGCGATGTCTGTTAAGAGCTAAAAGCTCTCTACCCTTTTTCAAAAGCTCTTGCCTTGTTTTTTCAAACTCCTTCCTTTGCTCTTTGAGTAGCTTGAGTTCCTTTATCAGCTCATTATCTGAAAACATAAAATGATGAATACGGTATTCAAGAACAAGAATGACAAAAGCATTTGTAAGTAACTGCTAATATTATCTTACTATTGGTAGTTTGTTGTGTATAAAGTTCCAGGGAATAGACAGACATTGGAGAACTGCTCTCTGCTGGGAGTGGAGAGGTTGGTTTCCTCATAAGAACCTGTTAAACGTATAAAATCCACACTGAAAGCTTCTCACAACAATGTCCAGAACACACTGTTCAACCGCCAGCTGCGTGAGGAATTTAACTCAGTCAATTAACCACATGGTGTCTTATTGAGGGTGTGTTACACTATGAGGATATGTTACTTCCTGTTTTGTCTGGACGATTTCTACTAAACTCAGAAACTCTGCACAGGATTGTGGGTCTGAGTGAAATTTTGAAACTACAACACTGTATTCTGTACAAAACTTAAATGACTTGAAAGATGCTTTATTGGATTTATCAAATGTAATATGAGACCAATAAGATTCTGTCTTACCATATCATCTGGTTTTTCTTCACTTGATTTCAGTGTCAGAGAACTATTGAATTTCCTAAATGTATAAAATAAGATACATTTAATTGCCTAACTTAGGCAACTAAATATTCCATTATTAAGCTAATCGTTTTCATATTTATTATCAATAAATTGTTAAATATTAACAGTCTTTTCACAATGACAGAAACCAAAAGAATCAGGTTACCTTGCCAGTCCATGGGAATCTCCAAATGCTTCTGAAGCTCCAGAGTTTCTGTTGTTTCTTTTTAAAAAAATGTCCTTTTTTGCAGTTGTAGCCATTTCTACTTGCACTGAACATAAATGAATAATCTGACATAAGTACCCAATATTGTTCAAATATTTAAGTAAAATTTAAGTATTTCGTATATTATATAAAATGTTTTGTCACAATCTCATGGTAATTCATAACTATTTTATGTTTCTGTGAATTTGTGGCTAATTCATTTGAATTCGTACAATCTCATTTGTCCGTTTTCATAAAATCTGCTTATGCCCGATGTGACGGGTATGAGGTGGACTTCATGCTTCCTTTTTTTAATAATCATACAATTTTGTATGATTCACATCAAACAAATTCATAAGAAATCACCACCTTGTAACACAGTTAAGTTTTCCTGTGAAATCAGGTTGATTTTGTAAAGTAATTTGCACTTCACATGAATGATCATTACAAAAATACGATTTTTTTGCATGTCTCCCTTACTGGACACAGCAGTACAGCTTAGGTCATAGAGTATATAGCTAATCAGCTGATGTTAAATAAGGGAGACTAGGGAATCTCCAGGAACAGTTTGAAAACCTTAAGGTAGACGGTATGGGTTGCAATTTCTTACTTAAATTGGAATGTAAAGTCCACACTAGATACTAACTCAGTACTTTATTCAGCTGCACCATTTGTACTTAAAGCAGAACGTAGCTAATAAAGTAAAATAAAGGTCTCTGTAAAGTAATGCGTAGTCACATCTGCATATGTAATGGACAGCGGTTATACTAATCTTTGAATCTCCTTTGAAGGCATCTTGAGTAAAACAGCTTTATATTTAATTATTGATGCAATTCAATCAATCTGCTGCTTTGTTCAAACCGATGACTCCTGGTCTGAGTTACATGTCAACTAAGTTTTATGGTGCAATCCAAAAATATTTAGTAGTGCATAAGTTATAATTTAGTAATTTAAGGGGCGTCTACACAACACAGTTTAAAACTTTTTGTGGTTCATTTACATGACAATGGTGCTTTGGGGGCCTGGAAATGCAAAGTGCGGGTTTAAAAGTACAAGTTTTTGAAAACAATTCCATCATCGTCTCTGTGTCAACTACAAAAACGTAAATTTGTGAAAACGGTGATGTCATGGCACATTATGTGTTCAACAGGCATGTAGTGACAGGTGTGTAGTCTTTACAAAGTGACATCGCCAACTACTGGCTTGGCATGCATAATACAGCGTTTTTAGTCATGTTCACAGATCTGTGTGAACAGGGATTGTTTTGACAATGTTGTCGTCTGTATGGAAAACTTTTAAAAAATACAAAGGGCTGAGAAATTAGGCTGTTTTATCTTACGCACAGCTGGTGTAACCAGCACCAGGTGTAAGTTAGTTATCTTAGTGTTTTCATACCAGGTTGTTTATTTACAGGTTCCATCTGATCTTGTGAACTGTATGTTAGATGAGGAGTGTCAGTGAATTCTGCATCTTCATCTCTCTTGTTCTCCTCTGAATGTTGCATTATGGCAGATTCCTGAGGTCCTTTATTGATTGAGGGGAATTTAAAAGACTCTTTTATCTTTACAGGTGCACATGATGGTCTTGGCAAATTGTGATGGTCAGTGCTGCTTAATAAAGTATCAGGGGTCAGAGAGCTGGAAAGGCCACTGTCATTCTCTACCATGGATAAAAGGTAGAGCTCAGGAAAAGGAGCCTAATGGGAGCATGGAAAGAAGACAGAAACCATGCATAAATCGGTTGATTACCACAAATAAAACTACACTCTCTTTATACCACGAGTACTTACAAATGGTGGAGTGAATGATTTTACTGTCAGTTCTGCCTCTTGTCTGAACTTAACCTGAGATCAAATGACAGGAGTTGTGACAGTTTATTATAGCTTTACATTTGCTTCTCAATTGTAATTATGCATCGGTCTACATATTCAGCTCAGATTTTGCAATTATAGATTGCCTGTATTGAGAGTGAAGATTGTATTTTTGTCCTGTTCTATGTACTTTGAAAATTTTAATTAGCTCCATCATCATCTTTACACTTTGTGCTTGATGCGGTGTAATGTAAATAACTCCAACCTCTGGTATACACTCACCTAAAGGATTATTAGGAACACCATACTAATACTATGTTTGACCCCCTTTCGCCTTCAGAACTGCCTTAATTCTACATGGCATTGATTCCTACAAGGTGCTGAAAGTATTCTTTAGAAATGTTGGCCCATATTGATAGGATAGCATCTTGCAGTTGATGGAGATTTGTGGGATGCACATCCAGGGCACGAAGCTCCCATTCCACCACATACCAAACATGCTCTATTGGGTTGAGATCTGGTGACTGTGGGGGCCATTTTAGTACAGTGAACTCATTGTCATTTTCAAGAAACCAATTTGAAATGATTTGAGCTTTGTGACATGATGCATTATCCTGCTGGAAGTAGCCATCAGAGGATGGGTACATGGTGGTCATAAAGGGATGGACATGGTCAGAAACAATGCTCAGGTAGGCCGTGGCATTTAAACGATGCCCAATTGGCACTAAGGGGCCTAAAGTGTTCCAAGAAAACACCCCCACATCATTACACCACCACCACCAGCCTGCACAGTGGTAACAAGGCATGATGGATCCATGTTCTCATTCTGTTTACGCCAAATTCTGACTCTATCATCTGAATGTCTCAACAGAAATCGAGATTCATCAGACCAGGCAACATTTTTCCAGTCTTCAACTGTCCAATTTTGCTGAGCTCATGCAAATTGTAGCCTCTTTTTCCTATTTGTAGTGGAGATGAGTGGTACTCGGTGGGTCTTCTGCTGTTGTAGCCCATCCGCCTCAAGGTTGTGCGTGTTGTGGCTTCACAAATGCTTTGCTGCATACCTCGGTTGTAACGAGTGGTTATTTCAGTCAAAGTTGCTCTTCTATCATCAGCCCATTCTCCTCTGACCTTTAGCATCAACAAGGCATTTTTGCCCACAGGACTGCCGCATACTGGATGTTTTTCCCTTTTCACACCATTCTTTGTAAACCCTAAAAATGGTTGTGCGTGAAAATCCCAGTAACTGAGCAGATTGTGAAATACTCAGACTGGCCCGTCTGGCACCAACAACCATGCCATGCTCAAAATTTAAATCACCTTTCTTTCCCATTCTGACATTCAGTTTGGAGTTCAGGAGATTGTCTTGACCAGGGCCACACCCCTAAATGCATTGAAGCAACTGCCATGTGATTGGTTTATTAGATAATTGTATTAATGAGAAATTGAACAGGTGTTCCTAATAATCCTTTAGGTGAGTGTAGATGGTAATGGTAGCTACTCACCAGTGCCAAGCTTCTGCCAACGCATTTTAAAAAAACAAATCTCTCTGCATTCCTGTCCAGCCCAAGAAAGGATCCAAGATCAGATCTGAGATCAGACAAACTCACATCTGAATCCACTCTGAAACAAAAAACTGACATCAGATAGACTAACAACAATGTGAATAAACTGAGTAGGGGTGATGAGCTCGTGGTTAGAATTATTATGATCTCTTTATTTGTGGATCACAATCTATATATTTGGACATATCAAACCAATACTAACCCCATAGTTTAGAGCTTAGTTGTCACAATGTCTGTATCTCAATAACTGTAAGATTTAGAATCAAAATTACACAAAGTTTTGTGAATCTTTGTTACTTTCAAGTTTGTCTTTAATTACAACATTTAATTTGGTCATGCAATTGAAAATGTAGTACAGACAATACAGACAAGAATCAAAATTTGATGTCAGGAGATTTTAAAAGAAGCTGATCTGTGTTCTAAAGACAAGGGTATTTTTCAGGTTAAGGTAGGTTTTCACACATGGTTTAAGACTATATTATTCTCGGAGTTTTCTGCTGATTAAAATAATGATTTGATAATTTGGTGTTTTTGCTGTTTAATGACTAGAGTTTATTTTGTAGTCAAAAATATAACTATGAAAACTGAAATGATAACTTCAACAATATTTACAAATGTAAAGCGTGACACCTGGCCGCAGACTCTCAGTAGACAAAATAACTGACCTTATAAATCCAGCTGAGATGAAAGTGTCCACAGCTTCAGCTGAAACCTTATTCAACCTCCGATCAAACTGATCATCAGGTACAAAAAGCACATGCAGCTCCACACGCTTCTTTATAATTAAAAAAAAAATAAAAAAAAATAACACACTACTTCTACTACTACTACTACTACAAAAAAAAACTACATGCACGTCTGGTGGAATTTGTTGCTGAAACTGCAGAAACCATACAGTATAATGTTATTTAAAACATACCTCTGTGGTTTCAGTCCGCTTGCCAGTAAACCCGCTCATGGTCACTTCATGACGATTTCATGGAGAGTGTACGGTGTGTGGGGGTGTGTTGGGTGCGTGAAGTGCTAAGTAACGGTATCTCGAGTACTCAAACAATACCAGGGTGAACAGAACACTCATAAAACCCCTAGAGCTTCAGTATAGGCTACACATGCTCATATGGGGGCGTTCCAATGTCCTCTTGTACACTGAATCTCTAGGGGTTTTATGAGTTTTCTCCCGTTCTATCCATCCGAAAAACAAAATAATAACAATATTAAATTAAAACTTTTTATGCTACATCCCGTTTTATATTATTATTAATTATAGTATAGGAACGATACATTGTTCGTCTTATTTCGTCAGTCAGTTTGCAGGTTACACTGTTACGCCACTAGTTGGCGACAAGTGATTGCCAGATTTTGTTCATCTTTTAAGTGACTGCCAGAATGTATTGGTACGATTGGTCCGTATTCGAAGATTTTTTTTTTCTTTTCAAATAATGGTAATGGTAATACTCAGAGTTTGTCCTCTGCATTTAACCCTTCCAAGTTAGTGCACACACATACACGGAGCAGTGGGCAGCCAGTTTACCATGGCACCCAGGGAGCGATTCCGAGAGTATCCTATTAGGCAAGACCTCAGGCCAGTTAGATAAACATAGCCATTGTGTTTATCAATTACTTACTTTTCTGTATCAAACTGACTTATAAAGGTTATGAGCAGTCTTAAAGAAAAAAATTGATGACTAAATTTTAAACTAGTCTTAGTAGTCTATACAACAGGCCCCAGATTTGTTAACTAACACAGTTATACACTTTCCTTAAATATCTTTATATTTGCGATACGTGAATCAAGGTCTATGTTGGTTTTTACAAAATTACTTTGTGCTGTACATTTGAACTTTTGTGGGTTTTTTGTGTATGTGATTTCTTTTTTTAGTTTGTGTATATGCATGACCTTGTATAGATTTAACAGAAGATATTTAAGTACATTACTTGAATGAACGAATGAATAAATAAGCAAAAAAAAATCTTGATAGTACTCCTGTGGCATAAACCATGTTATTGTAGCAAATTAGCTCAAAAGGGAAATATTGATAATTATTCATAACTAATTATGATTATTCATTATGATCAATTATGAATATTTGAATCAGTTAATCAGGTTAACCTAATGTAGCTGCATTCAAACTACAATCAATCGATCTGTTCATCCTGTGAACACTCAATGTTGATTATTAATTGATTCTAAGAGAAGGATATTTCCCCTGACAGAAGAATAATCTTTCTGTCCCGTTTCAGGTACTTTTAAAAACATGTATAGGGTCAGAATCATTTAAGTGACAATTCACCTGCGTAGGCAGAGTCAGAACCAAACATGTATTGTGCACAAATTTTATTAACTACATCACGAACACATAACTAACTAACAAACACATACTGTACCTACACACAAATCACGCGTACAGGGGTAAAAGGGGAAGTGAGAGTGAAACCGAAAGTGGGAACAGGAAATGGAGTTAAGTCAACAACCCGGAAGGAACCTGGGAGGCCAGGCCGCAGGAGCTGTCTTTGGAACAGTCGACGATAAGAGAGAGCTTGATCTTGTGATCAGTGATTTTTAAAGTGTGAAGATGTCACACCCTCTGGAGGTGACTAAGCCAATAAGGATTTGTTCCTTCGGAGGGAACTTTTATGACCCTTTGTTCTCTAGCAAGATATTTGCATAAGACATCATATTGGATGGATGAGAGAAGAACTTTCTAGATTCTTATTATACTTGATGTGTCAGAGTTAACAAAATGTAATGTAATTTAAGAGCTTGGGAGCGAAGATTGGAGTCCAGAGAGACCAAACGTGCTACCCATGTGATTATAGTTAGTCACAATATGCAACTCTGAAACATTAATACAAAAAGTTCAAAAGAGAGAATTAATACATAGGTCAAACCCTATAAAAGGAAAATTATGAGAGGGAAAAATTGGATACACGTTTATGCATTTCTCAAGTGGTTATATATAGAATATATATAGGATTAAAACGGTTTATTTGTCCTTCTCAACAAGAATGAAATCAGAGTCACATCCTCTGCACATTCTTTACGGTCGTAAAACCCTATCAGATGGTGTCCATGGGGGAGGGTTCCCCAGACCTCAGAGTGAGTTTTTAGAGATTATTTGTTAAGTATGACAAATAATCGTGTCTGATTTGTCTCAGTTGTTACATTATTCTAAACTGGCAAGTGAGCAGCATTTTAAAATATTTAAAATAACACCTAATCGCTCAACTCTGTCTTCACGGACTTGCATCCAATCATTCATTTTTTATCTTTTTTTTTAAAGTGCAGTACTAACTTGTAAAATAATAGCGACCACTGTGAGCAACCAGTTTTTATTTATAATGAAAAACAAAAGTCTACAATGACAGCCTAGTTTTAAATCTTACCAAGTTTATTTTTGCATTTTTGAAAGTATTGTGTATGCCCCCAGTTAAGTGTGGCAAAATTAAGACAGAGAAATGTCTTAATTACCAGAAATTTCACACAAATACACAACAAATAACCCGCCTTCATAACCCACCAGTGTTTTTAAATACTTGAGTAAAAGGAATACAAGTATTTACTCAAGCATTTAAACAGGCCTTGATTAATTTGTCATGCTGAGACAAAAAAAACGTATCTTTCTGCCCAGCCATGTTATAACATACTCATGCAAAATACAAAAAAAAAAAAAATAGTAATAATACATAGCTTGTATTTCTATAAACAGTTTTTTTTTTTTGGAAGATATAAAACGTCAACACGGTTATCCAGTGTTTCCAGTCTGTCCCTCAAAGATGGAATTTTCTTCTGCTGGAATCCATCTCATGGCGCTGAAACAGTAAAAAAACAATAATGCATGACTGCCACAAATAACTGACAAATCACAGCACAATTAAGCAACCTATGTTCTTTATTATTGAGATGTTAGATTTTGAACTCACTTTGTGAACCCATTCATATTCCCCAAACTTTGAGTCAAAGGTTCCTTTCTGTAAGGAGCGAAGTTTGAGAGTAAAGCGAGGTCCTAGTTCCTGTATGCCCACTTTCTTTTCATTCTTGAAGATGTACCTGAATGATACACACAAGTTTATGCAGTCATGTAGAAACTGTATATGATTTTTAACCAGTTAAAATGTAAATGAATGTAAAATAGAATTCTGACAGTGTCTCTACTTTTACTACAACACATTTACATATCTCTATTATTTAAATGAAGTTTGTATTTGGGAGAAATTTGATTAGAACAGGCAACATAAATTTGTCTCCTCATGAAAATACTTGCACTACCAGTACTTTTCACTGAACGGAAAGGAAAATATTAGACTTTGTATATACAAGCCATAGCCAAAAGTATTGGCAGTGACAAGTTATGTTTCGCAAAGTTTGCTTCTTCAGTACAGGGAGTGCAGAATTATTAGGCAAATGAGTATTTTGACCACATCATCCTCGTTATGCATGTTGTCTTACTCCAAGCTGTATAGGCTGGAAAGCCTACTACCAATTAAGCATATTAGGTGATGTGCATCTCTGTAATGAGAAGGGGTGTGGTCTAATGACATCAACACCCTATATCAAGTGTGCATAATTATTAGGCAACTTCCTTTCCTTTGGCAAAATGGGTCAAAAGAAGGACTTGACAGGCTCAGAAAAGTAAAAAATAGTGACATATATTGCAGAGGGATGCAGAAGTCTTAAAATAGCCAAGCTTCTGAAGCGTGATCATCGAACAATCAAGCATTTCATTCAAAATAGTCAACAGGGTCGCAAGAAGCGTGTGGAAAAACCAAGGCGCAAAATAACTGCCCGTGAACTGAGAAAAGTCAAGCGTGCAGCTACCAAGATGCCACTTGCCACCAGTTTGGCCATATTTCAGAGCTGCAACATCACTGGAGTGCCCAAAAGCACAAGGTGTGCAATACTCAGAGACATGGCCAAGGTAAGAAAGGCAGAAAGTCGACCACCACTGAACAAGACACAAGCTGAAACGTCAAGACTGGGCCAAGAAATATCTCAAGACTGATTTTTCTAAGGTTTTATGGACTGATGAAATGAGAGTGAGTCTTGATGGGCCAGATGGATGGGCCCGTGGCTGGATTGGTAAAGGGCAGAGAGCTCCAGTCCGACTCAGACGCCAGCAAGGTGGAGGTGGAGTACTGGTTTAGGCTGGTATCATCAAAGATGAGCTTGTGGGGCCTTTTCGGGTTGAGGACGGAGTCAAGCTCAACTCCCAGTCCTACTGCCAGTTTCTGGAAGACACCTTCTTCAAGCAGTGGTACAGGAAGAAGTCTACATCCTTCAAGAAAAACATGATTTTCATGCAGGACAATGCTCCATCACACACGTCCAAGTACTCCACAGCGTGGCTGGCAAGAAAGGGTATAAAAGAAGAAAATCTAATGATATGGCCTCCTTGTTCACCTGATCTGAACCCCATTGAGAACCTGTGGTCCATCATCAAATGTGCGATTTACAAGGAGGGAAAACAGTACACCTCTCTGAACAGTGTCTGGGAGGCTGTGGTTGCTGCTGCACGCAATGTTGATGGTGAACAGATCAAAACACTGACAGAATCCATGGATGGCAGGCTTTTGAGTGTCCTTGCAAAGAAAGGTGGCTATATTGGTCACTGATTTGTTTTTGTTTGGTTTTTGAATGTCAGAAATGTATATTTGTGAATGTTGAGATGTTATATTGGTTTCACTGGTAAAAATAAATAATTGAAATGGGTATAAATTTGTTTTTTGTTAAGGTGCCTAATAATTATGCACAGTAATAGTCACCTGCACACACAGATATCCCCCTAAAATAGCTAAAACTAAAAACTAAAACTTCCAAAAATATTCAGCTTTGATATTAATGAGTTTTTTGTGTTCATTGAGAACATGGTTGTTCAATAATAAAATTAATCCTCAAAAATACAACTTGCCTAATAATTCTGCACTCCCTGTATTTGTAGATTATTGTTTTCATATTTCTATGGCATACTGGAAAACATAAGCATTTCATAAGTTTTAAAGGCTTTTATTAGCAAAAACATTCAACAAAGAGTAAATATTTACAATTCAATTCGCTTGATATCAGCTAGTGGGCCAAATCCATACTGATGGCGATCCATTCTTGCCTTATTAGTGCTCAGAGTTTATTGAGTTTCACAGCTTGTGGACTTCTGGTTGTCCACTTGCTATTTTATGAATTGACCACAGGTTCTCTACGGGTTTAAGATAGGGGAGTCGCCTGGCCACGGATCCAAAATTTTAATGTAACGATCTCTGAGCCACTTGATTATCATCCTTGTCTTGTGGCATTATGCAGCTCCATCATGCTGGTAAATGCACATATCATCACCAAATTGCCCCTGGGTCATTGGGAGAAATGGCTCTTTTAGGACGTATTGATTATATTCTTTATTCATGGCAGTGTTTTTGGGCAGAACTGTGAGAGAGCCCACTCCCTTGGATGAAAAGCAACCCAATACATGGATGGTCTCGGGATGTGTCACTGTCGGCATGAAATTTTCCAGATGTCCCAAATGCAGGGTTTGTACACATTTCTACCAATAAATCTGACTTGAGGCAAATATTCATGACCTAATGTTCCATGGAACGGCTGTGAATACAAATCCATGGTCAAATTTCAAATCACAGCATATCTTAATTACAAGCTATGTGGTTTACAACAAAAATAATTATTTAACACACTAGTTAGATGATTAGGTAAAATACTGCATCTGACCCACAGAACTCCACTGTGTAGCCTCCTATTTAACATTAATCTCATTGGATAACCATCAATTATCAACAAAATAACAGTTTATGTTTATTATTTCTGAAATTTACACACAAGTACAAACTGCATCTGCCACATGTTACCCCATCCCAGGGTCAGAAAATAACTTTTCTATTACAGGGTTCCAGACTGCGACCTTTTTTTGAGGATGTGCGAGTTAAAATTTGATGTGGTCGCATTTGTGCGAGTGCATGATCATGTTATCCCAGTATCCCAGTACCTGTATGACTAGTCATAGACAAACAGAGAGAAGTAGTTCCGGCTACAACGTTCTTCCGCAAGACACATGCAGTTCTATTTATTAACCGCTAGAGAGCGAACGTACACGCGCATTGCACAATGATGATGAAACGTGCCAATCAGGAATTCAGGAAATTTAGGAATTAAGCCATATAAAAATGAAAAGGTTAATAGCTGAATAATAATCAAAAAAAACAAAGTTTGGAGTTCAAGGATGCTGGTGGAAAGGATGAGCCAGCATACAGACACAACTAATGATGAGAGCACAGGTAGAAAGGCACTAAGTTACTTCAACAGCAATGGCTTAGATCAGGGTTCCTCAATAGGCCGCGAGAGGATGTTTGGCCCGCGCTAATGTCAAATAGTGTTGTCAAGGTAATGTATATAAGCACGTCTCTGTCGCGAAAATTTAAAATTTAAACATGCTCGTCTGTCAACGACTCAAAAACTGACTAGGTAAAATGGACTCAAATGTGAATGGACTGAAAATGTTTGGTTTATTTTGTTTGACCAACCACAACAAAGAAAGAAAGTAAACTGCATGTGAGAAAGTATGGTGTTTGCTTTATATTATTAGTTACAGAAAGGCAAACTAAAGGCTGATATTTTCTCATTTACCTTAAACATTCAGCAAATACACATCTATATCATTAAAACAAATCTCTGAATATCTAATTAACATTTAATTTCACAGACCTTGCAGATTTATTCAAATACAAAAGTTTGATTTTCTGAAGTGTTTGTAAATATATATATATATATATATATATATATATATATATAAATAATATTTAGATTAATTTATACTTTTCATATTTATAATTTATTATCTGCTCGCATCAAGTTCAAGGCGCTGATGCTTGCTTACAGATCCACCACAGGCTCTGCACCTTCTTACTTCCACACACTGCTACAACGCTACATCCCCACCAGAAGACTATGATCACTAAAGGAACGAAGGCTTGTGGTACCGTCACAGAGAGGCACAAAATCACTCTCCAGAACATTCTCCTTCACTGCTCCCTGCTGGTGGAATGATCTCCCTACTTTCATCAGGAACGCAGAATCCCTGGCAATATTCAAGAGACAGCTGAAAACTCATCTCTTCCGTGAACACTTAATCCCCTCATTAAAAAAAAAAAAAAAAAACCCTATCCTTCCCGTTTCCCTTCCTACTCTAGCTTATGGTACTGAGCAATGTATGAAACTTGTATTGTGAGCACTTCCTGTGTCTATTTGCCTATTCATGAAGAATCGCTTGTTTGTATTCCTCACTTGTAAGTCGCTTTGGATAAAAGCGTCTGCTAAATGACTAAATGTAAATGTTATTAAATATGAATTAAAATAAATATAAATTATACATATATACCAGATTTATATCGGCCATCAGCCACTGTGATTTAATATATTTAAGATTAAGAGGACTATTCATCAAGCATGCATTGATTAAAATTGTAGTAGCAAAAAAATAAATAAAATAAATCTTGACCAAAATCGCGACCAAAACTTGTGCTGGTAAGACCAGCTGAGAAAATTGGTAGCACCAGTGCAACCAGTGGAAAAGTTAGTCTGGAGCCCTGTATTAACCCATTTAATACCAAATTTTTCCAAGAGATGACATATGTGAATTTGTATGGTATTTCTAAGGATATACAACAATCAATGTCATTTACATAAAAAATTATTGAAAAGTCCACGATGAATTTACAAAATGACAAACCTCTAGCAATTATTTTAAACTAAACACTGGGTTAAATAGACAAAATTAGTGTTTTATTCCATTGTTAATTCCAAATGTTAATGTTTGGCTCAATTTCAAAAAGGACAAAATAGAATTCCTATGCAGCAGTACGGCACAATTAATCCAATAAAATTATGACAATATGACAAATTATAGGACATTGGAAGGTAATTAAATTAATTAAAAACTTCATTATAAACAAATAAATAAATAAGCACAAACAGACAGATAAGACACCAAGGATCGAGTAAATCCAAAACTTGACTTGCGGTCAGTCTGAAAAAGAGATTATAAGAATAACATACGGGGCATATAGGGGACATTGACTCTCTGTGTTATAACACTGGTCACAATTGTGACCGTCTTCCTTTATCTGCAGTCTGACAACAGAATAAACCACATATTAATATAATTTCAGTATGTATGTATAAATAACCCTTTCATGATGATGCAAGTGATGAAATGAAAGTGTGATTTTACCTGACTTGTACTTGTTCACACTTTCCTATGTGCTGATGATATGATTAGAGAAATGATGCTAGCTGGTCATTTTGTGAAATTTGGATTTTTGTAATGTTCCTTTTTTTTGGGCAATGAAACTTTTTGCAACTATTTAAAATTCATCTGATCACTCTGCACAATAATGTAGAAACAACATGAATCAACGCCACAAAAACTGATAAAGCAAACTTTGCGAATCACAAAATTAATGTCACTATACTTTTGCCACAGCTGTAAGCTTTAAGGATAACACAGGCTCATTCATTACCTTCACACTATTCAAATGAGAGAACATTTACCTGTGAAACCTGAAAAAGATGAAGTCTCTCTGATTGTGAAATGTGGCAACCTGACGGCCCACAAACTGTGGATCATGAGGAAATAGAGCCGCAAACAGACGGCCGATGGAGTGACCGAGTCTAGTAGTGAAGTTGTTGAGGATGACTTCTGGGACGTGTTCTGTTGGGCTCTTACCTCTTCGCTATAGAGGGAAAAACAGGAAAGGTTAAGGATAGGGTTGTGCGCCTTTCAAAACTGACAAAAATTCATATTAAACTCAACCAATTCCTGAATTTTAATTGATGTAGCAAATAGGATGCTATAATTAACTTTCTAAATTAATTAAATCAAATGATATTTTGTGGTGCTACACGGCAAAATTTCTAGTAGCTTTTAATCAGTTTGACACTACTGAACTTTAACTATATTACACTGTATTATACTGTATCACTGACTGGAGAGGAGAAGTTTGTCACCAAACCACCTGCCCCATCCCCTCACTCCTTATACAAACCATCTTTCCCACTCTTTTACCAGCACCTACACACATTATTAACACGTCTCTCCACACAGGCACTTTCCCTACCGCATTCAAGCAGGCTCGGGTAACCCCACTGCTTAAAAAGCCCACATTAAACAAATCACTTGTAGACAGTTACAGACCTGTCTCTCTCCTACCATTCATAGCAAAAACACTTGAACAAGTTGTGTTCAAATAAAACAAAAACACGGTTTGGAAAATGGATTCATGATATACTCGTTCATTATGTAAATTTTTTCATTTTGAAAACAAAACAGTTACAGACGGCAGCAGCTGCTGATACCTCGTTCTGTTACACACACGCGAATAACATGATCATGCACTCGCACACTTTGGTCGCAGTCTGGAACCCTGTAAAAACAGGATTTTAAAATCTATTATTACTAAAATCTCTAAAACTAGATTTGCTATAACTTAACTGAAAGGTTTCTCACAGGGTTAAACCCAGCAGTTTAATAAAACAAGCTTCAGGGATAAAGGATTTTGACAAAGGATTTATAAACAATCTGGTCTTATGTTGGTGGACCTTCTAGTATTAAAAAATTGGGTTTCATCCTGGAATGGCCTATTTGACAATGGGTATAAATAATCTGGTACCATCGATTTGAAAAATGATAAAAACAACTTTAACCCAACATTGGGACTGATTTCTTGGGGACGTTTAAACATCATCATGCCGAGCAGGAAGACTGATCTACTCACAAAGTTGAGTTAAAACTTACATTATTGCAAACTATTCTACTCAAACTTTCCAAATGGTACATTATAAATAAAGAATAGAAAAAGACATTAAAGAAATGTCAGAAACTTAGTGGTGGCGATGTTGAAGTCATGTGTCCAGGGTTCTATATAGCTTAACGTTAGCGTATGAAGAAAATGTGAAAGAATCAAACTTTTGTTGGTCACAAAGCTTCTTTTCTGCAATTATCCAAAAGACAATGGAAAAATCCTAACCAGGGTGGTGCTAACTTCCAAGTTGGACTCTGCATATTAGTCAAGATGATTACAGGAATATTTTGTATCATAAAACATGGAACATCAAAATTCCTTGTGTGTCTGTTTTGAATTTCTTCGAATCACAAATTTAAAAAAAAAAAATCACTAACCTTCATTTCTTTGCGAAGTCGAACACTACTGAGTTTGAAATGTGCAGTTGGCCCATCAGGAAGGTGACATAGAACCAAACCATCTGTGACACTTTAAGTGACGGAAAATGCTTCATATAGAATTCAGCGAGCATTTCTTATAAGCAGACAATCCAATCAAATATAACAGACCAAATAAGTAGTTATATAATGAAGTCTGAACAAAGGATACTTGGCACCTTTCTGTCCTCATTGATCACAATCAGATAAGTGAAATCTCTAGATATACACTGTGGGATGACTCTCTTCAACGCCAGACCTCTTCTGTAGTAGACATGTGCATGTGGGATTACTGTTGCAAGCTGATCACAAAACCTCACTGTCCTCTGAAACAGGCAGACACAAATCCATAAGAACAAAGTATTTGAAGAATATTACTATTCTTAAATGGTTAATTACAACAAGAGTGAATTAGAAAACAGAACAGTAAACAGAAACTTGAACTCACTCCTCTGGGCCTGTCTGAAGTGGTAATGAGAACTTTGGGATTTGTCAGCCGATTGAAGTAAGCAGCAAACTCATCGGTTCCTTCATCAAAAGCCACCTGGATTTTAAAAACAAAATTAAAAAAAGTTATTTTCAATATGGTAAATGAGGTCTACAGAAACAGGTGGAATAAGGTTCATAAATCACCTCCTCATCCTCTGGGTTGACTGTAGTTTCATCGTATATTCTCTGGTTTTCTATTGTCTTGGGAACTTCTTTTGGTGGGGCCTGAAATGAGAAAATACATGGAAACACCAATAATGAAAACAAGAAAACCAAATGAAATTCTGACAATTACTTGAAACACACCATTTCATTTGCCATAAATTAACCGCAAATGTAAAGCATTTGAGGTGAGCAATATACCTGTTAAATATAATATATTAGAAGAAATGAGATTAAAAAAAGAACATGTATCGCAAGAATGAACCAGCTCTTTTAATTTATTTATTACTCGCCCTCATGTCGTTCTACACCCTTAAGACCTTCGTTCATCTTTGTAACACAAATTAAGATATTCCTGATAAAATCTGATGGCCAAAATATTGCCAACAAGACAATTAACACTTTTAAAAGTATTCTCGTCACTTTATAATATTAAGGTTGAACCACTGTACTCACATTAATATGTTTTAGTACCTTTCTGGGCACCTGAAAGTGTTAATTTAAATGTATTCATGATTTAAAGCCATATCAGCAGCAATGGCTATATTCATGACAATCAGCAATATCACTGCAATACATTGTTTACAATAATTTAGCAATTTTGTCTTAAAAACAATCACTATACAAAATCAGGCAAATATACCAATAGCAACAACATTAATAATAACAACAATTACATAGTCTTTTGACAGAAATTCTAAAATTACTCCAGGAGAAACCTTTTAAAAATGTCCATTAATGTGTTCTTTGTATAAAACCGTTGTCTAATATTATTTAAAAAAAGGACATTCTATTAAAATATGTTTTACGCTCGTGAAATTCTTACAAAAACCACAGACCCAGTTCTCTTCCCGCTTCAATAAATATGAATGAGTGAGTCTTGAATGTCCAATTCGGCATCTCGTATATACAACCTTGTCATATCGGTTTTCAAACTCCTTGATTTAAAACTGGATTCTCCTCATATAATTTGTTATTTACACATTCGTTCCATTTGCCATTTATTGTAAATGTACAGGCTCAATATGGGTTTAAAGTCAGATGCTGGTATTTTACATTCCGTCATTTCCAAATGAAGTGCTTCCTTTGCTGCTTTATTTGCTTGTTCATTACCAGTCAATCCCATATGACCTGGTATCCAGCAAAAATCATTAAACAGAAAATTTAAAATCAGTTAAAATCAGTGCTGTCAATGCATTATTTAACGCTGGCGATTATTTTTTTTCCAGTTTAACGCGTTAAAAATATTAAGCGCAATTAACACAACATCTACTTTTTTCTGTCATCCTTTGGCTAGCATTACAATATATGATCTCGCTCTTATTCACGCAAAACTATTTAAGTGCGCCAAAAGAGAATAAGAACGCATGAATGTTACATGCACGACGCGTAGAAAGACGTGCGCCAGTATAGAGTTCTCTCTCAAGCTTGAACAAACAATTACACACACAATAATGCCAAAAATGTCAGTTTTATCGAGTATCCTCATTAGAGCAGCCTTGAATGAGAAATAAAGTCTTAAATGAAAGTAAAGAGTTGTGAGACAATGAAATTTGCGTCATGTGCGGCAGCTCTTAAAGTGACAGCAACCATCTGTCATTGAAGATAATCAAACAACTAAGGTAACAGAAAATTATCACATTTAATTTCTTTGCAAGTGCAATGCATTGTATAGGGCTGCAACTAACGATTATTTTGATAATCGATTAGTTGGCCGATTATTTTTTCGATTAATCGGATAAAAATCCTAATTTTCTTTTTTTATTATTTTATTGACAAAAAACATTATTGCACATCCTGCTCAATGTTCTTCAAACAAATGTGCCAAATGAATGCTATGAAGACATACAGTGCTTAATGTCTTAGACTACCCGTCACAGAAAACAGAACACAGATATTTTAGGGATCTGACAAAATGTCATTATTAACACAATGTCCAAAAAAACTTTATATTTTGTTTGGCCTCCTTTGGCTTTGATAACAGCTTGCATTGTTTTCATGTACTTTTCCACAGTCTCTGTTATTGACTGTAATTGGGCATCTGAAAAAAGATGCCCAATTTTCTGTCTTTCTTGTAAAACAGTAAATTTGAAAATTCATGACGACAATATTTATATTTTAGCATTAGAAATACTACTGTGACTAAACAGCTTACACATACTGGTGTATTAACCATTACAGAAAAATTAGGAGCCAAACATCACTCAAGTTTAGTCAAAGCCCAAAACAATTATGCTCGTTGTATTCTACTTCATGAGACCTTTCAAATGACATATAACGCATGATTATCTGAGCTTTAAAATGCTACCTATTTTGTGTCATTAACATCTTGGCGAGGGAATGCAGAAGATTTTTTTTTTTTTTTTTTAATTCCTCCCATCCCAATTTTTTTCCACCACCACATCCCTTTAGGGGTTCCATAGGATCTAACTTATGGATGTGTTCATGTCCCATAAAGTTGATGCCTGTTACTCCCATAGTCCATAACTACTGTATTTTAACTTATTTCAGTATATAAATACATTTAAATCATCAAATATTGGTATGACTTGCCAGTGACTTGCTTGACCTAAGCTACGACTTGACTTGCTTGACAAAGCAGTGACTTGACTCTCACAAAAATTGACTTGGACTTGCTTGAGACTTGAAGGTTAAGACTTGAGACTTACTTGTGACTTGCACATGTGTGACTTACTTCCACCTCTGGATTTAAGCAATTTGCATGTGTTTTGGCACATATGTGCAAAAGAGCAAGTACAATTGTCTACAATTTGCACAACATCTAAATGCACATGGCTTGTTGATCAAAACTGATGAGTTGATTTCTCAGTTAAACTGTCAAACTTCACAACTTAACATCCTTTCATCGTGTGAGCCTCCACATGCAAAATGATCCATTCCGTTATCAAAATCTGTCAGACATGCATGTATATTGATATTCCATAAATACCTACATGCAATGTTTAATGTATGTTGAATTGTCAAAAGCCCTGCCGTTGAAATGAAATAGGAATAACAATCTTACCAATCAACTAATCAAGCATACAGTAGGCAATATGGAGTTCTCCCAGTACAATCACTACCATTTCTGAACATGCAGGAACGTCTACATTCCTACACAGCAGTTGTGTTTGTTTTTTTTGGAAATGTGTTACATATAAACTGATAATACACAGTTGCTTGTCTTGAAAGAACAATAGGAATATATGTAAGAATGTGTGCTGTCAGGGGTACACATACTGTAATAGAATATGTAAAATGCAAGCAACTGAATTCAATTTACATGTAACATCTACAGAAATATAAAATTTCTACAAAAATAAATGTGCTGTATAAATAAAAATGTTTTAAAAATGTTGAGGTGATCGAGATGCGGTGACGATCTCGCGAGACTACGGGTGATCCATCATGGCGGTGCAATAAACGCAGCCAAAACAAAACAGACCGATCACATATAACTAAATTACCAATCTCATCGTTTCAATACCAGAACTGCATAAATCCACCATTGGAAACTTTGGAAAAGTTCATAGACGACTACTTCTGCAGACTGACCAACATGCTGCAACCACAAAAGAAACAACCACGCCGGGAATACTCAGCAGAGTCAGAGGAAGACCCTACAACAACAAAGACAGAGGTGGGTCTCCTAGAATCGATTAACAACAAACTGGCAATTCTTGAAATACTTCATCAAGATATTAAAGATCTTAAAACCGGTCTTGAATTTAGTCAGTCCAAGATAGAGTCGCTGCAAAACGAAAACAACGAAATGCATACAAAGATATCAGATCTTACAACAACCATCAACAGTCTGAAAAACGAAAATAAACTGCTAAAAGAGTCCTTATTAGACATTCAGTGTCGTAGTATGCGAGATAACCTGGTCTTCTCAGGTATTCCAGAACAAATCCAAGACAACCCGGAACAAGCTGTCAAAGATTTCATGGTCTCTTCTCTTAAACTCCCAAAAGAAACGGTCAGTAACATAACTTTCCACCGTGTCCACCGCCTCAGAACCAACAACAACAAAAATGCAGATACTAAACGCCCACATCCCATTGTTGCAAAATTTGAACATTACAAACAGAAAGAACTGGTTAAGAGCAAGGGTAAAGAATTGTGAGGAACTACATTTGGACTTAACGATCAATTCACACGGGTCATCCAGGACAGACGGAGAACACTAATCCCCATCATGAAACAGTTTCACCAGAATGGAAGGAAAGCGGTCCTCACAGTCGATCGGCTATATGTTGACGGTCAGCTTTATAGAAATGAGACTATATCGTGGTTATAATCTGCATATCGCCAGAAAAAGCAATATAAGACATAAAATAAACACCTGTAGGCCACATTCAAAACATGTCTGTGTACTCATTTGATACCAAGCGCTCTCTTTGTTTTATGTTATGTCCGTCTGATATTGAATGTGTGATGTACGTAGGCTCTCATTGTCTATATTATATAAAAGGGTACAGATACTTATATATGAAATACTGAATAAAGTTAACTATCTTAATATTAAATGTCACATTTAAAAGTTGTAAGCTGGAATGTAAGAGGCATCAACTCACCAGCAAAAAGATACAAAATTCTGAACCATCTTAAAAAACTTAAGGCAGATATATGCTTATTACAAGAAACCCACCTTTTGGAATCAGAACATAAAAAAATTAACAAACACACAATTAACACATATATACTCTGCATCCTACAACTCAAAGAAAAGAGGCGTAGCTATATTAATCAATAAAAATATAACAGTTATTAATGACTCTGCTATATCTGACCCAGGAGGGCGATATGTTATCATTAACATATCCTTTAATAATAAAATACTAACCGTCGCTAATATATATGGACCAAACACCGATGACCCCCAATTTTTTCATAACTTCTCCTCAATAGCCAACCTTTCTCAATCAGGTACAGTCGTGGCCAAAAGTTTTGAGAATTACATAAATATTAGTTTTCACAAAGTTTGCTGCTAAACTGCTTTTAGATCTTTGTTTCAGTTGTTTCTGTGATGTACTGAAATATAATTACAAGCACTTCATACGTTTCAAAGGCTTTTATCGACAATTACATGGCATTTATGCAAAGAGTCAGTATTTGCAGTGTTGGCCGTTCTTTTTCAGGACCTCTGCAATTCGACTGGGCATGCTCTTAATCAACTTCTGGGCCAAATCCTGACTGATGGCAACCCATTCTTTCATAATCACTTCTTGGAGTTTGTCAGAATTAGTGGGTTTTTGTTTGTCCACCCGCCTCTTGAAGATTGACCACAAGTTCTCAATGGGATTAAGATCTGGGGAGTTTCCAGGCCATGGACCCAAAATTTCAACGTTCTGGTCCCTGAGCCACTTAGTTATCACTTTTGCCTTATGGCACGGTGCTCCATCGTGCTGGAAAATGCATTGTTCTTCACCAAACTGCTGTTGGATTGTTGGAAGAAGTTGCTGTTGGAGGGTGTTTTGGTACCATTCTTTATTCATGGCTGTGTTTTTGGGCAGAATTGGATGCTTTACTGTTGGCATGACACAGGACTGATGGTAGCGCTCACCTTTTCTTCTCCTGACAAGCCTTTTTCCAGATGCCCCAAACAATCGGAAAGGGGCTTCATCGGAGAATATGACTTTGCCCCAGTCCTCAGCAGTCCATTCACGATACTTTCTGCAGAAGATCAATCTGTCCCTGATGTTTTTTTTGGAGAGAAGTGGCTTCTTTGCTGCCCTTCTTGACACCAGGCCATCTTCCAAAAGTCTTCGCCTCACTGTGCGTGCAGATGCGCTCACACCTGCCTGCTGCCATTCCTGAGCAAGCTCTGCACTGGTGGCACTCCAATCCCGCAGCTGAATCCTCTTTAGGAGACGATCCTGGCACTTGCTGGACTTTCTTGGACGCCCTGAAGCCTTCTTTACAAGAATTGAACCTCTTTCCTTGAAGTTGCTGATGATCCAATAAATTGTTGATTTAGGTGCAATCTTAGTAGCCACAATATCCTTGCCTGTGAAGCCATTTTTATGCATCGCTATGATGGCTGCACGTGTTTCTTTGCAGGTCACCATGGTTAACAATGGTAGAACAATGATTTCAAGCATTACCCTCCTTTTAACATGTCAAGCCTGCCATTCTAACCCAATCAGCCTGACATAATGATCTCCAGCCTTGTGCTCGTCATCATTCTCACCTGAGTTAACAAGACGATTACTGAAATGATCTCAGCAGGTCCTTTAATGACAGCAATGAAATGCAGTGGAAAGGTTTATTTGGGATTAAGTTAATTTTCATGGCAAAGATGCAATTCATCTGATCACTCTTCATAACATTCTGGAGTACATGCAAATTGCTATTATAAAAACTTAAGCAGCAACTTTTCCAATTTCCAATATTTATGTAATTCTCAAAACTTTTGGCCACGACTGTATTATAATCGGAGAAGATTTTACTTTGAACATAATAATAAATCAGGTAAATACCTAGCCAACTTGCTTAAACGTAAGAGAAAAAACAACAATCCCGGTGATTAAGAACAAAGAAGGGAAGGCACTTCACACCTTACAAGACATCAACAACACTTTTAGAACATTCTATAAACATTTATACAGTAATGATAAAAACACAAATCAAAGATACTAATTTATTCCTTAACAAAATAATTCTACCCACTTTAACCTAGGAGCAAAGAGAAGCATTAGATAAATCTCTATCAGAAATTGAATATATGTCACTAACAAACTAACAGAATTTTTCAAAACCAAAATTCCCTTCATTATGCCTCTTAGGTGACACCTCCCAAATTAACCCATCTTTTAAATATCCAATACCTTTTCTTATGTCTCTAGCTATCGCCAAGAAAACAATATTACTTAATTGGAAAAATAAATTCCAAATATCAATTACACAACGGCTACATCTATTAGAGGATCATATCATTCAAGAAAAACACGCATCAGAAACACAAAACCAGTCATTCAGATTTAATACAGTTTTTAACCCACTGCTTCTATCCTTAAATATTGATTAGATCTGGCTGGTGAGCTGATGCCCCAATCCTCAGGGTATATACAATAGATGCATTTACAATCAGATGGATAGGAAATGAGAAATCACGCTTCAACAAAAGATTAATAAAGTTTTATTTAATATATATCGTTACAATTATCGATGAATATAATGCATATGTTTTTGTCTATATGCGTGGATATGTATGTATATATATATATGTATATGTGCGTGTGTATGAGTATATACATGTATGTATATGAGGGGTTTACGTACATATACTATGTGCATATATTAAGTGACTGCGATTTTATATTATGAGCATATGGTATCTTATTATATAGTCGTACTGTATGCAATAATATATCTTGTTTATGTATGTATATATATATATATGTAAATATATGTATGTGTGTGTATGTTTACATGTGTGTATGTATATATATTTTAAAGTACTCTAGTACTTTAATTATTATAATTATGGTTCTTAGTGGTGGCAGCATTGGTTGAACTATCAATACTATCATTTTTTATAGAACAATTGGACCTCTTCTGTATCTTCATCAACTATGAAAACAATTGCACTATCATTATGAATTTTTAATAAATTACATATCATATTAGCACTATGGGTTTTGCGGCCATTCGGTTTCTGTCGGCGGGCCTGACTGGCACATCCGGTGGACATAGGCACTGTCGATTATGTTTTTTTTTTTTGTTGTTGTTGTTTTACAATGCCTGCCACCTCCCTTCGCCACCTCTGTCGGTGTTCTGGGTCCAACAACTGGTTTAAACGCAGTGTCTCTGGCTAGGGAGCTGGCAAGAGCACACTGCAGTTATACCCAAAGAATTAGGTCTAAAATGGCTCGACTGACACATTGAACACCAGGAAACCACATACGCATAATCAGTTGTTGGGTCACATCCAGACTCGGTGAGCCTTGTCTGGAGGTGCCTGACACTGGCTCGAGAGTCTGGCATGTTCAGGAGAGTGAAGGAGAGAGAAGGCGAATCAGAGTCGGTTTTGATGGTCGTATGAACAGGTCTATCGATTGTGCTGGCCACCAGGGTTGGAGTGCCTTCTGAACTTAGCGGGGTATGGATTAGTCTGTAATCATTTCACTGACTAGTCCATTCATTATTATTATTAACATTAATATTATTGTCATTTGTTATTAGTATTGTTATTATCGTTACCAATGCTTCTGCCATTACTTTGAATCCAGCAGTGACGGCTACTGCAACTACTATTATTATTACTATTAGTTAGTTATTTATAATTAATATTATTGTTATTGTATTTATCTATTTATCACTGAGTGCAGCCACTTCCAACCCCCCCGCCTTATCCCAAAAGTGATTAAACTCATTTTCCTCAAACGTCTACAAACAATACCCCATACTGACAATGTGAAAGAAGTTTGTTTGAAATCTTTGCAAATTTAGTAAAAATAAAAAACAGGGGGGGAAAAAATAAAAAAATCACATGTACACAAGTATTCACAGCCTTTGCAATCACACTCAAAATTGAGCTCAGGTGCATCCTGTTTCCACTGATCATCTTTGAGATGATGAGGGAATTTCAATTCTAATTCAGCAGACATTACAAATATTTCATGTCATTAGTATTTATGGAATATACAAGCATGTCTGAAAGATTTTGATAACTAAATAGATAATTTTGCATGTGGAGGCTCACACGATGAAAGAATGCTTAGAAGTTGTGAAGAGTTTGACAAATTCTGAGAATCAGCTATCAGATTTGATCAACAAGTGTGCCAAAACACATTCAAGGTGCTTAAATCAATAAGAAATACAAATCTGATGCAAACAAGAAACTACTTGTTTAGAGATCTGAACTTATTGTTGAGAAAAAAAAAAGTCTAATTCGGCAATTGAGCCAAAGCGATTGAGAAAAACTGTACAAAACCAAGCCTTAAACCTACCATCAAGCCAACCAATTAACTTCCCCATATCCACCTCAATAGCAGGACAAGTGTTTTGCAATACAATATGAATACAATAAATACAGTAAAGTGTACTTATTTTTGATGCAAGTAAATAATAGTTAAGTAAACCTAATATAAATTGAGACCAAATGTCCATTTGCTTTTCGAGTACTACAGTATTGACTTTTCACTTTGTTCACAATTTGTATCTAAAAAGCTCAGCGTGAGACAAGAGCACAAGACCGTTCTGTATAGACAAAACTGAAATTCTTATTTGGTGAAGAAAACAGACAGTGTTAATTAAAAAGTAGAAAACACATGAAATTTGTACATAACAAATATTTCCATGGTTAAAAAAAAAATATTCTAAACATTTTTACCAGTGCGATTCACACGATGGCAAAATGACTTTATTTTTGTGGCACTGGCCAATTAACTAAAGCATGAATTAAAGCAAACTTAATTAAAGCATGAACTGATGCATGTTTTAAATTAAGTTTTAAATTCCAGCATGAATTAAAATTTTTGGGTGAGTAACTACATTTTCCAGACATGCAATAGAGTTCTGATACTCCAGCGAACTATTGTGACAGCCTTAGCCATTCTGTAAAATGTAAAAGTGTAGTTTCGAAAAATCTGCCAAAGAGACTTTAGAGAAACTGTAATGGTATAACATATATATGTATATATAGACCATAAGAACATTGTAACACAAGTTATTAATTTTAATTGCCCACCCCAACATGCAAAGAAATTATTTTTTAATGAGATTCACTTGATTATCTAATTTAGTTGACAGAGATAGATGGATGCGGTGAAATACAGAACACCAAACATACCTTATCACCAAGAGCTTTTCTCTCTTTTTTTCTTTTCTTTTTCAGTTCCAACTTTTGCTGAAAGACATAAACGATTGCTTTAACATATAATAAGGAACATTTGGGAAATTCTTGACATCTAGAGCTGACTGTGTCTCAAATCTAAGTCAACTACACACGTAAAAATTGTGTTTTAACGTTATTCTTTCAAGTGAACGAAAAGCACCAAACATCTGGCCATTTAAGAATCATTCTTGATCACGATTCGCAAATGGCTCTCTGTCTTGGCAGCTCTTTAGGTTTTGAAACACAGCCAAATTGTACGTTCATGAGCTCTTCAATAAAAGTGTAAAGTTATGTCTGTGAGATGTCACCTTTCTTTTCTGCTCCTTAAGTTTAAGGAACATCGCATGTCTGCGCTGCTTGTTTTTGATCTCGGACATGCTGAATGTTGGAGGAAAACACGCTTCTGACACTAGTTTCTTGTCTGTTACTTCACTCTCCTCCCGATTCATATTCTCCACAGGAGCTTCGGCAGGTTTCGCCTTTATTTTTGTTTTTTTCGTTTTGCCCTTTTTCTTAGAAACACTTTCTGAAGTTGTTAAGTTGGTAGAATCCATTTTCTGTTGATTCTGTCTTCACGTGTGTGAGAAACTCTACTTCCGGTTCAACTGGAAGTTCTTTCTGCCACGTGAGTTGGTGCTGTGTTTAGCGTCCTCTAGCGGTCATGTTCAAAATAAAATATAATATAATATAACCAGGGTTGGGGAGAAACGAAATACAAATAACTTAGTTACGTATTTAAAATACAAAATTTGAGTAACTGTATTTCATTACAGTTACATCTTAAATGGGTGGTAATCAGATTACAGTTACATCTGAAAAGTATTTTAGATTACCAAAGTGGTTACTTTGAATTTTAATGTCATTTAAACAGCAATTGGGGATTCTTTGACTCTGACAGTCTGAAAAAGCGGAGTTAAGTTTCACCAACATTTTAATACTTTTAAGAGGGATCATAATTTTGTTATTTTTATTTAGTACTGTCCTGAACAAGACAAAATGACTGAATTTATAAAAAAAAATTGCCCAACTGTCAACTTAACTGTCCTGTCATGACCTGATGATCCACGACTGTTTTCATGTTTTGTGATAGTTGTTTGCGAGTCATTTTATAATACACTGGTCACTGCAACTTTTTCTCACAATTTTGTTTTTTTCCACTCACAATTGTGAGTTTGCATTTCACAATTCTGACTTCTTTTTCTCAGAATTGCAAGATTTAAACTCACAATAGCAAGTTATAAAGTCAGAATCGGGAGATATAAACTTGCAATACTGACTTTTTTTCTTGCAATTGTGAATTTAGTGTGTGAGTTTATATCTCATAATTCTGATTTTTCTCAATATTGCGAGTTTATATCTCATAATTCTGACTTTTCTCAATATTGTGAGTTTATAACTCATAATTCTGACTTTATAACTCACAATTGCAACTTTATATCATGCAATTCTGAGGGAAAAAGTCAGAATTGTGAGATAAAAATTCGAAATTACCTTTTTTGTGTTTGTTTCACAATTATTAGTGTAATGAAGTGCCCGCTACGGCCACCAGAGGGCACTCCACCCTGGACTGTTGCCTCACCATCAGAACTCACTCACTCACAAGATGTCACACTCATTCACACCCACGCACTACGTTTCCCAGGAGCCCTGTACCTTGTCACTGATCACCCCCGCCAGCTGAAGTTAATTATCCCGACTATTTATTACACACGCACGCACAGACACAGCAAAGTCTTGACTAGTTAACCCCTGGCAATTCTGAGTGTTATTCCCTGTTTTGATTTCCTGTTGTTTGATTTTGCCTGTTTTCCCGTGTTCTGATTCTCACTGCCTGTTCTGACATTCCCGCCTGTTTATCTGACTTCTCAATATTGTGAGTTTATATCTAATAATTTTGACTTTTCTCAGTATTGGGATTTTATCGTGATTTTGATTTTTCTCAATATTGTAAGTTTATTTCTTATAATTCTGACTTTACAACTCGCAATTGCAACTTTATCACACGATTCTGAGGTAAAAAGTCAGAATTGTGAGATAAAAACTGGCAATTACTTTTTTTGTGTGTTTGTTCCACACTTATTAGTATTCCAAAGTATTCTAAAGTATTTAGATTAAGTTACTAAACTTGAGTAATGTAACGAAATATGTTACAAATTACTTTTTAAAGCATGTATTTTGTAATCTGTAGTGAAATACATTTTAAAAGTAACCTACTCAGCCCTGCTTCGAGCTGAACTTTGACTAACTGGGGCCCAGGTCAGGAAGCAGACAGACTGGCTAAACCGACCGTCTGCTAGCTGTCTCACGTCACAGAAGTCAGATAAATCCCAACACACAGAGACTCTTGCACCTAGATATCATCACAAAGAGACTGTGTCTGTATCCCGAATTAATAAATACAAAAAACTTCCAAACCCATTTAAGGGTAAAAATTTAATTGACGTTTGCCTCCTCCAATGACAACGTACCACCTCCACCGGGGTGTCCCCAAGGCCGTACCTATGTACCAGAATCACAATGCACTCCCATCATTCACACGGTACACACCTCAGTGGGCACTGGCCATCCAGGGGCCAACTGCACCCTCTCGCTGCTACAGCTTCTGGCTGCCCAACATGGCCAGGGATGTTACAAGGTTCGTGCAGGGATGTACAGAGTGTGCTGTCTCCAAGACTCCACAAAATCTTCCCTCCGGTAAACTCCTCCTTCTGCCCATTCCGCAACGGCCATGGTCACACCTAGGAGTTGATTTCACCACAGATTTACCTCCTTCTGATGGTTGTACTTGTATCCTGGTAATCATGGATCACTTCTCAAAATCCTGCCGGCTTATACCCATGAAAGGATTACCTACAGCAATGACCAACCCCGAATTGCTCTTCAATCATGTCTTCCGCTACTATGGAATTCCAGAAGATATCGTATCAAACATAGGACCACAATTCATCTCAAAAGTTTGGCGTGGATTTTTCAAACTCCTGGGTGTGGCTGTAAGTCTGTCATCAGGCTACCATCCACAAACCAACGGGCAGATGGAGAGGAAGATTCAGGAGATTCCTACGAACCTTCTGCCACGGCCACCAGGACTCTTGGAACCAATTTATAGGCTGGGCTGAGTACGCACAGAATTCCTTGTGCCAAGCATCTACTGGACTGATTCCCTTCCAGTGCGTACTCGGGTACCAGCCTCCCCTTTTCCCATGGTCTGGAGAATCTTTGTGTGTCCCTTCTGTTGATCATTGGTTCAGAGAGAGTGATAGGGTTTGGGACTTAGCTCATCACCATCTCCTAAGGGCAGTGCGCAGACAACAGATACAAGCCGATGTTTGATGTTCTGATCCTCCTCCTTACCAACCCGGACAGATGGTTTGGTTATCTACAAAGGACATCAAGCTGCGCCTGCCATGCAAGAAACTGAGTCCCAAATACTTTGGTCCCTTCCCCATCATGAAACAAATCAACCCGGTCACGTATCAGTTACAATTACCTGCACATAATAGAATTCATCCCACCTTTCATGTATCACTGTTGAAACCCTGTTACTCACCCATATCTGTTCCTTCCACAGAGCCTGACCCAGATGGGGAACCTCCCCTTCCACTGATCTCTGACGACGGAACAATCTACATGGTACAAGACATCCTGGACTCCCGATAATGTGGTGGCCTTCTCAAGTATCTCGTAGACTGGGAAGGATATGGTCCTGAGGAACGGTCCTGGGTCAGTAGACAGGACATCCTGGATCCAGATCTACTCACCACCTTCCGGCTCAGGCCGTGGAGGGGGGAGACTGTCAGAGATCGGTCAGGCTCTGTCGACATCCAATCACAACGAGCACTGTCACCGGAATACTAATCATCCTCACCTAAAGATCATTACCTCATCACCAGCACTGCTTATAAGCACACACCTCACCACAGCACTTCGTCCAGTCTCAACTTCGGTTAAGGACTCCCTTACCTGCATCTCCTACCTGAATCTGCAAGTATCTCGCCAAAGCATTTTTTCAAGGCCTGAAAGATTTGCAGGAATCAAAGGTTCACAGAACTTGGAGGTGACGTGAAGGTGCTGGAGCTTGGTCCTTAGTAGAGTTATGGTGGGGATCAACCATTTCATCTGCACACTTGTTTCTCCCTGAAGAACATCCAGTGCCTTTGCAACTGGGCTCATTGTCTTCGAATATTCTGCAAGAAATGCAAGTTCTGGAGTAAACCTTTACAAAGTAGAAAAGAAAAACACAATTATACACAACTGATAATTGAAAAGGAAAAAGAGTCAGACTTTTAAAAATGTAGTTGTGTTGTTACAAATCACATCCATAGTAAATATGGGGACTGTATATTGGCATAGTGCATACATGTGTTCTATATTAAGTAGTATAAGTCAAGTATAAAACTATGACTTAATCTATTGTTAATCATTTCATTAACTGAAAGACAAAAAACAAGCACTTACTTAGGTGTATCTAGTTCACTGCAGACAGCTGCAAGGGCTCCTCCGCCTTGTTCTCTTGTTATTCTCACTGTTCTTTCTACGGCTGAGAAGAGTGAATTCCACCTTGTAGCAACAGGCCTTACGAGTTGGAGTTTGCAGTGGTCTTCAATTACTTCAAATGCGGTGGTTGATCTTTAACTTTTGTTCCACAGGCTAGAGCATTTGACAAATGTGGACCTTGACACACGCTTGTACAATGGGTTGACCTCTGCTTTTGAAGCATCACCTGTGGACAGCAAATTGAGGAGGTGTCAGGTGCAGCGTTGGTGCCTGGGTAGCTGGTATTCCAAGTAGTCATCTTCATCCAACAGGGCTCCGGCATCAACAAATTTTAATCATCATTTTGGCCACCATCATCCTCTTGTACAGGTTCAGGATAGTTGTTCTCGTCAGTTAGTGCGAACAATCTTCTCTCTGATATTGAATTCTGTGTGAATATCAGAAAAGCTATGGGACCCTTTAAGTTGCTTGCATGCCAGGGCAGCACAGGATCTCTGCGTGGTCTGAGTAAACTCAATTTCACCAAGGGCAGCTTTCAGTTTTCTTTTCATTTCAACAGAGGCCTTTGTGACTTTGGTTTGCAACAGTATAGTATATCCCACAGCTTGGTTTGTTTGGAGGGTGGCACCAAAGAACCTTCAGTGGATGACTTCCTTTTGAGGGCTGCTGAAGTAAGTTGCTCGTATCTCTCTAGACAAGTGGGGTGTTTCTATAGAGAAGAAAATGAATGCACAGGCACAGATTGAGATTCATATTGCTTCTCTCAAACCACAAGCTCAGACTATCTAACACTTCAGCTGTATTAATGTCATGCTTAAAGTTCATGAATGAAGGTCAGACTACAAGTTAGGGAGCAATTTCACTAGTCTATGCCATTATGTTGAGCAGACCAGAATATTGCCACTTAAAGCCGTTTTAGGACCACAAGCAGCTGCTGGCATGACTGAAAAGTAGCATTAAATTCATTTTAAATAGCATTTGGCTGATAGTTGGTAGTTGGGCCTATTACCTCTATTACCTAGGACCCACAGGGCCTGTCCCACACAGTCAAGTCAAGTCACCTTTATTTATATAGCACTTTTTACAATGCAAATTGTGGCAAAGCAGCTTTACATTAATGATTGCCAAATAATTTTGGCTGCACAGCAGCTCTCAAAGAAAATGGTGTCATTGTCCAGCTTATTCTGTGTATTATTGATTCATTCCGTTGCAAAGATCAATAGTTATTAGTCTACTTAATTTATGTACATCAGCACTGGAGAAAACAGTGACGTAATCGTCCGGCTCAGCTCACACAGGATTATGACTATCCTTAGTACATGCTTTATCAACAAGCTGTAGACTAAAGCTTTGCACAATTAACCTACAAATATTACATATAGCAATAATATAAGCTCAGATAACATTTGGCTAAAGTCAAATTTCAAATTTGTAAATCGACTGATAAAAACAAAATTTCAGCTTACCTCAATAAGATTTTTCGAATTAGACAGCGAGTTTTTGAAAACCATTAGCTTATGGTACTTTGATGCACAGAGCTTGCAGCGCATTTGAAAGGAGTTGTTTTTACATCCAAGCATTTCGAAAAATTCTTCCAAGTACGGCCAGGGATGCATAAGGGTTGGCTGGTCATCCTGGCTACCAACCTTCCTGGTACTTGGTTGTGACATTTCGCTTGGGTTCTCTTCTCAACACTGGTTATGTCCTTGCTGGAGTGTGACGTGATTTGTGTCCATGTCATTGTGTCCGCCCAACCGAAGGTGCGCCATATCACGTCGATCACCTGGGGGTGGAGCCTCCATTCCCCCAGGGAGTACCGCCGCATGACAGCATGTCCGCTCCTTTGTTTGAGGAACCTGGCACGTGAACCACCCTCACTGAGTGGAGGTTTGTCCATGCCTCGGTTAGCCAGTCTGTGTAGAGGGAGAGACCTGGTACCTCCTTGGTGGTTCATGAAGGCAAAAGGGACCAGGGCATAATGGCTTCTGAGTTCCATCATGAGAGCTAGAGATTGGTTGGGCCTGAACAGGGTAGTCCAGGTAGTTACATGTACTCCAATATTGTGTTTAGAGAAGACCCTAACTCCGAAGGGTACAACGAGTCCTCAATGATACATTTTTGATGAGATGGGGAGTTTTAAAACCCACCAAGGTTCATTTGGTCCGGTGGGACGCTGATAGATCTTATGGAGCAATTTGTGACTGTCTAGGAAGAATATACAAAACTGATGAAAAGAACTTTGATTTAAATGGTAGTACTAATGGTTTACCTTTTGTGAATGCTATTTCTCTTGCATGGCCTAGATATACCCGATTTTAAGATCCATGGAAAGAGACAGCCCATGTAGAACGCTGTCTGGGTAAGGAGATTCAGCAGTGGTTTGTCACAACTTTTCCTCCAGCACAGACTACAAGGTGCAAGAATGTTGCCGCTAGACTCACAGGGGTCAAGGACATGCCCATTCCATGGGAAATCTGTAATTCTTTGTTTGTTAAGCACGACTACACCTGGGCTAGTCTGATGGACGTCTTGGCCCAGTATGATTTTGCTCTGGCCATGGCAAATAAAACGATCATTAGGATGGAACAATTGCATGATCATCTTGAGAGTAAGTGTAGTAGCTCCACCTCTATGGTATATAATGTTACAGCTTGGATGCAGATTAATATGTTTCATTTGTTCCTGGAAATAGCCACCAGTAGAGTTGCAATTTCAAGGGTGCCTTTGACTGTGGATGATTCAGTGTGGAAGTATTTCCAACTGTTTCAGGTGTTTATCTGGCCACAGGTGTCAGATGTGGCGCTGGGGGATGAATGGTCTGACAAAGAAAGACAATTTCGGCAGTTCCTTCAACCCGTCCCACCAGTGCAAGGGATCCGAGATCTCCATTCAAAACAAGATTCAGGTAATTGTGTCAACCATAAGTTGGTACATCCTGTGGGACCTTCATGGCACCCAGCAAAGAAATGCCATCATGGCAATTGTGCCGAATAAGGTCTACTGTATGTTTCGCTGAAATGAAGCACAAAGCCAAATATTATCCTGAGTTAAAGGCTAAGCAAGTTCGGGGAAGTTACATTAATGCATTTATGAAACAGATGAAATGCACTGATGTCTTCGCAGGGTATGAATATCTGAACTCTGTGTGGCTTAGATCAGATGGCAGTCCCTTTATCGGGGAACCTGAGGGAACTTCTAGTCTTGCAGCGGCTGTTATGGTAGCCTTTACTGTAGGTTCAATGTTTACTGATGTGACAGAAACTGTGAGTGAATTTGTTGAGGGAAGCATGGGAGGAATTTGTGGCTGCTTCGGAAGACATGGCTCTGGGCATTGCGAAGTATGTACTTTATGCTTACTGAGCATGTGTAGGATTGTTGGTGCTGTGTCTGGGTATGTGGTTGTGTGTTCAGTGTTGTTTTTCATATATCTTCAGATCTGCTTGCCGAACTGTGAATCCAGTGGAGGAGGAGACCACATTGCTAAAGTTGAACAACCAGCTGACCAAGGAAAAGATCAACGCCCTGTTGTGAGTGGAAGGTGGGAGAGCCCCTGCCATGGGGACTGGAATTTTTAGTTTCCGGCTAGTGTGACCCGTCAGGGGAGCATGCGTCACCACTCCGCCTTCCGTAGGGACCTCACTGGATAGACCAGACGTGGTGGTATTAGGCCCCACATTGGTCTAAAACGGGGGAGTAAAGGGGGATAATCCAAATCCCTTGTTTCTTCAACATATATTTATCCTTTTTGCAGTGATTGACATAAGTTATTATAATAAAAAAAAGCAATAACCAATAATCAGTATTTTACTTATTAAAATTATTTGCATGATTTCATTTCATATGTAACCCTAGAATGATGATGTGTCTGCTGAAATGTCCTTTCCAGGAAAACCTTTAATACATGTATGCTATGCCTGACTGTTTGGAGATGACTCTCAACATGTGTCCAGTCATATATCTGTTTTCTTAGCTCCCTGGACAGTTTGGGTCACAAGGGTCACCCCAGCTCTTGGACTGGACGTGACTTTTGCCTCATTTCAAGATGTTACCTTAACTTCTGTATTTTTCCACAGGATAAAAATGAATACTGTCTGTACTTCTCACCAGAACTAAGAACATGTTATCAGCATGTTTTGAGAAACTTTCGTGTTGATAGTTGGAGCCCGAACCAACTATCAACTCTACAGTGGTGTGTATTGTTGTATGTGCGTTAATGTTCTGTGCAGGTTTCGTATTGAGGGCATGTGGACAGTTGTCATCTGGACTGGAGACCTGAAGGCGCCTAGGCCTGACCTAGAGGGACTCTCTGTGCCTAAATCAAGGAGTCTGGTGTCAGCATCCTGATAGATGAAGATACGCTCCTGACTAGTTTACTGTAACGCGGAGTCAGTGGGTTGAAATGCAAGAGCAGCTTTATTCCCAAAACGTGGTCAGACAGGCAATGGTCAACTCAACAGCAAACAGTAGTAACAGGGAAAAGGCAGACTTGTAGTTAATATCCAGGCTAAACAGGTCAAAGGGCAGGCGGATAAACAACAAAAAGAAAAAGCAGGCAGGATCAGAAATCAGACAGGCAAAAACAGGAATAACGCTCAGAACTGTTACAGTGGAACAAGACTTGGCAAATGACAAGTGTGTGAGGGTTAATTTAAATAGGGATATAGATTGGCTACAGCTGGGCAATGATTAACATGAGGGTAAGGGACTTATGGGAAATGTAGTGTGGTGTATGGAGTCCATGATATGAGCGGGCGACCTCTGGTGGCAGGTGGATGGAGGACAACGGAACGGATTCATTACACTTACCATGTGTGGAACATTACCAATTTTGTCTAGTTTCCTTAACCAATCAGAATCTTCGTAACCTTAGTAGTGACGTAGTTAATAGACTCTGTTAGAGTGTAATTGCTATGGAAAAGTGTATGTACGCAGAGCGGCCTACGAACTCCTTGTGAGACTTGAAGCTGACTTCTGCTGATGAAACTGCAAACTATTCTTCAATAAATTTTCTTCTGTTGATTGCACTTCTGACTAAACTGTTAATCCCCGACATGCTCTTTTGTTCTTGAGAGAGCTAAGCCTGCATTTGAGCTGAGTCGAAAACTGCCCCCAGGAATGAGATGCGTTGGCTGGGGAGCAGTGAGCTCTAGCCAAAATTGACCCTGAAACCCAAGTTCTCCAGATGGCTGAGGAGCAGGGATTTGTAGGTGCATATATCCATTGTTCCTCAGTCTCAGGCTTCAGAGAGGGAGAGAACGGTGGAGAACAAGGGGAGGAGCAGCTTTCTTTAAAAAAAAAAAAAAAGTCTACAAATGCAGCAAGGCAAGACTCATGCTCTCACAGTGATAGCATCCATATTTGTTGAACATGACTGGGCATGGTCTGGCAAGCGACATCCTTAGAAGTGCAGCATTATGAAAAAAATGCGGTGAAAGCATGCTCTTTTTCGAGATAAATATACTCCATTTGTCTCACCTATAAGTCTCAGTTAAGTCCTCTGCTGCTTAGCTATCAGCGCCTTTTTCGAACTCACAGTGCAAGCAGCTGGTCTCTGTGAGGGTAGCCTTAGCATGGGTGTGGCCAAGCAGGAGACGCACTTGCTGGTAAGCCTCCACATGCCGTATTAGCAACATTTGCAACATCGCAGGATATATGCTCTTAAATTTGCTCTTTTTTTTGTGGTCGCCGGATGGCCGCAGGGAAGATTGCTGAATCAGCTTGCTTGCTGAAGTGTTGTTGTTCCACTGTGTGGCTCATTTCTTCATCGGAGCACCAAGCTAAAGGAGAGAGATCTGAAATAACATTTCTGTGCGACTTTATAGGCAGTCAACCCGCCCATACTTGCAAGCGGTAACTGCACAGATTTGAACCAATCAGGCTTCAGAATTCTGAGAAAACAGGAGTTTTCCCAATAAGCCTCAACTTAAAAACAGACACAATAAAAGTTAACCATATCAAAAGAGAACACTGTGTTGCGATAGGTACAAAACAAAACAAAACAAAACATGAATTTCCCATGTTTTCCATCCTAAATTGATATTTCAATGTTCACAATATTACATGCCCAAAAATCCTTTCACCATGCTACTGTGATTCACACAACATGGCACTTAACTAGAATATTATGGTACTAACATGTCCAAAAGTATATTCAAAGAATAGCATACTATTATGGTAGGCATTTTAGTGTTTAATCAATTTATATTTAAGCTTTACAAATGTTTCAATAGCAAAATCATTTTGTTTGTCTCGTTTTGAGAAGGAATGTCTACACTACTCAATGACTGATTTTTTTCAGCAGAGTAAAACGAGGTCATGACCATGACGGCAATCTTTATTTATTTAGATAGTTTTATTATCGAACAGGTTTAATTGATAATCGATTAGGCGAGCGCATGTCGCGGTCATCCAGTAAGTGGCAGTAGCCTACTACCTCCGCGTGAACAGCGTCCGTGTGTGTTGATTTCGCCTCAATAGTGCGCCTGATCTTGTGCTGTGTATTAATAGGCATCTGCATGTGAGTGGAGCCTTTCACTCGTGCACACGGCGAGTCTCTTGAAGATCTGTTCATGTGGTAGGGTCAGAACATCATGGAGGTGCTAGATGTCCTTAATCTGGGCGAATATGCCCAATATTTCTCGAAAATGGCGATGTTTCCAGTATTTGATCTCGCTTATTATATCGTGTCAATACTCTACCTCAAATACGAACCAGGTAAGTGGAATTGATATTTAGAGATAACAGTAGAATGTTGCACTAGACTCCAGCTTTATTTGGGTCAAATTAAGATGACGGTTTTTTTTAAAAATATTTATTATTCTTTTAATTTACGCGTGGATCAACAAGGCATGGACTATAAATTAATCAACAGCGTTAAATATGAAACAATTAATTTTCAAATGTTATGTAATTTGTCTCGGGTTTCATTGTAACTCTGACATTGTGCAATAGAATGCAGAGCAGTCCTGTTCGTGCGTAGCTACTCAATATTTTATCCACGTTTATCTACGTCTAAATCAGCATTTTCATTATTTTTTTCGGGGGGTGTGAAGAGTTGTCCCACTCTTCAAGACCCTCATCGAAACACGATAGAGTCCGTGCGCATTCCACTGCGAGTCTCACTGCAATAAATAGAAGCGCCCTAAATAGAAAGCAGCAGAGGAGAGGACAAAACGAAGCCCAGTAAATTTGTTAAGCAAATTCATGTTGCTCAGGAACGTTTTACTACGACTTTGTCATTCTTATTATTATCCATGAGGATCCTCTACCTGGACACTTAAAAAATAATCAAAAACAGAATTAATTTCGAAAAGTTGAACAAGTAATACCATTATATAAGTCAGATTTTCCAGTTTAAGTAACATTTTTTCGTAGGCCTAAAATAATCTTTCATTGTGGTAAGAAAGAGCTTTTTGACATTACAGTTATGAGAATGAAGAGTTTTTTTTTTGTTTTTTTTTACAGTTACAGTTATAAGATATAAGGGTTGTTTTTTTTACATTATGGTAATGAGAATGAGATTTTTTTCTAGAATATTATACTGTGATTTGGGGTAAATGTACTTGACTGTTATTAATTTTTTCATCCAGTATTATATTTTTAGGTGAAATGTATTTTTCCATACTTTAATTTAATGAGCTGTCTGATAAAAACAAAGTAATAATTGATCACCAAAAATTGCCATCACTTATACCAGACATACCAGTGCACAGTTCAAATAGAATATAACTCTCACCTAAGCACATTGATGGTGAAGGATGTGATATATATATATATATATATATATATATATATATATATATATCAACCTCTTTGTCCAAACATTAGTCAGTTGCTAGCTGAAGCTCATCCTGTCAGCTGTTTGTGCGTGTTAGATATGGTGGTGTGAAACAGCCCTGCAGTTTGAGACGAACAAAAAGCTTTAGGCTTCTGTTTATTTTTAGGCCACATTTGAGAGGATCGTTTTTCATTCAAAATGCCTGTTGGATGTGTAACTACCCAAGCTACACCTGTTCTGTAAGATGTGTTTATCCCTGGAGATTTCGGAGGTGTCAAAAATGGTAAACCTAACACTGCTTTAGAGAGTAATGTTTTAATGTTACACTGTAAAAAACTTATTGTAATTTTTAATATTAAAAGATTTGAACTTAAACAGTAAAAACCTGCTAAAGGGATATTTCACCCAAAAGTGAAAATTTTGTCATCATTTACTCGTCCTGAAGTTGTTCAAATTAAACCTGTATGAATTTCTTTCTTCTGCTGAACACAAAAAAAGATATTTTTAAGAATGTCAGTAACAGAACAGTTGATAGGCCTCATTGACTTCCATAGTATGGAAAAAAGTCAATGTGGCCCATCAACTCTTCTGTTACTGACATTCTTAAAAATATCTTCTTTTGTGTTCAGCAGAAGAAAGAAATTCATACAGGTCTGGAACAACTTGAGGATGAAGAAATGATGACAGAATTTTCATTTTTGGGTGAACTATCCCTTTAATTAATTAACAGTAAGTTATCTTACTTGATACAGCAAAAATCTGTAATAGACCTGACATGAATAGATATGAAGTTTTTGGAAGTGAAAAAGAACAACTCATCTTAAAACTTTTTGTGAAAAACTATAAATTGACATATAGAAAAACATTGTTTTTTATTGAAATAAATATATTTCTTCTTATTATGTCTCATTAGTTGTGTATTATGTTACATCTTATGTTGTTAAATTAATATTTGTTGCATTATTTTAGTGTCACTGTGCACCTTCTGTATATAAAAATTTACCTCAGCATGAAGAAAACTTGAATTTTGATGAAAAGATGAATTTTTATTTATCATGTGGCTTCGCTTTACCATCTAAGGCGGTTGTCAGTATATTGTATGTTTAAAAGCAAACTTTAGTTATTTGGTATATTAATAAAACATATTTGACTGTAAATTTAGGCTTTAGCTGAATAACTTAAAATGTAGCTACTGTATTTTTTATGGTTCAGTTGGTCAACCACAGCTGCAAGTTTGTTACTGTAAACTTCACAGTAGGCTCCAAAAGTCTTCTGAAACGGTACTAGCATTTTATATTACATCATTTTATTTACAAAACCGTATGTATTTAATATACATTATTTGCTACTGTATACAATGAACTTAACCAGTTTATTTGATCCATTTTATCCCAAATGAATTAGTTGTACAAATGAACATTTTCTCATTATTTACTCACCCTCATGTATTTGTTGTTTTTGGAATATGTTGCATTTACACTACAATGAACAGGGTCTTTCATGCTGTAAAAATAATAAAGTACATGAGAGCAGTTAAATCATTTCAATGAATCAGTTAATGCAGTTTTTAGGTTCAACTGATCCATTGATCCAGTTCACTGCAAGAGAATATTTTCACTAACTGAATAACAATATAAATTTATCACTTGGGAAACAAATCTTACAGACTCCTTTTATGAACTCCCACTTTTTGTGTTGGAAGAACAGAATTCATTTGTTTTAATTAAAGTCAATGGAGTTTTAGACCTTTTGGGACCATACATAAAAACATACACACTTAAATGTTAAGTGTTGAAAAGTCAAAGTTTTATTGTCATATGTAATGGTTTCTGTTGATCAGGTGCTGTGGAAGTGTCCCGTAGAAGCCCAGTGGCATCATGGCTCTGTGCAATGCTCTACTGCTTTGGGAGCTACATACTAGCAGACATCATGCTCGGCGTGTCTCCCATTGACTATTTCCACAACAACAGTCACATCCTCCTGGCCTCAGCTGTGTGGTGAGGATCTTTTAAATAGTTCAGGGCTTGTTCACTTTGCATATGACACTGAAGTTACCCCGAAGATCATTTCAAGAATTTTAAGACAGACATGATATGGTTTTGCATCATGAACCAGTCTATAACATGATAATAATGCCATAACTCATTGTAATAAGTTATATAATCTTATGTATGCATATTTTTGAATTGCAGTAATGTTATATATAACGAAATACTTATTTTCGCTATTATTTTCAGAAATGTAACAAAAAAGTTAAAGTAAAAATAAAATGATAACATTTTTTTTGTTAATTTTCCTGCTATTTAATTACTATTGATAGTTATGGTTTATTTATTTATTTATTTTTTTATAGCCATCTGGTATGATATTAACTCTTAACTATTCAAAATGCTGATATTACAGTTAAACAAAAATATTACTAATAATATTAATATATTACTAAAACTAATATTATTAAAAATAAATAGTTCTCACTGTACATTCCGATTGGATTATACACATCTGAAGCCATTATACTTAGCTAATATACACACTTTTTAGTGGACATCAGTTGTACTCTATATCAATGTGGTAAGTTACTGAAAATCTAAAGAACTTAAACTCCTTTGTTTTACATCCCTCAATAACAACTTTGTGTTTTTTCATCGATTACATGTGCAAATAATGTAAAGCAGTTCTGCAGACTTATAGCTGTGCGAATATATCAAAATATATAGTAAAACACTGACCAGTTAACACATTTATTCTATGGCAAGGTATATACCCTCATGCCATCTAGCCTTTTTGAAATCGTCTTACCAACATGTGAAACTGTAAACAACAGGGTTCTTGTGGGAGTATCTATTTTTCAGAATATTTTTCTCTCTTTTTTCAGGTATTTGATTTTCTTCTGCCCTCTCAACCTGTTTTACAAATGTGTGGCATTTCTGCCTGTGAAACTTGTGCTAGTGGCCTTGAAAGAAGTGGTCCGGACCCGTAAGATCGCTGCTGGAGTCCATCATGCTCATCATGCATATCACCATGGCTGGCTGATCATGGTCATTACTGGTTATGTCAAGGGTAAGTATCTTGTATCTCCAGAGGGATTTATTTTTGGGATCATGTAACACTTCCATAAGACCCTTTAAAAACTCTTGCTGGGGAGATCTGTGCCGCTCTGCTGATTGTCTCTGTTAATACTCACAGGGTCTGGGGTCGCTCTGATGTCCAATTTCGAGCAGCTGTTGCGAGGAGTCTGGAAGCCTGAGACCAATGAAGTTCTCAACATGTCATTGTGAGTGCTTTGTTCACTGGTGAAAACCTTTAGTAGTAAAAAAAAGAGATTATTTTTGGATTTTTTTTTTCTTTCTACTGATATGTAATAGTGACCATATCTGTTTAAATTAAATAAATTCTGTTTAAAAAAACAAAACACCATAAAGTAGCATTAAGGTAGTCCATATAAACCCATGTATACTCTTGCCTTTCATTCCATCATTCCAAGCCATAGAAGTTATGAGAAAGATCTGTTCATGTTTTAGATTAATGAATGATATAAATGTTTAGAATTTGATTCTTGTATTTTTTCAGCCCTACCAAGGCCAGTCTGTATGGAGCCATTCTTTTCACACTTCAGGAGGCTCACTTGCTCCCTGTGTCAAAGAGCACGCTCATCTGCCTCTTCACACTCTTCATGGCCACATCCAAGGTAATATTCAGCCTCTTTAAGCGAAATTCAGTCAATAAAACATAACATTGTCAATACCTGCACAGCTCATTCAATACGGTTAATTAGAACCAATAGTGTAAATGTCAGTAAATACAACTGTAATTCAGTATATATACTGTATACTATTGAAATCCGTCTTCTAAAAAAGGAATTAAGTAACACCTTTTCAGTTCTCTGAACAACTGTCTTAAAACACTACTTTGTTTTGCCTATTTGAATTACTTTATTTTAGAAAGCAATTTAAAGAACCTTGTTGTAACTCTTTGCCATAGAATGAGGAAAATATTTTCTTTTCTTTTTGATTTTCTTTTATTAACAGAAACAAACCAGAACCCCCTCAAGCTAAAGAGGGGAAGAAAATATATGTATATATACATACATATTTATTCAGACACCTTCAACATTTTACACTATCTCAGTTTATTCGCTATAATTTAAAAAAAGCAGTACTACAATATGACAAGAACTCAGAGTTAAACTGTGTCAGAAAAAAATAATCTTCATAATGTCAGATAACACTTAAGAAAAACATGGTCAGGTCAAAGTGAATACTTTTTGGTCCCAAACTTTATCAATTTTACTGGTAGTCCACTGTATGAAGAATTTTTTGGTATAATATGTCACAGTTTATTTTGCTATCCTCACTTACATAAACGAACTAGTGTCCTGCACCCACTAGTAAAATATATCTATCTATCTATCTATCTATCTATGTATATATATACATGGTCTGAATAATTTTTGGTTTGACTGTATTTATAAATAATGTATATAACATACTGCTCAGAGACGCAAAGGTTGAGTAGTTTATTAGGGTAATCCAGAATCGCAATCCATAAATAGGCAATAGGCAAACCATAAGTAGGCAAGAACACAGGCAAACCATCCAAACATAAAACACGGACAAATGGTTCACAGGCAGAAACAGAAATTCAAGAATAATGAGCAGAAAAAAAAACAACAACAAAAAAAACAAAACAAACAAAAACAAGATACATAAAACCATGAGAATGCTCGGAATTGCAGAGTGACACTAGGCAAGACTTCAGAAAATGACTGAATAAATCAGGTATATACAGGTGCTGGTCATATAATTAGAATATCATCAAAAAGTTGATTTATTTCACTAATTCCATTCAAAAAGTGAAATTTGTATATTATATTAATTCATTACACACTGACTGATATATTTCAAATGTTTATTTCTTTTAATTTTGATGATTATAATTGACAACTAAGAAATCCCAAATTCAGTATCTCAGAAAATTAGAATATTGTGAAATAGTTCAATATTGAAGACACCTGGTACCACAATCTAATCAGCTAATTAACTCAAAACACCTGCAAAGGCCTTTAAATGGTCTCTCAGTCTAGTTCTGTAAGCTACACAATCATGGGGAAGACTGCTGACTTGACAGTTATCCAAAAGACGACCATTGACCTTGCACAAGGAGGGCAAGACACAAAAGGTCATTGCAAAAGAGGCTGGCTGTTCACAGAGCTCTGTATCCAAGCTAACCAACTTTATGGAGATGCAGATTTCATTTTCCAGTAGGACTTGGCACCTGCACACAGTGCCAAAGCAACCAGTATCTGGTTTAAGGACCATGTTATCCCGGTTCTTAATTGGCCAGCAAACTCGCCTGACCTTAACCCCATAGAAAATCTATGAGGTATTGTGAAGAGGAAGATGTGATATGCCAGACCCAACAATGCAGAAGAGCTGAAGGCCACTATCAGAGCAACTTGGGCTCTCATAACACCTGAGCAGCGCCACAGACTGATCGACTCCTTGCCACGCCGCATTGCTACAGTAATTCAGGCAAAAGGAGCCCCAACTAAGTATTGAGTGCTGTACATGCTCATACTTTTCATGTTCATACTTTTCAGTTGGCCAAGATTTCTAAAAATCCTTTCTTTGTATTGGTCTTAAGTAATATTCAAATTTTCTGAGTTACTGAATTTGGGATTTTCCTTAATTTTGATGATTATAACTGACAACTAAAAGAAATAAACATTTGAAATATATCAGTCTGCGTGTAATGAATGAATATAATAATCAAGTTTCACTTTTTTAATGGAATTAGTGAAATAAATCAACTTTTTGATGATATTCTAATTATATGACCAGCACCTATATAGACAGTTAACAGTTAACAAGGATAATGACACAGGTGGAAGAGATCAAACAATGAGTCCAGGCAATGGGCTATGGGAAGTGTAGTTCAATATAATAAAGCCAAGGAGATGGGAGGAGTGCCCTCTAGTGGAAGTCAAGGGCACTCCAGCTGATGGATGTAACATAGTCCCCCTAAAAGAAGCGGCTTCCAGAAGCTCCAAACACAACCATAAATCCAGGAGGGAGGTGGAGCGGAGGCAGACCCAGGGGATGGATGCAAGTCCAGGTCTGTGGAGTGAAAGTAGGACTATGGACTGAGGTGGATCAAGGAGCCAGGCGGGACTGGTGGGCAGGGCAGAGCAGACTGGACAAGTGACAATGGCGGAGCTGATGGGACTGAAGAGCAACATAACGGAGCTCTAGAGACCACCATGGTGGAGCAGATGATGACCACAGCAGGGCAGATGGTACTGCTGACCACCCCGGCGAAGCTGGCAGGACTGAAGACCACCAAAGTGTATCCGAGGACCACCAAGGCATAGCCGGCGGGACTGAAGTCCACCACACCAGAGTGGACGGGTCTGAAGTTACCAGATACTCAGTGCAAACAGAAAGTTCATGAATGACCTCTCTGGTCATCTCTGGGCAGAAAGGAAATTCAGGGACAACCTCCGGTTGATCCCAGATCCCCTGATCCCAAGATCAGGGCTTGCTACCACTACAGAGATACCAGCTGCTCACACCGACAACAAGTGTGTGCCTATCAAACTGGAAGCCAGTCTCAAAAACCTAGGGACCGCCTTGGTAGATACAGGTGCAGCGTTCATGACAGCTGGAAACTCTGATGTGGCGTAAATGATGGTTTGAGACTCTGGCGTAGTGTTCATGATAGCCCGAAAACTCTGGTGTGGAGGCCATGATGGCTAGAGACTCTGGAGTGACGGACATTTACATTTATTCATTTGGCAGACGATTTTATCCAAAGTGACTTACAAGTGTGGAAAACATACAAGTGATTCTTCATGAAGAGGCAAGTAGACACAAGAAGTGCTCGCAACACAAGTTTCAGACATTGCTCAGGGTAGCATAAGCTAGAATAGGAAGGGAAAAGAAAGGATAGATTTTTTTTTATCATCATGGGGCTAAGTGCTCGCGAAAGAGATGAGTTTTCAGCTGTCTTTTGAATATTGCCAGGGATTTTGCATTCCCGATGAAGGTAGAGAGATCATTGGAACAGTGAACGAGAATATTCTGGAGAGTGATTTTGTGCCTCTCTGTGACGGTAACACAAGCATTCGCTCCTTTAGTTATCGCAGGCTTCTGGTAGGGACGTAGACTTGTAACAGTGAGTGGAAGTAGGAGGGTGCAGAGCCTGTGGTGGACCTGTAAGCAAGCGTCCATGCCTTGAACTTGATGCGAGCAGCAAGGAGTAGCCAGTGGAGAGAGATGAAGAGAGGCGTGACGTGGGCTCTCTTGGGTTCGTTGAAGACAAGACGTGCAGCAGCGTTCTGGATAATTTGAAGTTGTTTGATTGCACTAAACGGCAGTCCAGCCAGAAGAGCATTGCAGTAATCAAGCCAAGAAAGGAAAAGGGCCTAGACGAGAAGTTGTGTTGCATGCTCAGTTAGAAAGGGCCTGATTTTCCTGGTGATGTGTTGTGCAAATCTGACTCTGAAGGTCAGTTGGTCATCAAAGATAACGCCAAGATTTCTGGCTGAATTTGATGGGGTAATTGCGGATGTACCTAGCTGGATGTTGAAATCGTGTTGTAGATTTGGAGCGGCAGTGAAGACTAAAAGCTCAGTCTTTGCCAGGTTGAGCTGCAGGTAATGTTCTTCCATCCATGTCGAGATGTCCACAAGACAGCTTGAGATCCGTGCATGGCAGCTGGACACTCTGGCATGACGGCCATGACGGCTGGAGGCTCTGGCATGTTGGTCATGATGTGAAGAAGCTCTGTCTAGGTGGGTAGAGTATGAATGTTATACTATTTCATCCTCCACGACACCCGCAGTAAATCAGTGCTGCTCAGCTGTAATCAAGATCTATATAATGTTCTAAAGTCCAGTGAGGATCACGCAAGGGCATGAGCAAACTGAGCGGCCCCCCCATGAAAAAATATCATGAGGCATAATGAGTCCAATGAGGTTAGATGTGCCAGTTCGATAAAGTCTAAAGATAGTCCTCGATTGGTCGATCTCCCTGTCAGAGAGACGCATAATTCTCCCTGCTGAATCCATAGTGAGCAAATTCTTCTGTCACATACTGCTCACAGAGGCAAAGGTTGAGGATCCAAATACAGTAGTTAATCCAGACTCAAAATCCATAAAAAGGCAATAGGTCAAGAACACAGACAAACCATCCAAACAGAAAACACAGGCAAAGGGGCACAGGCAGAAACAGAGAATGACTAGGTCTATATAAACAGAGTTAACAAGGGTAATGGCTGTAAGGGAATAGGGATCAAAATCAATATAACTCAAAGGTGATTGAATTACAGTGAATAAGAACCGATTCACTATATATTAAATTATTCTGAATTAATATTTAACACCTTTTCAATTATTCGTCCACCGGCAAATTGAGGTTACTTTATCAATTCTGGACAGAATATTATCCTGTAGCCAACGGGAATAATATACAGTTATGATTACCAATAAGAGCAAGGTAACGTAATCGACAGTTTAAGGCAGTAACTTGTAAACACACAACACAAGACACTTGTATAGGTGAAAAGTTAAAACAAGACTTTATTAAGCTACTCTAATACACACAAACTAATCTAACGAAAACACATACACACACTCATTCATACAGTGACAGGGAAATTGAGTTATTGTTACAAAGGATAACGGGAGTCCCAAATATCTAGTGTTCGGTACTATTTCTTTAACCGCAACCTGAGAGAATTAATACTAGCAATTCAACCTAAGTTCATTTGCTTAATAAAAATTGTACCAGCTTCAGCAGACTTGAGGAGATTGTGATACTTGCATTTAGTGAGCGCACGTTCTCTTCGTGACGGATCTGCACGTGGATCTCTGTGCGCTGATCGGCCGGAGGTCAGTCTTTGTTGCGTTCGAGGCCCCAATGAAGGATGGTTGGCGTTGCCGGAGGGAGAGCCGCGTGGGTTTGTTGCCGGGTTACGCGTTGCTGCGCGACCAAGTTTCTCTACGTCTCTGGTGAAATTGCCGAAGCAAATGGACTTTGAGAGGGTTTCCTTCGGCAAGTGCGACGACGGCTCGTACAGGGAAGTTGATGCGTCTTGGAGAGTTCTTGAAACGGGGTATCGTGCTGGCAGGACGATGTTGAGGTCGCACGAATCACCCGAAAGTCAAAGCAAAAGCAGACAGGCAAGCGGCAAGCACGTGGAAATGCGTGTCGTTGAGTTTTAAGCATGTTCCACTGACCACTCCCTCCAGGTGTTTCCACCAACCAGGTATCACTTTGGCCGGTTCCTGCATGTGATTAGCATAATGTCCATTCTACCGGGTGTGCCCAAACTCCTTAGAGCTTGGTCAAACTCAAAGAAAATCACCTTGTACAGTCCAAATGTGGTGCATTTTACAAACAATATACTTGCATCAAATTACAGGAAATCATTCATCCATCACACAGATACCAAATAGTATATACTTCCTATAATTGAGGTAGACTTTCCTAAAAGTCTATCTGTACTAAATGTTTAAAAACACGAAAGGAAATTCACAAGCTATCTAAAAACACACACAGTGCATACATGATGTCTAAGGCTACTTGCTAGTAACTAAATCATATCATTGGCAGTTTTAGACTGTTTTGTTGGAGAGAGTGAATTCATTTTCTGGAAGTTCCTGAGTTGTCACTGGGAACTCTGCAATGTCTTTGAAATGCATAAACGGTATCCTCTTGCCAGCGTGTCTGGGGCCCTGCTGTGAATATGGGGCCTTGTAACGCCTCCCCAAAGTGTCGGTCTTCCTTATAAGGTAAAGGCTTTACATCTCAGTTCCGTCTGGTCTGAGATTGTAATTGTGGAACAAAGGGAGGACCCCTTTGTTGCTTCACCAAGTTCTTGCCATAAACATCTTCCAATCAAGCACACCTGGGGGGTGTCTCCTTACAGCCGTCTCATTTCTGAGTTAATTGTCACAGCTTAGTGATGTGTATTTGGAGTGTGAAGTCGTGTTCATTTGTGTTCCTACATGGCACACAGGTTGAAGAGATCAAACAATAATGAGTCTAGGCAGTGGGTTCTGGGAAGTGTAGTTCATGATGGTAAAGTCAAGGAGAATGGGAGGAGTGCCCTCTAGTGGAAATCAAGGGCACTCCAGCTGGTGAATGTTACAATATAAAAATATTATATATAAAATAATATTATTAATTTATATATAAAATATATAAAAAAATAAAATCCAATAATAATAATTAAAACAGTAATGTTAAATAAAACAACCCTGAGCCAAACATTATCCCCACAGAGGCAGAGTATACTGAGCAAATAACGTATTTATTAACATAAATTACGTATTTCACGTATTCTGTTCCTCACCCATCATGTACAAGCTTGAAATTACATAATTATGAGCAAATAATGACAACATTAAGCCTTTGGTGTATGTTTTTCAGATTTATAAACATCATATATATACAAAGTTTTTGCTCCTACTTACAACTCTACAAATTAAAATTCTTCTATTCCAACTTGAACTTTGAAATGCTGCAAATTTTGCATTAGCTTGCATCTTCGCATGCTTATAAATGAATTGAAGTCAGAGGAACAAAAAGTGTGACCATCCCTTGACGTGTACTGTACACATACCCTAGTGGACGCATACCAAAAATAAAGTATACTTTGTGCTATGGCAATCAAATAGCAATGCCCTAGCAACAACACCCATTAGGTCTTTGACTTTTTGCTCAGGAAAGCACCACTCATATTTTATTGAGTACATGTAGTAAATCTCAATGACTGAGACATCTCTACGTCATTACTCAAAAATATTTACTATTGTTTATTAATTTTACAGGTGTTTATGACGGCCCAACACTCTCACGGATCTCCATTCGCCCTCATTGAGTCCTGGGTGTGCCACTTGCTATTTGGCTCCCCCCTTGGTACTGAAGATGCTCATGATCACCATCACTCTGCACCAGCCGCCGCTCCCCTGTCTCCCACCAAAACCAAGGAAGAACTGAGTGAAGGAACCCGCAAGAGGAAGTCAAAGAAAGCAGAGTAGATTTACAACACAAAATCCTCAACCCAACCTGATGGGACAGAGCTGCCCAGCTCTGCTTGAGAAAGGAGGGAATTTGATGTTAAACCAATGCAAGTTTCACTTTCAATGGTGCTTTTAATGACAGACATGCCATATAGGGACTCTGTAAATAGCTTTCCCCTCTTTGCCAACATCTGTGTCTTTATTTATTTTTCATAATGTTTTCCATCACCGAAGCCCCATTTACACTATGCATCTGATGATGTACAGTATGTCAAGAACAGATGAATGAATGAAAGGTAGTGAGATGAGAGTTTGAGTTCAGACTTCACTGAAGGGTCTGTCCAAATAACTTGATGAGACTCATAGTCCACCGCTGGTTGACCCCATTTCCACAGTACACTGCTGCTTTTTACATCTGGTGGCAATTGAAAAAAATATATTTTCAAGAAATAAATTAAAATAAATTATTTTTCAGCCAAAAGCATATGTTGTTTCAAATTCTTTCAGTTGTTTCTACTGCTGCATTTTGAATATTTTTGGGTTCACATGACTTAAAGCTGCAGTCCGTAAGTTTTGCCTCTTTGTCGCCATCTCTGTTTGAAACCTGCAACTGACCCTTTGCAGAGACCTGCCCCCTTCAGTTACTGTTGCTGTCAGGGTGTGTGCAGATCCAAGGACGATCGAGACGAAGATAATAATAACAAAGATTTAATATAACTAGTTCACAGGAATACAGGCTGGTGACACACACGTAACATAGACGATAACCGACAGAGACTGAACAAACACAAGGAGAATATATAGGGGAGATAATGAGGGAAACGTAATCAGAAACAGGTGCAGGGAATTAACTAATCAGGTACACACACAGAGGGCAAATGAACAGGGAATGACATCACTAGACTAAACACAACAGTCCATGGGTGTGACAGTACACCCCCCCCCCCGGAAGGCGTGTCCTCGCGCCATAGATGGACCAACTGCGGAGGGAGGGAGGGGGCTCAGGTGGAGGACGAGGAGACGAAGGGCGGACAGAACAACAGGCAGACAACGTGGTAGACGATAGGAGGAACCAGGGAGGAGTAGATGGTGGGAGGAGCCAGGGAGGAGACAGACGGGACCTGGAGCAGGAGGATGGCTGGACCCAAGCCACAGTCACGCCCACCGCCCATGGTGGAGCCGCAGGAGGAAGCAGCCATGGTGGAGGAAGGGCAGGCGACACCAGGGCGGCGACAGACTGTGGCAGAGCAGGTGGCAGAGGAGACCAGGGTGAAGCCGGAACGCCGACGAGCCAGGGCGACCCTGAGGATCCGGCGGGACGCGGCGACGCTGGCGGCTCTAGCGACCGAGGCGCAGGCGGGGATCCTGAAGGCCGCGGTGGAGCTAGAGCGACAGAGGACCAAGGCGACGTCGGAGGGAGTGAGGACGCCAACGGAGCCAGAGGGACGAAGGGACGAGGCGCAGCCAGAGGAGTGTAGTCCCGCGGCGAGGGCAGGTCGACGAACGACCAAGGTGGAGCCGGAGGGATGAGGGAGCCCGGCGTAGCTGGTGGACTGAAGGGCCACGGTGGAGACGAGGGAGGTTGGAGCCAACAAGGAGCTGGTGGAACGACGGGCCGAGGAGGAGTCCAGGTCGAGGAGGTGGAAGGCGGAAACTTGGGATCCACTGCCCCCAGTGGCGCTGTAGACTGGCAGGCCCACTGCACGCTCACGTCGCAGATGGTGGGTAGAGGGTGAGCAGAGGGGCTGGCAGGATGCAGCGTAGATGGTGGTAGATGGATGAGTGGAGGTGGGAGAGGGAGGCTGGGTGGGATTTCTGAAAAGACAGACACTTCATGACTGGCAGATGATTCGGACGATTCAGAACGGGCAGATGATTCATAACAGGCAGATGACTCAAAACAGGCAGATGACTCAAAACATAACGAAAAAAAATAGTCCTCTGAGCTCAGTCCATGCTCACCCTCAGCGGCGGTGCAGTGGGCAGGGCCTTCCTCCTGGCCCTCGTTCTCCACCGCAGGCTCCCTCACGAGCGCTGTAGCTTGGCTCTGTCGCTCCACTTGGCGATGGCTCGTGCGGGCGTTCCATGCCGCGAGATGGTGGCTGGTCTCGCTCTGGGTCCGGTCCGAGGAGTTCTGGAAGCTCCTCGTCCTCTTCCGGGGATCGCTCTGGGTGCGGAGTGGGGCTGGCGAGATCTTCTCCCAGGCAGACGGTGAATGACGAGTTGCAGCTCACCAGCACCCACTCCACAAAGGCAGCAAAATCCACACGCGGACCCTCTCCGGACAACTGCGCTCTGCATGTGGCATTCAAGCTCACTTGGTAGAACGTGCAGAGGCAGTCGTCCGGGAAGTGTGTAAAATGAGCAAGCTCAAGGAAGGTCCGCGTGTGGTCCTCCAACGTCTTGTCCTCCTGCTCCAACAGAAGAAGACGAACACCGGGGAGATCCATGACGGCAGGGGAAAACACAACAAACAAAAACGAAACTAACAAAACGGGAAAACAAAACGGAGAACACGCTGCTAAACACTATCACAATTTTGTGGGTCGGTTATTCTGTCAGGGTGTGTGCAGATCCAAGGACGATCGAGACGAAGATAATAATAACAAAGATTTAATATAACTAGTTCACAGGAATACAGGCAGGCAAACAGGCTGGTGACACACACGTAACATAGACGATAACCGACAGAGACTGAACAAACACAAGGAGAATATATAGGGGAGATAATGAGGGAAACGTAATCAGAAACAGGTGCAGGGAATTAACTAATCAGGTACACACACAGAGGGCAAATGAACAGGGAATGACATCACTAGACTAAACACAACAGTCCATGGGTGTGACAGTTGCTATGTCCGACAAGCCATGTGCTCTCACATCACACATCATGTTCTCATGCAGTGAAAAATACATTGCGCAGCAAAGAGAACACTGACAATGCGTCGACAGACAAGACAGAGCAAGTAACTTTTGATATCAAACAGTTTCATATATAAAATATTGTAATTTTTTAAAGAAGTTTTAAACAATAAATACCGTATATGTGTCAGGACTGATTGCTGTAGCTCCTTCAAGCGGCTCGTGAACCAACCATCTCTTCATAATAGTTCATTTATAGCATCAAATAAACATCAATGGACATCAGAAGGAATGTTGTTTCAAGCTCAAAAAGACGTGAGTACACACAATTTTTCAAGTTCAAGTTCACCAACATTAATTTACTACATTTATATTGAGTCATTTAGCAGACGCTTTTATCCAAAGCGACTTACAAGTGAGGAACACAAACAAGCGATTCTTCATGAATTGGCAAATAGGTAGGAAGTGCTCACAATACAAGTTTCGTACATTGCTCAGTAACATAAGCTAGAGTAGGAAGGGGAAAAGGAAAGGATAGAATATATATATATATATATATATATTTTTTTTTATGAAGGTATTAAGTGTTCACGGAAGAGATGTGTTTTCAGCTGTCTCTTGAATATTGCCAGGGATTCTGCGTTCCTGATGAAAGTAGGGAGATTATTCCACCAGCAGGGAGCAGTGAACGAGAATGTTCTGGAGAGTGATTTTGTGCCTCTCTGTGACGGTACCACTACTAACCCCCTTGACTGCTTTGTCGGACAAAATGGCGACTTCTGGGTTATGATTGGTTAGATCGCCTGTAGATCAAACTGCTGCGAAGGGTCAATTGCAGTTATTTACAGAATTATCATCTTTATGTGGGTTGTGCATTGGCTCCTCAACGTGGGTGAATCTAATGTTTGTTATCTGTCACTACACTGGTGCGGATACTGTACTTTGGAATCACAGATTCTATGTTTTGGAAGTATGACCAAAATAAGAATTTTCACCAGAAAATGTCATCTTAACAAGTAAATAACATGTCTGCCACTTTGGTTCTGACCAACTGACAAAAAAGCATTACAATAAATCGTTCTGCTAATGATGATTAAATCTAATGATCGCATAGCTCGGATCACATCAAACCATGCAAATTATTGTTATTGTTATACTTTGTTTTAAAATTGTTAATGTTAACATCAGCACCTGTTTCCTGTAGATTTCGATTTCTATAGCTGATCTCAGTCTTTGGTTCACTGTAGTTTTGTTGACTTTGAATCTTGAATTTGCACATGTTTTGTCTTAATATTTTTTCAATAACATGTCATACTTTTTTCAAGACTCTTTGATGAATAAAAAGTTAAAAAGGAACAGTATTTAAAATTGAAATATTTTGTAACAATACTGTTAAAAAGTTTGTGGTCAGTCATTTTTTTCTGTCTTTTTTTTTGAAAGAAATTAATACTTTTATTCACCAAGGATGTGTGAAATTGATAAAAAGTGATAGCAAAGACTTTTATTTTGAATAAATGCTGTTCTTTTTATCTTTGCATCTTTATCATTTATCAAAGTCACAAAATGATGATGATAATAATAATAATAATAATAATCATGTTCATATAGCCTACCTAATTCATCACGATAAGCTGTAGCCAACTGAGTAAAAAATTTAAACTGTCTTACGTCATTCATGTTGTAGCCTGTCTGAGAAAAAAAATAGTAGTAGACAATAAAATGTATGTAGCCTAAATGTAGAAGGAGGTCCGGTGTTTATGTACAGTTGTGTCCACTTCAAGACTGCTGCTGTTAAACTCTCAGTCAAGGCCACATTGACCTTGCTGTTATTACACAAAACCTGTAAAAAAAAAAGTGACCTTTCTATCGCTTTAACGGATTATTGTCATTACATCTGATCTGACACAAACGGTTTAGCGATACCAGTAAATTCCCCCCTTGCCAGCAGATGGCCCCAGACCCACAGGGATTAGAGTCAGGTCAAATCATGTTTATTTTTAGAGCTTTTCATAATATCATTTAAAAGTTTCAGAGTCTCAAATAGGCTATGATTTATTGTAGTTAGACCCTACTTCAAAATTTTAGATTTGATCATTATGTCACTTTTTCTCTTTCTTTCTTTTCAATTAAAAAAAAAAAATCATTGAAATATTGGAATAGTTTGTTTACCATACTTTGTTTAATGAAATGCATATGAAAAGTAGCAAAAATAAATCATGATGGTAGGCTAACAGAAGAAAAGAGAAGGAATCTGTTAGGGCTAATAAAAATATGAACCCCTTGGGCATAAAACCTGAAAAATGAATAACTGGCACATAATTTCAAATATTTTTATTACAAAATGATAAATAATGTTTACCAATTACTTACTATAATTACTATTAGTAGGCTATACCACCAATTCGTGCGGATCGAAAATTGTGAAGAACGATATCATTATTAGGCTACGATAGATAGATAGATAGATAGATAGATAGATAGATAGATAGATAGATAGATAGATAGATAGATAGATAGATAGATAGATAGATAGATAGATAGATAGATAGATATTTTTGTGGTCGCAGAAGTCTCCAACCAATCACGGGGTCCACAAAGGGTCATGTGACCGGAGCAGGAAGAGTGACTGAGCGGCTATTATAGGTTCTTTGAATCGTCGTTGATACACGCGGTGTTCTGACTGAGTGGAAAATGGCACCTACAGGTAAGAAATAGAAGAGCACGTATTATACTGCTAGAATATAAGAACATGAACATAACTGTCTGCTGTTTAAATGAAGCTTAAGTAGTACCGATGTGGTGTTTGTAGCTTGTTAGCACAGTGAGCTAGTATTCGGTGGGACAGCTGTGATGTTCGGTCAGCTGGTGCCGCTCGAATCCGCATCCGCCATCAGGTTCTGACAAGTAAACACACGAGACTTCGCCCTCCCACAATGACAGGGCCCAAATTTCATTATGCATTAATTTTCATGATTTCTCCTCTTTAAACAATTCCTCTATTCTTCTGGTGCTGTTTTTCTATTCGTAATGCTGGCTCAACTTAATTAGATTTGTCAAGTTCAAGTAGAGCAAGGTTAGCTGGTTAACCTTTAAGCTCTAAGGTTTAATCGCAAACTCATCACACACCCTCAGCAATATCTTTCACAATAAATGTAACGAGTTTTCATTTGGCGCTAAAGGAGTTCGCATTAAAACCTATTTATCACTTAAAACAAAGGCCTTTCTGAACTAATCGTTTTACCATGAAGTAGAACAATCGAAAGTTGTGATTTATTAACAGAACACGTTTCTTGATCCACATTTATTTTCAATGTGTTCATACATCACTCATTCTGTTGTATGATTCAATCTAAGCTGTAATGTTCATTGTTCAGGTGAAGTTGTGTTTGGCTCTGGGGATCGGGTCTGTGATGACAACCGTTTACGCTGGGACCTCACTCCTGACCAGATCCACCAGCTCACTGAAGAGCTTATTGCCAAGACCAAAAAGGTGTATGACTCGGTCGGCGTCCTGGACTTGACCAGTGTCAGCTATGAGAACACCCTGAAGGCTCTGGCTGATGTGGAAGTAGAGTACACAGGTAGAAATCAATTGAATTAGTTATTATTATTATTATCAGTATTGTTTTGCCTAAAGATAATAAACCCTAGGGCAATTAAAATTTAATGGTGGCAAATGTGTTGCACAAAAATTATTTAAATTTGATCTAACACTTATTTTATACAACATGATACTGATATTTCTGATATACTAATATTTCACTGATAAATAGAAATGTATTGTCTCAACACTTCTGTTCTTTGGTTATTCGGTTATTGTTTGTTTCTGATTACTTTTAACCAAATAGTTCAGCCCTGAGGTGACATTTACAAAGTAACATGCCAGGTTTCTCTATCTATCTACATTTGTAAGCTCCATAGAAAAATGTCTGAGTGTGCAGGAAAGCTGTGTGCAGTTGGATACACCATTCAGCACTTTTTGCATAATGACACGCTGACCAGCCTGGGCACTCCCCACTGTGCATTGTTAAGGTGTTGAATTAGCTGTTTTTTAATTCCATCTAAATAAAATAAAAAATGTCCCTTTCTTTTTCTTTACATTCTTCATAGATAGATGTAACATTGAATTCAAAAACATGCACATATAATTTAAAATGGGGCTGGTGCATTGGCCAATAAAAGCAATTATTTTCACTATCGCCCAATGATCAGCCAATTATATCCTGTTAATCAAAAAATGTGTCAGACTGCAACTCGTACTGTGTTTGAAGAAAATGGCTCATATGTTGAATGTAGGCCTGTTGAAGTTAAGGCTACAATAACGAAGTAACAGTTATAATGTTAAAGCAGGCTCTTTTTAACCCTATGAATCACCCATAGTTCAAGCCAGGATTGCCAGGGTCTGCATTTTTTCCCTAAACCAAATGTTATTTGTTGTGCGTCTCCCATCCAATAATCGCAAAGTGCTTTGTGCTACTATTACTGTTATGTTACTAACATTGTAAAGGATTAGTTCACCCCAAAATGAAAATTCTGTCATTAATTACTCACCCTAATGTTGTTCCAAATCTATAAAACTTTTGTTCATCTTTGGAACACAAACAAAGATCTTTTTGATGAAATCTGAGAGATCCATATCTCTCCATTGACTGCTTTTGCAACAATCATTTTGATGCTTCAAAAAGTTCATAAAGAGATCATAAAACAAATTCATATGAATCGAGTGGTTTAGTCCAAATGTTTTAAAGAGACTTTTAATGATGAACAGATTTAATTTAGACTTTTGCTCACATGTAAATATTGATCAGCACACATAAGCAGAAACTTAACCGAACCTGAATAATGGACAAAAACAAACCTCTTCCAGAATCTCAAACATGCTGCATAACCAGTGAGGTTCATTAGACTATATATATATAATATATATGTGTGTATATACAAAATGCTCCTCTTTAGGGTTAATTTCTCAAGCGAACTAACATGCTGTGGCCACAAAATGCCTGAAGTAAATATAATTCTGCATGAGATTATTCTTAAGGTGTTTTACTAATATCCTTCAGCAGGTGAAACACTGGTTGGAATATTATGCATGTAAACATAACGATCAATTGTCTCTTCTTCTGTGCGTTTTACTTCTTCTGAAACTTTTATTTTATTTTTTATTTTTTTGTAGTTCAGCGGAACATGTTGGATTTCCCTCAGCATGTGTCCCCATGTAAGGATGTCCGCGGGGCCAGCACCGAAGCTGATAAGAAGCTGTCAGAGTTTGATGTGGAGATGAGTATGAGGGAGGATGTTTATCAGAGAATCGTGGCTCTGGAGGTGAGCAGGGACTGAGCACTGGCACATCTCTCTCAGGAACTAAACACTAGTATCTCTCAGGGACTGAACTGAGCTTTGACAAAGTTGAGGAAACCTGTGAACTGACTTTGCAATATAAGACGCGCATTAGTGTGTGATTGCACCGTCATGTGTATAATTTTATTAGCCATGAATGGTATAAAAACAGGTAAAGGTGATGTAAGTTTAAAACGCCTTCTGAACATCTGATCATTTATTTTTTTTAATATATTTTTATTTTTATTGTTGTCTTTTTTGTTTTATACAGGAGAAGCTGTCAGATGAGAGTGTGACACCCGAGGCCAAGCGATATATGGAAAGACTCATAAAGCTTGGGAAGAGAAATGGCCTCCATCTTTCCAAAGAGATGCAGGAGGTCAGATATTAAAATCTTCCTTTCAGTTTGCTGTGTAACAGTAGAACAAACACTCTTTTCTGGCCTGTAACTGAGTTTTGTCTTCCCTGTAACAGGAGATCAAAAAGATCAAGAAAAAAATGAGCAATCTGTGTATCGATTTCAACAAACACCTGAATGAAGATACAACTTGCCTGTATTTCTCTCGAGAAGAGCTTGGTGGGTGGGCAGAGTACTTTCCTTTCAGAGAGACACAGAGGAATTGATTGTAGTGCCTCCTTAAGTCAGTTATGAAATTTTTTTATTATAATAAAGTGTAATGCAACTTTGGGTGTAAATAATTTTTACATGGTTTACCCTAAATGCAGAAAACTGTATTTGCAACAAAATTGCAACCAAAATTATATATAAATGATTTTTTTTATGTATGTATATATTATATTATATTATATTATATTATATATACATTTAGTTATAGACAAATGTACTGATTTGCTAAAATCATACTTTTCAATGCAAAATGAAAGGGGGATGTTAGATTTTAGGAGCTTGTTTTCTCCCTCAGCTTGATCAGCTTTGCACAATTCATTGACAAAAAAAAAAAATCATAACACAGTGTTTTGTCATGCTACACTACAACATGTTGAGGAAAACTGCATTAATTTAAAAAAAAATTCTGCGCAATTGTATTAGTTAATAGAATTGCTACTTTTAGTTGCCTGATAATCAGTGCTCATGTAAACACTTTTTTTTTTCTGTTACACTTTTTTTAGGTGGGCTTCCTGAGGATTTCCTCAACTCTCTGGAGAAGGATGAGTCTGGAAAACTGAAGCTCACTCTGAAGTATCCTCATTATTTCCCCACCATGAAGAAATGCTTTGTCCCAGAGACACGGAAGAAGTTAGAGGAGGCTTTCAACTCGCGCTGCAAAGAGGTCGGCCATCCCAGAAATCGCCTGTAACCAGATTTACCCAAAAATACTATGTGGGAGATGCTTTAAAGTAATGCAAGTGAATAATTTTAATAATGTTATTGTAATGATTACCTTGACAGGAGAACTCTGCTATTCTGAAGGAGCTTGTAGAGTTGCGCTCTAAGAAGAGCAGCCTACTGGGCTTCAGCACTCATGCTGACTTTGTGCTTGAGATGAACATGGCCAAGGCCTCCAAGAAGGTTGCTACTTTCCTCGGTAATGACTACCTTTAGTCAAGTCAAGTCATCTTTATTTATATAGCGCTTTTTACAATGCAAATTGTGGCAAAGCAGCTTTACATTAATAATTGGCAAATAATTTTGGCTGCACAGCAGCTCCCAAAGAAAATGGTGTCATTGTCCAGCTTATTCTATATATTATTGATTCATTCCGTTGCAAATATCAATAGTTATTAGTCTAGTTAATTTAGGTATAGCAGCACTGACAGACAGTGACGTAATCGTCCGGCTCAGCTCAGTTCACATACAACGACGCCAAATGCAGGCATGTCAAAAACACTGCTGAATATCAAGCAAGTGTCCCCAACTTACGTAAGCCAAAGGCAACAGCGGCAAGGAACAAAAACTCCAACAAATGGAGAAAAAAACCTTGTGAGAAACCAGGCTTAGTCGGGGGGCCAGTTCTCCTCTGGCCAACAGTGAACACTTGTCCGATACTCAGGCAGAGTTACAGGTCATTAAACCGATTTAGAATCGCAACAGTCAAAATATTTAATCTAGTTCCATCTAGTTTAAGATCTTTTTGATCACGCCAGTATGGGACGGTTTATTGGGATATGTGCCACTGGCTGATGAGTCGGTAAGGTCTTCACAAAGGATGAGCTAGTTAACACAGTCTCCGCCGACACCCCAGGGCCACATTGCTGCCGCACACAGGCACAGGTTCCCCGTCCGACCCGGACACGGCCCAGATCCAGCCGATCACGTTAATTGGTAAACCTCGGGATAAGCAGAGAGACAAAAATTAGCGTAGACGCCATTCTTCTTCAGATGTAGTGAGTACATCTGGTGTTATAGGAAGTGTTCCCGGTTCATGATGGTAGCATGGTGCTACCACCCCCATGCTTCACAGTAGGGTTGGTGTTCTTGGGGTGGTACTCATCATTCTTCTTCCTCCAAACACGTTTAGTGGAATTATGACCAAAAAGTTCTATTTTGGTCTCATCTGACCATATGACTTTCTCCCATGACTCCTCTGGATCATCCAAATGGTCATTGGCAAACTTAAGACGGGCCTGGACATGTGCTGGTTTAAGCAGGGGAACCTTCCGTGCCATGCATGATTTCAAACCATGACGTCTTAGTGTATTACCAACAGTAACCTTGGAAACGGTGGTCCCAGCTCTTTTCAGGTCATTGACCAGCTCCTCTCGTGTAGTTCTGGGCTAATTTCTCACCTTTCTTAGGATCATTGAGACCCCACGAGGTGAGATCTTGCATGGAGCCCCAGTCCGAGGGAGATTGACAGTCATGTTTAGCTTCTTCCATTTTCTAATGATTGCTCCAACAGTGGACCTTTTTTCACCAAGCTGCTTGGCAATTTCCCCGTAGCCCAATACTTGTGGGACTTTCTAAAATTTACAGATAAGGATTTAACCATAAAATGTCAGTTATGCGCTGAGGGAAACACGCGTGCATCATGCATCTGTCAAAGCATGACAGGGCAAGACGTGGTAAATGCTTATGCTTTTGTTTTGAAGCACTTATAAATATAAAGCATTCTCATGTTATAGACTTGGATCATGTACCTTTCACGAAGGTGCTCCATATGTTTCCTCCGCTATTTTTCATAAGCGTTTTGTCCATAGAAATGGGTTATTCTCTACTGTAAAGCAATGTGACTGGCTGATGGTTTACTGGGCACAGCATGCAGTCACGACTTATTGAAAACCAAATTATTATAATAATCGATTTTATCGATTAGTTGTTGCAGCCCTACTGTTAACTTTAGTTGATAAAAATGAAAGTTCATTTTTAGTTTGTTAGCTCAGGTCTATGAAATAATAATAGTAATGATAATAACAGATACTTTTGTTTTTAATAATGTATTTGTAAATGTTGAAGTTAACAATAAGTTTAATTAATGCTTAATTTATAAATGCTGCATTTTCATTGTTAGTTGATGTTAACAAATTTAATTAATTATATCGTTTTGGTAATTTAGTACATCTTTGTGATATTGTGTATACCCTTTGTTCCGTTTTCCCCTGTAGAGGATCTGGCCCGTAAACTAAAGCCACTGGGTGAAGAGGAGAGGGCTGTTATTCTGAAGCTTAAGGAACAGGAGAGCCAGAAGAGAAATTTGCCCTTCACTGGAGAACTCCACGCCTGGGACACACGCTACTACATGACCCAGGTGGAGGAGACCCAGTATGCTGTGGACCAGAACCAGCTAAAGGAATATTTCCCAATGGAGGTGGTTACCAAGGGTCTTCTGGACATCTATCAGGAGCTGCTTAATCTCACCTTTCAGCAGGTGGAGGGAGCACCTGTGTGGCATGATGATGTAACGCTGTACTGCGTTAAAGACCGCTCCTCCGGCCTGGTGGTTGGCCAGTTTTATCTGGATCTTTTCCCCAGGTAAGCACAAATACCTAGTTTCTACAGAAATTGTTCTGGTGAGGATCTGAAAATCTTCCATTCTTAAGAATACAATTATTCTTAACTACTATTTTTTTTTTAAACAAAATTATGAATATGTATTCCTAAAAATACTTAAGAATGTTAATTTGTTTTTTAGAATTCAGATTCTTAAAGAATCATAAATAACTCTTAAAGGGTTAGTTCACCCAATAAATGAAAATTCTGTCATTAATTACTCACCTTCATGTTGTTCCAACCCTGTAAGACTTTCGTTCAACTTCGGAACGCAAATGAAGATAATTGTGATGAAATCTGAGAGCTTTCTGTCCCTCCATTAACAGCCTCTGCAATTGCAGCTTTGACGAATCGAGCAGTTTGGTCAATTTTCTGAAGAGACTAGATTGCGTTTTATGGTGAACAGATTTAATTTAGGCTTTTACTTTCATATAAACCTTGATCTGCGAACATATACAGAAGCGAGAACAAACCTCTTCCGAAGGCTCAGACATGCTGTGTAACCAATGTGCTGTGTAACTTACATTCTCGTGTGTTACGCTCCAGTTTGAGCTTCCGGAAGAGGTTCAGTTGAGCTTTTGTTAATGTTCGATGATCAAGGTTTATATGTGAATAAAAGCCTAAATTAAATCTGTTCATTATAAAAAAGCAATAAAATCTCTCCAGAAAATTTGCTCGATTCATATGGATTAGTCTTCCAATCTCTTTATGAACTTTTTTTCATCCACCTTGAAATGTTGACTGTAAACATGGAGGCTTTTCAGATTTTCTGTCACTGTGTTCTCTCCATATTTACTTTGCAGCCTTTAGCCACTGCCTGCACACTGGATCCCTCACTGGAAACGGAAAATAACTTGATCCCATTAAACCTTTACTCTTTGAATTTGTTGGTGTCAAAACTAAGGTTGACTGGTAGTGGATTTGACCGTACTTGCCGATTAAAAACTAGCTGGATAAAAAACAAACATAACACTCAAATAAACCAGTGCTGGGGGGTAGAGCTGCAACTAACGATTATTTTTTCTGTCGACTAATCTAACGATTATTATTATTATTATTTTCGATTAGTCGACTAATCTAACAATTATTTTTATTAAGGTTTTTTTTTTTTTATTAATCTAGTGATCTTTTTTTACTTAAGAAGTTAGAACTAATTTAGCAGTTCATTGAGGTGTAGAAACACTGGGACACTCCATTATGTAATAATACGATTTGATTTTGATTAAAAATAAGCCACTTATGTGTGGTCGTCCAGTGGTAGACATTTGAACTTTAAAATGAAGAGTGTCAAAGACTTTCTATACAGTCTTAAAGGAACTTTGATAGTGTTCAAGTCCTGGAGTTTGGCGAGTGCGCAGGGCGGGAATCAGGAGCGCGAGCAACTCAAACCTTGCACGTGCGAAAGATAACGTCCGCGCACATCCAAATAAACTTCTTTGAAATGCAAAGCTGATTTTCGTTCGCTCGAAATATTTTCTTATTTGAGAGACGAAGATTTTCTCCTCAACTCAGTTCACGCGCGCGCAAAAATTTGGCAGAGATCCAATTCCATAGGTGGTACGCCATTTCGGTTCTGCAAAGGGAACAAAGGACCGTTTTATTTGGCCTCTGTTTAAAGTGTTCCCATACTTTTGATAATCGTGGTCTAGGTTTTTGTGATTGTGACGTATTTTCGTAGTCGACGTAATCGATGACGTCGACGCGTCGTTTTAGCACTACTGGGGGGTATTCCAGAAAGCAAGGTTAACTTACTGTCAGACATTCAGGTGCATCTCAATAAATTAGAATGTTGTGGATAATCATTTATTTCAGTAATTCAAGTCACATTGTGAAACTTGTGTATTAAATGAATTCAATGCACACAGACTGAAGTAGTTTAAGTCTTGGTTGTTTTAATTGTGGGGATTTGGGCTCACATTTAACAAAAACCAACCAATTCACTATCTTAACAAATTAGAATACTTCATAAGACCAATAAAAAAAATATATTTTTATTGAATTGTTGGCCTTCTGGAAAGTATGTTCATTTACTGTACATGTACTCAATACTTGGTAGGGAGTGATCAGTTTGTGGCACTGCTGAGGTGGTATGGAAGCCCAGGTTTCTTTGACAGTGGCCTTCAGCTCCTTTGCATTTTTTGGTCTCTTTGTTTTTCATTTTCCCTCTTGACAATACCCCATAGATTCTCTATAGGGTTCAGGTCTGTTGAGTTTGCTGGCCAGTCAAGCACTCCAACACCATGTTCATTTAACCACCTTTTGGTGCTTTTGGCAGTGAGGGGAGGTGCCAAATCCTGCTAGAAAACGAAATCAGCATCTTCAAAAAGCTGGTAAGCAGAAGGAAGCATGAAGTGCTCCAAAATGTCTTGGTAAACGGGTGCAATGACTTTGGTTTTCAAAAAATACAATGCAAAAAACACCAGCAGATGATATTGCACCCCAAATCATCACACACTGTCGAAACCTAACACTGGACTTCGAGCCCAGTGTTCAACTTGGGATATTAGCTTCTCCACCATTCCTCCAGACTCTAGGACTGAAATGGACATACTCTAGGACAAATGAAATACAAAACTTGCTCTTATCTGAAAAGAGGACTTTAGACAACTGGGCAACAGTCCAGTTCTTCTTCTCCTTAGGCCAGGTAAGACACGTCTGTGGTTCAAGAGTGGCTTAACAAAAGGAATACGACAACTGTAGCCAAATTCCTTGACACGTCTGTGTGTGGTGGCTCTTGATGCCTTGACCCCAGCCTCAGTCCATTCCTTGTGAAGTTCACCCAAATTCTTTAATCGATTTTACTTGACAATTCTCATAAGGCTGTGGTTCTCTTGGTTGGTTGTGCATCTTTTTCTTCCACATTTTTTGCTTCCACTCAACTTTCTGTTAACATGCTTGGATACAGCACTCTGTGAACTGCCAGCTTCTTTGGCAATGAATGTTTGTGGCTTACCCTCCTTGTGAAGGGAGTCAATGATTGTCCTCTGGACAACTGTCAGATCAGCAGTCTTGCCCATGATTGTTTAGCCAAGTGAACCAAGCCACAAATCATCACAATTAAAATAACTGAAGACTTAAACTACTTCAGTCTGTGTGCATTGAATTTATTTAATACACACATTTCACAATTTGACTTAAATTACTGAAATAAGCTTTTCCACAACATTCTAATTTGAGATACACCTGTACACCTTGAACTCTTGGTTGATTAACCCAAACCGTGCGTACTCAAGGTATGCTGGTTCCAAAAACATGTCCCGGGAGTAAGTTCAGCCAACCCAGAGTATGTTCCTGATTAACACAAGACATTCTCAACTGAGCCATGAATGGATGATTCTCCATGGAAACAGACGCCAAGAAAAAGCACACCAATCTACTTCATCCTCATTTTGTTTAATGGTGATTTACATAACCTATTAGTGTGCAATCTTTAATTTAATTTTTATTCACAGAGAATAAGAGATATTATTTGATGCTAATTATTCAATAAGATATCACACATATATTTTATTATAGAAATTATTCCTGCTCCATTCCAGGTTATGTTCAGAGAATAGGTTGCTATGGCTACTTGCATACCCTGAAAATTACCTTCATTTTTGGAATTGAAAGTTGAGTTTATCCGCTTACTTGCTCTTAAACATACCCAGGAATACCACATAACCTGCTTTCTGGAATACCCCTCTGATCTTTATTATAAACAAACAAACAAACAAAAAGAAAAGAAAAACACAGTACTGACCAATGAAAATGTGCTGAATGAAATATATAAATGTGTTTAATTAATTATATTAATAAATATTGACGTAAATATGAATGCATTGAATGCTTTCAAACTGAAACAAAAAATAACCTTCCCATATAGCTCGAAAGCAACCCGATAACCGATTGTTCCACCAATCAGATATTGGTGCCGATTAATCTGCAAAACTGTACTGGATTGACCTATTCACGTTATATTATCCACTTTTTAAAATTGCATCATTTGAGATGAAATGCCAGACAAAACCATTTCAACTATGTAGCGCATCTATATTCCTATTTTTAACCAGAGATTTAAATAATGAAATGAGATATTGTTATTATTACTAATACAATTCTCATTATTCCAAGTGTGTGCCATTTTTATTCACATTAGACAATCATGCAAGCAGAAAACACAAAAAAATGCTCAGTTTTATTTCTGAGATGCCATACTAATATAATAATTTATTATTAATTTATATAATTTATTTTTACAAGCATCCACACAAGAAACAATTACCATCCGAATAGGGCTTTAGAAAATATATATCCTGACCGCAGAGCCTCCATGGCAGTTCAGCTGGATTAATCGCTAATTCTCCCTTATCTCTGTAGGGAGGGTAAGTACGGCCATGCTGCTTGCTTTGGCCTGCAGCCCGGCTGTTTGCTCCCGGATGGGACCAGGCAAATGTCTGTGGCTGCCATGGTGGCTAATTTCAGCAAGCCCACTGCTGACGCACCATCCCTGCTGCAGCACGATGAAGTGGAAACGTACTTCCATGAGTTTGGACATGTGATGCACCAGCTTTGTGCTCAGGTCTGAAATTAAGGCTTTCAGTGTCACTTAGGTTGCAACTGTTTTGCAGTCTGTAAAGATTGAATGTGGAATATGTGCTTTTGTTTGTTCAGGCTGACTTTGCAATGTTCAGTGGGACTCATGTTGAGAGGGATTTTGTGGAAGCTCCGTCTCAGATGTTAGAGAACTGGGTCTGGGAGAAGGAGCCACTGCAGCGCATGTCCAAGCACTACAAAACAGGAAACCCCATTCCAGAGGACCTTCTGGACAAACTCATCAAGTCCAGACTTGCTAACACAGGTGACCATAGAAAAATCAGACAGTGCTCATTTTCACAAACAAAAACCTGAACCTACAAGCTGGCTACAAGTCAACATGAAAAAAGTTTACACTGTAATTTGACATGCACTTTCCTGCTTTGTCTTATTATGAATGATTCTGTGAATGTAAATCCAAAGGAAACTTGTCTTTGTAAGCTGTTTATGTTCAATGTATTAATACTGAAACAGTTTTCGGTTTTCTGTCTTTTTATTCAACCCCTCACTTACAACCACCAACTCTATTTTGGTAGGAAATATGTCAGATTGCTACGGAAAAATGTCCTCCCAATATTCACAGATTTCAACATCTATTAAGAAGTCTGGCTTATTAAAGTGTCCTTCCTGTTTTTCAGGGTTGTTTAACTTGAGGCAGATAGTTCTGGCTAAGGTGGACCAGGCTTTGCACACAAAGAATGGGGTCGACCCAGCTGAGGAGTATGCAAAACTCTGCCTGGACATCCTGGGAATTCCTGCTTCACCAGGTAAAATGAGATTTGGGTGTCTGTAATAAAATAAAAAATATTTTCACTAAATGAACACAGTGAGGAATTACACGTTAATTGTACATAAAGTTACTACCTGGAATGAGGAGAAGCGCTTTAGTTTCATTATCTGTGCAATTTGACTTTTTTAAACTTTTAAAAAAAAATCCCTTTTTTAACTTAGTGACAGTCATAAAGGAATGATCCCACAGAATGCATTTTTGTTCTTAAAAAAATGAAACGCAGAAAAGTTGATGTAGTATTGTAGTACTTAATAGTGAATGCAGTTCCCCTGATGCAGTGCAATGGTCAGATGTCTGTCTAGTGCATGTTTACTTAAATTAAAAGCAGCGAAGCTTACTGCAAACAGCTCCCACAGGACTTTATGATTGGCCCAAAGCAAATTTCTTACACCAGCATGTCTTGCCCTTATACGTGATCATAGCTGTAATTCTATTCTTTGTTCACAAATAGCATCATATTCGTAATGTACTGGTAATGGTATGGTAAAAAATGCACTGGAAAATCAATTTTAAGGGGGCAAATATTGTCCCTTAATGGAAAGGGTGTGACTGCAGGCTAAGTGGAAGAGAGGAGGTAAGCAGAAGGTTTTTAAATGCCTCAGGGCGTATGCCATTTTAAAACAGTTTGGGAGCCACTAACTTACAGCAAAATTGGCACAAATGTGTATAATGAATATTTTTAAACATCATAACATTAAACAGAATAACATTTGCTGACTACTAAATGCAATTATTATGACCTCATCAGTACCTCCTTTATCTCATATATATATATATATAATGTTTTTTTTTTTTTTCTGTGCTCTTACAGGGACAAACATGCCTGCCACCTTCGGTCACCTGGCAGGAGGATATGATGCTCAGTACTACGGTTACCTTTGGAGTGAAGTCTTTTCCATGGACATGTTTTATGCCCGTTTCAAACAAGAAGGCATCATGGATCCTAAGGTTAGCTTAACCTAGAGTGCTTGTGGTTCCTGCGCAAAAATTTTGTACGTCTATTCATGTTTCTGTGTTAAACAGGTGGGTCTGGACTATAGGAAGTGCATTCTGAAGCCTGGAGGCTCTGAGGATGCTGCTGACATGCTGAAGAAGTTTTTGGGAAGAGAACCAAAGCAGGATGCGTTCCTCCTGAGCAAAGGACTCACGGCTGAGCTGGAATCTGGCACGCCCTGTGCCTGCTGACTGCCTGAATGTTAGGCTAAGCCGTTAAAGCCTCAGACTGATACCTCTGAAAAAAGAAAGAAAAAAAAACCCTAAAAGCTCATTCACTTAACACTCTTTCTCCCAACCTTGCACTTGTGTAAAGAGCTTTCACTATGGATGTTTGAAGCATTGTTTTACAATTGAAAATTGTATTGAAATCTGTCAAAAAAAAAAAGAAAAAAGACATCTCCAAATAACACCCTTGTTGTGTTTTAACTGTTTTGTGTTTTAACTGTTTTCTACAGAGCTTAATGAATTCCCTGTAGAAAATGTCAAGGACCTGCTTCAGTGCACTCATAACACATAATTTGGCTGATGTCACATACGAGATACCAGTTACAACAGGTCACTAGGAAAGCATTAACTTAATATTGGATAAATTTTACCCCAAAATCTAAAGAAATAAAAACAAGAAATTCCAGTTTGCTTAAAGAAAATTAAGACATATTAAGCACATTTGTGTCCCATATATATATATATATATATATATATATATATATATATATATATATATATATATATACACACACACACACACACACACACACATATACATACATATATATGTGTGTGTGTATATGTGTGTGAACAGTATATTTATACACAATACATATTAAGAATAATAAATTAATCATAACTTCATTACAATTTAAATTATGTAACATATATAATGGTTGTATTGTACTGACTATAATGTATTAATGTTTAAATAAATAAATAAATCTTAATTTAAAAAAAAAAATGCCACAGTTAAAATTGTAGCTTTTTGAGATGTAAAAAAATAAATACAACTAAAACCTTATCAGATGTTTTTCCACATTTAATGTAATTTTTGAAACCAAGAAAATTCATGCAAGAAATAAAAAGGTATTTTTTTTTTCATGTTAAAATATTGCATAAATTGCACAATTTTGCCTGTGGCAAAGCATCTACCTGACACCCTATTCCTTGGTGAGCGTGACTTGGGTTATTCTCTCTCGGGACTGGAGGATTCTGAGTGCGTTAGAGAAGCTAGAAACAAACAACACCGTAACAATGAACAGATGCAGAGGTTTAGTTAACAGTACAATAAAATCATCTGTTCCTGTGGGAGCATGCTCAGTTTACCAGGTTCACGTGAATTAAAATCATATTTTAATTATTTGTAAAGAGGAAAAAATGATTCCAAGGATCTTTGACTCATAATCAGAAATGAAGAGCAACAGTAAATGCATTTATACACTTCAGCTTAATTAAACGTTTGGCAGCTGCTCCTGGTCTCCAGGGTCTGATCTCTGCTGCAGGCGGCGGGTCGTAAACACCATGTCTCTCTCGGCCCTCCTGATCTCGGTGGATAAAATGACGGGTGCAGAGGAGAACAAACAATTGTGCCGGAGTGCTTCGCAACAGAGCTTATTTCTTTTCCTTATAGTGGAATACTGAGGAAAAAGTTTTTTTTTCGTCTGGGGGCGAAAATGAATGTTCCGCTTTCAGATCTACTCTTTCACTTCTCAAACTAAGCAGTGATGCTCCGTAGTTCTGGAGCTCATTATTCAATGCTGTAGATTTTTTGCTGGAGTCACTAAGATTTGGGTGGGTTATGAGGACAGAAGCATAGGTGATCACACTCTGGATTTATTAAGGTGTGTTGGTCAGGATGGCTGTGGTAGAGATGAGCGAAGCGCTTGGATTGGAGGCTCTACGGGGACAGAGCGCTGATGCTCTACAACCTGTTTCCAGAATGGTGCGGGTGTTCATCAGCTCCACACACTCAGGTACGGCGTGCACTGTGTTTTAGTCCCCTTAACTGTGTATTTTGCATGCATATATATGAGTTGTATAGACTTATACAAATGAATAAACCTCACATTTTATCAGCACATAATGTTCATATATATGTAGTAATTATTTCTAGGCTACAATATTTCTACATTTAAGTTTTGTGAGTTAAGGCAAGGTTCATTTTGTAGTAATATTGAAATATTAGAATAATCCTGTTGAGATGGTTATGCATTTTTGAATAATGATACAAAACCGTACAAATGACCATTGTACCAGGCAATCAATTTACACTTCTGATTTTGTAAAAATCTTATTGGCATAATAACTGTGTAATAAACAAGATAACATGCTATATTAAATGGCACAAAATAAACTTCTTCAGGACTTGCCATTAATAAACTACATTTTATTTGACAGACATGAAAAATGAGAGAAATGCATTCTGGGAGAAGGCTTATTCTGAGTTGCAGGCCCACTGCCAAAGTTTGGGTCTCTTCTTTGAGGTTTGTGTTGAAAATGTAGTCTAGTTTAACTCTGGTGGGAATGCTTTATTTATAACTATTTCACATTTTATTTTACTAAATATATCACTGGGTCAAAGAGCATTATATATATATATATATATATATATATATATATATATATATATATATATATAGGTTTGTTATTGTGAATTTTCTTTGGTTTTTCTCGCAGTTAGTGGATCTTAGATGCGGAGTGCATGACATCATCACAGCTGATCATTTGACAACAGAATTGTGTATTAAAGAAATTGAAACCTGTCAAAGAGTATCAGATGGACCGACTTTTATTGTAAGTGTCATTAGCATTTACATTTCATTCCATTCAGTCTTTGCCATTTAATCCCTTTAGGTCATCAGGCTTGTTTTGGTTCTCATTTAAAATCCCTAAGCATAAGTGTAATGCTATATCTCTGCTTTACACTGTTTGTTTTTGTCAGGCCCTGCTCGGTAATCAGTACGGTCATCGCACCATCCCACACCTTATACCAGAGACGGAGTTTGAGTTGCTGGAATCAAAACTTTCCAAAGATTCAGAGAGTTTAATGCTCCTTAACCAATGGTTCTCCAAAGACAGTAATTCAGTTCCACCCACATATATCCTCCAGCCAATCACAGCTCACTATCCTCATTACAATGACAGAGGTTCTGAGAGCAGACAGTTGCATGATAATGATGTCATATCCTGGAATCTGACAGAGTCACGACTGCTGCAGGCTCTCCGCACTGCTGCCCAACAGGCTGAGAGAGATGGGGACATCAGTGTTGACCACAAGCACAAGTTTTTCAAATCTGGTAAGAGATTATGAAACCATGAATATGGTGCAGAATTGGGCCATTTTTTTTTTTGTCATCCCAGACCTGTGTGACTGACCAACTTCAGCGTAACACAAATAAATAATAACAAATAATAATAATACATTTTTTGAATAATGTTTTTATCCATTCATACGGTCACTAGGTTCCAAAACAACACTGGGACCCACTGACTTTCATTGTTTTTTTTAATAAATATTGTCTTTTGTGTTCTGCTGAAGAAAGAAATGCATACAGGTTTGAAGTGGCAAGAGGGTGAGTTAGTATCATAGGAGTTTCATTTTACTTTTATTTTATTTCTGTGTTTATGATTTTTACAATAATGTAACCAAACAGGATGTTACTTCTTGTGTGTTAGTTTTAGATAATTTTGTTGTATTTGGTCAAATCACATGGTAACAGGGTTGTAAAATGTGGGACATGACTAAATATTATGTTTTTGGTAAATAAAGTGAGTAGTAAAAGATGTTAGATTATAGTTTATCTATAAAACACACACACACACACACACACACACACACAAAAACATAGTATTTCAACTTCTAATTATTAGAAAAATGTGACCCAGTACCATATTTATGGAAAGAGTCTTCTAAGTTTATACTTAGTCCTGTCCTACTTTTCCTTTAATTTAAATTATTGTTATGTTCTTTACGTATGTTTCATAGTGTTAGAGTGTGAAATGGAGCACGGCTTTCTCAAGGCTCAAAGGGATGCATCAGCTGTGCTGTTTATCCGTGAACTGCCTCGACTTAGTAAAAGAGACTGCAAGAAAAATTTTGCAAAGTTTCTCCTGGACGTCACAGCTGATGGCTTGCTTGACACAGAAGCCCGGGAGCTCTTGGCCGACCTGAAGCAACGCATCTGCAACACAGGTCGCCTCCAACCTCTCTGCATGGAGCTCAGCAAAGGAGCTATGGACCCGAGTCGCAAAGAACACAAGGAATACCTGGGAAAACTGTGTGAGCAGGTAACATCTCAAATGAAGGAACTAATCAGCAGGAACGCTCTGCAAACTTCAGGAGGTTGTAGCACAGTAGATCCAGGATGGTCCTGGTTGAAACAGGAGCTCCTTCATCATGCCATGCTTAGTGAGGAGAAGTGTTCTGTGTTTAAAGGGAGGGACAGCACTCTGGGAAAGATCTGCATCACCATGTGGGAGTCCACTAATGCTTACCATGAACCTCTTCTGGTTCTTGGACCTTCAGGGGTTGGTAAAACAGCTCTGCTTTGCAAACTGGCACAGGAAATGCGAGGCGTTGTTGATCATCGGGGAATTGTGGTGCTGAGGCTGCTGGGAACATCTCCACTCAGCTCGGATGTTGACTCTGTTCTTAGAGGTTTATGTCTTCAAGTGTGTGGAGCTTCAGGGTTGAAGTTCCCCCACCGACATATTGCCAACATGCATGAAGAGCTAGTCCGGTTTTTCCATTCCATGCTGGAAGATGTGTCGAAACAAGGAGACACGCTCCTGCTCATTCTTGACTCAGTGGACCAGCTGTTAGAGGCAGACAAGCCCCATAAACTAGACTGGATACCAAAAGCGATCCCACCTAATGTACATATTGTGCTATCTGCATCTGATGACTCTGCTGAGAAATTCAAATCTTTGGTTTTACCAGAACAAAACATCTTTAGAGTGGAACTTCTCACAGACGATCAAGGGAAAGATGTCATTGATGCCTACATGAGCAAAGCTGGACGCAAGCTGACATCAGAACAGTTTGACACCATCTTAATCAGCTTCCAGCAAAGTGGAAGCCCTTTGCATCTGAGACTCATACTCGACATTGCCAAGCAGTGGCCCTCCTGGACTTCCATGTCTAGTGTTCACCTGGGCATCTCTGCACAGGAAGTGATGACACAATTTGTGCAATCACTTGAAGAGAATCATGGGAAGAAGCTAGTTAGTCATGCTTTGAGCTTCATATTGTTATCGAGGTAAGTCATATTGTGTTATGTTGGTGTGGCAAGAACTTTTTGATGATAGATGAGGATGCTTTGTTAATTTAGTATAATGGCATCTTTGCACTGCTGTGCTGTCTCCCCTCCAAATTATATGTAAAAATGCATGACAGGCAGTCATTCTGTGATAGTACATGAGAATCCAAGGTTGTGCATCATTCAGAATTTAATTGATACCACATTTTAAAAAGTTTATTTTATTTCTAGTAATAATAGTTTTTTATATATATATTTTCATGGTTAGCATTTTATTAAGTAGCATCGTGCCACATTAAAAAGTCTGCACAAATACACTTGTGGTGTATTTGCCACTTTAGATGAGTCAAGTACTAGCCTTCATAATTGGCAGGTCTAACTCTTATTCTTGACATTTCACACTGTAATGGAAGTCTATGTTTTTAAATGTAATTATTTATATTCAACAGATATGGACTATCGGAAGCAGAGTTACAGGATGTCTTGTCATTAGATAATGATGTTCTGGCTGAGATCTATAAGTACTGGCTTCCTCCAAGCCACACACTCCTGCGATTCCCGCGTCTTCATTGGTCACGTCTCCGGCATGATCTGAGAGCTCATCTGGCCGAGAGATGGGAGGGGGGTGTTATTCTACTGGGTTTTGCTCACAGGTAAAGGTTTGCTTAGTCCTTTTTGTTTGCCACCACAGAATTTTCAAAAATACAATCAGTGAAATGTAATATTTTCTTGCCTGATGGCAGAAGAGGAATGGAGAACAACAGTATACAAAATCATGTTGTTTTTACCAAAACATTTTGGTTGTTGTAGTTGCCAGAATAATTGTGTAAAAAAATACAGCAAATATATTTACAGAGAAACATGTATATTTTACAGTATAAATCTGTAATTTACCAAATTTAAATTTAAATTAAATTAAACCTGTAAATTGAACAACCACACTGCTATTAAAATCTGTTTTATACCTTTAAAACCTACTGATAAATGAGGTAAAAGAGGAAGCCACATAAAGAATCATGAAGTTCATCACAAGGCGTGTATAGAAGGTGCACACAGTCATTCATGCAAACACCATCATGGAAACATACATGACACTTGAATTATGCAATAAAAATTCATTAAACTACATAAGATGTCACATAAAACCCAAATGTAACTGATAACAAAAACAGTAACACTTTATAAGGTTCATTAGTTAACATTAGTTAACTACTGTAGCGGGGTTCAACGGGCAGTATTGCTTGGAAAGGAAGAGGACAGGGTCGGGTAGGACTGCTGCTGAGTATTCTCTTTATTTAAACATAAACCAAAAAGGTACACGTAAACGGCGCTAAGGCGCGTACTCTATACATAACACTGTAGACTTGAATTTATCTCCAACAGGCAGGTCTCGATCGGCATGAGAAGCCAGGCGTCAGCAGCAGTCCATCTCTCTCTCGCTCTTCCGCCGTCTCTGCTTCCCTTATATCCGATCTCTCCACGCCAATCACTGTAATTAGACGCAGGTGTTCGTTATTTGCGCTTAACCCACTTACTCACCGCCTTTCTCCCGATTCGCTCTCCCGCTGCAGACCTCGCTGAACCACGCCCCCCTCGCCACAACTACATTAAGTGAACATGAAATAATAATGAACTGCACTTCTACAGCAATTAATAATATTTTTAATGTTAATTTCAACATTTACTTATACATTATTAAAATCTTGTTAACATTAGGTAATGCACTGTGAACTAACATTCACTAACTAACGTTAACGAAGATTAGTAAATACAGTAACAAATGTATTGCTCATGGTTAGTTCTGTCAGAGTCTGTTTCACTACACTTCCCAGCATCCTTCACTTCCCTAACCTGCACACCATCTGCGGTCAACCCTCATCACCAGCTGTCTTCACCTGCACATCATCATCTGCACTCACTACTTAAGCACTACCATTTCTGCATTTCTGGATCTGGTCTCTGCTACACGTTGCTGCTAGTGTCTCACCGAGACCACACAGACCCACCTGATACCTACTGGCTTTCCCATCCTGTTCCGATGATCTTCTTCTGCATGTTCGTATTGCTCCCAGCCATCATCTACAACAAGGAAACCACATGCCTGAAGATAAGTCACCACTGCCTGCAAATAAACTGTTATATCACTTACCATCTGTCCTTGTCTGTGTCTGACAGAAGACCAGACCACAAAGGAAGACCACATGAGCTGGGAACTTGCTGGACAGATCGCGGCAGTGGCACAATCTAGCCATGATCTGTTCACATTCACCTGCCATTTCTGTTCTCTCATTCACAGAAGTCCCTTGGACAATAACACCATCAAGGCATTGTGTTGGGTGGGAGTAAACTTCGTGGATCCACGGGAACTCCTCGATCTCGCCGGCCTGGACTGGAGAGAGGCCATCTCCCAATGCCTGGAGAGTTTCTTTCCTCAGTCATTGTTCCTGCCAGCCCCAGGGCCTCGTCCTAAGATGGCCACCACTCAACTACAGTCATCTTCTCCCTTCCTGAACCCCCACCCATCACAGCCCGTCCAACATCACTTCCCGTCATAGTCGCCGCCAAGCCCGAGCCCTTAGTGAAGATGGCCACTGCCAGACCTGAGCCCTCAGGTGAGATGGGTGCCACCACGCTGGAGCCCTCAGGGAAGATGGCTGCCACAAAGACTCCCTCCTATGTTCCGAGTCCGGAGATGACTCCCGTTCTTGTCCTTGAACCCTCTCCGGAGGCCACAGAGGATCTGTGTCTGATAGACTTCTGCACAGAGCCCACTCCTGTATCTCCAGCGCTCCTTCCTGAATCCTCCCCAGAACTCCATCCTGAATCCTCCCCAGAGCTCCCTCCTGAATCCCCCCCCCCAGAGCTCCCTGAATCTGCTCCAGTTACATCCCCGGCGAAAGTGGCTGAGCCTGGGGTCTGGGAGAAGGCCACACAGGCCTCACCATCATGGCCACCCGAGCTGCCTGATCCGCCATACCGTCCTGGAGACAACCAGTCCAGATCACCCGTCACATCTCCAGGACACCTGACGCACCCCCCCCCCGGCTATACCATCTTTGGCACGCGGACGCGCCTACCAGGAGGGGGAAGTACTGTCACAGTCTGTTTCACTACACTTCCCAGCATCCTTACTTCCCTCACCTGCACACCATCTGCAATCAACCCTCATCACCAGCAGTGTCTGCACCTGCACATGATCTGCACTCACTACTTAAGCACTCTGTACCTGCATTTCTGGTCTGGTCTTGTCACTGCTAGACATCCTTGCAAACGTTGTTGCTATACGTTGTTGCTAGTGTCTCACCTGCAACATGGAAATCACCGGTCACACGCCTGAATATAAGTCACCAAGACATCAAACCTGCATATTCTCACCAGCATCACACCTGTTCTTGTGTATCACCACTGCCTGCAAATAATTATATCACTTACCATCTGTCCTCGTCTGTGTCTGACAAGTTCATGTTAGTTAATACATTAATGTTTAACTAATTGAGAACCTTATTAAGAAACATGATTATTTAAACTAAATTCCTTCAAATGTGAAGTGTCACATAGGGGTTTCTGAGAATGTCAGCTTACTTTTTTTTTTTACTGTAAAATATATATATTGATTTGTGCATTTTTTTACTTTTAAAAACTCTACAATTGACCCTTCACAAAACCCACCCCCTGTTGCTATGCCCGACAACCAATGCGCTCTCGCACCACACATCATGTTCTCATGAAGTGAAAAATACATCGCGGAGCAAAGAGGACACTGACAATGTGTGAAACAGTTTCATATTTAAAATGTTGTAATTTTTTAAAGAGGTTTAAACTATAAATACTGTATGGTGGCTCAATGCATTGTGACAGATCACAGTAGCTCCTTCAAGCGGCTCGTGAACCGATCATCTCTTCATACTAGTTCATTTATAACATGAAATAAACATGAATGGACATCAGAAGGAATGTTGTTTCAAGCGGGGAAAGACGAATACACACAATTTTTCAAGTTCACCAGCATTAATCTACTACATCTCCCTGACTGCTTTGTCAGATAAAATGCCGGATTCGGGGTTATGATTGGTTAGATCGCCTGTCAATTTAACTGTTTGTGAAGGGTCAATTAACAGCATTTTACTGTACAATTACATGAAATGTTCTAAAGATGTTTTAAACTGTATATAGTACGGGAACTAACTGTTAATAGGTTAACAGTTTTTTTTATATGTAACGTTTTTACAATATTTTACAGATAAAACTACACAATTTTTTTTTTTCTTACAGTGAAGCAGACAGGGAAAATTTAGGTTTCGAATATGCAGCTACTTTTGAATAGGATCTGCCAGCAGGGGCTAACCAGTCGAAATTTGAGCCCTTGGCAATCACTTGTCTGCAAATCAACGGACAAATCCTAGTGCTCCCTGTGCCCATTCTATCAGTGTGCTCATCTTAGCCTTTTCTTTTCTTAGGCAGTTTACAGAGCTGGTAAGGAAGAGGTATTTGTCACGCGATGTGAAAGCTGACATGCATGCCATCCTCGCCGAGTATTTCTCAGGAAAGTGGAGTCAAGGGCAGCTCAGGCCTATTCTTCTGCCCTCGCTAACAACATTGCTAAATGCTGACAGAAAGGTATTGTTCAAGGTCACAAAATCAGCATTTAGATGTAAGCAACTTATATATTTACAATTTTTTTGGTGGTAAAACATGCTATATTTTCAAGGTACCACCCCAGCCCTTGTGGTTCACTGGAGAAATTGCCAATTTACGGAAGCTTCATGAACTGCCCTATCACCTCGCTCATGCAGGCAAATGGGAGGAGCTACGCCAAACAGTGCTTGGTGAGGTTTGATTAGGTTTACACTTTATTTCGATAGTCCACTCTTGACATTCCACTAACTGTAAGTAATTTTGTAACTACATGTCAACTAACTCTCATTAGAGTATTGGTAGACTGAAGTAGACTGTTAGTTCAGGGTTCAGGGCACGGTTGCATGAAAGCCCTTAAGTTAAGAAAACCCTTAGTTATAAGTTTAAGGGTACCCTTAGTGAAACATGGGTTGCAAAAAAAAAACCTTAAGGTTGTCAGTAGTTCCCTTAAGTTCTCTATGCATTGCAACAAAGTCCTTAGTAATCATTTAGCCCTAAAAAAATTAAGGGATCAAAATAGGTCCCTTAAGTCATCTGCTGAACTCAAACACGATGGATAATTTCATCTTAACTGAGGATGAGGAAGTACTGATGTATTTTTAGCAATCAAAATAAGCCTGTTGAAAGTATGTCATGAAACAGTGTGTAAAATTGAATGAACTCAGCGTTTTCATATTTTTATCATTTCCAATATGCACTTGAATTAACTATATCATGCCAGGCTTTTGTCTTGTGTGCAAGAGTGACTGATTATAGTGGCAGGCTTGGGTGTTTCCCCCCTTTAAAAAAAAGAAAAAAAAAGAATAGCTTTTTTTTAACCCTTGGTCCAGTTTGGTTTAGATTTCTATTTTAGATTTTTTTAGCACACAGGACTAGGCGTCGAGCCGTGCCGCATACAGGTCGCTGAACGCAACATTCAGTGAATAATCACCAAACAGGCAAAGTGGCGTTGATGCGTGAGTACAATACAATAACAATGAGTTGGTTTAATATAATGTAATTTAATGGAAAACGTCTCCGGTTACCTAACGCAACCTCAGTTATCCCTTCCTTCCTCAAATCTATGAAGCCTTATGAAATCCAACGTTTCGCGGATTCGCCCGCCAATGGCGTTCAAGCGCGCAAAATAAAGGCGGGCTCCCCTCAAGTCAAGTCAAGTCATCTTTATTTATATAGCGCTTTTTACAATGCAAATGTATTTTTTTATTTACAATCCCCTGCATTATACGGCGGCACTGAACATCATTGCCTCAGAATCTTGGACTGATGCAGAGTGCTGCCGACAAAGACTCTGAGCTCATCATCATGGCAGCGTACGCAATGTCTCGTTCCCTCCTCTCAGTTCCCGACCCTTTCGAGTCGGTCTGTCGACTGCGTCACCGAAGGTGGCGCTATGGGGATCTATACAATCCCGCTGTGTTGATAGCAAAGGTCCAGGTTGGCTGCAAGCCAAGCCGTTGACTTAGCTAAGAGCACTTATGCAACGGAGACCTACAAGCTTAGCAGCATAGCTGCTAAGAGCAAGTTGCACAAGCATGGGCTACTGCAAACACATGTAGAGTAAAGGGCAGTGGTCTCACCTGCATCCTGGATTAACCACACACTCACAGCCAGCATACACGACGCACTTGTCTCCAGGCTGCAGCCACAGCAGTCCTTCCGCACCCCAGGCGCATAGATAGGCAAAGCTAGGCACTATCGCCTAGCAACGTCAAAACCGCGACAAGAGACATCCATAGCGTGAGGCTGAGCACTGCACTGTCAGTGTGCTGCTGACCAAATAACACATGCGTCAGAAAACAGACACTACGCATAATGTTGCAATCGGTGGCAAGCCTGACTGTGTTATGTGGTCAATGGTGGAAGTCATGCCAACAACTAGTACTGATGTTCCACTGCAGCGGCAACACCGGTGCTGACATGAACATAATACAAGCGTGGTATAACACTGTGCAGACAAATCACAAAGGCAGCAGTACTGGTGCCAATCACCCAGTCAGTCACAATGATGGTGGATCCTTGTCTGTGCTTTTACACCATGAATGTGTACGACAGCAATGTGCATAAAATAACCCACAAGGGTGACATTTGCGCAGAAAGGCAGCAGTGTCTGCATTTGTAATGTCAGAGTCTGCAAATGGCTAAACGACCGAGTTGAACACCACTTAGCAGGGGCATCGACAACTGTCATAATTTAGATGACCTATTTGACATTACTCACAATGTCAGTCCACGTTGTAGATATAATCCTCTTGCAAGGCCACATTGCGATGCGAGTGAGGAAACGATTAATCACAGGACTGATCGCAGTGCCCAGCACGAGATGATAATGTAGAAGGGCGAGGGGTGATCAGCCTTCTTGTGCCACTCAAAATTCTGATCTATAGTTCTTTATGCCTGGCTACTAAGAATATGAAGGCGTTTTTCATGCCGTTACATCGGTACATATAAAACAGGGAGGGCATATCGCTTCCTGAGAACACTAAAGGTAGAAACTCCTCGGCTCGAATGAGTGGAGGTGAGTTACAAACTGTAAATGCCCCTGTGAAATGCTTCAAGCTTGCATCATAATAAGGCCCTTTTTAGTTCACTTTACTCTGAGGATGCGAAGCAGAAAATGAGATGGATTAATACACCCTGAATGGACTAGGATGAGTCGATCATTCAGAAAGCGTACTCTACTCATGTAAAGGGGAGATAGTCATGCTCAACATTCATAGTTTGTTCATAGGAAGGGCCTGCGGCACCTGGGTACCGGACCTAGTTGAAAAACTAGACATAAAGATGGCAGAGGGCCAAGATGGCCAAGACTGTCCAACTACACACAGTCGAGCGACGCTGTACTCATGAAATGCAGAGCGTGAGATAATAAGCAACAAATGTATTGGTGCATACACATTAAATATGCTCTTAGTCATAACACTTTGCAATAACCAAACACAGAAGGCTGTGTCGTGAATGCATCAGTTTGCATATGCTGCAGCTACTTGTGCGAACAGCGGAACTGCATACCAGTCTATACAACCTAGTTGGGGAATTTCCAGGTTGTAAAGCCTGTCTACAGCCGTCACGTTGCACAACGGAACAGTCATTGCTCGAAGGCAACTTGTTCTAATACAAAAGGCGGCGTTACGGCCACGATTGTTCCCTGGATTCATAGCTGACTCAGGTCCTATGCAAGGGGCTGAGGCGTGGTTAGATGACAGTCACATAGAGCGAGTGCAGAGACTTGGTGGAAGCAGCTCTATTGCTTCTTTCTAGTGCATCATGAGGGTGAGGGCTATGGCTGGCATTAGCGCCAGAGTGTACAGTGACAAGTGTAAGAGACACTACACTCCATATGAAAAACAACAACCAGCCGGTGTTTAACATTGAAGGCAAGAACAGCTCAGCACCTGCGCAAGTGGTAGTAGTGTACGCACACACTTCCTCACCGAGCTAGTATCGTTAAAGCAATAAAAAAGCGGTCACTTCAATATTACAACAGCGACGCTGCGGGAAAAGAACTAAATCCCGCCAAGCGAGAGGAGAAGATCAGACCGGAGATACCGGGCTAAGGTTACACCATTCACAGAGTAGAACAACAGCCAATAGCGTTGCCGCTAGGAGTGTTCACAGATGATAGGCAGAGCCAGGCCAATGAGCTGCCAGCCCAAGTCCACCAAAATTTGCATATCACCTAGAATAGCAGACTGCGCTGAAGAAAATACAGGGCAGCATACAACAAAAGTCACATATCAGTGTGCGCAAAAGCACAGCTTTAACAGCCAAAGCAGTAACAATTGTACAGACGTAGTCAATAAACAGAATATCAGGTTATGCCGGATACATGCCACCATAATAACAGAAATCACATATCAATGTACGCAAAAGCACAGCGTTAACAGCCAAAGCGGTAACCACTGCGTATAGACGTAATCAATAGACAGAATAGCGGGTTAATGCGCCGAATACAGGGCAACACAATAATATCGCAGATCAGTGTGCGCATAAGCACAGTGTCAACAGTCAAAGCGGTAACAACTGTGTACAGACATAGTCAATAGACAGAATAGCAGGTTGCGCAAAATACAAGGCAGCATAACAATCATTATCACATTTCAGTGTGCGCATAAGAATAGCGTTAACAGCTAAAGCAGTAACAACTGTACAGACGAAGTCAATAGACAGATTATCAGGTTACGCCAGATACATGCCACCATAATAACAGAAATCACATATCAATGTACGCAAAAGCACAGCGTTAACAGCCAAAGCGGTAACCACTGCGTATAGACGTAATCAATAGACAGAATAGCGGGTTAATGCGCCGAATACAGGGCAACACAATAATATCGCAGATCAGTGTGCGCATAAGCACAGTGTCAACAGTCAAAGCGGTAACAACTGTGTACAGACATAGTCAATAGACAGAATAGCAGGTTGCGCAAAATACAAGGCAGCATAATAATCATTATCACATTTCAGTGTGCGCATAAGAATAGCGTTAACAGCTAAAGCAGTAACAACTGTACAGACGAAGTCAATAGACAGATTATCAGGTTACGCCAGATACATGCCACCATAATAACAGAAATCACATATCAGTGTACGCAAAAGCACAGCGTTAACAGCCAAAGCGGTAACCACTGTATACAGACATAGTCAATAGACAGAATAGTAGGTTGCGCTGAATACAGGGCAGCATAATAATCAATATCATATTTCAGTGTGCACATAAGCGTAGCGTTAACAGCCAAAGCAGCAAAAACTGTGTAGATGTAGTCCATTTAAGACTAAGAGATAAGTGAGGTTAATTATTCATCGAAAGCACTTGAGACGCCACATCCAACTTGCAAAACCTGGCGAAGGTGGAAACCATCCAGCTGCAAAACCTATAACCGAATAGACATGCTATAGACTAGGCCCATGAATAGACAATAGGCTCCATTGAGCGAGCCCTGTTGTAAGGGGGTCATTCCTGTCTCTGGCTCACATAAACCCAAGCGATAGCGTCCACTATCAGTGAGAGAGCCTCTGCATTCAGAGCGTCAGCGTCACTCGAGGTAAAAAGACCTGCTCTGAAGGAAGTAGAAAGTGACTAAAGCACTCAGCCCAGTCTCGGCCAGAGTGCTGGGCATCTGCTCTTTTGTACACGACTGACCACTGCACTGAAACAGACAGGGGCTGTGTGAGGTGAGCATAGAGAATTTTATTTATTCATTTTATTCTTCTGTACACGACCGACCATTGTACTAAGACGGGGCTGCATCGTCTAAGCGTCGGGCATTATGTCTGCTGTACACGACGTGCCACTGTAATGAGACAGGGGCTGTTTATCGTGAGTGTCTGGGAATGTTGTCGTCTGTACACGACAGACCGCTGCACTAATATATGGACTATATATCTTGTGAGTGCAGGGAAAATTTGTCCTCTGTACACGGTCTACCACTGCACTGATACATGGGCTATAGATATCGTAGGGTGGTGGGAATTTTATCTTCCATTCATGATAAACCGCCGTACTGAGACAAGGGGCTATTTATTGTGTGAGTGCTTTTTGTACACAGTAGGCCACGCCTCCGAGCCGAGGGGCTGCTTATCGTGTGAATGATGCACATATAGATGATGAAGGGCCATATGGGACTTGTGCCGACATGAAGACCCTAGCTGTAGTCTCCATGCTCGGCTCTCACGGGGGGAGAGCCAGGCTTATGAGAATAAACTGTTTTTCTCTCTTAGTGCTGATCGACGTTGTGTGTGGCGGGCTCTGAAATGCCACAACCCTATGACACTTGGAGGCCATAATAGGTACTGACTGCGGCTCCGCGCTGCTCTGAAGCAGGGTAGGTAACGCAGTATAGTTCCTGAAGGGTTTGGTGAGATGAATGTGGACACATAGACGGCATGAACTCATCACCGGCATACTTAAGGTCCACCGCTGTTATAGAGACGGACCCATTCAGCGCTGCTCCTGAAAGAGCATCCAGGCAGAAACACCGCAGTCCTGAGGCACTTTTCTTAGGAAAAACTCACCGGAACGCTAAGCTGGAACTAAACCACCAATCCTAAGAACCATCCTAGGCAGTGAGCGTACATCAACGGCGAGCTGAGAAGGCAAATCTTGAAGCTGAAGGAAAAGATTCTGAGGCAATGACGTTCAGCGCCACCCTATAATGCGAGGGAGCCCGCCTTTATTTTGCGTGCTTGAACGCCATTAGCTGGGGAATTCACACCCATAACCCCATAGCGCCACCTTCGGTGACGCAGTGTCGAGAGACCGACTTGAAAGAGAACTATGTGAGTGGCGCGGCAGGATTTTGAGTATCCTCTGGTGTCGTAGTTGTACTCATAGAAACAATGTGCTTGAATTTTAGTATGCTCTGTGTTGTCCGTCAGGCTGCCTTTAATAACTCAAATATTGTCGAACAGGTGTTTAGTAAATGTTAAACTTGTTTAAAAGCAGTGGTCCATTGTGTTCTGTTTATTGTGGGAGATTTCGTAACTATAGCAACTGCCTCTCCATTGCCGTGTTTTACCAGAAAATATTGCGAAATGCTTAGTATAAACACTTTGGTAAGGGTGACAGTTAAGATGTTTGTTGCAACACTCTTAAAGAAATCCCTTGTCTCAGGGATTTTTTTTTTCCCCTCAGGGATACCCTTACTTAAGAGGTTTCATGCAACCGGGCCCGGGTAACATATAATTGCAAAGTTGCTTATAGCCAGTAGAATGTCTGTTGGGGGACCATCAAAAAAAGTGCTAGCAGATATTAAGATTGCTAGTTGACATGTAACGTTAGTTGCAAAGTTACTTCTAGTTAGTCAAAAGTGGACCATCAAAATAAAGTGTTACCTTGGATAGCAATAAATACTTTCTTCAAGGTGGTGGAGGAAAACAAATCCTGGTTACCAAAATTGAAACATTTATTCCAGTAGAGTAGATTTGACTATTTTTATTTATTTATTTATTTTTTTGCCATAGAAAAAAATTACAGAACATTTTTTGCATTTCAAATGAAACAAAAATCCAGAACCAGCGTTTTTTATTCATAAAAAAAATAATAATAATATCAAGTTCTGCTCATGAAGCTCTTTGATGGCTTAGGCTGATTTATATGCAATCTGGTAGAAATCACATCATTTAATACATGTCACAAACTGTAGCTAATGAAGTTGCCTGCTCAACATTTACGTAGTCTGGTTCAGTGTTAGCTCTAAGCTGTCCTCTGTAATCCTCCACCTCCACCAGCTCCACTTATCTAGATCTGCTACAGGATTTATGTATGCCTGTTCATATAGCAGCAGGATATCTTACATGATCACAGCAACACGTCTGTGTATCTGTAGGCAGGTGCAGCGTAGACCTAGTCCACTGAGACCAAATACATTAACATTGTCATATCCATTAAAATGATGGACTAAAACTATTCAGAGTTGTCATAATTGAAATAACTTTAAATAAGCCAATCTAAAATAAGATGTGTAAACATGCAATTCACTGACAAACATGTAAACTTTACTTTGCATATTATAACTAAATCAACATATTATATTTAAGATGAGCCTGATAATTACTTTACTCCACTAAAAGAAGACAGCGCAACACCATTTTGAGTTTTGCTAGGTCCTGTATTATCTTCTGGTATTTTATTTATTTCTTAACAAAAGTCATCATATTGTCAGTTTGTATTTATTTTACTTGTAATAGGTCACAGACATGCAGATGATGTGAAATTCCACAAGCGTCTCATTTCATCTGATCATAGTATTGCTTGTAATCGGTCTAATTTTACTCTCCTTAAAAAAAAAAAATTTTTTTTAAATTGCCAAATATATTGAATAGTCTCTGAATTTTCCATATAGAAATGAATGTTAACAGTATAGTAACCCTATACTGTTATCCCTTCTGCACATGAATAAAATAAATGACCAACTGACAACTGTTCTTTGTACTGTTTTATGTTTTTTGTGAACTTAATTGAACATAATTGTGCATTCATTCTCATAGGTAGTCTGGATTGGTTGTGTTGTAAAACCCTGAAGTGTGGTGTGAGCTGTGTAATTCAGGACCTGTCGATTTGCACTGACCTCACAGACTGTCCTGAGATACAAATGCTGAAAGAGACATTTCTGCTGCTTAAGCCTGCATTAGATTTTAGCAATGGCCATGTGGGTAAGTATGAGGCTTCTGTGTTCTACCAATAATATTTATTTAATATGCATTGCTAAAGACTTCATTTTGCCCTATCCTAACAAACCATACATCAATAGAAATATTTAAATTCATTCAGCTTTCAGATGATGTATAAATCTCAATTTCAAAAAATGTACACTTAAGACTAGTTTTGTGGTCCAGGGTCACATTTGGAAATAACAGTCTGTTTAAGGCAATATTAAGCTTGTTTGTTTAAGAACATTAAAATCCACCATGGCTCACAATTTAAATGTCTATTTCTGATTTATTGGATTGGGTTTCATATTTTCATGAAATTGTAATTGGAGTTTTGTAGCTTTGTACTTCTCAAGCAATTTCATAGGGGCTGTCAAGGTGAAGTGTGTAATTTCTGTGCCATTACTGAACTGTCATTACACCCTTCATCTTAAAATTGAATAAGTCAAAAGTTAATTGGTTGCTTCTGCATGATCAACTTTATTTTATTTATTTATCTAAATTCAAATTGATATATTTGGGGTTTTTTTCGTTAGTTAATTACATTTAAAAATATTAAACACACAAGTTTAAATATGACTATTTATATCGAGTACTCTTAAAGTGAAAATTCTGTCATAGTTTACTCACCCTCAAGTTGCTCCAAACCTGTATGAATTTCTTTCTTCTGGTGAACACGAAAGAAAATATTTTGAGGAATGTCAGGTAACCAAACAACTGATAGCAGGCTACTCACTGCAGAGCCATGAACGTCCAGCTCCCCATCTCTTGACCTACTGTGGGCATGATGGATGGAAAGAGGATGCATCTTTCTATAGTTTTCTTTTAACTTGATCTATTCTTTTATCTCGCTCTTTTATAAGATCCCTCACTTTTGGTCACAGAGATCTTTGCCAGGCTGGAGGGCCTTGGTGATCTCTACCCCTCTGTGATTGGTCAGCTGTGTTCTCAGAGCGTGGACTGGTTTAGTTCCTGTACCGACCCAGTGCTTGTGCCCAAATGCAGCTTCTTTCAGGCCCCTGGGGGCCCACTGAAGAGCACCCTCACGGGGTTCACTAAAGGTGACACCATTTACATTTACATTTTATATTTACATTTAATCATTTGGTAGACGCTTTTATTCAAAGCGACTTACAAGTGAGGAAAACAAACAAGCAATTCTTCATAAAGAGGCAAATAGATACAGGAAGTGTTCACAACACTAGATTGAATTTTTATGATTTTATTTTTATGAAGGGGTTTAATTGCGCGTGAAAGAGATGTGTTTTCAGCTGTCTTTTGAATATTGCCAGGGATTCTGCATTCTTGATGAAGGTGGGGAGATTATTCCACCAGCAGGGAACAGTGAACAAGAATGTTCTGGAGAGTGATTTTGTGCCTCTCTGTGATGGTACCACAAGCCTTCGCTCCTTTAGTGATTGTAGGCTTCTACTAGGGATGTAGACTTGTAACAGTGAGTGGAGGTAGGAGGGTGCGGAGCTTGTGGTGGAAGCGTCAATGCCTTGAACTTGATGCGAGCAGCAGGTGGTAGCCAGTGCAAAGAGATGTAGAGAGGCGTCACATGGGGCTCTCTTGGGCTCGTTGAAGACAAGACGTGCAGCAGTGTTCTGGATCATTTGAAGAGGTTTGATTGCACTTTGAAGAGAATTGCAGTAGTCAAGCCTAGAAATGACCAGGGCCTGGACGAGAAGTTGCGTTGCATGCTCAGTCAGAAAGGGTCTGGTTTTCCTGATGTTGTGTAGTGCAAATCTGCATGACCGAGCTGTCTTTGAAATGTCGTCTCTGAAGGTCAGTTGGTCATCGAAGAAAACGCCAAGATTTCTGGCCGAATTTGATGGGGTAATTGCAGATGTACCTAGCTGGATGTTGAAATCATGTTGTAGAGTTGGAGTGGCAGGGAAGACTAAAAGCACAATCTTTGCCAGGTTGAGCTGCAGGTGATGTTCTTCCATCCACGTCGAGATGTATGCTAGACAGATTGAGATACGTGCAGCTACTGTGGAATCATCTATTTGGAAGGATAGGTAGAGCTGTGTGTGATCAGCATACCAATGGTTGGAGAAACCATGTGCCTCTATGATGGGACCCAGTGATATAGTGTATATGGAGAACAGGAGGGGTCCCAGAACTGAACCCTGAGGAACTCCAGTGATCAGTTGATGAGCTTTGGATACCTTCCCTCCCCAGGCAAATCTGAAAGACCTACCTGAGATAGGACTCAAACCATTGAAGTGCAGTACTTGAGGTACCCAGTGACGAGAGGGTGGACAGAAGAATTTGATTATTCACAGTGTCAAAGGCAGCAGATAGATCCAGCAGAATGAGAACAGATGATTTGGAATCAGCCTTTGCAATCCGCAGGGATTCTGTGACCGACAGTAGTGCAGTCTCTGTTGAATGGCCGCTCTTGAATCCAGATTGGTTGACATCCAGTTGGTTCTGTGTGAGGAAAGATGACACCTGGTTGAACACAACTCATTCAGTTGTTTTCGCTATGAATGGTAGGAGAGAGACAGGTCTGTAACTGTCTACAAGTGATGTTTTTAATGTGGGTTTTTTAAGCAGTGGGGTTCCCCGAGCCTGCTTGAATGCGGTAGGGAAAGTGCCTGTGTGGAGTGATGTGTTAATAATGTATAACATTATTACAAAGATTTATAACACCATATAAAGGAGCTCATTCTAGCTTTTGTTAAAGTATTTCAAGTAAAACAAAACTTTCAAGACATGCTTTTTCAGCTTAATGTGAATTCATAGCATTGTGTGTGTTTTCTTGCCTTTTGAAGGGGTAAAGGCTGTCGTGCTATGCTCAAAGAGGGAGCTGCTGGTAGCAGGTTCAGAGGATGGTCTGATCATAGTCTGGAGTCTAAGCCATCTACAGACTCTTCATACTCTTTCTGGACACACAGGTAGATCTTTAGCAATGTAGAAAACAAGGGTGTTGCAAATTGGGGGACATGAGAGAAATGCCTCGCCCTCTTGATTCCAAGCAAATCCTATACTGAAAGTGAGGAAATCTGGGCTCAGCTTTTTTACTTGAAGTAGATTTTAAATTTAGAGTTCAGTAATTTAATGACACATTGGCATATTCAAGATTCTATCATGGTCACACAACAACCATGCAAGTGATTAGATTAAATATTTAAACTTTTTTTTTAAGGGTTTCATTTTGACTTTGTGGCTGGACTCTAAAGTGGACTCAAACCTGTTTATAGTTCACTTTACATTCACACTGGTGTTTTAGGAATAATAATGATAATTATTATTACTTTAACTCCAATTACAAAAATATATATGTGACGAGCAGGGCGGGCGAGAGCCGTGAGGGAACGGCGCGAGGCCGGTGACGCGAGAGATAACGAGCTTCAGCTGCTCGGCGCACCGGTCTCGGATCTCTCACGGAGGAGTTCCGGAAGCATAAAAGAGGAGCGACAACAGTGAAGGACGAGAGAGGACCAGGCCTGGAATTTATGTTGTGTTTTATTTTGTTTGTGTGGGCGGCAGTTGCCGCCCTTCTACTTTCGTTTTATTGTTTGTTTATTTTATTATTAAAAGTATGTTGAACGTTCGCCGGTTCCTGCCTCCTTCTTCCCGTTCTTAAGAACTTTGTTACAATATAGAAAAAAACATATTACTGTTATAAATTACAATTGTACTATAAAATTAAAAAAAAAAAAAAAATTATGATAATCATTTTATTTTTAACTACAAGTTACAGTCTTAAAATTCACAACCTTCACATTGAAACGTCCAAACTTCTGTCCACAAAAATTAGAATGTGTAAGCAAAGTTAACCGAATGCATTGCATTTCCAAATGCACATTAAATGTGCAGCACATGCAGAGATGGAGTTTGCTGTGTTTACTGTGAAACATCCATCCCTGGTAGAAACAGAAACTCTAGAGCAGTGGCTCTCAAACCTGTCCTGGAGTGCCAACAGTCTTGCACATTTATTATGTATCCATATATTAGTTAGTTAGTTTATTGTCCTTTTGGAAAATCTTTTTGGATTTGTGGCACCCTTCAGTCATCAATAACAACAATTGTCAAATACAAACAAACATCAACAGTTTACAACACATTACAAATCAGTCACCATTATGTTCCGTTCATGGACATTCAGTTTGTTGTCATACCTGTATCGTGTTCCCTGTTTCACATTACTGCCACTCATCAGTCACCATGGACACTAACGATCCTCACAGCTGTTTGTCATTTACCTTTGTGTATTTAAGTTCCTGTCTGCGTTCAGTTCATTGTATCATCTGTGTGTACGTGTTGCTGCCTGTGTGTTAGATTGTACCTTCGTCTTCCTCGTCTGCCTTCCTGCAACAGTGCGTGACAATATGACACACCCATTTCAGGTCTCTACTAATGAGCTCATGAGTTGAATCAGGTGTGATCGATGAGGAAGACATACAAAATGTTCAGGGCTGGTGGTACTCCAGGATAGGTTTGAGAACCACTGTTCAAGTATATGAAAATAAATATAAAAATGTTTGGTTTAGTCTTGATCTTTATTTCCTCTTTCTCTGTGTAGCGGGGGTGCTGTCCCTTAAGATGGTGGATAAAACCAATAGCTGTCTGTCTACAGCACTCGATGGCACACTGAGGAAATGGTGTCTGATAAGTGGACAACAGCTTTTCTGCATCACTGATGCTGTGTCTGTCCAAACACACACCCATGCACATGTCCATTTGATTGAAGAAAGGAAGATTATCATAACCAACCCAAGCAGCTCAGTATGAAAAATTTATATCATCTTCTTTTTCTTGAATGAATAGTTTATACCATAGTGAATATTGTCATTATTTAATTACCCCCATATTGTATCAATCCTGTATAATGTTCTGGGTAATAGTAATAGAACATTTTTGGAAAGGAGAAATTTGAAAGAATCTTTATGCTATGGAGCCCCTAAAGGGACATGATGGTGGAAAAAAATAGAGATGGGAGAAAAAATAAGTCAATGCTGTTGCGTTCTCTTGCAAATGTTTTGTTTTCCCCCGAGAAACTTTGTGTTCACTCACAAAACTTTTTGAGCTCTTTGCAATCGAATACAAAATTTCTCGAGAGAACGCAAAACATTTGCGAGAGAACGCAAAGACATAATAATTTTTCCTCAATCTAATTTTTTTCCCCTTCATGTCCCTTTAAGGGCTACGTATTATGCAGATCTAATCATATGAAAATGTTAAACAACAACCAAAGAAAATTAACAGTTTTTAATTTTATTTTGTGAGAAAATAGTCTCAGGAAACTTTTTTCCCACATTGTAATTTTTTTTTTACACCTTGCGTTCTTCTGTTGAAAAAGGATGTGTAGATGTTATTTAAAAATAAAGTAATTAATGTTACAGTTTTGGGTTCCTTTAGTAATTGATATAACTATGTAGAAAGTTGTTTGTTTATAGTTTCTTCTTTCCATCCTTTCATGTAGGTTAAAGCTTGGCACTTGGACACTGCCGAACCTCTGTATGAGGTGACAGCAGGGGTTTGTTCTGTTCTTGGCGTAGTGGGAGATGCCATAGCATGCATATGCAGTGAGGGAGTGCTCTGTTTTTATGACATATCCACTGGCGTGCAGAATTCCCAGACCCCCCTACCCTGCTCTGCTGGACACCATAATATCACCTGCTCTCTGACACTCACCAAATACACCAAGATACTCATTGCTTTTGGGGAAGGCCGTCTACATTCGGTATGTACCCTGTTTCAGTAAAGAGCAAGCAAAATGTTGAATTTCGGCTTTATTCGTAGGTGTTTATGTGTGTGCAGGTATGGAGCCATGGAATTGAGTCTGTGGTTGATCTTCCTACTCCAGCTTTGTTCCTCAGAACATCTGAGGATGAAAAACTGCTGTTCGCAGGTGCCTTTACACATTGTCTGGTTATCTTTTCTCATTTATTAATTAGGGTACAACGGGGCTAAAGGCACAACTTAAAAAACAAAAGTACTTTTCATTGCGCCCATATTGTATAATTACAGGGGGAAAATTGTTTTAATTGAACTTTGATGAAGCAACAGATTTTGTGTGAAAATAAATCTTGACAACACTTTACAAAAAGATTTCATTAGTTAACATGTTAATGAACAAGACCTTACTATAAAGTGTTAGCAAAATCAGCATGGGGGAAAAGTACAACATTTTTGTACAAATACTTTAGCTAAAATAATAATTTTTTTAAATAATGTTAATTGTCATGAATCCGGTCCGTTGTCCTCCACCTACCTGCCACCAGAGGTCACCCTCCCATATCATGGACTCCATGCACCACACTACATTTCCCATAAGCCCCTTACCTTCATGTTGATTACTGCCCAGCTGTAGGCTATCTAGTGCACTATTTAAGTTTACCCTCGAACCCATGTCATTTGCGAGGTCTTGTTTCATCCTACTGTTACATTTCTGAGCGTTTTTTCAGTAATACAGTATTAATACAGTATTGCAGATTCAGCCCAATTGAAGCTATCACTCAGCTGTCTAGTTGGATATTTTTGGTATTTAGTGTGGACCAAATTTTGATATTTATTTTCTTATGAATAAATCGAAATGCTTGTTTCATCATTTTTTGGTAACAGGGTTGAATAGCTGAGTTTGATTATTGTAGACTCTGAGCCCTCTTTGGGTTGCACACACAATGTGGTGCTGACCTCGACCCCTCCAAAATAAATATTACTTCTTTGGTAATCTAAATGAGATACAGTGGTGTGAAAAAGTGTTTTTCACTTCCTGATTTATTTAAAAAAAATGTTTTGCATGTTTGTCAGACTTAAATGTTTCAGATCATCAAACAAATTTAAATATTAGTCAAAGATAACACAAGTAAACACAAAATGCAGTTTTGTTATTAGTTGTTATTATTAAGGGAAAACAAAATCCAAACCTACATGGCCCTGTGTGAAAAAGTGATTGCCCCCTAAAAACTGATTGGGCCACCCTAAGCAGCAACAACTGCAGTAGTGTTTACAATAACTTGCAATGAGTGTTTTACAGCACCGTGGAGGAATTTTAGCCCGCTCATTTTTGCAGAGTTGTTGTAATTCAGCCACATTGGAGGGTTTTCGAGCATGAACTGCCTTTTTAAGGTCATGCCACAGCATCTCAATAGGATTCAGGTCAGGACTTTGACTAGGCCACTCCAAAGTCTTCATTTTGTTTTTCTCCAGCCATTCAGAGGTGGACTTGCTGATGTGTTTTGGATCATTGTCCTGCTGTAGAACCCAAGTACGCTTCAGCTTGAGGTCACAAACAGATGGCCGGAGATTCTCCTTCAGGATTTTTTGGTAGACAGCAGAATTCATGGTTCCATTTATCACAGCAAGTCTTCCTGGTCCTGAAGCAGCAAAACATCCCCAGACCATCACACTACCAATACCATATTTTACTGTTGGTATGATGTTCTTTTTCTGAAATGTGGTGTTACTTTTACGCCTAGTGTAATGGGACACACACCTTCCAAAAAGTTTTTTTTTCCAAACTTTTGTCTTGTCAGTCCACAGAGTATTTTCCCAAAAGTCTTGTAGGTTTGGATTTTGTTTATTTGTGTTATCTTTGACTAAAATTTCAATTTGTTTGATGAGCTGAAACATTTTAGTGTGACAAACATGCAAAAAAAATAAGAAATCAGGAAGGGGGAAAACACTTTTTCCACACCACTGTAATTAGTATAATAAATATACTAAGTTAAAAATGTATAAGTATAATGATTTTCTGTTAAATAAGATTTGATCTTTTCAAAGAACATAAATTTGTGCCATTAAACCTCTTCACTTGTGTGAAATCCACTTTGTTGATGTACCCTTTTTTCTTGTTGAAGGATGTGACAGAACATTGTGCGTGTTCCTTGTGACACTGACTTCAATGCAGAAGGTTCTGGATCTTCACCATGATGCGTCTGTCCTATGTGCCGTCTCAAGCAGTGAAGGTAGCGAAATCATCACAAGCGCTCAGGATCGGATTATACGGGTCAGTTTAATCCCTTTCTTCCCAAACAGGTACAGTTTCATCTCACTGCCATTGTCTTGAATGGAAGTTGATCTTCTTGTACTCTTGAAGGTGTGGAGTGTAACCACAGGAGCCTTGCTGGATTGGATCGGTGTGATGGATTCTGCTGTGTCCACTTTGGCTGTTCATCAGCGCACTATTATCTCTGCCTCTGTTATTGCCAACCAGCTCAAAGTATGGCAGCTGGATTACAACACCAAACACAGGAGCAAGAGTTTCATCCCAGCATACTGCCCCCTAGTGGTCTTGTCAAAAGACAGCGATACTGTATTCTATGTCAAAGAGGGAAATAATACAGAAGTTTTTACCTGGAGCTGTTCAGAAGGTGAAACATGTAATAAGAGGATATTGGGTTTCATTGTTGTAATTATGTGCAAGATCTTAAAAGTATTAAATTCCCCCAAAAAATTCTCTTTAGCCAAATTTCACATTCACATGTTTCACAGGTCTACAGACAGACAGTATGGATGTGTCCTCAGAAGTTTGCTGTATGGAATTAGCCCAGCAGAAACGTCTACTCTTCTGTGGACTGCGGACTGGTACCATCCTTATTTACCCACTGGACTTTGCCCTAGAAACCCTGTGCCTGCCACCTCCAGAAAGCCTACCAACGGTACACAGCATGGCTATCAGCCCACGGGAGGACAGAATGGTTGTGGCATATGAGGATGCGGTCTGTCTGTTTGAGATTACAGCGAGGGACAGTTTCCCCTGTGTGGACGGCCCATTTGAGAGGTACTCCTTGTGCTTACTGCATTCCCCAATCTCCGCAATGGCTCTGCTATCTGATTGCAGGCTGCTCTATGGGACCTTTGGTGGTGAAGTTGTAATCTATGACTTTAAGAGTGCCACGGCAGCTGAGCTGGATCACCATGGTGCAGCCATAACCTGCATTACCATGAGCAACTGGGACACACAAGCTTTGATTGGCTCTCAAGACTGTGTTCAGAAGTTGTGGAATCTGAGTCCTGTCTTGCTGAATCACACCATGGAGTACAAGGTGAGGGTTCACAGGTTGCTATAATTTATTGAGCTTTTTAAAATAAAACCAAGCCATTTAATTTGCCTATGGTTGGGTCTATTTTTTATTCCGTTAACAAAATTTTTAAATAGAGTTTATTGTGACCATGTTGCTAGGCTAACCTTGTGATATTTGAAGAAGCATTAGAAAATATGTACTACTGACAAATACTAAGTAAAATAGTCTATTAAACTATAATTTACTTGTATGTTGGTTTTTTTGACTATGCTTACAATTAGTTTTAATAGAGATTTTTGTTAGCATGTTGCAAGCTTACAGTGTAATACTCGAATATGCATGAAAATAGAGACTACTCACAAATACTTGGCAAAATAGTATATTTACCTATTTTTCAACTATAATTTGCCTGTGGTTGGGCTTATTTTAGTTGTGTTCACATTATTTTTTATTGCAATTGGCATGTTGCTACGCTAACAATGTAAGACTCGAATAAGCATAATAAAGTACTTCTTTCAAATAGTTATTAATCAATTTCATTAGGCAATTCAATCACAGTCATCTCTGTCAAGAAAAGTTTAGACTTCACAGATTTAGAACTTAGACAAAATCAATGATGGATCTGACTGTGACAAAAAGTAATGCTCTGTATTATGCTCAGTTTCGTTTTACCTTTTCCTATTTTGCCTGTTTTTCCCGGTCATTAGTTTCCATAGTTCCATAGCTCATTGGTTTTTTCTTTTTTTAATTTTCAAAAAGGGACAGTATACATTAATCAACATGCATGAATGTAAATGTACCCAAATTAGCCCAAAGGCTAGTTTTCATTGGCAGTCCCTTTGCCAGATGTTATTAGATGTAAAAACCAGAGACAAGAAAAGAAACTGTTCTTAGTTCTGTTTCTCCTGTGTGTTCCCTTTTGGATTAGAACTCAAAACAACAAGAACTAATTAACTCATAAGTTATTTTTTTTCAATGTATCAAGCCTATCATGACATATAATGTTGCCAATAAACAAATGCTTTGTGACATTAAAAGGGCATGTGTTGTCTTTTTCCATCCTTAAGGGTTTTTATTTTGAAGGTGTCCTTTGTGCTGTCTTCTCAATAAATGATAAATATGTCTTCACTGGATCCCTGGACAAAACCATCAAAGTCTGGGATGTCTCTAGTGGTGAGAACTGTTCAGTGTTGTACATGACACCTAAATGTTTATGACTAAAAAGTTTATGGAAGATTTACTTCAAAAAATATCTGTCTTAATAATGTCTTTCATGTCCGATTCAGTTTCTTTACTTTGGTCATTTCATTACAGGTTTTTTGCTATATATCCAGTACGTCTACTCTCCAGTCATAAAGATGATGCCACACAAGGACGGATTTGTAGCCGTGTCCCAGCACGGCTCTTTCATCAAGGAAGGCTTCCGCTGTCCAGACAGCCTCAAACCTGGATACAACCCCCTCCGTAACTTCCAAGCACATTACCGAGTCACCTCTCGGGAGAAAAGCCTGAGCGCTCCACACACCATGATCAATGAGCTGGCAGATTATAACCCTGCTCAGTTCAATGTCATCGGTGTTGGTTTGATGAAAACCAAACCATCTAACACGTGTGTTCTCCTGTAAGTACATCCAACGTTCTCTTATAATCCAGCACCCCATATCTGTACAGAATTAGGCTTTATCATTTGTGTAATTGCATATCTGTAATTACATAGCAATAACAGTGTAATTGCATAAGAAATTATTTAAAAATAATAAAGCTTTACTATTTAGTCATTTTTATAACAATTTAATCAATTTTACAATTGTGTAAAAAGTAAACAGTGTGTAAAGTCAGCATGTTGTAAAATATATTTTAATAACATTACATATTATATAAAGAAAGACAGGCACTGGAAAAATAGATTTTTTTATGTTAGAGCTGAATTTAGTCACAGCTTTTGGCTCACAGTATAATAAAGGTAATAACATTCTTTGCATCTAACTTGTAACGTGTTATAACTTGGTATTTCAATGGCAGTGCATCATTGAATTCCAATGCAAGCGCAAAGTGAAAAGTGGCCGTATAAAACCAGTCAAGACTTTCTGTTGCAACAAAGGTTTTGGGTCCTGTTAGATTTCCTTTTCTTCTGTTGAACGGTTCTGATTTGACAGAGCTGTACTGAAGCCAGTGACATCATACATATCTGAAGAACAGACAAATTAATTATCATCCTCAATGCAATGAGCTTGTTCGTTTTGTTTTACTGCACATGCATTTAGTGTATCCTGCCCACAGGTTATGAGCTATAAGTCAGAGATAATGTTCCTATGGTTTTACTGTAGTGGCTCAATGTGGGTTTTACTGTGATGTGACTTTGGGTATCTACTCATGTGTAATTAATTGATTAATTTTAAGAGAGTCCTGAGTACGGTGTACATTTTAGGACGTCGTCAGACCTCGAAAAGGCGTCATGCTTCAGACTAAAAGGCTTCAGTCATTGGACAAAATGGCATTGCACCTCAGACTGAAGGGCTTCAGTTCTCAGGAAAAACGGCATCAGGTCTCGTACAATTAGGCATCGGACGAAACAGCCTCATAAAAGGCGTTAGGCAAAAAGGCATTAGATAAAATTGACGTTTTTTTTTTATGGCCATGTTATTTTGTAGAACTTTCTATTGGAACCCATCATAAAGCCATCCTTCAGTTATCTTTTTCTTTCTCCCCCTTTTTTAAATTTATCTGTAACTCTTCCCAAATTAATGTTAGGTGTGTGTTAATTACAGTATCTATTGATGGTATTCATGAAGGCTATTTATGTTATCCCTTTGTTATTATAGCAGAGAGAGAGAGAGAAAGAGGGGGGGGGGCAAAGGTAAGCTAGGCTACCTTATATTTTATTTTTACAGCTTTAATTAAATATTACACTGGTTAGGTTCTAAACAGAAAAGAACATGGCGATTTTCACATTGGTCTGCACAAAAACAGCAATTAACTGAATTAAAATGTAATTGAGTCTCAGACAGTAGGTGGCGCTGGAACAGCAGAAATAAAGCAGTTTCCTTGGTAACCTTTGTACACAAAGCAGCTGTGCTTAATAGCTGGAAAGATTTTTTTTACTTCCCGTAAGAAATGTTTTTACTACAAATAAAACAATAAACATGGTTATTGTAGTTAACTATGGTAACCACAAATAAAACCATGGTTAATTTTCATAAGTGTTCGCGATAGTTTGCATTGCAAGCTAGTTGCACTGTGTTATTTAGGTAACTTTTTTTACATACAAATAAAACTAATGAATAATACAAATTCACAAGTGGGATATGTTTTATACAACTTAGTGTAACAATTAACGGTTAGAAAACTGTGTGCATGTGACCTCACATTTAGGCGGGGCAATTCGCTCCCTTCTAAGTCTATTTCGTCTGATGCCTTTATGTCTGATGCCTTTATGTCTGATGCCTTTATGTCTGATGCCTTTTAGTCTGAGTCCGTTTCGTCTGATGCCTAATTGCATGGGACCTGACACCTGACGTCGTTTTTGCTGAGACCAGAAGCCTTTCAGTCTGAGGCACAATGCCATTTTGTCCAATGACTGAAGCCTTTTACTCTGAAGCATGACGCCTTTTCGACGTATGACTGAGGTCGGTCTGACGACGTCCTAAAATGTACACTACCGGAGACCTGTATGAAGAGATTACTTTATTTTTTTAAATAAAATAACTTTCATACATACAGTGGGATCCAAAAGACAAATGAAAATATTTCTATTTTGCAGATTTTTTTATTTTTTGATTACATTTTTGGAATTTCTTTTGACAGCAGGCACTCAAGCTGTATGTACACCACAATTTGGGGCAAAACCTGATGATCCATGTCATCCTGATTTTAAGAATGTTCTAAGAAGTAATCTGTAACTAAACTAAGAAATCTGACTTTTTATACTGAGCAAATAGATTTTTGGGTGAATTGTGCTCTTTGTAGTTTTTAATTCTATAACATATCTACAAGGGGAAAAAATATTAATATCTATACAATCTATATTTTAAAAATAAGCATTTGTTTCTGTGTAATTTCTTTGTGTGAGGGAATTAAATATAGTAAATGAATATAGTTATATGTTAATAACAAAATGTATGTTATAATGTTATATAAAATTGGTCAAATTTGCTATTGTTACAGTTTAAAAATAAATATTAGTAGTAGATTTACCTTCTGTGTTTTGCTGTAATTTATTATGCCACATACAGGCAATCTCTCCTTGACATATATAGAAAATTAATGATGTCTTATAACTCATAAATTAAATTACACAGTGCCATGTACAGATATGTACAGACCAATATAAACTCTAAATCAACGGAGAGCCCACATCTACTCACCTACATGTGGAATAACGTCATCCTCCACTGTTTTACTGTGGCACTTTTCTATTTATCTATGGGTCTGCTGAATAGTCTTTGACTTGTTTTGAGATCCTTGAATTAAATATAGTAAATGAATATAGTTATATGTTAATAACAAAATGTATGTTATAATGTTATATAAAATTGGTCAAATTTGCTATTGTTACAGTTTAAAAATAAATATTAGTAGTAGATTTACCTTCTGTGTTTTGCTGTAATTTATTATGCCACATACAGGAAATCTCTCCTTGACATATATAGAAAATTAATGATGTCTTATAACTCATAAATTAAATTACACAGTGCCATGTACAGATATGTACAGACCAATATAAACTCTAAATCAACGGAGAGCCCACATCTACTCACCTACATGTGGAATAACGTCATCCTCCACTGTTTTACTGTGGCACTTTTCTATTTATCTATGGGTCTGCTGAATAGTCTTTGACTTGTTTTGAGATCCTTGAATAATTTACAAAAAAAAAATACATATATATATATGTATATGCATGTGTGTATTTAAGTCCGTCAAACTGATATTGATAGCCCAATTGATACTGAAAGACCTGATTTCACGAATGGAGAAATTATCAAAAGCCTACTGTTACCTCTCGATAGTTGTGTGTGCTCTGCATTTTCTCTCCTCCTGTCAATTTCTTAGGCACGCCTATAGGGATGGCTATTGGTTCGGGAAGCTGTCAATCGTTATTAGCTTGAGTGACATCATAGTTTCCGCTGCCAATCCTGTCTCGTACCAGTGTTTAAAAGAGCGACAGGACGAACGTGAAGACAGCATTGCTTTCCTGTTCTTTTGTGATTGTGTTGTTTAGTCTGCCTTTCGTTAGTTTTGTTATGCTTAGTGACATTCCAACTTTGTATAGTTTTGAGGTTTTTTTTTTTTTTTTTTGCCATTTTTGTTTCCTTATCTGTTATCTTTAATATTGTGCGATGATCTTGTCCTCGTCCCAGGGGAAAACTGGACAGGTAGTATTTTGTTTAGATAGAACAAGTTAAGTTAGGGCATAAAACACGCTGAAAATTTCCTTTTCTTATTTTTCTTTTCATTAGTTAGGTTATACGTTGAACTTGAGTTAGAATGGTTTTTGTCTTTTTCTTTTCTTTGGTGCCACTTTTGTCCTTCTCCTGGTTAATTATTTTGTTTTCTTCTATTGCTTATTTAAATATTGTATTTTTTTCTCCTTTTTTTGATACCTTTTCATTATTTTTATTGTTCTCATTACTATTATTATTTCACGCCTTTTTCCTTAATTGTAAAAATAAACTGTTTATTGGCAGTTTTGTGTAGTGTTTTGCCTTTTGGCACCTTCCCCGCTGCATACAGTGATCACAATCTCAATGTTGCCTCTTCTAACCCTAGGCCAACATCAGGAAGTTGTAACACCTACATTTAAATAATGTTGAAAAGACTATTCTGTAATAAAAATAAATGTGTGGTGTGCGCCTCACCTCAAGGAACAGTAGGACGAGGGTCATCACTCCGACCAGAAGAAGGTTCTGTTTTCCCCACCAGACGATCTTATCTAGACAACCATTGGTGTAGACCAGCCCACTGGCCACATTTTTCTTCATCTTCTGGGTCTCATAGCCGCACATAGAGTTGAACACAGTCTACACATAAATGAATAAACAGTCTTATAGTATAGAAAGCAGACAGCTTTTCAATTGTCTAATTTATTAAAAATTATAACAAATTTATTAAACTACGCTGGGTAGTCCTCCATGAAATCTCATTGCATCTGCTCCACTAGCGCTGTATGATTATGACAAAAATCATAATTGTCGATTATTATGTTGAAACTGTAATTGAAATTATTAATTACGATTATCACAATTTACATTGAATGATGTTTTGAATAGCTTTATACCATTGTTTGTAGCAATATACATTTTTATAAGAAAATATATAGTTGAAAACACTTACTGAAAAACTATCATTGCTTTTCTATAGCATTAAGCCTCAAATGTCAACTATACATTGGTTTGGTATCTTCTATAAATAATAATAAAAAAAAAATGCATATTATTATAATGTTATACTAAAACTAAAATTAAAACAAGGGGGGAAAAACCTTAAGATAACCTGTAAAAAGAGAAAAAACACATCTTAAGCACGCTGAATAATGTAAGTGGACTTTTTTTTTTTTCTTTTTGTAGTTGCTCTTTTGAACAATTATGTAATTGTGGCATCCGTAATTGTAGAAATTTGACTAATTGTGCAGCCCTGTGCTCCACATAACTGTATATTAAAAACAAAATATGCTTTTTGATTTACTGTGCTACTAATAATGTGGTAACACTTTACAATTGTCAGGGTCAGGTCTCTGTTTGTCTGTTTATCTGTTCCCCAGTCCTGTCATGTGTTACATGTGGTCTTTGTTTTGAGTTCTCCAGTCCTGTCATTTGTCACATGTGTTCTTTGTTTTGAGTTCCCGCTTTTCCTTAGTTGTCGTTGTCACCTTATTAGTTCATTTGCGTCAGCTGTGTCTTGTCAGTAATTATGTCTGTCACCTGTGCCCCACTCATTATCCTTGTGTGTTCATGTGTATTTATACCCTCTGAGTATATCCAGTCCTTGTTTGTTGTTAAAGTTACTTGTGTGAAGGTATCCTGTTTATATCCTGATCCTGTTCGTGAATAAAACGTTTTATGTTAGGAAGTCTGCATTCTCCGCGCTTGTTCCTCTACACACACCCGTGACAACAATAAGGTTCCATTCGTTAACTACATTAGCTAACATGAACTACCAATGAACAAAACTTCTACAGCAGTTATTAATCTTAGTTAATGTTCATTTAAATATTTACTAATACATTATTAAAATCTATAAAAATAATATATTAATGTTATTTAATGTACCTGAGCTGACATGAACTAACAATGAACAGTTGTATTTTTATTAAGAAAGATGTAACAAATGTATAGCTTATTGTTAGGTATGGTTAGTTAACGCTTTAACCAATGTCAACTAATGGAACCTTATTATAAAGAGTTACCAATAATTCAGTATGCAAATATATGTACAAAAGAAGACCAATCAAAATTCATTATACAAATTGTCAATTGACACCACAGTGGTTCATTTTATTTTAAATACTCAACATTCTAATAGGCTTGGTCAAAGGGATATTTTCAAGCAAGTGTTTATAGTTTCTTAAAAAAAAAAAAAAAAAGAACGCATTTACTAAAAACAAAAATAGATAGCACACCTAAGTCCTCTACATTAAGAGTTTCGAGATTTGACAAAAATCTGACCTCATTCTTCATCCGTATACAGCAGGAGAAGGGCACTCCGTAGGCCTCCAGACTGGGATTTTGGTCTGATGAGTTGAAGTACATGTTTTTAGACCAGTCTAAAAAGGAATCCACTCCACAGCACTTGAACTACAGAACAGAGAGATCAACAGTATGAGCTTTGACCTCTGCCATTTCATGCACCAGCCTATTATGCTTAACTACATAAACTAAAATGAATACTTTTATTTGAGCAAGGAGTGTAAATACAAAATGTTACAAAAGAATTCTGTCAAATGCTGTTATTTTGAACATTCTATTTATCAAAGAATCCTGAAAAAAGATAGTTTTCACAAAACAGCAGCACAACTGTTTTCAACATTGATAATGATAAGAAATGTTTCTTGAACAACTCCACATATTAGAATGTTTTCTGAAGGAAGACACTAATGACTGCAGTAATGATGCTGAAAATTCAGCTTTGCCATCGCAGGAACAAATTACGTTTTAAAATATATTACAGTGGAAAACAGTTATTTTATTTTAAATTGTAGCAATATTTCACATTATTACTGTATTTTTTTGAAGAAATGTATTCAGCCTTGGTGAGTTTGAAAAGAGACTTCTTTCATAAAAAAAATCTTACAAACTTTTGAATTGTAGTGTATATGAAATCAAGTTGTTTTACCTTTTTCTGTACAAAATCAATAACATTTTCCAAGTCCTGGTCATCGCGATAGCGCACAATCGCCTTTATCATCAGCTGTTCTGTCCTCTCTTGAACCTACCAACAAGTTTTGAAAGTAATCATTTTAAACATCATCTCATTTCTCCAAGAAGGGGTTTGGTCCAAATATAAAGTTTACCTGTACCTGTGTGAATTATTTACCTTTTCAGAGAACAAAAGGCCCAGAACAGCGGCTGTTACTTGCAGCAGCAGAATGGCCAGCAAAATTCCTACAAACTGGACAAATATGATTTATTTGTAAAAAAAGAAAAGAAAAGGTGGCAAAAAAAAAACTCTGATGGGCTTGTCAAAACATAAGGGTAAGTTGTCACAATGGGCACTGAATGTAAATCGACAGATTTGAGAATAGCTAAACTCTTAACTCAGTAGACTTATAAATATTCACAGTATATAAGGTCATTTTTCCATAGCTACTGAGATATAGCCTTTGTGACAACCTCCTCATGCGATAACTATATCTGAGTCTGACCATGTTGAGCAGCAAGGAGATGTTGCGCAAAGCTCCGAAACAGCCAAAGAAAGTGATGGTGAACATGAGAGAACCCACAATGATCAATAACAGCGCTGGATCTGCCATCAGCGTGTCCACTACATCTGTCAAGCATTATTAAAGAAAATATAAGGTAACACAAAATATCACTGTACACGGTAGTTGATATACATCAATTTTTTGTTCACAATTTACACTTTATAACTGGCTACATCTAACTTTTTCACTATTTTAGTCAACTTTTTTTGACTTAAAATATTTTACCTTACCTTGCCTTTATTTTAAGTGGTTGTGTAGTACATTGCAAATTAAATTTAAAAATGTAAAAATTCCATTTAGTCTCAAGTAATATGCTACTGTGGTCCTGAATACTATAATAGTTATGCAACAATTGGAAAATGTGCATCTAAAATTGTTGGCATTATATTTGGGCTACATTAAATACTGATATGGTAAGCATCATTTAAAGTAATATTTGTGAAAATGTTGCTATTTATAATAGTTTTTAAGCTTCTTTTATAACAAGAGATGAATGAATAGAGTGCTGTTTAAATACCTGACTCTTTGGCAACTTTTGCATAGATTCCAACAGCAATTAGGACAGCACTGAACACCTTCAACACAACAACACTCTTAACTCAATACGTTTAAAATATCTGCAATACAAACACTATTCCAAGTAGGCTATGAAACAAAGCCAAACCCTGGATTTGGACAAATTCTATCAACAACATACAGTAAGCACACAGCACAAATATAACTGAACACGCATGTTTCACATGCAGATGTAAGCAAAACCCCTCGTCCGCATATAAACAACACTATAGCTGGCATGTTTGCTCTATAAATCAGCAGAAATACATAGATTACAGGGTATGCTCTTACCCAAAAGATGTAGCAACACACAAATAACGTGTATTTTACGGCTCTGAATGATTTCTTTCTTCTGGTGTTCATGTTATCTCTGTATCATTGAAAAGCAAATGCAACTTTTACTCTTCCACGGAAACGTGACTGTAGTGCTTCAGGTTATACCTCCCCTGGTTTCGCCATAATGTCGTGTTAGTGCCTGTCTTCTAAAGGTATTCACTATGGCAAGCCGTTTTGACTTTTATTCATTTTCAGGATATGAACTTGTGATATCAACAATTACATTTTCACTAGTTAAAATGTTAATTCTTGATATCAGGAATTAGATTTCCACTAGTATAAACTATAATTCTTGATATCTAGAATTGTATTTTTACTAGTGAAATCTCACTGTAGGCTGCCATTCAAATTCAATTGTTGATATCAAGAATTCATTTCTTACTAGTTGAAATTCTAGTTTCACATATCAGGAATACAATTCTTACTAGTAAAAATGCAAATTTCTGATATCAACAATTACATTGTTGCTAGTACAAATGTCGATTCTTGATATCAACAACTGAATTTCTACTAGTAAAAATTTCTGACATCATGAATGTGATTGTTACTAGTAAGAAAGCCAGTAAGAAAGGACAATCAGAAATGAATATTTTTACTAGTAGAAATTAAATTGTTGATATCAAGAATAGACATTTGCACTATAACAATGTAATTGTTGATATCAGAAACTGCCATTGTTACTAGTAAGAATTGTATTCCTGATATGTGAAACTGGAATTTCAACTAGTAAGAAATCAATTCTTGATATCAACAATTGAATTTGAATGGCAGCCTATGGCGAGATTTCACCAGTAAAAATACAATTGTTGATATCAAGAATGATAGTTTTTACTAGTGGAAATTGAATTGCTGATATCAAGAATGAACTTTGTTACTAGTGGAAATATAATTCTTGATATCAAAAAGTGCCATTGCTACTAGTGGAAATCTAATTCCTGATATCAAGAATTAACATTTTAACTAGTTAAAGTTCATATCCTGAGAATGAATCAAAGTCAAAACGGCTTGCTATATATTTTTACTAGTAGAAATTCAGTTGTTGATATCAAGAATAGACATTTCCTCTAGTAACAATGTAATTGTTGATATCAGAAATTTGCATTTTTACTAGTAAGAATTGTATTCCTGATATGTGAAACTGGAATTTCAACTAGTAAGAAATTAATTCTTGATATCAACAATTGAATTTGAATGGCAGCCCATTTTAACTAGTGAAAATGTAATTGTTGATATCACAAGTTCATATCTTGAAAATGAATAAAAGTCAAAACGGCTTGCCATAATCCACACAGTTTACCTGTCTGACTATGCTTTTCCAGTGTCAGATTCTGTGCTGCAGAAATAACTGTCACAATGCCAGGCGAGCAGGGACCCCTAGCGGTTACAAGCTCAGTAACTCAAATGTATAGGCTTTGATATCATTTGCAGCCACATAATCAGTTGTAAGCAGCTTCACCAAACTAAAGTAAACATTAGCTCTTGATAGCATATAGTTTTTTCAAATCCCAATAGATATCATATCCTAAATTAATTTTAGTTCAATTTTAAAAGATATTCCCTATTTTCTCAGTCTTTTAATGATGTATTAAGTAATTAGTCTCCTTGCTGTCAGTCTTGATCCTCCCCACAGACACTGACAGACTGACAGTAAGCGGATTGAATCTGTTCAGTCAGCGAAACTACCAAGAGAAGACACAACCATCCATGTTATCAATCATACACCTGTATTTAATTGCCTAACGTTTCGCTTTCCTGTTAAGCCACGATGTTTGCCATATTTACTAAGATAAAGGACCGCATTGAGGCTTTTTTGAACGAGAAGAATTTAGTCACCGACTGTCTTAATAAAATTGAAGAAAAAACAGGCATCAAGAAACGTTACTTAGCGCTCGGTAAGTCCTAATTATATCTAAAGTCTGTTTCATGTTTTATATAAAGTGTTTTGTGCAAATATAGAATACCAGGGCCATACTCATATGCGAAATAGTGATGTAAAAGCTACGTTGCTATGTTGGCGTGTAAAATACCATTGCTAAAGAGAATTTAAAGGATATTTTGTCTGACATAGGCTACTGTTTTTACACCTTCCCAAAACACACAGTAGGATACTGGGAATTCACCTTCATCAACATTATACAACTTGCTTTATAATGTTTCATTCCAAAAGCTGTCTACGTTAAAACATTGTGTTAAAGATTACATTTCAGGCCTCATTTCAGATTACATTACAGGCCTCAACACAATTGCCCCTGATTCTATTTTAATTGTAATTTTACTTATGATTCTGCATTTTACACATCGTTCAGTTGTTTTAGATGGACGTTTTATGATTTTTCTCTCAACAGGTGCTGCAAGTGTGACTGGAGCATATTTAATATTCGGATACGGTGCTTCTCTGCTCTGTAATCTGATTGGTTTTGTTTATCCTGCATATTTCTCGTGAGTTATGTCCTTTTAAGATTTTTCTCAAATCAGTAGTTGTCTTAACCTGAACTGATTGTTTATTATGTTTTTGAGTGTGGTTGTATTTGAGTTTGGTTGCAGCAAACTTATCTTAACTGGCATATTTTTTTAGTATCAAAGCCATAGAAAGTCCCGGTAAGGAAGATGACACACAGTGGCTGACGTATTGGGTAATCTACGGCTTCTTCAGTTTGGGTGAATTCTTCTCTGACATATTTCTCCACTGGTTTCCTTTCTACTATGTATGTAAGGTAGGTAGAACAATGCCAGATGCTTTCTCTGTCTAATATCCGATTTAAGAGGATCAATTATTATTAGCTTCTTTCTGTTAATTGGCACAAAGAATTCTGCCTTCCTTTGTCATGCCCCATCTAAGAGGTTAAATAGTTGTTTGGCAAAGCAGTTTAATTTAAAACAGCTCTTAGTCATCGGCCAGTTTGTCAATAGTGGTCAACAGCATAAGTTTTTAAAAGTTTTAACATTGTTTTTTAATCATCAATCAAATATAGATGCACAATTTAAAAAAAAAAATCTTTTTAGTGGAATTATCTGTCACAGTTTGTGTTAAGGACGATAACGGTATAGTATGGCAAGCCGTTTTGACTTTTATTCATTCTCAGGATATGAACTTTCACTAGTTAAAATGTTCATTCTTGATATCAGGAATTAGATTTCCACTAGTAACAATGGCAATTTTTGATATCAAGAATTATATTTCCACTAGTAACAAAGTTCATTCTTGATATCAACAATTCAATTTCCACTAGTAAAAACTATCATTCTTGATATCAACAATTGTATTTTTACTAGTGAAATCTCATCATAGGGTGCCATTCAAATTCAATTGTTGATATCAGGAATACAAATCTTATATGTTCACAGACATAACCAACTGTGTTTGTGAAGTTTGTGTATTTTTGACATAACCGTGTGTGTATTTGACAGTTTAAGAGCAATAGAACGTGAAAGAGAACTTAGTTTGATACTAACAGGAAGTTCTGTCTGACAGCCAGCTTTCTGTGCGCATGATTGAGAAGTTTAGACTGACATGGTTTTAAAACGCATGTAGATAATAAACTTACAAGATGACAAAGAACTGCAATCTCACTTGAGCGTGACCGCGATATAGATGATAATCAAAACTAAAGAGATGTTTTAGTTTTTGGCAGAGTATCTGAAGCACGAGCTGTACAGGCCCCGCCCTTTTCTGGAAAGTGGGGTGGGGAGCAGCAGCTCATTTGCATTTAAAGTTACATGCACGAAAACAGCATGCTTTTCCTTTCACTCAAAAATCTTATGGCTGCAAAATTAGCCAAAAATCATCACCTGTCGACCAGCATGCTTGACTTTTGTTACGAGGTGTTTGTGCTGATGAGCTGTGTTTAGTTTTCACCAAACTTGGCACTGTGTATTATGGCCAAACATCTCCACTTTGGTCTCGTCTGTCCAAAGGACTTTGTTCCAGAAGTCTTGTGGTTTGTTCAGATGCAGCTTTGCAAACCTTAGCTGTGCTGCCATGGTTTTTTTTTAGAGAAAAGAAGCTTTGGAAGTAACCTTTCCAAACATGCCGTACTGTCCATGTCCCATCTTTTTTTAATTGTACTGTCATGAACTTTAAAGGATTAGTTCACTTTTGAATGAAAATTTCCTGATAATTTTCTCATCCCCATTTGTGAGAACTCACAAAAACACATTTATGATTAAAAAGTATATACTTTTTTTTTTGAAAATAACCAATCGTTTTGCTAGATAAGACCCTTATTCCTTGTGTGGAATTGTGTAGAGAGCTTTGAAGCTACACTGAAACTGTCATTTTGACCTTCCACCTGGTGAACCCCACTGAAGTCCAATATGAACAAAAATATCGGAATGTTTTCCTCAAAAACCTTAATTTCTTTTCAACTGAAGAGAGAAAGACATGAACATCTTGGATGACATGGGGGTGAGTAAATTATCATGACATTTTAATAGAGTCTGAGTGTAGTTCTTGGATTGTCTGCAATTTCTCTGAGCTTTACACGGTCTGATCTTGGGGTGAATTTTCTGGGACGTCCACTCATGGGAAGATTGTTGTCTGTTTTGATTGTCTTCCACTTGTTAATAATCTTCCTCACTGTATGTTGTATGATGGACTTCAAATTGTTTGGAAATGGCTGTATAACCCTTTCCAGATTGATGGCATCAACAATTGCTTCTCTAAGATCATTCCTTATGTATTTCCTCTTTGGCATTGTGTTAACACACACCTGATTGCTCCAGCAAACTGCCAACACTTCTACTTTTATAGAAGTGATTACACTTGCTGATTCAGTCAATTCAATCAATCAATTAATCAAATTATTTGCAGCGCTTTACTGATACTGATCCTCTTAATTCTAATGTTAACAGTTATAGTTTAAAAAAATAAATAAATAAATAAATAAATAATGAAGGTGTGAAATGTCCAAATTTTAAGACCTGCCAAGGACCAGATGATTTATTTATTACGTCCTGATACGGAAAACCATGGAATACAAGTGGACGTCCAAACTTTTTTTTTTTTTTACTATATATATATATATATATATATATATATTTGTGTATGTAATGTGTGTTTGTGTGTGTGTGTGTATTTATTATATTACTTTATGTTAATTTTCTTTTTTTATTTTAGAATGTGAACATAATTGTATTTTAACATGTTTGTGTTTTGCTTGAGTTGGACTTTGTGTTTATGCTGGGGAAGAAATTTCAGGATGATAGTGTTTGGAATGATTTTGGTATGTTTTATAGGACACATTATATAAACACTTGTGCTGTTGCCACAAATTGACAAGCTGATCCATCTCTGCTGTCCAAATCCAATTAACTTTGTGCTGTACCATGACTGCGTTTGTAATGCTGCCGTCTTCTGTCAGCTCACTTTCTGATTGGATATTATTTTGTTTCAAGTGAAAATCTCCCGAGTGTGCGCGTATTTGCCCTCCGGGTTCCCCACACACATCAGGATTTCTGATCGTGTGGAATATTTACGATTCACGATCGTTCACGGCGTTCTTCCGACCACATTCAGTCACTCTTAACACACCTCACACCACAGGAAAATTTGATAAGATAATCTGGTAATTGTAAAAATCAACAAGCTACTCTCTTAACCCATTGCCACTTTAGCTTCTTAACTTTAATAGGTACAAGTCTACGACCACGTTAGTGATAATTTCTCACACTAGATAACCCATTACTTACTCTAACTTGGCCTTTTTTGTGTCTTTGCTGATATTTAGTGCCTGTTCCTGTTATGGTGCATGGCTCCGGTCTCCTGGAATGGTTCTCAGATTCTGTACAGGCATGTGGTGCGGCCATTTTTCCTGAAACATGAAGCCACAGTAGACGGGATGGTCAATGACATAAGCGGGAAGGCCATGACAGCAGCTGAGAGCGTCACAAGAGAGGGTATACATCATAAGACTGTCCGTTTTTGGGGGTGTTTCAAAACACACGTTCACCTTACATTTTTCTGTACTAACTAGTAGTGTTGTAGTCAAGACCAAAAATTTGAGGGGCTGAGACTGAGACCAAGACAAGACCAAGACCAGACCATATTCGTGAAGACCGCTCTTTTGTACTTATGATAATGCTCAATTATACCATATGTTTTATGATTTCATACAAGTACTTTTTTGCATTCATGTTTTGAATTTTTGGGCATTTGTATCAATTTAGGTGAAATTTGACACAATCCTTCGTTTTTTGATAACAAAAGAAATCAAATTAGAAATGTATTGAAGTTCTTGATTGCATTTGAAACAGGAAGTTTTACATCCAATCACTTGAATGATGTTAACAAATAAATCAGAAAATTCAGTTAAATCCCTGCAGTTGTGGTCTTGATTGGTCTTGAGATAAAATCCTCTAAGTCTGAGACCAAGACAAAACCAAGTACAGTCGAAGTTGTTTTGCAGTCAAAAAAGACAGTAAAGCCAAACGACAAACTACTGACGGCAACAACAACAGATGTCAGATGCCTATGTTGACGAGCACTTTTGTGAGTAAAGACATGCCTGCAACTCTAATTTAAAAGGCATTTTTATCAGTCATAACTATTGGAGAGAAGTAGCACAGACATGGAAAAGGATGAAACTTTCTAGTGCACATGTGTTGAGAATTTGTTTTCACACACACTATCAAACGGAGTATACTTTGAAGCGTTCATGTCAAAACTGGCTAATAATGCCATCTGGCTGTCCACCTAATATTCAAGTAAACTGTGAAAAATTGAAGATGTTAAGATGAAAAATATTACATTCTGGTTGTAAATTGGTAGTCAACCAATTTAGTTGAGAGCAAATACAAAATTGCTAAAATGAAACAAATTCTTATTTTATCATATATTTGTTCTAAATTCACACTCACAAATATAATTTTTTTTTATTAAAAGCAATAGATAGATTTTGGAACTAACACAAGGTAACAGTAGCACTCCTGTTAATAAGCTAAATGGATGTGGTTGTTGGCTATAGATCTAAAAAAAAAATAGTTATGGGATAATTGTGAAACATCTGCATTTTCAGATCACAACTAATAAAAACTCTGTCACAATAATAATAAAAAGTAAAGGTAACACTTTCTTTTAATGTGTCCTTATTACACGTTACATGTATTTATTTTATTACATATAACTAACCCTAAAACAAACCCTAATCTTACCCTAACCCTAAAGTAAGTACATATAATATTACTCAATACTTGTATAATTACAGAGTAATCATTTTTTGGCTGCACAGCAGCTCCCAAAGAAAATGGTGTCATTGTCCAGCTTATTCTATATATTATTGATTCATTCTATTGCAAAGATCAATAGTTATTAGTGTAGTTAATTTATGTATATCAGCACTGCAGAAAACAATGATGTAATCGTCCGGCTCAGCTCAGTTTGCATACAACAGCGCCAATGCAGGCACACCAAAAACACTGCTGAATATCAAGCAAGTGTCCCCAACTTAAACAAGCCAAAGGCAACAGCGGCAAGGAACCAAAACTCCAACAAAATGGAGAAAAAAACCATGGGAACCTAAATGTTAGAGCAATGCAGCATTATTTATTCATACTGCAAAACTTATTTCAGTTCCAATTTCAGCCCTGATTAAAGTTAACTCATTGTTTGCCTAAATGAATACAAATGTTCAAATTTTTCATCATATTTTTCTCATCTGTTCAAGTTTTCTCTTGTCCATCAAATCCATCAATCTTTCTGTTGCAGTTCTTCACACTCTGGTGAGAAACCGGACTGTTGGCCCAGCTGAGCCTGAGCCCAAAAGACTGCCCAGTTCTGCTCCTGTATGTCATCATGTAGCTAATAAATTAACATTTGCCAAGACACAAGTTTTTCCATTCCTTGGTTTTCTACACATTAATCTATCTCTCTATACTGTCTCTCCTTGCATGTCTCTGAGTGTAGACTGAACCCACTGTTGATTAAACGGTAAGTTTTCAGTTTGTGTTTCTGTGTGTGTGTGTGTGTGTGTGTGTGTGTGTGTGTGTGTTTTAATGTATATTTGTACATACAGAAATACAGGTGGTCAGAGTGGTCTAAGGAGACAAAACACTTGACACGACATGCAAGAGATGCAGCATCGTGTTGAAGACTTGACATGACAGCAGTATCAATGTTAAGGCCTCAGAGTGAATTGTAATTCATCTTCATCTGCATGATTTTCAGGCTCCCATTGTCAGAAGTGCTTGGACTTTATAGTTTAATATTCTGGTATATTTATTTATATTTCTAAACTGTAAATGTCCTGAACACATTTATGTCGAGTTATTCTTTGCTCACCGTTCATATAAATTACTATTGACCATTTAAATATCTTTGGCATTTAAAGCTAATTAGAAATGTATACAATTCGACAGAAATTATTGTATTTACAGTATTCTTTGTGGCAATCATTTATGTTGTATTTATGGCATTTGTCAGGGATTTTGTAATCTTAATATTATTATGAAAAAAGTAAGTCTTCAAACTTTCAATAAATTTATTTTGTATTCTACATTTGAAAAGACAGAATTGTGAGAATGATTCTTTTCTCATGTACTACTGACTTCATCAACTTAAAACATAATACAGAATGATATATGTCCAACTATTGGGTTTTGAGATTAAAATTTTAACTTAATTTTTAATTTGAATTAATACTTAATACATGTGCAATACTGAAATAGAAATCCTTTTCATTGTCTCCATGCTCATCATTCTTTTCTATTAAGAAACAGAAAAAAAAAACATTTTACAAATAATTGACCCTTTGCAAAGACCCGCCCCTTTAGTTACTGTTGCTTTGTCCGACAAGCCAATGCGCTCTCACGCCGCACATCATGTTCTCACGCAGTGTAAAATACATTGCGGAGCAAAGAAGACACTGACAACGAGTCGACAGACATATGAAACAGTTTCATATTTAATATATTGTAATTTGTTTAAAGAAGTTTAATCAATAAATAGCGTATAGTGGCTTTTTAATGTGTCGTGACAGATCACTGTAGCTCCTTCAAGCGGCTCGTGAACCGATCACCTCTTCATACTAGTTCATTTATAGCATCAAATAAACATGAATGGACATCAGAAGGAATGTTGTTTCAAGCACAGAAAGACGTGAGAACACAATTTTTGAAGTTCAAATTCACCAACGTTAATCTACTAACTCCCCTGACTGCTTTGGCAGACAAAATGGCGGATTCGGGGTTATGAGTGATCAGATCGCCTGTCAATCAAACTTTTTGTGAAGGGTCAATTACCAGACACTGAAATTTTGATTAATTATAAAAAAGACTAAACTTTGTTTAAAATAAAAAGCATGATTCATAAAAGCAGCATATTTATAAAATGGAACCGTCCAAGTAAGCAGAAAATTGTACATTATACATTACATAAAATATAATATTTCAAGACAATCAATTGTCAGTGATAGGTACTTACAAATTGAAGTTGTTTACTAACTGCATAACTAAAATTTTATTAGTAACGTAATGCATTACATTTGCACAAGGTAATATAATCTTTTAGATTACTTTTAAGCTAACTTGTTCATCACATTAATTTGAACAGGATAATCTTGTACCATATTAATATAAAAAATATAAAGAGAAAGAAAATAGTCAAGTCAAGTCACCTTTACTTATATAGCGCTTTTTACAATGCAAACTGTAGCAAAACAGCTTTACATTAATAATTGGCAAGTAATTTTGGCTGCAAAGCAGCTCCTAAAGAAAATGGTGTCATTGTCCATCTTATGCTATATATTAATGATTCATACCGTTGCAAAGATCAATAGTTATTAGTCTAGTTAATTTATGTATATCAGCACTGGAGAAAACAGTGATGTAATCATCCATATATCCCATTCTTTGTTATCAAAAACATGTATTTTGTTTACCTGCATGTCATGTTGGGGAATACCTGTATTGGTTGTAAATTTGTACATTTTAATGTGTTTGAAAGAAAGCCTTCCAAAGACAGTAATACATGATTAAATGACTTACTAAGTGATAATTCAAATAATAATTAATGTGTTCGTCAGGAGCTGATTAGATATATTGAAGAGGGGAAAAAAAGTTAAAATGATTTCTGCAGTGATCAAATGCTGTGTGCGCCTCAGTTTTCAGTGAGAAGCACATGACTAATGTGCAATTCCACAAATCTGGAAGACCTGATGAACATATGTAAGCAGTAGGCTTTTCTTAGAAAGAAAAATTTAAAAGATTAGTAGGTAGAATCAATGAATTATGAATAATTTACTGCTATTGTGAGAATAACATGTAATCAATAAAAAATAAACTGTGGTCTGATTACGAGTATTTTGTAACATAATATAATGTAATTGCTAATTTTTGGAATCTGATCATATAATCCAGATTCTCATTTTATTTATTTCTAGTAGTGAGTGCATTATGGTTTATTTATATGTGTTGCTGTAAATTGATATCAACCTGTAATGACATGTATTATTATGAATATTTGCTTTTTTTGCTGTGTCATTTCAAATGTAAATTGCATCAACCAACAATTCTCTTCAAATTCTCCTCAAATATGGTGACAATCAGCTTTGTTGAAACGTCATCCTCTAACATTGCAAAGGAGAGTTTAGGAAGAGAAGTAGATGTTCATGTATTTTTTGGGAGAGTGGGGGTCAGACAAAGAATTAAAGAGGGTTTAATTAAAACATGCCAGAGAGAGTGGGAAAAGGAAAATAGGGGTAGACACTACTTTTCTATACAACCTAAAAATACAAAAGATGCCCCCCCTCTCTCCCCCATAGGAATTCAGCTAAACTGTGTTGATTGAGGTTGGGGCACTTGCATTGTAGGAAAACATATTTTGGGCAGACATGTTTTCCTGGAATGTAGCAAGTATAAGGCAGAAAGAAATATATTATTTGTTAAACTGACAGGACTTGGAGTAAAGGATTTTTCTTTTTTATCTTAGTTTGGACTCAGTGACAAGTATAAACTAATCTCCAAGGCAGTTCTTCTTACATGACACAGGACTGTATGCAAGAATTTAGTTTAAATTTTGACCTGTGGAGGGCAGTAATACGCTGAGCATCGTCTACACTGCCGGAATCCTACTAGAAGAAGAAGAAACGTCATCCTCTGACGTGTCAGCGCAGAGTGCCATAGTAAAGAGTTTACAAGTGAAATATGTTGTTCAGTGATTTATTAGAAGGTTTTGTTTCATAGTGTACAGATTCCCCATCAACATAAACACTAATGCTTTATAAAGCGCATATCTTTGGTGTTTAAAACTAGAGCTGGTGTGTTTCCAATCAGAATGAATTTTGGTTCCAAAGGCAAGAAGCGGATGGTTCTGCCGACCCGACCCGATCCACCGACAGTAGAACAGATCATGGAGGATGTGAACCGAGCCTACCCCAATGATCCAGTGTTCACTGTTTTACACGAATCTGAAGGTAGGCTTTCGGACACACGAGAATATTTTAAACACAGATTGCTGCAGATCTTTTGAGGGCACAAACAAAGTTTCATACAGCGATTAACATCTATCTGAACAAGTTATTCACATTATTTTTCAATATACGATTTGTTCACAGTAGGCCCAACTTCTTGCTTTCCGTTTGTGCAATTTTATTTTTTAGTCTATGAAGACACGGATCATTTGCCGTTCACAATGGATACCATTTTGAACGAATCGTTCTCATTCTTGCATATTTTTCATTCACAGAAATTTGAAAAGGGTCCCCTTTGAAGGGTCTTAGGAAAGAAATAATAATAAGTTACTTCCTAAACCGAATTGAAAAAAAAAAACGCGGATAGTTCTCTTTTAGGATTAAGTTAGGGGGAAAATTATTTTACAGTTTTTCTCAGTCGCTTTGGTGCATTTCTCACATCACTATTTACATTTGCACAACAGTTAGTTCAACCTCCACAACATTTAGTCAGTTGCGCACATCATAGTAGCAGTTTCTCATTCCTTCCAACTAATTGCAAATGCTTTTGGACATGCATCAGTTGCTTTCATACAACTCTGCTGTTTTATAACATTATCATTTGCTTATGTCATGTCAGTCAAAATTAACTATACTTGTGAATGCTGAATAGTCATTGCATATAAAACTAATAGTCCTCATTTCATTGCTTGAGTCATTATATACAAAAATGTTGAACTAGTTGTCAAAATCTTTTAGACAAACAAAAAAAAAAATTTAGACACTCTTTACAGGGACATAATCCCTGAGAATGAGAGGGGTCTAACTGGAGACCATCTGAGCAAGCATGTTGTTGTTTTGGATAATGTGCTTTTCACCACTCAGATGTCGTCAGACAGTGGTTTTGCAGCACATGATAGGATGCCGGTGGGATATTTCCCTCCCTACTTACCATTCCCAAATCCAATAGAGGAGTTTTTCTCTTCCTGGAGGTGGAAGGTATATGACCGGCATCCACATACCCAAATGGCCCTGCTAGCGGCCATATGATGACATCACAGCAGAGTCCTGCAGAGGGTGGATTCGCCACTCGAGGAGATACTTTCCTCGCTGCATTGCAAGAGATGATATTTGCTGTGATGTAGATGAAATTATGTGTCCAGACAGAGGGGAACGTCTGGATGTGCATGAATGATTACAGTACTATGTATGTTGTATCTTCAGTTCCAAAATGTACTGCAATATTGTTTACAGTTGTGCACAGCTCTACCCAAAGGGAGTTTATGTTTGTTGAAAATAAGGGTTTATTTTTTCTTTTGCACAATGCTGTGAACAAATTAGAATTGCAAAGAGCATACGCAGTAAACTTGTGAAACATATATATATTCAGTGTCTTGTACTCAGTTACCTAATGTGTTCCTAATAAAGTAATGTGTATCTTTACTGTATTTTTCAAATGGCTGTGCAAATAGTATATAGTGCTGTCTTGAGCATTTTCAGGTAGTGTCACCAAGATCTGACTTTTTTGTATTGGAAAACATTTACATTTACATTTAGCAGACGCTTTTATCCAAAGCGACTTACAAGGGGAGCAATCGGGTTAGGTGCCTTGCTCAAGGGCACTTTAGTCATGGTATCGAAGGTGGAGAGAGTGCTGTTCATTCACAATCCCCACCTTCAGTTCCTGCCGGCGTGGGAATCGAACCAGCAACCTTCAGGTTACAAGCCCAACGACTTTCATTTTGATGACAATGACACTTTCATTGACATGAATACTTGCTTTTGAGGAATGAGCTATCCATTTTGAGCAAGTGACACGCTTTTGCAGGTTATCAACTAGGTTTTGCAGTTTGTACTAATTGTTTTGAGAACTGCATTAACTGTTGTGCAAATGTAAACAGTGATGTGAGAAATGCACCAAAGCGACTGAGAAAAACTGTAATAATATGCCTAGTTAATTATCCCTTATATCTTGACACTGGCAACATGTTTGATTTGTTTTTATTCTTGTTCTTCATTTATTCTTAACTACCCTGCCCCATTGTATATTACCTCACAAAAAACGATATCCCAAGGAGATTTTTTTTCATTATTTAAAATTTGTAATTAAATTATCATTATGAAACTCCCTTATAAAAATTATCAAGAGAATTCTTATAACTATTTGTTTCTCTTCAGAGATTGGGTGTGGGTTAGGTTATAGTATTTATGAGTAGCGGCATATAAAAACAATAGAATGTCCCTATTTAGATAGCAGTAAATGTGTGTGTGTTATCTTATTTGTAGTCTGGACCGAATGTAATGAGATAAAAATACTGTGCCTCAAAGTAATTGTGCAGGAAATATTGAGCATTAACATGTTTCATGAACTTCTGAAGCGTATATTTTATTTCCTGATGTTTTTTATTGTCCAATGGCAAAGTGAGACGGCTTACAAATCAATGTATTTAACATAATATTGCCTACTTAATATAACATTAAAAAATAAATGTCAGAATAATATCCCTCCTGCTGTTGCTCATTTGTACCAGTAGTGACTGTTTTACAATGAGGACATTGTCATGTCACCATCAGTGTCCCAATGAGTCGCAAGCCAGTGTCCTTTACTGTCCTTACAAGTGCGAATTCGTGTACACGATATACTGATTCACAACTGAGTGAGACGCAACCTGTGTTCTTAAATCAGCCTAAAATATCAAACATGATTGATATGCTCTGACTGGATGTAATCATATTCTGAAGCAAAAAATTGGGAGTCTGTGCCCATCATACATTTTCATTCAAAGCTGTCAACTCTGGCTGGCATCTGCAAACTTGCTGTGACCTTCCAACAATCTCACGGCTGCTTTCACACCATTGACGGTTGAGTTTAGGGGTGGAGCTTCATGCTTATTCTTTCGTACATTTTCTTACGAATCAGTCGTAAGATAGTCGTGGTCGTGGCCTAATGTTGAGGGAGTCGGGCTTGTAACCTGATGGTTGCTGGTTCGATTCCCACGCCGGCAGGAATTGAAGGTGGGGATTGTGAATGAACAGCACTCTCTCCACCTTTGATACCATGACTAAAGTGCCCTTGAGCAAGACACCTAGCCCCTAATTACTCCCCTTGTAAGTCGCTTTGGATAAAAGCGTCTGCTAAATGACTAAATGTAATGTAAATGAATCACATCACATCATAGAAATGCGTACAAAATTGCCACCGTTTTCTCATGAGATCGGGTTGGACTTTCGTGAACTGACAGATTGCTCCAGCGATTAAGGAACTGCAAGTTATCATATCAAGTGATGTTGGTCTTGAAATTAAACAAGTTTTGTGTATCGGGCTCTACCATTTGAATAACAGAATCAAGCAAGAAAATATTGTGCACACTAAAATATACTGGGGAGAAGAATATAAAGAACTTCTCAATTTCATTTTCCTTTTAATAGTGTTGTTTGTTCACCTGGTAATGTTAGTCCCTTTCATTTAGAGTGATGTTGGAATAGTAAAGTTATGTCTGTTTTTTTAAATTGCTGTTTCAAACTGCAATAATTGAAAATAATAGCTGGGTAAATTAAAGATCGTTAGGTTGATTACAGAATTGTGTTATTGAATATTGCCTCATTGCAACCTTTAGCAGTGTTGTACATGGGTATTAGCTAGTGTGACTGCATTTTTTTTGATAGAAACGTTTTGCCTTGACCACTAATCTTAGGTATCATCTTTCAGATTTGAAGTCCAGTTCCAGCAACAATGAAGTGGAGGTAAAATACCTGCAGAGCAGACACTACATAGAGCTGCATGAGCGATTGCAAGAGGAACGTGGCAATCTTGCTCGGCGGAGAGACGAGCTGCGTGCGGCTGGGGAGTCTTTGGAACACAGCGTGATGGAGGTGAAGAGGAGTGCACTGTGACATCTAGCAGAGGCCTGCAGAACATTCACGCCTGCATCTTATGAACTTGACATTTACTTATTCAGTAGTTGATTGTGGGACATGGCACTTGTGAATATAACAAATTAAGATTAAAATCAGTAGAATAGTATTGGATGTTTGGTGCATTTATTTAATGATTTGTATGTGATATTTTTGGCTGATTTTTTTTTTTTGTAAATCTTTTTGGTCAATGTTAATGTGTGTTTTGTGTGTTTAGTAGAAGTACACCGTCCATTCAACAAGTTGTGCAGTCTTGATGTGTTTTATATTATTTAATGTCATTTTATCTAAATTTTCACAATACAAGATTTCTTGAGTTTTATGATGATTGGAATTTTCAGTGTTTACAACTTGTTGGATATATTGATTACTGTACATCTATTCTTCACAGCTTAATTTTAATTTTCAATAAATAAGTTGTTAATTAGCCCAATTAGTCTTTGACATTACATTAGATCTCAAGCTGTTGTCCGTGATTGACTTGATTAAAAAAAATGGCTAATTTACTCAAAGCAGTAGCACTGAATGTGAACGAACTATCTGATAAATTCATATTTATTGATCAATTAACTGATTGTGTTAACAAATTTGTGGCATGGTTTCTTTGTTGTAACATTTAGCATAACATTTATCAGTCAACATTTTTGTTACTGAACCAATATTTCATTTTGGTTCATTAGTTAAAAGTCAGCAGTCTAGTTAATAACAATGAAAGACGTAAGAACGAAACCACCTATTGCTTAAAGTTTGGCTTGGTAAAAGTTAGGGAATTTCGTGACGTAGTATATACACTAAGGATAATTTACACTAGGCAATCAGTTGGGGTATAGCGTCCCCCCATGTGTGCAATGGTCAGAAATAAGTAAATAAACTTGTGCTGTGTCAGAATGTTCAAATAGCAATAAAGATGTCTGTGCATATTAAGCTGGAGGTATCTACCATTGAGTAAATCACAGTTTCACCCAGAAAAATAAAATACATAAACCTTTTTATGAGAATGTTTATTTGAGGACCCCTAACCCTTGGCCATAATTGTTAGTCTACATAATATTCTATCAACATTCTCAACCCAATTCATGCTTTGACCTCTGAAAATATGCATGAAACCATATCTAAATGTCAATTTGAGTTTATCATTGCGTCAGATTCCTTAATTCTGACCACCACTGTTATGGGTCACTGAGCTCTGTTACTAGTCAATTTCAATCTTCAAATATAATCAGACATTAAATCTTTAATCTGGGAACACCAGTTGGTATCAGCACTCACAGCACATCTGGAATACAGTTCTCTTTATCGTTCTTAGAATTTCCAAAGGCTGATGTGGGATCCATGACTACTTTTAAGAGAGAATGAATGTTTTCTGACTAAAAGACAAGTTGAGTGAAGCTCTTATATCACAGTAAAACTAAGTCCATATAAATACTGCACCTCACCAAGTAAGACAAACACTTTTTTGTGCTGGCTAATTGGCAATAATCCAACCTACACTACTTATATGTTTACAATATTTGCTTGCGTAGCTGCAGTTTTGGCAATGGGCTTTGGTTGACTGGAAGCCATTTTAAACATTCTACATTTAGAATTCAGCCCAACTTACTGTTAATGGCAAGTATTTATCTCAAACCACAGAGTTGCTACTCATTAGCTTGCTTTTAGATACTTAAAGCATAATGTGACTGTACACAAAATGACATTATGAAAGCATTCAGTAAGCAGGAATATGTACAGCCACTTAATTGTATTACATACATTTGCTGAACACTCAACAGTTACAACAATCTTATATTCAAAATGAAAATGTGTGGGTAGATTCATGGTTGTACTCCTAGTATGTCATTTTCATTGAAAAAAGAAACTGCAAAGTCAACATCACGTGTTTACAGTGGATAAGTGAGTATTTAGCATGCTATTTGTAGCAATGGCAGGATTACAATTTGCCTTCTGGGAAGCATTAGACTACAGTTTTAAATCAGTATTTACAACAGTATCGCTAAATATCCATGACGATTACATAGACATTTTGTGCAGATTTTACCTATTGTAGCTATATTTACCTGCAGTAATAATAAGTGAAGGCAATAGGCTGTTTTAACCTGTCAGTGTGGCAAAAAGGCATGTGCATACATGGTTCTCATGTGAGAATACAACAGTCTTTTCCGGTTTGCAGGTGGCACATGGTCTTTTAAAGTATTTGTCAGTTTTTCAGAGAATAGTTTGCATATTGTTCTGAATGCGGGCCAAAATTTTTACCAGTGGATAACACACTCCAAGACAGTCTTTCTCATGTTTGATTAATTGTCCAAGTAGCACAGGCAAAGATTAATATCACTGTACAAAAATATAAAAAAAGAAAAAGGTATACCCTCACTTGTGGTGTGGTTAGGTACATGTTGTAAATCCAGTGAGATTGTAGTACATGGCTAATTGTTCACATCCAGATTAAGTTTTTTCTTTCTTTCTTTTTTTTTTTTCCCAAACAGGTAAATCTTCTGATGCATTGGCAAGCACAAGACTCATTAAATATCCGAGGTAAACAGAATGATATCCATTACCACCTGAGTTTTTAGAGCATCAGGAGCATCGTACTTTGTCACGCCTGGAACTGTGGACAGATCACAGGTTTTATGCTTCATGTTTTTCCCCTGTCTTTTCAGGCATTGTTGTTGCTTGACCCTGTGTCTGTGGAGAGCAACAGACCATGGGGCTAGGTATGTAGTTGAAAGGAGTTACTCTGACAGCTTTACTAGGAGAGCTCTGTCGGAAATGGCCAACTCCACCACTGTGGGTACTTTCCACTGACTGAAAGGTGGAGGATGATGCTGTGCTGTAGTTTTTCAGAGATCCATCCGAATCCCCATCTTGGAGGGTATTCCCAAAGGCCGTGCTAATTTTTCTGGGGAGGGCCATCTTTGTGGCCTCCTCTGTAATGCTAAGACCTTTTTCAATCGTGGGAGAGGTGCTTGAGTTAATTTTGTTGGCTGAGTAGTCCTCAGTTTGAACAGTCGCGTCACTTGTTTTCCGTGATGCCAGTGTAATAGTAGGCAGTTTTCCTGGTAGTGGTGGTGGCATCTGTTTGATGCCATCAGGTGAAGGTAACAGAGGCAATGCAGTGGATGGAAGGGTGCTCTTTAATATCTGGGTAACATCCTCATCACGAATCCTTCTCCAGGTTACTTTGTCAGCATTACGTGATCCAACCCTCTGCTGCCTCTGATTTGTGTTCCTTTCACTTTTAGCTCGTCCACTTGAGTCAGAGGATGAAGAGCGAAGAGAGGAGCGGCTAGTGACACGACTCAAGACATTTATGCTTGGTGAAGACGAATATCTTTTGAAGGTATCATCCCTTTTTTCTCTTAGCTTTGGTCCAGGTGTATTTCTCTGTGAGGCCCTGCAAGGACTTTCTGAACTTGTTCGTCTAGCTGGACGTTTCACAGTGACATCTCTATCAATGGAAGTGGCTCTTGATAGAGTTATGCCCTGTCTGAGAACCTCCTGTTCCTGAACTTGCCTTTGTCCTTGAGTCACAGGCATTCTTCTTGGACCTTGAACTGCTTCCTTGAGTTCCTGACAACGAGAAGAACATAAGAAAACTGCTGGAGCCCCTGGACCTGCTCTTCGGGGTGAGGCATGCTGCGATGTTGGGACAGAACGTGAAGCATCACGTCTTGAGACTTTTGATGATTCTTTGATGAATGTCAGTTGTCTGAGAAAGCCATTACGATCTGATTCACCACTACTTGAATGAGTTGATGTCATGCGAACCAAATCCAATCGGTTTGCTGGTAGGATTCTTTTCCCTGACATCTGTGTATTTTGTCTGCTGATGCTACTGGGTTGGTTGGTTACTAAAGGTGAAATGTTTCTTGTTTGCCTTGATGGATTCTGCATGAATGGTATTCTGACAGGGGATTTCTGTGTTTTCCTGTCAATGGGAGATTTTGAATTTTGATTGATGTTTGAAGCGCTTTTGTCTGGTGGACTGCATGGTGCTGATGCCACCTTCTCTGGAGCTTGTTTAATGGTTTGGGTTGGGGAGGTTACTTTTTTCTGAGGTTGCCTGGAAGGTGTTGAACTTTGAGATGATCCTGAAGATGAGCTCTTTGGTATCCTGGCAGGTGGTGTTGAGCTTCTTTTGGGCAATGACAACTGAGTGGAGTCCATGGGGTGGCCCAGTCTGTGAAGGCTTCTTGACCTGTGTTGAGCTAGATTTGGATTTTTAGGAGCATCTGCTTTTGGTATATTTTTTTTTGGAGGTGGTCTTTGAGAGAGAGTTGTCTCTTTCTTGGGTGTGTATATGACCGTTCTACCCCTGAAGACTACAGGCAAGTTTGGAACTGGTTTACGAGGGGCAAAATCAAGTGGTTTATTAGCCTTTCTGTCATCTTTGTATACCTTCTTCTCTTTAGGAGTAAAGCTTGATCCAGACATAAATGACAGAACAGATTCAGACTCTGATGAGGGTTCCTGGGACTTTGAAGCTTGTAACTTGGTAATGATTGTATTTGCTCCTTCTTGTATTGCTCTCCATTCAACACTATTGAGATCAGAGTCTTTGTCAGATGCTATTTCATCACTGTCTAGGTCAATTTCAGGGCTCCACTCTGTTGTTTTCTGAAGAGTAGATTTCTGTTTGTGCTTTTTCTCAGCTTTTCTTTTTCTGGCAGTCTGTTTTTTCTTTTGTTGAGGCATAGCAGATGTTATGCATTTTATCAAAAGATCATCTTCTGAATCCATGCTGATTGAGCTTGGCGAGCTGTTCTCTTCAAACTGGTTGAGGTCTTGCTGTGATTTAGGAGGGCACTGAGTATTGGATGTAATATTATGTCTGTTCCTTTTCCACACATGGTGAGGTTTATCAAGATGTTCTTCAAATTCTGCATCACTCAAAGAGCTAAGTGATGAACTCAAAGAGTAACATGGAGGTGCTTCTTCTAAAATTAGATTTTGCTTGATTCTGTGAAAACCCTTTTGGCGGGACTGGTAACTGTTCACTTGATCTTGTATATTAGAATTACGTATTACATTGGTCTTGCTTGATTCATAATGTTGTTTCCGTCCAGTCCTATTCATCAGTCCATCCGGTCTGTCTATTTTATGGCAAATGGCCCCTTCTGTAGTTGTTAGGTGGTGCCTGGACTGAAAGGATAAAGTGTTTTCCTGTGTATGACTCAGAGAGCAGGTTTTCTGATTTTGGTACACCTCTGTGCTTTGTTTTCTTATGGGACTATCTAGCTGTGGCATGCTTTTCGACAGATTCTGTCCTTGCTTTTGAATTTGTCGAACTGGAGACTGGCTTTGAATCCTTTGCTGGGTAATTTTTGCTGCCATCTCTTTATTGTGTATAAGTAATCTCTGAGTGGGCACCATATGTCTGATTGTTTTGTTCAGTTGGTTTGCAACTGTATGAGATTGACATGTTATTTTAGTTGGTTTGTGAAAGCGAGAGAACATACGTAAGTCTTCGATTCTTTTTGCTTCGATATCAACAAGCTCTTGTGTCTCTTTGTTTCTTCGCCAGTCTTTTATTCCTTTAGTTCTAACTGGATATTGGAGAGTTTCATCACTCAAGGAAGTGGTGCTCGAGAAATTGATGGGCGTACCTTCAGCTGAGTCAGTGTAAGAGGAATCGTCATGATAGATATCTTTTGAAGACATTCCAAGCTTTTGTCCAGTAAACATTTGATTGTTTTTATTCTGCAGCACCATATACACTGGTAATTGCACAGATTTTCGAGCCTGCATGTTGAGAACTTGATTTGAGAGGTTGGGCATCACAGTGGGCCTTACCTTCTTAAACTTGGAAGGCATGGCAGAATTAATGCACTCTTTGAGAATTTCAATGTCATCGTCTGAGTTGCCTTCACTGTATCGGTCTCGGTCATCCATATCCTCTTCCTTTTCAGAATCCTCTGGATCATTGTCTAGTTGGTTTAGCAAAGGAGTAAGTTTGAGCTCTACATCTTTCTGAACATAGTGTTCATGCAGAGGGAGCGCACTCAGACTAGAGGCACATGAGAAATTCTCAATTGGTTTTTCCACAGTGAAATAGATCATTGTGTCCAAATCTGGAGGTAGGTTAAACCTTTCTTTAAAGTCTGTGATTTCCATAATTTTCCGCAAACTGCTTTCCCACTGGCTTCCTACACCACTAAGCGTCTGTGTCTCTGGTCCACTGGATTCTGCACAGCACGGAGTTTTGCTGCGACTCGGAGGCATTGTTTGCCCTGGGCTGTCTGGTAGGTCACTGGGGCTAACAGTTCCACTTATCATTTCACTACATGGATCACTCTGAATAGAGCTGGCAATTGAAGGAGATTCAAAGCTGCCAAGTGAGCTCACTGAACTACAGCGGCTCATTACAAGAGGTGTTTCATGAATGTAGTTTTCTGAAGAGCTGGATGGTGTCCTGTCCTCAAGAATGATTGGGGACACTCCTCTAAGGAACCTCTTCTCATTTTTGATTGCACAAGGGATCTCAGTCGTATCAGAGCTGCTTATTTTCTGATCAGTTACTAATAACTGACTGTCACTCAAGTCATCAAGTGTCTCATTCTCATCCTCTTCATCTTTTCTCTCCACATTCACATCTTCCACCTCTATGATTTCTAATGAGGAGTCACTCTCCAGCTCATTTTCAGTCTGACTCTGTCCATCAAGTGCTCCATCCCCAGAAGATAAAGAGGACAGAGAACTGCAGCGAGAGAAGCATATTGGAGTGTTCTCCACAGAATACTTCTGAGGGGTCTCCAGCTGTCCTATTGTGGGACTTCTCGCAGAGCATATTGGGGAAAACTTGCTAATACTTCCGCCAGTCATCACTGTTGGAACCCAAGCTTGCCTACGCATTGCTTGAGCTGCCTGAACATTTATTGCAGTCTTTGCAACACCAAACTTGGCAACACTCTGGATCAGTGGAACATGCTGATAGGAGGGAGACAACTTGACAGTTGGTATACTGGCATCCGAAGACACTTTGGTTGACACAGTTGCAGGTGTTGATATAAAAGGTTCTTGACTCTTCTCTGTATCTGTGGAACCTAAATCAGGCAAAACAGCATCTTTGTTCGTCTCAAAATCTCTTTCAGGGATCTCATTTTGACATATGACTCTTGAAATATGTACACCACTGTTCAATGGTTCCTCGTGAGTTACCTTAAGGTCAAGTTTATTTGGACGTTGTTGTTCTGTTGGTCTTGTAGAGTTATGAGTCTGTTCCTGACTGCCACAATAGCCATCACTGGTGCTTCCACTATTAAGACTGTCATTGGATAAACTCGAGTTGGCTGTTTTAAGACGCAAGAAGGCATGCGCTCTACTGAGACGCTCTTTAGGTGAAAAAGAGCTGGTGTCAGAGAGATGACATGGGGAACAGGAAATAGCTCGTGCCTCATGAAGCTCATCTGGCCCATAATTCCAATCCACAAAATGATCCTCTGAACTAAGGCTGAAGCTGTCCTCTGAGGATGTATGCATGGTAATATCTTCTACCAATTTGTCAATTTTAGCCACTGTGTTGGTGATCTTCTTGGCTAATTTCTCAGCAGCCACAGTCACTTCATCGTCAGGGGGTTGTGACCTTTTATTTTCAGTTTGAAAGGTTTCAATGTCTTGTTCAGGCTCCACCTCTCGCTTACGTGACTGAGTATTCAAGAAGTTAGAATTGTTCAAGAACATGGAGAGCATGGAGAAGGTTCCTGTGTCCAAGCTGGTTGAAATATTAGGTGCTTCATCATCATCAAAACAACCAGAATCTGAGGCATAGTCTTTTGCTAGGCTTTCAATGTGCCTCAATGGTTTGTTTATACTTTGATGCTTGAAACTTTGCTTCTCGATTGAATCAAATGTTTCTGCCAGATGCTTTGCATCCAATTCAGCCTCTAATGCTTTCTGTTTCCTCATGTAGAGGGATGGCATGCAGGATCCTGGGGATATAACAGCAGTATCTTTATATTTGAGTGGACGATTTGTGAGGAGGTTTCGCAGAGCTGCAGCACTTCCCATGGCTATCATTTTGTGCTTTGAGTGGATGAGATTGCGCAGCATGCTTACAGCTCCCAGATCCCACAGCAATTCCTGGTCCTTCGGACTACGTGCAGACAGGTTCCAGAGGGTTCCACATGCATTACTCACAATGGTCAGACTGTGAGATCGCAAGTGCTGCAGCAGAGTCTGAAGGCAGTTATGATCCCGGAGGATTTGCCTGAAATAGGCAAACAGGAAGAAATTAAGTCATTTATACTTTGACCAAGACCTCTGCTTAATTTGTGAATGTGAATAAGCATGATACCTGTAATCGTCTCGGGTAGCAATAAGACTGGACACATTACGGAGGATGCCTCCACCGCTCTCAATAATGGCCAATGAGTTGGTTTGGCATCGATAAGTCAAAGTGCTAACCAAAAAGCCAAGAGCACCATCAACAGAACAAATTGCCACCTTATTCTCAGTGCTGTGTGCTGACAAATTCCACAGTGCACTTAAGACACTCTTTAAGGTGGATTCCTGTGGGGGAGACCATGTAAAATGACATTACTTACTGAGTGGTTTTGGAGCACAAATGTCACTACTTTAATGGGTAAATCAGTTATCTTCACTTTTATGTAAACAAGAGATATTTGATTGTACCTTTGTAGCCTGCAATGCACATGTCATAAGTGCTGACACACTGCCGACATCTCTCAAAGCCCTTTTACTGTTGATATCAGCACGCCATGACAAGTTTCTCAGTATACTTGACACTACCTAAAAGTAATGACATATCATAGAGCTGATGTGGACCAAATAATTACAAATGAGAGAAGTAAAAAAATACTATTAAAATGAGCTGCTATTATATTTTTCTGTACTTAAAGTTCATCTACTGGTTTACTTTTTGGAGAAGTAATTTATATACCTGCTGTAATTCCTCGTTATCAGATGCAAGCTGTGTAACAATGGCTTGAAGACAGTTTTTCTTTGCGCAAAGAGTAGCCTGAAAAAGTAAATAAAGAGGATTTTGTTAACATCAAAAGAAGCTTTGAAAAATACTGTATGTGTGAGTTATACTTTTGCCTGATACTGAATTTTATTTATTTATATATATATATATATATATATATATATATATATATATATATATATATATACATTATATAATTATAAATGAATGAAATTACTGTTCAAATAGACCTCATGTGTATTGTTTGATAACCTCATGTCTTTCATTTATACATGATTCCACACTTGTATGCAATAATTTGAAAATTTACCTTATTTACAACATCCCCATATGTAAGGTTAGTGAGTGCCATTCCTGCGTAACGCCGGAGGGCCATATTGATTGGCTCATTGTGCATGCCATACAGTTCTTGGTCCAGCTGCATTAGCTCTGCAATGGATTGTAGGCCCCCTAAAAGATGCACACAAAAGATTTTCAGTATGTTTTCACCTACAGAATACACTCTACTGCTCTTTGGTTTATCTAGAGAAACTGCATTCACGTACCTAGTTCATTCATTGCCCTGCGGTACTCTTCCTCAAAAGATAACTTCATTATTGCGCACAAGGCTTGGCACATCTGGGGATCCACTGGCTCATGGATTTCTGTGAATATCGAAGTAAATGTATATTTATATAAATAATTTTATCTCGTTGTAACAATATGTATGACAATATTTTTTACTTAATCAGTGCTCACCTGTGGTTTTTCCACCACCAGGTGAAGGGGTTAAATGATTCTCAATCCAGTCCCAGCCATTCTCGCAGTGCGAGCGGATCTGCTCGAGCACATGAAGAACTCTCATCTCGCGTCGGGCTTGACCCTCATCTGGCTGTGAGTACACAATGTTGTGAAGGGCAGCACTGGCTCTGGAACGGGCTTCTCGACTATAGCCTCCCGCCCCAGCTGCCTCCCCGGTGCCTCCTTCATGTAGTATTTGCACAAGCAGTGGGACGCAGCCAGACTTGCGCATAGCAATACAGCTTTCCTGTGAGCTTGACATTGCCAGAAGGGTACGGGACATCTCTTCCCGATCTCTAGAGGCTAGCATGGAGAGTAGCCAAAATACCATCTCCACCTGCAATCCAAACAGTATAATTATAGTTGAAATATATTATCATACAGTTCATTATTGCACTATTGTTTTTGATTACAATATCAGGCATGAAAATCCGTCACCTTTCGGCGAAATTCGCCGTTTTGAAACCAAAATAGGTGACCTACGTGAATCGTGTAGATTCGATGAGAAAAGTTTTTGGAAGGGAGGGGCGGGGTATTCATATTCAAGGAAGTGCGAACAGGTCCAATAGAGTCTGTCTGGGGGGGGGGGGGGGGGGCGTTTTGACATCTCGTGTTGTTATGCGTGATTTCGACAACTTCATGTTACGCCTAAAAGAGACTGAAAATCGACACCAAAGATTCCCGCTTGATCCAGCTTCCACTCCCGCCGTTTGACAGATGAACAGTAGGTGACAGAAATCGCGGTACTTCTGACCTGAAGGTAAACGGCCTGGGCTCGATGTGGAAAGGTGAAATATTGTATTGAGTTAACTTAATCCTCTGGATTTGATGATTATCTTAAAATACTCCGTCATTTATGTTCCCTCAGATAAGAGGAAGACCTCATTCAGCCATGCAAATGATAAAATGCTCAAGTAAAGCTGAACAATAAATCTTAATAAATTTGAAATCGCTATGGCTTAGTGATTATGAAAGTGCTGTGATTTATGGATGACTGATCAGCTTATCGATAAGCGCGAGTCTGGAGAAACAGGCGTACGTTTATTAATTCTCCGTGTTGAGCAATGTAGCCTGCATGTGTTACGTTATTGTGTTCATAATAACTCGAGTACCTAATTATGTTACATATTTATTTTGTACGAAAACTAGCGCGTTAGTTAATTATGGATTAAAAAGTAGCGTAGTATCAGTGCTGCGCGAGCCGTCTCTCACAAACCCGGACGCGCGCACACAGACATAAGATAATTGTAAAATGAAAATTGACGGACTAAGTTTAAATTTTGTTCTTGCTTGTGTTTTTTTTCTGTCAAAATGTCAGAAAGCATTTTGTATTATCCATCCGTGTTTTTAAAATTAGTTAAATGACGGACGTTTTACTGTTAACACAGCCCTCATTACATGTCGGATTCGTCTAAATTATACTTGACATTCTTTTTAGAAGAAGTGATTAGTTTTGCTATTATTGGAATTCAGTTCATTGTCTATTCATTGTCAACTATAAATATGTTTGTACTGACTAACATTTATTCAGCTAATGTGTGCCCTGTTTAAAATGTAGGCCTACAATGTTCAAATGCAAAGACAGCACGTGACAAACAGAAGCCCTTTTCCCTGTGGTATTTAGTATCATATTAGGATATTGGGATAAGAGAAAAGGACGAGGCTGAGACATGTGGCAGAACAGCAAAAGCGGGCCATGGAGACACTGGTGGTTCAGGCAAAGAAGAAAATATGAGATCTGGTTCTGAGAGTATTACAAACTGTTATGTAAATTGTTATCTTTGGCAATAAAATGTATTAAAATCTGAATTACATAACATTGTATTGGCTGTCAATCATGATGGAAGAGTAGACGAGTTAAGTTACAGCATGTCCACCATCTCTTGTGGGGGTTATGCATTAAGCCATTTGTGGTGCCCTTACCACATTGTGCCTCATATACTGTAAATGTTAGACCCAGTGACAGGCTGGCATGAAATGGCATGCATAATACTTAGTAAGGACGCCATAATAATTTTTGACTCATGGCTGAAGTCAAGTTTCTCCAGCTCTCCCCGGGTTGGCAAAAAAAGCATCTCAAAATGCATCAGATTGATGCTTTAAAATATGGAATATTTAAAAGTTTTCTTACGGGGGAGCATGCCCCCGGACCCCCCTAGAGGGGTAATATCCTTCTCACCTTTTTCACCCCTGACCCGTTTTCATGCCTGCAATATGTTCAAACTAAAACTATATGTATACTGTATTTAAGGGTCAGAAATAAAATTACGATAACTTTTGACAATAACATCAAAATTCAAGGGTTAATGGAGTAAATTAATTTACTGTAAAATAGGAACCAGAAAATTATGTTATGATTTTTTGTGTATGTATAGATATTTTGTGTTTGATGTTTATTTTAAAGGGGTCATGAATTTGGAAATTTTGAGAATATGTCAAAAAAATTTGACATATAAGAGGTCAGTATACTATAAAAATATACTTAAAGGATTAGTAAATTAAATCTGTTCAGTATAAAAGTGATCAACTCTTCAGAAAATTTGGACTAAACCACTAAATTCATATGGATTAGTTTTTATGATCTCTTTATTAATTTTTTTGAAGTGTCAAAGTGGTAGTTGTGTGAACTGTCAATGGGGTGACAGAAATGAAAAATATCTTCATTTGTGTTCCGAACACGAATGAACAACGAAAGTCTTATGAGTTTGAAACGACATGAGCAATTAATGGCAGAATTTCCATTTTTGGGTGAACGAACTCTTTAAATTTCAGAACTCAAAAATTCTTTTTTAGTCCAAAAATAACTTTTATTGGAAACAACCTGCCAAAATGACTTGTTTCAGATTTTGTCTCAGTATGACATAGTGCGATGAAAGACCACCTCTGGTAAGATATTCAACTCCTACTCCTACATCATTTCCTCTTTAGCCTCACCCACCAATTCATGCATGCTTGTGTGTTGGCTTCATTTTACTGTGGTTCCTTTAATAAACAAGACATAATTCCATGCAGGATTTTTCGAGACTGAAAATAATAGATGGTGCAGTGCCAACTATATTGGATCTGACAGTAATGTGAGTGTGAGTAACAAAGTTTTTTTTTTACCATGTGTCACTATTGCTTTGTCAGTTACAGATAATTTAATATGTACTCACTTTACTGAAAATGATGAATATAAGAATGACATTGTGACAAACCGTAAGTTATTCTTTGTCAATTATAACTGTGGTAACTCCATGTAAATAAACTTGATTATTAATCACTACACTGCCACAGACAGGGGTGTCCTGTCCTTCGTATTTGAGGTGTAGATGAGGTGTACTCGTTGTCTTCATGTGTGCATATTCACATTAACACCTATAGGCAATATAGGGCCAGATTTATTAACAGCTTGAGCCAGTGCAAACCCTATTTTGAAAAAAAAATAGTCAGCATTTACTACAGCTGCACAGTGAAAAATTAACGCTGAAACCATGGACACAGTTATTTTTACGGGTGATGGGTGTTTTATTGCATATACATTTGAAATGCTCTCACGCTAATTTGCCCTGTTTAGTAAATCTAGCCCTTAGTTTCTCCAATTCACCTATCCTGCTGTGAGGTGACCGCGCTACCTATTGAGTCATTGTAATGCAACCATAAGCGCTCAAATTTATTTCAATACATGTATTCAAATATGAGGTACAAATGCATAGACCAGTATGTTTACCTTTAGAGAAAGGAAAATATTGCCCTTAGTAAAATAGTTAAATATATATATGTACTGTATATACACACACACATAAAACACAACAATGGTCTTACTTTGCTCCCTGCTTCTCCAGGAGCATCTGAGGTACCAGTATTTCCAGTATCCACGTCAGAGACAGATGTTTTTGAGAGACACTCGGTGCTCTGTTAACACAGAATATGGTTTATTATTTGTTCCAGTTTTATACAGTAGGTACATGGAAATTTGGTTTATATGACTCAGCACATTAATATCTTTCAAAGCAGCAAGATAAATCTGTGCTATAGTAAGAATGATCCACACATATTAATAGGGTATATATTCGTTCTTCAAAATAAAGTACCAAATACTTTTTTGAAGCAATTAATTTGTATACTATATACAGGTGCATCTCAATCAATTAGAATGTCGTGGAAAAATTCATTTATTTCAGTAATTCAAGTCAAATTGTGAAACTTGTGTATTAAATAAATTCAATGCACACAGACTGAAGTAGTTTAAGTCTTTTAGTCTAAGTCTTTTTCCACTCTTCCTCCAGACTCTAGGACCTTGCTTTCCAAATGAAATACAAAACTTGCTCTCATCTGAAAAGAGGACTTTAGACCACTGGGAAACAGTCCAGTTCTTCTTCACCTTAGCCCAGATAAGATGCCTCTGACATTGTCTGTCGTTCAGGAGTGGCTTAACAAGAGGAATACGACAACTGTAGCCAATTTCAGTCCATTCCTTGTGAAGTTCACCCAAATTCTTGAATCGATTTTGCTTGACAATCCTGATAAGGCTGGGGTTCTCTCAGTTGGTTGTGCCCACAATTGTTTTCCCACACTTTTTCCTTCCACTTTCTGTTAACTTGGATACAGCACTCTGTGAACAGCCAGCTTCTTCGGCAATGAATGTTTGTGGCTTACCCTCCTTGTGAAGGGTGTCAATGATTGTCTTCTGGACAACTGTCAGATCAGCAGTCTTGCCCATGATTGTGTAGCCTAGTGAAACAAACTGAGAGACCATTTTGAAGGCTCTGGAAACCTTTGTTTTGAGTTTTGAGGTGTTTTGAGTTGATTAGCTGATTGCCATATCATCATATTCAAATTTTTTGAGATGGTGAGTTTTTGTTAAATGTGAGCCAAAATCATCACAATTAAAAGAACGAAAGACTTAAACTACTTCAGTCTGTGTGCATTGAATTTATTTAATACACAAGTTTCACAATTTGAGTTGAATTACTGAAATAAATGAACTTTTCCACGACACTCTAATTTATTGAGATGCACCTGCACATGTTTCAAATCTGTTTTTGTTTGATTTTTAGTTTTTGTTTTGCAGATAGTCTTTTATATCTGCATGTGGAGAGTGAATCACTACCAATGCCAAAGGACTTGATTCATTCTTGGATGGTCAAACCCATCACTATAGTAATATTTGGCACACGTGCAACAGATACAATCTCTAGACAGCTAGATTGTACAAAAAGAATACAGATATAACTCATTATGTTCGAGCGTTTGCAGAATATAATTCTGTAGCTTTTAAGAGTTCAATATTAGTATTCAGTTAAAAAAAATACTGAAACACTTAAATAAAAATATTTACAACCGTTAATTGTAAATATGTAAATTTAAATACAAAACATTTTATTTATTTATTTTTATAACAGGAAGTGAAGGAAAAGCAGCTACCGAGAGTAAAACGGTCACCGTGATTTCACCAAGTAAGACATGTTCCTGGATCAACATATTTTGTTGATCCTGGAACAACATTTCTGTCAAAGAATTTAGTGCTAACCCTATCTCTACCCCTAAACCTACTCATAACTTATCTCTAAAATAAGAGGGAAATGATAGGTGAATAACAGATGTAGAAGCATCTAACCTTAGTTTTAAAGAGTTTGTTAAACGAAAAATGGAAATTATCCCATAATTCCCATCCTTAAGACATCCTAGGTGTATATGACTTTTTTCTTTCAGTTAAACACAATCACAGTTATATTTAAAAATATTCTGGCTCTTCCAAGCTTTATAACGGGAGTGTAACCGATATTTTGAAGCCCCAAAAAAGCATGTCCATCCATTATATAAGTATTTCACACAGCTCCAGGGGGTTAATAAAAGCCTACTGAAGTGAAGCGATGCGTTTATGTAAGAAAAATATCCATAATTATAACTTAATTATGAACTGTAATCATTAGCTTGAGGTAAAATTCATCCGCACGTTCATGAGAATCGAGTTCCGGCGTATGACACAAGAAAGTCATATATATCTAGGATGGCTTGAGGGAGAGTACATTATGGGATAATTAAAATTTTTGGGTGAACTAACCCTTTAAGCCTAAACTTGACATAAATTGTAAACCTGTCCTTCAAATCTGATTGGTTGATTGAAATGTTGTTCCAGGATCAACAAAGATGCTGATCCAGGAACATGTTGTACTTGAAATCACGTTCACCAGAGTAAATCAAATGGTTTAAAATTCATCCCAGGATACATCTCATGAAGGTTGAGAGAATGTCCAATGTACAAAGCTGTAATCTAGACAAAGGGTGCCTAACATAAAATATTGTTTCTTAGCATATAGGTTTGATTTTGTTCACTGCATAATCCACATACTTCCACATGAATTCATATTTTTTTACTATGATTTACTATTTTTTTTTTATATATTTACTGTTTTTTATTATTCTATAATGTGCAAAATAGTAAAAATGCAGAATGAGTTGAAAAGTGTAGTATAGGTCCCTAAAAAAAGCTTTACTCTTTGCACACAAATTAAATGGCAAGTTTGGCAACCTTGTACTGGAGGTTTCATTATATCCTGACTTTATAATTTTAGATTTCTCAGCTTCATTAAACAGTACGTAGTTCTCAAGAGCTCATTGTCAGTCTGGTGCAGTGTTGAGCAGACAGATGACTGTGCTGCGGTGGGAATCCCTTAGTTTCAGAGAGCTATGCTCCAAATTATAGCTTCACACTTGCCAAGCATCCCAGTTACTGAGCAGCCAATAAGAGGCAGCTTGCAGAGGGCATACCCTGTTTTCTGCATAGCAACATTCAGTGCCAGATGAGATTGGGGAGTGCAGCTGTGTAGTAAAAAAAGAAAAATCCTAGAAGAATAATGCCTTAGATTTTCATGAACGGAGTAGCTGTGGCCGAAATATGATATGGTTCTGTAAAAACTACATAATAATTCCATCAGTAAAACACTGAATTACGTGTTTATTAAATGACCATAAATATTCAATCTAATATTTTATGAAACAGAGCAGTCATGATACATTACATTGGAAATCACATTCATTACTGAATCATTAAGACAAATTCATACTAATTACAATTTATAATTTTCAAAAGAAGATTAAAATGAGAAGCTACTAGCAACCCAAAAGCAACTTTTACTTTTAGCCGTTATATAATGTAAATTGGCATGTATAATGTTATATAGTACATCCTCTTTACAACCTCAATCCATTACCTGTGCCCTTAATGTCACATTTTTAATGTGACTTTTCCAGCACGCTGGTTCAGTCAACATTGTTCTCTGTGGTTTTGTGTTGCCCCTGGTAATGGTAAACCCTCAGTAGTTTACAGCCTCTATAAATTGTTCTGTGAAAATGCCACTACTGTGAGATAAAAAACAGTGGAGAAACGTATTTGTAGCATTTTAATGTTACCAAATAATTCACTGGAATTAAATCATCAAAGTTCTATTTCTTTCTAGCAATAATGAGTGTGACTATAAAATGTTCTTCACTACACTATCATAAATTACAAATTATTATTGTAGTTGTTAAAGTTCATATATGAAAACGTTTTTAAGAATTGTATTGTTAATATCAGGTGGTGTAACTATTAAATATAATGTAATATATATTTAAAATGATCAATATAATTTTCCCAGAACAAGCCTTAATGGTGTGATATTTAATGCCTTGGGACACTGTTTTATGGTTCCATGTTGGTTATACCTCATTCACTTGACTTTGATATAGCAGACAAAACATTTTAAAATATTAATAATGTTTTAAACGGATAGTTCATCCAAAAATGAAAACTTTGTCATTACTTACTCACCCTCATGTTTTTCAAAACCTGTATGAGTTTATTTCTTCTGTTGAACACAAAAAATATATATTTTTAAGAATATTGGTAACCATAGAGTTGAGGGGGACCATTGAATTCTACAGTATTTTTTTTTATGGAAGTCAATGGGGTACATCAACTATTTGATCACCAACACTGTTTAAAATATCTTATTTTGTGTTCAACAGAAGAAAGAAACTCATACAGTTTGAGGGTAAGTGATGACAATAAGTATCCATTAAAAACAAAAGTGCTTCACTTATTTAAAGTAAAAACAAACAAACAAACCCCCCCCCCCCTGAAATTCCAGCCTTTAAAAAAAAAGGTTTTAAAAAAAAAAATTAAAACAGTTATCTGATTTTTTTAACATTGATTTAAATATATATATATACATATATATATATATATATATATATATATATATATATATATATATATATATATATATATATATATATATATATATATATCAAAATGAATTTTATTTCATAAAGTGAAAACACTCATTGTAGAAGAGGTCTCTTTATTGTCTATCTCATTTGCTTTTTTAAAGCTTTTGAAGATATTCAAAATATTAATATATTAATATATTTGGACAGTTAAGGCATTTTATGATTCAGGCTCAAATGGAGGACAGGGGTGTATGTGTCACCTGAGTCTCCGGTAGAGCACTCTTCTCTTGAGGACCACGCGTGCTCTGGGCCTCATGAAGCTCTTTCTCCAGCTGCTCCAACCGAGCAACACGGATCTGTACGCAGAAACACATACAGTGATTAATAATGCAATATTCGCAACATTCTAAGGCTTTGATAGCGATATTTGAAGGCACATTTTCATACACTACTTTAACATACACCATATTATCTCTGCTACAAAGCCCAGTTTAGTCATACAGTTCATTCAGCATGGTTTTTCTGATAAAGCTGGTTGACCAAGAATGTCTTTGGGAGGTTAAGAAGCCTAGTTGGGGACCCCAGAATCCAAAACACAACATAAACTGGATGCTTGAGTGATAGATTTACAGTTGATAAAAGCATGACGCGGTTGTGAGTGACACGTGACACTTAAGCTGGATTTACAGCTGGATCTTTGTGGATGAAAACGTGGCATTTAATCTATAATCTGTTCTTACTTGTGTTCTCTGAACCATCTCGTCACTGGTGCCGAAACGTTCCTCCATCACGGAACGCAATTGCTGAGCTTCAAACTCCAGTTGCTGACGAATAAAATCCACCTGCAAGGAGAACTGTGAAGCACAGAAAAATGCACAAATTCGTATTATATATCACTGACTAATATATAAAAGCTATTCAATAAAAAGATTATTTTATAGAAAAGAGGGTTGCACTTTATTTTACAGAACGTGTACTTACAGTGTATTTACCTAAGAAAATACTGGATAATATAAGGTAACTACATGGTTAAGGTTAGGTTTAGGTGTACGATCAGGGATAGTACTTAGATACCCGGTTATTGTAATTACTATAATAAGTACATAGTATGTACATGGGGAACAGGACTGTAAAATAAAGTGCTAACCATAAGACCAACATACACATTCTGACGAACGTCCCCTTTTGTATTTAATAGAAAAAAGACAGTCAATAGGTTGATTGCACATGATGTCATTGCTGTGGCGCGAAATGCAGCTGGAGGGCAGTATCACAAACTCAAAATTCCAATGTTTTGCATTGTTTATGGTTGCTTAAATCGAATTGGAGGGCCACAATCAGTGGACAGACACCCTTTTTTACAGTCTATGACAGACACCAACACACTGTATTTTTGTATTTACTTCGACAAATTACAACAAAATTCAAACCCATAGAAGCTTGTGAACAGTTTTGAAGTGGTTGCGTGCAACTTATGCTCATTCTCAAGCCGAGTGAGAGTCATACTCACAAATGTAATGTTTATTATTAAACCAAACAAAATATAAAACTTTCAAAAATACTAAGCAATGTGATTATTTTATTGAGTGATAGGCAGTGGGTTCAGTCAGTGACATTGTTAGATTTGCTATTCGGTGTCTTCCCGTCACCTCCTCCACCTGCTTCCTTGGTGTTTTTACACGTAGAATAGGTGAAAATTGTATTACACCATCCAGTTTTTTTCCATAAACAATGATGTGAGTTCTTATTAGGGGTGTAATGATATTCAAACCGAACCGAAAAACCGCGATACTCGCATGTCGAACCGAACGCGCCCCGCCCCCTGCTGCCCCGGCCCAACTTTCACTTCATTATGTCACAAAACTATTTTTTTCTTCCTTGACATTTGATTAAATAGTAATTGAGTACACTTTTAACAACTAATAAGAGCTGTAGTTTTAATAAATATTATTTTAATATTATTTACTAAACAAAGTGCATGTCACCACGTGATTTGGGTGATCGATCACGCACGGGAGTTTACATACGCTACGCACTTCAGGATGGCAACTCCGCGGCATATTGAGATTGAAGACCCACCGGTCACATTTACGTCTCCTGTGTGGGCAAATTTTGGTTTTCCAGTGGACTACAACAATGGAAATCGTGTCATAGACAAAACGAGCGTCGTCTGTCGTAAGTGTTTCACAGAACTTGCTCATACGACGGGAAACACTTCTAACATGCAAGCGCATCTCCGGAGACATCATCCCGACATTGATATCAGCAGCACACGTAAGAGACCTCAAAAACAGGAAACTCTTCCTACTGCCTTTAGAATTAAGCTACAGGCCGACTCAGACCATGCTCAAGCAATTACCAAGGCGATTGGTGTTTTCATGGCGCTGGATATGCGCCCATTTTCAGCTGTTGAGAACGACGGATTCACGCATTTGCTACGTGTGTTAGAGCCCAGATATCAACTACAGAGCCAACCGCATTTTAGTGCAGCGTTACAAGGAAGTGCCAACTCTTCAAGTGGAGTCAAATCCACTTGCATGGTGGAAGGACAAAGAGAGCAAGTTTCCCCATTTAGCCAGGTTGGCTAAATGCTTCCTTGGAGTCCCTGCAACATCAGTCCCCAGTGAGCGGGTGTTCTCTACAGCAGGGGACATTGTTACAGCACAGAAAGCAAGCCTCTCACCTGAGAATGTGGACATGATGGTATTTTTGAAGAAAAACTTTAATTTAACATTTTAGTTGTATTATACATTTTATTTTATTAGACCAGTTTATTTCTGACTAGTCAGTGGAGGCATTCATTTAATTTTAGTTAACTCAGGTGTGCTAACTGCTCTAAAGAAAACGTGAAGCCAATGTATAAACATGAAGTTAATAAGTTAAATTATTGTTGTTGTTGTTTTTATTAAGTTAAAGTGAATCTAGTGTTATTATTGCTGGTGCCCTGCCATGAACCCTGCCCCCACAGCAAACAGAACCGAACCGAACCGAACCGTGGCTCCAAAACCGTGATATGAACCGAACCGTGGCATTGGTGTATCGTTACACCCCTAGTTCTTATTACAATTCTTTATTCAGCTGGCAGCTACAATGGTGACATTTCACAATCATGACAGAAAATCAAAATAATGCCCGAAACTTACAAGCAGAAAGGTAGTGCGATATAAACAAACCAGACTAGAACTGAACACGGCGTCACTCGCAGCTTCACATTCTCTATATCTACCGCCTTGATGGCAGGCAAGTCTTTTAATTCAGTAGAAAAAACGCTCCTCTTCATAACATAAGGATGACGTCCAACATATGTGTCCAACACACTAAAATACGGACTTTCCTCTATGTCTTCCATTCTGTTTCTTTACGTCTTGCCCTCCAGCTGAATTTCGCATCATCAGAACCACGTGATTGCAAACAAGCTATATTGTTTTGGAACGACATATTAATGAGTTTTCGTTTACACTTTATTTTAAGGTGTCCTTGTTACAGTGTAACTATATATTTAAGTACTAATATTAAATAACAACATGTACTTACTATATAACTATGGATAGGTTTGGTTTAGGGTTTGTTGCATGTAATTGTGCACAATTTGACACTATTTTCTTTAAGAGCTGCTGTACAGCCAAAATTATGTTCCCTCTTTCACTGTAAAGCTGCTTTGACACAATCTGCATTGTAAAAAATGCTATATAAATAAAGGTGACTTGACTTTACATGTAACATGACACTTTTCATTTTTGGTTGAACTATCCCTTTAAGAATCATAGCTGTTATTTCAAACTAGACAAGGGCTTTACCTGACTCAAAAAATATCCATTTTGGACAGTCTGTGGTCATTAGCAGCAAAACTAGGTGACCTCATTTTTGGCTACAGATCGCACACAGTCATATCAGTGAATAACTGGGGTAGAAGTTGTTTAGGTTGCTTACCGTATCGAGCCGCGGCAGTTCAGCCAGTCTCTGAGACAAACCCTGCAGCTGTGAGTAATACCATCGTCGCTCTCTCTCCTCTTTTTCTATTTCACTCAGCAACATGGACCTACAACACACAAAATACATTCCTGAAAGCTTCACTCAACCACTGTTGAGAAGAATTCAGATTTTAATACCTGAATCACTTTCATGAGAGTAAATTTAAGTAGAATAGGCCATTGCCAACAGGATGTTGAATTAGTTGAACTGAATTACATGTTCTTGCATGTTTTTTTTTTAAATAACAAAACATTTGGAAAACACAATGGGCATATAAAAGTTGTTATTTTTTCCTTCCATATTTTAGAAGTTACACTCACTTTATTAGGTACACCTGTTCAATTGCTCATTAAAGGTATATGTAAAATTTTTATATTAAAATATCCAAAAACCACTTGCACAGTGTTATATATTTCGTTGAGCTGTGTACTTACATTATCCTAAATGTTTCCAAGAATTTGTAAGTTCAGAGAAAATCACAATTTTAAATAGTGCCCCATCCTGTCACAGATGCGTGTAGGAGACGGGCAGACACGGAGTTGGAGATTAACATGAAGACTTTAATCTTTAGTAACAGAGAGAACAACGTAACACACATTCCAAACTAAACAATAACCGACAAGGACTGAGGGGGAGCACAGGGTATATATACAGATGCAAACAAAGGGGGAAACAAGGTAATGACAAGACACAGCTGATGATGATGATGAACCAATAATGAATAATGAGTGGCGGGAAGAAAATCAAAACGAAGAGCACATGTGAAACAAGAAAACAAACAGTCCAGAACAGATAGACATGTAACACATCCCTCTCGTCACTTGCGCCTGTCAATATCATCTTCATCTTCACAATACCCCATAGATTTTCAATGGGGTTAAGGTCAGGCGAGTTTGCTGGCCAATTAAGAACAGGGATACCATGGTCCTTAAACCAGGTACTGGTTGCTCTGGCACTGTGTGCAAGTGCCAAGTCCTGTTGGAAAATGAAATCTGCATCTCCATAAAGTTGGTCAGCAGCAGGAAGCATGAAGTGCTCTAAAACTTCCTGGTGTACAGCTGCGTTGACCTTGGACCTCAGAAAACACAGTGGACCAACACCAGCAGATGACATGGCACCCCAAACCATCACTGACTGTGGAAACTTTACACTGGACCTCAAGTAATGTGGACTGTGTGCCTATCCTCTCTTCCTCCAGACTCTGGGACCCTGATTTCCAAAGGAAATGCAAAATTTACTTCCATCAGAGAACATAACTTTGGACCACTCAGCAGCAGTCCAGTCCTTTTTGTCTTTAGCCCAGGTGAGACACTTCTGGCGCTGTCTGTTGTTCAAGAGTGGCTTGACACAAAGAATGCGACAGCTGAAACCCATGTTTTGCATACGTCTGTGCAGAGTGGTTCTTAAAGCACTGACTCCAGCTGTAGTCCACTCTTTGTGAATCTCCCCCACATTTTAGAATGGGTATTGTTTCACAATCCTCTCCAGGGTGCGGTTATCCCTATTGCTTGTACACTTTTTTCTACCACATCTTTTCCTTCCCTTCGCCTCTCTATTAATGTGCTTGGACAAAGAGCTCTGTGAACAGCCAGCCTCTTTTGCAGTGACCTTTTGTGTCTTGCCCTCCTTGTGCAAGGTGTCAACGGTCGTCTTTTGGACAAAAGTCAAGTCAGCAGTCGTCCCCATGATTGTGTAGCCTACAGAACTAGACTGAGAGACCATTTAAAGGCCTTCGCAGGTGTTTTGAGTTTATTAGCTGATTAGATTGTGGTACCAGGTGTCTTCAATATTGAACCTTTTCCCAATATTCTAATTTTCTGAGATACTGAATTTGGGATTTTCCTTAGTTGTCAGTTATAATCATCAAAATTAAAAGAAATAAACAATTGAAATGTATCAGTCTGTGTGTAATGAATGAATGTGTTATACAAGTTTCACTTTTTGAATGGAATTAGTGAAATAAATCAACTTTTTGATGATATTCTAATTATATGACCAGCACCTGTATAGTGGAACTGGAGATTTCTATAATGGATGTGCAGCCGACAAATCTGCAGCAATTACGTGATGCTATCATATCAATATGGACCAAAATCTCAGAGGAATATTTTTAACAACTTATAAAAGGGGCAAAAGGGGGTGTACCTAATAAAGTGGCGGTGATTGTATTTGCATTTGAAATGTTTTTCTCTTTATTTCTCGTATATTCACGGAGAATCTTGCATTCACACATGAATCTCAACTGTTATCCAGTTAAATGCTCTCTGGGAGCACCAATTTCCTATATTACTACCTACTTTTGACTTGCAATAGAAAGTATTTTTGGATAATGGATGTGACCTAAACTAAATGCTACTGGCTTTTAAAGGGGACTAACCCTCTAAGGAACAGAAAATTTCTGTAAAAAACAAAAACAAAAAAACAGATGATGATTGTTTAGATGTTATGATCTCACCTCTCTTTACAGAGTTCCTCTAAGTGCTGAGTAGTGACACGGCCTTCTCCAGTCGTCTGATGAGGGTGTCCAGGATGCATGGCTGTGCCCTCTCCAGCTGCAGATGAAGACTGGCGGGGCGGTGGACAGATGGGACTCCTGGCTCTGCTGATGCTTAGTCTTTCCTCGCTTTCCCCCACCTGGCTAGCCATTGTCTCAGGAAACACACGCAGATTGTGAGGCTGGTACTTGAGCTCGTAGTAGTTGGTCAAGTCCATATGTAGCTCTGTAAAAACAAGGAAAGTCAAAAAATTTATTGTTGTTGTTTTTTGGGGGTTTTTTTTTGGTGTTTTTATAGTTTTCTTTTAATACTTGTGAATTTGTATAAATTACTGAACAAATTTCTATTGCTGTTGTGCAGTACATTCAGTAGTAGTTTACTTTGAAAAAAGTGGTGCAGGAAACAACATTTCTACACTCTTCTGTTTCTAAAAACTAGGGTTGGTTTGACAATATTGAAAAATCTATATTAATTGATCTTCATTTTAATGAATCAATTTCCATTATTTAATATTAAGATCAATCTTTTAGTGTCAACAAAACTTTATTAAACATTATTTGTTGCTTGAATGCCATCCACTAATCGCAATAAGCCTTGTGCTTTCTAACTTTTAATTAGAAACTGTCTCAATTTTCAAATTCTGTTTATTTTATAATGAAATTGAATTTAATGTGGTATGACAGATCACTGTAGCCGCCATAGTTCAAGCAGCAGGGTGGAGTGCACGTGTAGCAATAATCTTTTCCTCTTTACTAATAGTTATAACACCAAATGATGAATAAACATCAGAAAGTATGTTGAAAGAAACAATACAACTTAGTGAAATGTGTCATGTCTCATATAATCACCCAAACCTATTTAAACCATGGAAATATGTAAATAACAGCTTGTTATGGGAGCTCCGGCGGCCAGGGCGGAGTTCAAAGCGGAGTCAAGGCCGAAGCCGGGAGCTCCAGTGGCCAGGAGCTCCCAGTGGCTCTGGAGCTGATTCAGGGAGCTCTGGAGATTCAGGAGGTTCAGGGAGCTCAGCCGCTGGAGATGCAGGGAGCTCTGGAGATGCAGGAGACGCTGGAGATATTGGAGAGGGCTCAGGAGGAGAGTGCACTGGAGAGGGCTCAGGAGGAGGGAGCTCTGGAGAGGGCTCGGGAGGAGAGAGCTCTGGAGAGGGCTGAGGAGGTGGAGAGAGCTCAGGAGGAGAGAGCTCTGGAGAGGGCTCAGGAGAATCAGGCACAGTCCAAAAGTCTATTAGCCATTCCTCGCCGGCCTGGGTGGCCGTCTCACTGTAGGTGGTGGCCGCACGCGCATATGGCTCGGTTGCTTCGGCCATCTTGTGCTGCGGCTCGCGCTCACGCCGCGGCTTGGGAGCGGCGGCCGTCTCGCGTTGAGACCCAGGAGCGGCAGCCATCAAATATATATATATATATATATATATATATATATATATATATATATATATTTAAACACACACAGGTGCTGGTCATATAGTTAGAATATCATCAAAAAGTTGACTTATTTCACTAATTCCATTCAAAAAGTGAAACATGTATATTATATTCATTCATTACACACAGACTGATGTATTTCCAATGTTTATTTCTTTTAATTTTGATGATAACTGACAACTAAGGAAAATCCCAAATTCAGTATCTCAGAAAATTAGAATATTGTGAAAAGGTTCAATATTGAAGACACCTGGTGCCACACTCTAATCAGCTAATAAACTCAAAACACCTGCAAAGGCCTTTAAATGGTCTCTCAGTCTAGTTCTGTAGGCTGCACAATCATGGGGAAGACTGCTGACTTGACAGTTGTCCAAAAGACGACCATTGACACCTTGCACAAGGAGGGCAAGACACAAAAGGTAATTGCTAAAGAGGCTGGTTGTTCACAGAGCTCTGTGTCCAAGCACATTAATAGAGAGGCGAAGGGAAGGAAAAGATGTGGTAGAGAAAAGTGCACAAGCAATATGGATAACCGCACCCTGGAGAGGATTGTGAAACAAAACCCATTCAAAAATGTGGGGGAGATTCACAAAGAGTGGACTGCAGCTGGAACCACTACGCACAAACGTATGCAAGACATGGGTTTCAGCTGTCACATTCCTTGTGTCAAGCCACTCTTGAACAACAAACAGCATCAGAAGCGTAGCCTAGGCTACAGACAAAAAGGACTGGACTGCTGCTGAGTGGTCCAAAGTTTTGTTCTCTGATGGAAGTAAATTTTGCATTTCCTTTGGAATTCAGGGTCCCAGAGTCTGGAGGAAGAGAGGATAGGCACACAATCCACGTTGCTTGAGGTCCAGTATAAAGTTCCACAGTCAGTGATGGTTTGGGGTGCCATGTCATCTGCTGGTGTTGGTCCACTGTGTTTCCTGAGGTCCAAGGTCAACACAGCTGTATACCAGGAAGTTTTAGAGCACTTCATGCTTCCTGCTGCTGACCAACTTTATGGAGATGCAGATTTCATTTTCCAACAGGACTTTGCACCTGCACACAGTGCCAATGCAACCAGTACCTGGTTTAAGGACCATGGTATCCCTGTTCTTAATTGGCCAGCAAACTCGCCTGACCTTAACCCCATTGAAAATCTGTGGGGTATTGTGAAGAGGAAGATGCGATATGCCAGATCCAACAATGCAGAAGAGCTGAAGGCTTCTATCAGAGCAACTTGGGCTCTCATAACACCTGAGCAGTGCCACAGACTGATCGACTCCATGCCACGCCGCATTGCTGCAGTAATTCAGGCAAAAGGAGCCCCAACTAAGTATTGAGTGCTGTACATGCTCATACTTTTCATGTTCATACTTTTCAGTTGGCCAAGATTTCTAAAAATCCTTTCTTTGTATTGGTCTTAAGTAATATTCTAATTTTCTGAGATACTGAATTTGGGATTTTCCTTAGTTGTCAGTTATAATCATCAAAATTAAAAGAAATAAACATTTGAAATATCAGTCTGCGTGTAATGAATGAATATAATATACATGTTTCACTTTTTGAATGGAATTGGTGTATATATATATATATATATATATATATATATATATATATATATATATATATATATATATATATATATACACATACATTACAGACAAATGCTACAGATAAATGAACTGTGACGGCAATGTAGAGAAATGTATAAATATTTTGCAGTACCTTTGAGCTGATCCAGTACATCAGTTCTGCCTGAAGAAGCAAGAGTTCCGGCCTCCTGCTCCAGTTTACTTTGCAGCTGCTTCAGAACCTCCTGTTATAGCAAAATAAAAAAATAAATGAGTCGTCATTGTTTTCCAGTGGAGCCCAGTTTAGCGAAAGAAAAAGGTATATATTTTATAGTAAAAAGAGAAGCATCTCTCATATTGAGTAACCAGATGACCTCATCTTTATAACGCATGCATCAACTCTGTTTGAGGAGAGAACAGAATGTGAGACTGAAAACGTTTGGCAAGGATTATGCCAGAATGTGGGACACAGTGGAATCATGTGATATTGAATAAGTATCACCTATAATCTCATGAAAGCAGTTGTTGAATCAGTTTCCATCAATGGTTTTATGTGGAGCACTTTTGTTGGAGTTTTGGTTCCTTGCCGCTGTTGCCTTTGGCTTGCTTAAGTTGGGGACACTTGCTTGATATTCAGCAGTGTTTTTGATATGCCTCCATTGGTGCCGTTGTATGCAAACTGACCTGAGCCGGACGATTACATCCCTGTTTTCTCCAGTGCTGATATACAAAAATGAACTAGACTAATAACTACATCACAACTTAACTTAACTTAACTTAACTTAACTATTGATCTTTGCAACAGAATGAATCAATAATATATAGATTAAGATGGACAATGACACCATTTTCTTTGGGAGCTGCTGTGCAGCCAAAATTTATTTGTCAATTATTAAAGTAAAGCTGCTTTGCCACAATTTTCATTGTAAAAAGTGGTATATAAGGTGACTTGACTTGACTTTTTTAAGTAAATGACTGCATAAGTAAATGAACCTTCAGACTTTGAGCTGTATTTTTAAGATGGATAGTTAAAGGGATAGTTCACCGAAAAATGTCTCATGTCCTTTTTAAAGAGCCCAAATATACTCATATCTTTTCTTGAGGTAAAAAGAAGTTTGCAATACATGACCAACGATATACTGTTAGCGAACATCCCGATGCCGCCCACACTGCTGAGAGCTACGTTTAGGTCAGTGGTTCTCAACCTTTACTCTCAGTGGGCCGCACTATGGTCGAAGTGCAAGTCTCACGGGCCGCATATCACTTACATATCATGTCACCAATGAAAACCAATTAGATTTAATCTTATGGTATTAGCAGATAATATTATTATTATACCTAGATGTAGCACACACAGAAGAGGCGGTGTTATATATATTTTATATAGGCCACAAACGACTTAATAAGCAAATGTTTCTCAACTCAACTCTGTTGCTGCCGCAACATCCGCCGGCAGCCGCGGGTGCGCCGACTGAGTTATTTTTTATTGATTTAAAATACAAGTACATCTAACAAATTTCACATGTCTTTTGACATTGTAGGTTTTGCATATGCCAAGTACTTTACTACAGATTAAACAAAGTCTGCCCATCTCGCTAATTGACAGTGAACTGATTCTTCCATTACCTTTACTGCTGATGCTACAACTCTTCTTGTTTGCAATGTGTGGCATTGGTATGTTCCTCATTTAATATTTCTCCTCTAATAACAAATTTGTCCATTTTGATCCCTAAATTTACAAAAAATAATGGCTATTATTGGAATTCTGCCAAAGCACGCACTTGTAAGTGTTTGTTAACGGAGTACTCAGTATATAGTAGGTCTGCACATGTCTGAAAATATTATATGATCAACAAAAGTCAAAAAACATTATACACTGTAAAAAATTATTTTCCTGATTTGTTATCACATTTTTTTCTTTTGTAAAATCAACTTCCCTTCATTGTATTAACTCAAAATTTTAAAGCAACTAAGTAACTTACTTTTTTAAGTTAAACCAACAGTTATTTTTTTACAGTGTAGTTCAAACTTATATTTTTTTAATCATTGTAATTTAATTTAAAAACAATTAAATTGGTTGGTTGTGTTTTTTGTTTTGTTTTTTTTTAGGGGGGGGGGAGGTCGTATTTTTTGTTAGAGCAACAATTACACAACTCTGTAATTGGCCATGTGCTCTTGTTTTAGTCATGTTTGGTGTGAGCACATGGCTTTACATGTTTGTTTCTATGTGCCATGTCTAATTTACCCCACCCTTCTTGTTATCCGATTGTTGTTTTTTTACCCACCTGCTCTTACTTGTTACCCTCCTTATTTCCTTCCCTATTTAGAGTACATTTACACAACAACAATACACTAAAAGCAGAAAAGTTCTTCCCTTTTGTTTCATGCGAACAGATGACAACATTGTCAAAATGATCTCGGCTCACACAGATCCACGAAAATGATTAAAAACGTATGCATGCAAGACCAGTAGCTGGCGATGTCACCTTGCAAAGAAACAGTCCTATAGACTGAACAAACGTAATACGCATGTGCGTCAACCATGTCACAAATTCGTGTTTTTGTAGTTTTGTAGCACTTAGAAAATAACAGTATCGTTTTCAAAAACGTGTACTTTGAAACCCATTTTCAAAAGTTTACATTTTCAAGCCCCCAAAAAGCCGCTGTCATGTAAATGAATGACCAAAACGCATAAAAGTGTTGTGTAAACTGCCTCTCTTTTGTTTGCAGTCCTGTGCCAGTTCGTTGTCATTATTTACCTTTTGTGTCCTGCCCTGCCTGATGCTGTTTACCTTGTCCAGTCTTGCCTTGTCCATCTGTCAGTCCTGTTGTCACCCACGGAGTAGTTTTTGTTTGTTTTTGTTTTATTGTCAGATAAAATCCCATTTACTCTGCATTTACTCTGAGTCATTCCCTCATCCATTCACTCAAACCTGATAGTCTCAGTGTTTATATACAGCAGCCATGTCACCCTGTAGCCCAAGACTGGTTGCCCACTGAAGCTAAGCAGGGATGAGCCTGGTTAGTATCTGGATGGGAGACCTCCTAGGAAAACTAGGTTGTTACTATGCTGTCAAAAAGCACCGTCCTTCGGATGAGACATTAAACCGAGGTCCTGACTCTCTGTGGTCATTAAAAATCCCAGGATGTCTTTCAGAAAGAGAAGGGGGTATAACCCTGGGATCCTGGCCAAATTTGCCCACTGGCCTCTGTCCACATGGCTTCCTAATCATCCCCATACATTGAATGGCTTCATCCCTCTGTCTCCTCTCCACCAATAAGCTGGTGTGTGGTGGGCGTTCTGGCGCAATGTGGCTGCCGTCGCATCATCCAGGTGGATGCGGTGGTGGATGAGGAGATTCCCCCTTCCATATGTAAAGCGCTTTGAGTACCCAGAAAAGCGCTATATAAATGTAAGGAATTATTATTATTGTCCATATTGTCTTTTGTGTTTGGCAGAATAAATACATTCATACAGTACAAGTTTGGAATGGTATGTGAGAGAGTACATGATGACTCATTATTGGGTGAACAATCCCTTTAAAGTCTATAAATTCTGATTTTTAAGTTCCTCAAGCTGTACAACCTATTAATATGCTTAGCAACTGTAAATAGTCTAAGGACAAACATGGAAAAATAATTGCATATTCTGATTATTATTAATAAAAAAATAACTATTTGTTTAACAATGATTTCTTGTATCAAGTAGCTGTTACTGCCATTTTATAAGTCACTCATTTATTATGACTTGATGCATAATGGATATACACAACATGTCTTATACCTATATACACTACAGTTGACAGTGAAAGTGCCTTATTCTCTCCAAGGTAGCCTTTTCTGATTAAAAAAACACAGTAAAAACAGCAATATTGTGAAATATTACAATTTTTTATGACATTTTTTGGGGGGGGGGGGTTCTTTCAGCAATAAAAAAGGAATGAATAGCATTTATTTGAAAAACATTTTTAATGAAATGTCTTTACTGTCACTTTTGATAAATTTAATGCATACTTTCTGAATTAAAATATTTAAAAAAAATTATACTGGCACCAAACTACTGAATGGTAGTCTACATAAAATGCACATTTGTAGATTTTCTAATATATGAATGTCGCAATTGTCGCAACTTACATATTTTAAATTAGTATAATCTCTAAAACAAACTAAAACTGACAGAACGAAGCTGTTGATTCCTAATGAGCTCTTCAGCAGTATTACTTTGTCCAGGATTAATGTCTCCAAAGCAGTTAAACTGACAAAGGCTTGAATCTGCAGTATTTAACTTACACACAACCTTTTAAGAGTATTTCTTCATCTGATGAATTTCAATGCCATCTTCAGTGAATTTATGTGGTTTGTTGGTGCGATTTCATGAGCAGAATCATTTAATATGAATACGATGGGAAAAAGATACTCCCATTTTACTGGAACACGAAAGCTGAACTGACATCACTCTCATGTAACACATCGAACATTCTGCAATGTTAGTCAGGGTCAATAATAAAATAAGCTCCATGGTCTAATGGTCGTCTTTTCTGCTCAACTGAGAGCTGTAATGGACAACAGTGATTTAACATGTACTCAGGCATCATTCATCATTCAAAGATGCTGGACATTCATCATTAGCGTCTCCAGACATTTTGTGGAAAGTAGGTCATGACTGATACAAACGCATGCAATGGAGATGCGTTCTCGCCAAGCAGATCTACACCACACTGCTCAACATGACCAACAGTATTATAAAAGTTGTATGTACTTCATGTGGAAAATAACAAAACGATCATAATACTGAACAAACAATATTTCATGAATAAACTTTCAATGAATAAACTTGAGTCACAATACTTTTGTGAGGTATACAGCGGTTAAAGAACAAATCAAATATCCTAAATCCTAAGTGTCAACAAGAACCAAAAGAGAACTAAACAAGTGAAAGACTATTTTTATACCCCATTTTTATTCATAAAAACAACAAATTTAGCTATTCTTAGGGTGACTTTGTAAATTGTAACTATGTTGCTTTATGCACATGAAAAATATATCTTTTTGTTTAAACAATTCAAAATACTGGCAGAGGACTGAATAAGCCTTTTACCAGAAGATTGACTAGTTTGTCCAAGCAAGAAAGATAAGAGTAGTGCAGAGTAGGGGAGTAATGGTACACGTCTTTGTACCAAACTGTTTCGGTACAGGGCTTTCGTTATGGTGCACGTGTGTACCGAATGCATTACATTGCAACATTAAGGTACATTGCAATATTGTAGCCTAACCACCAATAATCACAATAAGTTTTCCGTTTTGTTACTTTCGATGAGAAACGAAGTGTTGTCCTTCAAATTCTGTCCACGAAATTTAACAGAAAATGCACTTTTGACGTGCTTTGATATGGTGTGACAGGCGCCTCAGTTCAACCGGCAGTGTGGCGCGCGAGTGACTGCGATCATCTCTTCCTCTTTAATACAAGTCACAGAATAAACTTAAATGAACACCTGAAGGTATGTTGAAAAATATACTTAAAATATACTTACTGAAATGGTCATATCTCATGTAATCGCTCAATCAATGTTTCAACGGCAGAAAGACATCAATAAAACAGCTTGTAAACAATATATCATGTAGCATTTACCTCAAAAAAGCTATTCCGCGTCCACAGCTTCTTAGTTCGCCAGAGAAATTAACTCTTTCGCGTAATATATGCTCTGTTTTAGCCTATATATTCATTATATTTTACTTAACCTGTTAGTGATGTCTTGATTATTTAATGTAGCCTGTTTAAATAAATCTGTCATGAAAATGATAGCCACTGTGTATAAATCATTATTATGCAGCAAAAACTGCCTTATGTGCAGCTTACATGTTTGCATACAATTTGTTATGTGATTATTATATCTAAAAATAAATAGCGATTGAATTTAGGCTAGTTTGGGTTCAGCTGTTATAGTAGCATAATGTTCAAGTAATGGTTCCCTACATAGTTTATAACATTAGCAGAGATACTTTTTTATCCTTAAGAAAAAGAAGTTTTTTCTGCAAACCACTGTTTAATAAGAAAAAAGCAATTTTATGTTTAGTTTCTCCCCACCTGCTGTACCGAACCGTGACTTCAAAAGAGATATGTATCGAACTGTGAGTTTCGTGTACCATTACACCCCTAGTGCAGAGTTTATAGCAAACCGGCTTGGAAACTTTTGAAAATTGCTTAGTTTTTATTTTTGCAATTTCGTTTGGTGCCACTAATGCTCCACACACACTGCACCAAAATGTTTATCATTCTCAAACATCATCCTGATGCTGTGTAACAGTTTCAATTTTATGATCTATTATGTAAATTCAGAAGCAGATCCAACATATCTACAATAAAAGCTATGGTGTCGGGCCTGACTCCAGTTTATTGGCCATGCTCATAAATGAGTGGACCAGGCCCCCTTGTGGAGCCAAGGCTCTCAGTTTAATAATTTTGTGATAACCTGAGCTTCACTCACCTTCATGTCAGAGGTTTCATTCTCTAGCTTGGACAGGTGGTGTGAGTTGTCCTGAAGCTCACGGCGCAGGTGAGAGTTCTCCTTCCGGAGGTCCTCCACCTGCCGAACCAGCTGGTCATAGGAGGCCGTTGGGTATGACATCATCACTCGATTGGATCCCTGAGAAGGTCAGAGGGCAGGGGTCAGAGTCAATGAAATCACAATCACAAATCAGTGCATACAGTTGGTTTGCAGTCAACCATACATTGTAGCATCCTTTGAGCACAACGTTGAAAAAGTCATACCAGTGTAAGTTTTTTTTTTTAACTTATTTATTTATTTTTGCTGGTTTGAAGTAGTCTACAGTAGGTCTATGATGTAAATAATAGAAAAAAATCCCACATGTTGAACAGATTTAACATTTGATTAAATACCTTTACGGAGAACTTAAATAAAGTTCTTAAAGTGACTACCCTACCCTAAATTGTCTGATTGTCAAGTTTATAATTTAATATTACAAGTTGGACATATTCTGTTCTTAAAAAGCCTGACCTTGACTATTTGACTGACACATTACTTTTTAATAAAGATTTTCAAGCAATGAAAGGGTGTAGGATTTCTTTTAAGAACTCTTTCCATTATATTGTCTGCAGTACAGTACACTGAAAAAAGTGAAACAACTGTCATTTATTTAAAGTGGATTTTTTTTTATATTGGTCTATTTGAAAATAATGGTTTCCGGTTTAAACCTGTTTTGTTCAGTTTGTCTAAAAGCAAATGACACTTCCCATTAAAAAATAAAATGAAACAATTTTGTTTAAATACTATTTTTGCTAGCTAGCTTTACTAACTGCAGAAATGAATGTGGTTTTTTAGTTACATAACTGAAAATATGATACATATTATAAAAAGACATCAGAATAAACATTAAAGTCTTATTTATAGTAAACTAAATACTCTACACTGACTATAGCAATTTTATAGCTAATTTAGCTTTTGTTTATGATTAAATTATTGCCATTAGTAACGTTTTGGTTGTTGCTCAATATATCTTACTTCCCCCTTCATAATTAATAATCTTTTCACTTTGTATGAATATGTTTGTGTTTTTTTTTTGGAAAATAAATATTTTAAATTAATTTTAAGTCTAAATTTAAAGTTTGAAACAAATCAAGTAATTTGAAAAAGAAAAACAAATATATTTTTTTAATAGTTAATTTTAAAAGTATCTTTATTTTTATTTATTTTTTCAGTGTATGCACCAGTCCATGACCAACCCACCAGTTCTAATCACCTTGATCAAGATGGTCTAACAGGTTTAATGTAGGTCCAACATCTGGTTGTTCAGCTAATAAACAATGTCAGCCAATATAGACCAGCTAGGACCAGATAACAATCGAAAAATGGACCACTTTGGAGCAGCTAGAAAACATTTTTTAATGTGCCATTTATACAAATTAAAAACAGCAAGGAAATATGAAGGAAATGCAAATTTTTGCCTTCACAAGCACTTGCAGGACTGTAAATAAATTACCCACAAGCCAAAACCCCTCTCTAATAGCTGAGGTGTTGTCAGGACTCATGACCTCTAATGAACATTTCATACTGCTGGCAGCTAATGCCAAAAAGGTTAAGTAATCATCTGCCAAACTTAGTTTAGATCTATTTCATATTTCACCAATGTTCACACTTGGCCAGGCCTGAATGTATTTCCCGTGGGGCTTCCAGACAGATTGGCAACTATTAAAGAAAAAACTGATGAAGTCTAAAAGAAGAACTGACATTTGTAACACTGGATCTAGAAATGTGTATACATTTTTTTTTATTGGCCTTATTGCAGTATCAAACATTACCTGGTGTATGTATACTATAATCTATATTAGATTATACTTTTCATGGAAATTCAGATGAGAAAATGATCAACGAAACAAATATTTCAAAAAAATGCAATCAAATAGTTTGTAAATTAGTCATTTTTCTAAAGCAACACTGTCCAACAGTGATACAAGGATAGGTATAGCGTAAGATAAATGGTGTGCATGTGTTTTTACCCAGCTGTGTAAACGTCAAATGGAACATGAGTTCCACAACTCTATAAATAAGGTTGAATAAATACTGTAGTATGCCCAGCTTTATCCATATATATATTTATGTAAAGCAATTGGATATAGCAAATCTCAACTGCTTGATTGCTTGTATCATCTCAAAATGTAAACTATATTAACACTCAGCTCTAACCTGCTAAATGCAATGTGAAGATATTGAGATATTATAAACATTAACATCATGATTTTCTGCAAAGCTGAAACAATGTGTATCGTGAAAAGCGCTATTCGCATTAAATTCTTTCTATTAAATGCATTCTGTATTCCATATTAGATTTGAAAAATACAAAGCCATGTCTGGGATACATACTGATAGCAAAGTCTGCCTTTAAGCTTGTGGATGACCAAGTTCCAAAAAATCATCACCAAGCCATCTGTCTGTATGAATAGAGCCTCCTTGCGGTTGATATGACAGGTTTACATTATTCACGGCTGTGTTAATTCTCTTGGTGACTGGTGCCAGCAGCTCCTCCAACCCTTTTTGACCATCCCCCACTATAGACCAGATCAGGGACACATTAAACATTCTTATTTCCCCCACTCTCTCTCTCTCTCTCTCTGTCACTAGTCTTCTCTGCTGTCCCTGGCTTTCTATCTTTTTTATATGCTTCTGTCCCTCCAGTAATAATATACATGCACATCCCTTAGCACTTCCATGTTTTAATGATGTGTGGTCATGTTTGCTGTTTAGTTCAGATTTACAGCATGGAGGAAGAAAACAGATGCTGGGGGATAGGGAGACTTCAACCTCAAACATCTGAACCTATTTACGCTTTAAATTGGTGTCTACACCAGTGTGATAATATAAACCTCAACCTGATACTGATAATACTGCTTTAGAACGGCCTTACACATCTTAAAGCCTTATTTATGCTTTTGCCTGGCAACAATGTTTTTTTATTTTATTTCAGGCGTTCCCGCTTAGATCTCTCCAGCACTGGAAAGCTTTTCTAATATTAACGTGGGTTCTAAAGATCTTGCCCAGTCATAACCCTTCATTCCATTGATATTCTTTTTAGCTCTTTTGTATTGTGTCTCATCTATCTTTCTGCAGTTTTTTTTTCCACATCTTACTCTTTCTGTCTCCTCACCCGTTATAGACACGCCCCCTAATGCTGATTGGTTACGCATATGTTGTTGTGTCGGCCCGACTAACTTCCAAACTGGCCCGACAACATCAAAATCTACTTTAAACAACCACCTTTAAACAACAATCTCTTAAATGTTTCCTAATTTCATTAAACATTTTCATTAATTTAGACTGGTAAGATGCTGGTACAGACAAACCTGCTTGGCCAGAATCGCCTCAAAGTTCTGCATCTTCATAAGCGGAGCCATGCAGAAAGTTACAAAAATGCTTTGCAAACCACCATGCGAAACTCAATGTGTATGACTGCCCACACCACGCTGACATCATTTTTGCTGCGCACACCTTCGCGCTCCTGTGGACATGGTGAGTACAAACCAGGCTTAACATAACCCTAAACATCCGAACAAAGACTACAACACTGGCCCAGACTTAACACTGCATACAGTAACAAACCATCACATCTTAACACACCCTTAACCCTTTCGCACGTAAGTTTAAAATATTCTGGCTGAGCCCCCAGCGTGAGTTTTTCAAGGCGACCGTTATTTAGAACGTGTCACTTTATTGTTTCCATGGTGACGCGTCATTGCTTGTCACGTGACAGACGGTAGCCACAATAGCGCTGTATGACTGATGATCTGCTTTTATTTCATTTTTCTTTTTTTATTCAAAATATTAACAAATTTGATGACTATAGCATGACATATCTGATATTCCGATTGTCAAATATGTGCAAGTGGATGTGTTTTGCTGTTTAAACACTTTTATAATGATCGCGTTAGTTGAGCTATACGCGCGATGGGCGCCACCATGTTAGTTTGCCCCGCAGTACAGAGAATCGCGTCTGTTGGTTTTAAAACACGTGAATTCATCCACTTATCCCGAAATACATGAATGTAAGTGAGCCGGTGAACTGATAGAAGAAGAGAGTAAACTTTAAAGTTACTTACACAATGTGTATCTGATATGAATAGAGCGTGTCGTCTAATTATTATGGAAATTATTGTTATTGCCGCTCCCATAGACGTCAGTGTGTATTTTACAAACTCTAAATGTATTGATTTGTTAGTACTTATGTGCATTTAAATGTCTGAAACCTAAAATAAACATTATGTGGTTGAAAACACTGCATATTTGTGATATATTGACAGCGCTGAGCGCGTCTGTCACTGGCTCAGCGCCAGAGAACGCGCGCAAGGACATTTGAATTTGGCAGTTGATCACGTGATGCGCTGAACGTTCTAATCACACCGGTGTGATCGTACGCTCCAGGGACCAGCCAAGACTGATCACACCGGTGTGATCGTACGCGTCAAAGGGTTAACACATTTTGAACATCATTTTAAATTAAGATCAACACAGCTTAACTACAGCCATGAAGCAAACCAACACTAAAACCACCCAACACTGTCAGGTTTATGTTCAGTTTGTTTGTATTTTAGTTTTGTTTTTCCATCGGTCTGCCTGCCTGCCTGGTCCCTGTTGACAATTGGACTTGAAGGAGGAGGAGGAGACCAACTCCAGCCCCACTCAGGACCCAGAGCACAGCCAGACTTCAGCCAAGCCCCCCATGGACCAAAAACCTGTGCACTGTAACTCCACCTTGGCCTGCCGAATAGTCGGCTCCACCTTGGTTCCTTCCCTCCTTGGCTCCACCTGGGACTGTCATCCTTGTCGCTCAGCAAGCTTCCTTACCGGCCATCCCTCCGGCTCTGTCTTGGTCAGTTGTCACTCTGTCAACGCCATGGACTTCCTGGACTTTGGCTGAGCATTGTCCGTCCACTCCTTTGTCTCTGTCGTTTCTGTTTGGCTTCGCCTTGGTCACACCGGCTCCGTTTCAGTCCTCTAGCACACAGGATCCACCTCAGCTGCTCGTCACTGTGGTTCCGCCTAGGCCTCCAGATCCATCGGTGTCACCATGTCTCATCATCCCCTCAGCTCCGCCTGGATCTTCACCTCTCTTGTCTTCACTTCCGTCGGTTGGTCTCCAGGTTTTGCCGCGGCATTCAAAGATGTCTCCACCTTGGTAACCACATGGTGTTTAGCTTTATGCCCACCTCCAGAACGAACACCCTCCCTCCTCAGTTGGACCTGTTTCCCTAGTTAGTTTCCATTGTGACTGATTATGTTACGCACCAGTTCCAGCTTCTGTTGATTGGCTACCTGGTGTAATTATACTCCTCAGTTCCCAATGATCTTGGTTGTATGTCATCTATGTTTTACGTGACTGTACATCCCTGTATTCCTTGTTTTCTCCTGCGTGTTCTATGTTTGATTTTGGATTTCTTAGGGTGCGTTCACACTTGTCATGTTTGGTTTGATTAAAACGAACCCTGGTGCGATTGCTCAGTTAGTGCGGTTCATTTGAACATATGTGAATGCTGCCATCCGAACCCTAGTGCGCACCAAACAAGTGGACCGAGACCACTAAAAAGATGGGTCTCGGTCCGCTTCCAAACGAACTCTGGTGCGGTTCAATTGATATATGAACGCAACACGGTCCAAAGACATGTAAACGAACTGAAAACAGGAACGTGATGTCACAAGATGCGACACTACAAGTCAGCTGATTTGACGACGCGGAAATATCGGTGTATCCAAAATGAGTAGAGGGCAAACGTGGGGCAACGAGGAGGTAATTGCCTCATCAATATTTGGTAATGTACTTTATTCTTTGATTTGAAAGGACATAATGTAAGCATACCTGGTTCTTCTCATCAAAGGACCTGTGTTGCCCGTTAGTCGGTACAGACGACAGAACTGCCGTCTCTTTGCAGCAGATCTTCGTTTCTGCATACAACGAAGGAAATCCTGGTGCTGTTTTGAATTTTTTGAACATTTTATGAGCTCTTCGTGAGTTCTCAGCTGGTAAAAATAAAACCATATGTACATGCATAAAATGATTGCGTTTAATCCAGCACACAGCATCGTTTTGAATGTTCGGTAAGCAAGCTCCGTCGCGAAATATACAGTACGTCATAAAAGCCGACCAGTCAGGTTGTGACCGTATCCCTATGCCTTTGGTTCGGTAACTTTAGGTTCGCTGTTAAAAATACCAGTGTGAATGCTAAGCGGACCAGGACTATATGTTTTGTTTTTGTTTTTTGGTCCGGACCAAACGAACCAAACGAACCAAACTACAATTGTGAACGCACCCTTAAAGACTGATTGTTTGATACTCTCCTGTGTTGTGTGATTTACGCAAACCACCCCTATTAAACACAGTTTAAAGGACTCTAAAAGAGCTCAACACATTTTTTACACACCCTACACAGCTTAACACATCCTCAACATAGGCCAATACAGTGTTACATTGTAACATTTACATAACTCATCCACATATTACTGAATTATTTATACCTACCTTATTTTTAACGTAAGTGTAGGCGCAGTCTTTTTTAACATGAATTTGCAAGGCTTCTAGTGTCAGGCAGTTCCACTTATTTAAGCTTTACAAAAACAGTCTGTTTCACTGCTTGATACTGTAATCTAGCATTTGTTAACTTATTTTAATTTATAATCATAAACATATTGGTTTGTAGCGCAAATAGTTTAGTAGCACAGATACTAAATACCAAGGCATTCACTGCAATCACGACTATCCTCTAATTGTCTAAATTAAGTCTCTGTAATTCTGCTCTAATAGCCCTCTATTAGTCAAATAAAGATTTACTCACAAACAAACCAGCGTTCTCCAGACTGAACAGATCCCAGTTTCAGCCAGTGTTAAACCACATTACCAGAGCTGGCCAGACCCCAGGACACTCAATCAGACCTCCCTGGAGAACCACACGCCTTTATATGCTCGGGTGAGGTCCGTCTAAGGACAGGCTGGATTATGTAAAGATCATGCACAGCCCCAAAATCGATCAATTAAAATTCAGACTTACAGATCAATAGAGAAAACCAATTTACCAGGAACATGATGGCCAGAACAGTGGTTGAATTCGACTCAGTTGCTTTCAGATTATGAGGACACATTGAACACTTGTAATTTCAGCAGGGTTTGGACAGCATAAATTATTCTGGACTACACAGGAGACCCTAAATTGAAAGTGTGTGTTTGGTAAGATATAAAAAAAGAGGGGGAGAGAGCTGAAGAATGGAGAGATGTTTGATGATGTAGCATGTGTGACCATCCACAGGGATTTAAGCACAGTTGGTTTATCTTTTTCATTTGGCTGGCCTTGCTCCAGATCTAATAGGCTGAATGCACGACCAAATGGGCAACATGCAGAGACATTAGATGATTCTGCATTTTAATTGGCTCCTGGAGGTGTTTCAATAACTGTTAAATTAATGACGACAGGAAAGGAAATGGCGATTCGTCTTTTCTTTTTTTTTTTTTAAATCTTTTGTGCTTTCTGTGCTCTGCTGTATATGCTGCAGTGGATGCTGGGTAATCTGCTCAAAGATCTATCCCTTGAGGAAAATAACTGAAAGAGTGTTAGTGAGCTGCCAATGCGGGGCAGCAGTTCTCAACGGTTGCCATAGTAACACCCTATCCCTGCTCTCTTCAGAAGTGAATGCTCAAAAAAACACAGCATCTGATTCTGCATTGTGACTGGACATAAAGTGATAGCACAAACATACAGTTTGTGCTATGATCATTAGATCTACATTTGTACAGCACACAAGGCAGAGAGGACAGATACACAGGCAGAGGGTTTTTTTTTTATAGGGGCAATGAAATAGTCTGATGGTGCAGCTTTTGTTTAGAACACCCAGAACAAACAGAAGATATTTTTTTACAGTATGCATGAATGATGCCAGACCATAAATTAACTTCTGAATTAGAGAATTTCAAAATAAATAAATAAAAATAAAATAGATAAAAAAAAACGTTTTAGTATAAGTGAGTCAGATATATTGTTTTGGCACGGAAATGTTTCTGAAAACAATTCTGTACTGACTAAATATTTAGAGTTTAAGGGCAATATAACACAGGGTTGTAAGTTTAACTATATTTCCTGTGTCAGGTGAACAGAGAATCAGTGATGCTCATACATGTAACTATGACTCCATGTCCTAAAGTTCTCTCTAACTGTGATATAACACCCTGAGGCTCTTCAGTCATGCACACACAACAGTGGGCAAGCACATTAACAGCACAAATGACGGGAAGGTCAGTAAACAGCCTCACTGAAAAATAGTAATTTATCATTCTACTATAATATAATATAATATAACATAATATAATATAATATAATATAATATAATATAATGTAATATAACATAAAACTGGTTATTCTTTCAGTATGGTACCATATCCAAAAGACTTTGTTAATCCATTCATGTGCACCCAACCTCAATACTATATTATATTATATTATATTACAAAGACAGAGCAGAGATAAGCTAATTAGATAAAACAATTTAACATGTAAATAAATAATAAATATATAAATATATATAAATAAATATAAACCCCATAATAATCTAGTGGTCTGATTAATTTTTAAAGAAAGTGAGTAATATTGCAAGCAGACATGCGTTGAGCAGAGGGTTTCTGATACGATGAACTAAAGTAGGCCACAAGCAGTGGGAATGAGAACAAAGAAGATGGAGGATGCTTACAGTTCTCCCCCCTCCCTGACCACATCTCACAACAACCATTCACTCCTAGACCGTCTGGTTACCAAGGAAACAGCACCTGCAAAGGAAGGCACCATGCCTGAGAATCCCATATCTGATCCAGCAGGTCATGTGTTTGTTAAGAGACTATGTTAACCCGATCGTAATGCTGTACTGTGTGACGGTTTCTATAAAATGGTGGCTGCAAATTCAGGCAATTCACCCATCATCCAAAAGGGGGATAGTCAGACGTTTCATTGAGTGCATATGGTTTTGGAATATTCCAAAACAAATATCCCTTTTCCAACCAGAAAAAACTGAATTGAGTGGAATACTTTAAAATTTTACTGAAGGCATTTCTTTTAAAGCTGAACTTATGCTAGCGTCCTCTGCATGAGCGGTGGAGTCTCCATGCCAAAGGCCCATCAATCAACAGTGTGTTCATAAAATAAGGTCATTGAATTATTCAGATGTCCAAGGGTCTAGTAATTTTATGACTCATCACAATTTCATCTAATGGTAAGCAAAATTTAGCAGGACAGGAGAAGTGCCAAAAGAAATATGCAACCATACATAAAAAATAAAAAAAGCACAGCAGTAACCTTCATAATATGCTCTATATCATTAATTATAACATCCCTGAAGACTGGAAAATTGCATTGAATTTCTAAAGATGTGCAAGCATAGATGAATATTGTATTATGATCAGGTTTCAGATTCTAAGCTGAAGTTCTCGCATGTCTTATATCTGTATCTGTCTTATATCTGAAACTGTATATCTCATGGGACATATCAATCTATGCTGACCACAACATGACTAAACCTTCATTAAAATCAGCTTTGACATCATACATATTATGTTTGCTGAAGAAGAAAAAAAATGTTACACATAAGACCTTCTGTTTATTAACAACAGAAATTAAATAAGCTTTCCAGCTGTGGGACCACAGTGCTAAAAACATTGTCTCAGGTTAGGACTTTAACCACGGTTCCATGAGTAGGGAAACGATACTCTATTTTTGTATTGACGCTATCGACGCTGACCGGTGTCTGAAGCCTGTGAGTAAACAGAACAATTTTATTGGTCGACGACAGTCCATGACATCATTACCAGAGTGCCCTTGAGTATAAGAGGGCGCCTGCAATGTATGTCATCAGCTTCTTTGTCTGAAGGAGACGTGCAGGCAAGCCGGAGACATGGCAATGAAATGCATTGTACCATTTCCTTCTCAGGGAATCATGATTACAGTCATAACCTGAGATGTTCCCTTTCAGAGAGGAACTCAAGACTGCATCTTGGATGGATGCTATGGGGAACAAATAGCCATTTCACCGTGCTGATAGAATGCATGCCTCATTAGCTGTGCCTATGCATAACCATGACCGGCAAAGCATTAATTGACTCTACGGACTTACTTAGCCGTAGTCAGATGCTTATATATATATATATATATAATCATATATATAAATAAATCGCAACACCAAAACTTGCAAAACTTGGCTCAAGAGACAGCACATCCTGATCCAACGAATTGCTCGAACCAGTTACTGAAGAACATGAAAGAGCTATTATACCTTTTTTGAATTCCTCAGCCAGCTCAACCTACGATCTTCATAACTCCAACCTCCATTGAGCCTCGGTTACAGCAGGGCCTGGGCAGCGATGCACAGTTTTGTCATTTCTCATGAATGAAGTCAAGCTTGAACAGAGCTTCTTCATCGTGAATTATTCACAATGCATTCAGAACCTTTGAGAACTGATCATGCATGCTCCTCACGCATAAACCAAATGCACAGATCGTGTGTGTCCTCAAGTGTTAAAAAACAGACACACAGAGACTTCCTGAAATGCTTGTCTGAGCATTCCATACTAAATCGTCTTCACACATGCTACTACAAACAAATGCCTCGTGTTGACAGAGAAGCTGATGACGCACATTGAAGGCACCTTCTTATACTCACAGGCGCTCCGGTAATGACGTTATGGACTCTCGTTGTCTGATAAAATTGTTGTTTACACACGTGCTTCAACACCAATCACTCCGATCACTCATTCCCCATAGCATCAATCCAAGATGAAGTGTTGAGTTCCACTTTGAAAGGGAACTATATATATTGGTGCTATCAATCGATTTAAAAAAAAAAAAAAAAACTAATTAATCACACATTTTTTTTGTAATTAATCTTGATTAATCGCACCTAACATTAAAGTTTTAAATATAATTTTATATTGTAATAATTTCACATTTAATCACCAAATTAATGTAGAAACAACATGAAGACTGTACACACTGTACTTTTCTTTTGTGTCTTGTTTCTCTTGAATGGTTTAAAAGCATTTGCATGACTAAGAGTGTTATCATATGTTGTAATGCTAGCTAAAAACCAATGAAAAAAATGATTATGTGCATTAAATATTTTTAACACATTAAACTGAAAAAATTAATTGCATATGTTAACGTGTTAATTTTGACATTTTAATATATAAAATGTTGTTATATTAAAATTTCAAAACTGAACTGGCCTATATGTTGTTTTAAAGATTTACAGTCATTTTCATTAGTATATTTCTAAGGTGTCCCTGAGCAAACAACCTCTTATAGTTAGTTCATGAAGCACCACCATCTTCTTGTGTATGAATAGCCAGCAAGGTTTTACTACTCAGTAGTAACAGTATGGGTGTCAGTTTCTATTACTCTCACATAACATTACATAAGTTTTTAATTTTTTGGGAAACTAACGCGTCACATCCATGTCCAGGGGACTGAGTTGAGTCACCAAGCTGCACAGGGATGTCCAGACATGGATTTTCAAGGACAATGACGCGCTAGTTATGGTCCCTGAAACCTCTACAATGAATGCCGGTTGAATTCAGCCTTTGTGCTTTAGAAGCTGTGGCCTCAATTTAATGATTTTTTTTTTTCTAGGGGTATTAGTCTCACTATATAATAATGTAATTGGTTTACATAATATACAACACTACTACATTTTGTTGTGCTTTTTTTTCTCAGATTGACAGTCTGTCTTGCACATATTACAGATCAATATGGAATTGTTGGTCAGTTGGTAATATTTTAGAAAAATGATGGTGCCCATATAACAAACAATATGTATATATATATATATATATATATATATATATATATATATATATATATATATATATATATATATATATTGTCATTAGGGAAACCGTCATTGGTCTCTCAATAAAGTCAGTGTTTCAGGCAACAGTTGCCAAGGACAAATGTAGACCAAGAAATGTATACATTATTCATAAAAAAATTAAGGGGACAATCTATCTATCTAGGCTATATAATAAAACGATTTTATGATAATGGTTGTACTTAGCGCTGATGTTCATTGAGCCATGTTCATAGTCTGGTTTAGGATCAAACTAGTTTCCTTAAAAAGACTAGGCCACTCGCAATTATGTATATACGAATCCAATAACACAAATCGTCACATTTTCTTTGTGCTCCTGCAAAATCCAATGTGATGTAGGCCGAAACACATTTACACAAGATCCTTTCCTTACTTCTATGGGCATCGAATGGCTTCAAATGACTGATAAGAAGCTTTTATCATAACTTGAACAAGAAAATGACCCTCGGATTTGTGAATATCAAAGCGGGTAGAGCATATATATTTGATGTTTTATTGTTGACCTTGGTCGTGATATTTAAGCTACGATATCGTACAGAGAAAATCGCTGTTTAGATCCCTTAAACAATAAGTGTTTTTTTTTTATCAGACAGTTCAATTTAATCTTATTAAGGCATTAAACCTAAAGATTCGTGGGAAAACGCTTCTGGTGAGCAGTCCTCTCTGGCGCCCTCATAAATATTCTCATCAGGACCTCATCACGTCTCAGGCACACACATTTCATCGTTAAATTTAACGCATAAATACCCGCAAACATGCATGTGTTGTGATCCATCTGTCATTCATGATTTAACATATACGCGAATAGATTTCATTTGTTTAAATCTTACCTCATGTTCAGTAGCGTTGGTGGTGTTTACTGGGCGTGGAGGCGCTGCTGTCTTTCTCTGTGGGGATGATGCCCTGCATTCAATGATGCTGCGCGCTCTGATGTCATGGCGCTCTCTCTCTCTCTCTCTTTCTCTCTCTCTCTCTCTCTCTCTCTCTCTCTCTCTCTCTCTCCCTCCATCCCACACACACATTCGCTTTTTTCCTTCTCTTTTTTTTTTTATGTCGAACGTATATATTGGCAGGGAAAATGTGCAATTACCTGAACGTGCAGACTTAGCTCCGTCTAGGAATGGTGTTGAAATATCACGTGAAAATGTTTTCACATTTATGTAAACATGCGAACACAATAAAACACAAGGATACTTAGAGGCAAGTATCATCTATTTAATGAAGGAAAATTTCGAATGAAAGGTTAGAATGTGTTCTTCAAGAAATTAAATATGTTTCATTAATGTCAGACTTATTTACAGTCTACATTTATGAAATGGATTAATTTTGGTTTATTAATTGTTCAGTTGCTTTTTTAGAAAATACTTTCAGGTTTGTGTCTAAAGGAATTGACTTTAAAAAAATAATTAGAAAGTATCTTTAAAGTTGTTATGAAGGGACAGCGGAGTGAGATCCAAATGCAGCTTTATTAAAACAGGAGTAGTCAAATAGGAAATGGTCAAGGAAAACAGGATGGAACAGGCTGTGCAAATGGCGTCCAGGGCGGAATAGGCTGTGCAAATGGCCACCACAACAGTGCAGACAGTCTCCAAGAACCCCATGGTGAAGCAGGTTCATAAATGATCTCCGTGGTCATATCTAGACAGACAAGAAGTTCATAGGTGTCAACCGTGACAGTATCAGGACCAGTAGGAAGTTCATGAATGACCTCCATGATTGTGTCAGAACAGACAGGGAACTCTGGTGCGACCTCTGTGGTCGTTTAAGAAGAGACAGGAAACTCAAGGAAGGTTTTCGTGATAATTTCAGGACAGACATTAAGCTCAGGGGCGAACTACTTGGCTGTATCAGGACAGACAGGAAGTTCATAAGTGATAACCGTGGTTGTATCAAGGTAGACAGGATTCACAGGCGCCCTGACTTCATGGGCAGGAAGAATGGTTCCTTGATGAACAGGTTCAGATATGGACTTCAGAACTCCCTCCAAGACTCCAGGAACTGTCAAAGGACTTAACTCGGGGACGGCTGAAATGCCCTCCAGGGTGTCAGGGACTGGCCTAGGCCAGTGATCCAGATCCAGTGAGCTCTTGAGCGCTCTGGCTGAGTCACAAAGTTCATAGGCCTCTCTCGGTTGGCCATCGTAGTGCATGTGTCAAACGTGCGGATGTGAGGCTAGGTTTGCTACAGCCTCCTTCTGCCGCTGCTTGCATCCTCATCGTGGCTGGGGTACTGGACAATCAACTGTGACTTGGCCTCACTCATGAAGATCAACTGTGACTTTATTTGACTCTGGATGATCAGCTGCGGCTGTCACGGTAGACACATTCTCTGTTCCTTCTAGTCTTGTGTTTATGTTGTGGTGTGAGCGCATGTGGGTTGTGGGCGCGAATGTATGACATCACTTGATCCACTCCAGCTGATCGTCATCTCCTCACCAGCTGCTTGCAATCTCACCACTCTATATATACTTACCGCTTTTCCTTCATCCTTGTCAGATCGTTGTTTGATGTCGTCCGTGTTGGTGTCCCGGTGTTCTGTTCCTGACTTTTGTTCCTGTTCCTCGTCATCGTCGTTGGAGTCTGTCGTTTGTCACCGCCACTTCACTACACGTCTCCACGGATTCTGACCATCGAGGTCCCAGCGATCACCTATTCATTCTGTTTGTACTGTTGCTGTTTGAAGACATTATATTAAATATTTTCGCACTTGCTTCCAGTGTTCTGTTCAGTAATTATGACAGAACGATCTGACCAACAAATGGAAGCAGCGAGCAGATCTTCTAGGTCGGTGGATGAATTCATACATCACAGTATCCGGAGAATGGATTCACAACAAGAAGAGATCGTCAACACAGGTCGCGCAGTACAAGCCTTGGTGACGCAGGTGTCCGAGCTCACCCAGCAGATCCGTAGCTTACAGATTCCCGCTGCGCCGCCCACACCAGTCGTTCTCCCCCCACCTCCAGCGAGCCCCTCTCGGTCTGAGCCTCGTCTACCGGTACCCGAGTCCTATGCCGGGGAGCCTAACTTTTGTAGAGCATTTTTGACCCGGTGCTCTATGCACTTTGCACTACAGGCCAACACATTTAGCACCGAGCAATCTAAAGTGGCCTTCGTGCTCACTTTACTGACCGGGAGGGCGGCTCTTTGGGGAACGGCGGTGTGGGAGAATCAAGATCCATGCTGCGCCTCGTTCAAGACCCTCGCCGACGAAATGAAGAAGGTGTTCAATCGGGCGGTGTATGGAAGAGAGGCCGCCAGAACGCTGATGGAACTCCGCCAGGGAGAGAGATCGGTCTCTGACTTTTCTATTGAGTTCCGGACCCTGGCAGCGGAGTGCGGATGGAACGAGGAGGCGCAGTGGGACATGTTCCTGCATGGGTTGGCTGACCACGTTCAGAGGGAGATCTACGCCCTGGATCTTCCGGCCACACTCACAGGACTCATAGATCTGGCTCTGCGGGTGGACGCTCGACTGTCCAGGGTCGAGCGCCGAGTTATGTCCACTCGTGCTTTCGGAGGTAACGAGTCGAGATCCAGCGGCAGGGACGTGGTCAGCCCCGTCTATGATCCCGAGCCCATGCAGGTGGGTCGAGCTCGGCTTTCCCGGGAGGAGAGGGAGAGGCGGAGGTCCCAGGGCCTTTGCCTGTATTGTGGAGGAGCGGGACATTTTGCTTACAGCTGCCCGGTAAAAGGTCCAGCCCGATAGTAAATTTGAGGCTACTGTCGGGTGGGATCTCCGCCAGGAAGACCTCATCCCAGATTTCATCTACCTCCACACTCCTCCCGGTAAGACTTAGATGGTCAGTCCACCAGCATGATTGTCGAGCACTTCTGGATTCTGGAGCGGAAGGTAATTTCATGGACCACAATTTTGCACAGAAGTTTCAGATTCCCCTCAGACCCCTCACTCAAAGAATCGCAGTTCACGCTCTTAATGGACAAGATCTCCCCACCATTTCCCTCTCCACTGAAGACATAACACTTATCACTTCTGGCAACCATTCCGAGACTATTTCATTTTACATCATGGACTCACCCCTTGCACCTGTCGTCCTTGGACATCCCTGGCTCATCCAACACAACCCTCGAGTGGACTGGCATCATAAAATCGTACTGGAGTGGAGCAAGGAATGTCATAAGTCCTGTCTTGTGTCTGCATGTTCGTCTGTATCTGTTTCTGTGTTTCAGGAGGAAACAGGGGACCTGTCTAACGTGCCCGCGGAGTACCTGGACCTGAAGGAAGTGTTCAGTAAGTCTCGTGCTGCTTCTCTTCCTCCGCATCGTCCCTATGACTGTGCTATAGATTTACTGCCAGGTAAGTCTCCGCCTAAAGGCAAGTTACATTCACTTTCTGTTCCAGAGAGGGAAGCTATGGAGAAATATATTTCTGATTCTCTAGCAACCAAGTTCATTCGCCCTTCCTCTTCTCCAGCGGGGGCGGGGTTCTTTTTTGTGGGTAAGAAGGACGGTTCTCTGCGACCTTGCATTGATTACCGAGGGTTGAACAACATCACGGTAAAGAATACTTATCCTTTGCCGTTGATGTCTTCTGCCTTTGAGAGGCTGCAGGGAGCGTCCATTTTCACAAAATTGGATTTGCGTAACGCTTATCATTTGGTTCGCATTAGGGAGGGTGATGAGTGGAAAACTGCCTTTAACACCCCCAGGGGGCACTTTGAATATTTGGTTATGCCTTTCGGGCTGTCCAACTCCCCGGCAGTTTTCCAGGCTTTGGTCAATGACGTGTTGCGAGATATGATCGATCAATTCATATATGTCTACCTGGATGACATATTGATATTTTCTTCTTCTCTCCAGGAGCATGTGCAGCACGTCCGGCGAGTGCTTCTGAAGTTGCTAGAGAATGGGCTTTTTGTCAAGGCGGAGAAATGTGATTTTCATGCACAGTCTGTCCCGTTCCTAGGGTACATCGTCTCGTCTGAGGGGATGCGGATGGACCCTGAGAAGATCAAGGCTGTGGTGGATTGGCCAAGCCCAGATTCTCGCAAGGCCCTGCAGAGATTCCTGGGGTTCGCCAATTTTTACCGGCGTTTTATTCGCAATTTCAGCCAACTAGTCGCACCTCTGACTACCTTGACCTCCCCCAGAACTACGTTCAGGTGGTCTGACACAGCCGAGGCTGTGTTTACCAAACTGAAAGGCCGCTTTGTTTCAGCCCCCATCCTCGTAGCCCCTGATTCTTCACGTCAGTTCGTGGTGGAGGTCGACGCGTCGGAGGTGGGAGTAGGAGCGGTGTTGTCCCAACGTTCCCTTTCAGACGACAAGATGCACCCTTGCGCGTTTTTTTCCCATCGGTTATCCCTGGCGGAACGTAATTACGACATTGGTAACAGGGAGTTGTTGGCAGTCAAGTTAGCGTTGGAGGAATGGCGCCACTGGTTAGAAGGGTCGGGGGTACCTTTCATCGTCTGGACAGATCACAAGAACTTAGAGTACATCAGAACTGCTAAAAGGTTGAACTCCAGGCAGGCTCGGTGGGCATTTTTTTTCGGTCGTTTCGATTTTTCTCTTTCATATCGTCCGGGTTCCAAGAACATCAAACCCGACGCCTTGTCCCGCATATTTGATTTTTCCGAACGCCCGGTTACTCCTGAGTGCATTTTGCCCGAAACACTATTTGTTTCCACACTCTCATGGGAGGTCGAATCGAGGGTCGTGAAGGCCCTAGAAGGGGTAACGCCTCCGCCCGGTTGTCCACCGAATCGATTATTTGTACCGGAGGGATTAAGGTCGGACGTCATCCAGTGGGGTCATGGTTCCAACGTGGCTTGCCATCCAGGAGTTAATCGTACTAGTTTTCTAGTCAGGCAACGATTCTGGTGGCCTCGCATGGCTCGCGACATTCATGATTTTGTACTGGCTTGCTCGGTCTGTGCCATTGGTAAGACTTCTAATCGACCTCCAGATGGGTTACTTCAGCCGCTGTCGGTTCCTTCGAGACCCTGGTCCCACATCGCTCTAGATTTTATCACCGCCCTCCCACCCTCTCAGGGGAACACGGTCGTTTTGACCGTGGTGGACCGGTTTTCGAAGGCAGCCCATTTCATCCCCTTACCCAAATTACCCTCAGCTAAGGAGACGGCGGTTGCAGTTGTAGATCACGTCTTTCGTCTACATGGCCTCCCGATTGACGTGGTCTCCGACAGGGGTCCCCAGTTCGTGTCCAAATTTTGGCGAGAGTTTTGTAGACTACTGGGGGCGACGGTTAGTCTGTCTTCTGGGTTTCATCCCCAGAGCAATGGTCAGACCGAGAGAGCCAACCAGGATTTGGAGAGGGTGTTGCGATGTTTGGTATCCAAGAATCCTTCCTCATGGAGCCAACAACTTTCTATGGTAGAGTACGCACACAACACGTTACCAGTGTCGGCCACTGGCCTATCTCTGTTTGAGTGTAGCGTAGGTTACCAGCCACCTATTTTTCCCAGTCTGGAATCCGAGGTGGCGGTCCCCTCTGCTCACGCCTTCGTCCAGAGGTGTCACCGTACCTGGACTAGAGCCCGTGAGACTCTACTCCAGGTGGGGGCGCGCACCAAGGCAAGGGCCGATCGCCACAGGTCTAAGCCTCCCGTATACGTCGTTGGTCAAAAAGTGTGGCTTTCAACTAAGAACATTCCTTTGCGCTCCGTCTCTAATAAGCTTGCACCCAAATTCATTGGGCCGTTTACAGTCACTAAAATCATTAGTCCGGTGGTAGTCCGCCTCAAATTACCTCCCGCGTACAGGAGGGTTCATTCCGTCTTTCATGTGTCAAAAATTAAACCCGTGTTTCATTCCCACATTAATCCGCCTGCCCCGGTCCCTCCCCCACCGCGACTCGTAGACGGGGAGACCACTTATTCGGTTAATCGTATTCTGGACTCTAGGCGGAGGGGACGCGGATTTCAGTACTTGGTGGACTGGGAAGGTTACGGTCCGGAGGAGAGAAGTTGGGTTCCTGCTAGAGACATATTGGATCACTCCCTTATCGATGACTACAATCGACAGGTAAAGGAGCCTGGGAACGCCAGGAGACGTTCTTAGGAGAAGGGGTACTGTCACGGTAGACACATTCTCTGTTCCTTCTAGTCTTGTGTTTATGTTGTGGTGTGAGCGCATGTGGGTTGTGGGCGCGAATGTATGACATCACTTGATCCACTCCAGCTGATCGTCATCTCCTCACCAGCTGCTTGCAATCTCACCACTCTATATATACTTACCGCTTTTCCTTCATCCTTGTCAGATCGTTGTTTGATGTCGTCCGTGTTGGTGTCCCGGTGTTCTGTTCCTGACTTTTGTTCCTGTTCCTCGTCATCGTCGTTGGAGTCTGTCGTTTGTCACCGCCACTTCACTACACGTCTCCACGGATTCTGACCATCGAGGTCCCTGCGATCACCTATTCATTCTGTTTGTACTGTTGCTGTTTGAAGACATTATATTAAATATTTTCGCACTTGCTTCCAGTGTTCTGTTCAGTAATTATGACAGCGGCGTGCCGTGACTCTGGACGATCAGCTGCGGCGTGCCGTGACTCTGGACAATCAGCTGATGCATGACGAGGCACAGGACTGGCAGCCATTTTGTGTACAGGCTCAACTGTGGCCACCATGTTGTGACTGGGCTCAGGTGGGGGAACTACAGGGCAGGAATGTTGAAATGAACCACAGGGTTAGGCACAATCAAAACTGGGTCTGCTGGTGATTGTGCCGAGTTAAGCTCCGCCTCACCCACGGTAAATGACGATCCACACAAAATCAACGCATAATCCATGAAATCCCTCAAGCTGCAATTAAAGTTCCTGTCAGGTAACCAGGCTTTGATATCCTCATTCAGTCCAAAACGAAACATGTCCTTTAAGGCCACTTCATCGAATGGAACTTGATATGACAACACACAAAACTGCTGGACGTAATCCTCAAATGGATGAATTCCCTTGCTGAAGCCGCAGTAGCTGATCGACAAAATCCATGGTGTGACCAGGAATTCTGGTGAAAGCCACTGGATCTTGGATGGTGAGGTCTTCTGTTACGAAGGGACAGCAGAGTGAGATCCAAATGCAGCTTTATTAAAACAGGAGTAATCAAACAGGAAATGGTCAAGGAACAGCAAACAGGAATGGCAGAGGATAGGCAGAATCATGGTTGTTAATCAGGCAGAGATATCAAGGCAGGCAGCAAGATAACAACAGTCCAATAATACAAAGCAATAAATCCAAAGTAGAGGGCTGCATTGGGTTTGGGCTCCCGCGGGACCCAATGCAAATCTCGCGGGAGCGGGCGGTTTTACCTTTGCTGTGGGCGGTCAGAAAATTTAGCGGGAGACCTGCGGGGAACGTGGGATTTGGTGTGTAGTAGAAATGGAGTGAACACAAGAAGTTGAGAAGAAAATTAAAGCGGTTGTTTACTTGACAAAAGCAAAACTAGGCAAGTCAGTTATGTAGAAACAATTCTCAATTGACCCTCCGCAAACAGTTTGATTGACAGGCGATCTAACCAATAACAATGCCGAATCCGCCATCTTATCCGACAAAGCCGTCAGGGAGTAGCCTATAGTAGATTAACATTGGTAAACTTGAAATATTGTGTGTACTCACATCTTTCCACAGTTGAAACAACATTCCTTCTGATGTATATTCATGTTTACTTGACTCTATAAATGAACTAGTATGAAGAGATGATGGGTTCATGAGCCGCTTGAAGGATATGTCACGACAAGAAGCCACTACATGGTATTTAGTGTTTAAACTGCTTTAAAAAATTACAATATTTTAAATATGAAACTGTTTCATAAGTTGCGAGTGTCCTGTTTGCTCTGCGATGTATTTTTCACTGTGGGAGAACATGATGTGTGGCGGGTTTTGCGAAGGGTCAATTGTCACTGACAAAATGGAAGAAAGCTTTGTAAGTTGCGATAAATATGCAAAAGTGTTCGTTTACAACGGACATAAATCTGGCACCTCTGCCCTGAGGCGACATACCTGCAGTTTTCTGTTTCCAAGTTACTTGTTTGGTGAGTGTGTATGCAGTAGCCTAAAAACTGAGGTGCCCCTAGTTGTGGTTTTGTTTTAACAGTTAGGCCTAATGTTTTACAACCCTAATAAAAAAAATAAGCCTACCCAATATGTTTGTCATGTGTGGTGCTTTGGTTTAGCATTGGTTAATTCATCTTATTTAAACAATCATGTTTAAAGTCTGTTATTCTGGATGTTAACTTGAACGAATATTTAGTCTGAGTATATGTGTAGCTACATTACGTCAGAAAAAGTCTGGAGGAGCGGGCGGGAGTGGACACAAACATTGCGGGCGCTGGCGGGAGCGGGCGGTCCTGGTCATACATTCAGCGGGTCTAAGAAAACAGTCCCGCGCAGGGCTCTAATCCAAAGGACAGGCAGAGAACGATCAGAGAACAGTAAACAGACAGGGTCAAAAACAGGAAAGCAAACATGGGAAATAAATGCTCAGAAATGTTAAACACATGGAAATAACAAGACCTCGCCATGGTGTGTGTGTGCAGTGTGTTAATATAGTCCTGATAATGAGCTGCAGCTGGTGAGGTGATCAGTGAAAGGTATGGGGTTTCTGGGAAATGTAGTCTGCATGAATGAGTTAGTGTGTAGTGCTAGTGCTATTGCGAGTCCATGGTGAAGCCTTCTAGTGGTTATAGCGGGCACTTCAGCTGACGACGTTACAAAAGTAGCCCTTGTCTCTCAGTTGATTTTATAGTTTTACTTAAATGTTCTATTTCATAAAGGCTTTCTTAGAAAATTCAAATGTCTATCAAATGCATAAATATCATCCTATTGATTTTGACTATTCTTTTGGAAATTGGGCAAGCCTTGGAGCCAAAAAGGTCCTGTTTGGAAGACAATATGGGAAAATCGTCAAAGCTTGTTTAAAACAATGAAATAACACATTTATAGTGGTTAATGTGAAACATTGTTTGTCTGTAATATCTGATGAGACAAACTCATAGTGCAGCATTCTCTTTGAAGCAAGAATTATGTCACTCTCTAACAGCTAACATGCATGCATCCCTCCCTATGCAATTGTATACAAACACAATTTGCTTAAGGGGTTAGTTCACCCAAATTTGAAATTTCTGTGATTAATTACTCACTCTCATGTCGTTACACACCCGTAAGACCTTTGTTCATCACACAAATTCAGGTATTTTTGATGAAATCCGAGGGCATCTGAACGAGACATTGACAGCAGAAAAGTAGTGAAAACATGGTTAAAATAGTCAACGTCACTACAGTGGTTCAACCTTAATGTTATGAGGCAATGAGAATACTTTTTTGAAACAAAAAGAAACAAAAATAATGACTTAACTCAACAATTTGAACTGTTGTCATACGTATTGATGTAGTGAACTCAGTGCAGGCTTCCTTGTTTACGTCCGAATGCTGAGTTCACTACGTAAACTATGTACGACAACGGATCAAATTGTTGAATAAAGTCGCTATTTTTGTTTTGGTTTAGCACACAAAAAGTATTCTTGTCGCTTCACACAGATGAACCACTGTAGTCACGTTGACTATTTTAACCTTGTTTTTACTATACCTTTCAAAAGGTGCAATGACATTCCTGCCTATATGTGGTTCAGATCCCCTCGAATTTCATCAAAAATATATTAATTTGTGTTCTGAAGATGAACGAAGGTCTTACAAGTGTGGAATGACATGAAGGTGAGTAATTAATGACAGAAATTTCATTTTGTTGGTTTCTTTTGAGTAATAATGGTCATTTACTCACTTATTCATTCACTTATTATTGTATTTATTATGTAAAACAGGTAATTGCATGTCATTAAGTAATTGTATTCCAGTGCTATATTGATTTTTTATACATTTTTATTTATTTATTTTTAGTAGCATTGATACCTCATGTCAACCTCGAGTACTTGAGATATAGGCCTACATGTTACATGCATGTTCATACCTATATAAATAATCAAATCTCTCCAACAATGCATGCTGTTTTGAAAGTTTTATACGAAGGCTTCACTTATTGTGAAATGATTGCTTTGTCGATTCATCAGAAAACCATTGGAGGGAGACAAATACTAATACACCACTGAACAAAACTGGTCATCCTGACGCCAAGATGAGCACACCTTATAAGTGGTGTGTAAACGCCTAGGGAGTCTGTTTTTCCTAAAATAATAATAGCTTATAGCTAATTGTTGTTTACATATTGATGTTTACACACACACACACACACACACACACATATATATATATATATATATATATATATATATATACACACACACACAATCTGATCCACTGATCCACAATCTCAAAATAATGTATTGTATGATTCAACCGTATATAACCGTATAGACTCAAACATATTCTTAACCAGTGGCGTTTATAGAATAATATTTTTCAGGTGCGTACTTATGTCCTAAACCTCGTTTAAAAACCTATCTGACTTTTAATCCGTTTATTTCGTATATTTGATAAAGCAAGATATTTTCTTACATCTATTTTAAAGTTTAATTCTGTTTTTTTTTTTTTTTATCATTCCAGTGCCTCCAACCATCCCCAGTGTGTGCCAACAGAGGACAAAATGGTGTTTTATTGATGTAACATCCCCCTTATAGTGACGGAACAATGTTGTATGATCAACATGGCGTAGATGGAGAACAGTTTAACGGTATAGAGCAGGTGGGGTTTTTGTTCTCGTCGTGTAACGGGACACAGGACGCGGGGGTGAGCCGCATATCGCGTGCTTGCGTGCGTCAGAGAGGACGTGGTAGGACAGCTGGAGCGCGCGCGCCCGCCCGCCCGAAGAGCAATAACAGCATTTTCAGCGACATCACTCGATTTACGCCATGCAAATAACACGAGAAAATGAAACGGGACTGGTACGGCAGAGAGTGTAAGACATTTGTCGTGTATCTGATCTCCTAATGCTTCCTATAATTTATGACTAACAAGATTTGGGACGTTGCAACACAGTCGCCAGGTAAGAATGCAACGCTTTCACTAGCTATATATACGCAATTTTTTTAGTATGTAAAGCCTTTAAAGAAATGCGGCTTTCATGTGTCGATACTCTCATGTCTTTGACGCGCGTCCTTGTAGAATTGCGTGTGACGGACCACAATAGCATCTTTCGGCGCACAGCAACGTAATGACTTTGAGGAGCCTTTGCGTTTTGTTATTCATCGCCTGTTTGGCGACAAACAAGCGATTATGGACTTCATGGGTAAAAAATAAATAAATAAATGAAAATCGTTAAATTCCTTCCTATAAATGACGTCTCGTTCAGCGCGAATTTGTGTGAATTAAGCTCGGATGGTCTATTTGTTTCCGTATGATTGTGAACGCGACATATGATTAAATTAAAGGAAATTTTAAATGGCATGTTCTGTTATCCACGGCCTTTCATTCCTTCGAAATGCTCATTCAGGTTGCATGGCCTATATGTGCTTTATTACCCAATTGGTTGAGATAAAATAGCAGGATGCCTGTTTTGAATGTTGCCTAATTACAGCTTGACGCGCAATATTAACGCCAGTTGTAAGAGCAAACCCCGTTGATTAGAAGATGCGGACCATCTCAGATCTGCATTCCATCAGAGATTTCAAAGAGCTTGAGTAAGAATTGAGTTGGTGGGCTGTGGTATTTTTAGACATCACATGTGATAGACGTTTGCATGTCTCCTGTAGCCTTTCAGACCACCTTAGTTGCATATTTCCTCACCTCAATCTAGCTGTAGATTTGAATAATCAGAATAATCAGTGTGGATCAGTAAATTATGCTGTGCATGAATATAAAGGAAAATCTGAATTTATCTGAGATTACATATTTTCCTTTCACTATAAATAGTTTCTTTCACCTCAGTGTATGAATAGGCTGCAGTGACGTAAATTAAACCCACTGTTTGCCAGTTGGTTACTAGGGTAACTGACAGAAAGATGACATGCAACATTAGAAATCGTTTTTTCCCTCTTTCTTTAGTATCTCTGATGACATTCTCTCATTCTTGTTTTTGTTCATTCTCTTAATCACCCTATACATGCCCTCGAGGTCCGTTTCCATAGTAACCAGAGAATTCCCAAAGTCCCAAAAACAATGCACAACTGAGATGTCCCTAAGTGGCTCAAGGAGAATCTCTAATACAGCTTAGGTGTTCAAAGGCCTAATGTATATACTGACATCATGCAAACTGGTACAAAGAAGCAGAAAACAAGTGTGATTTAATCTACTGGTGCTTAAGTGGGTACCGTGCTCCCATAGCTAACCAAGAGCAGACAGAGTCTGTGGAATGTTAACCATTGCAAAATCATTGTAATCTACATCGAGTAGTTTAATGCTTTATGAAACAGAGCCAGCAGCGATATGATAATATACATCAGTGTGTGTGTGTGTGTGTGTATATATATATATATATATATACATTAATAAGAGTACAGACCCATTCACACTAAGGACAATAACTATAACAATAACTATAAAGTTTCAATAATTGTTTTAAATCTATGACAATGAACTGATGAACTATTAAAACATTTAGAGCTAATCAGAATCCATCCTGCTTCAATCAAAGTTGATGCTGAAATAAAATATGACATTAAAAGTCATATTTGTTTATTATGAATTTTTATGTCCCAATTTTGAATTTTTATGTTAAAATTTTAATTTTTTTGTAATTTCGACATTTCATGGCAGAAATGGGCGTCCATACACTTGAAATGTAAAAAAAAATATGTCATGACAACTCTGATTTGCTGATGGCACCACAAAAACGTGAACTATCCTGCTTCACTATATCCTGAGCTGTGATTATCCATTTAGACTTTTAACACGCCTCTAAAACAACAACCAAACGTAATGCCCACTGGCAAAATATCCTTTGTAATATCTGCATGAGTGAAGGCTACTGGCGAAACATGCACATAAATGCAGTGAATACAGTAAGAGCTGCTGCAAGAAAAGTAGGGAGAATCCCCTAGCAGATCTAGGCAGGTGGTGCTGGGGAAGGTGGAGGCTAGGAAAATTCCCATGGCACACAGCAATAATATTGGGCCAATAAATAGAACAAACAGATCGATTGTCAAAGTGGTCAGCTTTAAGAGAACCAATAAGCTGTTCTGAAGAGTCACATGACTGAAGTATGTATATATAACTTGCAAAGAATTTATAGGAATAAATGGCTATATTTAATGTTTATCGAATGGAAAAAATGGTGTAGTTACTACAATCTATAGAACTGGCATGCACGAAACAATCAAACTCTGATCCTCGGCTCATCAAATCAATATTTAAATATGGTCTGCTTTACAAAATGTTATATTTGTATCTCTAAACTGAGCATATATCTGAAATCTCGTAGCTTTCAACCAATCAGAAAATTGGTTGTTGTGTCTGTGGAGAGGACAGAAATGGTACCTCATCCAGCCATTTTTTTTTATCATGGATCTGGCATTTATCTTTCATATCCCTGTTCCATTGTTCTCAAACAGCACGTCACATCTCTCACTGTCCTGTGCATTACCTCCATTGGACAAAATATTCTAAGCCTCTTATAAAATGTCAGATCTCTGGTCAGTTTTACTATGAGAGAAAAATGATGGAATATGAAATGTATGAGTCAGTTTTATGAAAGCTTGACTTTGGTTCCATGCACATAGAAAAAATAAACATCTTAAATATTCAAAACTTGATTTCCAATCATTTTATGCTGCCATCAAACCATAGAGGAAGTCTTTAGTATGTCTCATCTGGCCTCAGTTCATCTGAGTGATAGTAATCATTACCGCTAATTCAGATGTACTGCTGAAATTTCCTCTGGGGCTGAAGTAGATGTGTGACCAACAGAGCATTTTCAAGCTCTTAAAAATTCAAAAAGAAAAAAAAATTCTGTTAATCAGACTACATTGGTCTAGTGTGTGTATATTGATCTATCCTGTGAAAATTAGGTATTTGTGTAAATCTCTTTAGAGGCTGTCAGGAAGTGGCCCCTGTCTTCGAATGCTGCAAATATTCAGTAAGGTGCCAGAAATATCTGGTGTGAACTTGCTTTCCACAGGAGACTGAGTCCAACGGCTGCTTCACAGCAAGATAAATGAGTCATTAATAGATGACCTTGATGCTGATGGCAGCAGAGAACATACTACTCAATTCACAAAGGCACACAAACGTACAGTGGCGTCCACTAACATACACACACACACACAAATCTAATAGCAATTTCTGATTCTGATTGTGCTTTAAGATATTAAAAAAAATATATTATTATTATTATTATTTTTTTAGTATAGCAATATTATGTCCTTACGAATTATAGGTGAAATGTGTAGTTTCTGTGCAACTACCATCAAACTGTCATTTCAGACACGTCCCCATCTACAGTACTGCCACAAGTGCACAATATTGATTGTGTCGATGTTGCTATATTGTGCTAGTCTGGGTGCTCAAACAAATAGATCCATGTTTTGATAGTGCCACAGAGCCACAGTGTTTACACATTTGTTGGAATCAGCCTACTAGTGGATTACTTTAAACCATTTCTGCATGTAAAAGGCTTAGTTCACCCAAAAATGAAAATTCTGTAATTAATTACTCACCCTCATGTCGTTTTACAGGAGTAAGACCTTCGTTCATCTTCGGATCACAAATTAAGATATTTTTGATAAAATCCGATGGCTCAGTGAGGCCTGTATTGGCAGCAAGGCAATTAACACTTTCAGATGTCTAGAAGGGTACTAAGACATATTTAAAACAGTTCATGTGAGTACTGTGGTTCAACCTTAATATTATAAAGCAACGAGAATACTTCTTGTGTACCAAAAAAAGCAAAATAAGGACTTTTCAACAATATCTAGTGATTTCAAAACACTGCTTCGAAGCTTTAAAAACCTTTTGTTTTGAATCAGTGTTAATTGTCTTGCTGGCAATAGAGGCCTCATTGTGCCATCGGATTTCATCAAAAATATCTTAATTTGTGTTCCGAACATGGACGAAGGTCTTACAGGTGTAGAACGATATGAGGGTGAGTAATAAATGACATAATTTGGAATTTTGGTTGAAATAACCCTTTAATGTGATTGAATGTAAAGCTTCTTGATTCAGATGCAAACAATAACTTATTATTTTGTTGTGCTGGGTCAGAAATTATTGAGGGATTATACAAATGCCCACAAAATTTTAAGATTGCAAAAAAGGAGTGAGTTCTGGATTTTTATATTACAACATCTGATATGATTATTAATATAAATACAACAAAAGCAAGAGAGCTGTTTTCACAAATTTGTGCACAGTTGCAAACGTGATGTCGATTTTATACAAACATTCGATAAATAAAACATTATTTAGACATTTCTAATTTTACCTATTCAGATGCAACTTCTATGCCACTTCTGCAGTGCAATGGTGAATTTTGTTTTATTTTTTTGTTTAAATACGGATCTTTTAGATGAATTTGAGTGGTGATCTGGTCTTGGTCTTGTCAGTCTTGGTCTCAACCCCTCAAAGTCTTGGTCTTGTCTTGGTTTCAACACACACTCTTCTTGGTATCGACCTAATGTAGAAGGTCACTTGGCGATATACGAGTGATGGTCTTCATTTCCTTGCTAATTGACTGATTGGGATAGACTGAAATAATTTTTTTTCTGGTTTGATATTTGGAAATGAGAATGTTACCAGAATCTCTATTCATTTGTTTTTGAATGTTCACCTCAGAAGACAGATTTATATTGTATACGCTTCTTATGTGGATGTGTAGCAAATTAAACCTTTTTCTTTTTTCAGATCTCAGGGAATAATCAAGTCTTAACCTCCACATACTCCGATAAATCTGAGCAGCATGCCAGAGCAGAGTAATGATTACCGGGTGGTGGTCTTTGGAGCAGGGGGAGTGGGCAAGAGCTCCCTGGTTCTGCGCTTTGTCAAGGGCACCTTCAGGGACACCTATATCCCGACGGTGGAGGACACATACCGACAGGTCATCAGCTGCGACAAGAGCGTATGCACACTGGAGATCACTGACACCACTGGCAGCCACCAGTTCCCTGCTATGCAGCGTCTGTCCATCTCCAAGGGCCATGCCTTCATCCTGGTCTACTCCATCACCAGCAGGCAGTCGTTGGAGGAGTTGAAGCCCATCTACCAGCAAGTGCTGGCCATCAAAGGTAACGTGGAGAACATCCCCATCATGCTTGTGGGTAACAAGAGCGACGAGACCCAGCGCGAGGTGGAGACCAAGGAGGGCGAAGCTCAGGCAAACACCTGGAAATGTGCGTTCATGGAAACATCAGCCAAGACCAACTCCAACGTGAAGGAGCTTTTTCAGGAGCTCCTGAACCTGGATAAGAAGCGGGATATGAGTCTGAACATGCGCTCCAGCAAGCAGAGACGTGCAGACAAGCTGAAGGCAAAGTGCAGTGTGATGTAGGAAGCTGGATCCATGGTCGCACCACTCAACGCGTAACTGACTCCTTGATAATGTACATAAGTCCCTCACCTTAAAGGAACAGTACACCCCAAAATAAAACTTCTGTCATGATTTACTTATCATCCTGCCGTTTTATGACCCATATGACTTATCCCAGGGAACACAAAAGAAGATTTTTTTTGAAAGAATTGCACTGAACAAACAAAAAATCTCACTGAAATTGTCAATTTGACTTGCGAGATGTATTCCAAGTCATATGAGATCATTTATTAACTGTGTGAATTTAGAATCATAACCATAAGTTGAATTCATGAACGAAACATTCATTCATGAACATGAATGAATCAACTGATTCTTCAAAAAGATTCAAGCAAACAATTTGTTTATGAATTGGATATCATTACATATTGCATTAACATGCCAAATTGACCCAGGGTGAATGCAAAACTTTTCAGTAAATAACAATGTAAATTTAAGCCACTTTTCCACACAATTCTATTAAATGGCTTTATAAGACACCTTTATGATTCTTATATTTCCTTTTTTGTGTTCAATGGAAGAAAGCCATGCATGTTTGGAACGACACGAGGGTGAGTAAAACATGACAGAACTTTCATTCTTGGGTGAACTCTCCCTTTAACTATCGATTCCTCTCAGTCTTAATCAGGTAATCTTTAGTGTGCATCCAAACCTTCGATCGTCTCCCTTTCCCTGTATGATCTGGCTCCTGTAGTGACTGTGTACAGGACTATAAGAGCTGACACATGAAGCAGAGAGGACGTCCCACTATTCTCACACATGCTCTCTCTACTGCTTTCTGTGGACTTTTTATTGAATTCAAGACAGACCAAATCATCAATATGGCCATTTTTATGTCTGGCTTTAATGGTACAGTGTCGAAATGCAGACATAAATGTCTTGAACTGGTTATGCATTGCACGGGATTCTCATCCAAAGAAGGAAAAGGCCTGGACACAGCTAAAGAGGTGACACTATCTGCTCTTCCAAATTACATAGCAGCACAAAAGCCTTTTACAAATCGGAAAACAATTCGGGACGAAGGACATTCATAGTTAACGGGCTTGCCAGTGATGTAACCTGGTATAACAGAGTAAAGTGCATAATGCATGTCTGATGATATAAACTACCTTCATATTAAATGTGATTGAGATCTTTTCATCGAGAACAGAGCTATACATTATTGAAGCACAGTGAATAAGTCCTAAATGTGATCATTTCTAAAAGCTATTTTTTGTGAGGGGGGTGGGGGTTTGGGGGTGTCGATCGGTGCTTTGTTTTACTCTGTTTTGTTTTTCAAGTGTTGATTGCACTCGAAAACCTTAATATATGCATTTCATCATCTAACTGAAAACATATATCCTGTATGTGAAATCTATGTGTATTATCAGCACTAATGAAAGCCCCTGTACAGCCCCTGTTTTTCTGTCAGTGTCTATATTTCCTCTGATAATTTATTGCCATTTGCTTTAGCAATACATAATACTATAAAAGCACTTTTAGAATCTTGAGCACATTCAACACACAGAGCATTAACCTTTACAAAAATGTTCTTGTCAAACACTCTGCGTTTACAACTTTACTGCAGATACAGTGTTTATTCAATAAATATTATGTGAGGGACCAGAAAAATAAAGAAGCACAAACAAAAGGGAATTAATTACTGCTTGATTTCTTTTGTGGGTTTGAACATCTACGTACAGTATACAGTGGCCCCAAAAGTATTTGGATACTTTTGGACTCTCAAGTCACGTGTAAAAATGCCATTGCATGACAATTCAAATGACCTGAATTTATATAAAAAATGTTAAACCAAGTGGCATCTGGAAACACATAATGCTAGAGCTCTCTGATCTAGTGGAACTTTTCAGAGCCGTTTGTGAACAATTCTCAACGTGATTTTTACAGGATGTATGAAGTCAGTTCATTATATAGAACAGCATCATTTGATTTATCATATAATTAATGAAAAATGATTTTGACATGTTTTTCTTGAAAACTGTGTTAATGCTATACTGTATCTCTTTCCAGCAAATGCTTTGATATTTCTACATTCTGTTAACAAAAGACATTCCTACATTTTTAAGTGTGACTTAAATGTCAAAATACTTTCTGGGGCCACTGTAGATGAGATCGCAGATACTCACTATAATTCTTCAAGGTGAAAAGTCTTTTTTAAGAGATGTGAACTCTAGAACCCTTATTATATTAGTGCAGTTGATGATGGATAATAATGATAGATACTGAGGGGAATAAGTGTACCTGAAGATGCAACAAGAGCATCTGGTGGAACATCTGCTCAGTCAGTCATGATGTATCTCTGAAGATTCAACAGAAAGTGAAGCATGAATTAGTAGATGAAATAAAAGCATATATTTATGTGTGGGGTTGTTACTTGTTGAGTCTGGGTTGTCTGCTGTGCAGTGTTGTATTTACCAAGGAAAGTTGAAATTTCCAACAGAAAGTCACTGGATGTAAGACTTTCAGCTTCCACAAACAAGGCTTTGCCAAGATGGGAGTCTGTCATTTCACCACAAAAGGCTGCAAAAGCACCATAAATGCATCATGAAAGTGGCCCATATGGCTTGTGTGCTATATTCCAAGTCTTCTTAAATTCTAAAGTTCTTCTTTAGAAGTTGTATAACAATAGAAAAGGAGAGCATGCATAAAGATTAGTTAAATGTAAAGCCCAACACTCAAATGTAGTTATTCACATCTTAACATTTTGTAAAATACTACCTACATCAAAGCAATAATTTAAAATTAAATTTACATTCATTTATGTCACCATAACATCATTTACTCACCCTCATGTCGTTCCAAGGCTGTATGACTCACTTTCCTCTGAGAAACACAAAAGAGGATATTGAAGAATGTTGTAACCAACTTTTTTTTAGTGACCATTGACTTCCCATGTATGGGCAAAATAAACAAGCAAGCAATACAAAACATTTCTCAAAATGTATTATTGTATGTTCCCGAGAATAAAGAAAGCTGTTTTGTAACATCAATCAGGGCGAGTAAATTGAAATTTTACTATAACAATGGTTTCTTGAGAAGGGAACGAGGTCTCGCGTCTGATGTAGATGCTAAAGGAACCCTTCTGCGTGACTGCGTCATGAAGCATATGTAAAATCAGTCCAAAGGCATGGCTCGACGTCATGACCAGGAATCTTTAAAATGCACCCAGACCAAACAATGTCAACTTCTGATAGGCTGAAGCATGTATGGTAGTATGCCAGATCAATACAGCATATCCTTCACTTCTCAGGGAACCATGGTTACAGTTGTACTTCCCACTCTGCGTGTTACGTAAACACTATGGGAATATTAATACTACACCACTACACCATACTGACCAAGTCCAGGTTGTAAAACTTCACAAATATGTGCAGAGAGATAAGTCTGACTCCTTCTCATATCAAGTTGATTCTTTTAGCCGTGGACAAAATCAAGCTAAGTCAGACCGTCAATGTGAAACAGGGTTACGCATGATCAAGCTTGTTTCTTGTCCCAGGGTCCTGTTCAGGGGGTTCCTTGTCATCACAAGATGCTTATGACAGACGCTGCCCTCACGGGGTGGAAAGTGATCCTAGAGGGTTGCTCCATGCAAAATCTGTGGCCGTAAATATATAAATACTGTAATAAATTGCCTGGAGATGTTTCTCTATCTCTGAAATCTCAGGGGTCATCATGTGCTTGTCTAAACAGACAACAGTGGTCTCCTACATAAATCATCAGGGGGGTCTGCAGTCGCGCCTGTTTCTCAAACTGGCACACCAAGATTCTCCTGTGGGCTCAGGGCAATCTGCTCTCAGTGAGAGAAGTGTACATCCTTGGCACTTGAATCAGAAAACAGACATCCTGTTGAGGCAGGGGCTGAGGCCCAGGGAGTGGATACATATAAGCACACTCTTCTTGGTGTTTAGTCTCAATTGCCGAACTGCCATTTGCTCCAACTGAGCTAACATCAGCCAATTGTCAAGGTAATTGAGTACGCAAATGCCTTTGAGTCGCTGAGGAGCCAGGGCTACAACTCAAATGCAAAGAGCAGGGTTAAGCTGGAGAGTTTGCACATGCTCATGAATGGGTTGCCAAAGCTTGCCAAAAATAGTGCCTGGTCAGTGAAGAGAATTCCTATTTTTCTCTAGTTTTATTAAGAAAAGAACATCTCTTACCCATCGGGTGTGAGACACAGGGTGAAGGCTCTTTCAGTTCAGTAGAATTAAAAGGCTAGCCAAAAAGTTAAAACAGCTACAAAGTCTGAGAAATGAGAAGGCAAAGAGTGGCCTGGAACAAAATTTCCACGCAGCCAGGAATTCTACTAAGGGAACCAGCCTCTCTAAGCTGATCTCTGGTAAATTTAGAATAGTCGAGTAGTATATTCTTGGTTTCATTGGCGTCAGGGCCTTTTAGTCGAAGCCTTCTTGGAGATAATAACTTTCCTCAGATCCGTCCTTCCTCATGAAGTCAGCACAAGAGGAGACTATAGAGCCAACTTACCTCTGTTCCACAACAGTATTTTTTTTTTTTTTCTTTCAGAATTTGGTCCTGCCCAACTCCAACAATGCCTGAAATTAATTCTCATAGATCAGAACTATCTCTAATTTTTTTTCAAGCATTTTCATTTTGGAAAAATAAAAATTTACTTTATATAGCACCTGAGGTACTGGTTAATGACATTTCACTCGCATGAGTGAGTGCTTGAACTTTCTGAATGAGGACATGGTTAAATTTGTGCTTCATGAGGACATTTTTGTGTTTTGCAGAAAACAAACAATGCCCATGTGTAGTATTTTGCATCTTTTGAGAGCTAATGGTTTGGGAATCGAGAGACAGAAAAAATGTAAATAGGACACTACTGTCCTCTTATGAGGTAATATTCAAATAAGTCAATACAAAGTATAAAGCCATTGTCCACTTTTAATTTTTCTTTCCATTGGACACAGATGTTGAAGGCATGTTTTATTGGATAAAAAAATCTATGGCACTGACATGTGCTGTTAAAGAGAGCATTATTGAACATTTGACAATAATCCAGAGACACTGTTAATGGTGTTACTTTCTGCCTCTTGAGCTTTACACATTAATATTGATGTCTCATCCTCTTCACAGCCACACAACGCAATATGCTACATGCTAGTCGTTTACAGATTACAGTCGTTTTAGCGAGAGGGAAATTATTCTATAGAACATTTGATTTCCAAAAGAATCTCTGCAGTACACTACTTTTTTCTCAGCAGTAATTCAAAATAATCTACAAGTAAGATAGAAAATAAATGTACTTGTGTGTTACCAAGGAACACAAAGTGTATACAGTAAACACTATTTACAATTATCATAAATGCATTGATTGTTACCAGTGAGTACCAACTTTGGCAGGCCTCCCTCACATACCATGTCCAAGTATGTGTAGCCATGTTAGGCAGCTAAATATTTATTTTGTTTATTTTAATGAATCAAGAGCACCAAAGATGTCAATTTTATAATGCATAAGGTCTTCATGATTAAAAAATATATATTAGTATTATGGGCCTATTGGATTTTATGAAAACGTTACTGCTTGTAATTTCGTTTTTCTTTGGACATTTTTATTGAGGAAAAAAATGCCAATACTGCCCTCTGCTGGTGAAGAGAGATGTGTAGCAGTGATTGCAAAAAACTGGAAAAGAATGTCCTACAAGGGAGTCCACAATATCAACATAGGATATTTAGTAAAATCCTCATACTTTTGGGGGCCATGTTTTTGTGAATGTGGCTCTAGTGAAGAACAGCGTCAGAGTTAAAGAAGTTGAGTACAACCTTAAGAGTTAAAGAAATGTCTACATGCCTTTAGAATGAGACATGATGTGATAGATCATATTCTACCAAAATATGAAAAAAGGTGTAATTTCATATATGGTTCAGACTGTCAATATTATATATATATATATATATATATATATATATATATATATATATATATATATATATATATATATATTACCTCAAACACAAACAAAAAAAAGCATCATATAGGTAATATAAATCTGTATTGTGTAACACTCCTCTTTTCCACTAGCAAAAGCTTCGGTCAAGTTTTTTCAGGGCTCCAGTGCAGACTGGTGGCTTGATTCCCTGTAACACAAGTACACAAGATTTTTAGGATTTTTTTAAGCCCTGTTGGTGAGCATGTGGAGTATTTCAGCAATCAGAAATGGTAAATGTCAAAAGATGAATTAGCATACTTTGTACAAGCTGCATACATGGTTGAAGAGAGTGGACATAGCCTTATCTTCCCATTCACTAGTGTATTCCTGAGTAAGAAAACACATTTAGATATCAACCCCAACATATTAGTGTCTTTTATTTCTACATGACAGACACAGGCACAGCGCAAATGCTCTGCTCTAGAAGGCCTTACCCCATTGAAGGTGATCCATGGCACATGAGTATGTGCAGGTTTGAGCGCTTGGGTCTTCACTGCATTCTGAAGCATCAAACTGTGGCCAAGTTCTCCTTTAGAACATGACTCTATGATTCCCCATTTAACAAATGGTGCATAGAGCTGCAAACACTGTCAAAGAAGAAGAAACAAAATACCATTATAATGTGGTTCTCTGTTGTTCAAAGAGAATGATGTAATGAGGGACAGTAATGTTGTCTCAGAGATGCTTACAGGCTTAGCAGATTTTACAACATCTGCAGATGACTCCATGCAGTAAATGACAGGAAATGCCGCATGACTGGCTGCATACAAAACACATGCCTATATGAAAAAGAGACGAAAAATTAACAATGTTGAAGTTGAAAACCTAGCCTTGCTGTCTCTGCTACATGGCTTCACAGGGAGTATTCTTGATGTTAGCATATTGCTGAGCTAACAACGCAATACTCCAAGCCACAAAACATACACACATATTGGCTAAAATATTCTTTTTTTTTAGACCAAACTATTTTAATCAGTACTTTATGAAGTGAAATACAGGGTATCTGCAGAGTTTCAAACTTAAGGCCTGTGTGCGCACAGACGCACAGATACACACACACACAGACACACACACACACACACATACATACTACAGGTGCAGGTCATATAATTAGAATATCATCAAAAAGTTGATTAATTTCACTAATTCCATTCCAAAAGTGAAACTTGTATATTATATTCATTCATTACACACAAACTGATATAGTTCAAATGTTTATTTCTTTTAATTTTGATGATTATAACTGACAACTAAGGAAATTCCCAAAATCTCAGAAAATTAGAATATTACTTAAGACCAATACAAAGAAAGGATTTTTAGAAATCTTGGCCAACTGAAAAGTATGAACATGTACAGCACTCAATACTTAGTTGGGGCTCCTTTTGCCTGAATTACTGCAGCAATGCGGCGTGGCATGGAGTCGATCAGTCTGTGGCACTGCTCAGGTGTTATGAGAGCCTTCAGCTCTTCTGCATTGTTGGGTCTGGCATATCACATCTTCCTCTTCACAATACCCCATAGATGTTCTATATAGATGTAGTATAGGTCATAAACCCCACCCTCTCCATGTAATGTAACGGGACATAAGACAAACTAGACAGTCAAATTACATGTTAATTTTTTTTTTCTAAAGATAGTTTCTGTCATTTTAGGTTGTTTTTAATCACGCTCATGTTAGTTAAAGTGTTCGTTGTTTAATGTGGCTTTTGACGTCATGATTGACAGCTGAGATTGACAGCTTCTCTGAATGAAGTTGTCACTGAAGCACTAACATACTTTTTTCTGGATCTTCAGGAGGAGATTGGAGCTTTAACTTTAATTTCTATATTTCCAGAACTGTTTTTATACTTGCATGAGTTGTTCTGCAGTATTAACTGATTCTGAGTGTGGGCGGGACCTTGATATCATGACTTGGGTGCCAAGTTCACACTGGTGGCTTCACTTACTCCAATGGAAAAGAGTGAATGTGCGTCATCCATTTTTTTTTTTTTTGCATTTCTGCCAGCTTGAACAAACATTTTACTAAGCTTGTCGCAGCTCACTAGGTTTGTAAACAGGGCGTCTGTATTATCTCACAAACTGACCTCAACCATATTAGCGTAGCACTCTGGTTCTCCATGTTGACATGAGAATGAATTCTCTTCAGGAAGCTCCTAAAATGTCAAGTTCACAATCATAAACAAATACAAGTAACATCACTATATTTTCTTTATTACAACACACACACTGAAAGATCTAAATTTTACCTTAGCATTGCCGAAAGGCACCAGGTTGACTTTCATTATGTCTTTCAGTAAAGTCCATGTTGGGAAAAGTTGTTCTGTTAGGAACTCTCTGCAGCCAGGACACAAGCTCTCGTAGTAGAGAGAGATCTCTACGGGAGGAACCATTGGGTCTGGACGGGTCGCATTCAGTTCCATACATTGTTTCTGCACCTACCACAAACAATGCATTGCAAATTACTGCAAGGAAAAGAAACATGGTGTAGCAACAATAAAAAAAAGAAATCTTATGGAAAGACAATGTGACTTCGGTGTGAACAATCAAGTCATAAAACTCCATGCATTTTGTCAGTTAACCCCCTGATAGCACAATTGTCATCCAGATTCACATCATTCAGTTTAAGTTCTCCAAACTGGGATTTCCCTCAGGGCTTCTTGAGTTGATAAAAATCTAATTAATAATTAAATAATTTAAATAAACTAGACATTTTACAAAAAACAAGTGATAAAATCAAATAATTTGTTTATCTGCGTGAAATGTAGCCATTAACCAAAATCACAAAACTGTAAAATTGCATATGTTTGTATTTTCATTTGGAATATGTCACTAAAGTGTAAAGTTGGACAACATTCAGAATTTGTTTTCACATTGTGCTATCAGATAAAAACATTTGTAGTAAATGCATACTTGATTTACTCTTTGCATGAACCATAAATTGATTTAGGAGAGCACTAAATTTAGTGTTACATGCAAAGGTGGGAAAGATTAGAGTGTTTTACGCATATGAGCCACATTGGAAGCATCATTGAAAGAGATGCTTCCAGAGGTCATAGATCCTCTTCTTAAGATCATAAATTAATCTTTATCACCAGGTTACATACCAAAAAGTTAAGCTGGCTGTTATCAAACCTTTTATTAAAAAAAACACAATTTGATCCCAGAGAACAAGTCAATTATAGGCCGACCTCCAATCTACCTTTTCTGTCAAAAATACTAGAAAAGGCAATATCATCGCAACTGTGTTCCTACTTGGAAAGAAATGGCATCTGTGAGGATTTCCAGTCAGGATTTAGACCGTACCATAGTACCGAGACTGCGCTCATTAGAGTTACAAATGCTCTTATCATCAGATCGTGGTTGTATCTCTCTATTAGTCTTACTAGACCTCAGTGCTGCTTTTGACACTATCGACCACAATATTCTTTTGAATAGACTCGAAAATAATGTTGGTATTAGTGGAATTGCATTGGCATGGTTCAAATCATACTTATCTGACTCTTATCAGTTTGTAGTAGTAAACGAAGAGATGTCATTTTGATCACAAGTTCAATATGGAGTACTGCAAGGCTCAGTACTAGGACCGTTGCTTTTCACTCTGTATATGCTACCCTTGGGAGATATCATTAGGAAGCATGGCATTAGTTTTCACTGTTACGCTGATCATACTCAACTCTATATTTCTTCGCGCCCTGACGAAACCTACCAATTCTCAAAATTAACGGAATGCGTAGCTGATGTAAAAAAATGGATGACTTGTAATTTCCTAAATTACTACTAAATTCAGAAAAAACAGAGATTCTAATTATTCGATTACTGAACCAAAAACGTCTGCACATAATAACCTAGAATACTGTCTAACACTTGGCTGCTCTGTTAAGTCATCTTTGTCAGTTGGGTGTGCTCTTTGATACCAATCTTTCATTTGAAAGCCACATTTCTAGCATATGTAAAATCACATTCTTCCACCTTAAAAATATATACGACATATGCTCTCAATGACAAATGCGGAACAGTTAGTTCATGCGTTCATGACCTCAAGGCTAGATTACTGTAACGCTCTACTGGGTGGTTGCCCTGCTCGCTTGATAAACAAACTACAGCTGGTCCAAAATGCAGCTGCTAGAGTCCTTACTAGAACCAGGAAGTATGACCAAGTAGTATAAAGTATAAGCCCGGTTCTGTCAACACTGCACTTGCTCCCTATTAAACACTGTATAGATTTTAAAATCTGGCTAATTACTTACAAAGCACTAAATGGCTTAGCTTCCCAGTACCGGAGTGAGCTCTTAATGCTTTATAGTCCTTCGCGTTTATTACGATCTCAGAATTCTGGCCAGTTTTTAATATATCAAAATCAACCACAGGCGTGACCCTGGGGTGTCGGCGGAGACTGTGTCAACTAGCTCATCCCTTGTGAGGGCCTTAGCGACACATCAGCCAGTGGCACAGATCACCAGTAAACCGTCCCATACCAACGTGATGAAAAAGATCTTAAACTAGATGGAACTGGATTAAATATTTTGAATGTTGTGTTCCCAAATCGGACTTATGACCTGTAACTCTGCCTGAATCAATCACTGTTCACTGTTGGCCAGAGGAGAACTGGCCCCCCGACTAAGACTGGTTTCTCCCAAGATTTTTTTCTCCATTTTGTTGGAGTTTTGGTTCTTTGCCGCAGTTGCCTTTGGCTTGCTTGGTTTGGGACACTTGCTTGATATTCAGCAGTGTTTTTGCTTTTTGGTATGCCTGCATTGGCGCCGTTGTATGCGAACTGAGCTGAACTGGACGATTACTGAATCAATACAAATATATAGAATAAGCTGGACAATGACACCGTTTTCTTTGGGAAAAAATTATTTGCCAATTATTACTGTAAAGCTGCTTTGCCACAATTTGCATTGTAAAAAGCGCTATAGAAGTAAAGGTGACATGACTTTACATTTATAAATGTCACTGCTTAAAAGTCACCAGTTATGATCATAGCCTGTCACATTCCTTTATAAATTCTATAAGCCCACCTGTTAGACAAATTATTTACAGAATTAACTTCTGAAACTGTACACCGAGTAGGAAAATACAGTTGTAGGCATAAGGATGTTCATCAAATGATGCAAACCAGGAAAACTCATGGCCCATTTAATTGGAAGCTGTTTGTGTTCAAAAGCATGACAGTAATTTACAGGCACAAAGAAGTCTTTGAAAGTGATGCTGAACACATGCTCTTTATAAGACCAGTTTATTCTGTGCCATATTCCAGAAAAGTCAATATTCTAAACAGTCAATAAAAACACTATGAACACCAGCAATAATATATATTAAAACAGAAGAATAATTTTGTATTGTAAGCCACCTTAAAAAATTAAGTAAAAAGATTTCCATGTCTTGAGATGAATCATTATCCTCTGTAAAATTTGAATAATTAACAAGCCACAATTGATATTTGGCTGCAGAAATGTATCTTTAATTTAAAGTTGGCAAAAAAAAAAAATAAAAAAAAAAAACCTATCAACCTCTTGAACAGACTTACCCCACATTCTATGGCGATCTCCAGAGATCTGCACCATTGGGATGGAGGGTATCCACATGAAGGCTTTGGGTGAGATTTACACTGGATTTCATGAACTCCAAGGAAAATGACATGAAACACACAAAGCATCAGAGTTTTCATTTTGTGGTATTTAGAGAGTCCCTGAGCTTTCTTTGCATGGTATGAGAGCTTGTTTGCACTCTCCTCCCACCAAAATACCCTCAGAGCTCCAATCATCTGTGAGTGCTGCAGATGAACAGACACAATACTCACTGACCTCAGATCTGCAACCAGAAGCTACTCAGTCTAAGAAATGAGATCAGTGATGTGGCTTTGTAAAATATTTCGACAATAAATAACTACACTATCTAAATAAAATCTCTGAACATCACTTAAATGATACCAAAATAAATGCCTAAAAGCCTATCAGTTAATTTTGTATAAAATAGTACTTGACTAACAAATTATGTATTTGAGTATTATGTATATATAATTAGGTACTAATTATAAATTATATATTAAAGAGTATTTAAAAAAAGTTTGTCATGTTTGTATGTTTTGTTTGTTTTGAGCTACCTTAGCACTTCTGTGTGATCGTACGATACAGGTTAACCTTTGTTCCCCATGTGCATCAATGAGCCTTGGGTGCAGGAGGGTCGCTAGACCCTTTTTAGTGGGGCACGTGCTCCAGTAAAATTTTCCTAATAAATACATTTTATGAGGTAGATTACAGTAAATATGTATGAAAATAGGCTTTCCTATTTCCTTTCCATATAACGTTATTGTTTCAATTCGTTTCACCATTTAAAATACTCAAAATACACTGAAGATCCCGGAGCTGCGTGCAGGTCAAGATTGTGATATCTCACAAACGTGAGTGGTGAGGACCAACCCGCCGCATCGCAAATTTCTCTTAGGGAAACCCTTGATAGTAACGCCTTTGAGGCTGACATACTCCTAGTAGAGTGAGCCCAGACAGCCAGAGGAGACGGCTGACCAGATGACTCAAGCTATATGACTATAAGCAATAGTAATAGCCCCGACTATCCACTTCCTCAATGTTTGCTCAAACAAACAGCTGATTTCCTCCACAGGGCAGCTCTGTAGACGTATGTGTCCAGTGCTCACACTGGACACACCAATTCAGCTTCTCCTGGTCTGAGTCCGAAAAAGGAGGAGAACAGAATGCCTGCAACACAATAGGTCCTGGTACATTGGTTGAAACCTTTGGAACATAGCCCAACTTAGGGTAAAGGAATGCCTTAACCATCCCAGGTGCAAATTCAAGACACGTGGGAGATACCGAAAGGACCTACAGGTCTGAAGGAAAGAAGGAAAATAGTCTTAAACATCAGAAACTTCTCTGAGACAGACTCAAGAGACTCAAATGGAGCTGTAGATAAGCCTTCCAAAACAACACCCAAATCCGAAGCAGGAACTCTTGTGCATGCTACAGGCCTCAGGCTCACCGTACCACGAAGGAAATGAGTTATTAAAGGGTTTCTCCCCACTGTTGTACCATCCAAAGGTACATGGTATGCCAAAATAGCTGACACGTAGACCTTTAGGGTAGACGGGGCTATCCCTGATGAAAAATGATCTTGCAAAAACTCTAGTACTGTACCAACCGTACAGTTAACTGGATCTTGCTGTTGCACATCACACCACAAAGTGAATAACCTCCACTTCAGGGTCTCATGTACAGCAGGCCAAAAAGTATAACATTGACTGTAAAAATCCCAGAGTTCAATCAACTCTGCTCAGATAACATTTGGTCCCTCTCTAAATAATTTTAAAATAACACTGAAGCAGAGTAAAAGTTAATGAGATAATTAAGCAATTAATCAAGTGATGATTGAATATTAATGATGAACACCTGCTGTTAACAAGCAGAATCACTGAAGAAAAGAGAAACCCAAGAACTACAACTGACTTCAGCCACAGCCTTAGATTAAATAAACTGAAGATAAAATTCCTTAAATCTCTAAACATCTGATTCACTTATTACTGACTAGACTGACTTTATTTCTGTCAGACGTCTACAGAAGAACTAACAGAGGTTTAGATAGTGGTGTTTTATTGGTCAAAAAATAATGCCACCGTCATGGTGGTCAGTGTTTGTTTGGATCTTTACCCTTTTACATCTTTAAAGCAACTTCAACATCTGCAACAGTGTTTTACAACAAATGCTTGTACATTGCTGAATCAGAAGACTGAAGGAACAGAGTAGCTTGAATTTTTTGCTTGAAAGTTGTTTCAAGTGAAAATAATTGAAATATTAAATAATTATTGAATAATTGTCTTTTTCTCTTTGGTTTTCAGTTATTGCAAAAAAAAAAAAATCCAAATACCACCATAATGCTTCAATGCTAAAAAAAAGAGCCACTATTACCACTCAGTCTTATGCATGAACATATAGCATACAATCCTCAAAAGTGGTGACAATAACTATTTATACTGCAGTGCATGATGGGAGTTTTGTCCTATGGTGATTCCCATGAAGCGTTTTTTTTTTTATCACCATTGTTGAGATTCATATGCTGATTCTTGATGTCTGTGTGTGTCGAAGTGATGCAGTAGTAAAAAAAAAAAATATAATGTGTGGTGTGGTTTTAAAATTATTCAATATCTTTTTGTTGTAAGACTTTCTACTCATTTTGTGGTTTCACAGGGTTGGTAATGCGAAGCCCAAATGTATAAACAACTAAATGTATAATTAAAAGCTTTGGATGCAATTTCACAATGACTAAATCATCATATAAAAGCAGCTAATATCTGCATTCAGTAAAGTAGTGAAAAATCTAACATAATAAATCAAGGGTCATGAGCCCAACTAAAGCAAACTCTGATCTCCATCTCCATGGTGGTGTCATTTTTTATTTTATATTATTTTTCTTGACCAATAAAACATCTAAACCTCTGTTAATTCTCAATAAGAGCTTCTGTAGACATGTGAAAATAAAGTCAGTATGGTTAGTAATGAGTGAATCTGGTAATGCTGTTTGTGGAGTTGATTAATCAGATCTTCAGATATTTAATGTCTTTTATCTTCAGTTGATTTCATCTAAGACTGTGGCTGAGGTCAGTTGTAGTTCTTGTGTTTCTCTTTTCTTTAGTGATTCTGCTTGTTAACAGCAGGTGTTCATCATTAATATTCAATCATCACTTATTAATTGCTTAATTATCTCATTAACTTTAACTCAGCTTATTAACTTTTTAACTTACACTATTTAGAGTTTTACAGTTTTTCACTATTTATTTTTACTGTGTTGGACGCAGCTGCCATCAGACCCAACAGTCTCTGAAACTGTTTCACAATGAGTGACTAGCCTAGCTTTATTTATTTCATGACTGAGAGAATAACAGCAATGCGAGTGAGAGTAGCCTGCATCGTTGCTGAATCCCATACTACACCAAGAAAGGTGGTCCTCTGTATTAGATAAAACACACTATTTTTGGCGTTCAGTCTTAACCCCAATTTTTGCATGTGAGTGTGAACGACATCTCAATGCCGAACTGCCATCTACTCTGACTGTGTTAATATTAGCCAGTCGTCTATGTAGTTCAGAATGCATATGCCCTAAAGCCTGACCGGGGCCAGCACTGCATCTACGCACTTCGTGATCGTGCGGGGTGAAAGAGCTAGGGCGAAAGGAAGAACCCGATATTGGTAAGCGTAGCCCCCAAAAGCAAACTGAAAAAATTTGTCTGTATTTTTAACCTCCTCAGAGGATGAAACTGTGAAACAGTGTCCAGGGAACACTGAACCACAGTCTCGTAGGAGACCGCTGCACCCCGAGGCACAGAGGGTGGTGGGGTTGACAGAACAGCCCCCTAAGGGCAACGAGATGGTGTGGGCAATATATTCTGAGGTGTACACTGCTCCACCCCGCGGGGGGCTGTCCTCGTAGGTCTGAAGCCACTGGCGTCAGGATCTCTTTTGGCGAGGGGTATGTCTGAGGTGGTGCTCGAGATGTGACACTCTCCGTCTGCTGCGCCCGGTATGAGGAGCTAGACGTCTGATTTGGTGGTGACATGGTAAATATCTTTTGAACGCCTCTGCCTGCTTTTTAGTATCCTGGAACCTCACGACGACTGTATTGACAGCGTCACCGAAGAGGCCAGGGGGTCGCAAGCGGTGCATCAAGGAAAAAGGCCCTGTCTTTCTCTTTTATTTTGGATAAATTGAGCCACAGATGCCTCTCTGTCGCCACCAAGGCTGCCATAGACCGCCCGATAGCTCTGGCAGTCTCCTTGATAGCTCTCAGTGACAAATCTGTGGATCGACGCAGTTCTCAAACCCTGTCGGGGCCAGTCCCTTCACCACTATCCAGATCCTTCAGTAGATCTGCCTGGTAAGCTTGCAAGATGGACATAGTATGCACTAGCCTGACCTGCCGCGGTGTACGCTTTTCCTACTAACCCTGATGCAGTCTTTAACGGTCTAGTGGGTAGTGTAGGGGTCTTCAGGGATGATGCTAAACCAGGGGACAGATCAGATCAGCGTCTGTTTAACCCTGGGCATCGCTCCATAGCCGTATTCCTTCACCCCGTTATGTTTGAGTAGACTTTCACTTGAGGGCTGAATGAACATGCTGAATACAGCTTCTTCCACAATCTAGATAGCTCACTATGAAGAACGGGGAAGAATGGAAGGCTCCTTGGTGGAGATGATATATTTGATGAAAGAAAAGGGCCCCTGCTTGGGTGCCCATGACCCTGAGACCAGTTCTCCTTACTTGTACCAGTTTTGGTAAGTACTAACCACTGCACACCCCACCCCGCAAGAATTGCCCTTTTGGAGCTTCTCTGAGCCATTCATCTAGCTCATCTAGCTCAGTGCTTCCACCCCCACCACTGCACATTTTGTTTGTCTCACTCACCTGTCACACCCAGTTTAAGTCTTGCATTCTCAACTAATGAGCTGGTGAGTTGAATTCGGTGTTAGATGAGGGAGACATCCAATATGTGGGGGTTCCCTGAGACAGGTTTGAGAAGGACTGGTCTAGCCATCACTATTTGGGCCTTGTCAAAGTCACTCAGATATTTTTGCTTGGCCATTTTTTCCTGGTTCTCATACATGATATTCAAGAACTGACTGTTCACTTTCTGCCTAATAGAGTTGTTCCCAACTATGGCTTTGGGGACACCCCGCTCTGCACATTTTGTATGTCTTGATTGTCACCTGCTTCAGATCATCAGCTCATTAGAAAAGAGCTCCATAAACTGAAATGAGTGTGTCAGATAAAGGCATCCAATCCAACCAATCACAATGCAGATGGTATAAATGGAAAAATCTTGTAACCACTTTGTGAATTTATGTGAAAAAATGTTTTGTTTTTTGTATTTCCCACTGTTGGATGGGACTGGCTTTTGACCAAATGTCTTGTAGTTTCTGCGCCTCATTAGCATTGTGTTGTGTAGTATGCTATGACAAGACAACAACAGATGGCAAGAACCCTTGTTGTGTGGTGTGAGCACCACAGTAATTCAGGTAGTCTTGAATTGCTTGAACTAACCCTAAGTGAGACAAAAATGTACAGAATGGTGATCCACAGGACTGGAGTTGAGAACCATTTCCCACCCCTTGACAGGTACCATTGTAACGTTATCATTGTTATTCACTTCACCTGTCAGTGGTTTTCAAGTTGTGGATAATTGGTGCATATCAGAGAAGAGTTCATTAGAACTTAAGCTAACACAAACTTTAAACTTAACAAAAGATTGCATTGGTAAAACCTAAAATTTAGATTTTGCACGACACAAGCATGTTATTTGCACTTTAATTAAAATACTGTCTTAGCAACAATTTGTTAGCATTAACATCATTTATCAACAGTTGCCTGCTAAACAGCAATAGCACACTTGCATGTGCATGTGTAACTAGCAAAGAGACTGCCACCATATATTTGCAGGTACACAGTTAAGCATACCGCACAAAGTTTTTATAGCATATTTTAGCTTTTGAATCCTACCCTTGACCTAATTACAAGCTGTAGTCTCCATCCTTCAGCCAAGATGTCCCAGGAAGCAACCCATAAACCCCCATCTATACTGTCTTTTATGGTATAATTCATTCTGCAGATATTGCCAGTCTATGCCAATCCTTTGACATTGTAAAGGAGATGTTGCTGATACTCTAGAGGTAAATATAAATCACTCTAGGCTGGAATATAATGATCAATCAGAAGATAATGAATTAATGTCACAGATTAACTCTTAATGGACGCTGTATTCACTGTTGTATAATTTTAAAGTATTAATTATAGCATGTATATTTGAATATCCAAATCAGTCAGTAATCAAATGTCCATTTTTTTCCATGTTGTTGTTATTTTGGTCTTCCAGAGGTGCTCTTTGACATCAGCCTGTTAAGTGAAAAAGATCAAGATACTGAATTTACACAAAACACAAATACAATACAGTTTTCTGAGCTGTAGTTTTAAAATTAACCTGTTAGGCTCATATGGTGAGGTTCACAGCTTCAAACCCCACAAGTTCGATTGGTGAGGGAATTGCCTTTTTGTCGATAGTTCGCTAGAGAGGACAAAGTGATATATATATTTCACCCCACAGAAGCAGGAAGGCAATAGACATTTTAAATTAAAAAGACATATGACAACATATGGAACGTGTTTATATGACAACCACCTCTGGAATTTTCACTTTCATGTCAAAGGTCTCTGTTGAGGATGCTACAACAGTGACAGCTGCTTGACGTTCTGGATTTTTCTCATATTTCTGGTAGAAACCCATAGTATAGGATAAGCCAGGAATGTACTCTTGAATTCTGAGGGAAATTCATGTGAAAATAGAAAGATAACATAAGGTCTGAGATTTAAAATCGTTAAATAGTAATCTGAAGCTGTGCATTGGTATTTCAAGAAATTTACGTTTGACCAATTGTGAACATTGAGGGCAGAGCTCCCCATTTAATCTTGGTGTATAAGGAAGTTTTAGATTCTGGCTGGCATGCTGAGGACACCCTCATAGACACATCATATGTCTGACACTCTGCACCCCATCTGAGATGGGCCTAAAAACACAGGACAAAAATCAGTAAGGGTATATGGAAACCAATGAAAATACGTTGCACCAGAAAGAACTTTACCTTTGCTGATGAATGACTCTTATCTACATTTGCATTGGCACACATTTTCCAGTTTGCTTCTTCACCAACTTCGGAGACTATCATTTCAACATTGTCTCTTTGTGCTGTTGGCAGATAAAAGGCTACAGCTTCATAGCCCAGTGATTTTGCTGGTGGACTTAGACTAAGTGCTTTTACTGTGACTACAGGGTCTGGAGTAGTACCAAGGTCCTACAGCATGGAGAGAATGGCAGAGCTTTAATAAGTTGACTAAATAATTCCTAGATAGTTACTCTCTAGAATTTTGAAGTGCTAATATTAATCCTGTTCTTATAGTCATGTTACATTACTTTTGCACAGCAATATCACTGTTGCTCTTTTTTTTTTCTTATACAAATAAGGAGTACATCTGCATTATTTGAAAACACTCAAATTTAAATTAATTTACCAGCAATTTTAAAACATAAATCTCTGGGTGGACTGAATGAAAAGTTTCTCACACACTGTATACCATGCAGTACATTTACAGAATGTGCAGGTGTCAAGTTAGTCTTTATCTGTCTGTCCAAGTATACACAACACAATAAGTAATCGAACATTTGAAGGATTAAGTCCTCCTTTTAAAATATCTTCATTTGAATCAATGACTTCAGATGTTTGTGTTGCACCTGATTTGCAAGGAATGAACTGGATAGATTGTGTTCACCACAGGTGGTGATCTCGTCTCTTGTGTCCTACATAGGAGGAGCATGTAAAACAAAATGGCCATATATTTATTCTGAGTTGACTAATGGGAATGCTTTAGCCATTTTAACTGATGAAGTGTTATGGCTGAGTCATTGTACCTTGAATACTCTGCGACTGAGAACCATCATTTCACTGACTGCTTGAGGGTGTTTTATGCCCGCAGTGACTTCAATCTGAATCTTTTCAATGGGTTTTGCACCCTTTGCTTCAGGAAAAGCAACAATTTATTGATAGGAATCCTTAAATATTCCCTTTGGATTATATCAATAAATAATTCAAGCTTCTGGTACCTGGTTCTAGTTTATATGAAAAGCGGGTATGTCCCAGGAAATAATACAGAGGATATTCATGTAGGTAGTGTGATCGTTTGGCTTCTGCCTCAATGCAGATCGCAGTTCCATATATCTTGGCCTCAGCACATTGCCTGAATTTCACCTCAGAGTTCTCACTCTGCTGCGGAAAAGCACAGCTGTTTAGACAGCAGGATTTGACAAACATCTCCATGTTGTTCTAGAGCTGTAAGGGCTACTGTACCTGTTCATCCCTTGAAGTGGGTAAAATTATTCTGGCCAGTGGCAAACCCTGCTGGGAATCCTCTGATTCAGGCATCATGGGAGTTATTTTGGATAAGGATGGATCCTCAATATTTCTCAAAACAGCAAACACATTAGAACTGTGGCATGAAGAATAAGAAATCATTAGGAAATTTAGTGGCACTTTGTTGTGTATCACACAATGGTGCAGTTAAAATCTTGGAAAACATACTTGACTGAAAATAACTCTGTGTCTGTTTTGCTCGGAGTCAAGTTCATTTGATACTTTTGCTCTTTTATGTTTATTTTCAAGCCAAAATCCCATGGCAGGCCAGTTACCATTTTACTCTTCATCTCAACACCACACTGGAAAAGATCTGTGTTGATTCCATGGAAGACAAAATGATCCTTTGTCACTCTGGAGGCAGGAGGAGAGTTATATGTCAGCAAAGAAACCATAAATAATAAAGGAATAGTTCACCCAAAAATGAAAATTGTGTCATTATCTAATCACTCTCATGTGAACTTAACAACTTTTTTTTATGGTGGACTTTTGAAGCTTTTTTTGTCATTTTGAAAATAACAATCCCTGTTCTGATTCATTTTCATTATACAGAAAAGAGGGGCTAGGATTTTATTCACAAAATGGCTAGGAAAGTCTTTTACCAAAGTAAAAGTCATACAAATAATAGCAATTTTCTTTTTTGGATGAATTGTTTCTTTAACATACTCTATGATCCAGATGAGTATGGACATAAAGGTGCAGTCAGTAATTTTTCCCTCATTTTTACACAAAGAAATGAATAGTATTCAATCTCAGTGAGTGTGCACGATTTTAAACATTCCCAAATAATGTTTAAAATTGTGCACACTCACTGAGATCGAATCCCAATTTATTTTATTTTAAACACTCAGTTTATGAATTGAATTGATTCCATCTGTCAAGCTCAGCCTTGGGAGGATCAGCCTTTTTAAAATGTATATCCATCAGCGAGCACAACCTTGCCTAAATCACTCTCTCTCTCTCTCACTCTCTCACTCACTCACTCACTCACAATAAATGGAGAGGGTAAGGGTGGGAGAATGGGCCATACCACATTAACAAACCTAATCCAGCTCAAGTCCTAATAAAGACTGGAGAGGAAAGGCCTTGAGTGTCAAGCTCAACCCAACATATCCATGAGGAGCATCTCCGAACTTCTCCACAACTGTCTCAACAACAGTGCCAAAGTGCAGAGGGCAAAACTGAGGCATCAAGGAGAACAATAGTATCAGACTCCTTATCAGGCCTGTTGTCTGGCAAGGCTTGGAGGGCAAAACAGAAGCTTTCAAAAAAGAGGATGACCCCAGGGAGAGATAACTGGCTTAATTCACTTCAAACTGAGGCATCCCCCATATCCCTTCTTGCACAGCCCCTCCACATTTGCATAACTCGTACTAGAGGGAACTTTGTGGGCTAACTATGCATTCTTTCCATAAACCTGACACCTCAGTGAGCAGATCTGGGAGAAAAGGAAAACTCACCAGAGCTGACCTGACAGTAATCACTCAGCTGAACAACCACTAATGATTTCCTGTTTCGAACCCAACCTGTCTAGTCCTAATATGGTGGTAGCCTGTCATAAATTCCACAAGTCATCATATGCGGGGCTACAATAGGAGGAGATGTAGATCAGATGCATATGTAGAACAAATGTAGATAAATATCCACCTCAACTGCTTCCACATCTAGTTCTTTGAAACTAGAGGTGAGCATGCTCTCAATCAACCTGAAATAAGCCACAGAGCGGGATTCTGGATTGGCCATGAGAGCCACAGAGCCAGTTTGAGAAGCGAGGAAAATCCCTTCAAGCTCCTCTTCTAGCTCCGTTTGTGATCCCCATAATCGCAGCTGCTGAGCTGCTTCAGCAGACATGGGGCTGGAACCAAGATGCCCCCTTGACTTAACTCCCATCACTTGCAAAGAGAGCCAAAGAGAAGCAAAGCGTCCTTACCGTCCAAGTGTCCAAGTTCAAGATGACTGTCACTTCAGCCTGCCTAACATAATCCAAAAACTACTGAGTGCACCTTTAAAGAATCATAGATGAAAACATTTTATTATTACCCAGCAAAGCCATCTGTTTGCAGGGAAATGTCTGAGCTTAGCAGTTCACGCAGATGTTCCTTGGGAGGAGGATTAATTTCAGCTTTAACTGTAGACATAGAATATATTATAATTTTATTGTTATCTCCATATTTTGCAGTATTAACAGATATCTAATGGGAAACTGACAATAAATCAGGATCACCTTTCATTGTAACAGCATTTACTATTGAAAAATATTTGCTGATTTCAACTGGGAGACCCAAACAAGTTGGCTGCATGAATCGAGCTTCATACACAAGGTGCGGCTTGGTCCAGTGCCAGGAAGTTCCTTTTTGAACATCTTGAATCTTTGCCCAAACTTTACTCTCCTTCCCTGGAGAAGGGCTAAATGACTGAGGAGTAAAAATGTTTTATGTTTCTAAATCTACACAAATAAAGAATCAACAAGACAAACAAAACTCTATCTCCTGTTAAAAAAGACAGACAATGGAATACCTTTGCTATACTCTGAATGAAATCTCTGTTTACATCCATTAAAAAGGCTTCCTGTCCAAACAAGCGTACATATGTGGTAAGTAGAGGTCTGTCTTTCGGTAGCTTCTGCCAGTCAGAAAGCTTTAAAAGATCAGAGCATAGCCATTAACTTAATGACTGACATAAGTTGTACATTTCAGAAATCCTGAGACTGACGATGCTCACAATTTTCAATATGGTGGCAAAATCTCCTAAATCTTTCTTGAGTTGAGGGATTTTTCCTGCTAACAACTCTTTTATTCCATCTGTGTGGACACCAACCTGGAAACATATCAAATATTACATATAAAAACATGATATACAAAAAATTACACTCAATATTATAGATTTGATTTAATTACCTCTAGAAATTGCAATATTCTGCCAATGAAATGAATTTTTCCCTTTAGCATAAGTTTTGAGGGTATGAGACTTTCATTTTGCAGCATATAAACATCAGTGGATGTCCCAAATAAAAAGTCATCTGAGGAGATAAGAAACTGCATCAAACCATTCCCAGCAACACTAAAAGTCTACTAAGCAAAGCAAAATACTACAAAGCAAACAATTTAAAAGATGCAAACCCACCATGGAACCAGTCAAAATGCATGCTCTTGCTGTAACGATAACTCAGGTGGCCAAGTTTGCGGGTAAGAATCTTCATGGCAATATTACAGGCAGTGGATCTTTTTAAAAGAGGAAAGAGGACAATTCAGATGCTCTGAAAGGAGATGAGAAACACACAGTACTCAATTTTGCATGCTTACAGATGTTGATTATCAGGGGTGCGGGACTTGGCAATGCCTTTGAGCAGAGAGATGGAGAAGCTGGCAACCTGGAGATCATTCTCTTCTAAAAGGACATTAGTTATTACTGAGATCAAAACAATGGATGGCTTGGTGTCTAGAAGCACCATGCAGGCCAACATGCGGATTTCAGCAGGAAGAGTCTTCTTTAGAAAGAGGTTCAAGACAATATCCTGTACCTGCAAACATACAAGAGGTAGAAAGATGATCTGCATCTGCTGAAAGTGGTCCTTGCTAGTAGAGACCTTTGTGATAATGATTTGATCAAGTAGCAGGACCTCCTGGATCAATATTTTTCCTTGGTCCTGGAACAACATTCCTGTTAAAACTAATGTGGGAAATTAACATTCTCTAGTAAATGTGGAAATGTTTTTACAGTGGAGGGTAATTTTATCATATCAACAAGCTACTGTGTTCAGAATATGTATTGGATTGGCCTTTGACAAGAAATATTCTTGTTTAGTAGCAACAGTTCCCTTTCGAAAGGGAACTTCGAGTTGCGTCGTAACGCTAGGGGAACCGCCTCTGCGGGAACCGGTGTCTTAAATACATATCCAATCTTGGCAATATCCTATTGACCGGCGACAACCCATGACATTATAACAATGTGACCCACGTGTATATAAGAGGCGCCCAGATAACATGTCATCCTCTTTTCGTCTTAAGGGACTGTTATGTGTGAAATGCTATCATGGCAATTATGAAACGCATGCACAGACAAACTAAGTGTGTGGATCCGTTTCACTCATTATCTGACACCAGATTACACACACGAGCTGTGTTTGCGCAAAGAGCACGCACGAGAAGCTGCCTTTGCAAACTGTGAATGTTCCATTGTCATCTGGGTCTCTCCTTGAGGAAAGAGTTCAGCATCTGGGCCTGGTGGTTTGGGTCCCGCTCGGGTTGAGGCAGATACCGTGTATGCTGAGCTGTTGATTATGGAACACACTGCAGGCAGATTACAGTTGCCATGGCAGCACGTTAGGAGAGAGGCCATTTCCCTCTTGCCATAATCCTATAGTTCTAGTGAGCCTTCCATGCCTTTCTAAACTTAATACTGAGGTTAAGGGGACATGGAAGAACCCATATTCTGTATGCCCTTTCAGGCTTTAGGGTGGTATGTTCCATGAACTTAGGTCGCCACCCTGTGGCCGCAGGATGAACTGTTTAAGTCTAGGTAATATGTAAATACTGAAGTATTTTCTCTTTAGACCACTGTTCCCTGTGTAGGGTTTGTGGAAGGAATATGGGTATGTATCGATGCCGTAAGTAGCCGACTAATAATAAACTTTATTGTTTAGCACTTTCTTGCATAGATAAAGCTCAGACTCTACCATCTAAGTCCTAAAGTGACATTTCCCTTAGATGGCAGGGCATACGTGGTAGCGGGTCAGGCTGGTGCTGCTCTGCACACGATGGCTGTGTGGCAGGCTGTCCTGCAGAGAGACTTAGACCAGCGGCATTCATCGTGCATGCTGCTGAGTTCTGAGTCCTCAACCAGACAGATTGGGCCCGACCAGAGGGCTGCGGACAGGGCCAGAAGGCTAGTGTCGCCTCTCATGCACCCCTCCATGGAGTGGACACAGAGAAGGCTCTAAGAAGAAGGATCTGAGTGAGGTGATCCTTAAAAAATGCATTCAAATGCGTCTCCTCACTCTGAGGGTGTTTCACGAGTTCACATTTACATACAGTGAGGAAAATAAGTATTTGAACACCCTGCTATTTTGCAAGTTCTCCCACTTAGAAATCATGGAGGGGTCTGAAATTGTCATCGTAGGTGCACGTCCACTGTGAGAGACATAATCTAAAAAAAAAATATCCAGAAATCACAATGTATGATTTTTTAACTATTTATTTGTATGATACAGCTTAGGCGCTGTTTTAATAGTCTATCACTGTTACTAAACTTGTTAAAAGGTAGTAGGCCTTAGCAGGCCTCCCTTCAGAGTGAGTCTCCACCATGAACAGTCCCCAGTAAATTTCTGTTCCCTATCAGTCAGTCACGTTCGACGTTACGTCGGACTGACGTCATGGGATCTCGCTTGGGAGCCCAATCACCTCCGCATAGTAAAAAACAAGCCAATGAGAATTGGCTAGTGAGATTTACATGCCGGGCCCCTCCCCCGGCATCTGGGTATAAATAGAGCCGGCATTACTCATTTCATTCATACTTTTGCTTCGGAGCCGATCGGGATACAACTGATCTTCCTTTCACCTCTAGAACGTTGAGACAGAGCAAAAACAGCAATTTTAATTGCTAGGGACAAGCTCCCGACAACAGCAATTTTCATTGCTATTTCAATTTCCTCTGTAAAGCTCTGTTCTCTCTCGTTGGCGCGACAACACAGCAGCGGTGGGGTGCAGCGGACGCTGGTGTGAGAGACGGGCCGGCGTGCATTCCATCCCTCGGTGTTCCAGCGGGAGAGCACTTCTAAAAGAGCAGCACGGGTGAAAAGACGTCTTTTTCAAGATCGTCCGTGTGTTTCTGGATGTGGTCGTTTCCTGACCTCATCTGACGGCCACGAGCGCTGTGTTATGTGTCTGGGCAGACAGCACGCTGAGACAGCGCTCGTGGATGGTTCATGCTCTCACTGCGAGAGCATGACCATGTTGGCGTTGCGATCGCGGCTCTCCTTCTTCAATGCGGAAGGCGGAGCCCCCTCTGCTGCTACCCAATCCTCTGTAGCTTTCCAAGGGAGAGCTGCGGGGATGGTTAGCACTTTGGGAGATCTGAGGGTTACAGTGGGAGCTTCTTCGTCGGGTCAGCCCCCACGAACCTCCCACTCCTCCACAATGCCATGTGCCGTCGAGTTGCCGAGCGCTGGTGCGGGCCCTTCTCGTGAGGTTCCCCGCATCTCGTTCGGCGCTCCGGATGAGGATCGGATGTCGATCGCTGCATCGGAGAGTGCGCTGTTATCTTCTGACGAAGATGAAGCCGAACTTCCGCCCTCCGGGGTGGTGGCTCAGGCTGAGTCTGAAGCAGAAATGACAGCGATGCTGGCTCGGGCCGCCGCGGGCATCGGGCTCGAGTGGAACCCTCCACCGTGTCCCGAGCGCTCGCGGCTTGATGATTGGTTTCTGGGGACGGGGCGCGGTTCACAGCCGCGGCCCGCCCCAGTGCCATTTTTTTCCGAGCTGCACGAGGAGGTCCAGAAGACGTGGATGGCACCCCACACTGCCAGAAACCGATCCTCTTCCTCCTCCACTCTCACTACCCTCGATGGGGGGGCCGCCAGGGGGTACGTGGACATTCCACAGGTGGAGAGGGCGATTGCAGTGCACTTGTGCCCGCAGTCGGCCGCCACCTGGAGGAATCGTCCGCGTCTCCCGTCCAAGGCGAGTAAGACGACAGCGGCTCTCGCCGCTAAGGCTTACTCCGCCGCTGGACAGGCGGCCTCCGCCTTGCACGCCATGGCCATTCTTCAGGTCCATCAGGCGAAAGCTCTTAAAGAGCTGCACGAGGGTAGTTCTGACCCAGGGGTGTTCCAAGAACTGCGGGCTGCGACCGACCTCGCCCTCCGGGCGACCAAAGTCACAGCACGTGCCCTGGGCCAGACGATGTCCACCCTGGTGGTCCAGGAACGCCATCTCTGGCTGGACCTGGCTGAAATGAAGGACGCCGACAAAGTTCGCTTTCTCGACGCCCCCATTTCCCAGGCCGGCCTATTCGGCGACACTGTCAAGGACTTTGCCCAGCAGTTTTCGGCAGTACAAAAGCAGACTGAGGCCATTAGTCACATCTTGCCCCGGCCCCTAGGGCTGGTCCTCAGCCTGCTCGTCGCCGAGGGCGCCCCCCTGCGGCTGCACAGGCTTCGGGTGGATCGGAGAAATCCCGTCCCCCGCAAGCCTCCCGCAGGAAGGCGGCGCAACCCGCTCAGGCCGCTAAATCTGCCAAGAGAAAGCAGAGAAAGCGGCCCTGAGAGGGGTGGCCCAGAGATGGTGGAGGTTGCTCTCCCTCAGGAGACGGTGAAGGCACCGCTCCTTCCCCCCGGAGTGGGCCGGGGGGTAAATCTTCCGTTTCCTTTTCTTTTTGTTCCGCCACATCCTCAATAAAAGAGCAATTTCCACTATCTCTGAGTCAAAAAGGGTGTGTGTTGACAGTGTGCGACGCACCGCCTCCTCACTCTCAACCACTCCCGCATTCGCCACGAGCAGGTCACGGACGTGTTTGGGACGCACAGCCTCCCCACGCCCGCCCGCTCTGTCCCTCATGGGACACACGGAGTCAAGTGAGTTCACATCACTCACTGCTTCTACCTCGGGACGCACTGCCTCCCAGGTTGGGCCCCAGTGCTCCATGCTGCCCCCCCGCGGGTACTTCTGGTGTTCGGATGGTGCCACTCGTACGGTATCTGGGGGCCTGGCTAGGCCTTCCCAGCCCGTCCCGTTGGCTCATTCGAACAGTCAGACTCGGCTACACAATCCAGTTTGCCAGGCGTCCTCCCAGATTCAGTGGCGTCCTATCCACCCCAGTGGTGGGCAGAGATGCCGCTGTTTTGCGGGAGGAGATTGCGGTCCTGTTGGCGAAGGACGCAATAGAGCCGGTCCCACTAGCCGAGATGAAGTCAGGGTTTTACAGCCCGTACTTCATAGTACCCAAGAAAAGCGGAGGGTTACGGCCAATCTTGGACTTACGTGTCTTGAATCGGGCCCTGCACAAGCTCCCGTTCAAGATGCTCACCGTGAAGCGCATGCTCACATGCATTCACGCACAAGATTGGTTTGCAGCAATCGACCTGAAGGACGCGTACTTCCATGTCTCGATCCTCCCTCGACACAGACCGTTTCTACGCTTTGCGTTCGAGGGTCGGGCATACCAGTACAAGGTCCTACCCTTCGGGCTGTCAATGTCCCCCCGTGTCTTTACCAAAGTCGCGGAGGGGGCCCTTACCCCACTCAGGGAAGTGGGCGTTCGCATTCTCAACTACCTCGATGACTGGCTCATTCTGGCCCAGTCTCGAGAACAGTTGTGCGAACACAGGGACCTGGTGCTTACGCATCTCAGCCGGTTGGGGCTTCGGGTCAACTGGGAAAAGAGCAAACTATGTCCAACACAGAGGATCTCTTTTCTCGGTGTGGAGCTGGACTCGGTCAACATGACGGCACGTCTCACCAACGAGCGTGCACAGTCGGTGCTGAGCTGCCTGAATTCATTCTCGCAGAAAACAGTGGTCCCACTGAAACATTTTCAGAGGCTCCTGGGGCATATGGCATCCGCAGCCGCAGTCACGCCGCTCGGATTACTCCATATGAGACCACTTCAGCACTGGCTACACGGCCGAGTCCCGAGGTGGGCATGGCACCATGGCAAGCTCCGTGTGGTCATCATGCCGAGCTGTCGCCAAACATTCAGCCCGTGGTCGGACCTTGCTTTCCTACGGGCCGGGGTGACCCTAGGACAAGTGTCCAGGCATGTTGTTGTCACAACAGATGCCTCCACCACCGGCTGGGGTGCTGTGTGCAATGGGCATGCTGCGTCGGGCTCCTGGACAGGACCCCACCAGCAGTGGCATATCAATTGCCTCGAGTTGCTAGCAGTACTGCTGGCCCTGCGCCGGTTTCGGCCGTTGCTGCAGGGCAAGCATGTACTGGTCCGGACGGACAACACATCGGCTGTAGCGTACATCAACCGTCAAGGTGGTCTACGCTCACGCCGCATGTCGCAACTCGCCTGCCACCTTCTCCTCTGGAGTCAGCGGCGACTCAGGTCGCTGCGTGCCATGTATATCCCGGGCGAGCTCAATCGTGCGGCCGACGCGCTCTCACGACAGCTCACGCTCCCGGGGGAATGGAGACTCCACCCCCAGGCGGTCCAGCTGATCTGGAGCAGATTCGGGGACGCACAGGTAGACCTGTTTGCCTCTCAGGAATCTGCTCACTGCCAGTGGTTTTATTCGCTGACCGAGGGCACCCTCGGCACGGATGCACTGGCACACAGCTGGCCCCGGGGCCTACGCAAGTATGCGTTTCCCCCAGTGAGCCTTCTTGCACAGCTACTGTGCAAGGTCAGGGAGGACGAGGAGCAGGTCTTGCTAGTTGCGCCATACTGGCCCAACCGGACCTGGTTCCCAGAACCAGCATGCTCCTCGCGACAGTCCCTCCCTGGCGAATTCCCCTGAGGAAGGACCTGCTTTCTCAGGGACGGGGCACCATATGGCACCCACGTCCCGACCTCTGGAACCTCCACGTGTGGTTCCTGGACGGGACGCGGAGGACTTAAGTGGCCTACCGCTCGCGGTAGTTGACACGATCACTTCAGCTAGAGCCCCCTCTACGAGGCGCGCTTATGCTTTGAAGTGGAGTCCCCTAATTCCCTCTTGGGACCTCTCTGTCGCCCTAGCTGGGCTACAGAAGGCTCCCTTCGAGCCCCTTGAGTCAGCCGAGCTGAAACACCTGTCGCTTAAGACAGTGCTCCTGACGGCGCTCCCTGCCTTTAAGAGGGTAGTGGACCTGCAAGCATTTTCGGTCAGCGAAGCGTGCTTGGAATTTGGACCGGCTTTGTCTCACGTGATCTTGAGACCCCGGCCTGGATACGTGCCCAAGGTTCCCACCACTCCCTTTCGGGACCAGGTGGTGAACCTGCAAGCGCTGCCCCGGGAGGAGGCAGACCCAGCCCTTGCGTTGCTTTGTCCTGTTCGCGCTCTCCACGCTTACGTGGACCGCACGCAGAGCTTGAGAAGCTCCGAGCAGCTCTTTGTTTGCTTTGGAGGACAGCAGAGAGGGAAGGCTGTCTCCAAACAGAGGTTGGCCCACTGGATAGTGGATGCCATCGCCTTGGCGTACCATTCCCAAGGCGAGCCGTGCCCCCTAGGGGTGAGAGCGCACTCCACTCGGGGTGTGGCCTCCTCCTGGGCGTTGGCGCGCGGCGCCTCTCTGGCAGACATCTGCAGAGCTGCGGGCTGGGCGACACCGAACACATTCGCCAGGTTTTATAACCTCCGAGTGGACCCGGTGTCCTCTCGTGTGCTGTCTACAACTAGATAGCCACGGGAGACCGCTTGCTGCGCCATTCTCCTTTCACGAGGAGATGCGAGCACTGGTCTACTTCTCAGTCAGTTCCCCAGCTGGTGAACCCTGTGGAGTTCCTCCTGCATCCTTCGGCAGTCAGACGCGGCGGAGGCGTCAGACGCCAGGTCCAGTACTCGTGTACATGCCCCCAGTGGTCAGTCCTTGTACTGGGCTAGATGCCCATATGTTGTGATTCCCTGCGGGTAATCCCATATGTTTTAGTCCACGGTACGGTTTCCCCGATGGTAAACCCGTGTCTTCCCTGGGCAACCAGAGCCTGCCCCTGAGGTGTAGCGTTCCTCCCCAGCCTGGGTAGGACCTTCCTCAGGGAGCTCTCCATATGCAGATACTGCCCCGTGGGTCAGTACATATGTGCTACACACGTTACCTCCCTTCGGGCAGGGTGTGGTCTCCGTAGCTTCCCCAAGAGGGACGCTTTCCCAGCGTTTTTGGGTCATGGCTGCAAAAATGTGGGAGTTGAGTCACCGAAGCACTCTTCCCCTGAGGTACGGAACAACAGCTTCGACCACCTCCTGAGTAAGACCCTGTCCTCTCCATCCCTCTGGTATGGAAGACATTGTAGGGCTTGCTCCGGGCGCTGGAGGGTTACGACATTCGAGGTTGCACTTGCAGGTGGCACGCCTCGGCCTGCCAGCATCTGCTTCCCCGTCGCAGCTAGTAGTGACTTGCTTTTGAGATAAGTCGGCCTTAGGAGGCCTCTTTGTGAGTGAGTCCCCTATAGTGCGGGTACTTTTTAGATTGGTCAGGTAGAGGGTTGCTTCAGATTGTAGTCCTTAGCAGGCCTCTCTGAGGGCATATCCCCAGCAATGTGGGTATCTGGCAGCCAACAATTGCTTGTTTTCAGTTGTTTGTTGTTGGCCTTAACAGGCCACTCTGGGAATCAGCAGGCCAGCCCCTAATAAGTGGGTACATGGCAACTAGCAATGACTACATTTAGCCAGTAAATGTTTGCCAGTGAGATTTTTGGCCTTAGTAGGCCCCTCTGAAGGCCAATTCCCCACAATATGGTTACTAGTCAAGGCTCGATACCAGGTAGTTGGCCACTGTAGGCCTCCCTGATGCGAGTCCCCAACAGTTGGGTATCGGTTAGCAAGGTCTTGTCAAGTGGTTGGCCTTTCTGGCCTCCCTGAGACCGCACGCTACTAGTTTTGCTGGCTGGGCTAACCTATTTCACTTTCGTGTTCTAGCCTATAGCCTGGTCGACCTAATAGATTGAGCTTGTACTCTCCTCATTCCAAAATCTGGTCAGAGGTTGAAGGCTTCTCTCGAGGCCTCCCAATTAGATCAGCCCTTAGGAACTGCTTTGTAGATCCTAGGATTGAGCAGAGTAACTCCCCTCGCTTGCAAGGGTCGATAGCACTTTGCTGAGTTCTGCACTTCAGGATGCCCATCTCTAAGATCCGGTCTGAGCTGGTCTACTGCCCTTTCAGCAATCCCTCTTTCTGGATGCCTCTTTATGAAACTTCTGTGTCTAGAGACTCTGTTTCTGAGGAAACAGTCAGGTTGTTGGTAGAGTAGGTTACTAGTACAGCTAGAAGCCGTGTCAGCCTCCCTGGTGGCATTCAGGGTTCCCCTGAGAAGTGACTGGCTGGGTGGCCTTAGGGCCCCCTAGCCACGATCCCTTAAAGGGACCCCTTCTGTTGAAGTTGTTGGTTCCAGGCCTTTGTGCAGCCTTGGCAGGTCGCTTTGAGGCTTAGTGCTGAGGTTTTGACCGCTGGGAGCGCTGTCACTGACAGCCCAGTTGTGACCCGTAGGGTGAGTGGGTCAAAATTCATTCGAATTTGCTGATTCTGACAGTAGTCACTGCCATACATTGGTATCTACTCCCCTCAGCATGGCAATATTGTTCCCCTTCGAAAGGGAACGTCTCTGGTTACGTATGTAACCATGGTTCCCTGAGAACAGGGAATGAGACGTTGCGTCTCTTTGCCATGCCTCGGGGCCCGCCTGCTTACAGTCCCTTCAGATGATAAGCGTTATCATCTGAAGGGACTGTTATCTGGGCGCCCCTTATATACACGTGGCTTGCATTGTTATGATGTCATGGGCTGTCGCCGGTCAATAGGATATTGCCAAGATTGGATATGTATTTAAGACACCGGTTCCCACGGAGGCAGTTCCCCTAGCGTTATGACGCAATGTCTCGTTCCCTGTTCTCAGGGAACTATGGTTACATACGTAACCTGAGACGTTTTTTTGTTTGCAAAATATAAAAATTTTAATTATATTAATAGATAAATAGATATAAAAAATCTGTATTAAATAGATATAAAAGATTAATAGATGTATTAAAATGTATTATTGTAAAAATACAGAACAAACAAACAAACAAAAAAAAAAATCAGTCAAGTTCACAAAGATATGTTCAGATCTCATCATTATAGCCCATCATAAGCACTCTTCATAGAACATTTATACACTTAAGCACAAAGTATACTTCGAACTCCTGGAGAAAAATACTGCAACACAGACTATCCATGCTATTACATGGACTATACTTTGAAAGGCTACGCGTTCAACTGTATGCATACACTATTGTACTTAATAATTAACTATTGTAATTAAGTAGCTTTTCAGTGCTTTCAAAAAATATTCAGACCTTTTGTCTGACACATTTTTATGTTGTTCTATTTTTTCCACTTTAATGTAGGCTACACTCAATATCCCATGAGGACAAAATGGATCTGTGAAAATGTTGCAAATCTATTAAACAAACAAACAAACAAAAGCCCTGAAATTTCACAATGACATTACACATTCACACAACAAACTTTTTGGGTATAATGTGTCACCTTGATTTGGATATTTTCTGCAATTCATGCAGATATTCTTAACTCTTTCCTCACTAGCATTTTATTTTTTAATTTCCAGCCAGAGCCATTTTATTTCTGCCTGTGTATTTAATTATTTTTTTAATCAAAACTTGAATGGGGGTCCGTTTCTTTTAAAATGACTGAATTCAAGAACAATGCTCAAAACATAGATTGAGCAAATTGAGTAAATCAACACCCTCAAAGCTTGAGTCATATTTCACTTATAATGCAGCAGTGCACTTGTTTAGAACAGCGATTAACTTACGTCTACAATAAGCTGTTTAAAACGACGTACATTCATTCGATCAATACTAGAATTCGAGTATCCAGATGGAATAATCAAACATATCTTGTGGAGCTCTCTTGGAGTATGCATTTATTTGTCATTAAATGTTGGATCCGGAGCGTAAATGTGAACTTAAATGATTTCTTATCCTGACACACCATCTATACACCATGATCAGCGACTAGTCAACGTCATGCTCAAAGCGTCACGGCAAAGCATTAAAGTCGACTAGTCGTTTAGTCTGTGCAACCCCTAGTGCACACAAGTTTATAATTGGGTATGTGGGTGTGTTCAGAATTAAATTATCATCAAGCTCATGTGAAATAGTTACACACCTGTCTTAACCTGAAGTGACTCTGATTAACTCCAAATAAATCTCAGCTTAAATCTCCTGTAGGGTTTTTCTTACATCTTCTTGGTTACATGCACCGGCCACAAAAGGCTTATATATCATCAACAGAATCTCATTGTTGAAAGCTATCGCTAAGGTGAGGGCTATGAAACAAATTCCAAGGTATTAGATATACCATGGAACACAGTGATGATAGTCATCAACATCAACACCTCTCTTACCCAACCCTTCTACCCGGATATCTCAGTTTGGCTAGATGGCTAACTCTAAGAAGAGTCCTTGTCGTTCCAAACTTATTACATTTAAGAATTATGGAGGCCACTGAGCTATTGGGAACCTTCGGTGACTTCAAATTTTTTGTAGCCTTTTCCAGGTCTGTGCCTTGACACAATCCTGTCTCTGAGCTTCATGGCTTGTTTTTTTTTTTTGTTTTTTGTTAGACCTTACAAATCATGTCTAAATCATGTCAAGGACTTCAATCAAAGAGTAGATATTGTCCAGAAAAATGGGATGCACCTGAGCTATTTTCACTAAATCACTAAAAATATTTCATAGAATACAGTACTACTTGTAGATACCAGTCTATAGTCTGACTTGTGATACACATTGAAATCAAAACAACACCATTCGTTTGGCCAAGAGAGAATGGGTTCCCTGACTGAGCTTGTTTTCTCCCAAGGTTTTATCCTCCATTTCTGTCACCGGAGTTTGGGACTATTGTAATGAGAACTGAACTGAGCTGGACGATGAAATCACTGTTTTCTACAGAACTGCTTTAAAACTCAATTGAACTCATTTCATATTTAACCCTTTCACACGTAAGTTTAAAATATTCTGGCTGAGCCCCCAGCGTGACTTTTTCTAGACGACCGTTCGTTATTATACGAACGCATCACTTTATTGTTTCCATGATGATGCGTTATTGCTTGTCACGTTACACACCGCAGCCACAGTAGCGCTGTATGACTGATGATCTGCTTTTATTTCATTTTTCTTTTTTTATTCAAAATATTCACAAATTTGTTAGCTATAGCATAAAATATCTGATATTCTGATGGATGTGCTTTGCTGTTTAAACAACTTTCGCGTTAGCTGAGCCATATGCCCAATGGGCGCCGCCATGTTAGTTTGTGCCGCAGTACAGAGAATCGGATCTGTTGGATTTACAACACGGGAATTCATCCACTTCTCCCGAAATACATGAAAGTAAGTGAGCCAGTGAACTGAGAGAAGAATAGTGTAAACTTTAAAGTTACTTACACAATGTGTATCTGATATGAATAAAACGTGTCGTCTAATTATTTTGGAAAGAATTGTTATTGCCGCTTCCATAGATCAGTGTGTATTTAACAAACTCTAAATGTATTGTTTTGTTAGTATTTATGTACATTAAAATGTCTGAAACCTAAAATAAACATGTGGTTGAAAACACTGCATATTTGTGATGTATTGACAGCGCTGAGCATTTCTGTCACTGGAACGTTTGAATTTGGCTGTTGATCACATGATGCACTGAACGTTCTAATCACACCGGTGTGATCGTACACGTTAATGAAAGGGTTAATGAACTTTACAAAGTTATTGAATGAAACTGAATCAACAGAACTGACCTCAGCCGAACAATGACTCCATTTTCTTCCTAGAGCTGTTTTACGCAGAATTTAACTGTTTGCATCATTGAATCATTATTTTCCTATTTATCACTGTAAAGCTGTTTGAAACAATCCCTTGTATAAACAATATCGCTATGTAAAAAAGTTGATTTGACTTGACTTGAGTACTTACATTGTGGGGGTTCCTGCCTGCAAGCAGTCTAAATGCCTGGACTGCAGCACCCTGTACTCTGATTGGAAGTTTTTCAGATCCAGTTGAGTAGCCTGGAAGGAACTTTAGGAGAGTCTTGATGCTGGAGGGATGAGCTGCATTTCCCAAAGCCTTTAGTGCAAGGACCATGTCCACTTCAGAGTTTTTACTTAGGCTACTTGCAGCCATATCCAGTAATGGCTAGACAACATTATTAACAGAAGACAGGTAAAGATAAATACCAGAGAAACAAGTTCTACATGAAACTAGTGGATTATAAAATAGAGCATTTGAATGAATCAGTCGACCACAAATACCTGCACCACAGTGACAGGGCAGGGATCAGTATACACACAGTATCTGTATAGAAGAGATCCATATGCCAAAACTACAGTGTTCCACAGGAGAGGTTGGGATTTACTGAAAGGAATCGTCAGGAACACCTGAATAGCAGACCAGAGCATCAGAAGGCAGCCATTAATAATTGCAACATATGTTCAACTATAGGTCACTGACTCACCTGAGCTAATGCCACTGACACAGGCTTGGCAGACAAGTGGTTAAATGCCACTAAAAGTGCCTGTCCTGCCTCATTCACTGTAATGTCTCCTGCTTTGAATCTAGTCTCAAGGAATTTGAGGATCCTCTCATCTGTTACCTCCACAACCAAGTCCAGAAACCACCTCCTGAGGACCAAAAAAGAAGAGTCAGTGGGAGAAGATCTTGGATTGCATAGTATTTACATACTTGTGGAGAAAATACCTGTGCTCATCATTTCCTGAGACCTGCTTCCATATCTGCTTTAGATTTTCAAGTGTTGCCACACGTAGCAACTGAATTAGATCCAGAATATCTGTGCTGTTTGCACTGTCAACATGATATATGTTAGCCTGAGCCAAGCGCTTAATTAAATCTAAAATCTGTGGAGTACAGAGCAATTTAAAAAATGTTCACAAGTTAATGTACACGTCTGTAAATGTTTCAATATTTATAGGTGTAGGATCTTTGAGGTTTGCCTTAGGTAATGGGTCGTTCAGGTTGATCATCACAACAGGAATTGGTTGGAGGTCCTTCTCTGTCTTGTACATTAGGTTGCCTCTACTTTGTACCTTTCCGGTCACTATTTTTTTCTCTATTTCTGAAACTTTGAGAAGCTCAATGTCCCGTCTGCAAAAGGGAACATGGCAATGTCATGCAGAATCAGCAGTCTTGCAACCATTTGCTAGCTGATGACTATTTAAAGCACTTACAATGCCAACAATCGAGAGTTTCCTCCCTTTACGTTAAACGGAGAGAAATATTGACGCTCCTGAGCAAATGCTTTAGTGATTAGACCGCCATTTTCCGTGGACTTCACTGTGTAGCTGTGTTTCACTGTGGAAACAACACTCTCACCCCTCTGTAAGTTCGGACAGCATTCTGATCAGTTCAAGGTTGAACTACAGACTTTTCTTTTTCAAGATTTTAACTGAAATTTAATGAAACACAGACCTGTCTGCTAAGTTTGTCTTCAGGGGCGAGAGCCATACCGCTGTACAAAGCAGCTGGCTGTTGACAGTTGGTGACATCAACCATTTTGGTCACTATCAACACTTTGGCATTGGAGTCTTCTTCAACAGTGTAACTGCTCTGACATACACCATGAATTCCCAACTAAAAACATAAATGAATCATATCTTTATGTTATTTTGTAGTCCCCATAGAATCATTCTCTCATCAATGAGTGTTTTGTTCTATTAACATGCAGATATCACACTTTACCTCTACCAGTTCATAAAAACTTTGTGTGGTTTTGACTGTGACTTGTAGAAATCCAAGGATTCCCCTCACAATATTTACAACTGAATTTGAGACCCCAGGTGCAGTCCGAATGTCAGTAATTTGTCCTTTGGAGAATTCAAAAACGATTGGTTGGCTGAACTCGGCAGATAGGCGCTTAGTGAGCTTTTGGGAAGGGCTAAAGTCACTTTTCCCAGGTATGCCACTAAAGTCTTCAAAGTCTACATTTGAGATCTTCAAAGGAAAAGTACATTTTATATCATGATTAGACTTTATATAATTATTCTTAATATCTTGTGAGTCAAGAATACAAATACCAATGTTTCTTAGTTCAGAACGGATTGAAAATATTAAAATGTAATAAAATTGGAGCAATAGTGTCAGTACCTGAAGGACAAAAGTTTGTGGCGATTCACCAGTGATTTGAAAAGTGCACCTCAGTTTCACTGCTGACTCGACCAGGTCTGGCAGTTCCCGTCCCACTCGTACCAGTCCCTCATATTTATACTCGTATGTTTTTTTAGAGTTCAAGAAAGGCTCTAAAGTGTTGGCCATTGAGAAATAATAAACCAGTGTTATCTAATATGTATCTGAATCCCAATTAACTTGTTTTTAAAATCTTTATTATTGACATGTCACATACAATAATACAAATATTATAGTAAATCTTAAAAGCAATCTCCATAGGTTTACATACCATAATTGACAGTCTCGCTGGCTAAATGAGGGGAAAGAAAAACATTACTATTCTCCTCTCAGCATTAAAGTACAACTTAAAGGAGAATTTATTTTTAAATACTAACCAGGAATTATCATGAACACACTCTGCATGAAGTTGAATCTGGCTAAACTCTTTTCTGTTCGTGATTATTATTATTATTTATTATTATTATTGTTATTATTATTATAATGTACTCACCAGCCAGGGCAACCAGGAGACAGAGATACAACCACCACATGATTAAGTCCAGAGGTGATATCAGTCACTTGGATCTCATCTTTTATAACAGAGAACTGTCTTTCCCTCCTACTCCCTTATCTGATGCAGTTAGTGAGGTAAAGTGACCCTGTGGCACCACATTTCTCCTGAATTTGAAAACACTACAATTTTTATTTTCATTTTTGCTAAAAATGTAAATATACAATGCAAAGTATATGTTACATCTTATGCTTGGTCGCTAAAGATTTTGTGTAATTAAATGATTAAATTCAGACTATTTCACAACATAAAAAGTAGAAATTGTTCATCACATTGGCAGTATGCACATATGTATGTTAAGTATGTTGTTAAACATAACAAAATAAAATTGAAAATATTCGCAATGGAAAATTATTCTGTAAATTCTAGTCTATAAGAATGAAACACACTGGTTTGTGTTGTAGAAATAGTTTGAGTAAACAGAACAAGGGGACAAAGGTGTGAGACAGGTCAGCGTGGTCACAGTCAGTGTCATCACAACCTATTAGGACAGCATGTGACCTGCTAAACAAATAACAAGATCAAACTTGTAGATACCACTTGAACATATCATCACTAAATATTAATTTAAATATGAAAAAACACATAAAAACAATTATCTAATTATGATAAGGTGTCATTTCATATTCTGAAATCTTAAACCATTGTAATAACACATTTTATTCCTTGATTACCTGTGACATAAATATTTAAGGCATTAGTTCAAGTCAAGTCAAGTCAAGTCATCTTTATTTATATAGCGCTTTTTACAATGCAAATTGTGGCAAAGCAGCTTTACATTAATAAGAAAATGGTGTCATTGTGCAGCCCACTCTATATATTATTGATTCATTCCATTGCAAACATCAGTAGTCACCAGTCCAGCCAACCTAGGTATAGCAGCACTGCAGAAAACAGCGACGTAATCGTCCGGCTCAGCTCAGTTCGCATACAACGGCGCCAATGCAGGCATATCAAAAACACTGCTGAATATCAAGCAAGTGTCCCCAACTTAAGCAAGCCAAAGGCAACAGCGGCAAGGAACCAAAACTCCAACAAATGGAGAAAAAAAAACCTTGGGAGAAACCAGGCTTAGTCGGGGGGCCAGTTCTCCTCTGGCCAACAGTGAACACTTGTCCGATACTCAGGCAGAGTTACAGGTCATTAAACCGATTTGAAATCGCAACAGTCAAAATATTTAATCTAGTTCCATCTAGTTTAAGATCTTTTTGATCACGCCGGTATGGGACGGTGTAACAAAGTTCTTAGGAACGGGAAGAAGGAGGCGGGAACCGGCGAACGTTCAACACATTTATTCAACAAATAAACTCATAATAAAACCAAAAAGTATAAGGGCGGCAGTTCCTCACGGCGACTGCCGCCCACACCAACAAAATAAAACACAACATAAAATCCAGGCCTGGTCCTCTCTCGTCCTTCACTGTCGTCGCTCCTCCTTTATGCTTCCGGAGCTCCTCCGTGAGAGATACGAGACCGGTGCGCCGAGCACCTGAAGCTCGTTAACACTCGCGTCACCGGCCTGGCGCCGTTCCCTCACGGCTCTCGCCTGCCCTGCTCGTCACAGACGGTTTGTTGGGATATGTGCCACTGGCTGATGAGTCGGTAAGGTCTTCACAAAGGATGAGCTAGTTAACATAGTCTCCGCCGACACCACAGGGCCACATTGCTGCCGCACACAGGCACAGGTTCCCCGTCCGACCCGGACACGGCCCGGATACAGCCAATCACGTTAATTGGTAAACCTCGGGATAAGCAGAGAGACAAAAAATTAGCGTAGATGCCATTCTTCTTCCGATGTAACAAGTACATCTGGTGTTATAGGAAGTGTTCCCGGTTCCGGCTGACCTGATCTATGCAGCCTAACAATCCTTTAACGCAGAGGTCCCCAACCCCCGGGCCGCGGGTCATTTGGTACCGGGCCGCACAGAAAGAATAAATAACTTATTTAAAAAAAAACAAAAACAAAAAAAAACTGACTTATGTAATTAGTATGAAATGTGCATTTCTCTCTGGCGCGTTCACTACTGCGAAGATCGCGAGTCAGCATCTCAACTTCAAATTCTCTCCGTTACATCCGTCTATGACTCACTCTTGGCGCATAGCAACGCTTGTTTAGGTCACGTGATACGTTACAGCTAAAAATAAACACACAAGCTAGCAAAATGAGTAAAAAACAAACGTCTCTGGAAAGCTTCTTTGCGAAGGGGAAACGGCCCAGTGAGGAGACAGAAGAAGAGCCTACGATTTCCAAGAAAAAGAAAGCTGCATTTAACAGACAATACCAGGAGTCCTACTTGAAATATGGATTTATCGCAACAGGTGATTTACACGCACCAAGCCCGCCAGAGAGCGTTAGGGGGCAGAGAGGACGTTACTCATGTTATGTTGTTGGCGCGATGTTACGAGGACGCTGCTAATAAAGTTGCGAGTAAGCCTACACATTTGATTCACGTTTATTATAATATTTAAAAAAAATACCCCAGTTTTTATGCTGGTCGTATCATTTTATTTTGTTGTTTAATCCGCCACACCTTAAAGGCCGGTCCGTGAAAATATTGTCTGATATTAAACCGGTCCGTGGCGCAAAAAAGGTTGGGGACCGCTGCTTTAACGGATATGAAGACAAAAGTTTATAGTGCGTCATGTGTATGCCAGGTTAAATAGATGCGTTTTTAGTCTAGATTTAAACTGACAGAGTGTGTCTGCTTCCCGAACAATGCTAGGAAGATTGTTCCAGAGTTTAGGTGCCAAATAGGAAAAGGATCTACCGCCTGCGGTTGATTTTGATATTCTAGGTATTAACAACTGGCCAGAATTCTGAGATCGTAATAGACGCGAAGGACTATAATGCATTAAGAGCTCACTCAGGTACTGGGGAGCTAAGCCATTTAGTGCTTTGTAAGTAATTAGCAAGATTTTAAAATCTATACGATGTTTAATAGGGAGCCAGTGCAGTTTTGACAGAACCGGGCTAATATGTTCATACTTCCTGGTTCTAGTAAGGACTCTAGCAGCTGCGTTTTGGACCAGCTGTAATTTGTTTATCACGCGAGCAGGGCAACCACCCAGTAGAGCGTTACAGTAATCTAGTCTCGAGGTCATAAACGCATGAACTAGCTGTTCCGCATTTGTCATTGAGAGCATATGTCGCAATTTAGATATATTTTTAAGATGGAAGAATGCGGTTTTACATATGCTAGAAATGTGGCTTTCAAATGAAAGATTGGTATCAAAGAGCACACCCAGGTTCCTAACTGACGAAGACGACTTAACAGAGCAGCCATCAAGTGTTAGACAGTATTCTAGATTATTATGTGCAGAAGTTTTTGGTCCAATAATTAGAATCTCTGTTTTTTCTGAATTTAGTAGTAGGAAATTACTAGTCATCCAATTTTTTATATCAGCTATGCATTCTGTTAATTTTGAGAATTGGTAGGTTTCGTCAGGGCGCGAGGAAATATGTTACGCTGAGTATCATCAGCGTAACAGTAAAAACTAATGCCATGCTTCCTAATGACATCTCCCAAGGGTAGCATGTACAGAGTGAAAAGCAACGGTCCTAGAACTGAGCCTTGTGGTACTCCATATTTAACTTGTGATCGAAATGACATCTCTTCGTTTACTACTACCGCTGCACATTTAACCAAGGCTGCAAAACCGCCTGTCTGCCATAAATATGTTAGAACCATCACTTCCACCACTAAAAACTGCTTTATAAATAATCTTCCTGATCAGTTTCATCAACTTAGCAAACCAGACAGCTTAGAAGAACTCGATGTTGCAACAGAAACTATTGACGCTCTCTTTTCCAACACTCTAGACTCTGTTGCTCCTTTGCGCTTAAAAAAGATTAAAGATATTAGTCCAACACCATGGTATAACGAGCACACTCGGGCCCTTAAGAGAGCAGCAAGAAAAATGGAGCGCAGCTGGAAGAATTCAAAACTAGAAGTTTTTCGGATTTCATGGAGAGAGAAAATGATGGAGTACAGAAAGGCCATAAAAACCGCTAGATCTGCTTATTTTTCAAATCTTTTAGAAGATAATAAACACAACCCTAAGTATTTATTTAATACAGTGGCTAAATTAACGAGAAATACAGCCTCAACTTCTGATGTTTCCAAACAGCACAGCAGTAATGACTTTATGAACTTCTTTACTTGCAAGATTGACAACATTAGTGAGAAAATTATAGCCATGCAACTGTCTACTACAGTATCACATCAGACAGTGGATTGTAGTATCCCTGAGGAAAAATTCCATTCATTCGCTGTTATAGGAAAGGAAGAATTGTCTAAACTTATTAAATCATCAAAATCAACAACATGTATGTTAGACCCTATACCGACTAAGCTATTGAAAGAGATGCTTCCAGAGGTCATAGATCCTCTTCTTAAGATCATTAATTCATCTTTATTACTAGGTTACGTACCGAAAAATTTTAAGCAGGCTATTATCAAACCTCTTATTAAAAAACCACAACTTGATCCTGGTGAATTAGTCAATTACAGACCGATTTCCAATCTACCTTTTCTGTCAAAAATACTAGAAAAGGCAGTATCATCTCAACTTAGTTCCTACTTGGAAAGAAATGGTATCTGTGAGGATTTCCAGTCAGGATTTAGACCGTACCATAGTACTGAGACTGCTCTCATTAGAGTTACAAATGATTTGCTCTTATCATCAGATTGTGGTTGTATCTCTCTATTAGTGTTACTAGACCTCAGTGCTGCTTTTGACACTATCGACCACAATATTCTTTTGAATAGACTAGAAAATTATGCTGGAATTAGTGGAAATGCATTGGCATGGTTCAAATCATACTTATCTGACCGTTATCAGTTTGTAGTAGTAAACGAAGAGATGTCATTTCGATCACAAGTTAAACATGGAGTACCACAAGGCTCAGTTCTAGGACCGTTGCTTTTCACTCTGTACATGCTACCCTTGGGAGATGTCATTAGGAAGCATGGCATTAGCTTTCACTGTTACGCTGATGATACTCAGCTCTATATTTCCTCGCGCCCCGACGAAACCGACCAATTCTCAAAATTAACAGAATGCGTAGCTGATATAAAAAATTGGATGACTAGTAATTTCCTATTACTAAATTCAGAAAAAACAGAGATTCTAATTATTGGACCAAAAACTTCTGCACATAATAACCTAGAATACTGTCTAACACTTGATGGCTGCTCTGTTAAGTCGTCTTCGTCAGTTAGGAACCTGGGTGTGCTCTTTGATACCAATCTTTCATTTGAATGCCACATTTCTAGCATATGTAAAACCGCATTCTTCCATCTTAAAAACATATCTAAATTGCGACATATGCTCTCAATGACAAATGCGGAACAGCTGGTTCATGCGTTTATGACCTCGAGACTAGATTACTGTAATGCTCTACTGGGTGGTTGCCCTGCTCGCGTGATAAACAAATTACAGCTGGTCCAAAACGCAGCTGCTAGAGTCCTTACTAGAACCAGGAAGTATGAACATATTAGTCCGGTTCTGTCAAAACTGCACTGGCTCCCTATTAAACATCGTATAGATTTTAAAATCTTGCTAATTACTTACAAAGCACTAAATGGCTTAGCTCCCCAGTACCTGAGTGAGCTTTTAATGCATTATAGTCCTTCGCGTCTATTACGATCTCAGAATTCTGGCCAGTTGTTAATACCTAGAATATCAAAATCAACCGCGGGCGGTAGATCCTTTTCCTATTTGGCACCTAAACTCTGGAACAATCTTCCTAGCATTGTTCGGGAAGCAGACACACTTTGTCAGTTTAAATCTAGACTAAAAACGCATCTATTTAACCTGGCATACACATGACGCACTATAAACTCTTGTCCTCATATCCGTTAAAGGATTGTTAGGCTGCATAGATCAGGTCAGCCGGAACCGGGAACACTTCCTATAACACCAGATGTACTCGTTACATCGGAAGAAGAATGGCGTCTACGCTAATTTTTTGTCTCTCTGCTTATCCCGAGGTTTACCAATTAACATGATTGGCTGGATCTGGGCTGTCCGGGTCGGACGGGGAACCTGTGCCTGTGTGCGGCAGCAGTGTGGCCCTGTGGTGTCGGCGGAGACCGTGTGAACGAGCTCATCCTTTGTGAAGACCCTACCGACTCATCAGCCAGCGGCACATATCCCAACAAACCGTCCCATATCGGCGTGATCAAAAAGATCTTAAATTAGATGGAACTAGATTAAATATTTTGACTGTTGCGATTCCAAATCAGTTTAATGACCTGTAACTCTGCCTGAATATCGGACAAGTGTTCACTGTTGGCCAGAGGAGAACTGGCCCCCCAACTAAGCCTGGTTTCTCCCAAGGTTTTTTTCTCCATTTGTTGGAGTTTTGGTTCCTTGCCGCTGTTGTCTTTGGCTTGCTTAAGTTGGGGACACTTGCTTGATATTCAGCAGTGTTTTTTGATATGCCTGTATTGGCACCGTTGTATGCGAACTGATCTGAGCCGGACGATTACGTCACTGTTTTCTCCAGTGCTGCTATACCTAAATTACCTAGACTAATAACTATTGATCTTTGCAACGGAATGAATCAATAATATATAGAATAAGCTGCACAATGACACCATTTTCTTATTAATGTAAAGCTGCTTTGCCACAATTTGCATTGTAAAAAGCGCTATATAAATAAAGATGACTTGACTACTACAAACTGCTAACGGTCAGATAAGTATGATTTGAACCATGCCAATGCATTTCCACTAATTCCAGCATAATTTTCTAGTCTATTCAAAAGAATATTGTGGTCGATAGTGTCAAAAGCTGCACTGAGGTCTAGTAACACTAATAGAGAGATACAACCACGATCTGATGATAAGAGCAAATCATTTGTAACTCTAATGAGAGCAGTCTCAGTACTATGGTACGGTCTAAATCCTGACTGGAAATCCTCACAGATACCATTTCTTTCCAAGTAGGAACTAAGTTGAGATGATACTGCCTTTTCTAGTATTTTTGACATAAAAGGTAGATTGGAAATGGGTCTGTAATTGACTAATTCACCAGGATCAAGTTGTGGTTTTTTAATAAGAGGTTTGATAATAGCCTGCTTAAAATTTTTCGGTACGTAACCTAGTGATAAAGATGAATTAATGATCTTAAGAAGAGGATCTATGACCTCTGGAAGCATCTCTTTCAATAGCTTAGTCGGTATAGGGTCTAACATACATGTTGTTGATTTTGATGATTTAATAAGTTTAGACAATTCTTCCTTTCCTATAGCAGCGAATGAATGGAATTTTTCCTCAGGGATGCTAAAATCCACTGTCTGATGTGATACTGTAGTAGACAGTTGCATGGCTATAATTTTCTCTCTAATGTTGTCAATCTTGCAAGTAAAGAAGTTCATAAAGTCATTACTGCTGTGCTGTTTGGAAACATCAGAAGTTGAGGCTGTATTTCTCGTTAATTTAGCCACTGTATTAAATAAATACTTAAGGTTGTGTTTATTTTCTTCTAAAAGATTTGAAAAATAAGCAGATCTAGGTTTTTACGGCCTTTCTCTACTCCATCATTTTCTCTCTCCATGAAATCCGAAAAACTTCTAGTTTTGAATTCTTCCAGCTGCGCTCCATTTTTCTTGCTGCTCTCTTAAGGGCCCGAGTGTGCTCGTTATACCATGGCGTTGGACTAATATCCTTAATCTTTATTAAGCGCAAAGGAGCGACAGAGTCTAGAGTGTTCGAAAAGAGAGCGTCAATAGTTTCTGTTGCAACATCGAGTTCTTCTAAGCTGTCTGGTTTGCTAAGTTGATGAAACTGATCAGGAAGATTATTTATAAAGCAATTTTTTGTGGTAGAAGTGATGGTTCTAACATATTTAAGGCAGACAGGCGGTTTTCCAGCCTTGGTTAAATGTAGCACGCATGAGACTAGATAATGATCTGAGATGTCATCGCTCTGCTGCAGAATTACAACGGCATCAATATCAATTCCGTGAGAAAATATTAGATCTATAGTATGATTACGACAATGAGTTGGTCCTGACACGTGTTGTCTAACTCCAATAGAGCTTAAAATATCTGTTAATGCCAATCCCAAAGCGTCTTTTTCATTATCTACATGTATATTAAAATCACCAACAATAAGGACTTTATCCACAGCCAGTACTAACTCCAATAGAAAATCAGCAAATTCTTTGATAAAATCTGTATGGTGCCCTGGTGGCCTGTATACAGTAGCCAGCACAAATGTCAAATGAGATTTGTCACTTGCATTATATAACGTTACATAGAGCACCATCACTTCAAAAGAGATATATTTGAAAGACTTTTGAGTAATACTGAAGATATTACTATAGATAACAGCAACACCTCCCCCTTTACCTTTCCGACGAGGTTCGTGTCGATAATAGTAACCTTGAGGGCTAGACTCATTTAAAGTAATGTAATCGTCTGGTTTTAGCCAGGTTTCTGTCAAACACAGCACATCTAGATTATTTTCTGTGATAATATCATTTACAATAAGTGCTTTTGAAGAAAGGGATCGAATATTCAGCAACCCAAGCTTTATCATTTGTTTATCTTTATAATCTCTGTTTACTACTTGTTGAACATCAATTAAATTATCACCCGTAAATGGGTTTGGAAGTTTTCTGTATTTATTAGTTCGGGGTACAGACACAGTCTCTATGTGATGATATCTAGGTGAAAGAGTCTCTATGTGTTGGGATTTATCTGAATTCTGTGACGTGAGACAGCTAGCAGACGGTCGGTTTAGCCAGTCTGTCTGCTTCCTGACCTGGGCCCCAGTTAGTCAAGGTTGAGCTCTAAGACTATGTGCCATATTACTAGAGAGAAGAGCGGCACCACCCCAGGAGGGATGAATACCATCTCTTTTCAACAGGTCAGGTCTGCCCCAAAAACTTTTCCAATTGTCTATGAAACCTATATTATTCTGTGGACACCACTTAGACAGCCAGCCATTGAGTGATGATAGTCTGCTAATTATCTCATCACTCCTACGAGCAGGAAGGGGTCCAGAAAAAATTACAGTGTCTGACATCATACGTGCGATTTCACACACCTCTTTAATGTTAATTTTGGTGATCTCCGACTGGCGAAGTCGAACATCATTAGCGCCGACGTGAATAACAATCTTAGAGTATTTACGATTAGCATTAGCCAGCACTTTTAAATTTGCTCTGATGTCAGGCGCTCTGGCTCCCGGCAAACATGTGACTATGGTGGCTGGTGTCTCTATTTTCACGTTCCGTGTAATAGAATCGCCAATAACTAGAGCACTTTCAACAGGATTCTCAGTGGGTGCGTCACTGAGTGGGGAGAACCTGTTTGATGTTCTAATCGGAACGGAAGAGTGGTGTTTCACACATTTACTGAAGACTTTTATTCATCTTCACTAATAAACTGTTTAAATGTAAAACTATGACATAATTTTAAAAAGCTAAGTATAAAAATGTAGCATTCTTAATGAATAGAAGAATGCAATTCTTTGAAAATCCTGGGATTCTTTAAATGCACAATATGTAAAATATTTATATTAAAATAACCAAAAACCACTTGCACAGTGCTATATATTTCATGCAGCTATGTAATTACATTATCCTAAATATTTCCAAGAATTTGAATTCAGAGAAATCCACAATTTTAAATAGTGCCCCATCCCTCCCTTGTCACTTGCGTCTGTCAATGACATAATATCTGCGTTATCCCTGGTTTCCACTTGTGCTGCGTAGTATCCATGGCAACAGACACGAACAGCATAATGGCTAGTGGCGTGCTGTAGTGGTTTCATCAGTATGATATTCTAATGTTGATCTAGCTTACTGTTAAGTCTCATACAGCCAACAAACTAATACATAGAATAACATTACAACTTTCAACACACTCAAATGCAGTTTACTATGATAGTGTAACGTTAGACAAGTGAAACAGCGCTGTGTTACCTCATAATTTTATGTCATCAAATAAACTGACCTGTATGAGTAGCATTTCACCATCTTGTGAGTAGTTGAGATAGAATGACATGTCCTCTGTCCTCTATCTCCGGGACTCTCATGTGCCACTAATATCTGTCTTTCATTAGTAATCGCGCCCGCGATTCTCGGCCACGCCCAGCTTCATATCACAGTCATGTTAAAAAACATGCACTCACTCATCCATATGTTACGTTCTTGTGGGTTAAGGAGGAGCACAATGATGGGATACACAGGAACAATGTTTAATAATAATAAATAGGATAATCAACCAGGAGAATGAGCCACACAAGACACTAAACTTAAATATAACGAACGACAAAGACTGAACAGAAACTGAGGATATAAATACACAGAACAGAGGAGATAACGAGACTAATAAATTACACACAGCTGATGAACTAATGATGACAGTGGCGGGAACATAAACAAAGAGCACATGTGACAGTCCAAACAGAGATACATGTGACATTTACTCCCCCCTTCCGGAAGGCTCAGCCTTGCGCCAAAAAGAGTCCAATCTGGGAGGGGGGGCGGGCACCCTGGAGGCCATGGGCAGGAGTAGGTAGGTCAGATGACCTCCAGGGTGGAGTCCAGAGCGGTGGCCAGGGTGGCTCAGAGCTCAGGAGTCCAAGGTGGCGTGGCCTTACCTCCAACCGTCTGCCCTGCGACTATGGCCACGTGTATTTGCTTTAGCAACCATCTGTTGCTGTGGCCCACTCTCGGTGGCCATATTGTACATAGAGCAGAGGACAGGGCTGGTGTTGTTCCCTTCTCTATGGGGTGCATTGGACTGGTATGTGGTGGATATCGACGTTTGGTGAGTGGGCCGCTGTGTGTGTCTCCAATGAGACGGGATGCTTTTTCTCCTGTTTCCTCTCCTGTCTCTCCAGAGCCCGCACCAATCTCTCCAGAGCCCGCTCCAGTCTCTCCTGAGCTCGCTCCAAAGCTCCCTGAGTCCACTCCAGAGCTCCCTCCTGTATCTCCAGAGGGGAGGGGGGGGGAGGGGGCAGATACCCGTGGTTGTAGTGGCCGAGCAGGGGATCGGGGAAAAGGCCAAGAAGGCCACACCACCCTGGCCGCCTGAGCTTCCGGCCATGCCCTGGGTGCCGCCCTGGACTCCGCCTCGGTCACCTGAGCTCCCGGCTAGGCCCTGGCCGCCGCCCTGGACTCCGCCTGGTCGCCTGAGCTCCTGGCTTCGCCCTGGACTCCGCCCCGGTCACCTCAGCTCCTGGCTATGCCCTGGCCTCCGCCCCCGTTGCCTGAGCTCCCGGCTCTGCCCCGGTCACCTGAGCTCCCGGCATCGCCCTGGCTGCCGCCCTGGACTCCATCCCGATCACCTGAGCTCCCGGCTCCACCCTGGCCGCCGCCCTGGACTCCGTCCCGGTCACCTGACCTACCTGCTCCTGCCTATGGCTTCCAGGGTGCCTGCCCCCCCTCCCAGATTGGACTCTTTTCGGTGTGAGGCCGCACCTTCTGGGAGGTGGGAGTAATGTCACATGTCTCTCGTTATGCTCTTGTGCTGCTGTGTATGTCTACCCTGTGTTCTCCCTCAGTTCTGGTTGGTTCTCGTTGGTGTATAAACATGTTTTGTGTTCTCCCTGACTGGATATTATTAAAAGGACTTTGTTTGCCTTACTCCTTCATCTTTGTGCTTCCATGGATCATTCCACACACATACCATAACACCATAAATGTTATCCATATTATCCATATGATCCATCGGCATGACAACAAGTTCCATGTTCCACCCATTCACTGTGTCATCAAACTACGCCTGTTATAACCTGTTATTGTTTTGAAGAGTTTAGTGACCCTTAGTGGTGAAAAAAAATACAAATTGTGCCTTTAAGGATTCTGTTCTTGCTGCTCTCTCCTTATTTGTCTTTGGCTGCATTTGAAAGCTGAAAAATGGAATTATGGAAGCTGAAAGGTAACAAAGCATGTCCAAAAGAAATGATCGTCTCACATTCTGTCTATTGAGAAACCTTCATCTGATCGATTTTTGAAGGCAGCATAGATGTATTGCTCCGCTGCCTATGATATCCCGCTATCACGTGCATTCGATTCTGTGACAGTTGAGCAAAAAATTGCCGCCTGTTTTGTTTATGTAAATTTACAATTTTGACCAACTTTTTCCACTTTTAATACCATTTTTAGCAATAAATTAGTAATATAGTAATTAAATATTTATTATTTATTATCATAATCCTTCTTCAGAAGTCTCTCTAAAATCAGTTTTATGCACTAACATTGCCAGCAATATCATTGCCTGATAGAGCAGTGAGACAAAATATTAGCTGCCTAAGCTTTCGAATGCAACCTCATTTTTTTATGTCTGCCATGTACTCCCCTTGTCCCACTCATTTTCCTTCTGGCCCGCACCCTCATTTAGCCCTTGTCTAGTTTACGTTCAGTTAATTGCCATCACTTTCTCCTCATGTTTTTCCCTCTCTATTTATTGTTTCCTACTGTCCACCAGATTGTTTTGTGCCATATGCCCGGAGTGGTTGTGCCCTTTGCTCTATTGCTTGTGTTTCTCTTTTTAAGTGTTTTTCTAGTCCTGTTCTGTGTTTTACCTCAGTTCTCTACCTAACCCAGCCATCCTTTATGACTCCCCAGACTTCCTGTCTCAGAGTTTGGGGCCTGCCTGCTTGACCTTACCAACTTTGTTTGACATTCCTATATATTAAACATAGTTATTAACTCTGCACTTAGGTGGACATGAACACATCAAAGGAGGAAAATGTTTTTATTAGTCTGGAATATAGTACATATAAATCATCTTAGTCAATCAATTATCAGAAATAAAGACATTTTGCTATTGACTGTCAAACTTTTAGCTGCTGACTGCAATTGGTTATAAAACTTACATATTGTTCAGTAACATTTTAGTTTTTATTACATTTTAATACATTTCTCTCAAAAAATAAATATATTGGAATTTTTGCACAAATTTTCATAAGTACAATATTACAGTATTTATAGTGCTTAGATTTAAAAGCATTTGTAGACTGATGCTGAAGTTAATCTCTCTTCTGATAAAGTTCATCGCAGACACTCAAAACAACATGGAATATTCTTGAATAATCTGTAGTACTCCTCTTGAATCTGATGATAAAAGTGAAAACATTTGCAGTTAAAGTTATAAACTGGTAAACATTAATACTGAATGAGAATTAATTAACTATACATCTCTGGTTACATATGTAACCCAGTTTTTTTAAATTAGGGAACAAGATGCTGCGTCATGACATTGACTATGGGAATGCCCCTGTGTGAGCTGGTGTCTAAAACTTGAGGAAACACAGCACTTTCATTGGCCAAAGGTGAGGTCAAGTGACACAGCATAATTGCATCATCAAGACTTTAAATAGGTGCTTGAAATAAATGTCATCAGATACTTATTGTCTGAACGAAGACATTCAGGCTTACATAAAGTATGGGAAAGTGACGCAGTATCTCGTTCCCTTATCAGAAAACTGGGTTCCATACGTAACCAGAGATTTTGAGGGAACTCAACGCTGGTTTTGACGCAATGGAAATGTTAATACTCACATCCCCTAACTAAAAATGCCGGACCAGCAAGCTTGAAAATTATGCATACACACAAACCCTGTAGCCCAGAGAACAGATTAACCCAGAAAGACCTGAAAGCCTGAGGTTGAATCCATGTTCATTGTTAAACATTATGAATGTATGCTGTGAGGGCCAGTCTACAACAACACAATCCTCTTGTAAAGGTGCACAATTAGATAATGACTTAGAAGACGCCACACTCTAGAGGAGTGGGCTCTGATACCCAGAGGCAAAGCCATTCCACACCTCATAATCAAGCTAAAAAATGCCTGACCAGCAAGGTTGTGAAGTATGCTACGCTCAAACTCTGTGGTCCTCTGAAAGGATTAACCCCAAAGGACTTGAGAGCGTGGGTTTGAATCTATGTCCAAGCCTACCACAGCACAAATATCTTGTAAAGGCACACCCTTAGAAAAGGCAACACTCCAAGTTGAGTGGGCTTTGATGCTTAGAGAAGCCATTCCATGCACGTCATAGGCAAAAGATATCACATCAATAATTTAATGCAACAAACATTGCTTGGTGGCAAGGGAACTTTTGCTGCATCCCCAAAGCAGATCAACAGTTGATCATGTCACAAGCCTGAGTGGTCAACATAAATCCTTAATGCCCTGACTGGACATAAGAGGTGAAGATCAAGTCAAGTGGCAGAGAGGAGAAGGCTTGAAGAATGCCTGGAGGAACTGTCTAGAAAGGCACCTTCAGAACATAACCCGGCCTCGGGTGAAGTATAAGGGTGCGTTCACACTTGTAGTTCGGTTGGTTTGGTTCGTTTGGACCGGACCAAAAAACAAAAAAAAAAAACATATAGTCCTGGTCCGCTTAGCGTTCACACTGGCATTTTTAACAGCGAACCTTAAGTTACCGAACCAAATGCATAAGGATACGGTCACAACCTGATTGGTCGGGTTTTATGACGTATATTTCGCGACGGAGCTTGCTTACTGAACATTCAAAACAATGCTGTGTGCTGGATTAAACGCCATCATTTTATGCGTGTACAAATGCTTTATTTTTACCAGCTAAGAGCTCACGAAGAGTTTATAAAATGGGTTTCCTCTGTTGTATGTAGAAACAAATATTGATGAGGCACTTCACCTCCTCGTTGCTCCACGTTTGCCCTCGACTCATTTTGGATACACCGATCTTTCCGCGTCGTCAAATCACCTGACTTGTAGCGTCGCATCTTGTGACATCATGTCCTCTTTTTGGTTCGTTTACATGTCTTTGGTCCTTGTTGCGTTCATATATCAATCAAACCGCACCAGAGTTTGCTTGGAAGCGGACCGAGACCCATCTTTTTAGCGGTCTCGGTCTGCTTGTTTGGTCCACACCAGGGTTCGGATGGCAGCGTTCACACATGTTCAAACGAACCGCACTAACTGAGCAATCGCACCAGGGTTCGTTTTAATCGAACCAAATATGACAAGTGTGAACGCACCCTAAATTTGACCTGTCTAGGGGCAAAATCTAAGCAGGGCGAGGCTATTGAGAGGACCTGAAAATATCCTACTTTTTTCAGCAAAATTAACACCACTCCTAGGCTGACGGAGCCTCTGACAAACCTTCCAGGACTATGGGAATATCCCTTAAAGGAACTTGCAGTCTTCAGATAGACCTCAGTCATCTGGCATTGCACAGAAAACAAGATTTTATCTGGCATCAGACAGGAAACAAGATACTTGGGGTTGCCTCCCCACAGAAGCTGCATCAATGCGAACGTAACTCAAGTGTATCAGGGGACATCCTTGCTGAAAAATGCTCCTGCAAGAACTTGAGTACTGAACCAACTGGGTAGTGGACTGGGTCAACGTGGTGTTGGGTTCACCATGATGCAAAGAGTTGCCACAGGTCAGAATCTCCCATGGAGTGCCTTCCTGGAGAGATGTTAGGTCCGAGAACTAGAGTCAACCAGAACAGAGCCACTAGCAACAGGCAAAGTCCCAGGAGCAGAGCAATCAGGGAAAATGTGTACAGACACAGCCTCAGTCATGTCTGCACCGTGGCATCCAGCCCTAATGGAGCTGGAGATATGAAGGCAAAACAGTGGGTTGACTCTGCTGTGGTGAACAGATCCACTTTCACTGTGTTGTACCTCTGACAAATCAACTCCACTACCTCCAGGTAGAGTCTCCATTCCCTGGGTCTCAGTCCCTGCCTCAACAGTATGTTTTCTCCCAAGGTGAATGCCCTGCAGTATAAACTGCCCCAAGTGAGACCAGCTAGTTCTCCAGAGCAGGATCTGGTGCAGCAACCTGAACAAGGGTCCAAACACAGCAAGCCCTTGTGATTACAAAGGAGACTACTGATGTGTTGTCCATCTGGACCAACACATGGTAGCCCCTCAGATGTGAGAGAAGAATGTCCATGCTAGAAATACAGCCCTCATCTCTTGGCAATTTATGTGCCATATGAAATGACAGCCAGAGACTGTGTGCTGGAAGGCCACCCAAGACTGCACTCCGGCCTGTGAGAGAGGCATCCGATAGGCAATAGTATTGTGACAACAACACGCCATAAGAGTGGGACCCTAGACAACAACAGCATATTACACAGAGAAAGTTAAGAATCATCTGCGTGTAAGCCTTATGACTCAGAGAAGGATGCTAAAACATCTGGCTTCCTAAAGACAAAGAAGCTGATGACATTTATTTCAGGGACCTATTTATGGTCTTGATGGCCAATCCTTTGGCCAATAAAACTGACATTTCCACACATGCTTCAGAGACTTGCTTATGCAGGGGCATTCCCACAGTGTCAAAATCACAACGCAGTGTTGAGCTCCCTCATAAGGTAACTGTAGAATAGTGTGCACCTTACCCTTCTGGATAGAACGCAAAGGAATATGAAAATGAACATCCCTTGGAACACATTGGCGAAGGTAAAAAGATATGCTGTGAGGGTGGTCTCATATAATATGTGCATGACACCAAATGTCCAGGTAACTCCCAGAACAAATAGAAGAGCAATAGCTCCTCTTGCACAAGACCTGTGGAATAATTATTGAATAGTAAATGTTAAAAATATGTTTGTAATATTTTTCAGGCTGCCGTTTGATTAGTAAATTTAGTATTTAGCTACCCTGACATCCCCTGAGAAGAGAATTAAAATTTACTCAGAACCTGAAAAATGGGATATAAAGGACAGAGTACAAGTTAAGTCACATGTAATGTCCACAAGTACATGGAAATAATATAAGATTTATTTACCTGATATTTTCATAGTGACTGACTTCAGGTTTCTTTACTGCTGTGTGACGATAAACCTTAAAGATTATAACAGCAAATGCCAGCAGATTAACCTGTGAGGGAGAGGGAAAATTGGCTTCGATGTAATATTTATCCAAGAAAGTACACTATGAACTGTAAGGAGCAATTCATTCGATTACAGTTTTTCTCAGTCGCTTTGGTACATTTCTCAGATCAGAATTGAAATTCTCAAAACTACCTGTTCAATCTTCACATCATTGTGTCACTTGTTCACATCAAAAAAGCAGTTTCTTATTTCTTTGAACAAGTTGCAAATGCTTTAGTACATCTATGCAAATGATTATGTACAATTCTCTGCCGTTACCTACATTATCAATTGCTTATGTCATGTTGATCAAAATGTATTAAATAGTTCACTGAGCAATAGTCTTACCCCTCAAAACGTCAAGTCATTAGTTCATCGTATGAGTCAATAAATGCAAAATGGTTGAACAAGTTGTCATAATACATAAAGCATATTTCTATACATTTCCATTAGACGTTTTTCTAAATCTGTCCTGAATTGTTAAAATGCTCCCAGGTGAATCTTGACTTTCTCTACCAAAGGTGCATCTCATGAATCGCATCAACTGGCAAGTATATATAGCTGGAGCACAACACAATGTTACAATGTCTGACAATGGAAGGATGAGGAATTGGACGGGGTCAACAGCCAGAGAGAAGAAGAAGAGGAAGAGGAGTGAGGCTGCGTGGCAGAGGACTTGGGAGGCTAGAGCATCTTGTCACCTTTTTAGACACTCTACAGAGATCACTCATCCCTCCAACATCATCAGGCAATCACTCATCCCTCCAACATCATCAGGCAATGGTTTGCAGCCCACAACAGGATGCTGATGGAGTTCCTCTCACTCTACTCTCCATTCCTTAACCCCATTGACGAATTTTTCTCAGCATGGAGATGGACAGTATATGATCGCCAGCCACATACACAGATGACCCTACTGGCTGCCATGGACGCAGCGTGTGATGTCATCACAGCAGAGATCGCAAGAGAAGATATTCGTTGTGATGTGGATGAGAATTTGTGGCCCAACAGACAGGAACGTCAGGAGGTGTAGGAAGACTGCACTGTAATTCCTACAGCACTGCATGTACAGTTTTTCCCTAAGGAGACTGTCCTATGTTCACATTTCTACTTTTGTTTTTTTGTCTTTTTGCTATGCAGCGCTGTCTTTTCCTTTCTGTATCGTAATGACATGGTCTGTCAACAAATTAAAGTACAAAAAGTAAATGTGAATTTTGTCCAGTCTCTTGCAATCAAACTCCCACATACTCTAAGGTGTAACCTTATTTACAATAATTGTCATCAAAACTATAGCCATAGTTTACATCAGAACATCCCTCCAGAGTGCACTGTTATATTGACAACATGACTAAGCAATTTGACTGTCTTATCCGTACACAATGACACAAGGACTTGTCATTCTGATGGCACTGATATGTTCATTGACATAAAAACTTAGTTTTGAGAGATGAACTAAAGATTTTTAGCAAGTTATAGGCTTTTGCAGGTAATCCATTGTGTTGTGCTGTTTGTACAAATTGTTTTGAGAAATCCACATACTCATTTGCAAATTTCAATTCTGATCTGAGAAATGTACCAAAGCGACTGAGAAAAATTGTAAATAAACAGCATATGTTTATTGTGTTATTATTTCAATAAGTTTTTTTTTTACATTTATTGAGAGCTCTAATTAAATTACGTTTTGGATATAAATTTATCTAGCTTTATTTGTGGCAATTCAATCTGTGTAGCAATTAGTGTAGCTGAGATTTATTGCTGAGTGTACGTGAGCCCAGATGTGAATTCATGGGTAATAGACAGTATATACACTACCGGTCAAAAGTTTTAGAACGCCTCCATTTTTCCGGTTTTTATTGAAATTTATGCAGTTTAATGTCTCAATGTACTCTGAAATTAAAGCATAGAACAAATAAACAATTGGAGATAAAAAAGAAATCATGCAATCGTTTTGTTTAACAAAATTTAATCAAAATTTTTGACTCATCAAAGTAGCCACCTTTTGCAGATATAACAGTCGAACACACTCGTGGCACTCTTTCTACAATGGAAATCAAATATTGTTCGGAAAGTTCTTCCCAACACTGTTGCAGAAGTTCCCACAAATGTGTTGCACTTGTAAGTTGCTTTGCTTTCACCCTTCTGTCCAGTTCATCCCAAACCAGCTTGATGGGGTTTAAGTCTGGAGACTGTGCTGGCCATTCCATGATTTGAAGCCTACCGTCTTGTTCTTTTCTTCTAAGGTAGTTCTGACATAACCTGGAGGTATGTTTTGGGTCATTATCTTGCTGTAGGATTAACCCCTGACCAACTAGGCGTATACCAGTATTGCATGGCGGTGCAAAATGCTGTGGTAGCAGTTTTGGTTCAGGGTGCCACTCACTCTGTGCAAGTTGCCGACTCTGGATCCAGCAAAAGAGCCCCAGACCATCACGCTTCCTCCTCCATGTTTGACAGTTGGTGTCACACACCGAGGAACCATCCTTTCGCCTACTCGACGGTGTACAAAAACCCTGCGTGATGAACCGAAGATTTCAAATTTCAATTCATCAGTCCATAACACCTTCTTCCAGTCTTCAGTAGTCCACTGGCGGTGCTCCATGGCCTAGGCAAGCCTCTTTTTCTTATTTTGCCATCTTAGCAATGGCTTTCTTACTGCCACTCGACCTGTAAAACCTGCAGCTCTAAGTCTTCTCTTCACAGTTGAAACTGAGACTTGCTTACTTCGACCAGTGTTAAGCTGTGCTTGAAGCTGTTGTCCTGTGAGCCGTCTATCACGCAAGCTGTTGACTCTCAGAAACTTGTCTTCTGATTCTGTTGTGGCTTTGGGTCTGCCAGACCTCTTCCTGTCAGAGTTTCCTCCAGTTTCCAAATGCCTTTTGATGGTATAGGAAACTGTACTCACTGACACCTTGGCTTTCTTTGCAATTTCTCTAAAGGAAAGACCTACACTTTTAAGGGTTATAATGGTCTGTCTGTCTTCCTTTGTTAATTGCCTTTTTCTCGCCATTATGAGAGCAATATACTTCTTCCTGCGGTACAATACTGTCTAAATAATGCTTAAGAGGGTGTAGTAACACAGTCTGTTCCAACACTGCTTTTATACAGACAGAGGGTTTGTAAGTAATCAACAAAAGTTGGGACACCTGTAGGAATTGTTAGCATCAACTTTCAAGGCTTATTTTACTTCCATTGCTGCAGAACAGCTGTAAGTTGTTAACCCATTACTTGTTCCCTGAAAAAGGCCTTTTTGTATAACTCTGAAATGTACATTATTTTTCAGTTTTTGGTAACCTAAACGGTTTTTTTTTAACCTCTGGCAGTTTACCGCTTACCTTTGTACCATTTCAGGTTATTCACTGGACTTGAACTGCTTAAATTTCAATAAAAACTGGAAAAATTGGGGTGTTCTAAAACTTTTGACCGGTAGTGTATATTAGAATGTTACACTAACACAAGAGGAGATACTCACCAGAATGATCAGACAGGCTGGTCCTATGAAGCTCCAGATGAAATTATTTTCAGTGCTCAGCCAACACCTTAACAAGATATTAATAACATGAAATAATTACAATTATTGTAAAACTAGATTTATATTGCTTGAAGAAAATATGAGTTATACTATCCACTTCATTTTACAACACAGAAGTAAGCTTTTTTTTGTGAATATGTGAGAATTCCAATTTGTTAGCCACTAGAGGTACAGTAAATAACTAGAAGTATAATAAAGTGACAATAGTGACTATTTGCACTACAAACCAGTATTTTTATGATTACAACAGGAAAAAATTATAATATGTGAAAACAAATACCAGTTTGCAATATCAAGCTGCATAAACTATTTTTGTACAGCTAAAATAACAGGAATATACTAGAAGCTTTGCAAGGTAATATTGGCAATAAATAAGAAAAAATTGGTAATAAAAAAGGTGGATTGCTCATAGTAATAGTGATGCTTTTCTTAGCAAATAACCACTACTTTTAAATTCTAATAACTTACACAGTACTGGTGCCATAATATTTATAGCCAAGTGTTGCAGATATTGTGACGACCACTGCGGGGCTTCCATAACCAAATATGTAGAAGTTCCGGTGGAGGAAACCTTTGTTATATATGACACCAACAACGATGAGATATAAGTGGATACCCTCTATACACATCCAGGCAAACGCAGCCAAGAAGAAATAGTGCAACAGGCCAGCGATAAGAGAACAGAACCACTGAAACACAAAGTGAACAAACATGAATAAACACTACATTACACTTCTTAACTTTTGTAAAGGGTTTATGTTGCCATCTGACACATTAATAAAGCCAGAGGAGTGAACCTTGTGTGCAATCTTGTTAATCCCGATGAGGAAGATGAATTGAGCCATGAAAAGGCTGCAGCAGAGGTTCTTGTGGATCGTGGTTCTGGTGTTCTGAATGTCTCGAAAGAACCAGAATGTGAAGATACACAGCGACAGGCATATTAAGGAGATCACCATTCCCAGCTGCGTTATCCTCGTCAGAACATTATAATGTGCAAGCAACTACACAAAACAGAGCAGGAAAAGGTATTTAGGATTGTTTAAAATCAAACTGTCAATTCTTCTCTAACTGTACCATGTTTATAAATTCATGGACAACTGAGTCAGTTGCATTTACAATGCAATGATAGCATACATCGAAGAAAAGGCGAGTGAGGCTTCTGGTTGGTTTTATAGCACATTGTTATGTGGCTGTTATGATGCCCAATGTGACTAGGCTATTTTAGAATCCTAGATATAGTTTGGGTTCCTGCTTCAATGTTTTATTGTCCTCCAGCTATTCTCAACAATAGTTACATAATCACATAATTAAAGGTATGATAAATCATTCCTGCTCAAACAATATGCGATGCATTACATGCTGATGTTTAATATTTAGAATTAGGCAACTGTTCAAATTCCTTACAAGTATGAGGGAGCATAATAGAGAGGTTTATGACAGCAGTCAGCACTATTAAGATCTACTGGACTGAACAAACAGATCAATCTAAGCTATATGTTTTATTTCTTCTAACGATTAATGTAACTTCACTTTAACTATAAAAATTTAATTCAAAGATTACATCAGTTTGGCCCAGACATTTCTGCTCTGAATTTAGAGGATATATTTAAGTCTTACAGAGTAAAAAATGTTTTTGCCAAGTTAAATTTTTTGAGAGAGCTCTCTCGCAGTATGCTCACCAAGTCTGCATTTATTTGATCAAAATTGAATAAAACAGTAATATTGTGAAACATTATTACAATATAAAATAACTTTTCAGTTTTAATATATTTTTAAAATGTAATTTATTATTACTGTGATGGAAAATCTGAATTCTCTGCAGTCATCACTACAGTCCTCAGTGTTACAGATTCAAAAATAATTCTAATATGCTGATGTCATGCTCAAGAAACATTTCTAATTATCATTGCTGAAAACAGTTGTTGCTTAATATTTTTACTGTAACTTTTGATCAATCTTTGTTGAATAAAAGTATTCATTTCTCTAAAAAAAAACTGACCCCAAACCTTTGAACGGTAATGTAAAATCATTTTAAAGGGTCAGATCAGTTAGAAATAACTGTTTTGTGAGGAGGCCAGTTGAGGGCAGCAGTGGTTCAGACTTACATTGGCTTGAGCAGAGGACATGAGAATAGCAAAGTGTGTCAGGTGATTACAGGTACACGAAGTATGAGTGGAATTCACACGAGTGCGTGCACAGCCGTCCAAACTCCAGTGTCCCATCATGCTCTGGGAATACTCCCAGAATGCACACTTAGTCTCATCATGGGCAGGATCTATCTCCTTCATGAAAAAGCAAAACTTGTTCAATGCATATTAAAATGACATTCAAAGCCACAACTTTTTCAAGTTAATTAATCAATCCGTCACACAGCACCTGTGTGTGTTTGAGAGTGAAGGTCACATTGTTCAGGGTAAATGTCTCTGGGTTGCTGATGGCTGCTGCTATTACTGGCGAATTAACCGTAATTTCACCCGCTGCTGCATAGCGGGAGTAATCGGCCACACCAGGGTCATCAGTTGGCTTTAAAAGATCCCCAATACTGTTATAGATTAGAAATACAATGGAGGTGCTACCTACAGCAGAGACAGATAAAAAAGAAAAAAAGACATGTGTTTGAATAATTTGGTGAATTTGTATTCAATTTGCTATGAACTTTTAAGAAAGAACGTTTACAAACCGTTATTGCTTTTGTTTTTTGCATTCTTAGGGGTCAGTGAAATGGAATTTCCTTGGATGTTGGTTGAAACTGGATGCTTATGTGCTTGGTGGGGTTCAAAAGTGTATAGTTTCATTTCTAGAAATCATTCAACACAATGATTAGCACATTTTCATCAAAAGCAGGTTTAAAAAACACTGGTAAATTCAATGTACAACATGACAACGAACCAGGTATTATTGAATCACAAGAAAAAAAAAAACAATCAAATGTGATTCATCATTCAGGGACTTCTCTAAAATGACCCAAAAACATTTTTTTAGTGTAATAATAGAAATACATAAAATATTTTTAACAATATTGTACAATTATTTTATTATTAAATATTATTTAAGATTTTATTATATTACGTTATTTTCTGAATATTTTCATGCTTTTTATTTTCAAAAGCTATTAATCTTGTATTTGAGTAAAAATTACATTTCCGCCTTATACGTATATACAGTTATAATACATACAGTAAACTAATTAGGAGGTTTTTACATTATTTATCAGTTCATTTTTAAATAGTGTATCCTGTTATTGTTCTGTCAGAAAGATTAAAGGCCAATTCACACCGCACCGACAAACGAATTGGCCTTTACAGTGCATGATTTATTTTCAAATACTGTAAATCTTAAGGCCAATTCACACCGCACCGACAAACGCCAACAAACACGTCTGTTGGACCGGTGTGATACCCCTGTTAGCCTCTGTTGGAGTTGGTCGGAGTGTGTTTAAATGATGTTTTATTAACAAAGTTCGGAGGAACACATTCAAATGATCTAACTAATCATCATATCACTCCAACAAGCAGTCATTAATCAGCAATCAACATGTCTGCCCAATCAGCATGAGTGGAGACCTATATACCCAGCCAACACACCCATGTGGGACCCAGGTGGGTCTGATGTGGGTTGCCTAAGTGGGGCCCAGGCAGTTTTGTCCTCGGTTTCCATGTAGGCCCCACATGGCTTAGCCCAGATGAAATGAACACTGCACACTACAGGCTATTAAATGTAACACTGAATCAGTGTTGGAGTTAATGAGATAATGAAGTGATTTAGTGATGACTGAACATTAATGATGAACACCTGCTGTTAACAAGCCGAATCAATGAAGAAAAGATGAACAACAAGAACAGAAACTACAGCTTCAGCCACAGTCTTATATGAAATCAACTGAAGATAAAAGACATTCAATTTTTGAAGATCTGATTAATCAACTCCACAAACAGCATTACCAGATTCACTTATTACTGACTAGACTGCCTTTATTAGTCAGTTCTCGGCGTCTTTTGGGGAGCCTGGTTGGATCAAGAAACCTATGCTGCCTCTGGCGGGAGCAGCTCATGGTGCAGGGGCGGACAGAACCTACTGGCCAGCAAATGAGGAACAGAAAAATGTTTGGAATGACCATTCGGGAGCTTTCGCAGCGTCTGATGGGAGACCAATATTCCGGGAGACCAATGCTCACCACATCAGACGGGTAGAGCCCTACCGGCCACTAGGTAAGAAGAAGCTTGAGTTTAATCATCTTAGGGGATCATACATCGCCAGGCAGACGGGTCCTGCCGGCCAATTGATAGGGAGTGTGTGATTTGGAGCACCCGTCGGGAGGGCTCTGGCAACATCCAACGGGAGACCAATGCTCACAGCGTCGAAAGGTTGAGCTCTACTGACCGAAGGACGAGGGCTGGTGTGGTTTAGGAACAACTGACCGAACGGGCCCACTCAGCTTCCAACGGGAGCGACTCCCAGCGGCAGATGAGTGGGTCCTAGTGGCCAGTGGCGGTGTGAAGGAATTAGAACGCCCTGCCAAGAGAGCACTTGTGGCGACCGATGGGAGACCAATGCTCCGGGAGACCAATGCTCACCACATCTGACGGATAAAGCTTCTCGAACAAAGGAGGAAAAGACATAGATGCCCGATAAGAAAGGCTGACACTGCATCGTCTGAGAGATAAATACTCGCTGGATGGAGAAGGAGAAAACATAGATGCTCAACCGGGAGGGCTCTCGCTGCGTTTGACTGGAGACCAAGGCTCACGACGTTGGACGGGTGAGCCTCGCCGGATGGAGAAAGAAATATAGATGCCCGACAGTGAGAGCTGTCGCTACGTCCGCTGGGAGATCAATACTCGCTGGACGGAAGATGAGAAAATATGGATGCCCGACAGTGAGAGCTGTCGCTGTGTCCGCTGGGAGATCAATACTCGCTGCACGGAAAATGAGAAAATAAAGATGCCCGACAGTGAGAGCTGTCGCTACGTCTGCTGGGAGATCGATACTCGCTGGACGGGAAATGAGAAAATATAGATGCCCGACAGGGAGCGCTGTCGCTACATCCACTGGGAGATCAATACTCGCTGGGCGGAAATGAGAAAATAAAGATGCCCGCTGTCGCTACGTCCGCTGGGAGGTAAATGCTCGCTTGAACAAATTTTTTTTTTTCTCTCCTTGAAAAGATATCTCCAAAAACATCTCCACGCAGTTATGTATGACTGGAGTGTTCTAGGAGAAACTGCTTGGAAAATGAAGTTGAGCGACGCATCAAGGAAGGGTTTTAACGGGTAGGTTAGGGGATTATTAGTAAAAACTGTTCCAATGTTATCCATAACCTAATTTCGTCACCTGAGTTACGAAAATTAGGTCCTCTAGCGCGTGAACCGAAGAGGCGAGTGAGAGGCGATGCTCGATGCAAGGGCGGCCTTGTGGAATAATGCGCATGGCAAAGTTTAAGTGGCCGTTTAGAATTTCCTGTAAATTTTTTCTTTAGGCAGGGAAGCCTGGTATTTTACTGAATCCAAATTAATTCCAAGGAATTCGATGGATGTGGCGGGACACATGGTTTTTTCCTGAGTGATAGGGATTCTGAGATCTGAAAAAACGTTTTGAACTGTGAGGAGATGAGTGGCTGGGATGGCGTCCGGCGGAGAGATGAATAGCGAGGTGAGGAATAACATAATTGTTCGACAAAATCCAGCAGATGGCATCTGATAACACGTCGAAAATTTTGGGGCTGCTTTTGCATCTGAACGAACGGCAAAATAGAATTTTACATATACCCATATACGTAAATTGTTTTGTAAACATAAAAAGGTAACTATCCCAACTAAAACAAACCCTTACCACCATGATGGTGGCATAATTTTTGACCAATATAACATCTAAACCTCTGTTAATTCTTTATAAGAGCTTCTGTAGACATGTGAAAATAAAGTCAGTCTGGTCAGTAATAAGTGAACCTGGTAATGCTGTTTGTGGAGTTGATTAATCAGATTGTGACGAGTAGGGTGGGCGAGAGCCGTGAGGGAACGGCGCGAGGCCGGTTGACGCTAGAGATAATGAGCTTCAGCTGCTCGGCACACCGGTCTCGTATCTCTCACGGAGGAGCTCCGGAAGCATAAAAGAGGAGCGACGACAGTGAAGGACGAGAGAGGACCAGGCCTGGACTTTATGTTGTGTTTTATTTTGTTTGTGTGGGCGGCAGTCGCCATGAGGAACTGCCGCCCTTTTACTTTCGTTTTATTGTTTGTTTATTTATTTATTAAAAGTACGTTGAAAGTTCGCCGGTTCCCGCCACCTTCTTCCCGTACTAACGAACTGTGTTACACAGATCTTCAGAGATTGAATGTCTTTTATCTTCAGTTGATTTCATCTAAGATTGTGGCTGAAGCTGTTGTTTCTGTTCTTGTCAGCTCTCTTCAATGATGTTCAGTCATCCCTCAATCACTTCATTATCTCATTAACTCCAACAGTGATTCAGTGTTACATTTAACAGTCTGTAGTGTGCACACTGGGCAGTGTTCATTTCATCTGGGCTAACCCATGTGGGGCCTACGTGGAAACCGAGGACAAAACTGTCTGGGCCCCACTTAGGCAACCCACATCAGACCCACCTGGGTCCCATATGGGTGTGTTGGCTGGGTATATTGACGCAGTCGACTCACCTATGCTTTTGGACAGTTTCAGCATCCCTCCACCACCCCGTCTTCTCACACTTGCCTGGTTACTTCCTAAACCAGAATACGGGGGAGTACTCTGGGCTCGGGCCAAATACTGAGCTCGGAACCCTCTCCTCTGACAGCACGGCAAATATGCATACTAATTACTCTATCTGATTATTTGTAAGTGTGAACTCGTGAATCGGCGTTTGTTGGGTCGTGGAATGTCGGAGCAGTGTGGTATGGTTTTCCAACAAACACCAACAAACTCCAACATAATCTGACCTGGCCATGAACCGTTGCCATGACGATGAGGCAAGTCCCTTTCAAAGACTGCGGTTTGATCGCGCCGCGCCTCACGCACACACAACAAAGCACTGCAAACGTGACATCGCAGTTTGTTCATTGTACAAATAAAATACAGTCAAAACATATAAAAGTTACAATACTCAATTTAAATAGACTGTAGTGCAATCTGTGCTGTTCAGTAAGAACACTGCTCCTCTGTGGTATTGCCATTTTTACTCATGTGAAGAGAATATTTTTTTTCTATCAATACTGGAATGTGCGCGTGAAGGACTTTACATAATAAATAGTAAGTAGCCTATAGCATCCAAATACTTTGTGGAATGGAAATATTTGGATTCATGCCGAAAGAGAGGTAGAAGCGTGAGAGCAACGCAGGTTTAACCTAAATTTAGTTTGAAATGAATTCGTTTTAGCTACAAATGGTTGTATAGGCCTTTGATGGGTCATGCTAAAAAAAGGTTTAACTTGTTTTTTGGTGTTTGTCGGTGCCGTGTGAATTGGCCTTAAGAAATAAAAATCCATGGAATCAGTTAAACAGAAAATGTATGCCTAATGGTAATTTTATATCAGGATATTATCTATTAAGTTTATGGACATTTCTTTTAAACTCTATGATCGTACAAATAAAGGTTCAAAATTCATAAAAAATCATTCAATGAAGAGCATTTAACATCTGAGGAACCTTTCCATTGAACAAAAGGCTCTTTTTAGTTAAAGAATAAAGATTTTCAGATTATAAAAGTGTTCTCCACACAAAGAAAGAAAAAATGATTCTTTCACTGAAAGGTTTTTTGTGGGACCCAAGATAGTACTTATTTTACATTGCTGCCAAAAAAAACCCACCCCATTGGGATCTTTATTTTTAAGAGTGTTAAATACAACACAATAAAATACATAAATTCTTACACCACAAAAATCTCACCTACTTCACCGGCATCCACCTGCATCTGTGTAGTGTGTGAGTATCCAGCAGAGAGGGCCAATGTTTCCTTCTCTGCTGTGTGAAGGAGTGTGGTGATGTAATACTTCCTCAAATTCTCATTTATCTTGTCCCATTCCACCTTTTCATCCTTCTCGACTAAGTTATTCACACTAAAAACCAAATTCTACAAGAAAAATACAGAAAACAGAATGTCTCAGGTTACGACTGTACATCCATGTGATGGGGGAATGCCTCAGCGTGATCATGCAATCAACAAGCAAGAGCTAGACGTGCCTGCATGGTAATTGAGTCCCAAACTACTCCTAGAAATGTTGTTCTCTGAACTGGAAAAAGCATACTCTTCTTTGAGTTTAGTCTTATCACCTTATGTGAACAAGAACTCAGGCTCGATGAAAAAATCTAAATCTCGATACCAAATTGCCATCTCCTGAGACTGGGCTAGAAAGACAATGGTAGGCTAAAAAGAAGGACCCAATACTGGTAAGCTTCACCCCCAAAAGCAAACTTCCTGCATTGTGGAAGAATAGAAATATGGAAGTATGTGACCTTTAGATCTATTGTGACAAACCAGTCCTTGGATCTGATTTGGGTCACAATATTATCTAAATGAACAAAATGTAAAATATCGTTGCTGCTGGGCACAAACCTTGTATCTCCATTTTCCGTCATTTTTTTCATAAATCATTTCTACTGTTAACCCTTTACTGTGGATTTTATACACATTTAACCAATGAAATGTAGTAAAAAGAGCTTCCGACAAAAACTCTTAACTCCTACGGATCCTCAAACTGTCAGTTAAACCTTATAACTCTGCCATGCCTCTATCAACAGTCTCTGATGAACAGTCTTCATTTCATTCACGGGGGGGGTGTTAAAGGTGTTGTAATCCATATTTCAAAAAATACTCTGTTGGACATTGTTGACATTTGAAATCAATGTTATCAATCAATCAATGTTAATCCAATCCTAACCACCCTGCTCCAAGTCAGTCTCAAACTCTGATCGCTGCTGGCAGGTGAGGCATGTGCTTTAACAATGACACTAAACATCGCAAACTCTAGCAGTTGTCAGAGCGCAGTGGCTTACCTACACAACTCTCACTAGCTGGCCTCTGTTACACATACAATGCAAGAGTGGATGTCTATTTATCACAGCTGACGCACAATAAAACAATGCTTCACGAAAAATAAAGCGCAGATGAACGAATGACAAGGAAGCACAAAAAATTAACATACTGAACACACAAGTAAATACAAACTCTTGTTTGTATTTACTCTTGTGTTCAGTATGTTAGTCGCCAAAACCACAGCAGCTCCAGACAATCAATGACACTCAAGCCCATTGTTACTCACGTGTGATGCAGAATCAAAGCAGCCTCCACATCTGTTTTCATGCCTTCCCACTTAGCTCTCTCCAGTGATGGAAAGCTTTTCTAATATTAACACGGGTCCTAAAGTGTTTGCCCAGTCATAAACCTTCATTACAGTGAAATTTTTTGAGCTCTTTTGTATTGTCTCATCTCTCTTTCTGCAGTCTTTCTTCAGATCTCCATCTTTCTCTTTCTCTCTCCTCTACTGTCATAAGCCCCCTAATGCTGATTGGTTACACATTTGTTTTTGGAGTTGGCCCGATTAACTTCCATACAGTATTTTTGAAATATGGCTTATCCCACCTTTAATTTTTCTATTTTAAACTTTTTGGTGTAAACCATTCAGGCTTATTAAAACTGTCACATGTGTTTCTCTCTTACATCATGTCCTGTATGTGGAATGGCACATAATTTACCGTGATGGTTTCATTGATGTATTCTTCAAGATGTTCAGACTCATCTCCAGCACCTAGTTTATGGCTGGCTATGGCCTCGATGTATGATATGAGGAGAACAGGGGAGAGTTCAGATGAGGTTTGATGTCTTATCTCTTTCAGACGTTCTGGAGTTGACAAATTAATCATCTACAACCCAGAGAGAGAAAAATATTTTAAATATTCACTCAAAGAAGGTATATAATACAATATTAATGACAGTATTTGAAAGATTATACTTTACAGGGAAAATGCAGACAGTACACAGATGTTCTAAAATGCTTATATCATAGGCCTTAAAGGATTAGTTCACTTTCGAATGATAATTAGCCCAAGTGGTGTGGATGACTTTCTTCTTTCTGATAAACACAATCAAAGATATTTTAATAAATATCCTGACGCATCCGATCTTTATAATGGCAGTGAACAGGGTCATAAGCTGAAGAAAGTGCTTCCATCCACATCCATCCATCATAAACATGTACTCCACATGGCTCTGGGGGGTTAATAAAGGACTTCTGAAATGAAGTGATGCATTTGTGTAAAAAAAAAAAAAATCCATATTTAAGAAGCTTTGAAGTAAATTATCTAGCTTTCCACCAGACCACCTTCCAAGTATTCGAAAAAAGTGTAAACTGGCGTTGCATCTGTTACACTTTCTGATGAGATTGGGAAGATGCAAGATGTAGCATAAGCTTTTTGAACTGCAAGAGTTTTTCTTTGTATGTTGAATACGGAAGGCGGTCTGGCGGAAGCTAGATATTTTACTTCATAACTTGTTAAATATGGATTTTTTTTTTTTTTAACACAAATGCATTGCATCGCTTCAAAAGGCCTTTATTATCCCCACCGGAGCTGTGTGGAGTACACTTTCTTCAGCTCATATTTGTGACCCCTGTTCACTGCCATTATAAAGCTTGGATGCATCAGGATATTTATTAAAATATCTCCTGATTGTGTTTATCAGAAAGAAGAAAATCATATACACCTAGGATGGCTTGAGGGTGAGAAAAGCTTGGGCTAATTTTCAATTGAAAGTGAACTAATCCTTTAATCAGCAAGCACATTCAAACATTTTTGCATGTATAAACCTCAGATAAATTTGTTTACAACAAGATCAGTCTTTTGTAGTTTATAAAGGCAGACAAGCTTCTAACAAGGCTAGTACCAACCAGAGAATAAGAAAATGGAATTAGTTTATATGGTGCTGATATGAGGAGTATTTGTTTCATATTTGCTATGACAGGAACTGCAGATCTGCAACTTTGCCAGCAGAGGACGCCATTCTCTCACACTTACATTACAATTAATGACTGAAAGCTGTGAGGACCTAAAGAGCAGCTGTGTTTTGTCCTGAGATTGTTGTCATTTAACAATAGGATTTTAGGAAATGTCATCAATATTTCAGCAATGGTGTGAGAGGCCACGCAGGAACATTAATTAAATTAATTTAGTTTAATTTAATTGTTTTGCAAAAAGGGCAAACTAATTTTTACATAATGCTTCACATTTTTACACACGTGCAATATTAAAACATAGCATAATACTAAGATATAAAACAGCTTAGCATTATAGTATTATACTATAATTTATGGTGTAGTAGCCTAAAACTTATCATATAAAGTCTTGTATTATAGTTGTAGTTTTAATAGTTTCATACATTTCCATAACATGAAGCACAATGTAAAAATTGGTTTGCCCTCTTAACAAAATAAAATAAAATAAATATTTATGAACATATGGCCTCTCACACCATTCTTGAAATATTGATGACAATTCCTAAAATACTCTGTCCATCCTGATTGTTATATTGCAAAAATATCCTGACAAAACCTCCAGAACAGCTGTTTCCTGCGCAAAAGCTGTTCTTAGCAAGGTGAGAGGAAAAACATCTGAGAGTGATATGACTAAATTTCCAGTTATCACTGAGTGTACAAGCCACTGATGACTGACCACTGACCTACACAAGACTTTTAAATTAAGACGCCGTCACATTCTGGACATTGTTAAATTTCTATTTAAAACTTGAACTCTATGAAGCCTGTATATGTTCGTTGTTAATCAAATGTTTTTTTTAAAGTCCCACTGTAGTCAATAATTTTATCCCTTAAAACTCATCTTTGATCACCAAAATTACATATTTAAACTTTTTTTTTCCCGTGAAAAAAATTCTTAATGCCTTAAAATAGCTTGAATGTAACTCTACACCATTGCCCGCTTGCCTAAATTAATGTACACGGCTCTATGAATATGATGATTAGCCCTGCCTCCACTCACTCACACAAGCTCAGACGAGATCCACTCTGTCAACTTAAGCCAGAGACATACTTAACGACTAACTAAAACATTCTAAGATTGAGCTCAACATTCTCAACTGTTTCCTTCGACTGAACCAGATTTAAATACACACGGAATTTAAACACAGACTGAACACAACTGGCTCTGACTCGCCACGTTTTGGACATGATCAGTCGTCGGTCTTACAGTCATTAAGTATGACCCCGGCTTTACTGAGGTAAACCCTGCACAGTGGTGTTGCTTTTTACAACATCGGACACATCATAGACATAATAAAGTACATAGATGCCCCATTGGCCGTTTTGGAACATTGCTGCGATACGTCAACGCGTCCTCCATATTGGTGAGGGCTAGACTGCACAGTAAACAACTACAAGTAAACTGGCGAGCTCCGTTTTTTTGGGATAAAAACAAAAATTATTTACATTTATCAACTGATTTCAGTGGTTTATGATGTACAAAAAGTTCCATCTCTAGTTACTTAAAACCTCGATAGTAGACTTTAAAAAAAAACAATAAGAAAAAATTAAAAAATTTATTTTAACAGTCAAAGCTCAGACTTGTCCTGTATTTGGCTGCTTTATTCTTGGATAAGAATTGTGAAGATGCCCATAATGAGATAGTTTAAATTTTCACATTAAATGAAAAAAAAAAAAAATCTTTTTGCGGAAAAGGCATTTTCTGGCTTTAGCTTTAGCTTTTCTTGTGTTTAGAATTGACCACCATTGTGAAAATGAAGCAAATCGTCAAAAACAAATCAAACACGCTGGAAAAAACTTCCCTTCTTATAGCTACTACCCACCGTCTCCTCAACTCTTTGTCTCTGGGGAAACCTTCAATGTGTGAGAAAAGTAAGCTTGCCACGTTACAGTAATTCACAATGTCAGTCACTAACCAAAACAAGTTTGTCTTGAAATTGATTTTAAGTAAATAAAGATACATGTTTAAATTTCAGGAAATTTAGTTTCTAAAATAAGATAATATACACTAAAGTATAATATAAATCATATAAATATGACTTTCACAGCTAATTAGCGACATCGCTAGCTATTTTCTGACTGACTCCGATGGCCAACTACTATCAACATAATTATATAATGACCAAATACATCCAGAAACAAATGTTCAGGTTTACCTGTGAAAGGTTATTCCCGAGACCTGTATTCATTTGTGCGGCGATTTGTACACGAAATAGACATTTTTCTCAATTCCAGTTATGAGCGTAATGGGAACGTTGCCCTGCACAATATGGCGGCGCTGTTGATGTACGATCCAGAGGCCAATGGGGGGTCTATGTATTTATTATGTCGATGGGACACATAACGGTAATTAATATGATTAGTGTTTTGCTTGACTATGTTATCAAACAGCCAGTAATGTGTTGCTAATGTTACACAAACCATGTTCACATTCAAAAGTCAGACAGCTGCCTTCTAAAGGCCCGGTATACTTCACATTCTGTGCCCGGACGCATCTCGCGCGCAGTTGTGTTCACTCATCTTTCAAAGTATTCTCAACCACGGACCGAGTTCGACACATGCGCAGTACAATTTTTTTCTATACTCTACCAGACATCAGAGGGTAGCACTGAGCCGTGCCATCAACGGGACATTCGCAGGGCAGGATCAGAGAAGAAAAATAATGCATCTATCATTGCAACATAGTTCAGAAGATTCATTCTTATTTATCTCCCTCCGTGAATTTGCCAACCTAAACACGTCTTTGTACTCTTTCAAACATGAATTGTACCAATGTGGGTACTTTCAGATCTCTTCGCACAAATGCTTTTCAAGTTCGCTGTCCATTGTCAAGTTTCCTATTTTTTTCAAGCATGTTGTTTTTGAATCGCGCTTTCCACACTCTTTTTCGACGACTGCTTACTGTGCTCAGCACTGTGCGTATTGCCACCTAGTGGACTTTTCTGTCCTGCTTGCACGTGCGCTGTTGCATGCGTACCGTCCGTGCGGTCTCGAAATTTGGTCTGCACGCGGACGGCGTATATTTTTGTATAGCATTGCCCTGTCCAAATTGCCACACTTGCAGTCTTTGCACTTGACTACTTGTCTACTTTAGACTATTTTATTTAGCCCAAGTGTTAAAGTAGGCGTGAAGACCGCAAGTGTGTATAGAACTTTTGATTACCCGATGGGACACATTTATAGTCTTTGAAAAAAATGTAAGTTTACAGAGTATTTTTATTTTCACTAGAGCTCCGGAGGTCACATGACCCATTCTGTTAACACCTCCATGCTGGCAGGCAGAAACAGCCAGGAGCGAATATGAAACGAATGGCGCCAGCATGAGTTTCAAGGCAACAGAGTTCACTGCACACTTTAATTAAAAAACATAGACCTGTACATAGCAAAACTTAATGGATTAAACATAACAGATCCCTATAATGCCCCCGGGGTGCTTTTAATGTGTATCAATAAAAGGAACGGAGAGCTTTCTGATCTGCAGTATCTTGATATCTACAACTACCTCATCAACTTTTCCTCGTCCTATACTCCGGACACTCTTTAAAAGCCTGCAAAAGCCTGGAGGGGTACAAATGTACGCAATCTAATTTTGTGATGAATATTAAACTTTGTAGTCTTCTGGCTAAAACCTGCTTCGTCGTCATTGGAAGGGTAAGTCAGCTGTGTTGTTAGGTAATGTAATAGACCCAAGCTGTCCTTATTTGTAGGTAACGTTGCCAGCATAGCTTTATCACTGTGAGTACAGCAGACATCACAAATCTCATGAAATCTTAACCCGTTTAATCCCTAATTTTTCCAACAAGAAAATATCCAAATGAGGTGACATTAGTTGCCCATTGAAATAATCAATCTTTTTTTTTTTTTTTTTGACATTTTTATGGAAAAATGTCTGAAAAAATGTGTTTTATGCATACTGAAAATTCTTATATAGCCTATATCTGCCAAGTTATTTAACACATTTTAAACTCTTTCATACCATTTTAGGGTGATTAAACATATAGGAATACTGAGATACAATACAACCATTGTTTCTTTTTGTTGGTAAGCACATTTTATTGCAGTGAACAATTTCAGTCATCTATCGGGATCCTAGGAATACAATAAAATTATTTCCCCATTGCTTTCCCCCGCCTGTTCTGGCATCCTGACGCACAGCAGCTGTCCACTATGTTGAAATAGTAAGGTTTGTGAGGTCTAAACAGTCTGGTCTAAACAGTTTGTAAGGTCTAAACAGTCTAGTTTTAAATTATTGTTCGGACCCCTATCGATACCAGTGCTGCAGCTGCTCTAGCGCTCTCCTGATGGTCTACCTCCGGAGCTCTATATTTTGTATTTAAAATGAACATATATGTCTGTTCAGTAGTCGCTATGTAACTAACAGAAGACACAATTTTAAAATTGTGGTGCTTCTAATTAAGTGATAAAAAGCAGGTGCAAATGTACAAAATACTCCCTAACCACATTTGCACCAATAAAATGTGCAACACTTTGTTTTACTACCAAATTATATGAAACATCTAATTAATTTAACTAACAGTGGAATGTTTCCCTCAACATCTTGCGATTTTGGTGCACGTGAGCTCACTAACATAATGCAAACATTATATTATTTGTTATAACGTCTCATTGATAACTAGCGTTGTCATTAGCTTAGTCTGACTTTGGTGGTGAGCTAGCTGTCAAAATAATGTTATAATGACCAAATACAACCATAAACAACTATTCTGACTTGCATGTGAAAGGTAATTCCCCAGTATGTGGTTTGGATTGTGCAACGGTTTGTAAAACCTCAAAATAACATCTTTTCTTCAGTCCACTTGAGGGTTACATGAGTTAACCGTGAAGATAAGTCCTGTGACGTAGAACTGCGCACAAGTCCAGATCCTGTCAGATTTCATCCTCCACATATAAGCTAAGCCTGAACCTCGTCGTTGGTCCATCTGTCTTATTTTTATACTCCAATGTTGATTCGAATAGTAAAGAACTCTTACTGCACTCCATGCAACAGACTTTTGAAAATGGTGGTTGAAATATAATGCTGCGTGGAGTCAAGCAATCAAAATGCAGCGTGAACTAAACCAATCAGTATGTTCAGCGCCCAATTTTCTTTCTTTATATAAGGCCATTAGTTAGCAAACAAATTATTTTATCAGTAATATTATAAAATATCTGTGAAATATTTTTATAATTTAAAAATAAATATAAAGCCATCGTGTCTCTTCAGAAAATTTGGAATTCATATGGATTAGGTTTACCATCTCTTAAATGACTTTTTCAAGAGTCAAAGCTAGACAGCTATAAGTTGCATAGCTGTCTATGGTGGGACAGAAAGCTCTCAGATTTCATCAAAAAGATCTTAATTTTTGTTCCAAAGATGAACAAAAGTCTCACGGGTTTGGAATGACATGAGGGCGAGCAATTAATGACAACATTTTCATTTTGGGGGGAACGATCCCTTTAAATGCTAATACAGTATTTAGTAAGTTAAAGACACTTAAAAAAAAAAAAAAAAGACAAAGTATTTTTCTGTATAATATGCTGTATAATAGAAAAAAGCTAGTCATGATGCGTTATGTGTTGTCAAGGAAACACAAGGGCAAAGGTGAAATAGGAACCAGTGAGAACAGACGAGGACTGAAGGAGAACACAGGGAATATATACAGTCGTGGCCAAAAGTTTTGAGAATTACATAAATATTAGTTTTCACAAAGTTTGCTGCTAAACTGCTTTTAGATCTTTGTTTCAGTTGTTTCTGTGATGTACTGAAATATAATTACAAACACTTACGTTTCAAAGGCTTTTATCGACAATTCAATGACATTTATGCAAAGGCCTTTTTTGTAGCACTTTGAGATTTTTTTTAAAAAATGTAAAGTGCTTTATAAATAAAATGTATTATTATTATTATTATTATTATTATTAATAAGAGTCAGTATTTGCAGTGTTGGCCGTTCTTTTTCAGGACCTCTGCAATTCGACTGGGCATGCTCTCAATCAACTTCTGGGCCAAATCCTGATTGATAGCAACCCATTCTTTCATAATCACTTCAGAATTAGTGGGTTTTTGTTTGTCCACCCGCCTCTTGAGGATTGACCACAAGTTCTCAATGGGATTAAGATCTGGGGAGTTTCCAGGCCATGGACCCAAAATTTCAACGTTCTGGTCCCGAGCCACTTAGTTATCACTTTTGCCTTATGGCACGGTGCTCCATTGTGCTGGAAAATGCATTGTTCTTCACCAAACTGTTGCTGGATTGTTGGAAGAAGTTGCTGTTGGAGGGTGTTTTGGTACCATTCTTTTTTCATGGCTGTGTTTTTGGGCAGAATTGTGACTGAGCCCACTCCCTTGGATGAGAAGCAACCCCACACATGAATGGTCTCAGGATGCTTTACTGTTGGCATGACACAGGACTGATGGTAGCGCTCACCTTTTCTTCTCCTGACAAGCCTTTTTCCAGATGCCCCAAATAATCGGAAAGGGGCTTCATCTGAGAATAAGACTTTGCCCCAGTCCTCAGCAGTCCATTCACAATACTTTCTGCAGAAGATCAATCTGTCCCTGATGTTTTTTTTGGAGAGAAGTGGCTTCTTTGCTGCCCTTCTTGACACCAGGCCATCTTCCAAAAGTCTTCGCCTCACTGTGCGTGCAGATGCGCTCACACCTGCCTGCTGCGATTCCTGAGCAAGCTCTGCACTGGTGGCACTTCGATCCCGCAACTGAATCCTCTTTAGGAGACGATCCTGGCACTTGCTGGACTTTCTTGGACGCCCTGAAGCCTTCTTTACAAGAATTGAACCTCTTTCCTTGAAGTTGCCGATGATCCTATAAATTGTTGATTTAGGTGCAATCTTAGTAGCCACAATATCCTTGCCTGTGAAGCCATTTTTATGCAACACAATGATGACTGCACGCGTTTCTTTGCAGGTCACCATGGTTAACAATGGAAGAACAATGATTTCAAGCATCATCCTCCTTTTAACATGTCAAGTCTGCCATTCTAACCCAATCAGCCTGACATAATGATCTCCAGCCTTGTGCTCGTCAACATTCTTACCTGAGTTAACAAGACGATTACTGAAATGATCTCAGCAGGTCCTTTAATGACAGCAATGAAATGCAGTGGAAAGGTTTTTTTGGGATTAAGTTAATTTTCATGGCAAAGAGGGACTATGCAATTCATCTGATCACTCTTCATAACATTCTGGAGTATATGCAAATTGCTATTATAAAAACTTAAGCAGCAACTTTTCCAATTTCTAATATTTATGTAATTCTCAAAATTTTTGGCCACGACTGTGCAGGTGGCAAACAAAGGGAGAAACAAGGTAATAGACAAGACACAGCTGATGACGATGGAATAACGATGGTAACCAAGGTAACAAAGGAGACTAATGACAGGAGAGAGATACATGTAACAAGTCAAGTAACTGGCATTTGTTGTTTCCCCAACGACATAATAATAATAAAAATGTTTATAAGACGGGATTATTTTGTGAAACCAATACTTAATGTAAATAATGTAACTCACGTTTTGCAGAGTGTTGTTAACAGCCTCTTTAATACATTTGTGGTCCTGATGGCAGTGCTTCTTTGGATTTTCTGACACAAACACAGAAAAACATAAATGCAAATATATGTAAAATGTACATTATTCAAAAGTTTACATTTCATTCAGAGTTCAAAGGTTTTTAAATATGTCGATATGTATAAAGAAGCACGTGGGAGAAAATTAAATGTATTCACAATTTCACAGCAAGATTATCCACTTTAAACTGAGAGCAGAGCGTAACTTTTCTCACCTGTGCAGTTCGTCCCGCTGTTAGGCTTGAACCAGGGCCCTGCTGGGGACGTATATCCTCTCAGACATGAGCAAATGAATGAGCCATTTGTGTTGTGGCATTTAGAAGAGGGTCCGCATCTATCAGCAGCATCCTTACACTCATCAATATCTACAAATCAAATAATAGCCTTGCTCATATTCATTATAGAGAGTCAATAGTGTACTCTTCTTGGCATTCCTACATTTTTTGGAGCCATTCATACCTGTGCACTTGGTCCCATCATTAGTTTGAAATTTCTCCTTTCCATTTGATTTGAATCCAGAAAAACAGGTACAGTAGTAATTTCCAATAGTGTTGGTGCAGTTGGCATATGGGCCACATATTCCAGTTACATTCTCACACTCATTGTCATCTGTGAGGGGCCAGATAAGCAGATTCATTAAACTAAGTAGCAGTTATATGCATCTGATAAACCAACTGTTTTTCCTGAGTGTTTTAACAAGACTGGGTAATATTCAAAAGAGAGTAAAACGAAAGAAATAAAAATTAATACATTAGAAATAACTAGGATAGGAAATTTTGAATGTCGTCTTGACGAAGCCTTTTCTGAAAGTGTCTTGGTTTGAATACTTGGGAATTTGAAGTTTGAAAGGTTTCCAAACCTTGCTATTACTAAGGTGCTCTGTGTGGTCGCTAAGCAGTTGCTAGGATGAGTGCGTTCTGACTGGTTGCTACAGGTGGTAGCTGCTAGATTTGTCGAGTCAGCGGATGAGATCCAAATGCAGGCTTTTATTAACAAGAGTGGTCACACAGGCACAGGTCATGGAACAGCAAAGGGGAATGTAAGAGGAATATCAGAGTCATGATCGGTATACAGGCAAAGATCTCAGGTTAGGCAGCAAGTAGCACAGTCCAGTAAACAAAGCAGTAAATCCAAGGGCTGACAGAGAATAATCAAAACACAGTTGAAACAGGCAGAACGGCAACGGGAAAACAAGACAGTGAATAATGCTCAGAGGTGACAACTATAGGAACATCAAGACCTCGCCGAGAAGTGGTGTGTGAGCTGTGCTTATGTAGTGAGATGTGATATGGGTCAGGTGTGAGTGCAATCAGTCCAGGTGTGGAGGCTTCTGGGAAATGTAGTGAAGAGTGACTAAAGTGGGAGTGTATGTGTGTGTGCGCGAGTGTGTGAAAGTCCACGTGGAGTACCCTCTAGTGGTTATCACGGGTACTTCTGCTGATGATCATTACAAATATAAAAAAAGATTTGTTGCCATCTAATAATGAAACAATGTAACATACTGAAAAGTTCTTTGAAAAATAATTTCTAAATCACATTCGAATAGTTTCCACCACATCTGAATGTTTTCACATAAAAACTTCCCCAGTAATAAAAATTTACCATCTTTAATGATTCGGTATTATGGATTTCGATTGTGTTTTAAATTAGATATAGCCATACATGATAAAAAGATTATTACATCAGTCAGTTGAAAGTTAATCTGACTTATTTAAATATTTATTCTGATAATTCATGGAAATAATTCATAGATATATTTATGACCCTTTATATTAGGTGTCTTTAACTACCATGTATTTACAGTGGGGCAAAAAAGTATTTAGTCAGCCACCAATTGTGCAAGTTCTCCCACTTAAAAAGATGAGAGAGGCCTGTAATTTTCATCAAAGGTACACTTCAACTGTGAGAGACAGAATGAGAAAAAAAACAAAAAAAAAAACAGAAAATCGCATTGTTTGATTTTTAAAGAATTTATTTGCGAATTATGATGGAAAATAAGTATTTGGTCAATAACAAAAGTTCATCTCAATACTTTGTTATATACCCTTTGTTGGCAATGACAGAGGTCAAACGTTTTCTGTAAGTCTCCACAAGGTTTTTACACACTTTTGTTGGTAGTTTGGCCCATTCCTCCATGCAGATCTCCTTTAGAGCAGTGATGTTTTGGGGCTGTCGCTGGGCAACACGGATTTTCAACTCCCGCCAAAGATTTTCTATGGGGTTGAGATCTGGAGACTGGCTAGGCCACTCCAGGACCTTAAAATGCTTCTTATGAAGCCACTCCTTCATTGCCTGGGCGGTGTGTTTGGGATCATTGTCATGCTGAAAGACCCAGCCACGTTTCATCTTCAATGCCCTTGCTGATGGAAGGAGGTTTTTACTCAAAATCTCACAATATATGCCCCCATTCATTCTTTCCTTTACTTTACATGGATCAATCGTCCTAGTCCCTTTGCAGAAAAACAGCCCCAAAGCATGATGTTTCCACCCCCATGCTTCACAGTAGGTATGGTGTTCTTTGGATGCAACTCAGCATTCTTTCTCCTCCAAACACGACAAGTTGAGTTTTTACCAATAAGTTCTATTTTGGTTCCATCTGACCATATGACATTCTCCCAATCCTCTTGTGGATCATCCAAATGCTCTCTAGCAAGCTTCAGATGGGCCCGGACATGTACTGGCTTAAGCAGGGGGACACGTCTGGCACTGCAGGATTTGAGTCCCTGGCGGCGTAGTGTGTTACTGATGGTAGCCTTTGTTTCTTTGGTCCCAGATTTCTGCAGATCATTCACTAGGTCCCCCCGTGTGGTTCTGGGATTTTTGCTCACCGTTCTTGTGATAATTTTGACCCCACAGGGTGAGATCTTGCGTGAAGCCCCAGATCGAGCGAGATTATCAGTGCTCTTGTATGTCTTCCATTCTCTAATAATTGCTCCCACAGTTGATTTTTTTCACACTGAGCTGCTTACCTATTGCAGATTCAGTCGTCCCAGCCTGGTGCAGGTCTACAATTTTGTTTCTGGTGTCCTTTGACTGCTCTTTGGTCTTGGTCATAGTGGAGTTTGGAGTCTGACTGTTTGAGGTTGTGGACAGGTGTCTTTTATACTGATAAGGAGGTCAAACAGGTGCCGTTAATACAGGTAACGAGTGGAGGATAGAGGAGCCTCTTAAAGAAGAAGTTACAGGTCTGTGAGAGCCAGAAATTTTTTGTAGGTGACCAAATACTTATTTTCCACCATAGTTTGCAAATATTCTTTTTAAAAATCAGACAATCGGATTTTCTGGATTTTTTTTTCTCATTCTTTCTCTCATAGTTGAAGTACACCTATAATGAAAACTACAGGCGTCTCTCATCTTTTTAAGTGGGAGAACTTGCACAATTGATGGCTGTCTAAATACTTTTTTGCCCCACTGTATATCATTTATTCATTCATAAATAAACAAACAAATAAATAAAAATTGTTAAGTACAATGTACTTATTATGTTCATGTATTTTTGCAACACTTTTGGTGCTATTGAGGTGGGATTCAGGTAATGGACAGGTTAGGGACAGGTTTGGTGGTCTGGTTAGGTTTCAAGAGGAGGTAAAGTATCAGAGAAAGATCAACACTGTAATTACTGATGTAATCACAGGGATTAATTACAGCTGTAATTACATGCAGGTAGTTTTTAAAAATATAAGTACAATGTAAAACATGTATGTACACAATAAATGCACTGTATCAAAATTATTAATTAAAATAATTAGTACATAGTCATCAAAGACTATGCATATTGTTACAGGTGAGGCTCCCTCTTCACATCCTCCGGATCATCAGAGGGAGCTCTCACCAGAATATTGACTGTTTCGGTCTCCATAGGCCCTCATTCCAGGGACTGATTGCACTCACACCTGCAGTTCATTACAGACACACTATTTAAACACACCACACAAACACACCAGTGCGAAGTCTTGATTTGCTACAGTCATTTCTATTGTGGATTGTTATTCTGTGTTTGATCTTGGACTGTTCCCCGTTGTTTATTCTTTGCTGCCTGCCCCGACCATTGCCTGTTTACCGGACTGTGATTATAAGCTGCCTGTCCCGACGTTCTGCCTGATTATCGGACTCTGTATGTTTGCCGCCTGCCTCGACCATAGCCTGTCCCTGTTTATGATTCTGTCTTGCCTTCTCCACTGCCATTTCTGCGTATTGACCCTGTACTGTTTGACTCTGAGCAAGAATATAGCTGCAGATGGATCCTCACGTCTTTTTACAAGATGTATAAGATACTCAAACAGTCGGACTACAGTCATTTCTGATTGAATTTGTTACTTTGTTACACCAATAACAAAAACACAGAAGTGTGTTTACCATTTTGTTTTAATGTAATAAAATAAATGGCAAACCCTGGCAATTGTTGATTCCATCACCAGTGAACCCTTGATTGCAGAGGCAGACACTTTTGCAGGTGGCATTTCGGTGACAGGACTGGCAAATGTCATCAAATCTGCATGGTTCCAGCACACTGGAAAACCAAGCTATAAAAAAGATATAAATATATGATGGAAATAAAATTATTTTCAAAAATGGATGCACTTGAAATATAGACCTTATGTTTGAGACAATTTGTCACATGGTTAGTAGCTATGAAGTTTAGCATAAAACACTCTATTACAAAAATACTTATTTTCCCTGTCTGTGGGTTTGTTCCTTGGTTTCAAAAGAAAGTTAGATACTTTTTCAAATATATATATATTGAACACAATTGAACACAGAAAATGATCACAATAAAATCACATACCATCCCCTTGGAATTATAAGGTTCTATCTGCATTCTGAGCAGTTTTGAGATATTAAGCATCAAATTTAAATCAAAAATTATATGGGGACAAGTTTCTTTCGTACATGAAAATGACAGAGACCCTAAATGTATTATAACTGCACAATATCAAAATCCTCTTAAATGGGTAAATGGGAATTTTTGAAATGGTCAAATGCAGAGAGAACCTTTTATTTATTTTTTTAAATCACTTTTCAATTGGGATTATAAGGTTCTATCTTGCAAAACATTAATTGGAGCAATAATTTTCAAGAAACACAAACAGTTTACTATTTATTTGTTTTAAAACATAAAATTAGAGTTGTAACAAAGTTAAAATTAAGCATAAAAGGCAGTGCTAAATATTTTTTCCCAGTGCAGACGTTATATTTATGTAGGAAAATGGTGGGTAATTTAACACATTATTGCAAGAACAATTTAAGTTTAAGTTTCCTTTTTGTTTAGACAGAAAGCAGCTCATTTGTAAAACATTGTATCTCATTCAAAGTGCTGATTGGCTCACTGATAGAACCTTATAGAACCAAGTCAGAGTTTGATAGAACCTTTTTGTTTTCTAAAAAAAGGTCCCCAAATATACACAATTTTAAAAAAGAAATATCACATAATGTAAGTTGATAAGTTGTCACACAATAAGAATATATGAATAAATCAATTTTGACAAAAATGTCAGATAGAACCATATAATTCCAAGGGGACGACACATTAGCTTAAGGAAACCAGTATAACGAAGGCAGATTTTTACTGAAAGATTAAACTAACTTTCAGAAAAAAAGCTCAGTATAAGGGTAATTTTCATAAATGTCACATTAATGATGACAATATTTTTTTTGTGTTCATATTTTCTTTCTTTTTAATTTTATTTCTCAAACAGCAGGTCCGCATTTTGACAACTAACACCATATAGCATGACGGCCTGCTGCACTAGTCGTCAACATATGATCAATATACTATATAGTTTTCCTGACTAGTAACAGTGGAAAAAAGCTTACAGCCAATACCTTAAGGTGTGTACAGAAACTTACTGTCAAAAATAAAAATATCTTAAAAAATAGTATTCACTGGAGTAAAAAGTGTGAGAAATAGTGACGAGTAGTTTTTGTATGTATTTAACTTAATATCATTTATTTATCAAGATTTCTTATGCTCTGAGTATTTCCAACATAAATAAATACAAAAGTAAAGCATAACTGAGCAATGGACTTGCACAAAAAGTTTATTTAATTGATACATTTGAAGTGTATTTATATCATAGGATCAAAGTGACTTACCAGCAAAAAGCAAGAGTTTCATTGGAGAACTGTGGAAAAACTCAATTTCGGAGGTGAGGCTGGAATGTCTTTAAGCAGTAAGTGAATATCTGTGTGACGCACAATACTTCCTTATGTCAGCTTCCTGTTTCTCTAATCCTGACCCTTCCTGTCCGGCTCAGTCAACTCACAAAAACACAGAGGGACACAACAGCTCATCCTCACGAACACAACGCTACACTGTACACAATAATACAAACAATTTACTGATGAGTCAAGCATTTCTGAAGTCTAAATTTTTTGAATCACTCGAAGATGGGTTTGTGCAAAACCTGAAAATGTCATCCAGTATGATTTGAGAATATTCCAATCTGTGTGCTTCTATAAAAGCAAGTACAAAGGGGTCCACATGGTCAGTGTCACATATTTTCTTATTTGATGATGTCATTGATGTGTTATATTATTTGGTTACAAAATGGTGCACACTTCTTGCACACTTCAAATTTCTATCAACAGCAAGGAATCAGAATTGGGTGGAGGTATTTTTAACCACAGACCTCTTTGTTGTAGACGTCTGCAAGAAATGTGTGTTTGAAGATAAGAAACAAAACCACCGAGGACTGGCTGAACCACAATACCCACTAGATGAACCTACTACGGGAAGCTGAAGCCAAACTTTGACCTTTGTTTCAGGATTGCTTAACACCATCCCTTTATTTCTTGGACACTAGATGCCAGTGGTCTCAAAAAGTATTTTGACACGTGAACAGTCTGAATATCACTGCATTAGATAACAAAATGTCAATCCAAGTGATATCTGCAAACAAATGACTTTAGAGATTGCTCTTACTATATGAATAACTTTTTTTGATGCAATTTCTTTGAACTGATTATTATTATTATTTTTTACCAACTGGTTTGAAGGTGATGTTTTTATTTATCAATTTTACACAGGTGTCCTAGTAGAGTACCCATAGTTCATCTCACGAACTGGCATGTTCCACTAATGTTTGATAACCAGAAAATGTCTAAAAGCTTCTTTTTTTTGGTGAATTTGGTTCTTAAAAAAAAAAAAAAAGTGTGCTTGTGAAAAGGTAAATTCTAGAATTTCGGTGGGCATGAGTTGATGTGGCTCAGAAGAATATTTCTTGCATTTGAAATAGCCTCAGACTTCAAATGACAGCTTTCAACAAATGCACAAAAAAGATTACACAATTACAGATTTTTTCTTTTCTGACAGTTGAGTTCTTTGAAGTAATTGCCACTTATTAAAATAGATGGTCTAAATAAGGATTAACATAACATGTAACATGAGCACAGATCCCTCAGTGTTCTGTAACTTTTATCCCAGTGTGACCCGTGACAGCAAGACGGAGGGTGCGGCTTTTCCTTCTGCCTTCAAACAATAAGACGAGACCTTCTGCCCCCAACACTTCCGCTCTGTACTGGGATGGTGTTTACTGTAAGTCCTGAATAAGTTGTCACACGGTTTATCTTGACTGCCCCCTTGTGGCTAATTTTGTATATGCCAACACAGTTTGTTAAAAGGGGTTTAAACCTTCAGTTCAAGAATTTGCTCTTTCTCATTGTAAATGGCTAAACATGACACAACCTAGAGACATTTGTTACACCAATAACAAAAACACAGAAGTGTGTTTACCATTTTGTTTTAATGTTACATTTTTATTATATATAACATTATATATTTCTATATATAATTCATTATATATTTATTTTTATATATATTACATATTTCTATTTATCCAAAAATTCTGAAATAATTTCCACAAAAAATATTAAGCAGCATAACTTTTTTTTTATACAACATTGATAATAATATGCTATATGTCTTGAGCTCCAAATCAGTAATGATTTATGAAGGATCATGTGATACTAAAGGCTGCAGCAATGGTTGTTGAAAATTCAGCTTTGCCATCGCTGGAATAAATTTCTTAACAATATTAAAAATGTTTTTTTTTTTTTGTTGTTTTTTACTTTATTATTAAATTGTAATAATTCTCACAATATTATGGTTTTACTGTATTTTGATCAAATCAGAGTATAGCCTTGCTATTGGTAATGTACTGTATATATGGACACCCTGCATTATTGAGTCAAATGTCCAAACACCAAGTTCAAATTGTCCCCTCTAAGCTAAAATTCCAGTGTCATCATATTTTTGCTACTGGCTGATAAGTAAACACAATTAAGCCACACTGGCATACAATCAGGCAAGAATCAGAAATATAATAAACATAGATTTTAACCAGAACATTGAAACATGCTGTGTATGCACTAATTTTTAGGGCAGATCAGGTTGTGACATTTTATTTCAGGCAGGTTTTCGCAGCAGACAAAAAAATGATTTGACATTTTTGCATTTTGCCTTTTGTTTTCCCCTTATCCCAAACCTGGACTTCAAATATTACACTAGGAAAAGCCATTCCAAAACATGTTTGTTACATGTTTAAAATAAAATAATGATAGAAGAGTAAAATAAATAAACCATTTCAATTTCCTTTATGGCAGTGTAGTTTGGTAAATCAGTATTCATGGCTGTCTTTGTTCATGTCCTCTATCTCGCCTTCACAAATAAAGCTGCACCTAGATCCTTTTAACTTGTGAGCCTACATTATACAGCCTCAGCAAAATAGTCTGCTGGCACTGAAGTGAAGTCTGGACCATCTTTGAGGATAAAATAGATGGTTGCGAAACTCTAAACAAATTAAACTGTATATTGCGATTTTCTCTGGACTGAAGTTTCAAGATGAGTAAGCACTCAAAGACCAGTCCTTATAAAGCACTGCCCCTCCTGCCTCAAAGCCTCATAAATATATTTGTCTTGCCTGTCTTTGCCTGAGATTCACCACAGTTGACTGAACTAATCCATATTCCCTGCAGTTTAAGGGCAGTATTTCCATTTTGAGAACCACTTTTCTTGTGAATTTGCACATGCCTCATGGGCAGCAAGTGTGGACAAATGCATCATTTGCTCTCCTGTGACGTGTAGCTCATTTTAAACCTGAAAGTAAGAAGCGAGGAAGACACTTTTTGTGCCTGCAAGAGGATGCGTTCCACTTGCCAATGTGCTCCTGTGTGCACATACATACGTATGAGACAGCAAATTCTGATGAAACGATAGTTGAAATGTTGAAGGGCAAAGAAATTGTTTTTGGAGAAATTTAAAGCTCTGGTATTTGGGACTGAGAGTTCCTTTGAGTAATACAGGGACTAATTGCTTTGAGTTATCAGGTACTGATACAAAAAACTATTCCAACTAATACTAACCTAATTTTCTTTTTATTTATGATATACAAATTACTTTCAATTTAAGAAATTTAAATGAAACACTCTACTCAACTATAAGCTCAATTTCATGTGTAATTGCATTCCAAAATGCTATTTGTAATGCCATGTCATGCAAAATTGAGCATTTTGAGAAAATTTCTATGGATACTGCAATGGTTGTAATATGACATGTTTTTTTAAACAATACTCAACATATAATACATAAAAATATACAAATATTCAGTCTGCTCCAATTTTCAGTCTCCTCCAGATTTGAAGTTTGCATTCTTTTAATTCAGCTAAGAGGTCACAATGTGACGTACACATCTTCGATGAATCTTCAATTGGTCACATGTCTTCACGTGATACAAATTCACAAGTCACCAAACTTGGAACTTTGGAACGCATGATTCTCATGAGCTTGCGTTGCCTGTTTCCCGTACGCATATGAACGGATGTCAATGGATCGTAAAGTGAACTGTGACTGCCCCTTAATTCACAATAGCAGATGTATGCAAACCGTCATCTTCTATAATCATTTCTATCTTTCAGGTCAACTACACTGTAAATGATTTCTGTTGTTTACACAGTATTATACTGTTTTTCTCAACAATATTTTGCTCTATAAGCTGTGTACAGTTTGTCACTGTAGATTGTGTTGTTTTCACAGTATTTTATTGTATTCTCAACAGTTCCATACTGTGTACATGGTTGACAGTATGTTACTGTAGATTTTTAATGCATTCTGGGAAATTATCAGTAACTGTTAATCTAAATACAGTAGTGCAAATTGGCCGCGAAAAATACCACACAAACTTTTGTGGGTAAAACTGCTATCCTACAATAAAAAAAATTCAGAACTGGGTGCCACGCATTAACACTCTCCATTTCTGTCAGCGTTGGGCGCACGAGAGCCATTTGAAAGAGTTTTTCACGTGAGTGCATCGTGTCTGTCTTCTCTGCCGACCTGTAAACGTGCTTCGTCATCTTCGTTACGTGATGAGTAATAAATCTTAATATTGTCATGCATACAGACATTCTAGCTCATTCTAGCTAATAGTTTGAATGTTAGTTTAGAATAGCTGACCGCGATTTCGAAATTTAAGGTTTATACTCCATTTTACTCTTTATGCTGTGTGTGACAAGCAGGGCAGGTTGAATGTTCCGCCTCCTTCTTCCCATATTTAAGAACTGTGTTACACTGTGTAAGTTATACTCTTTCAATGTAGTTTGCGACATGTTACTGTAAATTTAAATACAGTAATATGAAATGACTGCGAAAAACAAACACAATCTGCCATTTTATGAAGAACTCTTTCATTTCTCTGAGCAACTTTGAGGGCGCCTTCGCCTCGCGTCGCTGTCTGTAAAGTTTTCGCCATATCTTGTAAGTTAAGTAAATAATTTTTTTTTTTTGCCAACGACAATGTCAGTAATAGCATAACGTCAGTTTAGAAGAACTGCCATATGAACATAATGATTGTCTTTTATTTTAGTGCATTTATATTATGAGCCCTGTTATGAACCCAGTATGGGTCATATTTGTTGGCTGCATGTGTTTCTTTTGTTTTGCTTTGCAGGTTGGAGTCTGGTTGAGTGACGTCATTCTTGCTGATGATCTACACCTGTTGGAACTGATGCCGGCAAATATTTAAGGAGTTCCCTTCAGTTGAGAGGGCGCGCTCTCACCTCCTCGTGCTGTCGTTTTCGTCTCCGTTGTTTGTTTTCATTTAGTCTTATTTTATTCTTACTTTAATAAATGTTATTCCTTTTTTGATCATGACTCAACGCGTTGTTTCCTTCTTGCGAGCCGGCCGTGACAAATGGGGGCTCGTCCTTAACTTTTGAAAATATCTGTTGTTTTTTGGCATGATTTGGAAGCGTTTTTGTTTGCGTTCGGTTATTTTGTAAAGAAATTAGAGATGTTGTAACCGAATGTAAAACCGGAAGAACGGTTGTTTTGTGTAACGCTAGTGGGATGTTAAACATGTCGTTTGAAAGGAATTACGCGTTGGATTTGTTTTGCTTCAAGGACGAAATGATGCATTGCTGTGTCCGTAGTTGGCTGTCTCTATGCCGGTTTTAGAAGGTAAGTGATTTTGCAAATCCGATAGTGGGGGGAATATTGAGTGTTATTGGTGTTCCTTTGTCAGGTGTAGCTGCTCATTCCTGTAAGACCCAGACACAAAGGATTAGATTTGACAAGGTTTTATTGAACATGGATTCAAAACACAGGTGAATGGTTTGGTATGGTAAGTCCACAAAGTTCGTGCTTGATATAATTTGACTTAGCTTGCTGAGTAAAATGTCCTTCTGTTGTTTCCCAGGGAGTTTGAGAGCTGGCCAGTGGTCCGCGGGCACGCCTGATGAAGAGCAGAACGAGGAATAGAAGACCGATGACATCCACAGGGCAGGTAAGTCATGCAGGTGAGTCTGTAGTCCTTGAAAGGCGAGATCAGACAACTGGCTGTGTGAGAGTGCGTGTTTTATAGGGTGAACTGTGATTGCGGGCAGGTGCGGATGATTAGTATTCTGGTGAGAGTGAACGAGTAGGTGGAGTTGTGCGTGTAGGTGATGTAGACGGTGTGACAGTACCCCCCCCTCCACGGGCGGCTCCTGACGCCCAAGAAGGTTGACGACGGGGCCGACCACGTCCACGGGGTCCTGGTCGACTGGGATGTTCCTGGTGGTACTGTGTGAGGAGAGCTGGATCCAGAATGTCATTACGTGCCACCCACGACCTCTCCTCTGGACCGTAGCCCTCCCAGTCGACCAGATATTCTAGCCGGGTCCCACGTCGCCGGGAGTCCAGGATTTCATGGACCTGGTAGATCCTCTCGGTGTCAGTGAGATAAGGAGGAGGAGGTACATCGGTGATTGCAGGGTCTGTGGGCGGAAACATAGGATTAGTTACTGGTTTGAGGAGGGATACGTGGAAGGATGGTGCTATACGATACGTGTCTGGTAAATTAAGACGGTAGGTCACTTCATTGAGCTGCCTCTGCACTGTGAAGGGACCTATGTAGCGGGGACTCAGCTTACGACAGGGCAGGCGCAGACGAATGTCCCGTGTAGAGAGCCATACTTGCTGACCGAGTTGATAGCTAGGCGTCGGACGCCGATGACGATCGGCCTGTATCTGGTGTCTGCGCACTGCCTGTTGTAGGTGTACATGTGCTGAGTCCCACACCCTCTCGCTCTGCTCGAACCAGTTTTGGACGGCTGGGACGTCGGACTGTTCGCCGGACCAGGGGAAGAGTGCTGGCTGATATCCCAGTACGCACTTGAAGGGTGTGAGCCGAGTAGTGGATTGCTGGAGTGAATTCTGGGCGTATTCGGCCCAAGGAAGGAACTGGTTCCATGATGACTGGTTCCGGTGGCAGTATGACCGCAGGTATCTCCCGATCTCCTGGATCTTCCACTCTGTCTGTCCATTCGTCTGCGGGTGGTAGCCGGAGGACAGGCTGACGGTGACACCAAGGAGTTGGAAAAAGGCCTTCCAGACTCGGGAAATGAACTGGGGACCCCGATCCGAGACGATATCCTCGGGGAGACCGAAGTTACGAAAGACGTGGGTAAACAACATTTCGGCGGTTTGTAAAGCCGTAGGAAGGCCCTTGATGGGGATGAGTTTGCACATCTTCGAGAACCGGTCTACTACCACGAGGATACTGGTGTAGGTATTCGAAGGAGGTAGGTCGGTCAGGAAGTCAATTCCAATGTGTGTCCAGGGACGATGTGGAATGGGTAGTGGTACCAACTTGCCTGCCGGCATTTGACGAGGGGTATTGGTAATGGCACAGACAGAGCAGCCCTTGACGTACCGGGAGACATCCTGGGTCATACTTGGCCACCAATAACGTTGGCGAAGGAGCGAGAGGTTACGCTGGCTGCCTGGGTGTCCAGAGCCCGGAGAGGTGTGAGCGGATTCCAGGAGGAGCTGACGACAGGATGGCGGAACATACATCAGCCCCTCCGGACCTCCCGGCGGAGCAGAATTGGTGCTTTGGGCCTGGAGAATGTGGTTGTCCCACTCCCACTGAATGGGACTGACGATGACGGCCAGAGGAAGAATCGGTTCTGGTGGCGACTGGCTTGGATCAGGAGCATGAGTTCGGGAGAGGGCATCTGCCTGTATGTTCTTCTCTCCTCTTCGGTAGGTGACAAGGAAATCGAATCGAGTGAAGAATAGGGCCCAGCGGGCTTGTCGGGTGTTCAGTCGCTTGGCCTCCCGGAGGTATTCGAGATTTCGGTGGTCTGTGATGACCTCGAAAGGGTGGTTAGCTCCCTCCAGCCAGTGCCTCCATTCTTCGAGAGCAAGCTGGGATAGAATGGCTCCTACTCCGGTCTGAGAAGCATTGACCTCGACACGAAAAGGTAGGTTAGGATCTGGGTGTCGCAGGATAGGTGCCGAGCTGAATGCTTCCTTGAGTTGGTCGAAGGCTGCTTGAGCTTGCGGGTGCCAGGACAGAGACTTGGGGCCCTTCTTGAGGAGTGAGGTGAGAGGTGAGCTTAACTGGCTGAAGTTCTGGATGAACTTTCTATAGAAATTGGCGAATCCCAGGAATCGCTGCAGTTCTCTCACTGTTTGAGGTTCGGGCCACTCACGAATGGCATCCACCTTCCTCTGGTCCATACTCACTCCGTGTTGATTGATCACGTAACCCAGGAAGTGGACCTCGTGGATGTGGAATTCACACTTTTCCAACTTAAGGTACAGATGGTGAGCTCGGAGCCTCTGTAGGACCTGGCGAACATGATTATGGTGGTCTGGTAAGTTTTGTGAGTATATCAGGATATCGTCGATATAGACGATGACAAATTTCTGGAGGAGATCGCGGAAGATCTCGTTCATGTAGTTTTGAAAGACGGAGGGAGAGTTCGCCAGGCCGTACGGCATCACGAGGTACTCATAGTGCCCAGATGGTGTGACGAATGCGGTCTTCCATTCGTCTCCTGTGCGAATGCGGATCAAGTTATAGGCACTGCGAAGATCAAGCTTGGTGAACACACGAGCTCCACGGAGCTGTTCCAGGGCTGCAGGGACCAGAGGAAGGGGATACCGGAACTTCACCGTCTGGGAATTGAGTCTTCGGTAGTCAGTACAGGGCCTCAAGCCTCCGTCCTTCTTCGCGACAAAAAAGAAGCTCGAGGCAGCAGGGGACATAGAAGGCCGAATGAATCCCTGGAGTAGAGCTTCGGAGATGTACTCATCCATGGCCTTCTGCTCCGGGATGGACAGAGGATAGACTTTCCCCTTCGGAAGGGTAGCCCCAGGCAGCAGGTCTATAGCACAGTCCCATGGCCGGTGAGGTGGAAGTTGCGTTGCCAGCCGCTTACTGAAGACATCCTGGAACGCCCGGTACTCCTCAGGAACTTCCCGTTCATGAATGGGTTTGGGACTCTCTATGGAGGTAGCAGAGGGGGAGCGTATCAGGATTGGAACTGTGGGTTGAGAAAGAGCGAGGAATCTTCTGTACTGGATGGAGACAGTTCTGTTGGCAGTATTGACTCCACTTCAGGATCTCTCCAGAGTCCCAGTTGAAAACCGGATTGTGTTCGGCTAGCCACGGGACTGCAACACGGGTGCAAGGGGTTCGCATGCAGACAAACGTTGAGATACTCGTACTGTCTTCTGGAGAAAAGCTTCCAGACCGAGAGAATCGTCATATATGACCATGAGTTGACGGATATCCGGGCTAAGACCAAGGCAATAGGCGGTGAGTAGGGCTACCTTGTTCCATCCGCTGTTCGCGGCGAGAGTACGGAAACGTAGCGTGTAGTCTCCTACGGACGCAGTGCCTTGGCGCAGATGGAATAATTGGTCAGAAACGGATAATGTGGAGGTGGCTTGACCGAAGACTTCTCGGAAATGATTTGTGAATGCTGTGAGGGAAGTTAGGATGGAGGCGTTGGATTGCCATAGAGCCTGTGCCCAGCGGAGCGCTTTTCCGGTGAGTAAGTTCACCATAAAGGCTACCTGAGCTTTCTCCGTTGCAAATAAGTGAGGTTGAATCTCGAAGAAAAGCGAACATTGCATTAGGAACCCGTTGCAGTCCTCCGCCTTGCCCGAGTAGGGCGCTGGTCTGGCCACGGGACATGCAGAGGCAGCGTTGGGTGCCGAAGAAGCCACGGAGATCGGTGCAGGAGTGCCGCGGAACCAGCTGGGACCGATTGGGTGAGCGTGTTCGTGGTGCTGGTGGATGCTGTTGAATCCATCTTTTAAGTTGTGGTCTGATCTTCTGTAAGACCCAGACACAAAGGATTAGATTTGACAAGGTTTTATTGAACACGGATTCAAAACACAGGTGAATGGTTTGGTATGGTAAGTCCACAAAGTTCGTGCTTGATATAATTTGACTTAGCTTGCTGAGTAAAATGTCCTTCTGTTGTTTCCCAGGGAGTTTGAGAGCTGGCCAGTGGTCCGCGGGCACGCCTGATGAAGAGCAGAACGAGGAATAGAAGACCGATGACATCCACAGGGCAGGTAAGTCATGCAGGTGAGTCTGTAGTCCTTGAAAGGCGAGATCAGACAACTGGCTGTGTGAGAGTGCGTGTTTTATAGGGTGAACTGTGACTGCGGGCAGGTGCGGATGATTAGTATTCTGGTGAGAGTGAACGAGTAGGTGGAGTTGTGCGTGTAGGTGATGTAGACGGTGTGACAATTCCCTTTTGGAACGAGTGGAGTGGTGTAATTTTTTGTTATTTTTGTGTGGTGACCGTGAGTAGAGCAGTTGTTTCGGGAGCATGTCCGTGGTGTGAGTGAGTCGCCAGCGTGCTGGTTGCTTTTCTTATACCAGCGGGAGTTGGTGCTTAAATACCCCTCACCAATAACCACACGAAGATTAGGGGTGAGTTAGTTCATTTTTTTCTATAGATAGGGAAAGGGAACTTCTTATTCCTCCTGCTAGGGTTTGTAAAGCACACCTTCTGTTTGTAACGAATTTAAAGTGGAAGCATGTCTAATTTAGTGGAAGATTTTATTAGTTCGCCTGCCGAAGCTCTACTTGATTCATGTACCAAAGATCAATTATTTAAAATCGCGGATCATTTTGGAATTGAAATTGGAGACCGGAGGGTAAAGGACACTTCTGTTAGAGAGACACTTAAAGTAAAACTAAAAGAACGATCCATTTTTGTTGAAATGCCAGCTGCTGCCGGTCACGCTAAAACTCATGTTACTTTAACTTTTGAGCAACAAGAACGATTATTGTTGTTACAGCTTGAACAGGAGCGGTTGCGATTGGAAGTAGAGCGTGAAAGAACTAAAAACGGCTCAGTTTATGCTTTGCATGACGTTTCTCGAAGGTTTGACACTGCTGGTAATTTGCGCTTAGTCCCTAAATTTAATGAGCGAGACCCTGATACCTTTTTTATATTGTTCGAGCGGATAGCGGAGGCAAGAGATTGGCCTAGTAAAGAACGAACACTGCTCTTACAATGCGTACTTACTGGCAGGGCTCAAGAAGTCTATTCTGCGCTTTCACTCTCAGATTGTGAAGATTATGATGCTGTTAAAGCTGCAATTTTAAAAGCGTATGAGTTAGTACCAGAAGCATACAGACAAAAATTTAGAACGTTGTCCAAGGGGGTTAATCAGGCGCATGTTGAGTTTGCTAGAGAGCTCACTACTGCATTTAATCGCTGGTGTATGGCATCTGAAGTAACAACATTTGAGGAGTTGACTAATTAATTGTGCTTGAACAGTTCAAGAACACTGTCCCTGCTCGCATTGCGACATATATTAATGAGCAGAAAGCTGACACTGCTGCTGAAGCTGCTGAATTAGCTTATGATTACATTTTAACGCACACGGGTAGTTTTGACTTTCGGAAAAGGGATGAAATGTTCGAAGATAAAGTAGGACGTACACCTATAAATTCAACTCTGATCTGCAATTACTGTCGTGGTAAAGGCCACTGGAAAAACGAGTGTCCTGTGCTTAAAGCTAAGAGTAAGGGTGGAAAAGGTCCTCGTGTTAAACCCGCTGTTCTTGTGGCACCAGTGTTAAATCCGGTTAACTTGTCTTGTGAGGGTTTTCCCACAGCAGGGAACTCCATAAAGGATGGAGATTATGCACCTTTTATCACCAGTGGGTATGTGTCGATTGCTGGTAGTGAGACAAAAGTTCCAGTGATGATATTGAGGGACACATGTGCGTCGGAGTCCTTTATTTTGCAGGATGTGTTGCCATTTTCCTCTCTGAGTGACACTGGGACTAGTGTGCTTATTAGAGGAATTGGGTTGAATGTCTTGTCTGTTCCTTTACACAAGATAATGTTGTCATCTCGACTTGTGAATGGAGAAGTGGTGGTCGGAGTTCGTCCTTCGTTGCCAGTGGAAGGCGTGGATATAATAATGGGAAATAATTTGGCAGGGAGCAGGGTTTGGCCTGATACATTTTCACCTCCTGTGGTTTCCTCTATTCCCATCTCAGGTCCTGATGAGAGCGACAAGGATTTTCCAGAAGTATTTACAGCATGTGCTGTAACTCGTTCCATGGCCTCTGCACAACCAAAGTTGTCCTCTGGTTTGGCTGTTGTAAGACCAACATTTTCCTTGCCTGACGATTTTTCTGTTTCACTTTCAGAATTGATACAGGAGCAGCAACTTGATTCCTCTCTACAAAAACTTTTTGAGAGTGTGATGTCTTCTGATGAAATTAGACATGTTGCTCATGGGTATTTTTTGCAGGATGGAATGTTGGTGAGGAAATGGATTCCACATAGTAGTGACTTTGCAGGAGATCCTTTTGTGCAAGTAGTAGTCCCAGAGAAGTATCGGTCACTTGTGTTGAAGATTTCTCATGATGAACTTGCAGGCCACTTAGGTGTTAAGAAAACATATGACAGAATCCTTCGTTATTTTTTTTGGCCAAAACTGAAGAAGGATGTGCCAAAGTATATCAAGACATGTCATACTTGTCAATTAACAGGAAAGCCAAATCAGAAGATCAAACCTGCACCATTGTTTCCGATCCCTGCTGTCAGTCCACCATTTGAGCACTTGATAATTGATTGTGTAGGCCCATTGCCTAGATCAAAATCAGGTAGTATTTATTTGCTCACTGTTATGTGTGCATCGACTCGGTACCCTGCAGTCTATCCCCTCCGTACGATCACTGCAAAATCAGTGGTGAAAGCTTTGACTCAGTTCATTTCCGTTTTTGGCATTCCGAAGATTATACAAAGTGATCAAGGTTCTAATTTTACTTCTCACTTGTTTTCTCAGGTCTTGAAGCTGCTGCATATTAAGCACAATAAAGCTAGTGCTTATCACGCCCAAAGTCAGGGGGCTTTGGAGCGGTGTCCATCAGACGCTTAAGTCTTTACTGCGGGGCGTATTGTACGGAGATGGAGGGTGATTGGGAGGAGGGATTGCCGTGGTTGATGTTGTCCGCACGTGAGGTATGTCAGGAAAGTACTGGCTTCAGTCCCAATGACTTGGTGTTTGGGCACACTGTTCGGGGACCCCTGGCTGTGCTTTGCGATAACTGGACTGAAAGTACACCACCTCGAAATTTGATCAATTACGTGAACGATTTTAAGCGTCGATTGTATGAAGCAGGTAAGATGGCAAAAGAGAAACTAAATTCTTCACAGAGTCGTATGAAGTCACTTTACGATCAGCGAACTGAGAAACGGCAATTTATGGCCGGCGATCAAGTGTTGGCTCTGTTACCTGTGGAGGGTTCACCGTTTCAGGCTCAGTATACTGGTCCTTTTGTAGTGAAAAAACAAATTACTGATTTAAACTATCTGATTGCCACCCCAGATAGAAGGAAGTCAACACAGTTGTGTCACATAAATCTGTTAAAACCCTATTATTGTCGTTTCACAAAGCGTTAGATGCCAAGACTGAGGTGAAACCTGTATTGGTAGTTGAGAGTACTTCACCTGTTTCTTTGGAAGAAGGAATTGATGAAGGAGTTTCTTTTCCAGAGGATATGGTACTGTTGGGACGTCTTAAAAATTCAGAGACCCTTGAGAACTTGCATAAAATGTTAGCCCATTCACCAGAGAGTAAGTGTGCTGACTTGATTGCCCTTATTAACCATCATGTCACTTTGTTTGGTGACGTACCTTCACGTACTCACTGGTTGGAGCACGACATTGATGTTGGGGATGCTGTGCCTATTCGCCAACATTTTTATCGGGTATCCCCGAATAAGTTCCTGAACCTCAAGGCTGAAGTTCAATATATGCTAGATCACGACATCGCACGACCGTCATCTTCTAGTTGGGCATCCCCCTGTCTGCTTGTAAGCAAGTCTGATGGGACTTATAGGTTCTGCACAGATTATCGAAAAATAAATAAAGTGACTAAACCAGACTCATTTCCGCTCCCTCGTATTGAGGATTGTGTTGATCGTGTTGGGTCAGCAACGTTTGTTAGTAAATTCGATCTACTCAAAGGTTACTGTTTTCAAACATTCGTTTTCAGTGACTCATGGGAGCAACACTTGAGACGTATTGCAGACCTGTTTTCCCGTTTTGGAGAGGCTGGACTGACAGTTAACTAAGCCAAATGTGAGTTCGCTAAGGCCACCGTGACTTACTTGGGTAAGGTTGTTGGACAAGGCTGTGTGCGGCCAGTTCGGGCCAAGGTTGAGGCCATTGACCGATTCCCTTCTCCTGCTACTAAGAAGGAATTGATGCGGTTTTTGGGGTTAGTGGGTTACTATCGGGGATTTTGTAGGAATTTTTCTACCGTGGTAGCTCCACTCACTGATTTGTTAAGAGCAAAAGCACCTTTTGTCTGGACTTCTCTCTGTCAGGAAGCCTTTGATGCAGCTAAATCACTGCTCACTTCAGCTCCTGTGTTGGCAGCTCCTCGATTTGATCGCCCTTTTAGGTTATGTGTAGATGCTAGTAACGTGGGTGCGGGAGCTGTATTGTTACAGGCTGATGACGTAGGCATTCATCGTCCAGTAAGTTACTTTTCTAAAAAGTTTACTTCCTATCAGTTAAATTCTGTGATCGAGAAGGAGGCATTAGCTTTGATTTGGGCCATCCAAAATTTTGAAGTGTATGTGGGATCTGTGTCGGACCCATTGGTCGTGTATACCGACCACAATCCTCTCACTTATTTGCACTCTTTGCGGTGCCCAAACCAACGATTAACTCGTTGGTGCCTTTTTCTGCAATCATATGCCCTTGATATCCGTCACATCAAAGGCACTGACAATGTGGTGGCTGACGCATTGTCCAGAGCTCCTTACTCCTCTTAACTGTGGACTATCCATGTTTTGTTTGCTCACTTTTAATTCTCTTAAAATTGCTTCTACAGGGCCCGTAGTTGCTGAGGACTTTTGCGAGTATAACAGAATGGTGGGTGTTTGTCAGTATGAGGGTTATCGGGTGAAGGGTTAGGTCGGGTTTCATAACTGGACACCCTTTTCTATGGGGGAGGGTGTTATGAACCCAGTATGGGTCATATTTGTTGGCTGCGTGTGTTTCTTTTGTTTTGCTTTGCAGGTTGGAGTCTGGTTGAGTGACGTCATTCTTGCTGATGATCTACACCTGTTGGAACTGATGCCGGCAAATATTTAAGGAGTTCCCTTCAGTTGAGAGGGCACGCTCTCACCTCCTCGTGCTGTCGTTTTCGTCTCCGTTGTTTGTTTTCATTTAGTCTTATTTTATTCTTACTTTAATAAATGTTATTCCTTTTTTGATCATGACCCAACGCGTTGTTTCCTTCTTTGTCGCGGCTTGCGAGCCGGCCGTAACAGCCCTGTGATACTGAAACATGAGATACAGTTGTCTTGCAGCAAAAAAATTATATTTGTGGAACTTTACAGTGTAATACATTAACACTATTACTACGATCACACATAAAGAAAAGTGTAACATGACACACAAAAACATCAAGAATCAGCACATGAATCTCAACAATGGTGACAATCAAAAGTGTCGTGCCACAATGCATGCTGGGAACAATTAAGTACAAAACTCCCAGCATGCATTACAGCATGAGTAAATTATGCAGCTGAATTGTCATATTATAACTATTTGCTTTTTTTTGCTGTGGTTTTTGTTCTGTATTTTAGTAGCTTTTTGTGATGTCAGGAGTTGATCCGATTACCTGTTTTTTTTGTCATTATTGTTGAGATTCATACGCTGATTGCTCACATCTGTTTGACATTTTATATTATTATGTATGATTTGTGGTTAATATCTTGAAATTTTAAGCCTATTCAGCTAATTTTCTAAATACATTGTTGGTTCATTGTTTACTGCCAGCTTTCAATGACAGAAGGTTTTCCAATGTAATGAGATTTCAATGATCTATCCTCTTCATGTTTAGATTTCAGTGTAGTATTTATTCGGTTACAAGATTTCAATAACAGTTATATCTTTCGCTGCTATTAGGTTTCAATGATGATTAGCGTAGCTCCTAGGGGTGTGACGAGACCCCTATCCCACGAGACGAGACACGAGATTGGGTTCACGAGACGAGATTTTTATAGTATTTTTAAGAAATCCTCAATAATGAAACGTATGAAGGGAAAATAGTCTTTTATTCAACTGAAAATCATAAAATGCAAAAATGTTGGTGCATTTTGAAATCAACTTGTAATGCATGTCATTTTACTTATATTTTAATTAATTATTTGCAGTAAAACAACATGCAAACACTGCTAAATGTTTTGCCACAAAAACAACCAATTGTTTTCTGCCCTGTATAATTTCACATGAGAAATCTCACTGAACTTCTTTCTACTGATTGAACATAAATTAAACAGTATAAATAAAATAAACATAAATAAAAAATTCAAATAACACTTTAAGTGTCACTTTAACTGCAGTACAAAGTTGACCATTTTCCCCGTCACTATTGATTGTGTGGCTGTAACTGTTATATAGCTCTGCGCACACCGAGAAGTCCAACCGTTAGCAGTAATAGCGATGCTGTGAATAGTGATATGTGAATAGCGTTCACATATCGCGCCTAAAAAAGCGTGTAAAGCGCGGCCGCGTCGCTTCCTCCTTCTTTTGCAAGCGTTCATCTCGCCGCGGCACAGGCGCGCCAGGAAAAACCGAGCGCACCGCACCGCATGCACGTCGCGACTGCATCGTTTCCATTTTGCGTGAATGAAAATGCTCGCGATATGTGAACGGCCCCTAAGAGTCTGTACAACCTTGGCCGAGGTGTACGGCATAGTTTTCTTACAATGTTTACATATTGTTTGTGTCTTGTGTGTTATTCTTTCGCCGTTTATTATTTCTACTGGAAAACCAAAATGTTTCCACACAAACGATTTGAAAGTGTATCTTCAATAATAATTTCACCCTCACACTGATAGCACGACGAGACAACTTTTCACCTCGACGAGAAATCTCGTCACGTTTTAGTCTCGCGAGATCTCGTGGTACAAGATCTCGTCACACCCCTAGTAGCTCCATTATGAGATATCAACAATGGTCGTTTTTTTTTTTTTTTTGTGAGATTTCAAAAATGGACAATTTTGTTTCATTACGAGATTTCAAATATTAGTGGTTTTGCTCCTTTATGAGATTTTAAGGACTATCGGTTTTGTTCCATTACGAGATTTCAATGACAGTTCAATGACTGTTTTACTGGGATTGATTTATAATAATTCGTTACATTTATATAGCGCTTTTCTGGGTACTCAAAGTGCTTTTACATATGGAAGGGGAATCTCCTCATCCACCACCAATGTGCAGCATCCACCTGGATGATGCGCCGGCAGCCATATTGCGCCAGAACGCCCACCACACACCACACACCACACACCAGCTTATTGGTGAAGATGAGACAGAGTGATGAAGCCAATCAGTATATGGGGATGATTATGAGGCCATGATGAACAGAGGCCAGTGGGCACATTTGGCTAGGATGTTGGGGTTATACCCCTACTCTTTTCGAAGGACATCCTGGGATTTTTAACGACCACAGAGAGTCAGGACCTCGATTTAACGTCTCATCCAAAGGACGGTGTTTTTTGACAGTATAGTGTCCCCATCACTATACTGGGGCGTTAGGACCCACACAGACTACAGGGTGAGCACCCCCTGCTGGCCTCACTAACATCTCTTCCAGCAGCAACCTAGTTTTCCCAGGAGGTCTCCCATCCAGGTACTAACCAGGCTCAGCCCTGCTTAGCTTCAGTGGGCAACCAGTCTTGGGCTACAAGGTGACATGGCTGCTGGCATGGGTTTAGGGGGATTTAAATGGGTTTGTTCGGTTACGAGATTGATATGATGGTCGGTTTTTTTCAATTGCGATGGTTAGTTTGTTTCTTTGTTCTTTTACAAGATTTCAATGATAGTTGTTTTTGTTCCTTTAGAAGATCTCAAAGACTGTCAGTTTTGCTCCTTTACAAGATTTTAATGATGGTTAGTTTTCAGTGTTAGTTTTACAAGATTTCAATGACAGTTGGTTTCATTTCGTTATGAGATTTCAATGACAGTCAGTTTTGCTCCTTTGCAAAATCTCAATGACAGTCAGTTTTGTTCCTTAAAGGGCACCAATTATGCCTCTTTTTACAAGATTTAAAATAAGTCTCTGATGTCCCCAGAGTGTGTATATGAAGCTTTATCTCAAAATACCCCACAGAAAATTTTTAATAGCATGTTAAAATTGCCACTTTTGGGGGTGAGTAAAAAAGTGCTGTTTTATTGTGTGTCCCTTTAAATGCAAATGACTGCTTATCAGCATATTAGAATAATTTCCAAAGGATCATGTGACACTGAAGACTGGAGTAATGATGCTGAAAATTGAGCTTTGCATCACAGAAAACAGAAACCATTATTTTAAATTGTAAAAATATTTCATAAGATTACTGCTTTTCTGTATTTTTGATTAAAAAAATGAAGAGCATGAATGTTGAGCATATGAAAAACTTCTTTCAATAACACTTAAAATAGTAATGAAAAATGGAGTGATTCCATGTAAGCTGTAAGAACTGAATAAGTAACTATATCATCTGTAATGTGAAATTAACTAACTATCGGCATGTAATGTAGGGAATATATTTGCCCCAGGGTTACACCCCCTTATTTTCTGGGGTTTATTGTAACTCTTTATTCAGTAAAGTTTATGGTGACTGTACTGGGGTTTTTTGCAGTATGTGATGGACTATTTTACACCAGGGTTAACCCTCAATACAGTATAGCTTATTGCAACTGTACTGGGGCATTAGGAACCACTCAAACCATAGGCTGATCAGACCTGCTGGCCTCTCCAACACCTCTTCCTGCTGCTACCCAGTCTCTCATTCTGATAGAGACCAGGCTCAACCCTGTTTAGCTTCAGTGGGTGTATAAGCAAAAGCTTCAGGTTGACCACAGCAGGGCTTCACAAACATTTTTCAACCACAGGCCCACTGATGCAGAAATATATACCTCAACAATGGTGATATGTATGGCGAAGCGCGGAGGTATCCGGGTCAGGCTAGCGGCTAACCCACACAAGCCAGCTATCCACGTTCTGGCTAACATGTGCTCGTTGGATAATAAACTGGACGATCTCCGACTTCTTTGCTAAACTCAGAGGACTGTAAAAAATTGTTGTGTTTTTGTGTTTACGCAACATGACTTCCTATTAACATAATCTCCTGAAGGACTGAAGGAGCTTTAATAGGAATGTGAGTTTCATCATTGCACATCTGGGAACCCTGAAATTGAAAGTTATATAAGAAACATTTTAAAATGACTATGGCTGTATACAGTATTGATATGTGGATAGATTAAGTAGTGCTATGTAACTAAAATGGTCTCTCAAAGAATATCACAGAAAGGACAAACCCGCCACTCTGTGGAATTCCTCTTTAATGACTCTCGGTGGTTTATGGCCAGGGAACTGCACAAAAATGTATAGAAACTGTTTGAATGCAAAGCATACTGTGCGAACAGCCCTACACACAGTTGCCTTTCCCCTGCATCACCAACGTTATAATGAAGTTCAATGCACAAAATGTGCTCTGTCAAGTGCTGATCCGCAATGTGTCACGTTTGATATGTAAGGTTTCAAAAGATTTGTTAAATAAATTAACGAATATTTTGAAAAACAGTAATGCTCCAAATACGAAAACACATCGATACGTGGTCTTATCACCCTCTCACGGCGGAAAAGATTCTGTATAATCTGTGCTTCCACATTCACTGGATCGTCTTCAAAAGGGCATGCCATGCTCCGTCACCTCTCTGAAACAAACTAACCCTGAAACTAGGTAGCAGGTTGGCATGGACGTTTGGGTCTCCAGCAAGCTCTGGTGTGAATGCAGGGATGTGTCTGGCCATTCGTTTTAGGTCTTTGAGTGTCACCTCATGTGCTGTTCCAGGGTTTGCCTGAATCTATCCTTTTGCTTCTGGAGCTGCAGAGGCTCTCAGGAAACTGGTGGGTGAAGTGTAAAGCAGAGGGCTTTGTGCAGGGCTGGAGGACCTTGCGCTGGTGTTGTGAAGTTCATTAGGATCCATTTTCCTTCTGGGGTCCATTTGGATTTCAGCTCTGGAAGCACAAAGATGACCTTCAAGGGCCTTAGTTTTAGTGTCTCTATAAGTTTATACAGTTCTTTAAGATAAAAAGTTCTCTTTTCCGGTCTTGTTTGGTGTCATTATTCAGCTACTCTCGGTGCTCAGCAGCTGACAGAGCCTCCTGAAGACTAGTGATCTCCCTCAGTTGCTCCACTCAGTTGTCAGGGTCCTTGCATCTATCCTGTGCCTTCTCACGCTGAGAGGGGGTTGGTTCTCTGTGGAACTCTGTGACTTGCAGCATTAGTTCATTTGCATCCTGTCGGAAGCCCTTAAGAGCATGGGTCAAGGGGAAGATGAAGCTCTTTGTGGCTCAGGCTGTTTCTTTCTCTGCCGTTGCAGATCATTGGCTGGTTTGGGCTAAAGGGTGTCCTTCACACTGCTCTGCCGGGTCTCCAGGGGGTCCTGAGTGGCAGGGCTGGATGTCCTATAGGCAAACTGGCACACTTCTAGGGAAACGAGAGAGAGAGAAGGCAAAGGCAAGTTCGTACAGAGGTGGTGAGCTATCTGTTTGGGAGAATGGCTATGTGGGCCATTTAAAGCATAAATAACTGATGTGGGGCAGCTAGCATGAGATTTAGTGTTGGTGAACACAAATAAGGGGATTTGAGTATGTTTGGCTGTAAGCTGCATTGATTGATGACTGGGCTGGTACATATCATCAAACTACTACTCAAAATTATTAGAACTACAAATGGTCCAATAGTACAGCCTTTAAAAATCTGTCTTACATCAGACTACTGTTACATGTATCTGCATTTGCACTTCTTGTTTCATCTGTCTTGTGTTCGTTTGTTAAGTTTCCCGCCACTCCTTCGTCGTCATGGTCACCTTAATTATGATTTGCTACCAGCTGTATTATGTCAATTAGTAATGTCATTCACCTGTTCCCCGTTCATCACTCCTCATTTGTTTTTCTATATATTCCCTGCGTTCTCCTTCAGTCCTGTTTTTTTCTTGTTTGTGTGTGCATTGTTTTCATGGTTTCCTTAAGTTTCATTAAAAGTCTGCATTCCAGTATGCTGCCTCTTTTTCTTTGGGTTCTCTGAAATCTGAAAAAGAAAGCATGATGTTACTTAAGAACAAGTTAATGCAGTTGTCATATGGTCACATTTAAGAATGGTAATATATTAGACACAATGGCCCGGTTTCACAGAGAGAGCTTAGCTTAAACCAGGATTGGGTCTTAGTTCAATTAGGATATTTAACCCTTTGACGCGTACGATCACACCGGTGTGATCAGTCTTGGCTGGTCCCTGGAGCGTACGATCACACCGGTGTGATTAGAACCTTCAGTGCGTCACATGACCAACTGCTAATTTCAAAATTTCAAATCTGCTTTCGCGTTTTCACTGGCGCCGATACAGAGACAGACGCTCAGCGCTCGTCTTTTATCACCACTGTTCAGTGTCTTTGACGCTTTACTTTAGGTTCCATACCCTTTAAATTACATTACGCAATCACAAAAACACTATTAACATCTAAATATAGTTTGTAATTGCACACTAATATTTACAACAGCAAGATAACCATTCAAACATTAGGTAATGTTTTATTCAAGTCAAATACACATGTAGATAACTATAAAACTCTGTTTCTCTCCCAGTTTGCAACTCACTTACTGTCATATATTTCGCAAGAAGTGGATGATCTTGTGTTGTAAATCCAGCAGGCTCCGACTTGCTGTTCAGTGTTGTAAACAAATAATGGCGGCGCGTGATAACTTACCGATCAACATTATAATTTTCTATTATTTAAACCACGTTGGGAGTTCACTATTATATATTTAATGACGTAGTTAATGAGTTTGTAAATATAAAAAAAAAAGAAAATAAAAAATTAACAGACATGCACTGCAAGTCTTTTTTTCCCGCAGACAAGTGATGTAGAGCTGACGTCACTGTTACCTCACAATCGCGTTGAGATTAATCTGAGATTAATCTTTTAATAAAATTCACCAGTTTTAAACTACTTCTGAGAAAATGTCAGACAAATTATTTAACAGAAGAAAACTGACAAGGGAGGAAATTGTGGACATTTTCTTTAATTCTGATGAGGAGATTTTTGACAGTGAGGCAGAGAGTGACAGCGATGAGGACCTTCCCCCGAACCTTGAAGGTCTTGACAACATTGAAGGGGAAGAGACTTCATCCGCAACACCAGTCTGTGTTTTACCCATGTCAAATGAGGCAGACGAGGTCAACTCGTCTTCCTGGAAGGTAGTCAACCTTTTTAATCCTCCTGGCCCAGGCAATTTTGATGGCCAACTGTGTGGTGTGCAAAATCCACCAGAATCTCCCAGTGAGGTCAATTGTTTTAAATTGTTCCTCACAGAAGAAGTTGTCGGAGAAATTGTTGAGGAAACAAACCGCTACGCCTCTGACTTGCAAGAAAAAGAAATGAAAGGAAAACTGGATAAATGGTTTCCAACAAACATCCCTGAAATGTATACATTTTTAGTATCAGTTCTGCTAATGGGTGTGATCAAAAAACCATCACTTCGTGATTACTGGAGCACAGACCCCATGCTCTTGACACCATTTTTCGGGTCTTTGTTTTCACAGGACCGCTTCCTTCTGCTTCTACGCTGTCTTCACTTCACAAACAATGCAACAGCAGTTTTCAATGACCCTCTGAAAAAAATCAGAAATGTGTTCACTGCTCTCACCTCCTCCTTTCGTTACATTTTTGTGCCATACAGGGATCTATGTGTGGATGAGTCTCTGATGAAGTGGAAAGGCAGGCTGGCATTTCGTCAGTACATTCCATCAAAACGGCACAGATTTGGGGTCAAGTTTTTTGTTTTGTGTGATGTACTCACTGGTTATGTGCAGGACATGATAATTTACTCTGGATCTACCAGACATTACCCAGGACTTTGGATTTCTGGATCTGTTGTTATGACACTACTAGCACCTTACATAAGGAAGGGTCATGTCCTTTATGTGGACAACTGGTACAGTAGTCCCTCACTTTTCCAGCACCTCTTGTCTCTTGGCACTGGAGCTTGTGGGACTGTACGTGCAAACAGGAAAGGAATGGCATCATTTACATGCAAGATGACAAAGGGTGAGGTGGAATTCAAAGAGAATGGTTCACAGTTAGCAGTCAAATGACATGACAAGAGGGATGTTCATGTCCTTACCACGGTCCACCCAACTGGTATGGCAGCAACAGGGAAGCTTGATCACGTCACTGGTCAACCAAAGATGAAGCCAGTCTGTGTGCTGGAGTACAATAAAAAGATGGGGGAAGTTGACAAAGCTGACATGATGACTGGTTTTCTTGAATGCACCAGAAAGTCTACCAAGTGGTACAAGAAGATCTTCTTTCACCTACTTGACACGGTTTTGCTCAACAGCCACATTGTCTATCGGCAAATTACTGGTGAGAAATTTATCAGTTCATCCAAGAATAACTGTAATCAAGATAAAAAGTTATTACATGTTCAATTAATATAAACTAAAGTGTTATTAAAAAAATTACAATAATAAACAGACCACACTCTCACATACTATTATATCCTCCTCCTCACTCCCCATTGATGTGCTCTATGAGTAGGAAAGGAAATCACCTCCCTGCAATTCAGGACAAACCTGATGAGAGGGCTGTTGGAGGAGTACAGCACATTGCGGTGTCCATTCAAAGGAGGGCGTCCTGCCTTAGACACTCCACTGCGCCTTACAGCCAGGCATTTCCCATCTGAAGTCCCTCAGACCACTTCCCAGGGCAGCAAGACCAGGCGGCACTGCAAGGTCTGCCTCTCCAGCGCCCGCAAGACCAAGCAGAGGCGGCTAACTAAATACATGTGTGTGCCATGCAACACTGCCTTGTGTGCTGTCCCATGCTTCGAGGAGTACCACACACTAAAGCATTATTAGGCCTGTAAAAAGTCAAGAGTATATAATTTCATTTATTTGTTTATTTATTATTAATTGCAATTATACTTGTATAATTTGTTTTATAATTATATTAGTAAGCATAAATGGATGTATTATATAGTTTGTTTTAAACATTTACCAAATGTCAGATTTGATATATTTTTGGGGGGATTTGATGATACTATCTTGATTGTTCATCATTGTAAATATGTTTGTAATTTGTTCTGTAATTGTATTAGTAAGTATAAACGTACATATAATATAGTTTGTTTTAAACATTTACCTTACATTGCAAGAGATTTAATAAAACATGTATGAAATGTGTAAATTTTGTTATTTCTTATACATCTGAATTGTATGAATAATACTAAACGTATACTACACATCTCTCACTAGCAAAGCAGAGAAAAGTTACATGGTATTTCCCTATGTATCAACAACACATTTTAGCAAGCTAATGGTAAGTGAGGTGTGACCATATATATGTTGTTGCTGATATATAGGGAAACAGTTTACACAATGTCAAATAGCTACCATGTAGCTTTTCTTTGCTTTGCTAGTGAGATATACAACTCAGTCACAAATTCTACAACAAAAACATCTAAAGTAAATCGATGTAATTCATTTAGTGTCAAATATATGTGCTTTATAGAATATTTATGTAACGTATCAAGTCAACTGAAATCTAACTTTACCTTCTGAATACACATATTTGCAATGTATATGCAAAACAGCGCGTGGACAGACAAACTATATGTGAACGGCCACATTATTGAGCACTGTCCGCTTTACAAGATCATTTTTATGACATAAAATATTTATTCATATTTATTGCATGCATGTAAATAATTCTAGATGCTTAAAAATCGGGTAAAAAATAAAATACACTCACCAATTGTCACGCGGCTGGGGGAGATGCAAAGTGCCGTGTGGCAATCGAAATTCAAAGCAGTTGGGGAAAAAACAGCAACATAAACGTGTCAACCATAGTTTGTAAAAGCTAACGAATAATTTGAGAAGTTTTGAATTAAATAAAACGAAACATTCATAAACTACTCACATGCACGCAGTCATCCTTCATGAGCGCCATTGTGAGTGCGAAATGCCGCGTAACAAGTTTGATGCGTTACCATGGAAATTAGAACGCGTGTCATTGCATAATAACGGTCGCGTTAAAAAACTCACGCCAGGCAGCCAGTATGAATATTTAGAACTTACGTGCGAAAGGGTTAATAGCTTTTATAAACACACTAGGAAAAAAAAAACATTACTGGTGTGCATCTTGAGACAAAACAATGACACTGACATATTCTATTTTTCTAAAATCTATTAATGCTTCAATATCAAAAGAAAGCAGAAGTGTCCAATATTTATAATTAAACACACCTGAAGGAGCTAATCAAGAACATTATTATCAATGAAAACTTTCAAGCAGGTGTGTTGGAGCTGAACTCCTCATGAAGAGGAAAAAACACCTCTAAACTATGGCCATTACTATAAACCAGGGGATCCCAAACACATTCCTGGAGCCTCCCCAACACAGCATGTTTTCAAGTCTCCTTAATCAAACACACCTGATTCAGATCATCAGCTCATTAGTTGAGCTCTTCAAGACCTGAAATTAGTGTGTCAGACAAAGGAGACATGCAAAATGTTCTGTGTTGGGAACCCCTGCTATAAACTATATCTCAGTTCGTTTTCCACAAAACTATGCAGCATTCAAGTACCAAGTTTATCTTGAAGAATAAAAGAGCTTAGACTTTTCAAAGAAACTTTCTTTAAAGAGATAGTTGAATTGTTGGGGTATCTTTTTAAATTTCTTTAAAGAGTTACACCAAAATGAAAATTCTGTCATCATTTACTCACCCCCAAGCTGTTCCTAACCTGTATGGGTTTCTTTCTTCTGTTGAGCACAAAAGAAGATATGTTGAGTTCTATAGTTTGAAAAAAACATAATAATAATAATACTATGGAAGTCAATATCTACCGTCAACTGTCTGGTTACCAACATTCTTATAAATATGTTCTTTGGTGTTCAACAGAAGAAAGAAACTAATAGGTTTGGAACAACCTGAGGATGAATAAATGATAATTTTTATTTCGGGCTGAATTACCCCTTCAAAGCTACAAATTCACCTTAATATCAAAAAATAGCCATGCTAGTCACTTTCTCAATAAACAGCTGCGTGAAGGTGGGGAGGAGCTGAAGTCGGACACTTTCTGATTCCCATTGTGACGCTCCCGCTGCGTTTGCATACTTTATCACAGCTGAAGTGAATGCAATATTTGACTAATACACAGACGTTTAAGAGACATTTTCATTCAATACTTTATGTACTGCTTAAAGTGTCTGTTTGTACAAGAATAAATAGAGAAAATACAGATTTTTGAGCATTAGTGGAACTGAGGGTGTGACAATCATGGAACAGTTGTGTCGTCATCAGAGTTTGTGCAGAACACAAGCCTAACAATAGATGTTTTTCAACTAAAGCCCACCCCTAAACCAAGACCTCAGTGGATTAGATCGGGTAGTGATAGCGGTTGAAAATGCGAAACTGATTGGGAAAAACCCAATTGTATTCTGCAGAGATACATACATGCACAATCTTGTGGTCATTGATAATGTTCAGTTCAATGCCACTGTCTGTGACAGCCCGGTTGAAGAATAAAAGATTTAACTCGTGCACTGATGCTGTACTGTCTTCCTTACTGTGTTTATTGTCCTTATAGACTTCACAACACCGTAAGAGCTAGAACAGATGAATAAACAATATTGGAAATTGTAATGAATGCACATTCATAAAAATAATACAAAAACAATCGACCTTACAGCAACAGAATTATGAAATTAATACTAACATTCACACTAAACAATATAAAATTACTTGTAAATAAAACAAAAATGCTGAAACTACAACCATATATCCATAGCCTACTCTTTGTCTATGTCTTTCTATCTACTTCTGTATTTGTATATGTTTATGTTTTTTTTCTTCTTTTGTAACTATCTTTCTGCTTAATAAAAAAAAGTAAATAAAACAAACATATAAAACAGGTGTAGAAACACCATGCTATATATAAATGTCTATGTAAAGCGCATAAATGTTCTTTACTACCTTGTTCTCCCTTCCAACCAGTTGTCAAACAACAAAATCAAAACAAAACAAAATACTGCAAAATAAATCAACAAACAGTGACTAAATTCACTTGAAAGTGTCCTTAATTCTTTAACCTAACTCCGTGATCCGTCTCCGTGTTCTGCGCGCTCTCTCAGTATTCACGATTTCCGTGCAGTGAGCGGGCTCTTGACACTTCCGTCAAGCCGCCTTTCAAAATAAAAGTCTCTATCGGTTAAATAACTTAAAGGAGCGCAAAATAGTATTCCAAATATAATAAACGCATAACTAATATAACGAAAGGATAAGAATAATATATAAATCCTGGAAACTTATTCTAATAACTGAGGGTTATTTACACTGTCTTCACGCACGCGTGCTGTCGACTTTCATCAAAATTTCAATGCTGATCCAACACACTTTAAACAATGAAAATTCAATTTAAACCTAAATGATGGTTTGGATCAAACCTTAACATTGTGAGAGGTACATGAGAGAGAGAAAGGAGGGGGGAGGGGGAGCATTCCGACATTGCCTTTCCAATAATGAGTCTGAGACTGAGGCCATCAATGCCAGAAAGAGAAATACTTCAAGCCAAGGAACTCTAATCCTTGACTTGCTAGTATTCTTAGAGCCACAGTCAGCACCTTTGATGACTTGATAAGTGTTGGAACTTTAGTGGGCATGGCATAGGCGGAGTTTCACTTTTGTGCTTGGGGGGGGCACCTACCAGGCCAGTAGACCACGAGCTCAGATTTTTTTTTTTATATCATATTTATATATCATACATTCTACATATAAAATACATTTACAATGAACAATGACTTTGTACAAAGAATAGCGAATAGAACAGACTCTTTATAGTTGCTGTTTTGTTTTGCATCGGCAGTGATAGGGTTAACACGGGGAGTTCAGAAGTGCGGCGAAAAAAAGCGAGTGTGTTAGACGGGTGCGCTTGTTACAGTGTGTTCTTCTTCGTTCCGATTAAAGTTCATAAACAGAGCCTCCCTTGACCTGTCATAGAACTACATCAGACATTAACAATATCTTACCTAATGCAGAAGAAGCCGCCTCTTTTTCCAAGATGCGTAGATGTCCACTATCTTCTCTTCTGATAGATTTGCAGTCAAATCGTTCGATTTGCAGTCAAATCGATAGTTGAAGTAGAATTAGAAAACTCCACACTTTTATTAGTGGATTTATTAAAAAAACGCCGAATGTCCATTTTGTTTATTCAGCGCGTAAAACAGAACGAGAAGAGCGTCCACTCACGTACCGCGATACTTTGAGTTTCGCAAATCGCGGGAGAATGTAATAAAGCTACAGTAATAAAAAATTAAATACAGTAATTAAAAATTAATTAGCCATATCTTACTCATTCTATACACAGAACTAATAAGATAAGACAAATAAAACGAGAAAATATGAATTCTGTAATAAAAAAAAAATATTCAAAGCACAAGGCAGGCATTAATTGGCTCTGGTCTGGGGGACCCCCCCCCCCCCCCAGGCCCCCCCAGGCCCCCCCAAGCCCCCCCAAACTCCGCCTATGGGGCATGGCAGAGGAAAGAGCTTACTGGAAGCAACACAATGCAAAGTAAACCACCAGAAAAGGAGGGTCAGAAAATCAGGTAAAGGCAAAGGCGGAGGCCATAACATTGCCATGCTATCAGAGAGCAACATCAAGCTGTTATCCTTTCTTGTAGTACTGCAGAAACACCCCTGTTAGGGCTGGTATATACAGAACACATTTTTGCATTGAAAAACGTGAGGTGCGGGCCGTGGAATGGGGAAAAAATTCAAGGTTTCTAGATGGCTTTTTTTAAAAAGTGAACTAATTTAACTTGAGCGCAGTGTTTTTATAATGCAGTGTCATGCCCATGACGCTGCAAAAAACAAAAGTGCAATTGTCTTGTGTATCTGTCTAGCCTGTGTTTACACAGAAAAACAAACAAAAAAGTAGTTCATTGGAATGGAAAAATGTGTTTTGTGTGAATGGCACCTTATGCTGTCATAGACAGTGGTAGCTCATATATCCTGAATCAAGTGTCCATGTGGAGGAAGTGGAAAGATGATGTTGAGACCTGGAAATCCAACAGAGGACTGTCATTTGGTCTTGCCAATGGCCAGTTATAACAAGCATTTGGGGAGGTCAGTTGGGAATGTACACCGCAAGAAAATACATACCCTGTGTAACCCGCAGCTACCCGTTTATAGCGTGATAAATTTTGGGTACAAGTGATCTATCTGTGTCTAGGACCAGCTTACAGAAGGGGGGGGGGGGGGTTCGACTCACTGGAGTATAGGAAATTTATAACAGAAATCGAAGAAAGAAAACACTCATACTTGTCGGCAACTGTTAATTACTAAGAAATTAAATGTATTGTTGGTGAATTAAATGAAATTAAGTGAATCTTTGTACAAATAAAATAATAGAAATAAACCCAAATAAAGAGCAATAATAAACAATTCAGTTCACAATTCACACTTCAGTTGAATTTAAGAATTCCAATTATTGAATCAATATATAAGACTCAAAACAGATTTCACAGTGTAAAATGTGTGACCAGAAAAAAAAAAAAGGTTCAGGGCCCAGTTTTTCAAAAGTAATCCACTAGGATTTTGGATAATGGATTGGATCAAATCTTGCAAATGTGTTTTTCAAAAGAAAAAACGGATTACATAATCGGATTAGATCACGTAATCCAATCTTGTTTTTGATCCGGATCAAACCTTTAGTTTGGGTTTTTCAGAACTTTTTTGTAGGATTTGGATCACTTTGATCCAAAAAATCTGGATTAAACTGATCCCATCAGAAGGGTGGATTCAGCGTGGATTTCATGGCCAAAATGTAATGAAAACTTTAAAAACATATCAAATAATACTATATTTGGATCATGCAGTATCTTACAAGATATCCTATTTATTCATAAGGTTTTAATTTTATTTGTTCATCCGTCAGGCTACAGTGATTAGGTAGGCTTTAACGTATTCAGTCTTTCAGTGTAGGCCTACAGCAAAGTAGAAAGAGTTTGGCCTCATAAAATAATCCCCCAAACAGCTGTCAAAATTGAGCAAAAACAATACATTTTATTCTGTCACTAATTGATATATATATATTCATCACAATCGAAAATATTTTTGTTTTTAGAATATTTATTAGTGATGCATGGCATTGAATGGCAATCACTGATTTTTGAAATCCAAAACAAATCCAAATCAGAAATAGTGTCTAACTCCTCAATGTACAGTGTTTGTGTTGTAGGTCTCAGATGAGCGGACTGCTGGAAGAGGATGGGGTGGGGGTTTTCTTGTTTTTAGTTTTTTTTAAATGTGTGTGTTTTCATTTCAAATAAAAATAAACTTATATTGACCCCCACACTGGCTATTCTACTTGTTGCTCTTTACATATCTGTAGTTCTACATTGTGATTTCCTATCCTGTTTGAGCACTGGTTATCCAGATTTGGTGATCCTGAAAAGTTCCGATCCGGATCAGATTGATCCAATCCGATGTTGCTTTAAAAAACTGGCTCCAAAAGTAAGCTGGATTACGTGATCACGGATCGCAAAAAAAGGATTACTAAATCCGGATCAATTTTATCCGGATTAAACCTTTTGAAAAACCGGGCCCAGGAGTCAGATTCAGTGTCCAAATGTCACTGAATGTTTAGTTCAGTTTCAGTTCCACTTCAACAGGAAAACAATCCCAACGAGTGATCCAAGGAAAATCCAAAGGAAAAAAAAAACTAACACAGTTCAAGGTGAGTATTTGTCCTACCAGTTCAGCAAAATGATCATTCAATTTACTTCCAGGTACGGGATTGGCTCGCCATGTCCAAACCACAGACAGAACATCCACAGCAGGGACAGATCAGGATTCGGTCGGGCATTACTCAGAGGAATAGAAGAAAAATAAAGAAAACAAAAAAAAACGGCCTTGCAAAAACAAAGCCAAAAACAATCATTATTCATCGGTTCAATAAACTCTTTAAATGAAATAAATGACCCGTTTCCTTACTCAATTTCCTATACACTGAACATAAATGCTAATCAACCACATGTTCACTCTTTGTACATTGAAACCTATGCACATGGTTAGCAAAACTAGCGTCACATGCAACACATTTCTTTACGAACAAAATAACTTCAAATAACATATATATATATATATATATATTCTGAACAATTAGACATTTACACAATAATTATGCAAATACAGATTAGATGTATACTAATCCATGAACCGTTTTCAGATGCATTTCTTTCACATTACATTCTTAAATAACAATTTTCCATATTTCAAAGCCACTTAATACATGTATTACAACAAAAATGATACTCACCAAGGAAAAGGTAAGTGAAAGACAAAAATAAAATAAAGTTTCGTTGTGATTTGGCCTTAATCCAAATAGTTTTCTTCTTTTCACGTATATCTCTAACTTTTCCCGTTAGTCTCGTTTTCTCTTTCCGTCTGCTTCTATCACCTTTAAAGCGTTACTTATAAGCATATTTTCACTTAAATAATCTATTTTTAGATTATTTATATTCTTTTGAAAGCTATGATATCGCGTCAGTCTCGCATCAATCTGCGTCTTTCTTTTCCTTCGCTACACTCTCAGCTGTTCTCGTTCGGTCTCTGCACTCACTTCCAGGAGGCGGGACTAACCTCCGACCTCATCCAATCAAAACTTCCTTTTGCCAGTTTTGTTTTTCTAGATTTATATTTATTATATAATATAAATTAACTTAAATATGCCTTCTTTTGTTTTAATACTAAACAGATATGAATAAATATAAAATACTTATAATTACTAGTGACCTAATCAGTGACCTGGGTTACACCTGCTTTTCGTTATGAGGAATAAAGACTTATCATTATCCTTGATTTCCTTATGACATCTGGCCTAAAACTTGACTTCAGCAGTTATTCTTCATTGCCTAGACAGGAGGACTCATCAGAACATATTTACTATGTTGTGCAGAATTACTTTTTGTTAGTTGTTTTTGTTAGGTAGTAATTTGCAAGTGGTTATTCCCAAGAACCTTCTTCAGATATTCCTTGAATTTGCCCATAATAACCCACTGAGTGGACATTTGGGGCGTATGAAGACATTACATAGGTTGTTCAATGTGGTATACTGGCCAGAAATTCGATAGGATGTCAGGAATCAGTGCAGGCAAGGTCAGGTTTGTAAACAGTCTAAGCCACATATATCCAAGCTCTCTGGACTACAATCTACACCAATCAAGGAACCTGGATATAAGGTGGGTATGGATCTCATGGGCCCTTTCCCAAAAAAGTTCTAAATTGAATGAGTACCTGTTGGTTGGCAGGAATTATTGCAGTAAGTTGGTGGAAATTGTTTGTGTTATACTCCACAAACACTCGTTATAGCAGACATTCTTATCTAGGAAATGTTTACTCACTGGGGTGAACCGACTTACCTGGTATTATATTGAGGGCCTAGATTTACAGGAACAACAAAGGAAGTACTACAACCAGAAAAGACTGCAGGATATGTTTAAGGGGAAGGTCTCATTTGGGTTCATACTCCCCCAATGTTTCGGGCTGGGGATGCATTCATGTCAAAGTTAGCCCCTAAGTGGCAAAGTCCTGCAAAGGTGAAGGAGAACTGAACGAAGTTAATTATAAATTTGAAGTGTCAATAGACCCCATTCAAACTGAAATATGTCTAACCTTTACCTGAAGAGGGGGAGGGGAGTGTAACACAACTGCATAATGTGTAAAAGTCATGGCAAACTTGTCCATCTTCTTTTGCTGTAGTGCTACTCCCTTCAGGGAAAAATTAGGGAGGGTTCTAAAAGAAGGGCTTTCCTTTTAATAGAGTCAAGTAAGATTGTTTGAGAGAGATACTTGCATGGCTTTGAATGTTTGCTAAAAACAACTCTATGCAACTTTATGCATTATCTTATAATTATGAACATCTTTTGTTCTACAGCTCAATGTAAGTTAAATATAGTATATATTTTGTAATTCTGTATTTGTTATTACTGTGAATTGTGTATTCTGATTTGCATATTTGCTCAGAGGTTTCTCTTTTGGCCTTATTCATCATTCATCAACATTATGGACACTTCATCTGTACTATGATTTGAACTTGTATACACATTTGATCACTTCTTTCCTGAAAAGTGTTTTAAGGTTTGGAACATTTCATGTTGGATTTCTAATCTACATTTGATGAACTTTTGAAACATTGCAAAATACTCACCTATTTAATTGAACCATCTTAGACTGATGAGAAATTGACTTTATCTCTGCCTGAAATCAAACTTGTTATGGTTGGACTGAAATTTTTGATGTGATGTTTTGCTGATATCGTTTCTTTTGTATGTTTGCCAGGGTTATCTACTCTTAAAACTTAAATACACTTAGCACTGCTCTTGGATGTATAGATCCCCTTTATTTTAATGTGACCTGTTACAAGCGGTTACGCAACTCATTCACAAAGTTGAGAGAATAAGACTGCCTTCAGTTTTACATGTTTATACAAGAGAAAATTCACTAAAAACACAATTCTGGTTCAGGGAACAGAATGAAGCACATCGCCGTTGTCGCAGAGCCAGTTACCACACCCCTCACCTCATCACCACCAGCTCCACCCACACAATCACAATCACCGGAATTCTAAACACCTGGTCATCATTACCCGCACCACATAAATACTCACCTCATAGTCAGTTCAGTGTCTGGTCTCGTCATTCCATGGCACACTCACCTTGCTGCCACTCACCTTGCTGCCACTCACCTTGCTGCCACTCACCTTGCTGCCACTCACCTTGCTGCCACTCACCTTGCTGCCACTCACCTTGCTGCCACTCACCTTGCTGCCACTCACCTTGCTGCCACTCACCTTGCTACCGTCCCAGTTACCTGTCTGCCCGGCTGTTTCCTGTCTTCTCGTCTGGTTCCTCGTTCAGCGCCCTGTTTCCCGTATCTGCCATCAAGTGTTTGTCTATCTGCAACAAAAGAACAAGTCATCGGTTATCGTCTCAGATAAGTCACCATATATCTTCAAAGACTGTTTGACTTACCTGCTTCACCTGATGATACTGTTGTACCGCTGTCTGCAAAATAAAGACTTTATATACTTACCTCTGTTCCATGTCTGTGTCTGACAGCCGTTAGCACGCCAGCATTGCTTCTTCACTATTATACTACTTGGGATCTCTGCAACATTCACTCAGTTGATGAAATCAGCTGGAACCCAATTAACAGTATGCAAACAGGAGGGAGACAAAGAGAGAAAGAGGAGAGCAAGTACACAACTGTCATGGTTGCTTGCAGCCAGACGAAGAATAAAGTTCCAACACAAAGTTTATTGAGAATTATTCAAAATGCAGACAGGCAGGGCAACACACACTAAATACAACAGTGACCGGAAAAATACTGAGTGAACAGAAGGAACTTAAACTAAAATGAACAGCTGTGACGATTAGTGTTAGTCTCCATAGTAACTGAGCAGTGGCGGGAAAAATCATATGAGATGAATACAAACTAAAAAACAAAGTCCATGATAACTAAACAAACTGAACATAACTGTGACATTACACCACTCTCTGGATGATGGATCCTCAGGCGCAGAAGGAGAGCCACTGCAAACGAGCGACATTGCTGGCACTGGAGACCTCGGCAACGAGTGTCGGAGGCAGAGCTGGTGTGATGGAGGACAGAGGCGACACCAAAGGGAAAGAGAAACCCATTGCAGCTGTAGGGTTGGAGGGATGGAACACAGCAGATGGCCCATAGATCGGTGGCAGAGGTAGAGTGATGACTGACCAAGGGGGAGTCGGTGGGATGAGGGAACCCAGTGGAGCTGAAGGTGAAAGGAGCCAAGGCGCAGCTGACTGGTTTATGGGCTAAGATAAAGCGAAGAGATCTGAGGCCAGAGGCTCGACGTCATAGCAGGGCTGTAAACATCTGGCAATGGCGAGACAGGAGAACTGGCTGCGCTTTGCTGTGATGGCGACAACAGAAATCTTGACAGTATAAAGGTAAGTATAACATTCATTTCATCAATGTGCATGGACTAAGTCACAGTTCATACTGTTCTTAGTGCTATCTAGAAACACAGATGATGAAGGTATTGGGTGGGATAGAGTGGGAGTTGTTAACTCCTTATTGAAATTTATCAGCCAGTCCTTATTGAATATCTCCACTACTCCTTTGTCCACTGATGTTGTGGGCTCACACCCATGGTCAGACTAACGATAGAACTCCACTTCCGGGGCGAGGGTCAGGTCTGTCCTCTTTTCCTTGGGGTCTGGTTGACACGTCACAGTGAGCAGTAGCTCTTGTCTGCGGAGGGCTCACATGAATCCATGGTCGATAGTAGTGATTTTGGCCCTGGGTCTGGCTGTGTTCTGGACCAGGGCTGGACGCTCTCCAGACACCTAATAACAGATTCCGTTAAGTCCAGAGATGTCTGGGAGGTCAACATGTTGATGGAAATCAGCCCCAATCCAGAACAGGTTCCTCAGGGTTGCATCGTCGAAAGGGCTGGGGAGTGCAAGATGACAGAAGATTGTAGAAAAGTTCAGAAAATCAGTGCTCTCCTGAGCCACTGAAATAAATCGAGCTCTTAAATCTATTTTGCAGGCAGACAGAAGAAGAATATATTTCCAACACAAAGATTAATGAGATTAATCCAAAATGCAGACAGGACAACACAACCTAAATGCAAAGGTGACCGGGCAAACACAGTGAACAAGAGGAACTAAACCCTCTGACCCTCTTCGTTTAGGAGTCACACTTGCCTTCTTCATGGCCAAAAGTGACCAAAGGCTTGAAATGTAATGTTTTTGTTTTTCAGGAAAACCAATGTTTTAGTTTGATAATATTTTTTGATTATTATATAAACTTTTGAGAGTATTTTTTGATACTATGCAATATTTATTCAATTTTGATTAGCTATATTTCCCCATTGAAAATAATACACAATTTTCTTCTATTCTATATTTTAAAGCAGTATTCCATGTTAAATAGAAACAAGGCATTTAATATCCATTTTGTTGAAGGTAGATTAGTGCCGTCTGGTGGGGGTAAATGTAATGCCATGGTGTAACCACTAGATTCCTATATTAGGTCTATATAAAGTGGCTTATAAATTCTCCAGTGGTTGTTAGACACAAATACTTTATGTTTTGGATTTGGATTTATACTTGGACATTATCAAAGACTACTTTTTGTCAAGGTTTATATTTTTTTGGTTTGAAATGTTGATTTGAAGTGTTGGTTTTTGCATTCATTTTAGTACAGTCAAACCTGCACTTAGAGGAGGGCATTTTGTTACAAAACATCAAAATTCAATAACAAATATGACAAGAATGAAAAGGTATGTTTTATTACAGCTTAATAAATCTGGGTCTGATCTGATTTCAACCTCTTATTTGAGTTTTGCCTCAATTTTACCATATTGTTACAGCCACACCAGTTCATTTTTGTCAGTATAATGGGTGTGATGTGTGTAAGTGAGTGTATGTTTGAATGGGTGTGTCTGTTTTGTACTATCAATGTTTCTGAGTGTAACCTCTTTCTTACATTTTTTAAACTGCTTTGTTGCTCAATTATTGATTTTATTTCACACATTTGTATAAACTTACCTTTCAAAGCAATCACAGGTAGAAGGTGAGTATCACACACACAATCAAGACAAGTGTTGTCTTTATGCTTGTCCAAATTACCAGGTGACTGGCTGCAGGTTCGGGTGATTTGAGTGAGAGAGGGTGACTGAGTGTTTATGTGACAAGTTTATTGCAGTACATTATAAAGCTGCTTGCAATAATAACATAATCAGTCTATATGATTAGATTCCTTAAAATCATCAGTGAATGCTTACTTATCCTACTTGTCTCTATCCTCAAAACCTGCATACCCTAACCAAATTTAACCTTGTGATCACTTAAAGGTGACCTCAAATCCAGGAAGGGAGCCATAATGAACATTGCGGTCAATATGCCAGCTTGTCTGTCAACTTTGGACACCACATCCATTTGAATTACAGGTTTATTAAATAACCATTAGGCACTTTATTTCCAATTTTTATATTTTATTTATTTTTGTTCAAAATTAATGGCTTTCCAAGCTGATATGATAGGGAGATAGGGCCAAAAATTAGATCAATTTCTACTGAAATTCTAGTGCCCTTACTTTACACATTATATTTATGTTCTGTTTGGTGGAGGGTCAATATCACTGTAGCTGCCTTTTGCTGTACATAACTTATTTGCCATGATAACATAACATAAAAATGACTATCAATCAGAATCAGAAATCAGAAATACTTTATTGATCCCCGAAGGGAAACTCTTTGTTACAGCAGCAGCTCGTCTTTACATCAATTCACACCGGAAGTACTAGAAAGAAAAAATACTAATAAATACTATACACTATAATATAATAATACAGGTCAGAAATAAAAATTAAGTACCAGGTGAGTGTAAGTATAAAATAAAGTATGAGTGGAATAGAATATAAGATAAAATAAATAAAATAAAATAAGTGTGAAGTACAATTTGGTTGCCGGTTGGTAGAGATATATAAATCTATAACTAGAATATTGCACAATTATTCAAGTATGGCAGAGATGTAATGTTCAATGTCCAGTTTAATGACTTGGGGTCATACAGACTCACACTTAGAGGGAGGAGTTAAAGAGTTTGATGGCCACAGGCAGGAAAGACTTCCTGTGGTGCTCTGTGGTGCTTTTTGGGGGGATGAGTCGTCCACTGAAGGTACTCCTTTGTTTGACCAGTATGTTATGGAGAGGGTGGGAGATGCTGTGTGTTATATAAGGGTGTGTTATATAAGGCTAAGTTTTTATATTTATAACAAAAGTATTACTTGGCTCTTTAGATACATTTTCTATATATATATGTATTTTGTTTTGTATAAGAAGATGTGTCTTATTTTGTTATTTCCGATGCACTGCTCATTAAATTTGAAATTTGAGTAAAATATAGTCAAATCATAACATTTAGAAATTTTATTTTCCTATTAATATTTTATTAAATAAGAGATTACTCAATTTGAGTGTACTGATCATTTTGAAATAAAAACAATATTTTTGTTTAAAAAATGAAGAGTTTGTCCATGTACCTTCAATGGTTGTCCATCCTCTCATATTGGGGAATCCATCCCTTTGAGGAAAGGCCATCCCCTTTAGTGACATCAGAACAACAGATTTTTTTTCTCTCTTCAGTGGTGGGAATTTCAACGGCTGAGAAGTTGGTGACTTTCCAATTGACAAATTTTCTTTGTGAGTTAGCTTACTTGTTTTGCCGAAGCTTAACATGTCTATCCTGTGGGCATAAAATATGCGGGAAATGATTAAATACAATATTTTCAAAATATGCAAGTTTAAATATACCAAATTCTCTTCAACAACCAGACTAGATATTAAGCTTTTCGGTTTGTTGTAAGCCAATATGCTAACTGAAGCTCAAAATGTCCAACCTGTCATTTTCCCAAAAGGTCCACAACATCAGAGTGAGTTATATAATTGTGATTGAGAATGTAATTATATTATCTTGTTTGAAGTAATGTTGAATAGGGTGGACATAGCATTCATTTGTAGTTAATATTGCAATAGAAATGTAATTTTATAATTTATAGATACATCTGCTGTAGATAATACTTTGTAATTTATAAATGATTTATTGATTGTGTTATTCTTTGTGAATGAACCGTTTGAGATTTATTTTCAGAAATTTGTTTCTCTGTGTTCGTTATTTGGTGTTTACATGAGGTTTATAGTTAAAGCTGCAGTCCGTAAGTTTTCCTTTAGCTGCCTTCTCTCTTTGAACCCTGAAATTGTAGTTTTTTGTGGAGTTATCTTTATGTGGGTTGTGCATCGGCACGGCTCCTCAGCACGGACGAATCTAATGTTTTGAGGTGTACATGTGGGTGGTCTATCAACACACCAGTTGTCAACGATGATTGTCATTTTGAACTTGCTAGATTACAAACCACCATCAAAATGACAAGTTTAATTATGTTCTAGCTGCTGTAAGAAGAGGCTACACACACACACAATCTGCCACCTGCTGCATCCACACACACAATATAACCTGCTACCCGGAACTGCTGACGCAACGTAATGATGAATGGTGGAAGCTGGAATTTCCCATGTGATCCTACCAGTACAACTCAAATTATAAAACATTACTACAAGCTTACCGTTGTGAATCAGGTAAAGAGATCGTTTTGAAACTGGCTGGTTATGTACTTGCTCAAAAATTGATTTTGGATCATTCTTAACCAAAAAAAGATACGGACTGCAGCTTAAAGATGTATTGAATCAAAATGAATTAAATTAAACTAAACTAAAACGAATAAGTGGAGGGGGTGGGGGGGGTTATATAATTGTGATTGAGAATGTAATTATATTATCTTTTTTGAAGTAATGTTGAATAAATGTTTCATAGTCATATTTTGTCATGCTTTTGCTTTGCTTTATGTGTCCACCCTGTCATGTGCTGGTCCAACCTGTCATCTTGATATTTTAAAATAATATTTTAAATAATTTAATTATACCAATATAATCCAGTATGTTCAGTAGCTAGATGTGGGGGCAATAACATGCAAACAAAAACTGCATCCAAATATCACCCTTTTCTAAAAATAAAAAAATACATGTGCTAATTATATGAGTTCATTAAAAACACATGATTTGCATGAAATCTTTTATGTATTTATCATTTGAAAGCAAACAAATAACCCTGCTTAGGAAAGGGACATCATACCTTTCAGAAAATATCATTTGCATCTTAATATTGCAATGAAAATGTATTTAACAGTAATATATCTGTTACGTTCTGTCTTGTCTTTTGCTCTTTGTTTTGGTTTTGTTCCCGCTATTCGTTTGCCTTAACCCTCTGGGGTCTGAGGCTGATTTGGGGTCCTGGAGTAGTTTTAAATGCTCTGACATTTGTGCTTATTTCAGCTACTAATAACATACTATTGGCCAACATGTAATTTTGCTGTATTCAGCACAAACTCTGCTACAATAATATGTGAGCAAAATAGATGTACATGTTTGCATTATTTTAAAAATAAAGATTATGCGTGGTTAGTAAGTTTTGGCAAAAAAAATGCCCTTGCAATAAGGCCATAAAACACATACTGAATAGTTGTTCACAAGACTTTTGAGTTATCAAGCTTGTAGGCTAGAATTTTTACTACACAATGATGTGGAAATCATTCTGAATGCTTCAACACAAACAACAATATAATGATTTAAATGTTGTAAATCAGTTTTTGTGTCACCACTGCTGTATGCATAGGAGTGGTGATGGCCATGAATACATTAGCAATTCACACCAGGGGAGACAAAAGACACTCCCCCAGTGACTAACGGCCCATCCAAAGGCCAAAGCTGTGAAGCATCTTGAACTAAGAATGTAAGGAGATTCACAGAATTTAATCTGTTTTATTGTATTTACTTTATGTGTCACATGATCCTTCAGAAATCGTTCTAATGTGCTGCTTTATTATCAATGTTGGAAACAGTTGTGGTACTTTTTGCAAGATTTATTGATCAATAATAAGTTAAAAAGAACAGCATTTATTCAGAATAAAAATCGAAATGCACCCGTTCGTCATCTGAGTTGCAATCGTCCTCTGAGGAAAAGGTGAATTCTTCCCCGCTGTCCAGAATCATCTGAAGGGCTTCATTACCAGAGTAGCGTGCCATCCTCAAAACGCGATGAACGTTCAGTGAATCTTATGAAGAAACTTCATGTTTTTTATGGCATTGACCGGGGGGCGTGTGAGATGCATATGTGGGCGTTAACTCTCTGTTACAGTAATCGCCTCAGAATTTGTGTTTGAATAGCGCGCGCTCTCCGTGGGCGTGGTCACATTACAGATAATGAGCTGGCTCGCGAACGACTGATTTCTCTCCGTTTTCAAACAGATTACATAAACAGAGAATATTTGTTTTAGATTTGACTTACATGATTTAAAACCTGACATTTCAACGTTTATTTAGACATGCGTTTCATATTTGTGTGAATAGTATTCACGAAGTTACCGTTCATTTTCTTATGACTATCAGAATGGATTTCATTCGGAGAGCGATCGCAGCTCACGCATCATGTTAGTTTTGCTTATTTTGCAAAAAGCACAACATTTTGTTTTTACTATGAGTGTGCACAAGTCAAAGTAGACATTTCACAGATTGCAATGGTATATATCTCTTGATTGTATGTTCAAAATTGACGGAGCATTTTGAGTCTCTTTCACACTGACAAGAAAAAAGTGAGTAAATCACGCCGGCGTGACGGCCGACCTCAGAGGGTTAATTGTCTTCGGTTGTGTTTAGTATTCATTCCCTTCACCTGTGCCCCAGTCATCACTTACTATATTTAAGTCCCTGTGTTTCCCTCTCGCATTTGTCAGTTATTGTTTATGTTGGAATTGCCTGTCGTCTATACACGTTCCGTTACAATATCTGTCCATGACAGGGTGGACATATCTTTTAGTTTATGCTCTGAATAATGACCACTAATTATTATCTAAAAATATGTTTAGAAGCTCAGCCATATATTTATTACAGTACTTAAGTGTCTACTATAGACATAAAGCGAATGGGAAATTAAGAGGAAATTTTTTGAGTATTGTGAGTAGTTTGAGGGTTGAAAGGCACTTTGCGGTGAGGTTGACCCTGGACATTTAGGTCGTTGATTATCTCCATTTCATTTAGCTCCTGTTTCTTCTCTTTGTAATTCTGTCTCCTTCTGCTTTGGAAGTGACAAGGGGTAAATCCATCCTCTGCCAATGGCTGAAAACATCCTAGTATTGTTCCTGGTATTCCTTGGAGACAACAACTTGGGACTTGCAGAGTAGTTTAGGAGTTTCCATCTCCTGAATTAGTGATTTGGAACTTGGACAAAAATGTAAGCATCACTAGAAGCAAGCCCTCATGCTGAGTGGTGTTGGAGCAAAGTCCCAGGATGATGTCAGCATTGGAGCCCTCCAGAAACACGAAAGACATGTCCTCAAAACGCATACATCCCCCACACAAATAATGATGGTTTTGGTGCAGTGAGTGATGATTCCTGTTTTTAGAGGTCTCCAAATTATGGAGTGAATTGGGAGTTTGATGGAGCTGGGGATCGACTGGAGGCAGAGTTGGTATGCAGTAAAGATTGAATCATATGAGCCAAATTTAACCCACCTTCTTATCTTACCGTCACATTTGCCCTGAAATCTTGGTTGATTAAACCTTGCTTACTCGAGGTTTGCCCACTTAGCAAAGCATGTAAAAGTCTGTAATTTTTATCATAGGTACTCTTCAACTGTGAGTGATGGAATCTAACACAAAAATCCAGAAATGATTTAAGTAATTAATTTGCATTTTATTGCATGTCATAAGTATTTGATACATCAGAAAAGCAGAACTTAATATTTGGTACAGAAACGTTTGTTTGCAATTACAGAGATTATACGATTCCTGTAGTTCTTGACCAGGTCTGCACACACTGCAGCAGAGATTTTGGCCCACTCCTCCACACAGACCTTCTCCAGATCCTTCAGGTTTCGGGGCTGTTGCTGGGCAATACGGACTTTCAGCTCACTCCATAGATTTTCTATTGGGTTCAGGTCTGGAGACTGGAAAGGCCACTCCAGGACCTTGAGATGCTTCTTACGGAGCCACTCCTTAGTTGCACTGGTTGTGTGTTTCGGGTCATTGTCATGCTGGAAGACCCAGCCACGACCCATCTTCAATGCTCTAACTGAGGGAAGGAGGTTGTTGGCCAAGATCTCACGATACATGGCCCCATCCATCCTCCCCTCAATACGGTGCAGTCGTCCTGTCCCCTTTGCAGAAAAGCATGCCCAAAGAATGATGTTTCCACCTCCATGCTTCATGGTTGGGATGGTGTTCTTGGGGTTGTACTCATCCTTCTTCCTCCAAACACGGCGAGTGGAGTTTAGACCAAAAAGCTCTACTTTTGTCTCATCAGACCACATGACCTTCTCCCATTCCTCCTCTGGATCATCCAGATGGTCATTAGCAAACTTTAGATGGCCTGGACATGCGCTTGCTTGAGCAGGGGGGACCTTGAGTGCACTGCAGGATTTTAATCCATAACGGCGTAGTGTGTTACTAATGGTTTTCTTTGAGACTGAGGTCCCAGCTCTCTTCAGGACATTGACCAGGTCCCGCCGTGTAGTTCTGGACTGATCCCTCACCTTCCTCATGATCATTGATGCCCCACGAGGTGAGATCTTGCATTGTGCCCCAGACTGAGAAAGATTGACCGTCATCTTGAACTCCTTTCATTTTCTAATAATTGCTCCAACAGATGTTGCCTTCTTACCAAGCATTAGGCAAGCTTGTCCTGTAGCCCATCCCAGCCTTGTGCAGGTCTACAGTTTTATCCCTGATGTCCTTACACAGCTCTCAGGTCTTGGACACTGTGGAGAGGTTGGAGTCTGTTTGATTGAGTGTGTGGACAGGTCTTTTTGTGCAGGTGTGTCATTCTGCATTTCAAACCATGAATAAAAGTGGTTGAGAGTATCTGGGAGGGATGTGTCATCGTCACAGGCCTGTGGCGGGGGCTTGTAGTCAGTGATGGTCTGAATGGCTTGCCACAGGCTCCGTGTGTCTTTGCTGTCTGTGAAGTGGTTGTTGATTTTTTGAGCATGTGGCCGTTTTGCCTTTTTGATGCTGCAGGACAGATTGTCTCTTGCTGTTTTGAGGGTTGCTTTATCTCCTGATCTGAATGTTTCATCTCTGGTACTGCTTAAATAGATCTTCTCCCCACAATGGCAAAAGTCCTAACATCATCTTATTCCCACAGATAAGTTCTCGCTAGCTTATGCCTCTGCAGAGCATGCTATTCAGTTTATTAGAACTGCAGGGAAAGGTGCATGGTTGGGAAAATCATATAACCATGCTTTTTGTCCTTACGCACCTCTCAATTGCATCTTTTTGGCGTCAAATATGTATTTTGCAATGCCCCTTCCTTTTGGTTGCCATAGTAGCCCTAAATATTCTCTGTCCAAATCGCTTTGCTCGATCCTACTGAAAACTTCACTTACACACTTCCTTTCATCCTTCATTTGTTAGATAATTTTTTTTGTGATAGACTTTACCTGTTCTTAGGAGGATTGTTTAAAGCTAAAAGATCTAATCTTAAGTCTCAAAATTCCCCTATTGGAAGAGAAATCTGTAGGTCCTTCCTCCTCCATAGATTTTTAGGGCATTACTCCATTACTCATTTGCCCTTGTATTTGAGTGTTTGCATTCTCCCCCGACGCAGAATCAACTCCTTCTCTTGAAAGTTATGAATGCGAGCCAGGATTATGCACGGCTTCTCACCATCGGCTGGCTTTGGCTGGAGAGAATGATACGCTCGATCCACTTTAACCGAGGAAAATGAGGAAAATGCTCTTCTCCGAGGATACAAATTCAGTGGTTATACCCTCCTCCTCGTTCTCTTGTATCCCTATGATCTTAATATTGTGTCTATTTGACCGAGCTTCTAAATCCAACACTTTAGCACAGAGCTGACTATTTTGTTTAGACAGCTCTGAGTACCTGGTTTCCAACTCTTGGATCCGTGCCTCAAAGTCGTTCGTAGCCAGTTCTTGATTAGCCACACGGGCCTGTAGCTCGGCCTGCAACGTCACAAGCTTCTGGAAATTGAGTTCAAAAGCATCAAAGCGGGCATTAACCCTCTCCAATATTGACTCGGACATTTCTTTGCATATCTCTTTGCACATAGCATAAGCGGTGCGCGGTAATTTTTTAGACGTGTCAGGCGAGCTAGCTCCGGAAACTTGGTCATCAGTGTTCCTAACTTTGTTGGAGGCACTCGGCTTCTGCATTTTTAAGTCGAGACAAAAGTTCTCTAAATACATAAAGTAAACACACTTTGATGGCCTAAAACTAAATAAAACACGGTAAAATAATAAATTGTCGAGGCCTTGGAGAGGAGCCCTTACAAAACACGTCTATACCTCAGACATGCGCACAAGCACCCCCAATGGTTTGTTTCTGAATGACTTTATCATGACCCACTGACCTGGGATGATTGTGTGTCCACCTTCTGGTGGAGTCTGCCAACACGACTCAACTCTCTCTCTGGCTCTCTGTACTGCCTTTGTGAGGTTTTCACGGTAAGTTATCAGGGCATCTGAGGCAATGTGTACATCAGCATTTCTAAGATCAATCAATACCTGGCATCTGCATTGGCCGTCCTGTAATAATCTCATGAGGGCTCAGTCCTACTGATCTGTTAGGTGATGCTCTCATACTACACAGTACCGCTGACAGTGCCTCAACCCATGATACTCCTTCCTGCTGCATTTAGCTTAGCCTGGTTTTGTTTGTTCTGTTTGCTCGTTCAACCTGTCCTGATGCTTGTGGCCTGTAAGCGCAGTGAAGATTCCACTTAATCTTCAACATTTTAGACACGTCCTTGACTACCTGTCCTGTGAAGTGTGTACCCTGATCTGAGTTACTGTAATCTGGTAATCCCCATCTGGGAATGAAATCAGTGACAAGACATTTAGCAGTATGTGCAGCTGTAGCACATCCTGTTGGATAAGCTTCTTTCCATCTCGAGAACTTTTATTATTACTACCAAAACGTCAGTTTTTCCCTTAAAAGGAGGCAACGATATGTAATCAACTTGCAAGTGACAGAATGGTCCTGGTGGAGCTGAGGTATGTGTTGCTGCTGTAGTTGCTGCTGGCACATCATTATTTTTCTGACATGTAACACATCTCTTGACTGTTTCAGTGGCTACATTTCTGAATTTTGGATTTCACCAGTGATTTGAGAACCTGTGATTCATTGTTGCTGGACCACTGTGACCTAAATTGTCTATTTGTTGAGCCAAATATGGCAGCAGTGATTCTGGTGCAACATACTTTCCCCCTTTGGTCCAGCAGCCGAATGAATCCACTGTGGCTCCTTTGTCTAATCATGTCCATGCTTCAAATAGAGGAGTGTCTTTGTACAGATCAATGATTGATTCAGGAGGCAAAATTGTCTTCTGAGCTGTACTACCTGAACACACTTGTACAGTTGCATAGGAACAAGCTTGTTTGGCAGCTACATCAGCAAGAGCATTACCTTAAGCTTCCACAGTATTAGTTGTGAGATGTGCTTTCACTTTGTTCACCGCTAATTTCTTTGGAAGTTTCATGGGAAACATTAGATTTTTTACTAATCCAGCATGCTTAATGGGGGATCCAGCAGAAGTTAGAAACTCTCTACTTTGCCAAATGACACCAAAGTCATGAATTACCTCAAAAGCATACCTTGACTGGAGCACGCTGTAAAACAATTTTCGTGCCTGTGAGGGTTGTTAACCATTTGCCCCAACGAGAGGAGGTGACAGAAGTGACTTTTGCTTGATTCATTAGTGCAGACACTGCGTGAGGGCATCTTTACGTTTATAGTCTGTTCTAACACCATTCCTGATGACGCCAGAAGAGCTAAATGAACTGCCTGTGTAACGAGTTATTGAGAATATAATTTTAATTATATTATTTTAATTATACTGCCTGTCCTGACCCCCACGGGCAAGTGACGTTTTATTGTGGCCATGTGTTGATGTAAAACAGATTCTCTCTACAAGTCTCCCTGACTTCAAAAAGATCGGAATCACCTCGGATCAAATTCTTCCCCCCACTCAAGCCCAGAGCTTGTGGGACAAGAAGACCACGCACACACATAGAGACATTCATCAAAATGTGAATATTCCAAAGTGTTTTTCATGTGTTTTTCTTTTTGTATGCATGTCTCCATATTACCTACATTTAGTTACATCTGTTAGCTCTGTTAGTTTCACTCTAAATGCTCATATTCAAGTGTAAGAATGTATATGTGCTGTAGAGATTCCTAAACCCCTGATTCTTGGATTCAAAACGTTCCTCTGTGAATTTCATAACTAGACATTGGTGTTATATCATGATAATATGCATTATTGTACTTTTAAGGTACTTTGGAGGAAAAAGGACTCAGTCAGACACCTCAGCAGATCATGCAAATTAGGCCATAAAAAGAGACAAAGGAAAGTTCTCCCGCTAAAAGTCCATGTTCTCTATTGGTCCGAAAGCCCAAAATATGTGTGCCCAGAGTTATCTTTATAACACCTAAACACGAGCTCATCCATGCTCAGTCACTTCCCATCTTAGATGAGACATTCTTCTTCTTTTATTTTCCAGCATTTTGCAAACAGTTAATTCCGTTTTGAAACTCCCGCTGAAGATTCGACCTCAGGAAGAGACCAATCGAAGCTCCAGCTCCATGCACTGAAGTTTGAACAGTATTCACCACAGCACAAAGTACTAACGCAAGTATCTGAATTAATTTTCGATCCGATTTAACTTAATTGTCTGAAGTGATTTCGTTGCTGGCTCTCAAAAGGTTTAACTGTTTGTAATCTTGCCTTCTTTGATCAACCTCTTTCCTTTCTTTACTTTCGCTATTATATTGTATGCTTTGCTTAGATTTAGTTTTATGTATTCATGTGTAATATATATATATATATATATATATATACACTCATATATTAAACACATTGTATTCAATTGAAAAGAAAATCGGACTGATAGTTTTGCTGCACAAAACAGACCGGTCTTTCTAAAATTAATTCTAAAGCTAGAAATAATTGTAGACCACTGTATATGTCAGACACAGATTAGATAGAAGGTCAGTATCAAGTTCTTTATTTGAATAGCAATGCAAACAGAAATCACCGGAGAATTGGGATATCAACAGAACATAAACAGTCCTTGTCTTTGGAGACAGAATGATACTTGCGACGTTTGGAGAGGATAGGAATCCTGGAGAACAGATGGAGATCGCTGGGCGGAACGGGCGAACGTGAAACAAGCAGGTAGTCCGAGGGAGTAGAGTCTGTGTGTCCATGTGAAAACGAGACCAAACAAAGAGTGACTGGAGAGGTGAGTCTTTATAGGAAGTGGTGGTGATGAGGATCAGGTGCAGGTGATTAGAACTCCGGTGAGGAAGAACGGGTGGCTGAAAAAGGTGTGGGATCGGTGGTGGGCGTGTCGGCAGGCTCCGTGACAGTATATTAATAATTAATTATAATTCGTTGTAATTGATTATCCATATATACCTAATTCCCTTTGTGGTTGATTCATATTCATAATTAATCATAATGTGTTGTGATTCAGTTGTGAATATATTTCATCCATTTGAGCAATTTACTACAGCAGGAAGCACAGAGCACAGTTGTAGTGGAGCCAACAACTTCAAGGTTATCACGCCATTCAAAATCACCAACTTTTCTGACAAAGCAGTCACCCTAAAGAGAAATTAGCAAATTAGTAGATGTGTTCCCGTGTGTTGCAGTGGAAGATTTCAAACTCTTTCAAGGGCTGAGTCGAGCTGAAGTGTTAGTGGAGGAGAATCAGCGTTCACCTAATTCATCAGCTGATTTCAGACATATATTGGAAACTATTGGTCTCGGTGATCTGGACATCCAGTCTTGCTCTGTCAGCCATGAGTCAAAAGAGAAGTTGGTGCAGTTACTGGAGAGATACAATGATGTGTTTTCCAAGCATGCATTGGACTTTGGCGAAGTGAAAGGGTTTGTTCACTGCATTCGGCTAATGGATGAGCACCCATTCAGACTCTACCAAAAGTTGCGGCAAGTTTTGTCCCAGATGGAAGAACAAGGGATAATCAGGAAGTCTGTAGTCGAGTATTCTTCGTCGTTAGTCCTAGTGTGGAAAAAGGATGGCAGCCTGAGGATATGCACAGACTTCAGATGGTTGAATGCAAGAACAATAAAGGATGCACACCCACTTCCACACCAGTCTGACTGCTTAGCTGCTATGGGTGGAAACACACTCTTCAGCACCATGGACCTGACGTCAGGATTTTATAACATACCTATGGCCGAAGAGGACAAAAAACACTGCGTTTATGACTTCTGTAGGGCTGCACAAGTATAATAGGATGCCGCAAGGGCTATGCAACAGCCCAGCCTCTTTTATGAGGATGATGGTAAGCATCTTTGGAGACTTCAACTTCAGCAGTTTATTATGTTACCTTGACGACCTATTTGTGTTCGCTCCGAATGAGCAGGACACATTAGAAAGATTAGAGGTTGTGTTCAGTCGTCTGAGACCGTAAAATCTTAAGCTGAGCCCTAAGAAATGCCACCAAATGAAAACCTCTGTAAAGTTGTTGGGTCACATTATAGACAGAGATGGGAGTTTCTGTAGATCCTGCTAAAGTTGAAATTATCTCGAAGCTGTCCAAGTTTGATTTGATGGGAGATGATGTACTCCATCAGTGCGGAGAATTAAATTAGTCCTTGGTATGATCTTATATTACCAACGTTTCATTCCTGGATGTTCTACCTTGGCGAAGCCACCTTTTGCTCTCACAGCTGGGCAGAGAAGGAAGAGAGGAAGCAAAGGAGAAACTAAAGCAGGAACTTACAGGAAGCTCATGCCCGCAGATTGGACTGAGGAATGTGATCACGCACTATGTAGCCTCAAAGAGAGCCTGTATGAAAGTGTGGTTTTAGCACACCCTGTCTTCACTCGACCTCTGATTTTTGCAATCAATGCTTCACTGGATGGTTTGGGAGCAGTATTATATCAGGTGCCTGCAGGCGAAGGGCGAGCTTGTCCAATCGCATTCGTGAGCAAGACCCTGAGCAAGTCACAGAGGAACTATCCAGTTCATAAGCTCGCATTTCTGGCACTCAAATGGAGCGTGTGCGAGAAATTTAGCCATTGGTTAAAAGGCCGAACATTTACGGTGTGGACAGACAATAATCCGCTCACATATGTTATGCCCAAGGTGAAACTTGATGCTTGTGAGCAATGTTGGGTGTCCAAACTGTTACACCTGCACTGCTCTAAGACAAGGGCCCATCCCTTGAGTGACTGTCAAGTTTACCAGAATAGTCATGAATTGGGCGTAAACTGCCCCCACGATCTTGCATTAGACATGCAGTCATAAAACCTAAGTGTTCATGGACATAAAGCACAAATGGCCTATCAGATTGTGCAATTCCTAATGCTGGTGCTTGACATAGTGCTCTCTTCAAATCATTGAAAGCTTTGAGCTGAATTTCTTCCACGCAAACAGTATCAGAATCTTTAACTTGGCCTTTGAACAAGTCATAGAGAGGCTAAGCAATTGAGCCATATTCTTCAATCCAAGGTCTACAGTAATCTGCTGTACCTAAAAAGGATCTGAGTGTTTTAATTGCATTCGGCGGAGGTATAGCTTTGACTGAAGCAGCTCGATCCTGTGTAATAGGTCTTTGTCCTGCACCAATTGTTTGACCCAGAAATGTGACTTAGTTTTTAGCAATTTTAGCTTTGTGAAAGCTGCATTTGTGTCCTCTTTTATGCAAATAGTCCAACAATGCTTCCAATTCAGTTTGATGTACCTCATGATCTGTAGAGGCAATCAAAATATCATCGACATATTGAATCATAGTGGACTGCTTGACTGGACATTCTGGGTCACACAAATCACGTCTGACAACCTGATTGTTACGTGACGTGTTAGTCCAAAGAACGCACGAAGATGAGGAATGAACAGAATGTGTCTTTTAATGACAAATCCAGGAATATATGAACACCAAACACGTCATTACACGAAGGATAACGGACAAGGAGTGAAGGAAACACAAGGGTATATATACAGACACTAATGACAGGGACACAGGTGAAAGACATAACTGATAATGAACAAATGAAGACAGGGAAGGAAAACTGGGTCACACGAGGAACACATGACAGGACAAACAGGCAGACAGGAAAACACAGACTCTAACACTGATGGTATGTGGTTGGGGAATTCTGAAATCCATTACAAATTGTAGATGGATCTGTTACTTGGGGGGTGATTTTATCAATATGTTTATTGGCTACTCTGTAGTCTATGGTGAGTCTCCATGTCCCATTGGATTTCTTGATGGGCCATATGGGTTAGTTACAGGGAATGTTGGTTTTAACTAGCACTCCTTGCTTCAGCAATTTTTCTACAAAAGGTTTGATTCCCTGTATAGCTTCCATATTGATCGGACATTGTTTGGTAACAGGAGGTGAAGTTCCTGTCAATTTGGCGGGTTCAACACTTGTTAAAAACCCACAATCATCCTTGGTTTTGGCCCAAATTGAATGATTCTGTAAGGAAGCATACTCGGGAATGGTTGCATTATTGCAACCATTCATTACAGTTACGGCACCAAAACTGTAGGAATCTTTTTCCTCGTCGAAGTAGAGACCAGGAGACCTTGGGATATCTTTCAAGCAGAAGTTACTCTTTTTTGAGAAACATGCTGTGCGTCGCTGTAGTCATCCAAGTCCCTCTAAGTTAGTGTACATTGTAGTATAAATACATTCAACAGGGAGGGATACATACAGTATAGCTGGAGACAAATGCCCGTTCGCAGCATTTCCCCAGCCCTTGTCTAATTAGCATAACGGTGTCATTCAAAAGCAGAGGGTGCTAATCAAATCAGTCTGACAGTATTTACTGTGTTTGATCACGGGGTTCTTTATAGTTTCCTGGTCAGTGACATCACCTGTCTATGACGTTGCGTCACGCCGTTGGACCGATTTCATATGTGCTTCATGACGCAATCATGCAGTGTTCTCACAGGGTTTAACGCAGCGTCTCGTTCCCTATTCAGGGAACTAAGGTTACATACGTAACTGAGACGTTTTAAGAGTGTATATAGTACATATTTGAGGTATTTATGCCACTCCAATAAATCAATAAGAGGGGGAAATCCTGTACAAAAAATGAAGGAATGATGTTCATTTTCTGAACCGGTTTTCCTTTTCTTTCAATTTACTATAGCCCTATAAGGGTGTGTTAGGCTACTGTAAATAAATTACTTAACAAATGTCTACAACCCCCCCCCCACCCCCCCCACCACCCCCAAAAAAAAAAAAACACATTATAGCATCCCCAACAAACAAATAAGAAATTACTTTAGTTAATATGGACATATAAAAAAAAAAAAATGTACAAATTTTAATAACTAATGTTAAATATAAAGGTCAGAAATATATTTGTTTTCAGTGTTTTTTAATAGGAGGGGTGTGGAGTGGATGCCTCCAACATAAATTTTGCCTAGGTCCTGCAAATGACTAGAACCAACCTAGGGTGCAGCGATATGTATTCCATGTTGAAATTCCATTGAGGTTGAAAATTCAGTGCTAAGTAATATTGGATCAACACTGATATTTCAATGCTGAAAAAGCATTCAGTGTTGAAAAAGACAAACATTGAATGAGAATCAGAATTTTGGTCAGCTTCTTTTCCCCACTGGTACTTGTACTTAGGCTATATATCAATCCATCTGTTCCATTATTGTTTAAACTTCTTTAAAAAATTACAATATTTCAAATATGAAACTCTATCATATGTTGTCAGTGTCCTCTTTGCTCGGCGATGTATTTTTCACTGCGTGAGAACATGATGTGTGGTGTAAGAGCGCATGGCTTGTTGGGCATCAATTGGACAATCATTAAACTGTCAATCATTACACTAACATGCATTTCACTTTGATTTTTTTCTTACACTACTCTTTTCTTGTTAGTTTATTATTTTAACAGACTCTTTAACTATTTCCTTTTTATAATTAATGTTATACAGGGTTACACCAAGCTTTTTTTTAACCCAGGACACTCTCATGTACTCTTGGCAGTAAAACTGGCTGAAGGGAGCTCAAGAACTATTCCTCATTTGCAGTGACCACTGCAACCAGGGGAACATCAGAACAGCCAAACGGTAGAATCCATGACAAGTCAGGTAAGCCCTGTTTCACTGAGTAAAGTCTCACTCTCCATATCAGTCAGGATATAATAATAATAATAATATTAATAATAATAATAATAATAATAATAATAAAAGCTGTACGTGCTATGGAAAAAAAATGATCTGTGGAAATTTACTTCAGTAGAATGCGTACAATACAGTTTTGCATGTTTGTGAAATTGAGCCTCTTGTTTGTGTGATGTGAGCAGCAGTTTTGAGCTTGTGTGTGAGGTTAATCTAGGACTGTACAATTAATTGAAATTGAACTGAAATCGTGATTTGGCTTAGTACGATTACGAAACTACAAAATTTTAATGAAATAAATATGCGCAGCATGTTTCATGGTGAAGTGCACTGAACAACGCAGATCGTTCGATTCGCATTACATTCGAGAAGGGTCTGTCTGCATAGCGCAGTACTACAACGTAGGCTACCTCAAGTTGCACCCCTTCAAGTTACGCTTTCCGCAAAGAAACAAGTGTGGACATCGTTGACTAAAAGAATCTTATAAAGTAAATTATTTTGTTTTATGAATGAAATGTGTATGAGATGAGCTTATATTCCTTTCAGCTAGCAGTAAAACTAAAAAAAAAAAGAAAACATCAAATTAATACAAACTCATGCAATTATAGCTAAAAACCTACCCCACACACCCAAACCTTATCCTAAACCTGTACCCCTTCCATAAAATTAAATTTATTGTAGTGTTTCATTGTTAAAACGAAAACAAACAGGATGACTATGGCTTTGTAGTTGTTATACGATCCGATGCCTTATCACTAGATGGCGATAGTGAAGCTTAAAAAGCAAGGAAAGTGAAGTAGAAGAGAAGTACTAGTGACGACTCAGCGATTGTGTCTAGAAGGGATACAGCTACAGCCAGAAGTGAGGCAAAATCTTAGGATAAAAAACTGTAAGTTAAATGTGCTACTAATCAAATCCCCGCTAGAAATTTTACGTTCCCAGCACGTTCTGAGAACGTCCCCGCTGGTGTCAAGGACGTCACCTGGTAACGTCCCCAGAACGTTCTGAGAAGGTCACGATGTCGAGTTCTTTAAAGGGATAGGGGACGTTATTTCGGGGACCTTAGCAGAACTTTCAGGACGTTCTCTGGACGTTTAGGGGACCATATTTTATTTAGAAATTTTACGTTCCCAGCACGTTCTGAGAACGTCCCCGCTGGTGTCAAGGACGTCACCTGGTAACGCCCCCGGCACGTTCTGAGAACGTCCCCGCTGGTGTCAAGGATGTCACCTGGTAACGCCCCCGGCACGTTCTGAGAACGTCCCCGCTGGTGTCAAGGACGTCACCTGGCCCCCGGCACGTTCTGAGAACGTCCCCGCTGGTGTCAAGGACGTCACCTAGTAACGTCCCCAGAACGTTCTGAGAAGGTCATGACGAGTTCTTTAAAAGGTTAGGGGACGTTATTTGGGGGACCTTGGCAGAACTTTCAGGACGTTCTCGTAACGTTTAGGGGACCATATTTTATTTGTTTTCAAGACCTTTGGGGGACCAACCTAGAATATTATTTTTTGTTCCTATTTAGGTATTTCCATCACATTTTTTGAATATTTTCAGAACCTTTAGTAACATTACAGGAAACTTTAGGGGATCAAACTATAATGTTACTGCAACACACACTGGTTCTTGGTCTGCAAAACCCAATCGGGCATAAGCACTGTATCTTCACACTTAACATATTAAAAGAAAAATACAAAGCAGGAATTCTTCATTCATTTCCATTGCGGGTGAGAGAGAGAGGGGGCAGAGAAAGCACAATCAATTCAACTGAATTCAAACGGGCTTTATTGCCATACACATCTAGAGCATGAACACAAAATAACAGTAATAGTGTAAAAAATAATGAATATGAATTAAAAAAATGTGTGCATGTGTGTGCGCATGAATCAGTCAATGTCATCTTCAGGATGTGCCCCGAGTTGATCTTCTGCTGCCTGAAAAAAAAGCATAAATAACAATATATACTGATCACTTCAATTACTTTTTAATGGTTTTTAATTACACTTAGGTATATACAGTGGTGCTTGAAAGTTTGCAAACCCTTTATAACAGCAGTCACCAACCTATTGATTGAGATGGTGGATCTTTATCACTGCCCCAGTAGACCCCAAAAATAATAGTAAAGCAGTAACCAAGGAAACGCTATATCATGGCTATCTGCTGTTAGAGAGTGAATTTGAGCCTCATTCAGACCCGCTGTCTTTGTTTCATGCAGATGTTTTATGTAGCAAAAAATAAAATACATAAAACCTAAAGTCAGACCATTCTGTTTTTGTTTTAAATCCTGAAATTCTACAATCACATTCAAATGAAACACAACTGCTCGTGCAACATATGTCTATCCTCTTTGTTTGGATCATGATTAAAATGCAGTGGTTGCCTCTTATTTCAAAAGACCGCAGGTCTTTGTGTTAAAGGATAGTTTGTTTGTTACAATTAATTAGCCAATAAATTTACTTTTAAAAAATCAGTATCAGAATAAGCTAAAAAAAAAAATTATAATGTTTCAGGTAGGTTTAGCACCACTGTATGTACTAAGTAAATAAGTGAAGGGATAAATCAAACAGTTATGCTATTCTAGAGATTTTATACATATACATATACATATACTCCTCTGCTAAATTGTCAGTGGGCATATCAATGTTGGTAGAATCATCAAAAAACACATCATCGCTACTGGAAGATTCTGTGTCCATATTCTCTGTGTCTACATCCATTGTATGATGTAGCAGTGTGTCGCCATTGACAGTCATGTGATTGATGCCAATATGGAAAAACCTTGTTTCATCATTGTCACTATCAAATTCTCCAGTCCCTGCATTTCTTAGGCCTGAGTCCTGGAGTAGCATAGTGTGTCTGGAATTGTGTGCTTCACTGTCTAGCATAGTACTAGGACCAGCTGCATTACTGTGCACATTTCTCATGTTTCTTTGCACCCTTCGCCATAGCCTTTGGTATTCTCTTTTCCTAGCTTCTGCAGGCATCCAGTTGTGTGACACAGCTCTGTGTTTTCTTCTCTGCAAATGGGTACATTGACATGGAAGTTATGAAAAAAACCTAAAGATCATTCATTTTGTATGCAAGCATTTTTATTACACACCAGGAAAAAAAGGATCATTACCATGTTATAAAGTTAAAATTGTATTGTTATAACTAGGGCTGGGCAGTATATCGAGTTCATACAATATATCAAAAAAAAATAAGCGATATGGTATGAGTCAATACCATTCATATCGATATACAGTGATTTGATATGAGCATGTCTGAATAATAGCAGAGGACACAGAGTGAGCTGCTGCAAGAAAAGTACATAACACAATTTCTCCTAAACAGCAGACATGTATAATAAAATAGTAAAATAAACTAAAATAGTAAACACGTGTAGCTTAATTGGTTGGCCCTGTCAGATGCTGCTGACAGAGACCCTACGTGCACTGTTTAATGCATTTAAGATGTGCTTATTTCCTCAGTGCTTAATTTACATTGCACCGGTATATTTTCCATCTGTAAATGTTAGCAAGCCATGGAAATATTTCCATTGTAGTCACAAGTGGATGAGCTTACGAATGTGATTCTCCACTAAACTTCGCAAACTTCACAGAATGAGCATAGCCACATACCATATAAGCATAGCCCAAAAGCCCAGTAATTGTGTCATACTCATATGTATAATTTATACCCTACAAGTAAATGTATTTTATGATAGCAGATAACAGTAATGGGGTAATCTAAATATAACGCAATTAATCTGTGTTCCTGTGTTTATGTAACTTCATTTTTAGTGTAGTGAATTGAACTTCTGCTTTAAAAAGTATTATTTTTATTTTTAGATTGTAATGTTACAAAGAGCATAGTCTACTTTCACTATTTGTTTTCATTGCCTATAATATAAACTTTGTTTGGACAAAATTGAGCAGGATGTTAAAATTAATTATATATATATATAAACCAATTATAAAATAGAGATATGAATTATTTGGCCATATCGCCCATTGCGAGCTATAAAAAAATCATAATTCTAGTTATCACGGCAAACTTCATCAGGAAATTTAAATTCTGGGGTGAACTAATCCTTACATACAGGATATACACAATTTAATTATTTCAATACTTCATGGTTGGATTTAACACAACAGTATAACAAGAAAGGTTTCCCTGTTATAAACCAATATTTGTATATATCTTCCTAATAATGTAAAAATTGTGTTATAAGGAGAAAAACATCTTGTTATAGAACTAATCACATTTTAATGTGAAATTTACGCCATTTTTCTGGCCTGTCAGCAATATGCTGCTGTAATTTTGGAGAAAAAACTTTTGGCATGTCAAGCCTACCTTCTGAGATGACATTGCAGCTTTTTTTTTAGGACAGGGCACAAGGCACAGTCTGGGAAGCACAGAAAAGTGAATAGTATTAGAACACTGCATTCACTGCAGTACAAAAATAGTTGTTCATTGCTAATCAAAGGGGACAAAACAGGCACACAAAAAAGACAACCGTAAAAGGCTTACATTTTAGGAGAAATTACTAAAAAAGAAACAAAATTCTGATCCAACCTCTTTTGTTTAAACTCAATTGTTCTTACATAGGTATTAGATAGTGCTTCCAAGGACAACACAACACAACACATACATTTTAAAAATTTTGTTAACGTGTTAAAACGTTTAAAACATAAAATGTAGATTTTCAGCCCTGGAGTTTATTAGACCGGCCAACTTATAGCCAACTAAAATTAACCGTAGCAAACCTTTTTATTTATTTTTAGTCGGATTGATTTTACTGCCTTGCATGTTAGCTTCTTGAAGGAATTTCTGAATTTGAATTTAAGCGCGGGTTTTTATGCTAACGGACGCTGCCGAGGATGACGTTTGAAACCCACGCAGTTTTATGATTTAAGATTTAAATTGCAGCGCACGAAAATTGATTACTTAATTATTTTGCGTTTTGGTGTGTGTTCAATTGTCAGTCACAGCATATCGGAGAAAAGGCCTTTTGGGTCCCACGTATGGCAAACTAAATAGGCCTACATGCAATGATTAAACGATGGCAGAAAATGCTATTAATTTTAAGTGTTTATAAAATGACTAACGTGAGCTACTCTTGTTGACCTGTATTGTTCGAAATGAGCTGGCAGCTGAAATCTAAGAGAATACAACGTGATCATTTTCGTTAATGAGTAAACTTATCAAGATGCATGCCTTGGTATGAAAAATGCAATATAATGTACATGCCACGGTTGCAATATTCATATGGATTTATTTGTAAGACGGTTAAGTTTGTTCATACATAAATCATTTACGTTTTGTCATGACGACAGAACTGTGTTTAACTTGCTGTTAAAACATTTCAGTCTCTATACAAGTAAACATACATTTTGTAGAACCACATTTTATGAAAAACAGATGCGAATTCTCGTGAGATCATGTTGATAACTTAAAGCTGACTTTGGTTTCGCAAAGTGTGGTCACGACCTTCATTAACAGAACTTCAACGTTTGCTTCATTATCAGAAAAATAATGTTTCACAAAAAGTGCTTATTAAAATAACTTGATAGATAATCAAATTAGCAGACAAACGTTAACGTTACTCACCATAAAAAACTGCTGCTAGCCGGAGTGGTGGTGGGGAAAAAGACCGCCAAATGTCGTTAGTCTGGATCAACGGATGCTGGGATAGATGTCCCGCCCCTCCTCTCCCGCTATTGGGGCACACGCCGCACAAGACCTTTCTTATTGGTTTAAAACGCTATATCCAACGTTCACCATATATATATATATATATATATATATATATATATATATATATATGTATATATATAAATTTATTTTTTAGTATTATTTGCATGAGAATTTTAAACATTCTGTTGACGTCCCAAATGTTCTCTTTATAACGTTGCTATGTGACCATAGAATAACCAATACAGAACATTCCCGTTAAGTCATATCTGGAACGTTATAATATGACCAACAGAGGACCATGTGCGAACGTTCTGTTAAAGTCCCAAATGTTCTCTTTATAACGTTGCGATGTGACCATAGAATAACCAATACAGAACGTTCCCGTTAAGTCATATCCGGAACGTTATAATATGACCAACAGAGGACCATGTGCGAACGTTCTGTTAAAGTCCCAAATGTTCTCTTTATAACGTTGCGATGTGACCATAGAATAACCATACAGAACGTTCCCGTTAAGTCATATCCGGAACGTTATAATATGACCAACAGAGGACCATGTGCGAACGTTCTGTTAAAGTCCCAAATGTTCTCTTTATAACGTTGCTATGTGACCATAGAATAACCAATACAGAACGTTCCCGTTAAGTCATATCTGGAACGTTATAATATGACCAACAGAGGACCATGTGCGAACGTTCTGTTAAAGTCTCAAATGTTCTCTTTATAACGTTGCTATGTGACCAAATAATAACCAATACAGAACGTTCTCGTTAAGTCATATCTGGAACGTTATAATATGACCAACAGAGGACCATGTGCGAACGTTCTGTTAAAGTCCCAAATGTTCTCTTTATAACGTTGCGATGTGACTAAAGAATAACCAATACAGAACGTTCCCGTTAAGTCATATCTGGAACGTTGAACAGCAGCACTTTCATAACCAAAAGAGGACGTTTTAGGAACGTCCCGAATGTTCTCTAAAGGTTCGGGACTTTTGTCACCTTTACAGAACTTTATGGAACGTTGCGCAAGGTCGCGAGAACGTCGCCTCCTACGTGGGATTGTATCAACCACTTATCAACCCTAAACCTACCCCTACAATACTGCAAATACAGTTATTAAATTAAATAAATAAATATTAAATGACACAATATTGATGTGTGCATGTCTAGCGGCCGTAGCTGAATCCCATCTAGTCTTTACCGAGTAAGGGGCTCTGATCTTCTCGCGTCATCTCTTTTTGACATCTCATGTGGTTCTGTGTGATTTGGACAACTTGAAGTTATCCCCCCTTCCTGTTACGCCCCCTCTTGCAGTCTGCAGACAGATTCGATTGTTAAATTCTGCTTCATCTCTGCAAGCACTGTGCCATTTTTGGCAAATTAAGAAAATATCTGAAAGCATTTCTTCTTAAGGTTTGTGTTTTGTGTTCTCTGTATATGACATAATTAACGTTATCAGTCACTTGCCTGTTTGTTTAAGTGATGAACTGCGGTTCTTGTTGTTGTTTTCAGAGACAGTAACAGACGTTTTATACTTGTGCTACAATTGACCGTTTGCAAAGACCCGCCCCCTTTAGCCATGCCAATCTTTCGCCACAGTGTTCTCTCGCAGTGAAAAATACATCATGGAGCAAAGAGGACACTGACAATGCGTTGACAGACAAGATAGAGCAGGTTACTTTTGATATGAAACAAAGTCTCAAATTTCAAATTTTGTCATTTTTAAAGCTATGTAAACAATAAATACCATTTTGTGGCTATTTTATGTGTTGCAACAGATCGCACTGGTGCCTCAGTTCAAGCAGCTCATAACCTCTTCCTACTGGTTCATTTATAGCATCAATTTCGTAGGCAATTTCGGAGAGGCTAGCAATGGACTAGTAGCACGGGATGATGTTTTTCTATTTCCGCTTTCTTGAGTGTACGCTTGTACGCTTCCGGTTCTGAGATATGAAGAGAGGGAAGATATGAATGATGGCGCTTTTCTATACACGATGACTCCAAGATCTTCCAAAGGTAACAATCAGCGATGTACACCGGCTAGTACAAGCAGCAAGCTCAGCCCTGAGAAGCAAAAGGGAAAAGGGGTTCAAGATGTATGTATCTAGTTACATCGACAACTGTGAAGGTAAGTTATACAACATTACCTAACTGAATGGCAAGCTAGCTAGCTCTAGATAACGTTACTGGCAAACTTTGACAAGTGTTTTGATGATGTATGATTAAGTTCAAAGCCTCAATCAAGTTCATTTTCTGTGGTTTTGGTGTGGCTAGGAGAGGTAACGTTAACCTGTAATTTAGAATTCAAATAAGCCTAGCTAGCTGACATTAAAAACTGTTACTTTGAAACCTGTTGCAAGACATCAACTGGTAACGTTGGCTAGATGTGTGTGTAGTATGATTAGGCTAAGTTATAACGTTCTTTTCATTTTTCATCCTGTGTTGCAAAATGACAAAAAAAAGGCCTAAACATTTATCTAGCTTTAATGGAAACTACAGAAACTGGTTGTGACAGCTGCTGCGCTTTACTGTATGTGTATTATAATCCATGCACTGTCCAGTCATCTTTATGGTTCATTGGCCAGTGGTAAGTACTGATTTTGTACCCTGTACCTATGTTATGTATTCAACGTTCACTGTTTTACTAACACTATATGAAAGTGAGTAAATTGAGACAAGAAAAATGCAAGTAGGCGTATATGTTATCGCCCTGTTTATTGCGTGTTTACTGAGGCGATCAAAGCTGAAACAGTGTTAGTGCTGTGAAACTCATTTATGTAGGTGAATTTTACAGATACTGATGAATTTCATGTGTTCACCTTGATAATAAAACATTAAGCATGATGTGTGTGTGTAATTACTTCTTTAGACAAGGACAGAAGATCAGACCAGCTTAAAAAAAGTTGGAAACCATCGCAACACTGAAATAAACTCAATCCACTCTCCTCAACAATAACGCCAATCCAAACACCGACTACTACAACCCACGGTGTTGCCATGGTTTGACTTCACTTTTATAAGAAATACAGCTGCTAGGTTTCAAACCTGACAACATTGGATTGGGCTGTCAAAGCAGTCAGGTGGTTCACTACAGGAGTGAACCAGTGTGTTTGCTTCAGAAGTCATTTTCACGTGACTAGTGACGTAATGATACAAGCTCCGAAGCAGTGGTTCATTGCAATGACCGTTCGAGTTTGAAGCAAGCTTTGGAGTGTCGGTGTCAGACATAACATCACTACCTGTAGCTGTGACCATCGTCTGTCTGTCCGTCTGTCTCCACACTCAGTTGCATCCGTGTGTCACCATCATCACTACGATCACCTGCAACACGGAAAACAGCACATCAACCTTCAGAAGCTAAGTCACCAAGTTATCTAAGACTGTTAAACTTATCTGTATCCACCAGCTCTTCTGTTTACTTGATACTGATACTTACTGATACTTACTACTGATATACTTACCATCTGTCCTCTTCAGTGCCTGACAATTTTAAGCTTCAAGCTAATGCATTAGCTCAGTGTTTAACATGGCTTGCCCTGTCAGCCGCTTTTGCGTGTTCTCAGCGCAAAACGTTCATTCTATGGTTATATCCTTTGTAGCAAATTAGCTCAAAAGAAATATGAATAATTAATCATAACTTGTTATAATTAATTAAAATATTTGGATCAGTTAATAGAATTAACTTAATGTAGTAATTTATTTTACAATCAATTAACCTGTTTGTCCAGTGAGCACTTAGTTAATTGTTTATTAATTCTAAGAAATGTTCATTTCCAGGTTACGGGAAATGACATTCTTACTCTGCAGTGCTACTTGGAGCAAGTAGTCAAAATCTGCATGATTAGGGACTCCAATATATTAGCATGAAACACAAAACTTCACATGTGACATGCACAAGACTTTATTAACTAGAATTACCACTTAAACTACTCTAACATTCACACACATACATGCATACAGTTTACCAAGGGAAAAAGAGAGCTGATGCAGAATACAGGAAAGCAAGAAGTTATAGCATTGTTTGAAAGTCAACAGATCAACAGCCTTGAGCAAACCATCAGTTTAGTTCTAACACGGCCTTCATTAAAAGGGGTAAGGATACTTGATGCATCAAATAATGAGACTAAGTGTGATACTTGCATGTCTCGCCAATTTGAATTAAACTGTCCTGATGCATTTTGTGGAGGCTCCTGTTGATCTTTGTTGATGTTGTCTTTATGAGAGAACCAGTTGTAAGTCAGAGGATCTTTGGTGAATGAAAAGACAAGGTCGCAGCCTAGCACAAACTTGTGGGTCTTCAGAAGTCTTTTAGCTCAGCATCATCTTCACAACAGCGTTTGCTCAGTAAAAGAAGCCCTGTGCTCCAGAGCTTTTCACTGGTGCTAAACTTTCTCAGTTGGTCACACCAGCACATGATTTTGTTTAATATATAAAACTTTTATATATATATATATATATATATATATATAGAGAGAGAGAGAGAGAGAGAGAGAGAGAGAGATCGTTTCCAGTGAAGCTGAACTGAAGTCTGAATTCATTTCACACGGACCGACTGTCACGCACAGAATACACGCGTTCATTACGGGTTACAAACACTCCAGAAAATCTCACTGTTGTATTCGAATAAATCTGCAAGGTCTGTGAAATTAATTGTTAATTAGATATTCAGAGTTTTTTTCATGATATAGATGTGTATTTGCTGAATTTTGAATGTAAATGAGAAAATATTAGCCTTTAGTTTTCCTTTCTGTAACCAATAATATACAAGCTAACACTATACTTTCTCACATAGTTTACTTTCATTCTTTGTTGTGGTTGGACAGACAAATTTAACCCAAAATTTTCAGTCCATTCACATTTGAGTCACTGACAGACTAACTGCGCATGTCCACTGACATGTAGCGTGAGCATTTTCAACGCACCAGTGGTTACACAACGTAAGCAATGAAATACAAGTAACTTAGTTACGTCAAGTCAAGTCAAATCATCTTTATTTATATAGCGCTTTTTACAATGCAAATTGTGGCAAAGCAGCTTTACATTAATAAGAAAATGGTGTCATTGTGCAGCCTATTCTATATATTATTGATTCATTCCGTTGCAAATATCAGTAGTTATTAGTCTAGTTAATTTAGGTATAGCAGCACTGCAGAAAACAGTGACGTAATCGTCCGGCTCAGCTCAGTTCGCATACAACGGCGCCAATGCAGGCATATCCAAAACACTGCTGAATATCAAGCAAGTGTCCCCAACTTAAGCAAGCCAAAGGCAACAGCGGCAAGGAACCAAAACTCCAACAAATGGAGAAAAAAACCTTGGGAGAAACCAGGCTTAGTCGGGGGGCCAGTTCTCCTCTGGCCAACAGTGAACACTTGTCCGATACTCAGGCAGAGTTACAGGTCATTGTAACGAGTACATCTGGTGTTATAGGAAGTGTTCCCGGTTCTGGCTGACCTGATCTATGCAGCCTAACAATCCTTTAACGGATATGAAGACAAAAGTTTATAGTGCGTCATGTGTATGCCAGGTTAAATAGATGCGTTTTTAGTCTAGATTTAAACTGACAGAGTGTGTCTGCTTCCCGAACAATGCTAGGAAGATTGTTCAGAGTTTAGGTGCCAAATAGGAAAAGGATCTACCGCCTGCGGTTGATTTTGATATTCTAGGTATTAACAACTGGCCAGAATTCTGAGATCGTAATAGACGCGAAGGACTATAATGCATTAAGAGCTCACTCAGGTACTGGGGAGCTAAGCCATTTAGTGCTTTGTAAGTAATTAGCAAGATTTTAAAATCTATACGATGTTTAATAGGGAGCCAGTGCAGTTTTGACAGAACCGGGCTAATATGTTCATACTTCCTGGTTCTAGTAAGGACTCTAGCAGCTGCATTTAAAATACAAAATTTGAGTAACTGTATTTCATTACAGTTACATTTAAATGGGTGGTAATCAAATTACAGTTACATCTGAAAAGTATAGTTTACCAAAGTGATTACTTTGAATTTTAGGGTGCGTTCACACTTGTCATGTTTGGTTAAATGAACCCTGGTGCGACTGCTCAGTTAGTGCGGTTCGTTTGAACACATGTGAACGCTGCCATCCAAACCCTGGTGCGGACCAAACAAGCGGACCGAGACCGAACCAAACCAAACCGAACCGAACGAACTCTGGTGCGGTTCGATTGATATATGAACGCAACACGGACCAAAGACATGTAAACGAACCAAAAACAGGACGTGATGCCTCAAGATGTGACGCTACAAGTCAGCTGATATGACGACGCGGAAAGATTGGTGTATCCAAAATGAGTAGAGAGCAAACGTGGAGCAACGAAGAGGTGAAGTGCCTCATCAATATTTGTTTCTGCTTACAACAGAGGAAATCCTGGTGCTGTTTTGAATGTTTTGAACATTTTATGAGCTCTTCATGAGTTCTTAGCTGGTAAAAATAAAGCATTTGTATAAAATGATCACGTTTAATCCAGCACACAGCATTGTTTTGAATGTTCGGTAAGCGAGCTCCATCGTGAAATATATGTCATAAAACCCTACCAATGAGGTTGTGACCGTATCCTTATGCATTTGTTTCGGTAACTTAAGGTTCGCTGTTAAAAATGCCAGTGTGAACGCTAAGCGGACCAGGACTATATGTTTTGTTTTTGTTTTTTGGTCCAGTCCAAACGAACCAAACCAACCGAACTACAAGTGTGAACGCACCCTTAATGTTATTTAAACAGCAATTTGTGATTTTCTGACTCTGACAATCTGAAAAAGCGGAGTTAAGTTTCATCAACATTTTAATACTTTTACAGTTTTTCTCATTCGCTTTGGTACATTTCTCAGATCAGAATTGAAATTTGCAAATGAGTATGTGCATTTCTCAAAACAATTTGTACAAACAGCACAACACAATGAATTACCTTACCTAATTCCTTGTGTCATTGTGTACGGATAAGACAGTCAAATTGCTTAGTCATGTTGTCAATATAACAGTGTACTCTGGAGGGATGTTCTGATGTAAACTATGGCTATAGTTTTGATGACAATTATTGTAAATAAGGTTACACCTTAGTGTATGTGGGAGTTTGATTGCAAGAGACTGGACAAAATTTGTATTTACTTTTTGTACTTTAATTTGTTGACAGACCATGTCATTATGATACAGAAAGGAAAAGATAGCGCTGCATAGCACAAAGACAAAAAAACAAAAGTACATAGATGTACTAAAGCATTTGCAACTTCTTCAAAGAAATGAGAAACTGCTTTTTTGTTCTGCACAAGTGACACAATGATGTGAAGATTGAACAGGTAGTTTTGAGAATTTCAATTCTGATCTGAGAAATGTACCAAAGCGACTGAGAAAAACGTAAGAGGGATCATAAAAATTTTGTTATTTTTTATTTAGTACTTTCCTGAACAAGACAAAATGACTGAATGAATTTATATAAAAAAAAAAAAAGCCCAACCGTCAACTTAACTGTCCTCTCATGACCTGGATGATCCACGACTGTTTTCATGTTTTGTGATAGTTGATTGTTAGTCATTTTATAATTCACTGGTCACTGCAACTTTTTCTCACAATTTGTTTGCATTTCACAATTCTGACTTGCAAGATTTAAACTCACAATTGCAAGTTATAAAGTCAGAATTAGTAGATTTAAACTTGGAATACTTGCAAAACTTTTTTTCTTGCAATTGTGAATTTAGTTTGTGAGTTTGTATCTCATAATTCTGACTTTCGCCAATATTGTGAGTTTATATCTCATAATTCTGACTTTTATCAATATTGTCAGTTTATATCTCGTAATTCTGACTTTTCTCAATATTGTCAGTTTATATCTCATAATTCGGACTTTTCTCAATATTGTGAGTTTATTTCTCATAATTTTGACTTTTCTCAATATTGCGAGTTTATTTCTCATAATTCTGACTTTATAACTCATAATTGCAACTTTATATCATGCAATTCTGAGGGAAAAAGTCAGAATTGTGAGATAAAAACTTGCAATTACCTTTTTTGTGTTTGTTCCACACTTATTAGTATTCCAAAGTATTCTAAAGTATTTAGATTAAATTACTAAACTTGAGTAATGTAACGAAATACGTTACAAATTACTTTTTAAAGCATGTATTTTGTAATCTGTAGTGAAATACATTTTAAAAGTAACCTATCCAAATAATTGTGTCTGATTTGTCTCCGTTGTTACACCTTATCAGTATCAGTTTCAAATTCACACGAGCATTTCCATTTTGCAAGAGGTTTGTCCTGACAGTCTGTGTTAAACTTCAACTACTGAATGAGCGCCGACGCGCACCCGTGTCAGACAGACAGACGTGCTAGAGAGGGAGACAGTTCATGTTCAGTGCAAAAATATTCATTTTTCTGAAATATCTGTTGTTGAAAGTTCAATTTAGGTTTAAAAATCAATATGTCATTCAAGTATTACATTAGTTACTGTAAAGGGATAACAGCATGTAATTGAATAAATGGAAGACATTTCTATTACTTTCACAGGATAAAGAAATGACAGTAAGAGGTTATGTGTGTGTTCCTTCTCCTGTTAACACTGAGCTTGTTTTTTTTATTTTCTTTATTCTTTATTACTATCTTAATTTGTAATGTAGAGATTTGAACTATATTTACTATATACAGTGCTTAAATTTATTACACCACCACCACCTAAGGTTTGTGTCACCACTGCTCTAAACTAACAGTGATTACCAAAATAGTTTTTGTTTCTGTAATGGTTAATCCACCAGTATGTGTAAGCAGTTTAGTCACAGTAGTATTTCTTATGCTAAAATATAAATACTGTTGTCATGAATTTTTGAATTTACTGTTTTGCAAGAAAGACAGAAAAAATAGTAAAGCACTTTTTTCAGATACCCAATTACAGTAAATAACAACAGGGACTGTGGAAAAGTACATCAAAACAATGTCAGCAAGAGTGCAAGCCGTTATCAAAGCCAAAGGAGGCCAAGCAAAATATAAAGTTTTTTGCACATTATGTTTGAATAATGACTTTTTGTCAGATCCCTAAAATATTTGTGTTCTCTTTTATGTGACAGGTAGTGTAAGAAATTAAGCACTATATGTTTTCATAGTATTCATTTGTCACATTTGTTTTAAGAATAATGCAGTAATGTTTTTTGTTTTTTTTTGGCAATAAAATAATAAAAAAAAAAGAAAATTAGGATTTTTATCTGATTAATCGAAAACATAATCGGGCAACTAATCAATTATCAAAATAATTATTAGTTGCAGCCCTATAACTTACAAAATTAAAGTTAATTGAATTTTTAGCAAAAACAGATAACCCCAATAATCGTTTTTTGGCAAAAGCAGAGAGCTTCACAACCAAACAAAGTAATTGCTTTGGAATTGCACTCGTTTGTTTTGCTATCAAAGTGAGGACATTCCATATAATGGTTTTTATACTGTACAAACTGTACATCCTATCCCCCTACACTACCTCTACTCTTAAACCTACTCATCAAAGAAAACATTCTGCATTTTTACATTTTTAATAAAACATTGTTTGGTATGTTTTTAAAGCTATTTTAAATATGTGGAGTTAGGGCTGGGCGATATGACCAAAATCTTATATCAAGATAACGATATATATCACGATATAGTAATTTTTGCTTTCAATAAAATTTTTATATCAATGTTTCATACCATTGAAATTTCATAATTCTCATCACCAATTTCAATATCACTTAAAACATAATACTAGCCTAAAAAACTCTCAAGCTTACTGAAGACAAGTAAACGGTGATAAAGAAAGAGCAAAGAAAACAAACTACAATAGAACAAAGACACAGATGAAATAGACCTGAAAAACTTCAAGCACTAAAAATATTACATAAAGTATAAAGTTATCAAATGTGTGTACGTATATATATAAACAATTCATAGTCTTTACTGTGTAAATTAAATCTAGACTTAATCCTATTAAAGTTACAAAAGCAAGCAATGAGAGATTCCCTCTTTTTTGTTGTTCAATTAGCATTAATAATGACAGCAGGTAAATGTGGATGCTGTCGCTTTAAGACTGACTGCACCGTTAATACTCAAGCTTAGTCTTTCAACTGTACCTTCACTTAAGACATAAATGGCTCTGTTTACTTGCAAATACATGGTCACTTTGACACATAGGTGTGTGTATTTATATTGATTTGTTGTGTCTTGCAAATGGACACATGAGCAGCAAATGGGATGTTTGAGTTGGTATACGTTTGGGTTCCATGGCTCTTTGGAGCAGCAGCAGTACACATCTTGAAAGTCATTTTAAATAATTTTAGATTGAACAATCCCACTTCTCTCTTAGAAGGATTCATTTGTTTCTAGTTTATATTTTTAAGTTTACATTCATTTGATATAATAAATATGTACAGTTTAGCATAATCAACAATGACAAAGCTATAGCATTTGATTATGTGATTTATGTTTTGTGATTGAAACATATGGGCGACAAAATAGACTATTTTTTTGAGTCTTGCAAATGGACACATGAGCAATGCAGACCATGTGTTTCTTATTGGTTTGTGTTGAGAGAGATAAGGTCCAGTAGAGGAGGCTCTAACTCTTTCAAAAAGAGAAAATGGATCTTAATGGATCCAAGGAATTCTGGTGTATAGAAAATAGTTGAATTCCTTGGTGCTTAAGCTTGTGCTTCTGCTGTTCCCAGAAGACGATATTCCCCTTTTTTTTCCCACAACACAAACTGTAACATCATTCCCAGCGCTGTTATGATGTTTTTATTCCATAACATGCACATTTTGTTTCATATAAACACACTCTTCAGACGCCAAGCTTTCCTTTTCTCTTTTCATTTCCCCTTCTCTCTTTTTTCTTCTAAATTCACTTTTAAATGATTCATGCGATTTCTCCCTGTGTGGGTCAACTTGAAGTTGGCTCAGAGGATATTCATCATGTTTTTAAACATTAAAAAGAAAGGCTTCATCTTTTAAAAGCCCCAAAAAGTGCCTCTGACTGGGTTCATTGCCTAACACATACAGATTTCATATGAAAGATGACACCTGATTGGACAAATAATTGTCTTCACTGAGTCCACATCATCCACATGTCCCTACACTTCAAATATCAAAGCTGCATTTTACCTGCCTTACACTGCTATCACTCTTTTATTAATACTATTAATTATAATAATTAAAAAAAAAAAAAAACTATTATTTAAAATACAGCTCTCTCTGACCTGTATATTGTCAGGGCTCTATCTTGTTTTCTCTGTGTTTGCTTGAGTTGGACTTCGAGTTGGTTTTCACTTTTTAGATTAGCTTCCTTTGTCAGTGTTCATTGGTTATCATAGTTACTTCAATGATCAAGTCACACCTGTACTGTTTTACCCTTCATTACTTTTTGTATATCTAGCCCTCAGTTTGTGCTTGAGTTTGTCCCTTATTGTCTTTGATAATGTGATTGTTCTTTTTGTTCCTTTCCTAAGATTGTGGAGTAGTATCTGAGTTTGTTTTTTTTGGTTTAGCTATCCCTGCTGCAACCGATGCTGTGACATATATAGTGGTATGCTAGTGATACTTATGAAACTATTATAGTTACATAATATCACTTATTGATTTAACTGCTTTTCGTCCTTTCTCTATTATTTTTGTATATTGGTAAATTATCATGAAGCATTTTGTTTTTATTTATAATGCGAAACCCAAAGCGTGTCACAAAAAATACAATAAAACAACAAACCGAAAAATATAAAACAACAAAAGCAAAAGTACAATATTAAAATAATATACACAAAAGCAGTAAGCATCTTTAAAAAATGAGTCTTTAAAGACTTCTAAAACCAGTCCAGTGATGGGAAATTTCTAATAACCAAGCGTAGTTTATTCCACAAACATGGAGCTGAGACAGAAAAAGCCCATCCACCCATAGACTTCAATTTGAATGTGGGCTGCTGAAGGACTCAGAGGAACGAAGAGAGCGGATTGGAGTATACAGAGCTACTAAATTACAAAGGCATGCCCGAGCTCTCCCATGAAGTGCCTTATATGTTAAAATCAAGACTTTGGAAGCCAATGGATTTCATAAAAAAACAGGGAAACATGCTGGCGAGCAGTTGTGTAGGTCAGTACACGTGCTGCAGAGTTTTGAATATGCTGCAACTTCTTGATATATTTGTCAGGAAGACCAGAATAAAGTGCATTACAATAATCTAGCCTCAACGTAATAAAGGCATGGAGAAGCCTTTCCACATCAGGCAGAGATAGAGAAGGATGTAGTATAGCTATATTACTGAAATGGAAAAACGCAAATTTTTGATACCGTTTTTGATATGGGCATCGAATGATAGCTGCGAATCAAAAATAAAACCAAGGATACACACTTGTGAAGATGGAGACACACAGTTGGAATGGGTTATCAAATTTAGATAATTGCATACAAAGCTGACGGCATCCCAACAAGTAGAAGTTCAGTTTTAGATTCATTGAGTTTAAGATAATTGTAATGCATCCAAACTGTTATTCCTTCCAGACAGGCAGTAAGAGATGTGAGTGCAAGATTAGGATCAGGGTATGTGCTGACATAGATCTGCATATCATCAGCATAAAAATGAAACCCAAGACCATATTTTCTAATAATGTCACCGAGAGGCAGCATATAAATGCAAAACAAAATGGGTCCAAGTACTGACCCCTGCGGGACACCCTGTTGAACTAATGTTCATTCATGTTTCACAATATCACATGGATATCTAAATGATAAAAATATATGAAAGGGCGATAGAGAGATAGATATAGAGAAAGAAATAGAGAGGGGGAGAGAATGAGAAAGAAAGAATTAGGACAAAAGTATTGTGACTATTCACACCCACTTGTCAACAGTTTGTTAAAAGTAATAGGACAGAAGGTTCAGAAAACTAAAGCTAGTTATGTGAAAAGTTCTCTGATCATTTGTTTATATTGTTAGAAAGACCAAACCATCCTAAACCTTTATTTTAAATAATAATAATAATAATAATAATAAATTAAAAAATAGAAAGTACAAATTATACTCCTTCATAGTGCTGCCATGAAGTTTATGGCAAGAAAAAAAAACTGAATTGAGGGCAGCATATGTAGTGCTATGCATTGTTTAATAAATATGCAGTGTTCCCCTCATTAACTTCCCAGTGTGGATTAATTTAATGAGTTGCATAAAATGCAGATTTGATTTAATGTGATTTAATATGCTGCAGCTCCTTTTAAAGAGAGACAGCAACCTTAAACATATTTGTAAATCATGTTAAAATCATTTTCTAAAGTTATATCCATTTCTTTGTATCAAATGTTTTGAATGCTAGGGGAAAATTACTGAGTGTATATTTAACAGAACAGCAGTTTCTTTGGATTTTGTCCTGACCTAATGGTTTTCTATTCCTGATGAAAGATGAGATGATTCTACAAACACCAGTTAAATAACTGTTGAGGAAAGTCTGCAAATTAAATTTTGACAAACAATGCTGTAATTAACAGGAATGTCTTCCCATACTCCCAAAAGCAGGTGTTAATGCGAGTTGTGTCTAAATACTAAAATGGATGTGACTTTAATGGATTCTCCCAGTTTGAATGTCATCAATATTCTCTGTGGCCTGAGGGATACATCTGTACTAAATGTCCTTGATGAAGACTCAGTAAGTCAAGACCTGTCATTGAAACAATGCATACAATGTCCAGTGACTTTTAACTTCACAATAAATTCAAAAATTATTTGAATTGGTTATAATTAAATGGGTACATTTATTAATTAAATGTTAAATGTATGTATTTGTTTTTATGTTTTATTTAAATGTACAGAAAGAAATGACAACAGCAGAGAAATTAAGATTCTAGCCCGTCTGCTTGAAATATCTGGTGGTTTTTGAATGCCATGGAACATCAGGAACAGTGCGTTATATCTCAAGTGAAAGCCACTAAGAAGAGTTTGTGTTTTTGAGCCAAAAATGCCTATGGCACTCTCAACAAATATGGAACAAATTGGTGCCCTATGACTAAGCATTACAGGCATGTTTTCCTGTGAAAACTATTAGACATGTTAGATAAATAATTAAAAATGAACAAAATCCTGTAAAATTCAGTACAATATTTGCTTTATTACATTCTTTGCTTTATTAAAATTTTACATTATTTAATTGTGATATCCAAGAAGGCCAAAGGGATTTTTAGTTAAAAAATAAAAATAAAAAAAAGCATTACAAATTGTTGACTACAAATCAACACTGAGACCTGAGTAATTATAAGAAAAAAAAAGTTTTTTTTTTGTTTTTTTTTCATCAGTTACTATACACAGAGTGACAGTTTAATTTAGGGTAAATCTGCAACCCTGTTACAGTTTTTAGTTTTATTTAACTTCCATTTAGGTTTATTACTACAGAACTAGGTCAACTAACAATGACAGGGAACACAGGAAAAGACCAAAACCAACCTAAAAAAACACAAATCATCTCACAGAACTAAACAATGCACACATGACATTAGTCCCCACTCCTGGAAGGTGAGTCCTTGAGCTGTAACTAATCCAACGGATGAGGGAGGGAGCTTAGGAGGACGAGGGACTAGTGAAAGGTAGGACACAGAATGAAATCACAGTAGGAGAGACCAGGGCGACGATGCCGGTAGGAGGAGCCAGGGAGAAGAGGAAAGCAGGAGGAGCCAGGTAGGAACCCAGAGAACAGCCAGGACGAAAGTCTATGGTAGAATTGAAGGAGGCAGGAGTCATGGTGGCAGATGAAACCTAGGAGACGACAAGGGTTTGGAATCGTAATTTTCCTGTTCCTGTTCTGCCTAACGATTCTGGTTCCAATTTCGGTTCCATTAAAATTATTAAACGATCAATAAAAAATTGTAGCAAGGGAAAAAATGCATAATACTAAATTAAATTAAATTACATAATATAAATAGTCCTTTTCCCATTTACATTAGTTAATTCATAGTGAAGTAACATGAACTATGAACACCATGGATATTTATTAAGGTAAACAAAGATGAACAAATACAGTAACAAATATATTGCTCATGTTTAGTTAATACATTAATTAATGTTAACAAATTAACCTTATTGTAAAGTGTTACAACATTCAACACAAATAAGATGCTTGAACATATGTAAGAACCAGACAGGTGAAACAGAATATTTTTGATAGATTTTTGATTTTAAGTTGAGTTTAAGTCATTTTAAAGAATGATTCAGTGATACATTTTTAACAGTAATTTGTTGCAATTGGTAGTCATTATTTCAAACACCCAGTTACTTTCAAAATGTGATTTATTCAATTTTGATCAATAGACATCAGCATTTATCTGAATAATAAACTTTTGCATACATCTGTGATAATTGGAATAGATTTTTCACGTTACTTCACAGTGCGTTAACTAATGTTAACAAAGAACAACTCTTGATTTTAAAAATGTATAAGTAAATGCTGAAATTAAAATGAATAAAGATTAATAAATGCTGTAGAAGTAATTATTAGTTCATGTTAATGTAGTTAACCAATGTTAACTAATGAACCTTATTGGAAAGTGTTAGTAAATTTGATGAGATTAGCAAGTCGGTTAAACTCATTTTACGAGTATAATAAACAAAAAAAGGACTGTTTGAGTTGAGTATTGTGCATTATTTCCCTTGCTGATTTTTATTTGATTATATTTTATTATTGGTTGTTTAATTATAATGGAACTGCAACTGGAACCAGAATTGTTATATATAACACTTATGATAACACTTTTTTCAAAGTCTTAATTTTTTTTCTTTTTTAATATTGCATTAATTATCGTATCGTGGACTTTATACCAAGGTATTAACATACCGTGAGATTTTGATATCGTTATATCCCTTGGCAACAAATTCACTGGGTGATGGAGCCTATATAATGCAGTCGAGCTTGTCATCTGAGCTGTCAGTGGTCTGTCACTGGTCATCAATGTTAAAATATTTGAGATGACCAGACAAATCAAACCAGCTTTATGTTCATGGAACCTGCTGAGCGTGAATTCAAGCGTGACGCTTCAGTTAACGGTCATAAAGTGTGAGTTAAAGAAGTAGCTAAACTACCCATTTCTTGATAATTTTATGATTGAAATGTTAAATGACCGACAAAAATATTCAGAGATGCAAACTAATAAACTTTAGTCTGATTTTGCCATTTTGAATATTGTAAGCTAGCTATAATTTGTGATTGATGTAGCCTAAATGTGAGGGGTCAAGAAACAATAACAAAGCCATTTTCGTCATATATTAGGTATATGATTAATAATAAATGCACATATTGTAAATTAACTTAATAAACTTAGTTACATTTCCTGGTAGCCTTCAGCTAACTTCTCTAAGAAAATGATTCAAATGCGGTAATTTCTCAGCCAAATTTTATGTGATTAATTGTGCCGATTAATCAATCGAATTAATGGCAATCATGTAATTAATTAGATTAAAATTTGAATCGCTTGACAGCCCTAATTAATATATGTATGTATGTATGTGTGAATGTAAGCATTTTTCATCCATTTTTACCCTATGTGTTTAAATAATAAGAATGTATTATTATTTTTATTATTTGATTGCTTGCATGAGTATGAATTAACAAAAAAATGCTTTTAATTGGCCAGTTATTTGATGAAAGTGATAGCGATCAGTTATCTGCACACATCTACAGAACTAAAAGGAAGGAAAAAGTAACAAAGCCTCTTTTTCCGGCCGCCACTTTTGGCTTTCTATGTGCTAATACTCAGAGGACTCACTCAAATGACTGAAGGGCTGTGTAGCAGCCACTTGCGGTCAGCTTTATTTATTTAATTATTAATTTGAAGCCTCACCACCAACACTTTGGATGGACCCTAATTGATGTGAATTGACGCTGCTTGCCATAGATAATGGCTTCTTGGGTGACTCTCTCTACCCACAGTTCATTCAGTGTCGCCACACAGCAACTTAACTGCCCTTAAAATGTCGGCCCGCAACATGGGAGCTGTTGGGCAGACGGGATTATCAGTCTTTGTTATCGTGGAGTGTCTATTATGCACAGGCCTTCTATTCACAATGGACCTTAAAGAGTGTGTCAGAGCAAGCCACATAGCAAACTAGCCCACTGACAAACACACTAACATAACCAGCTCTTGGCCACAATGCACAGCACCCCAGTGCAGGTAAGAAAGCGGATATTCATAGATATATATATATATTTGTGGATTATTTTGATTCAGAAAAGTACTTTATCCTGTTGCTTTTTTAGAGGTCACAACCCTGATTTTTTGCTTTAGTGTTAAAGTTAAGTAAAATTAGTAACTCTACTAACTACATTTTGCAGTTGCATGACCCTATAGCTGGGATATTTTCTAAAATATTGTAGCTTTTATAGAAATAAGCTGCTTTTCCCAACAATTAAGTGTGCATCAATGTCTTGTATGTCACATTGCATTGCATCTTATGCAAAATGGGTCTCCTAAAATGTCTCTCTGAAGTAGTATTGGGGAGTTCATTTTAATTATTGTGAACTAATTAAAAAAAAAAAAAAAGATTTTGAAAATGATTATTTGAGTACTTGCACAAAAATTGTCTTTTCGTAATCTTTTGTGTAGCAAAACAGTTCAGTGCTTTCTTTGTCACTATGTTTTTGATACAGTTAAATAAATCATACGTTTTATTAACTGTATTTTTTTTTATTGGTTTTTATTCTGTTTAATGCATCAAACAAATTACGATTCTCATTGTTTGTGCCAATTCTTTTATATATACTTATATATTTAAAAATATATTGCACCAAAAAGTTAATGTAGTGAAATTCCTTCAGTTTACTAAAAATGCTCAGTTTGGAATTTGGTACTGTTATGCGGTTACTTCCTGTCATAGCTTGGTTTTAAAACAGGAACTAGCAGCAAATTGTGGGTTATTGAATCAAAGATATTATAAAACCCTGAATGTCGTTATACTTTTCACAGCGAACGATGTGGAGGCCTTTGCTCAAAAGGTGTAGCAGTGTTAGCATGTCAAGCATGTAGTTTCTGATCAGCCCCTGTGCTGGTGTGAGAAAAATGATTTGGCGTCCCTGCGGTTCCTTGAGGAGAACTGAATTTTCTGGCGAAAGGCGAGCCTGCTGCGTGTCTAATTTATTCATTATTCTTTTCCCTCTCTCTCTCCTTCCTTTGCGTTTTCCTTCTTTTCTCCTCCTTGTAGCCACCACTGAGTTAATGCTTATTACAACAAATTATGTGTGAAACTTCTAAACTCTGTGTTAGGAGTGCAGGGGATAATCCACTTTGCAACCGATTGAAGAGATCCAGCCTCATGGGGTGCGGACATGCTCACTTCAGACGTACTCTTCTGAAATCCCACATATTGCCTTAATATTGTGCATTATCTCAAATACCTAAATCAAATATTCACTGACCCGGTCCTGCTGCTACAATTTAAACAATACAAAAATCTTTAATCAAGACTGACTGCATGATTATTTCACTGGATGTTTGTCAATGCATGATTCAATAACTGTTGAGTGCACAGAGGGAGGGCAATTGCCTTCAACAACAGGAGAATATAATCCAGTTTAAAGAGTTTATGGACACTGTGTGAGGATTTGTCCAGGGGTTTAATTGTTAAAAGATTGTTATTACTTCTATAGATATTTTAGGAGAAATATCTTTTTTTGAAAGCAGGTACATCATGTGCTACCATCTAAATTAACTGAGCTTTTTTCCCAACACCACAATTAAATGTATTAAATGTATTTTTTGTATAACTAACAAAAAAGCAGGATCCCCAAACACATCATCTTCAGAAAGTGACATCATCATTGGTAGTGGGAAAGCAATATCTCAAACATCAGTACATAACAATGATTTTTGTGTTGTTGTTGAATTTACAGAAATCTATACATTCAGTAAATCAACAGTAATCGATTTACAAAGATGCTCAAAGATATCAGAATTCATATGACACCCTTGTGTAAGATAACTCTCAATCCCTCAATACCTAACTTACTTCATACCTGTTTACTTCAATCATGTAGGCACTATTTTTATTTTGGCTCATACAGGCTTAAACTGTATGCATTTAGCTACTGTATATAGACATTCATCCATATGTCGGATATACTGTAAGCATCTCTTAATATCCTGGCTTTTTGGTTCATGCTTTTCCTGCTTTATCGTCTTGAAGGCATTTGAGCTATTACTCTACCTATTTCTCCTGATTGTGAACACACGGCCCTGTTAGAGGACTGAATGTGATTTATCTCTGTTTGCTCGGATTCCTTTTAAATTGCTTAATGGTTTGAAACTCCTCTCTGACAGCAGGCCATTAGAGACTGCTTGTATGGAGATAATTTGTGGTGAGGCAGGACAGTGGCCATAATGGATGTCTTGTGTCTTATGTAATTGTAACCTGAGAGGTATTGAATGCACTCTCTCATGAATACTTTGCGGTCATCAATGTGAAAACAAAGACTCGCCTGGCTGCCAGCGGTGTGCCGACCATTTTACCGTAGCTCTGGTGTCTATATTTATTAAATGAGGAAGAGAAGAGTGAGAGAAAAAAATGCACTTAATTCATTATTTCTGAATAAATGATCACAGAATATCTGATGGTCAGTAAAGGCCTAAAGTTATATTGTCATTGTCCTTATCTTTCTTGGTTATTTTTATTTCTAGTAATTTTTAAAAAAAAATCTTGTTAGACTCACAAATGTTGGTGGTTTATAATTATGGGAAATCCAGTTTGGACTGTCTATAGCTCTGCGAAAGCTGTAATTTCTGCACATTTTATATTGAAAACGGCAGATAATACAATGGAATACTATGTTCTGCCAGGGGTTTGTGGATAATGTATGTTGTAGGAGATTTTATCAGGGCAGATGATTTGAGTGGGATCAGACGAACCCTCGGACCAGCTGCTGCTGTTGGTTCAGGGCTGGCGTTCAGGGATAGAGAGATTTACATTGAGGATCTTTCCAACAAATGAAACTCTGCTGACTCACATACGCAACTGTCTTGGGAGAAAGTTTGACTCAACTTCAGCTCTGTTTAGTTCAGAGGAGTCAAGAGTTCTTTCAAATCGTGGGAATTTCTCTTTCATTAATTAGAACTTTGTAAGAGAATCACATTCATAATTCTAAAAAGACAAATACTCACAAATTAATGCAAACAGGCCGTAGCTTCATTACAGCAAACATACGGACATGTCTCTGGATCATTGGTAAAAATATATATTTTATTTAAATGATCGCATGTTATTGCTGCCCTAAGAGTCCTTAATAGGTTAGTTCACCCAAAAATGAAAATTATCCCATAATTTACTCACCCCCTCAAGCCATCCTAGGTGTATATGACTTTCTTCTTTCAATGAAACACAATCACAGTTATATTTAAAAAATATTCTGGCTCTTCCAAGCTTTATATTGGGAGTGAATAGTAACTGATATTTTGAAGCCCAAAAAAGCACATCCATTCATCATAAAAGTAATCCGTATGGCTCCAGGGGGTTAATAAAGGTCTTCTGAAGTGAAGCGATGCATTTATATTTATAACATTTATAACTTTTGAAATTTTGGCCACTATTCACTCCAATTATAATGCTTGGAAAAGTCAGGATCTATTTTAATATAGCTCCGATTGTGTTTGACTGAAAGAAGTCATATACAGTTTGGATGGCTTGAGGGTGAGTAAATTATGGGATAATTTTCATTTTTGGGTGAACTAACCCTTTAACAAAATGGTAGAAAATACATTATTTTTTAAGTAATTTTAAGAGTTTGTCTTGCACAACTCAAATGGATTTTTGTCATCCATAGAACACATTTGTACAACAAAATTTAAATGTCAATACATCATCTATCCTTCTTCCAAAATGTCTCTTTTATGAGCAGTATGATGAGTTAAGGAATTTCAAGAAATCTGTGTATGAACTTTCATGAACAAATCATGATTCACCGGGAAAAAAAGGAACGATTGAACGCAAAAAGCACTATGCGGCCTTTTAATCATGTTAAGAATTTATATTTAATCTTAACAAGACTATAATTATATAATATTATATAATCTGCGTATACCGCTGGGTATTGAGAGCTGTAATCTGGATCTGTACAAAAGTTTGTTTGTTGCTTGAACTGGTTTTGAGAATGACTTGCTTGGCATTGCTCGAGGATCTTGCGAGGGCGGCATATGTTTGAAAGTGACAAAAATCTGTAAAGGAAAGGTAGTGCTGAAAGCCCTTATGGAAATGGTTTGGGGGTGTTTTATGATAATGATTAACCTTGTGCACCTCTCACTCCAAATTCATTAACATTAGACCGAGTTTAAGAACAAATTCATGTGCGTACGCAGGTGTTGTGAATTAGGTGGAGATTTTTCATAAGAAGTTCTCATGTGCATACAAAAATGAAACAATTAATGCATTTATTAATGAATAAGATCCACTGTTCTTATGCCAAATGCGTGTAGTTTTGTTTTTAACCGCTAGAGGGCCAAAAGTTAGTGTACCTTTTATTAATGTAAGAAAAAAGAAATTTTATTAAAGATTCTCTTTTATTAAAGATTACTCTCTTATATCAAACTCTGGTTCATTCACTGAGGTGTCTTAAAAAATGTTCAATTTGGCCTTCAAATTTTCTGTGACATTGAAGGCATGCACAAATACACTGTGATGTGTGATGCTTATGTGGGGGACGCAAGTCTAAATATAATTTATACTGTACATTTTCCAAATGTCCTCTCCCATTCACTCATCTTTTCACATGTCCTGTTTCTCAGTGTACTTGCCAAAGATTAAATGAACGTTCAGTTGTTGGGGAGCAAATTTAAAAGTTTAAAAATCTGATTTTGAAAAAACCATATTGATCAATAAATAATCTTAATAATAGGGGGATGTCACCAAGAAAAAATTTGCCTTAAAAAGTGTCAAAAAGGACATGTAACATATATACATTTTATATTTGGAAATGAACGTGAAATCTTTAAGACTATTCAATGCAATTTAAGACTATTTCACGCTCACTAGTCAAATAAGCAAATGTGACACTGACCATGTTAACCTCTTTGTACAACAGGTCAGATTTCCTTGCTTTCATTGAACCGCAATCAATTTGTTTAGTCAAAGGTACTGAGGGATGCGTCTGACTAGAATCCAAGTCGCTGATGATGATGAAATATGTAAATAAAGTGAAAGTGTTTTTTGATCATTCCCATCCATCTTTAATGATTCAGAGAAACTGTGAAGATTAATCGCAACCTCACTGCAGCCAAATCATTTACAGGGGTTAATGTAGCATGTGCGAAGCAGTTCTACCTCTCTGAAGAGAGTCGTTCGCTGAAGGTACACTCCTCTCTTTGTATGCTAATGAGTTAGTAGTTTTTATTTAAATCAATCACTGCAGCGTGATTAATTAAAGCACAGCTGTCACTTTGAATGGCAACTTGAGGAAACCAAAGTGCTGCATGTAGGACACGCTTGATATGTGATCTTCTGGGCCGATAGGTAATATTCAGAGCTTTTACTTGGCATGTGGTCAGTGAGTTATGGCACACTATTCTCTCTGTGATACTTTGGTGATTTGAGATGCCTGTTGAAAGCTTGTCACATTTTTATAGTGCGTTTTATCTTGTAAGAGTCTCCTTTAGATTTATTCCTCGGGGTTAAAGTATCTTATTATGACAGATGTGATTTCAGCTTGAGCCTCTGTGCTCAGGTGAAAGAGTTGTTTAGCGCAATGTTCATGTTTATAGAGACTCACAGGTGGGATGCATATTCATCCTGCATTCTAAAGCGATCAAAACTAGGCTAATGAGGTGACCCAGATACAGCACATTATCCATGCATATGAATCAGACCATCATTAGCCAATTCAGTTATGTCAGGAGAATTTCATCAGCTGGATGTGCACAGTTGCTCTCCCTTCTCACACTGGCCCCTTTAATTAAGGCATAATAGTAAAATGCTTCGAAAAAAGTGTGTGAGTCCATATACAGACCAAATCATAGTGGTGCTGTTAGTTTTTTTTTTTTTTTTTTTTTTTTGTCCCTTTCTTTTGCTTCTTGTTACGTGAAACATAAACAAAGCAGATATTCTAAACTTCAAAACTTGCGGTGTATGAATTTATATTACTTGTGCAGGTGTTGTTGCAGTTAAAAACTTGGAAAGTTTCAGAGGGAAAACAAGCCAGGTGTCCAAACAACAGCAAAACTAAAGAAAAATCTGTGTATGCTGCAATATACTTTCAAAACATGGTCTAATCACTCAGAACTTGTGGACGCAGAAACAGCACATTTTCTTTTTATTTAAAAAGAACTCCAAAAGAAATAAAAGTTGCACATACTCGCACAACAATATGCATTAATTTATATTGCATGCCAGGTAATATCACAGAACATCACAGAAATCACACTTGTTTGTGCATTTACCATCCCACCAAAAATAATATAACTTCTTGGATGATGATGTCAGTAACCAGTATTGTGAAACATTAACAGGATGGACAAGGTATCGAACAGATAGGATATTGGACAGGATGGGCAGAATATTACTAAAATTATGTCTCAGATGTTCTCCAGGGGAAAAAAAGCGTTTATTTATATTTATAGATTATACTATAATTTAGTAACTTTAGTCATGCTTCACCTAGAGGAAGTGTGCCTCGAAAAATGATTTTATTTTATACACCTAAACATAAGCAGAGGTTTCAGTTGAAGTACTTTTTTTTCTTATCTAAACTCTACTTTTAAGGTGGTAAGGACACATGTAAAGAGGCCCATAATTGGTTTTAAACATACTGCAGGAGTTTGCCGTAATCAGCTCATATCATTCATGTCATAAGGTCTCAATGCGTTTCAGAGCATACGTGTAAATGAGCCTCAGGCAAACTGCTCTATTCAAAGACGGGTTCAACACTGCAGGACCCTTCAGGGGAGAATGAGGTGAAGTCCTGAATATGTTTCAAAGAATCTGTTGAAAACTCTAAATCGGTTACCAGAGGCCAGATAGATAATGGATAGACACCATAAAATTAGATCCCCTAAATCAATTACACAATTTAAAGAGTTCTAAAAACAAAATGCTGTTAACTTAGAAATAGTGGTTAATAAAGTGCTAATTACTTGTAGTTACATTTTCAGTTTGGCAGTATTTTAAGAACATGTTTAATATAACATTTTATCATTTTACCACTGGACTACATTACCATTCAAAAGTTTGGGGGAAGGAAGAATATTTTAATTCAGCAAAGGCACAATAATTAATCTTAAAGTGTCAGTAAAGACATCAATTCCGTTCATTACAGAAAATGCATGTTTCTACATTACAATTAAGAGTTAGCAGTAATCAGAGGTGACTTTCAAAGTAATGTCAGAAATATACAGTTCTAAGATTGTACAAATCACGCAGTTAGCTAAAATCATGTATTTATTTAGGCAGAAAGAATGAGCTTGTGAAAGCAATTTATTACAATACATGGAAAATCTATACATCTATAAGGTTACAAAAGATTTCTATTTCAAATGAATACTGTTGTTTTGAACTTTCTATTAATCAAAGAATCCTTAAAAAAAGCATCACTGTGTCCACAATAAATTATAAAATAATAAGAAATATTTCTTGACTTAGCATATTCAAATTATTTCTGTAGGATCAAATGAGACTGAAGTAATGGCTGATGAAAATTAAGTTTCCATCATAAGAATAAACAACATATTAACATATATTCAAATATTATTGCATTTTTTAAATGTATTACTGTTTTAACTTTATTTTTGATCAAATAAACACAGCCTTGGTGAGCATAAGAGACCTTTCAAAACATTAGTACAAATATATAATTCTTATTAAAGACAGTTAAGAACTAAGCATACTGTCTCCAACTGTTTGAGCAGTATTACATTTTTGTTCAGTTGTTATTTTGACAATAGAACAGGTGTATATACATTTCACAAAAAATCATGCAATACAATACAAAATTAAACTTATGAGCAGAAGTTCAAATGAATAAAAATGCTGAACAATGAATGAAATACAAAATGGTACCAGTGCTTTTAGAGAATGGTGATGGTGCAATTTTTAGCCGTAGCTGCCACCCTGATTCCCAGGCTCACAACAGAGATGTAAGCATGGAGAATTTCCGCTCTGGACTTTTTCAATGGAGAAAATCAGAAATGTATGTTAATGTATGATAATCTGTGAAAATGACATGCAGATGAGCATTTGAATCTACAATACAGCATAAGACTGATGCTACATATGCATATGGAGACAGATGCCATGGTAGAAAGATACAAAGAACAGTGATCAGTCTATAAATTTATCCTGCACAGTTGTGATTCTTGATGTTATTTACTACCTTTAACCTCTGTCATGTCCATGGCATGATCTATATTTTGCTGACATAATAAACAAGTTGTCACAGAGACTGTTCCTTATCTGAAAGGTGACTGCGAAAATAAAGGCAAAACTCTAGTCTGCTTTGCTCTTTGAGCACGTGCCATAGTCTTCAGGGTAAAATTCAACACCAAAAGCCAGCAAGACAGTCAGAACATAACCAGAAGCATAACCAAACCCCCCCCCCCCCCCCCAAAAAAAAAAAAAAAGAGAATAAGCCTCCAAGTTACATCCAGAAAGTTTGAAGCAACAGGATTTTAACAAATAAAGCCCTCATAAAACCACAGACACCATATTCCCTCTTTTTTTCAGGCTCGATCTTTGTTACACTCATGGAATAATCCAATTTGAACATTTACTTGTGAGTGCTAACAGTAGAGGGCACTACACCATCATTTACCAGCCTCATTCACTCAACATTCTCTGATCAGAAATAGGTTAGCAGCGAAAACCAGGGATTGTTAGGAGTGTGATACTTGTGAACTATAAAAAGGAAAATACAAAATGTGCAAAAAATACAAAATGTGTTTTTCAAAGGAAAAAATATGTTTTCCTTTGAAAAAACATCCTAAATATCATAATGATTGTTTGATAAATAAATTCCTGGATACACCGGTTAAAACAAGAACGCACACCAGAGAATGAAAACAAACCTCGGCTTCTCTGCAGAAATAATGAGATGTAGAAAATAGATGAGGCTACGCATGATCCGCTTAAACCGCCATTTAACTTTGTTCACAGGACATTAATCATATGTGAATGCAATGTCACTGATTGGCTTTTTTTTTCAGTCCAATTTAAAATGTGAAAATAACTGTATAATCGAATGCCATTAGTTGCCATTTTGCTTGAGAAACACCTTCTAAATGTCACACAGATACCTGAAGTCTTTGATTAGACACCAGACCCTTTCGAGACACATGAGATAATGACACTTTTGTTTATTTAAAGTCTTACAAACATGAGTTGTAAAGAAAGGTCCTTGATTATTTATAAACATGTGGACAGAGTTTCATTTCGCCCTGTTCCGTCCGTGCCCGGTCTAGAGCAGCAGGCTTGAGCTGCAGGAGGTTAATGTTACAGTCCAGGCCACATATGTTAAAGGAAACTACCTGGCTACATTCATGTAATCAGACATGCCTGCACTGCAAGATGCCAACAAAACTCACTTAAAGTCACAGGATCGCAAAGCAAATCGCTTTAATGTTTCTCAGCGGTTCTTTTATTAGTGATGGATCCTCAACCTCCCATAATGCTTCATGTGATCGGCCGCTTCCTGCCCTCCCCTCAGTCATGCCAGATACATACTTTCAGCAAGTAAAATGTCAAAACCTGAATCAATTTCATCCAGTACATACATTAGTGAAATGTACAAAATAAATGTATTAACTCAAGCACAACTTTTGAGATGTATAACTGTTTGACTGGTCGGAAATGAAATCCCATATTGCGGACCATTAAACTGTACTTTATTTTTGAGGTTGTTGTTAATACATGGGAAAAGATCAAGGAACATAAGGTTCAAGGGACAATTCCAACATGGCGGATGTAATAAGTCCAGGAATGTATTTATAGCCAACTCTACAACTGCATACCAGCCACTGAGTGTACGTCATCAACAGCTAAGAATTATGTTCTTCATTGACTTCAAGATATGTGATTTCATGTGAGGCTACAGCAGTATTTGACTGTGTGAGTGTGTCTCAATGATTCCAGCGGCCAGTCTTTTGAAATAACACAGAACTGATTAAAGTCAGATTTGGTAAATGTGTTGTGTTAAATAAATATAAGGACCACATATTTATTTAATTAAGATATTATTGAATTAATCCCATTTAAAATAATAGCAACCCTTAAACTGAATATTCTATGAATCTCAAAGAACAATTGTAGGTCTCCAAAGTTGTTCATGAACAAAAGGATTTGGCTTCCAATACACTGATATTGTAAGCAAATCTATGTGTACTAGAAATACACTGTATGAAAGAATTCCTGTACTAAGTAGATTACTTTGGAATTCCTGAGACTCGAACCTATGACCTTGGCATTGTGAACGCCATGCTCTACCAGTTAAGTTTCACAATCAAAAACGTAAATAGAGGGCTATGGGCCATCTTGATCCTCTAGCATCTCTTTCCTTTCGTTAAAGCAGTGTTTAGCTTTTATAAAAACAGTTTTGCCTTCATTCAGTTTTATAATTTAAATGTTTTACATTTCTGAATGTCACCCTTTAACAGAAGTTTCCTCTGAAGGCATCAAAGAAATGTCACTGCAGTGACAGCCCCTCATTGAAATTCAGTGTTTCTTTGTCTTGTTCAATCATTTATTATTAATTCAATTATATTTCTTATTCAGATCGTGAGTGGCTCTAATCTGGGATATTATTGAGATTCTGAATTATTGAGAATACCATTAGAAATCGCTCACCTTGGGGAAAGAATTTGTCGTCTTTGGGAGTTTTATGTTCATCCATTAAAAGTTCCTCACATTGTTGTAGCGCTTCAAAAACCACCACAATGAAATCATAACCTGGCTCCAGATTTGTGAACATTTTCAAGGTTTTTTTGGCCAAAACAGAATTAGTAACCAACACTTAAAGTCTTGCTGTTGAAGGACAGAGAATGTCATCACATGAAGAACAAAAATTACTTTGACAGGAAAATAAAACTCTCCTGTAGAAGTTACAGCCAAGGTTTGACTGGCAGAGTCCTCAGACGGCCTGTTGCACCCTTGTCTAAGCGTATTTGGAGAACGATATCGGTTCTTTGAGTGCATTCTCGCTGACAGGCTTTCACCCAGATCCAAAACCACTTTTGTTCTCATTTTGGTGCCCATGGCTGCTCTAAAGCTTTTTAGAAACATATTCAATTTATATACTATTCAACCAAAATCCACATTCTCAGCAATGTACGAAATGCCACTACTTTGTAAACCTACACCTTTTATAACTTTAAAAGAGAAAAAGTAATCAAACTGAGAAGTACTTGCTTTAAAATGAATGCTCTTGGTCTTACTGCACTTTTTATTGGAGTACATTTTTTACAGATTACATTTGTAGTGTTTTATGTAAAACAAAAAATGTCCCTTTTCACTTTGAAATAGGTTCAAAAATGGCTGAAAAACATTTTGTGTGTATTTCATTTTGACTTTAAAGGTGAACTGTGAAAAATGTGCACCACTATTGTCATCAACCAGAATTGCAAAAGTAATGTTTTCAAAAAAATTTGAACACACCCACCCCGAGCTCATGCCATTGGTTAAGCCTGTTGCTATGTCAGGCTGGTCAGGATTTTTAAACAAACAGAGCAATACTTTGACAATTCCACAGTCAAGCTGTTGACATTTTTCGGGAATTAACCTACAGATGACTTGCTTAGAGTTTTCTCTGCATGTTAAGCTTGGATAGGTGTTATTTACATAAAAAAAGCACTTTAAAAACTCTCTTCAGTGTCTTACCTGCACCAGTGGTGATTTAACCTTCTTCTCTGGGTGTATCTTTATCTTTTCTCCCGTGTATTAATACATGCTGTTTGTGCTTTAGTAATGATTCTTTGGTGGGGAAATGTTTAACGATCTGAAGACCTTCAGAAGGTTTCAAAAGCATGATGTTTTAGCGACATTACCAAGACCTTTTAAAATTCTTGGCACTCTTGTATGTTTTTTTCAGAGGAAGAGAGGTGAGATTTGGGACACTCATACTAATTTTCCCTCTCTGCAGATGAAAAGTCCGATTAGCTGGATGAAAATGAAAGTATTTCTCATCAACATTAAAAGAAGAGGAATAATTTTGAGGTTTTGATATGGGGTTATAAAGAATTAGAGCCGTGTCTGTCAGGATGATTGATTTCAGTATGTACAAGAGGTCATCTTTCATTTCCAACCCACTGAGATAAAGTTGGGAATATGACAGTCTCAATGGCGTTTAAATCAGGGATATATCTGTAACTTGTCTATAACGCTGAAACTAATCCCTAGAAGCAACACATTTGTCTCGGATGAAGCAGTAAAACCGGTATGAGAACAGTCCACTGCCTTATTAATGAGGTGTCTATATTGCAAACTCATATTCACGTTCTTTTGCTCCATCTATTTTTTTTTTGCTGCAAAAAGACATTTGAAATATTATTTATTATGATTCTTATTAGGTGGCTTTCATATATATATAACTGAGATCATTTAGATTTTTTTTCATGGTGATTATGTGGATCATGAAAAAAACTACAGAATATGTGAAGGACATCTGCCAAAAACAAAAAAACAAAAACCTTTTGATTTAGTTGTTAAACTCAGCAAAAAAAAAAAAAAAAAAAAAAGCAAGATTAAGGTTAAGACACACTAAAAGTACAGAGTCCATCCCTGCGCCCTGTGGTTTACAGTATTTGTTAATATTGGTTCAGCTGGAGACTGCAGCAGCGCGTAGTGCGGAAAGCGCAGCTCAACCCCTTCCGCCCTGCAGCTAGAGCAATCCAGGGCTGCCTGTCACCACGGTGAGTTCCTCTGGGCATGAAGACATGAGCTAATGGAGAAGGAGCGAGCGAACACAGTCTCAGGAGTCCTGTACACACACAGGGTGAAATAGAGGTTATGGAGCTTCTTAAATTTTTAACCGTGCAACCTCTCCAACACTGTAATTAGGCAGATAACCTGTTAGGCGCATGGGGTTCTAACACCGATGCTTTAAACCTGATCGAAGCTGCAGGCAAATGGAGAAAGACGTCAAAACATGTAGCTTGGGCAACAGATCGCCCAATTAATGGTTTAAAAAACTAAAGGAAAATAAAAACAAGGAAAAAAAAACTTTCCCCTGTGAAGGAGACATGATTAATATTTTACTTTGGTTGAGTACAAAAGGGTTTGGTAAAAAATTTAGATGCTGCATGGCTGTCTGTGGAATTCAAATATCAAAGCAGAGCAGAGTGATTGGTTTTAAACTTAATTAACATATAAATGGCTTTAAATTGCATGCAGTAATATTCATTTTGAAGGATGTTCACTAATTTGACATCTTAGATTTGCTTTTCATATAGCACGCTGAAATCATGTATGCCAGTGTGACATTTGAAAAAATGTTGCCAAAAAAAAAAAAAAATATATATATATATATATGTATATGCATATAATGTATTTTCAAATTCTCAGATGGTGCAGCTGGTTTTTGTGCTAGCGCTAGAGCACAGGTACGACTTCATACCACAGAATTCATGACATACAGCCCTCTATAAGTGCCATCTCCTGTCCTATTTCCACAGACAGTCAACAGGAACAGCAGGAGATGAGTGTGTGAGCTCTTCCTGTGCCTTGAACAGCCAGAGTTAATGTGATTTGAGCCATGTGAGTGATGTGTGTTTTCTGCAGTTTGGTGGTGCCGGCTTTAGTTTCTATACGAGCAACTATGAAAATATCCAGAAACTTTATTATGATAATTGCAAACCCTTAACTGAACAGACATATGGTCTATTAACTGAAGTAATAATAATAATAATAATAGTAATAAGTATGAATGTAATTATATACACTGCCATTCAAAAGTTTGGGATCGGTTTTGTAATGTTTTTTTGTAAGGTCTTTTATGCTCACCAAGGCTGCATTTATTTGATTAAAACTATTAAAAATCAGTAATATTATGAAATATTATTACAATTTAAAAATAACTGTTTTCTTTTTGAACATATTTTTAAAATGTAATTTATTCCTGTGATGGCAAAGCTGAATTTTCAGTACCATTACTAAAGTCTTCAGTGTTGCATGATCCTTTATATTTGATGAACATTTATTATTATTATCATTGTTGCAAACAGTTGTGAACAATTTTCCTGGATTCTTTCATGAATAGAAAGTTCAAAAGAACAGCATTTATTTTAAATATAATCTTCTGTAGCATCATAAATGTCTTTACTGTCACTTTTGATAAATTTAATGTATCCTTGATGAATAAAATATTCATTTCATTTCTTTCATTTCTTTCAAATAAATAAAACAAAATACTGAACCCAAAGTTTTGAACAGTAGTGTAAATGTTACAAAAGCTTTATATTTAAGATAAATGCTGTTTTTATTTTTTATTTTTTTTTGTTTTTTACTTTCTATTCATCAAAAAATCCTGGGAAGAATGTTTACAACTGTTTTCAGCACTGATAATAATACTAAATGTTTCATTAATGTTTCATATTTCTGAAGGATCATCTGACACTGAAAACTGGACTAATGATGCTGAAAATTCAGCTTTGCCATCAGAGAAATAAATTCCATTTTAAAATATGTTCAAATAGAAAAGTGTTATTTTAAATTGTAATAATATTTCACAATATTACTGCTTCTTAAATATTTTTAATCAAATAAATGCAGCATTGGTGAGCATAAGAGATGTCTTTTAAAAACATAAACCTTATTCCATACATGTTAAACTTTAATGATAATTCACTTCCGCCATATTAATAGTGTAACTTCACTTTTATGTCCCATTTGTTCAGATCTGTTCATTGTGGATATTTCAACAGGTTTACTTTTTAGAAAGCAGTCAGTGTTACAACGTACATTTCAATTTACATTTGGTGTTCACATTATAGGCCTACTGCAAAAACTATCAAAAATAATTTCATTAAAAAAATGAAACAAAAATCAATTCTCTATAACATTTTGAAATTGTATCTTTTTTGTTTCTCAAGTTCTGACATCGGAACATACACAGACTAGTGTCTGTCCAAAAGTACAAGAACATCTCCACTTTATGTACCTACGAAAAAGATCACCCAGGATTCTTCTGTGACTACTTGAGCCAACAGTCAACTACCATGAATGAACCAGCAATAACTTTAAGCTATTTAAAGCAGCACCTGACAGCAAGTCATAAAGTTTGCTGTCCTTGGTAGTCGGTTGGTTTCAAGGACTTGCTGTACATTAAACAGCAATGCCTGTGGGACTTTTTCTATGGTGTACAACGTGTGAACTTGTCTCCACTCCACTTCTTCAGTGTTTCTAATTAACGCTGATCACTCTTATACTTGCATACAAATACAGACTTAGATCACAACTAAGACGCTCGCGAGCTGCTGCCATATGGTGCTGTCTGACGTCCAGAAATGAGGCCAGTGGTCCTGTCTGAGTTTTCAAACTGCCCACAGATTGTTCACAATGCAGCATGGTACATTTCGCACCACCCTGATCTACTCTGCCAACCAGTATGTGTGTGTGAGTCACCTTTCTTCTTAAGTAACTTGCAATTGACATGCAAACTCTGGTTCTACTTTTCCGTTGGTTGTGATGTTGATTTAATTGTAGATATGGATTGTTTTTAAGAGTCATTCACGCATACTTGCATTCCATCAATGCTATTTTGTTATTGCTGCACTCCATCTTGCTGTTTTTATATGCAAAAATTCATTGTGAATGCCCCTTTAGGCAGGTTAGTCTGCCACGGAGCGCATATGAAAGAAAACAAGATCCGGTGATTGCACGTTCAGCCTTTGTATCCCAAATTCAGATTGTTTGGGGAAAGGGTTTTTACCAAGAAGTGTCCCCAAGTGTTCAAAAGCATATGGAAACACTGCCATCCACAGAGAGTAACTCATCCACGTACCCTCCAAGCCATCTGTTCCGTGACATGTACGGCTAATTCACAATTCAACAGGAAAGTGGACCATTGAGGTGGACTAATTTAATCAATGACAAATTAAAAAATCCGTGTAGAGCAAGAGAAGGACGCGGCTGTATAAACTTGCGCCGTGCTGATGACCAGTCTTTTGTGGTAAAATAAAATGAGGTTGCGTTGGTCCACAGTTGTAAATTATTAATTGCTCTCCAAAGCAGGAATGTTTGCTAAACAGTGAGGTCTTCTCTAGTTCAGTTCTTCTGCTCCACTGCTGCAGAACCCTCGGGACGAGACGACTGAACATTTCTGAGAGCCTGTTTACGAACCGTGGTCTGTCTGTTTCAGGACAGAACATGCAGAGACTGTGAAGATGCTTCTAGTAGAGCTCCAGTGTGTATATATAGTACAAATTTAGAGTACAGTATGTAAGATGGTGGATTGGCACATCGATTCTTTAAGACACAATGGATTCTCAATCTTTTATATATGTTTTAATATCTTATAATTTTTCAACAAAAATAATTATTCAAACAAAAACTAAAAATAAGTTGCTTTTTCTGTAGACCACAACAGCAAACTTTTTTAAAGATTTTTACATGCAGGTTTGTTTCATAAACCAACAGGGGGGAAAACTCAAAAGTTTACTGTGACTGTGTTTCAAGTAGGGGAGGCCGGTCTAAAACTTTAACCACTTACACATTTGATGAAAATGCTATCAAAAATGGCCGTCACCACCCTGGTGAGAGGGTAAGTTTCTATTAAAGATAAAGAAATTGGCATTTTCCTCCTGGGATATAATTTTAGCAGGTTATTGAATGGTAAATAACAGAACTGATATAGTCTGAAATAGAAGATTCTCTTTTTCTTTTCTTTTTTTCTTTTTTTTTTTACAATTTATTTTAAAAAATTCACCTAAAAATTTAAAACAATGTTTTGTTTTTTAAAATTATTAACCTAATGCATTTTATTTAATTGCCTTTTTACAATAAATGTCTCTTTTTTCCCACTTTGTTTTTTAAAGTAACATGCTCACAATGAAACGAGGTGGAGAAAGGTAAAAATGGATTAATTTGGAAGTAAATTTAGAAGTTGAACTAATTTTGAAGTAAATTTGATAAATACATAAACAAAGTTTAACCTGATTTAAGTTTTTAGTTTTACAACCCAGCACATCTACGGTCATAACTTGGTCGATATTAGGAAAAATAATGACCAAATTTTAATTTTGAGGGAACTATGACTTTTATCACTTGCAAAATATGGCAGGAACTTTTCTAACACTAAATGTCTTTAAGATGGTTTAACTGGTACATTAAAGCTGGAACTTGTTACCGTGTAGCGTTTGCTCTTTTTTTTTTTATAATCTTTGATGATGACTCATCAATTTGTGTGCGCATGCACATATAGCGACTGAAATGCTATGTTAGTCTTCATTTACATCGTCCTACAAAGCCATGGTCCTCGTCATTCAACTGAATCCAGGTCATGTATAAAAATGTAAAAATATCTGTCTTGAATTCTGCCTTCCACCCCACATGCTTTAATCATGAATTGTGGGATAACGTTCAGCGGGAGAGACGTCACTCTGCTGCTCTCCGCTAGAGTCATGTGACACTAACTTTGATCTGCCGGAGAAACGGGTGAAAGCTTCAGGAGAAAAATTACCAATGAGAGTGAGAGAGGGAAAAGAAAACATTGCCCCAGCCAATTATCAAGAGTTATGTTTTATTCAGAACCTGAGCTGGGCACCGTGAATCTCCTGTACATTTATGGCTGAAAAAATGAAATGCCTCTTTCATACCATAGAGTTATTTTTCATTTATATTACACACTTGTCTTTTACTGATTTTTTGGGAGGAGGTAAAGAATGGACATGTTAATGTAGCTTCTGTTTTAGGTGCAGCTCCGAAATTCAGCATGTTTAACAACAGAAATTTCAGATATGACAATGCCGATGTTTGGGAACTGAATCAAAGTTTGAGGTACTTCATAATGTTTTATGACATACAGTCACGTCCTGCCTGTCATTCATATGGGAAAAGACTGAAAAGGTGAGATTCCCTATACCCTTGTCCTAGCTTTTTACAACATGCGCTGACTGCAGAAATTAGAGTATTTCAGAGCCAGGTTTTTCTACCACATCATTCACCAGGTTTTCAAATAGACAGGTAATGCCTCGGAGCAAGCAGGCAACAGTACTATAAAGCTACAGATGTGCTTTTGGGCGAAACTACAGACATAAATTTCTGTGTTCTCAGACGACAAAATGCATTGAGTACATTATCTGCACTAAGATGTGCAATCCGTGTCATTTTACTACTATCATACCTTAGTTTTGTTGACATGTTAGGTAGTAGAAGCTTTTTTTATTGGCCGTTTATATTATTTGTTAATATCTAGAGAGCAGTATGTATAATACAATATGAGAAAAATGCTTTAAATACTAATTTTAGACAAAATATACTTTTATTTTTACACACATTTTAACAGATAATTTGTGTAATTTTGTGTTTTTACACGACTGATAATCAGCCGATTTGCTCTCAGGCAGTGCTGATAAATTTAAAATATTAGACAATTAATACATATGTCTAACAACATTATTTTTTTGGTAAGACTTTACAAGAAGGTTCTTTTTTTTAACATTAGTCAACTAACATAAACTAACCATGTGCAATACATATGTTACTGTATTTATTAATCTTTGTTAAAAATAAAGAATATAAATAAAAATTACAGCAGTTCAAAGTTTGTTCATATTAGTTCACAGTGAATTAACCAATGTTAACAAATACAACTCTTGATTTTAATAATGTAAAATGTAGAAATGAACATAAAAAAAGATGAATAAATGCTGTAGAAGTGCAGTTCAGTACTAGTTTATGTTAACTAATACAATGTTAACTAATGAACCTTATTGTAAAGTGTTACCAATTTTATATATAACTATTTTAAGTCAATTGAATGAAGAGAAAAAAGATCATTAAATGAATAGAAGGGGCATTTTTGCATCTTTATTAAAGCGCGTAGACCCGAGATCACATCTCTGGCATAAAGGTGGTGCTACAACACTGCTCTTATGTGTGTATTGGTGTGTGTGTGTGACCCCACTCCGCATACACACTCTCATGCATGCTGCAACACAAATCCTCACCCAATCGCTCTCTCAGTGTGCGAACATTGTTTTAATGTGGGAAATATTTTGTAAATTATTGCCAGTCTAAATGTGTCTGATTCATTAAACGGATAATTAGGCTCAGTGTTTTCATCTCCATTTCTCTCCCTCATGCACACACACACACACACACACACACACACACACACACACACACACACATACACAGAGAGAGAGAGAGAGAGAGAGAGAGAGTAAAGAGATGAGACCACTGTGCCATTCTAACAGACTGGAAAAAGAAGTTGCTTTCTGCATTTCATACAGAACATTTTAAAATGCCCCTTGTGTTGTGATGAATGCTGTAATGATTACAAGACAATAATTAACTATCACCTTTTTTTGTAAAAAATTTACGCTTGAAAATAAGAATTTGTTTGCACGGTTGTTTCTTTAAAAAAATTTTTAAATTTTATTTATCCATTTATTTATTTTTTTGGTCACAGGTGTTGATTTTTATTAAATAAATAAAAGATTTCCACTTTTTTGTTATATGAAGGTTACATTAAAGTTGTCTCAAACCTTTGATCTTGCCTTAATTCACTATTATTATTATTATTATCATTATTATTATTATTATTAATTAATTAATATTATTATTGTTTTATTATTTTTAATATCATATTATTATTATTATTATTATTAATTTATTTATTTTTTGTTATTATTTCATTTTTTTTTCCAAAAATGTTTAAAATATAATTTCCACCACAATTTAAGATATTATGGAAATGACATTTGTTCAGGTCCACAGGGTGAAAATGGCCATAGCTGAACAAGACAGAGATATTTATTATTCAGCTGCAAAAATCTGTTTGCTGAAAAAAATAACACATTCAGATATTTGTACGTATCACTTTGCTTTGTTGAATCCAGAACAAAAGTTCTGCATTGATTCTTTGAGTTTGAATGGGTTGCAGATATAAAGCAGTCTGTGTGTAAACAAAATTTCACCTGAAAGAATGGAGCAGAAATTCCTGTGTGATGAAAGCGGCAGAATGATGAATGTGCACTTCATGTACTGAGAAGATTGAGTGATTCTGTCAGCACACCATATGCTTACAATTTATTCCTGCAAACAGACCAGCCAGTTGACACGAGCTCTCACAGCAGCACTGGTCTCGGACTCACAGCGACACATAAGAGAACAACCATAAAACTACATATGTCTTCATGAGACACAGTGATTCGTTTTATTAAATAAAAAATAATTATAACTTCCCTGATAATTACTAAGTATGCATTCAAAAACAAAACAGTTTTAATTTCACAGTATTAAGATTAATTATTCATTAATTATGAACTAAGATATAATTATGAATTTACCACAGTAATTAATGAAATCACTATAAAAAATAACTAGTTAGAATAGCTATGCAAATTAGCAAGGGAAAAATATGGGTTGAGGGGGTGGGGGACAATCATGGTATGGTTGACAAAAATGTGCATTTTTTTTTTACACTTATTTTTTCATTCATTGGTTTATTAATCTTTTGTAAAATAAAAACTCACAGTTTAAATGAGTTACTTATGATGCACTGCCTGACACACACACACACACACACACACACACACCTACACACACACATCTACACACACACACACGTTGTGTTTTCATTTTTTATGGGGACATTCCATGGTTTTAATGGTTTTTATACTGTACAAACTGTATTTTCTGTCCCCCTACACTACCCCTACTCATCACAGAATATGTTCTGCTATTTTAGATTTTCAAAAAAGATAATTCTGTATGATTTATAAGCTTGTTTGCTCATGGGGACCAAAAAAATGTCCCACAAGATCAAAATGTATTAGTATTACTATACCTGTGGGGACATTTGGTCCCCAAAACGTAGGTAATACCCGCCCACACACACACCCACACACACACACACACACACACAATACTTTATATTATATGATATTAACAAAACATACTTCCTGGTAATCTCATCAGACAAATAATGTCTTACGCTGCGAAAATATTTTACAAGGTAAAACAAACAGCTTGGAGTAATTTACAAAAATCCAAAAATCACTCAGTTTATGCATTTATCTCCTGTGTTTGATATAAACATGAATTATGAAAGTTTATAATTGTTACAATATGTGATCTTCATTGAATACACAGATGAGTCAAAAATGTGGTAACTGCTTTGTAAAATAATCCTGTTTAAGATTTTTTTTTTTTTTTGATTCTGATTATGAGATATGCTCCACTTAAAACTTCTCCCAATTTCGTGAAGGAGGAACATTCTTCTTTTTAAAAGAAAAAAAACCAAACAAACAAACAAACAAAAAAAACCCCACCATATTGCCAGTTAATCTGTTCAGTGTGGGCTTATATTGCCGTATGTTTTGTTCAGCGTTAGTTCTGTTTCTGCAGGATGCTGGTAAGTGTTTGAGAAACAGCTGCATGCTCACCCTGATGTATCTGTTAGCATGTCCAATCGAGCTGAAAGCTTTAATTCCCCATGTCTTGAGGTCCATCCGTTTACGCTTTTCCTGCTGTCTCTGCCAGTAAATACAGTTTTAGAGACAGACGGACCAGCTTTTGCTCACAGGAGGTGTGTAAATCATGGGTGGACGTCAGTTTCGAAAGCCTTTCTGGTTGGTTCGTCAGTTTATCTGGCTATGACACTTTATGAGCAGTTGACCTCTTCAAGGGTCATTGTGTTTTCTTTGTAAAGTCACTTTTGATTTTGTTTGGTCTTTCTTCTTAGCTAAAGTTACGTTTTCTTATATGTCATCAAATTGAACAGCAAAAACAGTTCAACGCTCATCTGAGGATTTTTTTTTTTTACTTTATGTATTTTACTCACATATCATCCAAGCCCAAATCCAAACACATTCATCCAAATTGATATGACAAATATATATATTAAAATTGCTAACCCGTTAACAAAACTGTTCTGAATGAAATTTCTAAATTTCTGTCTTTCTTAAACAAAGCAACTGAATGAAGTGCGCTAATTTATGATGCTTTTGCATTCCCTTTGAACCCTTAAATTTCCAGTTCTGAATGTTTGTAATTACATGAAGCCAATATGTACAATGTAAAAGGAAAAAAAATCCACTAAATGAAGTTTATTTGCAAACCACTTTAAAAAAAGAAAAAAGAAAAAAATTAACTGAATGCTGTGCGTTCTCCACGTGTAGCACGTTCAGAACCCTAAATCCGTTTTGCCAGAAAAGCCAATTTTGTCCACTGTCAAGGCATCGCGAGTTCACTTTTTACAGCAAACTGACAAACGCCTGTAAAAAAAAACCCAACTTGAAAAAGGTTCAAATTACTCTTTTTGTTATGTTGGCTCAGCAAAAATGTATAGAAAAGTCAGTATAACTATATTTAATACATTTATTCAACCTAAACCAAGTTTCTTTCCATAAACTTAAAAAGTTTAGTTTTGTGAACAAGGTTTTGCAAGTTCATCCTAAAAAACTTCTGCCAACTTATTTATTTAAGTTTTGCTCCCACTAGCAAATACTAATTTTGGAAAATAAAATGCAACCATTTGTTCATGGGACAGTGTTGAAAAATGGTTTAGTTATTTTTTTTAATATCTTAAATGAGCCTAATGTTTAACTGTAAAATAACATTATTGTAAAATACAAATAGTGTTAATAATAAATAAATATAAATATACACTGTATGAATTTTCAGCTTTTGACTGGGCAATGTTATTGTAGTCTCCAGTCGTAACATTACTTAGTACACTGTAAAATCCAACAGTGATTTTAACTGATACTTTTTAGTTAACTTTACTTAATGTCTTAACTTAATTGCAAAACTCTAGTAATCTGTACTATTCACATACTACTTCTTTTTTTTTTACTAATAAACCCCAAGTAATGATTAATTACTAAGTGGTTTGAGTACCACTTTGTCAAGCAAAAAAAAAAAGTTTTGAGGCGGGGCTATTCTTAATAGACTTTTCCCTCATTTCCTCCACTTCTGCAGTTATCTATATAGTTTGCATTCACTGATTTGCCAAAGTCATCTTAAATGTTTAATTGTCAATTCAACTGAAAAATTTGAGAGGAGCATCACATAAGCTGACTTCATAGATTGACATTGATTTTCCTAAAATGTTTTATTTTGAACTCACCATTTTGGTGGATGGTGTTTCCTTTGCTTGGGTACTTCATTTATATTATTGTGATTCTGACTTGATGCAGTAATGCAACAAGAAATCACAGTTTATATATTTGTATGTAACTGAACTTCACAATCCATATATATATATGATCTATTCTTCTAAATTTGTGACCATATTGAGTTATTGACTACATGTGAGTAACACAGACTTCAACATTCAGCATGCTAAACACAACGATACCACAATTAAATTACAGTGTACCAATTTCCAATAGTATTTTTTTTGTTCACTCAACTTCAGACATTGAGTTCTACAGACCAAAAATGTTGAATTGGCTCGACTTAAAAAGGTTTGTTAAAAAACAGTTGCACCTCTCCACAAAACTAAGTTAACCCAATTAAATATTTTTTGTATGACTGACAACTTAATTTCAGTTAGTATAACTGTTTTTGTTTTTTTTTTACAAAAGTTGAGTGAACAAGAAAAAGCTTAGGGAAATTAGTACCAAGTTTTTTTTTTTGTTGTACTGGCTTAAATTTTTTTACAGTGTTGTTGTTTGTGTACAGAAACTGATAAGTCGATTGGCGAATTGGCACGCAGTATTCAGGTCAGGTGACAAGGCTACTAGTCACTTCAAAAAGACACGCTAGCTGAGCTGAGTTTCGTCAAAGCTGACCAAAAGTGATCAAGGATTTATAATTTCGACTCCTGCAAGTCTTTGTACACCATACACGTCTTGCATGCTTAAACCTTGTTTGTTCTTTTGCATGTGTGTGTGCGTTTGTGTGCACACGTGTTTTAAATGCAATTACTTAGTTTGGTTTTACTCTGAAACATGAAATGTGGTGTTTCATGAAATGTGGTGCTTTCGCCAAAAACGACTGTTGGGATTATCTGCAAAAAAAAACAAAAACTTTTGATATATATATATAAAAAAACATACTTTCAATGAACTTTAGTTTTGTAAGTTACCAGTGTTTTGGAGTTATTATTACATTTATCATCATTTAGCAGACGCTTTTATCCAAAGCAACTTACAAGGGGAGCAATTAGGGGTTAGGTGTCTTGCTCAAGGGCACTTTAGTCATGGTATCAAAGGTGGAGAGAGTGCTGTTCATTCCCAATCCCCACTTTCAATTCCTGCCGGTGTGGGAATCGAACCGGCAACCTTCAGATTACAAGCCCGACTCCCTCACCACTAGGCCACGACTACCCCAAATTATTACTTAATCAAAACAACCCAACTGCAGTTTGATTGATATTACTTGGAATGTACAAAAAAAAACATGATTTGTCAGAATTAATAAAAACAAAGTTATCTGTTTCTGCAAATAAACTCTACATTTTACAGTATAAATTGAAAGTAATTTACAAAGCAAGGAAATTTCATTTTAAACCCACACTGCTGTTTTGTATCTTTAACATATACTGATAACCACCATAATAATCAAGGTGGTAAAGAGGAGGAATCATGTACACCACAAGTAACTTTTCCTCAAGTATATACTAGTATATAGAAGGTGCATTCATGCAAACACAAAACACCATCATGGTAACACACATGGCACAATGCAATAAACATTCTTTCGACAACAAAAGATACAACATCAAACCCTAATATGCTTAACTGATAACTATTAAGAAAAATTATTATTTAAACAAAATATTCAATACTGTGAAATGTCACGCAGGGAATTCTGGAAATGTCAGTTTACAGTTTTTGACTGTAAATTATACGTTGATTTGGTATTTTTTACTTCTCAAAAACTATACAAATAACAGCATTTTACTGCAAAATTAAATTAAATATCCGGTATTGGCAGTTTTTCTCTGTATATACTTGGGAATTTACTGTTTACCTATTAACATTTTTTTTTATTATTTCTGTAGCATTTTTACAATATTTTACTGTTAAAATTACACTCGTTTATTACAGTGTATTCTTAAAATGACTTGAATGTGTGTGTGTGTGTGTGTGTGTGTGTGTGTTTGTGTGTGTGTGTGTGTGGGCGGGTATTCCCTACGTTATGGGGACCAAATGTCCCCACAGGTATAGCAATACTAGTAAATTTTGATCTTGTGGGGACATTTTTTGGTCCCAATGAGGAAACAAGCTTATAAATCATACAGAATTATCTTTTTTGAAAATCTAAAATAGCAGAACATTTTCTGTGATGGGTAGGTTTAGGGGTAGGGGTAGTGTAGGGGGACAGAATATACAGTTTGTACAGTATAAAAACCATTACGCCTATGGAATGTCCCCATAAAAAATGAAAACACAATGTGTGTGTGTGTGTGTGTGTTCCACAGAGGAAAGATAAGGGTAAAAATTTAAATTTTTAGTTGTAATATTACTTTAATGTGTGTAGGTACTGGTTCCTTTGAGAAAAAAAGAACCAGACCCAAACATCTGGTGTATTATTATAGTATTAATGTAATATTGATGGGGAAAAGCCACAGAACCATTTCCAAAATTATCTTCAAAATTCATCGTCCTTGCATTGTGAAACACTAAATTACTGAAGCATAAACTGACTGGCGTTTCTTATCTAAAATCCACACAGTTGGGATGCTTTTTTTTTTAAATCTAGAGACTCTTGAACGCATCAATGGTGAAAGATTTTACAGCTTTTAAGGACGAGTAGAAACAGATTAAGAGATGTTCTCCACCATTTGCTTCTTTTCCATGCTGTTAACTCTCCTGTCCCTGCAGGCTACTATGACCAGCAAAGATAAACTTCTTTACGGGCCAAACGCAATTGGTTTTTATTATCTGAGATATGATTGTAGTTTAAAAGACTCCTTTAAAAAAAACCACGACAAATCCCTCCCTCACTTTGGTGAAGATGGCGATATTGAGATCTCTACTCAGTTAAAACTCAGTTACAGTGATTGTCATATACAATGGTCATATTAAATTCAGTGGGAAGATGTTTTAATATTCTTTATTAAAGAACAAGTATGTCCCTCACTCAGAATTGATTTATTGAAATTAAATCAAGATTCTTGATGAAATGTTTCTATTGTAATACAGAACTGTCAGATTTTCTCCATGCCTTTCAAGAACAAAAAATAAATACATACAATAAAATAAAAATTATAATAACAGTAAAAAGAAACTCTCTCTCTCTCTCTCTCTCTCTCTCTCTCTCTCTCTCTCTCTATATATATATATATATATATATATATATATATATCACAGCCATATCAGAGCAACTTTTTTATATTTTAACTGCAACAATGAACAGATAGTGATGTGTAATATGTGTGACATGTTAATCTCATTCCATCATTGTAGCTTTACATATTTGGAAATCAAAAGACTGTTCTATGAAATGTTCTATTTTGTTTTGTTTTGTTGCTCAAAACTGACTGCAATTTCATTATCAGACTGCAGTCTGCAGTCTTATTGGTAATTCTCTGAATGAAAACAGTTGGAATGTGCTATTTTACACATATGAGAAATGCAGAAGGTTTCCTTTTTTCTTTCACTCTCTTTGTGCTCAATTCATTTCCGATTCAGACGCATCTCTCACCTGGGAAACATTGCACAGGCATTGATATTGCTCACGTTGAGCTACTAGGGAATTTCTATTTGTGTTAGCACTTTAGTGGGTTTTGTCACTTGATCATTTGGCTTTATATTTAGAATAGTGTGATTTGACTGATCATTTGAGTGCATGTGTGAAAATCATCTTGCTGTATTTCTGCACTTACGTGCTCAATATCTTTTTTGTTTGTTTTTTAAAAAAAATAGCTTTTAAAACAACTTTAAATTATTACGTTAGAATTTCAAAAAGCCAGTTAAAATGGATGAACATTATTATATTATATTATATTAATTATATATTATATTATATTATTTAATTAGTCAATATTACTAAATAGTACAATTTGGGGGTTTTTTTGTGTGTGTGTTCCAATTCAAACCTTATAAGTTCTTAGCAGGGGAGGTCTTAAGTGTGTTTAAGTGTGATCTTTCACACATTTTTCACATCTTTTTGTTTTTTCAGTTTCATTATTCAGCTGTTGATCCACGTCAGAGTGAACTAGGCCAAAACCAGAGGCAGGAAGCCCTCTTAAAACTGTCTTGCAAGTTAACATTTGGCTAATGAAAGGTTACTGGAGTATTTGTCAAACCAAATGGTACACCGAAAAACTGACAAAAGCCTTTCAAAATGATTGAGTCCATACACGCTCAAGAATGTATTTGAGGTTTTGTAAAGACATTCATTCTGACCTGTTTCCTGTTATCGCAATTCTTTTTTTACATACACACAAACACTGATTCATATTGTTGTTCCTATTCACACTTTTCACACCTTGGCACCTGCTCATCTTCTGCACTATGGTGATGTTTACAAACCGTTTATCACAGCTGTTGTGGAGGTCAGCCGACAGCCCTTTCGCGAGAACTTCTGATCACTGCGTGGTAATTAGCACCTTGTTGTTCTCAGAGGTGCCATAGGCAGAGAGCAGAGTGTTGATGCCACTGTGGCGGCTGAACCGGAGAAACTGGCCTCAATCCAAATCTGCTTTAACTGCGCTGTTAATGCTCTCAATGAAACCTGAGAGGTGAAGAAAAAATGAATTTTAGTCAGCTGGTGTATCTTGACTGATCAGAGAGCGAGAGCTTCTGAGGCAAGTTGGGCTGTACTTTTTCTGTCACTGTACGCTTGTTTCGTTTTAACTGAAGTGACCGAAACCTTAGATGTGGGACTTTGTTAGAGGCATTATTAGTCATAGCTGACATCGTCCCAGATGTTAAGAGACCACCTCGAGCTCACACAGGCAAACCCACGGTGGGCGTCTTACCAACAACTTATGATCAGTAGTGATGCCATAAAGATATTAGTAAAATACTACAGTTTAGACCAGTCGTTCCTTTTAAAGATCACCGTTTTCTTTTCCCTATACCGCACAAAGAAGGAATTTATTTTGTGATGGAAAGAGAGAGAGAGAAAGAGAGTGAGTGAGAGAAACTAATTAAACCACAATAAATTAATAGTAGAGGAAATTGTCATAATTTCTCATAATCATAGAAGTCCACCATGCGTTTGGTGCTTTATCAAATAAAATAAAAAACAAAAATTGTCACCCATTAAGCGAAAGAAAAATCACAAGTCTCCACAGAGTGTGTTAATTTACGCTCACCCCTAACGGCTGACCCGCTGAATAGACAGTTAAATTACCTCCACTGCCCGCTGCCCCACTCTCTTTGATCCAAATAATTGGACATTTGAATAAAGCAGAGAGACTTTGCTAATTCGCCGGCTGGTTCATCTTCATTGTGTGGACTTTATATTCTACCTGAGTGGCTTTAACCTCTTTTTCAGAAGGTAAAGTATTTAGTCTCCCTAGCACAGTGAGCATTCCTTTCAAATTAGATAAATATTTTCAAAATAGCCCAATTCCTTTTTGAAATGACTCCACATATTTAAAATTTTATCTTGAACAAAAAGCCAAAGGCTAAAGCTTGATATACACAATAGTTTTGTTTTCCACACATTTAATGTTGTATAAAACCAGAAGCCCAAGTGAAAAACCTTCTGGTGTGAAATATGTACTCCTTTCCAAGAAAAGGAAACCAGCCTGAAGAAAAAATACAACATCTTTTGTCACCTTTAGTAAAATCTCCTTTGATTTATCAGGAGCCTAGAGCACAGTGAGAGAAAGGAAACAGGCCAGTAAAATAGAGGAAAGATTCCTCCATTACGTGCTTTTTCCCCCACCCCAACAGTTTTAGTACTCGCAGTGTAAGTCATTGTGCACTGTGCAGAGCTGCCTGCAGCCCACATAGACCCCAGTAAAATGAGACTGGTCAGGTCTTAATGTAACCAACAAAAGCCGGATCAAAATCCATACAAACTCAATTAGGAATCAATTTGAGTTTGTGTCAGACAGTCTGGTGCCAACAGAGAGGCTTTTCTATTAGCTTATGCACTAGAAAAAACTCCTTTCATTTAAATATTTCACATGGGTTGCCTGAGAGTATCTGATGCAAGCCACTTTTACCCTTCTTCCTCTGCCTGCCTCACGGGCCAACTCATATACCGTGTATTTATAGAACAGGAGGAATACTCTAATCAATTCCGTTCTTTATTTTTAAGAGGAGAGCCATTTCATCATGTTCCTACCATCCTTTAAGTGATGCCACCTTGTTGACATGTACCCATTGTGCCGAGATAAGACAATTTGCGACCAGCTGGAAGAATATCCAACATTATACCAAGAGGCAGCCATTATGCGTATGCAAAGACTCATCTCGGATGTTCCTAGAATGAGCTGTAATCTGATTGGTTTCTGCCCTAAGTGACAGCAGTAAAACCCTCCCTCTGATAGGCTCTTCTCTGGACTATGAACAGATTCAACATGCTGCTCAGATTGAGTATACTGACACAGTACTGATGAGATTGTTATTCTAGTTGTTTACACATCTTTATGACTATGAAGAATTGAGAGCAATCAGTTACAACAACACTGGCGACGACCAAACTTTCTCTTCAGATTAATGGGGCAAAAGAGCCGTGGGGAAAGGAGATAGAAATGTTAATTACTTTCACTGTCTGGTCTGTAGTGTTGATTTCACAAATCTTGTTTAGAGGACATTTCGGTTATATGCAAGCAGGTCTAAGAATTTATTCTGTGACGGATCTGTTGGAGAGTCAGCATAAGTGAAGTTGGCATGACACTGTTGGGAGCACTTAAGCATGACATTCATTTGATTTCTCATTTTTTCTTTGTGGTGACCTTTTATTTTTCCTTAAAGGGATAGTTGAATCAAAATTTTTTTATTTTTTTTATTTTTTAACTTTCATAGCATAACAGAAACACATAGACACACACACATACAATTTTTTGAAGAATCGTAACAGATATTTTCTAGAGTCAACATGTCTATTAAGTTCCAAAAAGGTCACGAAAACAAAATATACATGGTTGGTATGACTTTTGCACTATATACTGTATGCACTGAAGCTCTCAAATCAAATATGGCACCTATGCCACAGGTTGTACGTCAGTCACATCAAACCTCATTGGTAACCATATATCTTGATGCCAAATCTGCAGGAGGATGTTTTATATGGCCTACTTTTATTGTACTTATTTTAAGTTTGATTTCCTGCAATTACTATGAACTGTCATATTTTTTTTAGAAGAGAACTGCCTGATGATTAAACATTTTCAAATGGTTGGAATGTGTCTTTGAAACTTCTCCACTTTTCCAACGTTTTCCACCTCTTAAGTTCCGTCTTCATATTCTCTTTATAAAGTTGTGCATGTAGGAGCATTTAAAAAATAATCTTATAATCTTAAAATGAACATCTGCCCTTGTACTATCCCATGAATGAGAGAAAGGAAAAAACGTTATGGAGAAAATTTTAAAGTATGTTGGTTTTTTTTTACTATCTCTAAAGCCTTCATGATTATGATTAATGGCCTAGCAGGTGTTCGATAAATGATCAGGTTGTTTATTGAAAAATAGGACCTGACACAATTTTCCAAGGTGGGTTTGTATTTACAGTTTGGCACAGCATTCGGTTTTAGCAGTGCAAGTTGTATTTTTAAGTATTTCCACAAGCATATTCTCCAGTCAACATCTGCACAACCTTCCTTTTCACAATCTGACAGTAATTGTTAAAGACGTCCATTTCTCATTTCTGTGTATCACAAGGTCGGCTTGTCACAGATCAGGTGCTTTATCATAGGCTGACAGCCGCTTGTTATACCCATTGAGTTATTTCAGTTTGGGAGGAGGTGTGGCAAACTCTTGTGTATTACTGCATAGTTTCATAACTGGGTTTAGCTGTTTGGTAAGGAAGCTCTAAAGCTTGGGACAAGAGGAATTTTGACGGTCGTGAACACAGCCCAAAGAAATCACAAATTTATCATCCATTGATCAGATCTGTATAGATTGCAACTGCAATAAAACCTGCAGTATATTAAAGGATCCTGACTGCTCAGGCTAGGGATGGCTAGTTCCGCTCAAATGGAGCCACAGTAGCTTTAAAACGTGAGTCATTTCATTAAAAACTGTTTCCATCTGGCACTCTGTTGTATCTTAAACCAATGAGAGCCACAGAGCAGCCCCTATTTCTAGTTCTGGCTATAGTTTTGTATTGTATGCCTCTTTTGAACCAATTAATTAATGCTCTTTAATATTCTTATATACAAAGCATTTAAAAGTATTAGGAATTTCACTTTTATGTAATTCCACATAATGCCTTTACTATGTAATACTAAAACTGAAGGATTAATGCATAAACAGGAAGATCACAGTGATTAAATACTGGGAGCAATCATCCTGGGTAATTATGAAAAGATTAGTGTATAGAATTCAGAGTGGGATTCATTGAGATCCACACAAAAGCATGAGAGATCCAAAAGAGATCCAAGAGAGTACGAAGAAATTAGTATGGAGAGTCTGCATCTGAAATCCAGAGGTGGAAAGTAACTCATTTCAAATACTATCGTTACAGTACTTGACTAAATTTTTCTATTTTTTTCTACTTTAATTAATTTGGGGTACTTTTACTTTTACTTGAGTTGAATAAAAGTTCAAGCATTCAACTTGGCTACATTAATTTATTTATTTTTTTCAACAAAAGTACAAAGTGCTTTTGCCGACGGGGCAACGAGGCAGGCTGGCAATTTTCAAACTATTGCGGTGGAGCCCTGTGCTTCAGCCAATAACAGGTCTGACTCGGGTGCAACACCATTCAAAACTTCCAGTTCAGCTGGGGGGCGGGGCTTTCAAATCATGCTTTGACATTCATTCACTGGTGCTCGCGTTTTAAACCAGTATCGCTAACGTTTCAATATTTTAATGAATATAAGCTACGCTCATATTCTGATTTTAAATTGTAATTTTGGCATCTCCTGAAATGGGTCATACCATTGATATTACCAGTTAAAGTAAATAGAAAACTCGGCTCACACAAGGACGCAGTTATCAGTTATTGTGTGTTCATTGTCTTCATGTTTCATCAGTCAAAACACTTCTCTCTTCTCGCTTTATTTTAAGTCATAGGGCTGGAGCCTATCCCAGTTTCCCAAAACGTCTCTATCTGCATAATTCAGCTGTAGCAATATCTAATGCCCATATAAGAGATTTCCTGGAAGTGTAATACTTCTATGAATCACACTTGTGGACTTTCTGCGTGAAGGCGCCCTCTGGCATCCAGTATGAATGAAACAGACATTACATGCGAATGTTTAGCATTCCATATTCCTTAACGTCGCCTCATTTTGGGTAAAAATAGAGAAAAATAATACTAAAGTACTTTGTGGCGTAATTTTACTTAATTTAAGCACTTTTTTAGTTTTTCAGAAAACTACTTATTTACTCTGAGTTAAGTTATATAATTTTGCAGTACTTCAACTTGTTCTCAAGTAATTTATTAGGTAACACTTTATTTTACAGTGTCATTGTTACACATGTTACATGTAGTTACTGTAGTAATAACTATAAATTATGCAGGTAACACTTTAGTAAGGTTAATTAGTTAAATATTAGTAAATGTATTAACGAACATTTGTTACTGCATTTACTAATCAACTGTACCAAAATACAGTTGTTCATGGTTTGTTGTAGACAGTGTCAGTAGGGCTTCATGATCCTGTTGGCTTTTTTTGGGCTTTAAGCAGGATGTGTCAGGTATAACTTCTCAATGGAGAGATCAGAGGCAGTATGGAGAAATTGTACTGAGTATTGTAAGACCAGAGTCAGTATAAAGATATCAGTACAAGAAAGAACAGAGATCAGATGGAGTATGTAGAGATATGAACAGAGAGGTCCTCGAGAATATATAGAGATCAGCATGCCTACGAGAGATTAGTGTAAGTAATTATACAGAACTTGCATGCAGTGAGCGGTCTCAGGATACAAAGATCAGTGTGGGTGTGGAATAATCAATTCACACTGCTGCTAATCAGTTTCTTGGTTCGTGAATTGTAGCTGCATATTGATCATGTGTTCAGCATGCTGAGATGGAGTGTAGTATTTCAGTCTTTTACTACTTCCAATACACTATATTGCATCGTTTAATGCTCTGTGATATTCCAAAAACAGACAATATTCCACAAGAGAGATAAGGAATCATTATACATTTAATTTGAAAGGTCCTTCAAGATTTGTCAACCATGCACACAATTACAGAATGCCTATCACACGTATTCGTATAAATAGAAAGAATGAGTCTTGAAATCCAGCCTGGTCTTATTGTTAATACGTAGGCATTAATACGTAATATTTACAGGTATGAAACTTATACTTTCTTTGTACGTTTGAATGGATGCTAAAACGCACAAATATGGATATTTTGGGAAAATTTAAATGTAAACATTATTACATTTTTATAGCTTAAAAAATGTACATCACATTTACAAATCTTTGAAATCATGAATATATTTGTATAATTGCCCTTTTATCATTTTAAAGACAATATTTTAGATCTCTAAACCCTACCCCAAACCTAAACATGACAATTTTAGTAACATTAAAATGATATTTTGAGCCTCTAATCCCCCTCCTGCCTCTAAAACTACCCTAACCATTTCTTAAAAATATGTAGATTTACAAGAAAAACATAAGAGACAGACAAGTGTAATCACAATAATTAATTAATTGCAAATATGTCAAAGCGGTACCAAAAGTGGTCCAAATGTACGATGTGTTGCAGTCGCAGTCCTCTCTGGCGGTATATACCGTAATAGTTTAGTATAAGTTACGGAGCAGAATTTAAGTTATTAATTGCCGAAAATGTAATCCATATTCACTTTGTGAATGTGTGCATTTCTCATTCAAACGCACAACAACTCAAACGGTAAACAAAATAAATATTACATGATAAATAACAGTTAAACAATCACAGAAATTATTAATTATTAATTTTAAGGGTTTAAAGTTCAGTCTTGTATTAACATTATGCAATCCCCAAAAATGCAGAACTCACAAACAGAGTGAAATGTTATTTTATATCAAGTAGATGAGTAAACTGCATTTAATAAATGCGACTGAAAACTTAGTCTTTTATGACAGTTGAATACAATAGAATCAATACTTTAATTCCACAAATTTAATAGTAATAAATAAGAAATTGTGCACACTTGTACGACTATAAAGCTGCCAATGCTTCAAAATGTATGAAAACAAAAGTGAATGTACGTGTGGCAGAACCACACTTCACGTAAAAATACATACGAATACTCAGGAGATCATGTTGTGAAATCATTTCAATAATCCCTTAGTTCATGCCCAAACATTAAGGGACTCGAGACCTCAAGCAAAGAGCGCAAAACTATGAGTCAGACCAAGTCATGGTGGTTGCCGGGTGGAATGAGAGTGAGAGAGAGCGAAGGATGAAATGTTTCCGAGTTGAGTGATGGTGAGGAAATGCAGCTGGGCTCCAGGGACTCGCTGCAAGACTTCATGATGGTTCGGGCTCCCAGTCACCTGAGCTCGGCTTCTGTCTGATACCAGAGAACTTTGCTGACAAGCAGTCACTCAAAGGTGCAACCAAGCCTTTCAACAGCTGCCCGACGGCCAACCATAGAGAGAATATCCACTCCGAAAGGCCCAGGCATGCTTTTGTCAATAGAGCAATTATTGTAACTGGATACACACATGAGTTTAATGCTGGATTTATTACTAATTGAGGCTGAAATTTCTGGAAAAAAAGCAAAAAGGCTTTCATAGGATTTCTGAAAAATTAGTTAAATAATTTGTGGGCTTTCTACTTCCTGGCATGTATAGGGAGCCATAACTGACAGAATGAAAATCCACTGAAATATGTACAATGTCAAAGGAATAACATTTCTTGGCTCTTGGCTTCATATTCAGCTTTGCAGTTTCACATATCTGCAATATGACATTCTTTGGAAATACTATAGCTGTGGTGCTCTACGTCAAAAACACAGGGCGAATCTGTGAGAGCTAATTTATTCTGCCGACAGTCAGGCAAGGGAGGGAAGACAATCTTCTCCTTCAGATTCACTTTATTAACACTGATGCCATTTTGGAATTCTATGCAATTCGGGAAATTTTTACCAGCACAGCAATAGGTTAGCCGTTAGACATCCGTTCAGATGAAACCGTGGGACTGGAGAGTGATGTGATTGGTTATGTCATCTGCCTCACACGTTTCTTGACTTTGTAACCAATCGTAAACTAATTTGCTTCGAGTTAAGTAACTGCTGACTGTGTGAGGTATCTTAACTAATCCACCCCACCGCCACCACCACCAAATGAACAAGAATATGTGCAAAAGAACATGCAAAAAATATATCAGTTCATAAGAGTAGACTGATTTGCAATCCTAGATCTCTGTTCATTGGAACTATGACAGATTCCAACCTAATTCTAACAGAATCTACCTAAGTAAATGAACTATAAAATAATGTATAACTAAATTGAAGTCCAATGATGCTGCATACAGTTTATGAACATGCAAAGTGGCAGCAGATTTCTGGATAAAAGAATATACAGTTCCAGCAGGTTTTTTGAAAATTATGCTGAGAAAAAGGAAAATGAATGCATACTGTTTTCTGATACCGTGTAATGGGCTAACAAAGTTTCACTTGGAATTGGGCTTAGATTTTATCGAAGGATTATTTCTGTTCTAAAGAAGAGTCCACCACCTCACGCTGCTGTTTGGGATTTTGTTGACAGGGACGTCTCTTCCTCTTTCAGGCCATTGTGTCGCTGAAGACACTCTGCAGTGGTAAATTAACATTAAAATCAACCCCAGCGAGGCTAGACTCCACAGTGCACTCGGCTCTCCCAATAATCCAATATATTCCAATGGAGTTGCTCGGCAGCTGTGAAGTCCAAGCAGCAGGGATGTCTTTCACAGGAGAAATGAAGGTCTGTGTGATTTGGAGCTCTGAGGCATACAGAGGTCATTCTCTTTTGCTGAAGTTATATCCTCTAGCTGTGTGTACAACTGTCTTCTAGTAGGTGGCAAGTCTTCAAATGATCCAAAGTCCAGGGAGCTTTCTCTCTCCCATTTTTTTTAACAGTTTAAATAAATCTCTCTTCTTGTTCCCAGACAGCTTCAGGATGGCTGTTGATATGTTTGCTGATGTGAGGTGGTAAAGCACACACCATTTTTTGAATGACCAGTTTTAGTATTTAGTATAGGTACTTGAGGCAAAACTGTATTTAATTTCCCCAAACATTCTATTTTAATTGTGTTTGCTTAAGCAAACATTTATTTTTATTGTTGCTAATACTTAGGGACTAACATTAATTGAACAGCCAGTTGTTAATGTAATTAGGTGTCTGTCTACACTAATTGACAAATTATGATACTGTCTTTCTCCACTATTTCTCTCACCAGCCTGTGTCAGAAACATCCTCATTATGGTCCAGAGAACTCATTTAAAATCTTAAAACATACCACCTTTGGCCTAAAAATATGTCTCAAATTGTTCATATAATCGGTAGCACTTTTTAATAAGTAAATGTTAATAACATACATCTTCTGTATTCTATTAGTTAATGCATATTGTAGTCTCTACATTGTTAATATATTAATATCCAAATGGTGAGTTCTCCATTCATTTTCCCTGAATGAGAATCCCTTCAATGTACATTTAAATAAATGCATATGAGGTAGAAAAACATACATAAAATATATCATGTTGTTAAAATACATCAGTTGGGTTTGTTTAAAGCACTTAGTTAAACGATTAGTTATAGTATAGTAGTTATAGTAACTACTATAGTTATAGTTATAGTAGTAGTCATTAAGTACTCACCCTCATGTCGTTCCAAACACGCAAGACTTCTGTTCATCCTCGAAACACAAATTAAGATATTTTTGATGAAATCCGAGAGATATCTGTCTCCTCCATAGACAGCAATTTAACCACCACTTTCAAGGTCCGGAAAGGTAGTAAAGACATTGTTGGAATAGTCCATGTGACTGCAGTGGTCTGACGAAAATCCTTTTTGTGCGCAAAAACGTCTATGCTGTTCATGCGATGTTGACGCAGGAGGTTTGACGCATGTGATGTTGACGGCCAATACTGAGCTGGTGTTCTGGTGTAGAACCTGGAAGCTCTGAACGTAAACAGCATAGAAAATGACACAGAAAAGAGAAGATACTGTTGAGTAAAGTTGTTTTTTTTTGTTTTTTTTTGGCACAAAAAGTATTCTCGTCGCGTCATAGAATTACGGTTGAATCACTGTACTCACGTGGTCTATTTTAATGATGTCTTTACTATCTTTCTGGACCTTGAAATTGGTGGTTAAATTGCAGTCTGTAGAGGAGTCAGATACCTATTGGATTTCATAAAAAAATATCTTAATTTGTTTTCTGAAGATGAACGAAGGTCTTACGGGTTTGGAACAACATGAGGGTGAGTGCTTAATGACTGAAAAAAAAAAAATCATTTTTGGGTGTACTAAATCTTTAATGACATTTTCCTATTTTCTGTGAACTAATCTAAAGTGGAGAACTATTTACTCTTAATAGCCATTAACATCTCCTACCCCGGTTTAAAATATTGTATACCACTAATATGGTTATAGGTTGTTCATACAAATTCACTATTTGTGTGTAGCCTACTAAAAACAATGTTAATATAAACTATGAATTAACTATAAACTAATAGTTTGCAAATGATTTGTTATCACCTTATTATAAAATGTTACCAAATCATTTAAAAGGGTTAAATTGTTGACATCGTTTTCATATCATGAAAAGTTAAAACGTTATGTTATCATTAAGTCAGTCATCAAAGTAACTCCTAAATTCGGCACATGAAATGTTAATTTACAGTAGGAGATTCACTCACACTTTAAAAATGTAGCAGCATGAACGTGACCATAGGGACAAGGGGGGTGAGCACTTTTGACTTGGGCCAGGAAGCAACCACCCAGAAAACCCCAGCAACCGCATAGCAAAGTTCTAAAACCACTCAGAATACCTTAGCAACCGCATAACAATGCCCTGTCAACCATTCAGAACTCCCATGGCTGTGAGTTTTGTGCTTTTTTTTCAGAACCCTCCACCCCACCCCAAAACTTCTAGTTTGTTTTCTTTTTTCTACTGAAATGGATTAAACTTTGATGACAGTCTTATTTCAAACTTTGTGTTGTAGATCATTTCTGTCTTTTTTTTTTTTTTTTTTTTTTTGGTGAACTTATAAAATTCAGGATTCAAATTAAAAAGTCACACTGAGAGATATTTAAACTCTGCATTCTGATTGGTGTTCTTTCTTACATATATTTACATAATAAATTGTGATGGGTCATTCTTTTTAATCCATCTTTAGACTGAGAAGGTGGAGCATTGAGCTGCCTGCCTTTCTTTTTATCCATCTGTATTGCATATTTCTACCAATCTCTCTCCATTTCTCCCTCTATTTTTATTTGAAGTGAACTTTTCTTTTGCTGGTGTTTCCTTCAGAAAAGAAAAACCTAAAGGTATAGAAACCACTAAATTAATCAATATTTGACCAGTTAAAATGAACAGAAACGCAAATAAAGCAACTGAGACTTGATTTATAGCAGACAGGGATTACCTGAACCCAACTAGGCCAGGTTAACCAAATCCAGACTGGAGAAAATAATAATAATAATCAGGCCTTATATGAACCACTATGAGTTTGAAAATTCATATATATATCATTTGCTTTAAATGGAAAATTTTGTTGTCATCTACCCTCATGCTCCAAAAGCTCCATGTTAAAAAGGCGTACCACCAGACTACAGCTAAAATGTATTTTATTTAGTTTCTTATCCCGCACAGGACACTAAAAGAGCCAGAGCTGCCACTGATGTTTATATGAATGGCTGAAGAAATATCATGCAATGAATTGGACATCGATCTTACACACAGTGTTTAGTTTTCTCCTCCTTTCTTCCTAACACACTTTAAAGAAGATTTCACCTAAAGATATGTAGCGAAACTGAAATAACAGTTCTAATACAATAAAAAGAACATCCAGAAATTAGGGGACACGACACTGAATTGCCATTTAGTCCCATTTAAACTAAGTTCATTAGCTGATGTAAATAGGAAATGAAATTTTCATCCAACCCTGTGTTATTGTGCCACAAGCCTCATGAGGTTGCATAGTTGTTACGGAGTTAAGCTGAGTTTAAACATTCATTTCCACCAATTTATGCATAACTGAGCACTCAATGAATACATTTAGGACAATAATGTTTTATGGAAATAAGCTGTATGTATTCAAAAAGTTTTATAATTATCATCTTTTATATGAACCGAAAGAGTTCTCTTTAAATGAATATAATTAATAAGGGTACACAGCTGGACTGGGGATTGTGCATTTACAATTATGTATGACTGTGAGAGATTTTTCATCTGCTCTCAATTAAGTATTCAGGCAATTATTTCAGAAGATTATTGACCTCAGAGGGGACCTGTAGTGACACATTGGTTTTGAACGTCTACCTTTCTCTTACTGTACTCATGTTAATTAAAACTAGAGAAACTTACCAGCAGCATCTTCACACGTCCAAACACATGTGATAAATTATTCTCTCTATTTGTGTGTGTAAGTTTGTGGTATTTTCCTAGTTAAATTGTGAAGTTTGCACTCTATTTTTGTTATTTTTGGTTGGTGTAAAACCTAACTGGTGTAGGTCAGTCATTCTTTTTCTATACCTGTAAAATTTTTCACGGGTGTAAATATTACACAATGACTGCTCATGTATTTAAGCATTTTTTATCCTGCTATTTACCTAGAAAAACAATAAAGGAATGAATTTAATGGCCTTCAGTTCATTGTGGATGAAATGCATAAAACGGTTTTCAATCTAACAATCTAACAACAGCAAAAACTCTGCAAAAAAAGCAAATAACTAAAATTATTATTATTATTATTTTTAATTAAGCCCATTTAGGGTTTCTGTTGTTTTTGCTTCTGCTACGTTCTGGACTTATTCATTTTATCTCGATTGTATAAACATCAGATAATTGTACAGTTTGGATAAGACATCGAGTCACCCCAAGCTTCCTAATGGGTAAGGGACAACGTTATTGCAGAATGTGGTTTTTGGCCTCTTGTGTAAATAGTATGAATTGGAGTCTTGCAGGTCATCGTACAGCAGTTGTATATGCTAATGTCTGGACTATATTAATCTTAACTGGCGGACCTCAGAGAAGGGCTGAGCTGTCGGCTAGTGCTGTATCTGCTTTTACGCCACATCTGTTTCCACTTGGCTGTGGATGTCTTTGCATCGAGCCTCCAAGTTCAGACGTAACACTGACTTTAAATTACAGTGACCTTAATAACAGTTGCTAAACCATTCAGCACTGGTTAGATTTGTTTCACAGATATTTGTTTTAGCAGATATCATGTTTCGGAGAGAGGGAGAAAGACTTTAAGAGAGAATGCAAAATCATGGCGTAATACTGTGACATACACGTAGAAACTGTTGAAGGCTGTGTTAGCGTTACATGTGGGAGAGTGGCATTTGTTTGTGCAAGTCATTTGCTTTACAGGTCAGTTATTTGACATTTGTGTAATCCAGAAACCTATGTGGTCATAAAGGAAGTAGAATGTGAACTTCCTTTGAGGTTTGGGACTGTTCCTCCCTGTTCTCTCCTGAGTAAACAGTGAAATTTGGAATGGCGAGGAGACATTTGAGGAGGGGTGGTTTTACTTGATAGCATTTTGAATTTATTTAAAATAGTTTTGGGTGTTTATTACAGATTTTTCATTTTGTTTTTGTCAAAAGCAGTTGGTTTTGTGGTACTTGATGGATTATACTTGATTTAAAATGTGGGGGGAAACTCGGGAGATGTAAAGGAGTTTAAGTACCAAATTAGTCTAAGATGTTCTAAAATTCCTTGTAAGAAAAGGTACGGAAGAAGAGGATAGCATATCAAGACATTTGGCATTTGGTATTTTGGCAAAACTGGGCATAGTCGGAGACATTATTGCGATTTTCTTGTCCGAAGCAATTGTTCATAGCTCTATTCATTTTAATTTTAAACTGCATACCTGCCAACCTTTCAAAAATCAGAACACTCCAAAACAACGGCAATTGAAAAAGACAAAACGGTCTCATGTAAAGCATTTAAGGTCAGAAAATAACCCAATTACTAATCTAATAGTGGTTATAAATATTTCAAAGGGTTTATGCATCACACACACACACACACACACACATAGGTTTTGCAATCAAAGTGAGGACATTCCATAGGCGTAATGGTTTTTATACTGTACAAACTGTACATTTTATCCCCCTACACTAACCCTACCCCTAAACCTACCCATCACAGAAAACATTCTGCATTTTTACATTTTTAATAAAATGTTGTTTTAAAGCTATTTTAAATATGAGGACTCATGAAATTTCGTCATATGTTTATGTCATAATACCAGTGTAATACCTATGTCATTATACAATTTTGTGTCCTCATAAATCACAAAAACGCATGCATACACACACACACACACACACATTAGGTAAATTCCACATAAAACATGAAAACCCAATAGGTCCGACAAGTCAATGTTTCACACTATGCCCAGTTTTGTCAAAACACCAAAGATTACAATATTTAAAGTTTAAACATTTCTCAACAAATTCTTCAAATGCCAAATGTTGTGCTCTATGCTAACCTCTGTTTCCTTTTCCCTCAAGGAATTTTAGTAGAGCATCTTATACTGCTTACACAACATATATACAACATTCTGGATGACTTATAAGATGTTTTCCCAATGAGGAGCAAAAAAAAAAAAAAAAAGGATGTCGGATATCGCCATCTTCTTTGGGACATTTTGTCCACAATAACTTATACCTGACCCCCCTCCACCCCCATCCCTCCACACATATATCACTGCAGGCTATCCTGTGTGATAATGCATAAATGACCAAGTTTAACAGAAAGTGATCTGGACATGTGTGAAGTCCTGTGAACAGTTGCTTCATTCTGGTATTGGGAATGTCAAATGAAGCACAATACATCCACTAACACACACACTTACACTCGCAACCCTCATGTTTACTGCAATAAAAATCAGTCTGATGATGAAAAATCTGTTTCTTATATACAAGATGTAGAAACCACAGATTATAAAAACATAGAAATCTCTTTAAAGAAATGAAAAAACAAAAACACACACATTCACAGACCAATGTAAATAAAACATTACAAACAGAGGACTGGGAGGGTTGCTAGTTGATATTTCAGAGGAATTTTTTGGGGGGTGGGGGTTGGTCTGATGTGACATAAGCAAAGACGGGAAAGCCGAACATTTTCTGATGATCGTGATTGGAAGAGTGTTACACAGCTAATACCTGCACTAATCCTTATTTAAGCTACAATCTCCTGTGCTACATAACATAAAGAGCAACTAAAATGAAAACAATTCCATCCTGAAAAGATCAACCAGTGTTATTTTCATTAAGTCAATCCTATTTCAACACACCACAGTTCAGCAGAATTTCTATTCATGTAAAGATGACAAATGTCTGTCACAGGTTCTCGGCTGCAATATTCATTTTACAAGGTCTGTTTCTTGAATATCCACATGAGCAAAATGAAACAAACAGTTTTATGTTGCTTTCGAGAATGATTATCATTATTATTATTATTAGCTAAGAACATAATGTCTTCTCTTATGTGCGATTTTACGATTCAATCATATTGAGTACAGATATGAATTTGAATTTTGTAACTTGTATTATATTTTCCTTGTCTTGTCTGTAAAGTCTACTGATATTTAAAAAACTCTAAGTTTATTTTCTTTATTTTAAGAGTTTGCTCTGAAGTACTTTTTAAGAAATGTGCTAATGGCAAAAGCATTTTTTTGTGGAACTCTAGCATATTTAAATAGATAAAATCAATGGTTTGTAACAGAACTGATGTGTTTTTATGTGCATGTGTGTTGTTGTGTGCATGTGATTTTGCTAAACCCTATCGCCTTCCTTTTACTGCAAGAATGCAACACACATGTGGTTTTACTTCTGCAAAACTAATGCATAAACATCAGAAAAAATATCAGAATGACCTTTTCCACATCTGTTTTCTCTTTTGTCCCCCAAAATGGACCTATTACTATGTAAAGTTATGCATATGAAAATATAAGTGTGCGCTCTTACGCTGTGAGCTTCACCTGCTGTATGAGTGAAACAGAGAAATGCGCCCTTACAGTTGCTGTATTTGACTGAAATATCGCTCTGAAGCTTTATTAAAGCCAGGTGTAAGGAGGGAAAGTGATCCAATTGCATGCTTCTCCTTACATGGCCTTTTCAACTCATTCTTTAACAGTTCTAGGATGTGCATTGCATTTAAGGGTCACTGGCTGTGAGGACGGTCAACAAATGAAATAATGGTAAGTGCATTGGTGATAATGGCATGTATGCGCTTTTGTTCTGTGGATTACTGCTCCGGTTGCAGCACGGCTACAGTCGCTTTTTCTGATTGAGGCCAAGTTGAGGAAAAAAGGACGAAAATCTGCACTTTTTCTTTTTGATGCAAGCTAGAATTACAGTGAGAAAACATGTGCAGTCATTGGCTGCACAGGCCAGCCTGCCCACAGCATGAGGGAATCTTTCTCTATGAGAGGCGCGTAGCAGTGCAAATCCAATGGATAATGGCCAAAAGTTGTATATAGAAAACAAATAATCTGCTTTACATGCCTCCTCAGCTCTGCGTAATCGTCTTCCACAACAGCCTTTGCTTAAGTTGTACTCATGATAATATGGTTATGCGATCATTTTCTCACCGAATCCGAATCCGTGTGATCCAGGAATCCAGTTCCAGGTTTTGAGCGCAGCCCCTCTCTTACATCTCTGCTCAGTTCGCACAGAGAGAAATCCCTCAGCCGCGGGCCGCTCTCTCTCCGGCTGGAACGGGACTCAACAAACCCGAAGAAGACGCTCAAAGGACTGAAATAAATAAAGAGGACTGCTTTTGTTTGTTTAGTTTTCTTGCGTTCTTTTGTTGCTCTTTTTTTAGTAGTTGCTTTGCGAACAGGTCCGCGTCCCCTCTCCTTCTCCTCCAGCAGGACGGACGGACAGACTCTCTCCGTACTCGCATCTCTTCATCCCGGCACGGCGGAGCGCAGGACTGAGCGCGGGTCTGCGGGAATGTGAGCGCTCACTCTGAGAGAAAGGCTCACATGAGCGGAGCATGTGTGCGTTGTGCGCTGAGACGCGCTGCTCTTATTCTAAGACCTGCTTGTAATTGCATCAACTGATTAATTAACTTTCCGTCTGATTTTTCTTCAACTATCCGTTCCCTCACAAAAGGTAAGAACCTTTTTGTTAATGATCATAATACGCTATTATATACCGACAAATCCTGTTGCTCTAAAGTGGCTGATTATCAAGTTTGGGTTGGTTACTCAAACTTTTTGTGCAAAAAAATTAATTATCCGTGTCATGCATGTTGTAAGGTAATGATAGTGTAATATCATAATGATAGACCGAAGAGTGTATTTTAAATATATATCACATTTTATATATATAGATATATATTTAAAAAAAGTATGAGAAAAAAATATATATGAAAGATTGAGTTACAGTTAGATGACTCTAAAAGAACAAAACTACTCTGTTCAGAGTAATTAAAATGATGGAAAGGGGGACCATGGCTAATTGAGAAATGGTTAATCAAAACACAACCAGATGTGGATTGATTTGGTCGGCTGCCATTTCTCTCTTTGTGTTTTACTCTTTCTTTCCCTCACTCTCTCTTTGAATGGAAACTATTAGTGTGGGGATCTTCAAATAAATCCCATAGAGATATTTCATTCCATTGAAAATTCTTTAAAAGTGTCGGTGAAGTCTGCACACTTTAATTTATTGTCATTGGCTTTTGCTTCCTACAACAAGCGTGTAGTGACCTACATCAACTGTTGAACTCACTAAATCTTGACTTGGGTTGTTAAATTGAGGTCTTGTGTCTATAATTAAAAGCAATTTCAGGCTCTTTTTGCTCGTTTTTAACTCCTCAGGATGATTAATGTGAAAAGAATGGTTCAGAGTGCACAGACAGCAGTGATAGAGTGCTAACTAGGGGACTGTAAGAACCCAGTGCAGTTTAAATCGTCTGAACCTGACTTTCTCTAAATGTAACATCGGACACTTGTGAGCAGCCGCTGTAAAATTAGATCCTTTAACCCCACATTCATAATTAATCCGCACCCAGGCCCCTGGTGCCAACAGTGAGATGAGCAGAATCCGGTCGGTGGCACTTCTTTGCCCAAACACACTCTGAACTGCTTGCCGGGAGCGTAGAGAAACTGGCAAACTTTGCATTAGTATGCATGTTACGTTGTAATTACATAGTAATAATATTGTAATTAATGTATTATAATTATTTACGGTGCTGATAATTACACATTATTATTCTTATTGCTGTAGTAATTAAATATAATAGCATATAATATATGCAGCTGGACACTGCAATTTGAAATGTTACCAAAACACTGGGAAAATCACAATTGTTTTCGGGTAAACACCGCTCCAGTGTGTAAGAGCCAGTAATAAGAGTCAATGCATGAGCGCGGTGTTGTTTTGAATTGCGGTGCATGACGTGAGAGACGCTAAAAACCTGAACTGCAAAACATATCGAGTCACCTGAATGAAAATCGTGCCTGCCTGTTTCAGGGGCGGTCTAGAGTTAGAGAGCTCTATTTAAAATTTGATTCAGGTTAATCTAATGTTTTTTTTTTTTCTTAATTGTTACATTGACAAATATCTTGTAATATAGTGTTTAACTTGGAAAAAAAAAAGTATTGTGCACTTTTCAATAGGCTTATATTTGATCTCATAAAAGCTACAAAATATTTTAAATACCCAATATAATTTAACTTTAGATGTAGATGTGGAGTTTTACCATATGGCATGTGGTTTCTGGTCTGGATTCTTGCATGTCACCATTTGTGCTTTAAATAGACATTCTCTGACCAAAAAATGTTTTGAATTTGTATAAGTGTGAATGGACTCTGTTTGAAGCCGCCCCATTAGCATTTCAAAGTGGCCTGAGCTCTATTTGAGCCCTGTGCTCTATTAGCTTCAGCACAGGCCCGGAGAGCAGGAGGGGTGAGAGGGGACCAGGGCTTGTAGTTCATTTCTCCTCGTCTTTGTGTTTGTGTGTGAAAACACTATCCCATCCTTTTCATTTCAAAGGAATATTTTCCTTGGCTCTGTTTCTTTCTGGCCCCCTTCCTGCATCAGAGAAATGAAAACAGCCAAACATGAGCAGGATTATGAGATCCACCAGAGAACTTGCTTAGGTATTTTCACTCAGAGCGGAAAAATAGTGTTTTTCTACACTTCCAGTAATGCAGAGATGAATGGATGTCATAACACCTACACAGAAATTCTACTCACAAGTGTGCAGCGTTATGTTTATGAGAGTTAGTCTCGTATAAAGCCCGGCACATGTCTTATTATTCACGATTCGCATCGTCTTCGTAGTGCAGACATTGACTCTTAAAGATAATGTGGATTTTTTTTTTTTAAAAAGTCAGCTATGTAAGTGTATGTTTTATTGTTTATCTGAATATCAGTTTGGTTTAAAATTAATTTTGTTTTTTGTTAGCGAGACTGTGTTAGGTTTACTTTGGGAGTTCTTTGTCCTCGACCTGTTTTTGCTCCTTATTAATGTGATTATATAGTCTCTTCTGCACTCATGGAATAATATTCAGATTTTTTTAATTTATTGATTGATTTATTTTAGGCGATCTGGAAAATATGATTTATGGCCCAGTGCGCTCATTTCAGTGTTTTCGCAATATGGTGAAATCAGACACATGTGGAGAGCATTTGAAAGGTAAAATATGTAAAATATGAGCCTTTTCTCACCACAATCTAAGTCAAAATGTGTTTTATATCACAGTTGAGCTCTAAATAATGAACAAGCCAAAGCTTTTGTTCAAAATGTGGAAAAACTTTTAACTTTATTTGAGCCTTAGTATATGGTATTTGTGTGTATGTTTTGCACAACAGTGTAATTCCACTGACAGCCATTGTTCTCCGAACATCAGAGCGTTTGCAGAGCCGAATCAAATAATCGGACTCACTGAACAATAAATACGTCATGCAGCTTGTAGACTGGAACGTTGGTTTCTGAATAGTGTTTAGAGAATTTAATGCTAAAAAAATACAATAAAATAAATGTGTTTGAAGAATTTAAGAAAAAACAAGTGGAGCACTTTAGCATATCATTCACTCCGTAGGGCAATGCTGTTACTTTAGAAACACCGTGATACAGGCCATATACGCTGTGGTTACCAAGCACATAAAATCGAAAACACATTCAGTTGTGAAAGAATTTCAAATCAGATGATTTCTTTCCCTGTTTTTGATTCAGTTGTGTGTTTACAGAGCACCCCGCTGTGCCGATAAACGCTCGCCAATTTGCGGGGAATAAACAGCCCTGTTACACTTGGAGTTTTATGTAAAGTGCTCAACTGCCTTTGTTGGGTCAAATACCTGCATTTTACGGTGGTTTTTATTTTACGATCAGTAATCAGTGGAAGGCAGGGCGCCTTCTCTGCCATTTTGTCAAAGCGTTTGTTTCTGCTTGCGAAAGGTTTGTGTGACAGTGGGACGGCAGACTTTATACACAGGCTGCCATTTTAATCAGCTGCAGACTGTGGGCAGCACACACCACTCTGAACACACCCAGACTCAGAGTGCCTTCAGACTTGCAATCAGTTTCATTTATTTTTAAATATCTGAATGTCAAGTAAATAATTTCTAAAGAAAAGTAATTGGCGATTAAAAAAGTCACTTTTCGACAACAACGATGATTATTATTATTGTTATCATTATTATAACAAAAGTAATTGGTAATTTTAAAAAAGTAATTTTTGACCAATAAAATAATAATAATAATAATAATAATAACAACAAAAGTAATAATAACAACAAAAGAAATTGGCAATTTTTCAGCCAAAAAAAAAAAAAAAATTAACATGGTATCACTTGAAATAATGATAGTAAGTTGCTAATGTGATAAGTTTAATCTATTTTTTTTTTTTTTTTTTTTTTACATCTAATCACTTACTAAAACTAAATTACATTCTTTATTATTATTATTATTATTATTATTATTTTTGGTTTCCTGAAATTAATGTGACCATTAATACGGATGAAGGCAAAGGCAAAGTTGTTGTAATATATATATTACATTATTATTTTTTTTTACAGTGTGGAAAATAATATTTTGGCATTGTGGATCACATCCATTTAGTATTTATCTAATGCTCTGCTCTGTTTATTTTTATTTAAATGTAAATGAAGTCCACAGCATGATTCATGTTATTTCATTTTCAAATTCAGAACTACACATATTTAGTTTGGTGTACACACAGGGGGCATGACTTATCTATCCCAGAATTGGTATTTAGGGGGGAGAAAAGGGAAAAAAAAATTCAATTTCTCATCAGAGAGGAGAAGGTAGGAACCCAGGTACAGGGTAAACAGTATCTGTGAGCAAAGAGAGAAAGAGAGAGAGAGAGAGAGAGAGAGAGAGAGAGAGAGAGGGAGAGGTCTATTAGACGTCTGGTGGTAAAGGGAAGGGTTGTGTCTCGGCTGGCTTACAGGGGCACACTTGAAAGGGCCATTTTCAAGCAGACACACCTGTTATTTCAGAACACTGGGGAGAGGTTGAGCTCCAGTGTAATTCTTCTTTTGTTAGTTATCTATAACAAAAACTTCTCCAAATTTCAAAGATTATGAAAATGCTAACTTTCACATGTTACATGGTGTTGTATAACATTTATTTATTATTTACTAACCATTATTTATTAATCTCTACTAAATAATGATAATCTTTATCACTAACCTTGCTTGTTTTACATTTTATTGTTGTGGAAAATATTAATATTAAATCGATTAAAGATATTAAATATGCAAACGGACATTTGGGAATTATGTATAGCAGCCAGAAATGTTTAATAATAAATATTAATCTAATATTTCTGCTTCTTCGGTTAGGTGTCCAAACATTTCACTGGTAGTTTACATTCTTACCGTAAAATACTGGAATAGAATAATGGATAAGACATTTCCTGCAGATTCCACTAATCCTCAAATAAGTAATCTAATCTGGGGTCAATAGTGAGTTGTTTCTTGAAAACATTCCGAGGTCAGAGGTCAGGCTTATCTTGTGTGGTTCATGTGACAGTTTATCAGGGCAGATGTAGCCAATCATGTGGGTGTTCCTGGATCTCTTGACCTCCTGTTATAGACAATTTTGCTTTAAATTATCACATGTTAGGAAACTGCACCAGGTGCTGATTCAGCTGAAAAATGGAGCACATGGATCAGAACATGTGTGACATGAAAAGGCTGATTGTTAAGGTGAATAATATTAAAATATATATAGGATATAAATAAAATAATGTTTAGCAGTCCAGACAAGAGATAAATGAATAAAAACTGTGGCCACCGTTGGCTGATCTTTGGCCTTTTTTTATTTTTTTCTCTCAGATGTTGTTCTGATTAAGCTCAGCAATTCAAAAAAGGACACTGTTCCTAGATCAGCACTTTGGGGTCCTTCCAAACAGAGTGCTCTACAGAACTCTTCATTACGACTAAATCAATGTTGTTGCTACAATGCATTAATCTAAATTCAAATATAGAGATTAGGAGTTTATTAAGGTATGAGACCTTTGTGCAGGCCAGAGGTGTACACTGATTGGATAATCAGTCTGCGAGTGACATCTGACAGGTCCGCCTCCATTGATTTTCCGAAAGAGGCCATTGGCCACATTGCGTAAGATGGCATATTATGAGTGGAGAATTTAATTCAGACAAACAGCCAGGTTGCAGAGCTAAGTTAATTACATTATGGTAGCAGTCATTACTCTTTACTCTAGTGCTGATGTGCCCAATACAAACAGCCTTCAAGTGTCTTTCGCTCTGACACCGTTCACCTGGCCGCTCTGACTCAAATGCAGCTTGTCAGCGACATTGTGTTTTGTGTGCTTATTTAACGCAATGCATCAGCCATGCTAGGCTGAGAAATGACAGCTGGAATATTTACTACCCGAACAAACTGGATTCATGTATATAAATCCTTGTTTCTTTTCATTTTATTTTATTTTTACCATGACTGACATTCAATACAATAAAACATCATCTGCTGAATGGTATCAGTGATTTTCATCCAACTACTACGATCTGTAAGTTGATCTGACACCTCTTCAACATAATATAAAATCTGAACCACATAGTTGTCTAACACACGTTACTGATTTTACTGTGAATGTTTTATCATTGCACGTATATATATATATATATATATGTATGTATATAAAGGTTGTCGTCTTCAAATTTAATGACTTCAGAGTCTCTGGAGGTCATTAAAAAGTCTTTAGTTGAGTTTCATGAAATTTAAGGTCATTAAAAGTCTTAAATATCTAAAATGGTTGATTAAACTTTAAAAGGCTACAATTTAATGTGAAAATGCGTTACTGTTGCATGTTCTGCAGGCAGTTTCGGAGCAGTCCGCAATCGATGCGCATGTCAAGCGATCGCTTATAGTTCTGAAGTATTATGAAATTGTAATTGGTGAATAGATGAGTATATTTTATATATATTTTATATATTGTATATTTTATCTCCCTCATCTTTTTGAATGAGCAGCTGGAAGTAGTAATAAGAGTTGTGGTATTTATGACTTATTTATAATTAAAGTACATTATGCATCAAACTTTTTTTCTGGTTAATATTGGAATTTTAGTGACACAATCATTTATTTGTAACATGATTCAACAAACTCTTGTAGCTTTTGTCTGGGCTGCTCAGTCGTAGGAAGGGAATACTAAGAATATTATTTATCATATTCAGTGCTATCAATATTCACAATAATCTGTAATTTCTCTCTAAATGCATTGTTATTGTATCAACAACATCTAATATCACTCAGCCTTTAATTCAAATGTATTGATATATCGGTACATAAACCGACTTCTATACATGTTGAATAAAACAAAGTTTAATTAAGTAAACTAAATTTATTTTATGGGTTTGTTGTGTATTCATTTTATTTGTGCAGGTATTTAAAAAAGGTCTTAAAAGGTGATATTTGTTTCTGTAAAAAAGAAAATGCAGATATCCTGGATTTGATTCACCCAACCAAAATTAATAAATGTATTTGGCTGATGTTATTATCCAAATAGCTATTAAAGCATTTTTTCAGTATACCGTTCTCGGTAGTCTAGCCCTTCTAAAATGTTGCCAATAGATAACAAATCAGTTAATGCGATGAATATTAATGCAATCAATATTTAAGGCAATAATAGCAAGTAATAATGATAAGTTTGGAAAGTGAATACTGGGATACATTAAAATGCTCTCAAGGGTGAACTTGACCTTCAGCCTTCATGTGCCAGTCAAAAAAAAAAAAAAAAAGAATTTGAGTTTGTTCCGTTGAAACTCACATTCAGGTCTGGCACCATTTTGATGTGGAACGCCCACTTTCATGCTCCAATGAAATCTCACTGGATTAAATCAAGTCCCACCCGGAATTTTTTTCCCTCCTCATTGAAATAAAAACAAAGAATGGCAGACTAAGCCATTACCTTTGAAGAAAGAACATTACAGACAAAAAAAAACAAAACAACAACAAAAAAAACCCATTTTGAAATCATTTTGAAATTTGGTCTTGTTTCAGTTGTAATGTCTTTGTCTCTAATGTATAGGATTTTTTATCCCGAGAGACAGCAATACAGAAGACAGGAAATGATGCGTAAAGAGAGATAGAGTGTGATCACGTCTCTCACAATGAGCGCCACTGCTCGGTGTGTCTTGAGCATGTGTACCACCGCCAGGCCGTAGCTCTGACTGTAAAGCACAGGATTAAGCGGCAGATGATATAGCTGAGTTCCTTTATTGTCAGGCTGACTACAATGATCGCATTTCAAATGTGTACTCCATAAGGAGAGGTCTATAAATATATATTGACTTTTAAGAAAAACACACACTTTTACACACCTTATCAATAAAATAAGGTTTAAAATCTCAACAGTTGCTGTCCATCAATGACATTTTAATTATTTAAAGTGTATTTTAGCCACATGGCAGTTTTGATATCTTTAGTTTGTCGCACCTGCTGAAATGGCTCTGATCGCCACAAAACTGCGAAGTGTCAAACACTTCGTAATGGCATTTGCATAACTCACACATGCCTGGTGTGAATTTCGCCCCTGTTAACACAAACAGTGGTGGGGCGGCTTGTCTCGCGGCACACACAAGAGCCAAGAGAATTATATGAGATAATCATAGATATCTAACTGAATATCTGTGAAGAAATTATTCCACAGATGAGATTTACGTTAGCATATACTGTATTTAAAACACTGAAAACATCAAACGTGAAATTGTTGAGCAGTCTCTAAAAAAAATAATTGCATCATTAAAAATATATTGTATACAATGTGGGAAAAATATAAATAGATATATACAGTGTGTACATAGTAGAACAGGATATATAAATATATTCTACAATGTGAGAACACACATACACAGACACACACACACCATGTTTACCATGTTTGCGTTGTAATACCAGTGCTTTACCCATTAAACAAATTTGTGTGCTCATACAGTATATAATGTAAACACACACACACACACACACACACACAGGGTTGTTTTGCTATCAAAGTGAGGACATTTCATAGGCGTAATGGTTTTTATACTGTACAAACTGTACATTCTATCCCCCTACACTACCCCTGTCCCTAAACCTGCCCATCACACAAAACATTCTGTATTTTTACATTTTTAATAAAACATTGTTTAGTATGTTTTTAAAGCTATTTTAAATATTAGGACTCAAGAAATATCCTCCTATTTCATGTTTACGTCGTAATACCAGTGTAATACCCATGTCATTATACAAATTGAAAGTGTCCTCATAAATCACAAAAACGGGCACAGACACACACCACGTTTACCACGTTTACGTTGCAATACCAGTGTATAATCCACTATACAAATTTGTGTGCTCAAACATTATATCATATAAACAAACAAACACACACACATATAAATTTTTTTCTAAATTATTTAACTGTTAACTTCAAAAGTTACATAGTGCTGACAAACAGAACAAACATAAAATCATTGCATTTCTAATTAAGAGGCATATTTCTAACCGTTATGAGCTCCCGTGAAGGACAGCGATGCTTTATCTTCATACTCTTGGCTGAATGAAACACTTTCGATGCACATTACTCTGCGAGCGGACTGCTGTGAGCCTACGGCCCAACCGGCCCCCTCAGTCGAGTGGCCCCCTGTCACCGGCTCCAGTGGCATCTTTTGTTGTATTCTGATAAGATCTACTCAGTGTTTGCTTCACCAACCTCCAGTGGTGTGTCTGGTTACTTCACTGCAATTAAAAGAAAGGAAAACATGCCCAGCCAAAGCGTAGAAACATCTTTTGTGTGCGTGTGTGTGCGTGGGCTTTCATTCACAGAGTTTAATGTGATTCATAGATTATGTCACAGAATACATAAGGAAAGAAGAAGCCTTTTGTGGTGCAGTTGTATTTCCTATTGGACTTTCTGTCCGGCGCATGCAGCGAATCACAAGCCCCATCAAAGCAATTACCTTTGCTAAAGCCATATTAGTCTTATAATTGGATAATCTTGTATTGCTTTGGCTTAATTCATTCTGTTGCACCAAATGGTTTCCTGTCTTCAATAACATTTTAGGAGCTCATGTACTTAGAGAGAAACTCTCAAGCTTTCTCTTCGTCTCATATTGTAGTTTTTTTTCCAGAAAGCACAACAGTGAAATGAAATATCTGTGAATGTGAATAAATACAATGGAATCAGAAACAACGAGTGTGCAATATACAAACGATTGACTATGATTCTTTTCCAAACCCTATTGCACTGCCTCGCTATCTATTTCCTACATTGGCAGCATCCTAACAGAATGGAACCTCATGTTTGGAATGCTCTACACAGGCAGCAGTTCTGTGAACAAAGCATTCTTATGACACCTACGCAGGCAGCTCACTAGATTTCGAAACACTTCTTATTAATTATCAGATAAACATAAAAGTTTGGGGTCATTAAAATGTTAATACTTTTATTCAGCAAGGCCTTGTTGAGCATAAAAGACTTCTTTAATGAACATAAAAAATGTATTGTAGTGTATATAAGTGTTCATTTAAGTGTATTGAAAAACATTACAATATATGTTGTTTGAGAGTATAGGCAGTTGAACATTATTTTTCAAATTAATAAATTCTATAACCTTGCAGCTGATGGTGATCTTTACATCTTCTTAGATTATCACAAGAAAATAAATATTTGTCTTTTAAGAAAATATATTTTTTCTTCTTCTAACACTACAGTTGCTCTCTATTATACTAACATTAGTTGTTATCTTTCATGCAAGATACGCTAGATGGGTGAAAAGGCACGGAGCAACGCTAAGTCTGCGTGAATGATGTATAAATAATTTAATGGCATCATTTGCATACTGTATGTTCAGCTCTTATTAAAATCTAAACCTACGCCATGATCACAGGGAAACACTACTTGTTATTTTTGACCTCTTTGTGAAGCAGGCTTCCTGAATTGATCCCTGCTTTCAGACAGTTGCGCTGTCACCCCCAAGTGTGCTCATGATATCCTCCTCTGGACTCAGATTGTGGAAAATTACACTGAATGGCAGAGACCTTCACAACATACCAGAGCTGAAAGAACACGAATAAAGAGGCTAGAGAGATAAAAACGACAGACAGAGAGAGGCAGAAAAGGAATTTTCTGTATCTGCAGCCCCTCCATGGGTGGCAGAAGACAGCTGAAATGCTGGTAATCTATTTATATCAGGAAGATTCCTCGGGACACTAAAGGCTTTGATTTCTGGACAGGTTCAGAGTCCATTGTAGGGAGGTTGTTTCCCTGGATGCAGGTCACTTATATGACATGTCTCCCAAAAGCATTCTCGCTCCACAAAAGCCATTTGAGGATTGCATGAAATGCTGCAGGAAAAGTTAGATGACATCAAACCCATCAATGTCACATCCTAGCACCAGTATGCAATTGGCTGCAACTGAATGCAGCTATTTTCTGATGCATCCTGCCTAATATCGTTGTTCAGACTGCATCATTGTCCAAAGATGAAGCGTAACTGTGGGAGAACTTTACGAACAAAACATTATTTGACGGAAATAAGCTTAGAAGCAGTCCGGTATTCCTGCTGGTGTTGAATGTCCAAAATTGTTACATATGGTCCGTTATTGTTGTCAGATGCTTATGCACTCTATTTGAGGGGGGGGGGGGTCCCTTTGAAATACATGAGATAGACGGCAGCATCTATGTGACAGTGAATTTGTCACAGTTTGAATTGTAAATAAACAAAATAAGGGTAGAGAAACTATTTGACAACACTTTCGAAACCTTTCCTGAACACATTTCACAACTGGCATATAAATCCAGTTTCAGGCCCTCCAGCAAACCGCTGTTCCCAATCCCATCATGCATTTATTACACTATAAACAGGAAGAAAACATTGTGTCATATTATGTCACACATTCTCTGCATGATTGTTGCCAGTGCAGCGTTACGCGTGGGCTTGAAGGACTGACGGAAGACACCGTTCAGTCAGGCTAATATAGCATGCAAACTCTTCAGTCACTCCAAGCTGTGTCTGTTTGACTGCTGTGTTAATGTGTCGCTTTAACCTGTGTGAAAAACAGAACCGCCATATCTGGTGTTTACGTTCTCTGATCTGCTAACTCGCTTCAAAATGAAGCCAGTTTTGCTACCGATAACAAACAGCCCTAAAGCCACTTCACAAGCCTGCAAGAATAGCTATTACCAAGTGTCTGGGTTCCAAAACAAGATATTTCAGCAACAAAACTTTGGAAAAGTACAGAGCAGACAATGAAATGGGATTTCTAAACCACTGACATAGACAATAAAGAAGTTGGACTGATTTAGCAACATTAGCTACTAGGTGTTAATCTGTGACAATATTTAAAGTGAAATATTCGCAATTCACCACACTCTCTGAAAAAAAAAATGGTACAAAAACTGTCACTGGGACGATACCCTTTAAAACAAATTCTAATATGTACCATATCAGTATGATAATGTACACTTTTGATACCAATGTGTACCTTTGAGGAACTAATATGCACTCCTTAGGTGCAAAGGACTACCTTGTCAAAGCATACCGCCCCAGTGATAGGTTTTGTGCCTTTTTTTCTGAGCGTGCAGGGTAATTATTACTATTCCAATAAGATATGTAATAATAATCACTATAAATATGTATTAATAATATAAATTCATTTTAAACCTATTTATAAGTCTTATATTTCCTACATGGCACAAGCTAATTGGCTTCTGCTGATTTTACAGCCAATTAGCTTGCCTGCTCAATATTTACATAGTCTGGTTCAGTGTTCGCTCTAAGCTGGTCCTCTGTAACCCTCCACCTCCCCCAGCTCCACCTGCCTAGATCTGCTCCAGGATTTATAGCGGCAGCATATCGTACATGATCACAGCAACATGTATGTGTATCCGTTGGCAGTAGCAAGTCCATACATCTCGTCTGCTAAGACCAAATTTTATAATAGCCCATTAATAACTGTAAAATCATTAGCATAGTCACATGACTAACAGTTGGCATGTAAATTGGCCTTTTTCAATGTTCAGCCCTTCAACTTTCTTTAAAACTTTAAAAAGTGTAGGAGGTCAAACGAGTTCAATCTCAATCTAGTGTAGGGACAGCTGCGTCTCAGTTCCACTGCTCACAGTCTTAGTTAACACATGTAAATGAGGCTAACGATCCAGACACAATCTCTCATGACTTTCTTCTCCAGAGCCTTGAGCCTAACAGCTCAGAATGAGATATCACCACAGAATCACCACACAAACAAACTAGAGCCATGCAAGACACTGGGTTTGAGACTCCTTCCATCCACAGAATTTCCCCTATTCTCTAGATTTAAAATAACATAATTGTACTTTCACAATCATCAAACAATTACTGAAGTTTTAAAACTATAAAGCTGTGCATATGTATTAGACACTTGAAAGTTTCTCATTTTTAACATATGGGCCAGGCAATTATATTTGCAAGTCAAAAATCTTCATCTTTCCACTCCATTTGAGTTGTAATCTTAAACTAGAAATACACATATATATATATATATATATATATATATATATATATATATTAGAGGTCTGAGAGGAGGATTGAAGTAATATAGAGTTAATTAGGATCCAAACTGCAATAAAAATCAGATACTAGGGAAAGTATCTTAATAAGATGGTGACTTCGACCACTAGTTTGTCCTGTTTAACCACAGAAATGGCAGAGTGTCGACTCTCTGTGACTCATTGCCAAGCATCTGACTGTTCTGCTGAGCTTGTGGGAGGCGAGGATGTAAAATGAAAGTCACTTCCTTCCCTAAACAGTTTTGCTTTCTCATTCTTACCCAAATACACACAGCAACTCAACACAAATGACACAAATCGGCTAGGCGCAAAGCTGTGCGACAGGAAAAAATTGCAATTAATTTTTCACATGCGAAAGCAGGTGCACATTTGAACTCAAAAGTGAATGGCCTCAATGTTTCGATGGCGCCTTTGAAAAAGGTCAATATAGTAGCATCAGGTTTAGCATGAGGCTTTAACTGCTGGTTGCGTTGTCAAGAGAGATTTAGACCTGACAGTTGATTTCTCTCCGGGAACAAACTCCGCCCTCCTTATCTGTCTGCCGATTTTTAAACGATTTACTGTCGAGCTTGTTCTCAGCCTCACACCAGTATGCTTGCTTTTATCTGGAAACGTCACACACAAAAAAGTGTTTTTGAGGATTTGAGTGAGGCTTTTGCTAAGATTTTATACAACACTTCTCCAGTGTTAGCTTGTTTACTTTAATTAAAGTATGTGGCCTTTAATTAAAAGCTTCTAAATGAGTTTGTGGTTTGTGGAGAAATCCTGTATCATCTGTTAGCGTGTGAAACATCACAGCTCGAATCATCTCCAAATCATTTCCTCTCACAAGAAATCAATCCATCAACCTGCCCAAATCAATCATCGGTAGATTTCTGCGCCACCCCGCTTTTAATGTCACCCATTCCAGACGTTCTTTTAATGCCCCTCACTTTATGTTTTGTGTTCACTTCTGCCATCTTAAAAATTAATCATCCTGTTGAATAATGGCTCACGATGGTGCTGAATAATTGATGATCTAGTGCTTAATAGAGGGACAGAGGAGGCGTTACGCTCACACAACTGCTCTTGTTTGAGAGAAACAGACGAGTTGGATTGTGTGTGTGTGTGTGTGTGTGTGTGTGTGTAAAATAATCAATAATCAAATGGCAATGAATGAAAGGCACATAAAGACACTTATCAGTCGGCATATTTATGACATGAAATCAGATTCACTTTTTTAATACATGTTCCTGATCTTATTGTGCATCTAATGTGTGCTCATTTTCCAAAAAAAAAAAAAAGTTTGTCTTTGTAATTTTTTTTTTAATCAAAATGTAACTCTTTCTGCCTCGGAAACTTCATTTTGGCTCCTCCTTGCTCAAAAATGTGAGAATAATTTTATATCACAGTTTCACCAAGTCTATTCAATAATCCAGTGACTTAAATACTTTAAAAATAAAATGGTTATTTAAATTATTTATTTATATTTTATTATTTAATTCTGTATTTTTTCACTTGGAAATATGTCAGATTACAATGTGAAGTAAAATGAGTGGATGTTGTTTCATATTGTCTTTAAAACAAGAGGAGAGCTCTTAGTGTGAATGTATCTGAACAAATCATGCTGAATGACCGAACGGCTCTCTCTCTCTCACACACACACACACACACACACACACGCATGCATGCATGCATTTTCACCTGTGCATTTGCACCATTTTGACAGCAACAGTGCTTTCATTGCTTTTGCAGGAATTAAAAATTGATGCTTTTTGTTGAAACTGAGATGATGAGCCTGTGAGAATAGCAGAAACCTTCTTTCCTGTCTCTCCTGATGTTTTATGACCTCTTACATTGGCTGGCTCTCTTTTTGTGGCATGAAGACAGATGTTGTTCCCTTGTTTGCTCTCCTTGTTTTGCCAGGCTGATGCAAAACACAGTCACTTTCCACAAACCTTGTACAGAGTAGGGCCTTAAAAATTAAGTTACTTTTTCTATTTTTTCTTCCTTTCGACAAATACTCAATATATGTATGTATATTATAATATGAATATTAAATATATTTGGTGGTCCTTTTACTAAAATTTTTATTTAAATGCTGCTAAACGGGGTTGAATTGTTGCCTAAATGACCAAATGCTGGTTTGTAGTTACTGATCTTTTGATATTTGCTTTGAATGAAAAGAAAACATCATCTTTTTCCACAAATTTCACATATAAAACTTAAAAAACAAATGTATTTAACAGGGTTGAATGGTGTAGCTTAACATGCAGTCAACACTACAAATTGTGCAAATTGCAATATTTAGAAATTACCTAATGTATGTTATTTTTTGGATATCACAATTTTAAGTAATGTTACATCATATGCAACATAAAGGACAAAATCAGGGTCACATGCAAAATGGGATTACATTTTTAATTATTCAAAATTAGTTGAATGAGGAAAAGTATTTCTGTTAGACAGCAGATTGTCTATTTTATCTAATAGTTCTTGAAAAAACTAAGTAACTAAACAAATAAGTAAATATTTATGCCGATAATGCTTTTAAAAAGGTATGGAACTCCAAAGTGTGCCATTTTCGTGTGAAGTGCTCACTGCATTTTTCTGCCAAATAAAGTCTATTTCCCTCCCGTATCCCAGCTGAAGGGGAAACATGGAGTGTCAAGGACTTCTTTCTTCTGATTGGCAGGTGCTATCCGTGTAAGATACCTGTATAATGGTGGTCTTCAGAATTTTTTTTTGACCTTCTTATACGTCTCCCCATATTAATGTCACTCTATTACCGTTAAAACGGAGGCTTCTCGGGAAAACACGACGGGACTGAATCCTCCTTATCGTCGGCAACCTGAAAGGAGGAATTTGGTGCTATCAGTTAATGGAAATGACATTTTTTAAATTTCATTTTCAGATAATCCACTCCTTGTCCACTAAAACATCAAAATTACTGTTAACAATATGTGAAGGCCATATTAAAACTTACTTACTCATAGCAGTCGAGTCCCATTATATTCGTCTCTGAGAGACACCGTGCCATTTTAATAGGATTTCTGCACGTTATTACGCCGGTGTGCATGTCATTTACTGTCGGAATTAGAATGCTCTGTATCAGAATAATGAATAGATGAGTAAACTATCCCCTTCCTGTAGAGTATGAATGTGGTGTTGGGCAATCTCTACTAAAAAGGGGCTGTTCAATCAATTTCCAGAAACTTCTCCAGAAGCTCCAGTTTGTACTGAGGAATTTGGTTCTGCTCTGGATCTTAGTTATGTTCTCGTCTCATGCTTGTGTGGAAGCTTGATAGAGGCCTTGATTGCTTTGATTAATGGATCATGAGCATCTTCTTTGAGAAAAGGATGAAAAGAAGTTAAAAAGAGTGAGATTTCATTCACTGAGAGTAATTACAGTATTTTACCATCACTCAAAGCGTTACATATGCCTTTTTACCCTGTGTTCGTTCTTTCATTAAAGCAGTTATTCAGATTTGACATGGTCACGAGACAGTTTTGTCACACAGGGTTTCATGCATCTTTTCCAGGACTTAAACACAGAGCTAAATGGCTAGTTAAGATGATACATTTGCAGTTCTGGTGTAGAAGCCAGCTGTGCTTGTAAGGAATCAACGCAGGAATAGGAACAGCAAGGAAATGAATGCTTTTGTTTTCTTTTATGATTCGATTCTGATCCAAATCCGGACCGTAAATGATTCATTAACAAGTCCTTTAGTCATTTTGATGGAGCTGGTTCATAATTCATGAGGTTTTGTTGTTGTTGTTGTTGTTGTTTTACTGTTTTACTGATTCTCATGATCAACTTAGCTCACAGTGCTTTTGAGAAATGCAGCATTGGTCTTTAAAGTTATTAATCCACATATCAGACTACATCCGTAACACTCAGTGTTTGTTGTTGTGCACAATTACTGCCAAAAACACAACAGAAAGCTATTGAAAGTCTATTGATTGTCTTTGTAGTATTTCACATTGTTCAGGCTTTCTCTCTGATTACATTTAATTCAGACAGCAAGCTAACAAAAAGATCATTTCTTTTGCTGTAGCAATGCAGATTCGATAGCGACGACATGTTGAATAGCGCTGCAGGAAATGCTGTAGTACAGTGTTCCATTTGTTTTAGTGAAAGAGGTTTAAGAACTATTAACGGATTAGTTTACCTAAAAATGAAAAATCTCTCATGTTTAATCACCCTCATGTATGTCTTTCTTTCTTCTATGTTGAACAACAGGAAAAATTGAGAAAGTGCACAGGTCAGTCTTTTCCATCTAATTGCGATGAATGAGGATTGAAACTTTCAAGCTTCAAAAAGAATGCAAAAATCCCCTTGTTTGTGTTATGCAAAAGAAAGAAAGACAAATGTATATTATTTGCTTTTCCTGCCCTCTACATTTAGTTTATAATGACATATGCTTCCTCAGTCGTTGCTTGTACAAATAGCATTCAGAGTTTTTTGTCATTTGCTCATTTAGTGTTTGACATTGTCGTCTATCTGACCTTAATACATCCATCACCCTGAATATTATGATGTTTGTCCTCTGCTTTTAAGATGTACACAAGCGGCAGAGTCCAGATGGCAAAGGTGAATGTGCGACAGTGGACTCAAATGGGATGTGTTCAGAATAACGTGTGTGTTGCTGTGCATTAACCGGCTCACCCCTGGACCGTTGATTGATTTCCTCTAGCGTTTCTGGCTCAACGGGGCACTGTCATATGATCACTGACCTGATATTCTAGCACAAATACGCAAACATCGAAAACAAACTCTTCACTGGCAAATGTTCATGAAAGGGTATGTGTTGCTATTATGGGTCATTCGGCAAAACTGGTGACATTTGTGAACAATATTATGAACACTAAGTTACTAGCAATACCAATATGTTGTTACACTTTATTTTAAGGTGTCTTTGATACAGTGTAATTATATATTTTACACTGTTTTACACTAATATTACACTAATATTTTACACTAAGTTCCAAGTTTTATTAATTAGGGTTTGGTTTGGGGTTAGTTCCATATAATTATGCATAATTTACTGTTATTACTATAGTAAGTATATCTGTAACAAGGACACTAAAATAAAGTGATAAATAAAGATCATAAAAGTTACACTTTATTTTAAGGTGTCAGTGTTACAGTGTATTTATACATTTAATTATTGAGTAATAATAATTTACTACATGTACTTACTATAGGGTTAGGGTTAGGATGAGGGTTTGGTTTAAGGTTAATAACATGTAATTATGCATAATTTATAGTTATTAATACAGCAACTACATGAAACATGTGTAACAACGACACTGTAAAATAAAGTGTTACCTTACCAAATATGTTAATACCTTCACTACACAATACAGGGTGATTCTTGTATTTTTTTTTTTTGTCTTCCCCCTGTATTTCCAAATATTTGCTAAATGTTCCAAATACATTGCAATAATACTGTAGTTAAAGCTTTTAAGTTTTTTTTTTCTGTTGTCTGTCTCTCTCTTTCTATACATTTTCTATATTTATTATTACAAAAATAAGTAGTGTCTCCAAGTTATGTGTCAGCCCTGTTACTTTACTATTGTTCTATTTTTAAAGCAGCTGTACAAATAATACAAAATGCTTTTTTAAGGAATGGAATGCTTTAAGGATGTAGAGGCTCCTCTTTTTTCACTTTATCTTGATTTACACGGGGACTTCCTTAAAATGTTGCCCTGTCACCAAGCATTTTTTTTTATTATAAACAACTGACAATTGTAAAAATATTTGTAGAAATATGATTTTAAATAATATTTTAGACAGCACCTTGTATGTAATGTCAAATTGATCTGTAAAACTGACGACCGTGTTACTTTTCTGAAGACATAATCTATGCCGACATAACAATTTAGCTTGATCATGAAATGGCACTTAACACTTAAACATTATTGGTCTGATGGAATGCTTAAAAAAAAAAACTGTTACAAAATCACCTTACTGCAAAAGATAGGTTTCACGAATTCCCCTTTATGAATATTTAGCGTGTCAGCTTGTGTGCTTTGTCACGACGTTGGTGTGTTTGAGTTCTATTGTGCGAATGCGTGTCCCTGTTTATGGGCCCATTTTTTATACACTTGTCATATTCTTTGACCATCAATCTCATGGCTCTTTTTGTAGTTCATTGAAAGCTTGGGGGTTAATTCAGAGGTCAAGCGAGACTTGCAAGCTGTCAATCTCGCATTGTAAAGTTTGTAAACCCCCCTCCGCCCCCCTCGGCCTTGCCTCTTGTGCATTATTCCTGCACCCACCCCTCTGAATGGATGACTCCTCCTCTATTCTCCGGTGGGTCTCACTCCCGCTTGGGAGAAAGACGGCCGCATAATTACACATCTGCCCTTTGTTTCTCTGTTTTGGCATTAACATCTCAAACTGGTCTTTCAGCTCTGATTTGAACGGCTCTCTTCTCACCCAGAGAAGTGGAATGTTCTTTCAAAGTTCCTCTTTTTATTTCATGCAACTGTGTTGTTGAGAAACCGTAAGTGTTGCTGGGCTCTTGGAGCAGATGTACACAGCTGTGAAAAAGCCTTCTGGGTCTAGACCTCTCCATCGATCACAGCCCTTATATAGCTTTGTTAGTTTCTACCTGAGTAACACAATTCAGCGAAGCTTTCGGCATAAAACAGCAGCCCGGTTTTCTCCATAATCAAAGGAAGTGCCGGTATCAAACATCCCGTCCCGAATCCTTTGAAGATGAACGGTTGCTGTCTTAATTTGTCATGATTAGAGTTTTTAATATGATTTGCGAATACAAAACACACAGAACGGCGACAACAGGGTTTCCCGCTGTGCCACGTCAGCGTTGGAAAGGCAGTATTTGTTTGAAGCACTTAACAGGTGTTGATCGGCGGTCTTTGCTGCAGCTTAGGGAGATAAGGCCTCCCGTGGAGGGGAGAGACCTCAACACGTTTAATGAGGAGCGCGGGAGTCAGGCGGGCCGCCTTCGTCCATAGCTCCGCTTCTGGAGACTGATCAGCATGTTAACCACTCACAGTGTGAAACAGAGATATGAAAGTACGGAGCTGTTGTCGTTGATTTAGTCGAACACCCTTTGACTATGTAGGGATCAACCCTCATCCTTTATGCATTTATTTTCCTCACTGCTAACTGCTGTGAGCTGCCACCACAACGGCTTCTCTAGTGATTTTTTTTTTATCTCAGAAAATCTCAGCACAGATGATTTTAGGGAGAAACAAATACTCTCTTTCAGATCCTAAGTAGGCTGGGAGGCTCCACAGCATTGTGCTGTTATTTTGATAATGCTAATGCTAATGATGCTACGCCCACCATTTGAGTCTTTCCATGAAAGGAGTATCGTTGGTGTACACAATATTTGATGTGAACCAAAAACAAAAATAGTCTATTATGTGTTTTGCCAGGTTAAATACATTAATTCAAAATTAATTATACACTTTCTATTTAAAATATTAAAATTATGATTTAATGTGACGATGATGTATATTTTATAGGGAGTTTGGCACATGCATTTTACACCACTTTGTAGCCAGTCAAAGAATTTTTTTTAAAGGGATATTTCACCCAAAATGAAAATTCTGTCATCATGAACTCATTCCCATGTTCAATAACATTATGCATAATAACACACACACACACACACACACACATATGTTGTGTTTTCATGATTTATGGGGACATTCCATAGGCGTAATGGTTTTTATTTTTATACTATACAAACTGTATATTCTGTCCCCCTACACTACCCCTACCCCTAAACCTACCCATCACAGAAAATGTTCTGCTATTTTAGATTTTCAAAAAAGATAATTCTGTATGATTTATAAGCTTATTTCCTTGTGGGGACCAACAAAAGGCCCCCACAATGTCAATATTTACTGGTTTTACTTACGTTGTTGAGGACATTTTTAATAAAACATTGTTTAGTATGTTTTTAAAGCTATTTTAAATATGAGGATTCATGAAATGTCTTCATAAAACATGTTCACGCCATAATATCAGTGTAACACCCATGTCATTATACAAATTTGTGTCCTCGTAAATCAGGAAAACAAGCGCACACACACACACACGTATAATATTATAATTTAATATAGTCAAACTGTTGACTCTTACTAGTACTAATATTACTTACTAGTAGACTAGTAATAGGAGGCCATAAGACAATGCATTAGGCATTTAGACATTCTCTGTCTGATCATACTATTCAGTAAATACCTTGCATTTGTTAATATAAACAGCCCCCTGATGATGCTTTTTTCCCTTCACATCATAACCATATATATGACAATCCAGAAAACAAAAATTCTAATACTTTTTTTTTTTTTTTTTGGACTAGACATGAGGAAATGCCCTGTAATGCAATGATGTATTAAAGGGTGGTGAGATATATTTAGTGTATCTTCAAGAAACCTAGGGGGGTGCACACACTGTTTTTAATGGGCTCCTAAGTGGCTCGTTACTGGAGTGACGATGTTTCCCATGAGGCCGTGAGTGTGTTTTATGGGAGGCCGGTGGAGGGTGTAAACATGCAGAGAAGGAAAACATTTAAAATATGAGATACCGTATATGAGAATATGCACCGGTGGCTTTAGTGGAAGAGAAACCTGCTTCCTCTCAGAAAAGGATGGTTGCAGAACAGGTTTGGGAGAAGAGAGTCAGATAAATGGTAACGACAGGCTTTGAGGTAAATGGCTTGTTTGTAATGCGGGAGGTGCTGTTTCAGGTCTCAGTCACCTTCCAATAGAGGGTTTCTACACTTGCGAGGAAATCTGTGTGAATTTGCTACTGGAAAAAAAACAAAAAACAACAACAACAACAAAAAAAATCTGCGGAGGAACTGAGGCGAGTGAGACTGGAGCAGTTTAAAAGAGGAAGTTTTTATGCCTCAGGAGCTCTTCATCGACAGCCAAACACTGACAGTCAACTGTGGTTTTCTTGCAGGCTCGGAGGTCAATGATGGTTATCTCTCAGAGTAACTTCCCTGGATCGTTGTGACTACAGTGATTTCGACCCAGACATGTGGAAAGCAGCAAGTCCAGTCAGAGCCAGGATGGGATGTTCAGAATGGAAGTCTTTGGTCCTATGTGGCCTGGTGTTCGTCTTGACTGTTGTACAGAGTTCTGACGGTAAGACCTTTTTTTCTCTCCTCAAAACATCTTTCGTAAAAGCAACATCTTCTTGCTATCATCCAAATTAGTCACCGGTTTCATGCTGTTTTTTTTAGTTTGTGGTACTGTTTTTTTAGTCTTTTATGAGGTGGACGTTTGAAGCAGACACCATTTCTGATAGCTCAGATAAATAATGGCTGTTTTCTTTCAGACAGATAGCCCGAGGTTCTTGGGAAGCAGTGTGCATTAACACAGAGCTTGCCTTCGTTTTCTTTTTGGTTAAATTAAAAGAAAGACCATACAGTGTTTCCGAGTTTTCCCTCATCTCATCTCCCGTCTGTTTACTCTCATGTCCTGTTCTAACTATAGGCCTAAACCCTACAACTGCTCATTATAAACAATATCCTCAAGTAAACACGCCTCATTACACTCTGTCCCTGCCGTAATATCTTTTTAATGCATTTTTATAATTGAATTAAATGGGTTACTGCCATAGCCATGGCTGGAAGTTTCTGCTTGTGCAGAAACTTTGAGAGATTGATTGCTTGTGGGTTTGTTCCCTGTTTCTCTCGAGTATATCCTAGGAACTTCAGATCTCATCTTTCTGATTTCATTTCGTGGGCCGAACGCTGTCTGTAGGTTCGGATGTAGCTCATTTGTATTCCGTGCATCTTCTCAAACGACATTTTCTGGTATTTTATGAAGCTGAAACGCAAAGCAGTGATGAAGTATTGTGGAGCCGCTTTATTGATAGTATGTCTGCCATTGAATGCCATGAAATGTAGCATTGTGCTCTAGAAATGAATCAGGGTTGTATATGCTGACTGCTATATTAGTCTGAGTTCCAATTGCTTATTTGATCATCGTACCAATATTACTGCTTCGTAAGAAGCATTTTATAATAAACTTTAAAACAGATGAAGAAAATGATATAATATATAATATTGTGGGATATAAATATATATATATATATATATATATATATATATATATATATATATATATACATATAACACTGAGAATGACCAACTATCTTGCATATTAATAATGTAAAAATTATTTGCTGTTTTTTCTCCTCAGCTTTATGTTTCATTCACATATGTGAATGTAAAAACTTCTAGCTACACAAACTCAATTTTAGTGTCATAGCATGATTAATAAGTATTGTTGGATTCTCACTGCCACAGTATTGTAAAAATGAATGTTAAATATGTACTACATGTTGTCCAAGCATTTATGTCTGCATTTTCAGAGTAAAGGCTTTTTTTTTAGTTCACTGAATATAAAAGTCAACAGGACTCATATTGGCTCATTCATGTACAGTAATGGGGTGCAGGTTTATTGTTTGATAAATTAGCATCATTATTTACCAGCAATTACATTTTTTCTTTGAACACACTGTCACTGCCTTATTTCACGATGGGCCTAAGTAGTTCTGAAAGAAAGCTTTGCTTTATATGTCTGGCCAATTTGCCGGTAAGGATTTTCAGTAACATGAGCCGTTTTTTTTTTTTTTTTTTTTTAAATTATGGAAAGGACTGAATAATATTCGTCCGTGTCCTGCTGCCTTGGGCTCATTCACAACGAATAGCAGGGAACCGTGGCCTCGACCGGCGGCCACCCGCCTGCATTCATAAAAACACTTCTCCATCTCCATCTTAATTCATATCAGAACAGCTTCAGTGTGACTTCCAGACAGGCAAATCACACATCTTAGAATTAACAGCGTTCTTGGTGGCTGTAGCCTTTTGACAAAATAGAATTAAAGATTGAACTTTTTAATTTCTGAAGAGCTAACTTTCACCTGCCTCTATTAGGCAAATATATAACCCAGTTTTTCTTCGAGTGAATAGTTTCCTTTCATGATATTCTTTTTTCATGGAGACCGATTGCAATCTTGTCCAATGATGCCTCTATTTCAACTGCGGTTTTTAACTCAGAACTGGAGATTCAGGCAAACTTTTTAGATATTTAAAGGTCACCCCTATTGATTTTCGGATTCAAAACATGATATGCATAAATACAGGACCGAAGGTCATTTGCATGTCTTCAAAGCATATGAAAATGTTTGGGATGAAAACTCTCACCATTAGCAAGAGCTGAACGATATACACCCCATGATGGTTGAAGTGTGACAGCACTGTATTCAGTATTTGCATGCTTTACAAAACCGTCATTTATTATTATGATAACATTTTAGTATGGGGAATAAGTATATATTCACTATTAACTATGACCTTTTCCTCAATAAACTCGTAAATTACTGCATATTAATAGTAAAGTAGTTGTTGTAGTGATTAAATTTAAGTATTGTGTAGGATTAAGGGATGTAGAATATGGTCATGCAAAATAAGGCATTAATATGTACTTTATAATGAACAGTCAATATGTAGGCTAATAAGCAGCTACTTAAAAGTGATAATTATTCCCCATACTGAAGTGTTACCATTATTATTATTAGTTTTGAATATTGTTTTTTTAAATAATTTGTTGATTTCAGTTCTAAGTTCCAAAAAAGAACATTATAAGATGAGATGAAGCAACTTACATTTCTTTAAAATATTCCAAATATATTCCTAAATTGTCCTATATAAAATAAAAATAAATACATAAATAAAAATATAATATAATAAAAATATAATATAATAAATATATATATATATATATATATATATATATATATATATATACAGAGTAACTTTGTTTTAAAATGACATATATATGTTTAATTTGGGTCATATCACCCACTACAATTGTACAAATCCTTGTTACATTTGAATCATCCCCCAAAGGTTAACACTCTTCCCTATATAAGTGTAACCTAAAATTCATATTTTCCACCTCAAATGGGCCCCTTATTTGGACAGCTGCTGTCCCTCTTGCCTTCAAACTCTGACTGAAATGAGCTGTCTGTCTCTCTGTCTGAAATGAGCCGTCTGTCTTTCTGGCAGAAATGAGCCATCTGTCTCTCTGACTGAAATGAGCTGTCTATCTCGACTCTTTAAACACCTCAGTTGAATGTCTGCTGATTAACAGTAAAAATATGTCACAGGGACGTCTAGAATGGCAGCTCTATATATATCTGTATATGTGTGTGTGCTCGTGTGAGTCCACAAAAATAAGTTTTGTGTTCATGTATCACGTATCATGAGAGATGAAGACTGTTTTTTTTTTTTTTTTTTTTGGGGGGGGGGGGTGCTCATATCAAGGTTTTCTGAGTTGTCTCTGTTGCTGTCTTTGTCTAGCTGTCTCACTCTCACGGTCTTTCTCCCACCCACTTGTCTCTTTCTCATCTTCTGTCCTTTTCTCCATGTCTCTGGGCTGTTGGTCTCTCTGAACTCACACACAGACAGAATTAGAGCGGATCTTTCCAGTTTCTTTGATTGACGGGGTTGTGCATTTGTCTCCTCATGTGTCAAGCAAGTATTTTAGGGAAAAATATGTGTTTTGTTTTGTGATTTTATATGTCTATTCTCAGGAATGTAAGGTAAACAAAAATAATTGAAAGAACTAGCTATTTTCTAATTATTTTTCTTGATCCGGGATCCAGATCATTTTTGTAATGCTAACCCTGCTCAAAGAAAAAAGAGTAAACAATCCAGCCTAAGGGAGTTTGCTGGTCTTTGCTGGTTCCCAAGCCTGACCAGTTGAGAAGTGCCCAAAACCCTTTTTAAATCATCAAACTAGTCTAACCAGCTCAGCTAGTCTTGCAGACCATATATATATAATTTGCAAGATATGCAAGATTCATCGCAGATTTATTCTTACTGAAGTCTGATTTAATGACATGGATCCTGCTGTGAAAAAGCGCCGTTCTCTTTAGAGACGGACAAGTGTGGACAAGCCTTTCACATGCCTCAAAATCCCATCTGTGCAGTTACACTTTGTAAGGAAACATTTAAACTAGCGAAACTGATTATCTTTGAGCGGCTAAAGCCAATTCCCCTCAGCCTCAGCCCTGTGGCTTTTTGTTCATATCGATGTTCCGTCAATATCAATATATCTGAATTCGCCCGTATTTAGCTTCTTTATTAAGATCTTGGATCCAGATCTCGGATTCCTTTGTTTTCGGTTTTATACCTCAGACTACACAGCTCTCTTTGTGTCTTTCTTCTTCTTGTCTCCTGCTTTTTGTTTTTCCTCTTACCCAGGGGTTTTCTATCAGACTGAGGGATCAGACTTCCCATAATGCCGAGCGGCCGGGGGGTCAATATGCCCGCATTCGTCTTCACCGTCTTTCATCAGCCCTCCTCCTGATCTGTATGATAAGAAAGGAGAATAGTGGGTCGAGGGCAGACCGCTCAGCAAGGTGTGTCTGTTGTCCGACGGCCCCCTGCAGCCGAGCTCTTTAAATCCTCATTAGGATTTAACCGGGAGGAGACGCTGGTTTTAATGGATTAAGCCTCATCACAGCTGCCTCCTGATTGGTGTTTGTCATGCAAAAATCAAACAGGGCCAGTCACATGTTACTCGTTACTTTGTTTCCTGTTCTTCCCTCAAGGTCTGGATGATACAAAATATTGTGTTATTGGTCTCTATTAGTGTTAGTAGTGGCTTACAAAAAGAGAGCTTGCAGCATGGTTTCGGGATAATAGACTTGCGGGTGTGGGTGATGAATCCGATGAGAAAGTGGCTGAAACTCATCGACATTGTCAATTCATTTGCATTGTTTTGCATTTAGCCCTAATCAGCTGCATAAAGCAGATTATCACAGGACAGGCATTTTTTTTTTGTTGATGTTTTTTTTACCGACTTTACAGACTTCTTGTGGCATTCAGTTGGAGAACAACTAAATACGAGTAGTGTGATAGTAGATCAGCTGCTCTCCTATAATAGTTCAGGGCTTGAGCAACTGTGTTGTAATTTTTTAAAGCTTTTAAAACTTTGTGATAACGTTTTCTATCCTACATTGTTTTAAACCTAAGCTGAAACATTCCACAAATGTTGCAGTTTGGTCTGTTTTTGAGGTAAAAAATACTACAAGGCCCATTTAAAGAAAAACTATTTTCAGAACTGTAAACAATTTGACAGTTTCCAGAAGGTCTCATTGAAGTTTCTCAAAGTTGCAGTTTGGTACTGATCATTTTAGTAGTCCAAATATATAATCTTCATTGGTTGGACAAAGATTTAAATGATATATATGGGCTATAAAGTAAATGTTTGTTTATTTATTTATTAGAACATGTCATGTGAGGCATTTCAAAACTGCATCTTATTTTCAGGTTATTTAAAATTGTGCTTCATATAATGACATCTATTTTTTATAGTTTTATTCAAGTCAAAAATTGTATCTGATATCACCAAACAAACATAACAAATTAACAACAAATTAGCAACAATTGCAGATAACCACATTTTTCCAGTTAATATAAACCCAGTCAAGTGTAATTGGTGGATATTGCTTGCTTAAGCAGTTTCAGTATAGTCAGTTACCTTTTGTTAGCTAACTACTTTTTTCAGGAGGAGCTTGACTGTAAATTGAAGTACTTCAAATTATTTGCAGCTTGGCAAGCTGCAGTTTCAAAGTTGCTTCCTCAACACTGATGGCATTAGAGAGAAATGCCTGCTCTTTCAGGGACATTTTCAGCTGAGAAGACAACTATGCATTGCTTAAATTGACAGTGATGAAGGCCATCTCTTATTACAGGTTCCTGAGTGTTTGCAGGTTTTCAGTGGATGTTGCCCACATGAGTCTGTGTGTGTTGTGTCTCTGTCTCTGGCTCTCTCTTATCTTGTTTGGTGTCAAGCTGGTTGGTGAAATGATGGGTACAACAGCAGGAGGTCACAGCAGACCCATTGAAATCAGACCTTACACCTTATCTTCTTGTTAAAGCACATATCAAATCTAAACAGAATTGTGCTGTGGAATATTTACGATTTGGCTCTCTGGTGCTCTCAGGACTGTTTCTCTGTAATGTGGTTGTTTAGAAGATCTTGAGGGGGTGATATCGTGAGGAGATACAGGCCCCTATTATAACCATCTTTGTTTCACTTCTCTTGTTTTTGTTTCGAGTCTGAAAGATTCGATCAGACTGATGGATGAAGCCGAGAGATGGGGTTGTGGATTCGCTTCTGAGACGTTCCAATCTCGGATCTTTGAAAACAGAGATGAAAAGATGCATCACTGTTACTCATTTCCTTTCTTCTGTTTTACTCCTGAATCTCTGAACATCATCACTGATCTAGAAGACTAAAATCAAGATGGCTGTAGAGCGGTGACGCTGATCACACAGACTTTCCCACATTAACATGTTTAGATAATGGGTCTTACAGGAACTGAAGTCATATTAACAATTACATGGATAATTCACCCCAAATTGAAAAAAATGTTGCTGTTTACTCACCTACATGTCCTTCTAAACTTGTATGACATAGGGCCCTATCATATATTATGGTGCATTTCGACACCAGCTGTGACGCAAGTATTTTTTGCTAGTTTCAGCCCGGCACAGTTATCATTTTCACATTCAACTGTTCGGCCATTGGTGTGCTGGTCTGAAAATGAGGTGTGTTCAGGCGATTTGTTGGCACGTTTCTATTTTAAGGTAACTGAAAACAACTGCGCCACTGACCAACAAAAACCTGGTCTAAAGTCAATAGTGCAGTATTTTTTATATTTTTTTATTTAAAGGACACGTTAGTAATATGCGCCTGTAGGCGGGTGCACAACGAGTGTACACTATGCTCGTTACACACACAGGGAGCACACAAACATGCCACATATTAAAAATAAAAGGATTCCTCTCTGGATAAGCATTCCTCTTGGAAATTTCACCATGTAAATAGCGAATCTGCTTATGGTGCCTTTTAAAGGTAATGGGAGATGATGACACTCTGATTGGTTTATTGCACATTACGCCCAAAACACACCCATAACTCATTAAGAAACTATGTATAACCCTTTTGGGCCATGCGCCTGGCGCGCCGACCATTTTTCGTCATTAAAATAGCAAAAGTGGATTCAGACACGCCCTAAGTGCACCTGGGCCATGCGCTTCAGACCACGCACTTAGATCGTTAAAATAGGGCTCATAGACTGTAACAGTTCCCGCCATCTTTTTCAGAGGCGCTAGTTCCGAAAGTATTTTTTTTCTATTGATTTTTTTTCCCATGGGGATTTAAAAAAAGTCTAAAGTCTTAAAGAGTTATTACCCATGAACCAAGCCGATCAAAATGACAAAGGTACTGTATACTTTAGACCTACAATTCCATGAAGCATTGTGAACAGCATAATTGAATTAAAAACCATGGAGAAATATATATATATATATATATATTTTATATTTATATAAAATATATTTCTATTTTGGCACATGTTGCCTTTTAGTATTTGTCACTTGTTGCTTTTTTTACACTGATTAGTGTAATTTTCTGTACAGCATCATGGGTAATGTAGTTTTTTTTTTTTTTTAACCCAAAATTCCGCTGTTATACACGATTATTTTAAAAATAAGCCGAAATAAGTGTGAAGGCTTCAGCGGAAGCACATATCAGGGATCATCTTGTAGCTTGTAGTAGGTCTGTCTTTAAATGTTTATACGTTATAGTTCAACTTCTCTATACAGGAAATTAATTTTATGGGTTTTTGCTTCTGGAACCCAGCTGTTGCTCTGTGTTATGTAGAACATAAAAGAAGATAGTTAGGATGTTCACACTGCTCTTTTCCATGTAGTAAGCAGGCATCCTCAAGGTCAAAAAATAAAAATAAAAGGCCTATTTTTTGTAAGGTTTTAATGACCAGAGTGTTACAAGATTTTCACTTTTGGGTGAATCATTACTGTAATAACAACTAAATATTGAATTGAATTGCCTCATTTTCAAAGTGAGTAACACAAGACTAGCTTAGCATTCCTCAGTTTCTTGCTATATAAATTAGGACAGTTCCCATTTGTGTGGCCGTCACAGCAGATGTTGCAGTCGTTCTTCAGCGGAGAGTGTATCAGTGATGTCATCTCAAAGATCGATGGCTGAAAATGTGCAGCAGATTCTGTTACTCACAGGGAGGTTTGTTCTCTCTAGTCCTACTAAATGATCTGTATCCTGTTGTAGTTTAAAAAATGCTTTGAGGTAGACACCCAGACAAAGAAACATTCCCAAGAACAAGATTAATCTAAAGGTCGGAAAGATGATGTCGTTAAGTTTTACTTTGTGCCTTGGAATTGAGCCCTTTACAGAAGGTTGATGTTGATATTTGGGACATTTTGTGAAATGAGTGCCTTTTGTGTTCCTTATTAATTTATTTGTAAGTAATACAACAATAATAAATTTAAGGATGAGTGGCGAACCAACCATTTATATTTTAGGCAAGTTTATTTTATATAGAATTACATACACAAATTCACTTTACATGAAAAAGATACAAAAATACATTACCATCAAATTAATTTTAGAAAGTATTAAATGCTTTAAAACAGTATTTTAGTGATAATGTATCATTTAAAACAAAACATACAAAAATTGTGCACAGATTATCAACCCTGTTATCATCATAACTAATAAATTATTAAATTAAAAATAAACAAGACAAGAACAAATACATTTATCTTTATTTTTTCACTTTATCATTATGTTGTGAGAAGAGGGAAGCCTCTTCAATCCCGTTACAATAAATTGATTTTTTTCTTTTTTTCACTAAATAGTTATGGTATAAATCTCTTGAAGGAAGAGAAATGACCTTAAGCACAGACTAGTAAATGAACTGTAAAACTGTCAGCCCTGTTACCTTTTAATGTATATGTGAAGCCCATTTTAATTTTAATGAATTGAGATTATTTATTAACACTTAAGAGATAAATTATCTTGAGATAATTTTTAAAAATAGATTTTCAAAATGTAAAAGGGAAAGACCAATTGAATATGCATTGTAGATGCACAATTCACAAAAATTTATTGGAACTACACATGTAAAGTTGCAGTTTTTTCTAAGCACTTGAATAACAGAGCAAATGTTTATCTTTCAGATGAAAAAAAATCACTGAAGGAGACAACTTAAGACTGTGGGTTTCAATGCAAGGTTCTTACACCTTCAATCTGGTCTATATCTGCATGATTTATACACTCTTTCCTAAAATAATAATTATCGAATATGACATTTTAATGTGGAAAAACTCCCCAGTTTACACAGCATTCCATGCTAGTGTATATATAATACATTGGAAATAGCTCGTGTTCAGTCTTTTGTTCAGTCAGTTTTCTTTTTGCTGTAGCATCTCAAGCATTCAGGGCCATCTGCGCCTCGTCTCTGCAGTCTGAGTGACTGACTACATTCTGATATTTTTCAGACAGCCTCAGACACGTTTTCAAACACACTCATCCTTTCAGCCGGACAACAGCGGAGACTGTTATGTGCTGAAGAGTCTGGGTGCCTGTGATTTTACTGAAAAGTGGTCCAAACGTTAAGAACCTCACATTCATACATTTAAAGTAATGTTGACCAAAGCCAGTTCCCATGAACTTTGTAAAATAGAGGCTCTAGTGCTTTCTTGCACTATTCTGACTGCAAACATGAGTTCTTAAGGAGAGACTATTTATAAACCCAGAGATAAATTTTTACTTTTATAGAGACTTCATGGAGTTTAATTAAAGTATCAGCTTTGTCTCTAATGCAAATAATTTACATGGTTTTTCTAGTTGTCTGTAATAATAATAATACATTTTAGATGTATTTAGCTTTTAAAATATCTTTGACATTTTCTTAAAAAACTTAAACACTGAAAATCACACTCTTCTCTTGTGTGATAAGTTTCCTGTAGTGATAAATATTAATGGTATCAGAAGAGCTGAACAAATATTAGTTTTCATTAGCCATGAACACATAGTCTGACAAACAGTTCTGCCAAATAACCTGACTTCATGTTGAATGTAACATTTTAGGTCAGAAATCTTAAAGCACATATTTTGTCTGTTTTTTTCTACCATTCATTTATTAGCACATTTTAGCCTTGAAAGTCATTTGGAGGCGTCTTAGTCAATACCTGAGGAGGTGTCGTCTGTTTCTAATGCACATTCTGTGAAGCTCAAGGTCAAGAGTATTAAAACTACATTCAAAGAGCTTCAAGCCTTAACTGGAATTCTTTTTTTATTTATTTACTAAGCAATTGACATTTTACATAATAAATCAAAAAAAATTAGTGAAGTAGCTAAAGCACCGCAAAAGCCTTTTAGTGTTGGGCTAGGGTGTCGCTATGTGGTTCTTCACACTTATGGGTAAGGTCTTCAGAGTGTTTTTAACACATCTTTGCAGTTCCCAGTGTGTTTTGGGAGGTTGCTAGGTAGTTACTGCTTATTCAGGACCCTTCTTTTATGTTAGTCTATTTGATTTTCCACTCATTCTAATTCCAAACTCTTCATATATTTAATATTAATACTGCTTCACTTAGCAAACCCCCCAACCCATTTGTGTGGTTTTCAGAACTGTACTGCATTCCATTTCATATTTAAGACATCTGCAAGTCACCTTGGATGCAGTAACTGAGCTTTTCATTTGATTTCCAGTTATACTGATCTGGGTTAGGACTTATTCTGGTCTTTAATACAGTATAGAGTGTGGATTGCAATCTTGTTTGATTGAATGGAATAGGTTTATTAGGATATCAGATTTTCATGGGTCATTAATGGCGTTTTATCCAAAAATAGAATATTCCAAAATGTCTTCGTAAATGCCGTCAAACCCTTTGCCCTGGGTCTTTCTTTTCTGGTGCAGTTAAACGAGAATTCAAAAAAGGCATATAAGCACTAATTTCTGTCAGTGTGAGCAATTTAAGAGCAGCAGATAGATTTCGGGGTGGAATTATCTCACCGTATATCTTGCTAATGAATACCCATAGCTTGTGAACTTAAAATCATACAGCACAAGTGTCATATAGGCCTTTTTATTCCAGGTTGTCCTTGCATTTTTAGTGTCCCCTCGAGGGTTTTCAGATATGAAGCATGGTGTGAAAGCCAGACGCTGGCAGTGCGGTTGATGCTTCGTCAATAAACGACTATAAAGGAAGAATTCATGACCTTGATACGGCCCATTGTGCTTAATTAAGTGTAAAGGTTGATTTACATGTGTGAGTCAGTGTGGAGGTTGTTGGTCTCTCTTGTGCCACTTAACAGCACTGAAAAACACAAAGGCTTCAGAAATACGTGTAGTGGCTTCTTATCTAAAAGCTGGACTTAGTCATTAAAATATGATAAGTATCTTTTTTTTGTCATTGTAAAGTTGTACTTTGTAACATTGTAAGACAAGTTCATTCTTTATATTACAAGGATCATTTTTATTAGTAAAAAGTAAGTGGAAGTGACCAAGAGAAGTAAATAGTAATTGACTGGTCATGTGATTTGAACATTGGCCTTGACTCACCCCATAAAATGGCTTCTGATAAGACTGGAAGCTCATGTGAGCTCTATTAATTTATATATACACAATATATTTATTATCAAAATTTACTAATGCACTTAACTAATTTGCTTGGAAAATGTTTTGGAAATCATGAAAAATCTTTTTTTAAAAGATAGTTGCATTGCATGCCAATCTACTACAAATGTTGGATTCATGTTGCTTTTTTATATAGTTTTGGGGAAAAACATAATTAATAGATAGGACAAAAAATAGCATCACACCATACAACATCGTCTATGAAAAAAAACAAAAAACGGTCTCAGTAGAGTAAAAAAGTAAAGTAAAAAAAAGGGGGAGGGGCTACACCTTATTCATATGACAACAAGCGTGAAGCCAGTTTTACAAAGACTTCTCTTAACAATGCGAGGACCAGCAGGGTGTGTTTTATAGTCCTACCCTAAACTAAATGACATAATGTTTTTTTTTTATTATTATTTTATTCAGCATGTACCTATATCAAAGAACCTCCTGATAGCCTGCCTGCTGTTGCCATGGAAGAGAAGGATGCAGATGAATTGGGGCAAATGGTGGTGTTGAATACCAATGAGTCCAGGAGCTGATAGCTCACAAATATGTTTTACACTTTTTTTTCCTAAACTACTGACACTGTAAGTTCTTTTTTTTTTTTTTTTTTTTTTTTTTTTAAACAATGTGCCAGCGGAAGCGGTGAGTAAGAGTGGCCGTCTCACTGAAACTCAATATCTGGATTAATACCAGGCTTCAGTTTCCACTGTAGACATTTTCCTAGTTAATAAAGTTATAATGCTAAGATTTGCCACAGAATACCGAAGATGTTTGCTCGGACCCACACTGAGGGTTGCATCCTTTTTGTAGCTTACCGAGCTTCAATAAAAACATTCTTTTTTGTTCCCCACACAAATCTCATTCAGCCTGAGAGCGTCTCCCCTGTTGAGGATATTTGCATTGCCCTGTTGTTCTCCCTCTGGTGAGACCTGACTTCTAAAGACAACATGCCCTTATAAAGGATATTGCGGGATTATGGAAACCGCTCTGTGGGAGGAAGAGTCGTCTTCTCATTGCCGTCTTTGCCTTCCATAGATTTCTCTAGTATTTGGCTAGCGGGGAGCAAGAAAGCGTCAAAAAATTGCAGGTATCAAGCTGCGTCTCCAGTGGCTGCAAGCTGATTCGGGGTATTATGGGTCCCTTTCCTCCTTTAAAGCTCCCCTAGTAAGCAACGTTGTCAACCACAAGTGTGTAATAATACTGGCCAGCTTTGAAACTGCAAGCTCATTTACAAACAGCTGTAGCCCTTGACAGGACAAAGCACAGTTCAAACTACATTAACAGGGCTTGGCAAGCATGATGAGGTCCGGAATCCTTTCGGTTCTCGGTGGGACAGCATGCCGTGTCAAGCTTGAATAACCATATTAAAACTCTTTGCTGTCAGCTCCAGTGGCTTTTCCCGGAAGACTATGAAAGCAGTTTAGATCTCACCTCAACCCTATTGCAAATACCAAAACCGCTGCATTCTATTATCATACACGAAATGCACAGAGCATAAGGGACTCTTCCGTGGGCTGTTTTCTTGAGTCTGGTAATATTTCTTTATTAGGTGACACGGTGACATGACTCATCTGTTTGTCATCTGGCTCCTCGGCGGTCGGTACGAGGGAGCTTACAGCAGACCGATGATGGTGATCTTTATCACTCGCGCTCTGTTCATTACCCCTCTGCAGTGACACTCATATCCTGGCAGATGGTCACTTTCCGATTGATTTGCCACGTTGGGGAGATTAAAATATTATGGCTCCGAAGAGGCCGTCCGCTGTCCTCGTCAAATTAGCATTTTTGCCTGGCTGTTGCTCACAGAATGGGTCAATGTCACCCCAAAGGTGATGACGGAATTAGAGTAGGATCATGGGAATTGGGCAGCAGAGACGCAGGAACTCCTGACTTACCGTCACAGCGAAAGCTGATCCCGGTGTTTCCGGGAAGGATGCTAGGACTACTAGCTGTGTATATGGTTGGGTGTATGGGTGTAGCTAGCGAATTAACACATTCATAGTTTTATAAAATTCTAAGTACTTCCTACCATTTAAAAAAAATAAAATAAATGAAATAAATCAACAAAAAATCATTATATCTTGAACAGGTTTATTTTTTCAGGTTAATGACAAACCATGTCATTTAAGCAGGGATTTTAGTAAGACTAACATCTGACTAGCATCTATTTACCAGTGTTCAGGCATATTTATGAGCAAAGCAAGTTTTATAATGTGTCGCCCTCACTTTTCTGATCATCCCTGTGCTACCAACACTTTACTTAAAGCCTTTATGTATAATGCATTTTAAAAGGTATGCATAATGTATGTTATAATGCATTATATGTTTTCATAACTAATTGTAAATTCAAATTCTTTATAATATTTGGAGATTCCTGGTTAAATCTGAAATTGGTGTATGTATGTATATAATGCTGTATTATAACTGTGGTTAGAGTTATTCATGGGATCATACAATACATTATAAGGTGCATTACAAAGCATAATTAATGCTTTAAAAATATTTTTAAAAGTAACCGCTATAGCAGTGTTTCTATAATGATTTTGCCTCAGGATTCAAGGTTTCATAATAGGATTTGCGGTGACCAGAAATTTTGTACAAAAACAATACAGTAATGCCATCCATTTTTAATTTTGCTATCCTAACCGTGCACAATTGTACGGTTTGTGATTTTATTATTTGTATTGTACTATTACAGATAGACCTACTTTTGGCTCGCAAATTACTAGTTGAGAAGCACTTGGATATACGAATTAAACTTTTAACGGCATCTTTTTAATGCGGTGTGATAAGATTTATTATCGAAACCTCTTTGCCCCAACATCGTACAAAATCTTGTGTAATTAAAAACACATGTATCGGTTTTCCGCAACGGATCTCGGCGGTACAAAAGCACCTTGTATGTATGAAAACATTTACACGGTAACGGAGCTCGACGAGGTTAAATGGGAGGTGTATTTGAGCCCTGATTAAAAGGCTCTCCCACCAGTTGCACCAAGCAGATCTGTGGAGTCATGTACAGCAGTGCAACTGATAAGGTAGGGCTCTGAAAGGACTCCATTGTGTGTCGGCGTGGGGCCTGTTCGCTGGAGTTCAGAGTTGGCTACCTATCTACCTGAAAGGAATTGAAAAGCGACCCTTGTGGTGACTGACCAGAATGACTGATAAGCCTCAGGGGGAGATTATAGCGATTATGGCACTGCTGGAGTGGTTGCCATGGCGATGAAATCGAGCATTCTCTTTAATATATTATTTACTGCCTCCGTTCCTGACCCACGTCATTTAATCAGGAGAGCAGGAGACCCATTCACTTTTAAAAGCACCGGTTCATGCACAGGAAGTTCGTACACCTCTCCCTGTGTTCCGCACAGCATAATACAGATGTGAAAAAAGAGCAAAAACTATAGATGAAAACCAGACCAACAGACAGTTTATGCATCGCCACAGGAAATGCACAAGAGGCAGTCCACAGGCTGTTTCTCTAGAGCCAAAACAAACAATGCAAAACACTGGATGAATTATTCCATAGTCAATGCACACCACAAATCAAAAAAAAAAAAAAAAAAAAATTCACGTCCAGACTATTATTAGACAAATCAAATACATTTTATGGCAGTTTTTATGTGAATTGCTTCAAATGGCAAATGAATGAGTAGTTGATTGAAGTTTGAAGACATTTGAATATTACGTTTGAATGAGCAAACTCATAACGTTGGGAGTAGAATGGCTGACCCATCGCTCTTTGGTCATGTTACACAGGGCTGAACATGTAAAAGTCAAGTAGTTAGTGGACATCACTAAAGCTTCTATAGAGGAAACTTTGGGTCCATGTCATTGAGGTGCAAATGTCTTTCAAACGGACTTTGTCCTTCCTGCTGTCTGACCACGAATGCTCATTGACCCTGACCGGCTAAAACCAGAGTGGAAATAATATAAACGCTCAACTTTGAGACAAAGGAAATGGTGGATCCTTGGCTTTATTGAGATAATGAAGGAAATTAAGCAAGAAACGAGGATCTGACTTCCAAATCTCTATGCAGCATAATACGTAAAAACCATTTTTCCCCCCGTTGAAAGAATTATAATCCGTTTACAAACGCTATTGGGTGGACTAATCTAAATTACTTTTCTTTCTCCTGAGCAAAATGCCAAATTTGGTTTCTTTAGTGTTGTCTCTATGTTTTTCCACCTCTTAGTACAACGTCTCTTTGTTTTCTGAGATTAAAAACAGGATTTTTTTTTTCAGTCATGAGCCTTAATATAATATTATCTTTAATAAAACTGGATTTTCACATTAAAGATTCTTATTTCACACTGAAGAAAATGTGAAGAAAAGGTGCTTGCCCATCCAAAACACATCCCTACAGTTCTAGGATGTTTTGGTTGGTTGTCAAGGTGTTGCTATGGTGTTTTTGTTGGTGTTCTAGGCAAAAATCAAAGTCTAATCACTTATAAAATATAAAGAAGCCATATCTGTGTTACTGACACTTTTAATGAAAGATGTATTCATCAATTTGGTACAATCTTCCTTAGTTATCTAGTAAGAAAAGTGCAGAATAATAATTAAAAAAAGAATAACGTTTTCTGTAATACAATCGTAATTGCTCTTGTAGTCATGGTTATATCAATTCTTTGAGTGTTCCTCTCAAGCAGGTCATAAAGGACACATTTATATAGTAGAATTGAATAATAATTGACCTTTAGACTTTATCTGATGGTTTAATAGACTGTTTGTTGGGACGTTTGTCTTACACGCCATGATTAATGTGTCCTATATTTGCCCCACTCACAAAAAAAAATCATTATCACTGTACATTAGTTAATCAACTGCTTAACATCTACATTTACTGTCAGAAAATGGTTGTGAGACTACAGCAATGAGAGATGTACAAAACGCTTTTAAAGGCGTTCGGTTAACATGCGCTGTTTGAATGTTAAAAATTCTTTTAAATTTAAAAGCTGTGGCTGCAAGAAATTCGCTGTAATATATATTTCATTAACTGATATAATGTTAATGTTCCATCCTACTTGAACTACTTTAATCTGTTTTGTAACATTTTTACAGTAGAGTGGAAAAAATCCCTCTTCACAGAATGAAGTCTTTCCCCCTTAATTAGATTTCGAAGTCTCTCTTTCTCTCTCTCTCTCTCTCTCTCTTTCTCTCTCTCTACTGTATAGATTTGACCGTGTCCTGAAATATCCGTCCATAACAGCGTGAGTCAGCAGTGACTCCAGGCCTAATCAATTGTCCTGCTTTTGGAAAGCTGTTTATGAAGCAGGCTCCAGCAGACTCCATGATGCATGAACTGCGCTGGTGGGCGTTTCGGGGCTCTGGCAATGGCAATGTGTTTTAATGTAATTCCCAGACACTCGAGAAGTATCGCGTGTTGTAAACTTGACATGCCAGGCCGCAAAAACACGTCGAAGTTTCTCATTATTGTCCCTTCCACGCCCTCAACATACTCTGGTTTTCCTGGTGTTCTGGTGAAATGAAAGAACAGAGTGTGGTTGAGAGGATCAAATCCGCTGCCATGTGGCGGAACCGCAGCTCAGGAAAATGGAGAGTTTTAGCAGAGCCCATCGGATGAGGTGAAAAGGGGGCGGGTTTGGCTGTGCTATTCCTGTGTAGCTGGAGTCAGAAGGGAAAAGGGCCGAGTGAGATAATGCAGCCCGCTGTGATAGACACCGCCGCAGCCCCATTGATCCGCTCAAACACCATTGTGACCTCACAATCGAGTTGCATTAGAGTACGGTGGAATGTAGGCCAGGGGAAAAGGGGGCCATGACTTTAAATGTTAAAGCAAAAGACAGAAAAGACTCGAGCAAATAAATCATGATCAAATTTAATCATATTATCTATGTCAATTTACCTGAATGCTTCATGAGCTCTGTTCAAATAACCCAGTTCAGCCAACCCATGACATGTCCGTCTTAAAAATATGTACACGATCAAAACATTGGGGTCTAATGTTTTGAAGTAAATTTCTTTTGATCACCAATTCTGCATCCATTTGATCAAAAATACAGTAAAACACAGTAATGTTGTCAAATATTACAATTTAAAAGAACTGATTTCTATTTGAATGTATTTGTTTAGTCCAGTCTTCAGTGTCACATGATCCTTTAGAAATCATTTTATGTGCTCAAGAAACATTTCTTATTATTTTCAATTTTAAAAACAGATGCTTTTATATATAAATATATATATATATATATATATATATATATATATGTGTGTGTTAAACGTGTTACTTTTTTCAGGATTTGTTGATAAATAGAAAGTACATTATAAAAAAAAACTATAAAGTATTTATGTACTTTATATATTATATTATAACTAAAGTATTTTAAATAGATATTTTGTTTTGTGACCATTTAATTTTTTCTACTGTCACATTTGATCAGTCAAATGCATCTTTTATTGCAGGATAAAAGAAAAACAATTGTAATGACCCAAAACTTTTGAACAGTAGTGTAATTTTAAGCGAAAATAAAAAGCCTTTGATATGGTAAAATCACTGTTTTTTTATGTTTTTTTTTAAGTAAAATGTTGGAAACTGATAGACAATGCCAATATGTAAATAATAATAATGATATGAATAAACAATACTTAGCCAAGTAACGCAGTTCTTTAGTTACGTAGCAACTAGTTTATTGCTATTTTACAATGGTTTTGAATGCTGTTCATCCAATCATAGTGCAGCTTCGAAACTATCAGTTAGCATTTTATTGAGCTTTGCCTCTCACTGGTGGTTTTACCGAGTCACAAACCGAATTGCATGTTTTGAGCAGCGCGCACTATAAAATGACATATGTGAGGCGGCAACACCTGTCATCAGTCAAAACTTACTGCTGTGTTTCGTTTCTAATGGTCACAAGGAATGACTAAAGATTTGAAAGAACCCAACGATAAATCTTGGTTCAACAACCCTAGATTTGATTTCCACTGAATGGACTTTTTAAAGTCATTTGAATCCATTTTGCTGTCAGTGTCTTTGAGAACATCTCAGCATGTCAAACTCAGGGGGAAATGCTGTGGATAAAACGCGCAGTGACTGTGTTCTGACTGAATAATTACAGGAGAAGCTTCTCAGCAGACAGATTATTTTCCTCTTCATTTGAAAACATGAATGAAAAAAAAAAATGCAGAGCCATGTTGACTTTATAATTTCACTTACGTGAATAAATCAATCGTGCAAGCTGATTTTAGATGGATTTTTACTTAATGTGGCCAACGTTTATACACATTGCTGGAGGAAATATAGATTAAACAGCAGTCTTTCTCTCAGGTTATGAATCTTTCTAATAAATTATGTATTTTTTTAACAAGACACATTTTAACACCATTTACAGTCTGAGGAGGTGTGTGATGCAGCAAGATATACTGTATAGGTATACTGTAAAATACATATATTTGCATTGTGACTGTATGCTTTCTAAATACCCTCCGGGCAGATGGATAGATGTAATTCTCAGTCATAGCACATAATTGATTCTTTTTCTTATTCTTATTTTCTAGTGCATCCATGCTGTGTTTTGCATGCAAGATTAATTTCTAAAAATAGAGATAGATTTAAGGTCAGGGCCTGTGATTGGCTGAGTGTATTTTATTTGTGTTTGACATTAGCGTGAATAGGGAAATGCCCTTTGCATGCTGTTCTGAGCTCACCACCAGATCTCACTCTCAGCACAGACATTTGACGCTCTTCATTTTAGAAGAACATGATTTTTTTTTTTTTTTTCACTGCCTGTCTTGTCTGGCCTTTCTCACCCTCCCATAAAATGGAGAGAAATACTTCTTACTTGTCAATACTTGTCAATACTTTTCATTAATAGTTTTAATACTAAATCTTCAAGAATTATTGTAAATAATTAAAGTTTGTGGTATTGTTTTCCTCATAAGTCTCTTATTGTATATTTACAGTATATAATAAACATGGCATCAATACTTTACGATTCAGATATATTTATTCACATTAGTGATAATAAATGTTAATTTTTTTCACAATGCATTTTTTTTAAAAAAATTTTATAGTGGAATTTTTTTTCTTTCTTTTTCTAAAGTCTCTCTCTGTCTTTCAGGGTTTAGCCGGGCAGCCATGCCATTTGGTCTGGTGAGGCGGGAGCTGTCTTGCGAGGGTTATCCCATTGACCTACGCTGTCCAGGAAGTGATGTCATCATGATCGAGACTGCTAATTACGGCCGGACAGACGACAAGATCTGTGACGCTGACCCCTTTCAAATGGAGAACATCAACTGTTATCTGCCCGATGCATTCAAGATCATGTCTCAAAGGCAAGTTCTTCCATGCAAACTCACTTTCCATGCTAAGATCTGACACATTTCACCCTCCTTTTCCAAAACTCTCTCTTCAAACCGTGTCTTCTCTCTCATTTGGCCGTCTTTGATTACACAGTGCATGAATACGAGCATCTTCAGTGGCGTACATGAAGAATATTTCTCTGCACAATCTCAACAACCAAACCAAACAGATCTCAATGCGCTCACATCCGATTTTCTTTTGAGTTTAGATAGTGCCATACATCTGGAGGCTTGTGCTAAAAAACAGGAAGTGATGTGTGAGCCGGGCTTTGATACGTATTGCCGCGGGAGTGGCACACAGTTCCGCTCGGCTTATTATAAGAACGTCGTGATTCGTGGGGAAATAGGTTTGAAAATGTGGCATCTCAATTAGTCCTTTCAGCTGCAGGCAATTAGGCGTCTCAAGTGGGTGTTAATCTACACAGGAACTCTAGGCAGGGATTTGCCTCGGCAGGTCTGCAGAAGTCCAGATGTGAAATTGCATTGTTGTGCACTTTTCATCTTGTTAGTTTTGTGGTCAATAATGAATCACCAACAACTTCACAATCTGTCATTGCTACACTTGCATTAATAATAGATTACTGTACTTAATTATGGAAGCTTTCACTCAACACTACTTCATTTCTTTGCAAAAGAAAACTTTCTCTTTTTACTATTGATTTATACTGGCTTATATCGAATTAATTGATATAAACACCTCATGTCCCCTGGGTTTGTGTCGCCTATTAACTTGTTTAATAATGTGGACTTATATGAGGGTTTGTGCAACTAGAAGGATATTATGGTGTGTTGGCCTTCTCTTGGTCTTTTTGTGTTTTGTTTTAAATATTAGACAATTGACCCTTCACCAGCAGTTTGATTGACAGGCGATCTGACCAATCATAACCCCGAATCTGCCATTTTATCTGACAAAGCAGTCAGGGGAGTTAGTAGATTAACGTTGGTGAACTTGAATTTGAAAAATTGTGTGTACTCACGTCTTTCCGTGCTTGAAACAACATTCCTTCGGATGTTCATTCATTTGATGCTATAAATGAACTAGTATGAAGAGATGATCAGTTCACGAGCCGCTTGAACTGAGGAGCTACAGTGACACATTAAAGAGCCACCATATGGTATTTATTGTTTAAACTTCTATAAAAAATATTTAATTATGAAACCGTTTCATATCAAAAGTAACCTGCTCTGTCTTGTCTATCGACGCATCAGTTTCCTCTTTGCTCCATGATGTATTTTTCACTGCGTGAGAACATCATGTGTGACGTGAGAGTGCATGGCTTGTCGGACATAGCAACAGTAACTAAAGGGGGCGGGTCTTTGTGAACTGTAAATTGAGATATTGTTGCTGAAATAAATATCCGGCAATGTCAGAGAAGCCGGTAAAATGTATATGTAAGTGCACCATTTTTTTATGACTTAAAAGGGTACTTCACCACTGGCAATATGGGCTCTCAATAAAACTTGCCTGCCTATACAGTAGAAAGGTGAAAAAAACAAAAGAAAGAAAGAAAATCGGTGCTAGCTGACTTAAGAGAACAGAGAAAAAAAGCCATTGTTCCTCCCTTTTGCCAAATAAGTACTTCAACACCCATAATGCTCTGGGCATGTTGCCATCTAAGGCCACTCCTACCAGTCTGCTATGGGTATGCTTAACCAAATACCGCTTTGCTTTAGTAGAAAATACTTCATAGCAAACTTTTAGTCATGATGGTGTCGACTTGAATTGGTCTCGGGTGCAAGAGTTCAAAGTGTAAACGTTTAGTGGGATTGAGGTATTAAATATGGAGAGATGGCCACGATGGAGAATCTGAAAAACAGTCAGCATTTAAAACCGTATGAAAATTTGTACTGTACACTTTAAAGCAAGGAATATAAAACCTTAATCTGGCAAGTAAATTCATTTTATTTATTCTCTAAATCCAAATTATACTTGCATTTGGTGCTCTGTGAGTGTTGAGAGAAACAGTAAGCTATTGGGAAGACAGAGGGGCAATAAAAATGTTGCAGACTGGATTTGAACCTGCATTACTCGCATTAGAACAAGGGCTCAACAAGTTAAAAATATGTGTGCTGTTTGTTGCTCTACAGCTGTGCATGGCAACATGGCAAATAAACTTATTATTTAACTTATAAGCACAGCTGTGATCAAATTTGTATGCAAGGTTTTTTTTTTTTTTTTTCATTATTCCTTTAGCAACACATCTGAAACAAAACTTTCTTTGTAGAAATTCACTTGTTCCTGTCGTCCTTGCTCTGCTAAGTACCCTGCTTTGGGGAACATGAGGGAATGGCTGCAGTGCTGTACGGGGGAAATTTGTTCTGTATTCACACCATTAATATCCGTGACAGAGGCGTCCGCATGGCTCTCAGAAGACCAGCGTTAGCGCACAGCCGTGTACGGCACTCCCACTGTACATATGGTATTAGTGAATACTTCAAGCATTGCAGATTAAGCTTTCATAAGTCACCGTAAATACAGGCTTCTAGAAACAACAGCTACACCTGTTTAAGAATTCAGAGCATTGGGAATTTGTTGGCCTGGTAATAAAGTCTTAAATAATGCCCATGATTCCTGATTGAATTAGATATGCGAGGTTTGGGCTGCTTTGTGCTATGAATAGAGGAAGTGAGCTTTAATTCAGAACAGACAATAGAAATTGTTTTTTTTTCTTCTTTCTTTTTTTTTTAAAAAAGTACAGCAATCACACTGCTGTAATTCTCTTAACATTTGATTTTGTTTGTTGTATTTTGTATCGAATACATGATGATCTACTGCTTCACTAGATCTCTGTCCTTTTCAGTTTGACTAAATTGTAATTATTACAAACAAATCTGACCAGACAACAGACAACAAGTGGTTATGCTTTTTTTGTGACATAAGTGAATGACTGGCTCGTCTTCCATAACATCACTACGAATATACAGAGAATAGATAGGTTTAATATACAACAATTTGTTTCATATTCAATATGAATTTTTGAATATGAAGGAGTTACGTTCTTACAGGCGTCATAATTTGTTTTTTTTTACTTTGATATCACGTTACTGTGATAAATACAAAATGTGCTCTGCACCATCTTAGAAGTGCTTTATGATATATCGTTATATAATTTTTATGATGTTTTTATAGATCAGTCAAGAACTGTATTGCTGTATCACTCAGATCACCAATCAAAGCAGCCTCCTGTCAGCAATCTTCTTGTGATATACTGAATTTGATTTATAAAACATTGCCAGTGTTAAGTTTAGTTTGCTCTGAGCTGCTTAACTAAAACAGAATGCGTGTGTGTGCGAGTATTTCTTTTTTTTTTTTCCTGTTGCCATTTTATGGACTAAAACTTTCTAAATTCTTTGATATCAACAATTGTGTATATATATATATATATATATTAATAAATTAGCTTGAAACAACTGATATATCAAAGAATCTCATTTGCAATATTTTTTTTTCTTTTGTGTGGCCATTTTATATCACATTGGTGAAGTCCAGACTGAAACACGTCCTCCAACTTACCACACTATTGTTTTGCTTTAATGAGTGAAATTTCTACTGTAAATGTTGTGATATCTTGAAAGCGTTTCTTCGGTGGGTGTTCAGAGATTAGGAGGAAGAGATCTATCTAATGAGGGGCGTCCTGTGAAACCGCTAGATGTGTGACTGTGGTGTGAAGAGCAAACACCAACTGTCAGCTAACAGGAACATTATGAGAATGAGAATTTAGCATACAGTAGCCCCAAACAGTATTTGAACAGTTTATCCACTTATTAAAATGTATAAATATCATTGCATTAAATAACAAAATATCAAAGCAAGTGGGGTTTATTTTAAAGAAAGATGAAAATTTTCTATCACAACATGTTTAGCTTTAATTAGTAAAATAAGAAGTATTTGGAAACTTTGTGGTAGTGAAATGTTGGGATTTGTTCATAGTCGGTGTGAATTAGACCTGAGGTTACTCCGAGAGGTCACCTGCGTGTCCTGGATGGGAAGTGACTTCATACATCCAATAAACTGGTAATGGAAATAGTAGCTTGACATTTGACATTAGAATGACATTTGAACATTACAAGAAAAAAAAAAAGATCATCACTTTTCCATCTATATTGTATCAAGACAACTTTTCTAAAATAATAAAACTTTATGTTTGTTAGGCCATTATTTTAACACCAGAAGTTATTATAATATTTTTCCTCTTTTAAGATAATTTGTGATCATTATTTATTAACATGGCACATTATGCAAATCAACAACACAGTGTGACGGAGTGAAATATGAATGGGAACAGTCTTCCTATAATACAACTACAAATAACCATACAAGCAATCGCCACATTATGGCTCCAGCTTTGGCCGTGTGTTATAATTTTAGATCCATAATTCATTTATATGGGTAAACATGCTGATATTCTCATCTGTTACCACATATGAGTGCTCGTTAATAAAGAAACTCCCATATGAGGGACGTGTTTTTCAGCAAAGCTCGTGTCTATGTATAAATTCTCATCTTCAAACATGACCGCCGGGAATTCACAGCTGTGGACGGAGCAGCACTCTGGTCCACGTGCTTTGTCTCCACTTGTTTATTAGCAAATAGAACATAAGACAAATGAATTGTCAGGGTCGCATGCTGAGGTAAAGAGAAATTACTGCAGGAAGAGGTGCTACCCCAAGGCCAGGTCAAAAAAATGCCAGCAGGCTAATTCAGCCCCACGCTGCGCTAAAAGTAAAACATGCTCTCTATTCCCAAATCAAAGACCATGGTTTCCAGATTCTTTTCCTCTAAGTTAGGATAATCATCCTACATTATTCTCAAAAAATGTGAGAAACAGTATACTTTTTTTTTTTTCAATAATATATATATATATATATATATATATATATATATATATATATATATATATATATATATATATATATCTAATAAAGGTCTATAAAATAAAACTAATAAAGACCAAAAATTATTGTAGATAAAATATATATATATATATATATATATATATATATATATATAGAGAGAGAGAGAGAGAGAGAGAGAGAGAGAGAGAGAGAGACATAGAAACATTTAAGGCTTTAAAACCTTTTTGGTTCTAAATTGACCCTTCACCAGCAGTTTGATTGACTTGCGGTCTGACCAATCATAACCCTGAATCCGCCATTTTGTCCAACAAAGCAGTCAAGGGAGTTAGTAGATTTATGTTGGTGAACTTGAACTTCAAAAATTGTGTGTACTCACACCTTTCCGTGCTTGAAACAACATTCCTTCTAATGTCCATTCATGTTTATTTGATGCTATAATGAAGAGGTGATCGGTTCCCAAGCCGATTGAGGGAGCAACAGCGATCTGTCACGACACATTAAAGAGCCACTATACGGTTTTTGTTTAAAGTTCTTTAAGAAAAATTACAATATTTTAAATATGAGACTGTTTCATATGTCTGTTGATGCGTTGTCAGTGTCCTCTTTACTCCGGGATGTATTTTTCACTGCGTGAGAACGATAAAACAACAGTAACTAAAGGGAGCGGGTCTTTGCAAACGGTCAATTGAACCATTATTAAGGGGAAATGTAAGTGTTTAGCATATTTAGCCAGTGGACAGCATAGATGCAGACCTCAGGAACAATGTGACACAGTTTGATGGACGATACTTTTCCAGCATCTCGCTGTAAACTGTGTCTGTAAGCCATGAGATCATTTCTGCACTTTATCTTTTATTGATGTTCTTAATTTTAGTTCCTAGAACCCACATAAACCACCTTCTGCATGACTTCCTGTTAAACAGGCAGTGGAGGGATGGTTAGTTCATTCTGAGTGAAATGGCATATAGGGAAAATGAATCCATCATAGGTCCAATCAGCCTGGCCTTAGGGGGGATTCATACAGATGTATAACTCATGTGCTGGCAGGTATGAACACTCAAAGATGAGGCTGTTTATCTTTGTCGTTGGGTTGAAAAGGGCCACTTTGGCATCTATCCGCTCTGCTAATTCCCGCCGTCTTTTATCTGGTTCCTGCTCTGGGCTACCATCCGTCCGTCCATCAGCTGTGTCTGCAGGGTCGCTCTTGGTTTGATGCGAGCCGCAAGAGCAGCTATTGTATTCACTGACTGATGTATGGTAGGAATATTCAGGTTTTAATACAAGTTAAGCTTTATCAACGGCATTAGTGAAATAATTTAGGGTAAGTCCACACAGATCATGCCAGGCCAGTAGTTGGTGATGTCATGTTGCAAAAAACACTATGTGCTTCTAGACTGAATGCACATGATGTCACCTTTTCTTTTCACAAATTCACAGTTTTGTAGTTTACACAGAGATGATAACGGTATCTGAAAATTTTCAATAACTTGTACAAAGTTTGCATTTTCAGGGCCCCAAAACGCTGTTGTCGTGTAAATGAACAGTCAAAACGCATTACTTTTTTTTTTTTTTTTTTTTTTTTTTTTTGAGAACGGTGTTTTGGTAAACACCCCCTAAATTAAAAAAAATACAGTAAGTTATTAAATTTGATTTTCCATTGTAATCAACATTACACGACAAATTCTGTTCCCCCACCCCCCTTCAGAAATCCAAAACATTCCTTTAAACTCATGCAAATTATTTTCTTTAATGTTTTACTCATCAGATTTCTTATTTTTTCTCTTGCTCCGTTCAGGTGTAACAACAGAACGCAGTGCATCGTCATCACTGGACCAGATGTTTTTCCTGACCCCTGCCCAGGAACGTATAAGTACCTTGAAGTCCAGTATGAATGTGTTCCCTACAGTAAGTATGAGCCGTCTTTTTAAATATGTATATTTTTTATGTTTAAAACTAAAAGCCCTTTTATGGTTGTGCCTTTTTTTGTATTTCTCCAGGATCCAGTTTTTGTCCTTGATAATACAGTGCTTATAAAACATGTACAGTAGTCACTTTTTTCAGGTTTTGACATTTTACAGCATTGACAATGGGTTTAATTAATGTTTTTGCCACTTATCAACAAAAAAGTGTTTTTTTTTCTTATAGTTAAAAATATAAATAAATAAATAAATAAATAAATACATAAATATATTAAAATCCCCTTCTTTTAAATAGATAATCTTTCGCATAGCCAATTTGTTTGTTTTTTTAAGTCAGTGTTAAATACATCACTTGTAAGTTGTTAAGTGGTTTCATTATAAATACAGCTCTGTCTAGAAGGCCCAACTTCTAGTGAGTCATTATTGCAAAAATTTCAAGCAATCTAGTTCCAAGCAGTGAAAGTGAAATGTAATTGAAAGCACAAGGCAGGGGATGGATACAAGAAAATGTCCAAGTCATTGAATATCCCTTGGAGTACAGTTAAATCAACAATTAAGAAATGGAAAGAGCATGGCACAGCTGTAAATCTACCTAGACCGTCCTCAAAAACTGAGTGACCGTGTAAGTCTGGTGAGAGAGACCACCAAGAGACCAATGATTTACAAGCTTCAGTGGCTGAGATTGGAAACTGTGCATACAACAACTGTTGCCTGGGTGCTTCTTTATGTGAGAGTGCCAAAGATAAAGCTACTGCTGTTAAAAAAAGAAGAAGTCATATGACATCTTGGGTACAATTTGCCAGAAGGCATGTGGGAGATACTAAAAACAGGTGGAACAAGGTTATGTGGACAATAATTGCTCATTTTTGAATGAGTGAATATTCATTAAAATAATATGAAAGTAATAATAATAATACATATAACAATATTTATTTTGACCATATTCATTCAAATGACAGTAATATATTTTTTACCAATTTGTTCTAATTTAATGCGACTTTGACATGCATGGGAATTAATTATCAATAATGATAAATAAATATATAAAACAGTAATTTTTATATGCACTGTATTATCAATATCAGTGTTTGCAAGACTATATTTTTTCTTGCTGTGATTTTATGGTAGTGATGGCATATTTGCACAGTGAATTCCGATTAGTCTTCGATCTTACATTTATTTACTGTACATTTTACATCCTGATTGGTCTTTTTATTTTCTTGCTATTTAACCATATATAGCTGCTTTTACAAACAGTGTCTTTGAAAATAAAACGAGCACACAGTGTCACGAAAACAGCAATGTGTCTTTGATGCAGCATTTCATTTGCACCAAATCTAAGCTTAAAACTTAAAACACTATTCATTTGCTGCCTTGCAAGCACTGCTATTTCCTTCAGGACAGAAATTGTTATTCATGATTTCTTGTGATGCAGTTTTTAGTGTTTGATTTGTATCCTAAAACCTTGTACGGTGGATTTGGTGTGATTGTAGCGCACAGAGCTCGGTACAAAATGCTTTTTGCTGTCTTGTTTAAATTTGACAAAAACTAAAATGTAAGCAGTTAAATGTAAACCATTTCAATGTGCTTTTTTCCCTTTGAAAAGTTACTTTTTTAGCTGTCTGTATTCTATCAGGAGCATCACAGCAGTACATGAAAGCAAAGCAACATTCTCTGACGTCCAGTCATATAATCGCTCGGAGACGGACCAGCGTGATTTCTTTGGCCTTTAAAAGAATGATTTGGCCTCAGAAAGATACGGCAGTTTTATGCCAACTAATAAACAGACCAAAGCTATTTTACGTTAGTGCTTGATCACTGTGTTTGCTTGTAAGAAACCGCAACTATACAACTGTCAGAAAAGACAAATGACTGCACATGGATCTAACATGAGCAAACTCCAAACAAACGCCTGACTTCCATTCTCAGATTTCCCATTACATTAAGAGTATGGATTGTTTTGCTCCATTAAACAATTAGATAGTAATATTATTCTCTGATTGAATTGTCTCGTCTTCTCAGAGAATGTTTCCAGAGACTTCACATACCAGACGGGGTCCTCTGCCACACATTTCCCACTAAGATCCCAAAATAACAAAGGCCCGCTGGATTTCAGTGCTTAATTTAATCTAAGTCCGTATCTATGGGTTATTGAAGTCAAAATCCCACACAAATTTTGAAAGCTGTTGTTTCATAAAGTGTCATGTTTTTCAGCTTTTCTCCAGGAATATCTGTGATTGTTCACCTTTTCTTTGCTGATGCAAGCACCTTCACAGAATACGTTCTTTTGTGTTGTTTGTGTCTTAATGTCTTAATATTTTTGCATTACACTCCTCTAGGAGGTCCGGAACAGTCTTATTTACTAATCGCAGTTTGACTCCCTAGGATGCCAGGGCCCTCATGTCACCCTCAGGCTGCTGAATGCTGTTTTTCAACTTGAAGTTATTTTCTTATTCGGTTTTGTTTAGTTGCATCAGTGGAATGTTCATGATTTTCTTTGGCCGATGGGATCTCAGAGAACAGGATTTGTCCCAGTATTAAGTGTACTGCATACTCTGAGATCCAGCCAAATTCTGTTGGCTGACTAAATTATAAATGATTTACCTCATGTATGGATGTTGCCATTTTTATTTATTTATTTTCTTCCCCATTAGTTGTAACCTACCTCATTAGTAACCCAGAACTGTAAGGACTAACTTAGTTCTTATTTTATTTTTCAATGGTTAAAGGCTCTGTTTGTTCGTTCATTCATTCATTCATTCATTCATTCATTTATCATTAACGCCATGTTTTTTTTTGTTTTTTGTTTTTTTTTGTTTTGTTTTACGCTATAATCAACATAATGTAGCTTGTGGGTTCAAATTAATGACACACTGAATTATGTGATGTAAACATGTCCAGAATCTAAATTCACCCCAGAATCAAAAGTACAGAAAAAATAAATGAATAAATAAAAATAATATAATTTGCATGAAGAAACTGAAACCAATTTTATGGACCATTAAGATTTTTTTTTCTGCATTATGATATTATTTTCAAGACAATTAAGCACATTTTCCCGCCAAAATATTATTTCTGTGATCCAGATGGGAGTTTTTCTTTGCAATTTTTATTATGCTCAATGGTGAGTCACATTATATTATCAGTACTATAATACAGTACTTTATTATAGTATTTCTTTTTTAAATCAGCATAAATTAATCTGATACTATCAGACACGTGTCATATGACACGTTGCAAAAAAGTAAAATAAATAGATATTAATGGCCCTACAATATACATTCTGCAAAATCTATTTTGTCATGTCTTCTGTCTTTTTTTTTTCTGTGCTCTGGACAGGTTTATATTATTCATTCAAATGCTAAATAGAGCTCCTGTACAAAATGGTGACTTCAATAAAAAAAGAAGACCATTCTCAGTGTCTCATGAACATTGTGGGCAGACAATGGACACCACTAGTAGACTGATCATAATAATAGAAGAAAGAAATCTGAGAAATGTAGCTTTAGATTGTTAGAAATGTTTACGTATTGGATTATTTAACATACTGCTGCTGAGGATGGTCTTCATGAGATAAAACTCCTAAAGACTGTTAAGATTATGTTTGTATGTCTGTCTGCATTCTGTCTTTCTGTATGTCTATATGTCTCTTTATCTGGTGCTCTGGAGAGAAAAAAAAATGTATTGGAAGGACAGTGTATTGGCCCATCCAAAACCATAACGACAAGAATTTGAGCCTTTGAAGAAAAAAAAAAATTGTATTGCTAGAATTATATCCCTCTTGACTAGTAAATTAGTTATTTGGAAATTATATGCACGAAAAAAGGTATTTAAAATCTAAATAAGTGGTACACTGATGATTAGTTATTTATTCATTTTTTTTCATTTATACTTAGAAAGTTATGTTTAAGAAAATTAATGTCCACGGAAAAAGCTGTCAGTAAAATTTGGATCTGGCACTGCACTGTTATTCAGCGAAACAGGCAAAAAAAATCAATCCAATTTAAATCTTATAATTACGAATAATAATAAAAATTACACCTATAAATTAATTATATGTTATTTATATTATATATGTTAGTTAATTATATATAATCTTCTTCTGTATAACACAAATAAGTTAGTTTCTGAAGAATATTCTGGCCACCCATTTCAATTTTATAAAAGTGAAAATGCCTTTAAATTCTGACATGACAAAGAACCACCATGTAAAGTAAGGAAAGTGGCCCATGTTGCTTGTGTGCAGTATTCAAAATCTTTTGATAGATTTGTAAAGACACACCATTTAATATAATTCTATTATTTAATAATAATTAATATATAAATTTAATATTATTTATCACTCCAAACTGATGCCACAGCTTCATTATAATTCCATGAATAATGCTTAATATATATTTAGAATGGGTGAGGGTGAGAAAAGCATTTGGCTCCATAGTCTTTTTTCATCAGGAAAAGTAACTATGATGACAGAAATTTCCACAGTAAAAAGCACCAGCCCACCAATCGCCCGCTACCACTCTAATCTGGCTGAAGGAAAAATTAAAACATGGCCTTTTAAAAAGTATGACTAAATTTGACAAACTTTATGCCGTACCAGACTATTCAAGTGTCCATATAAAGCCTAGAAGGGCTGACAAAAACTCTTGGAGTGCTTGGAGAGGATCTGTAGAGTTGAGGGACAGCTTTATTTTTCTGGTTTTGAGTTTCCCTCCAGCACAACTTACCATCTGTCCACCTGGAATTCAGATTTCCCTGGTCGATGTCCCTGAGTTCTTATGAAAATCTATATGCCGCTATCTAGAATTCAGCCCGTGTATTTCCCCGCAGCTTTCCCTCGACAACAGCAGATTGATTCGTCTTCAATGCCACATACACTGTCCTTTTGTACTGTGACAGAACACCCTTTAACCTGCCTCTCTTTCATGTTGAAGGTGCCTAACTGCGTTCTCTTCCTCCTCTGACAGCTGTAGCTCTGTGCATAATGCCCGTAACCTCATGACATGTTAACTGCATGTGATCATGGACATGATGGTTAATTCATTTTAATCTCTTTTTCCCCTTGCACTCCTTTCATTCTCTCTTCCAACGCTTAAAATAGAAGTGGAGCAAAAAGGTAAATCACTGACACAATCAGCTCCTTGTTTTTCTTTCTTTAATATATATACATTTATATATATTTTTGTGGTTGTAAAACCTTCCTGTGCCCACTCTTGCTGTTTTGATAGCAGGCAGTAGCAGAAAGGGTCTTGTATTTTAGTAAAGGTCAGCGCGCAAGCTGCAATCAGAGGGAAGCTTTAAAAGAAAATGATAAAGCACAAGTTAAATGTTAGCGGTAATGCCGAGGGTACAAATGCCCCATTTCCCCTCCTCTTCCCTTCCTCCACACTCTTTTATTCCCTGTTCGAACCCCAGTCCCACTCCACGCTCCCAGCATGCTCTGGTAACAGGTTTACTCTAGACTTACACAGCCTCTACTGTTTCTCGCTTTCCCTTCCTCTAATTTTCTGTCTTTCTGTCTCTCTCTCTATGTTTCTCTTGCTTTCACACTTTACCCTTTCTACATGTTTGATTATCATGTCTTTGTTAAGAAGAAAGGAAATGCTTTATGCTGTAAAATCATTGCAACATTAGGCCCGTAGGAAAGATTGACAAAAAAAAAAAAAAGAAATGTGGAAAAACTTGTCTCAGGACACAGACTGCCTGTATGCTGCTCTTCTCTGTGTCTTTCTCAAGCCTTATTTAGCTGTCTGCTTTTATTTGCAGGGCAGATTTGTCGTATTCCTTCCTTTTTTCCTTTGTGTTTGGTTGTGGTTTGATTTCTCCATCACTCCCCCTCAGTATGTCCAAGCAGCAGTGAGCCGAAACTGTTTGCTTACGGACACATAAAAACTGTTTTTGCTTCCGTTTAAGCTTCAATAACCTTCAGATGCAGATTCTTCGCACCTTTTACTGCTTGTGAATGTGGGTAGCTGTTAGACTTCTTAGTGTGTGTTTCTGTCTTCACCGACTACCCAGTTATCAGAGTGATGTAGAGTCAGACGGCACTTTGCCCTCTGCTTTCAACTAGCATGAGCTGTGTTTCCTTACGTTTGACTGTTCTCTGCTCTGTTCTTCCCATCACTAGTTTTTGTTTGTCCCGGAACTCTGAAAGCGGTTGGAGATCCGTCGTTTCTGTACGAGGCGGAGCAACAAGCGGGGTCGTGGTGCAAAGACCCCCTCCAGGCAGGAGACAAGGTTTATTTCATGCCCTGGACCCCTTACAGAACAGATACACTTATTGAGTACAACTCGCTTGATGACTTTCAAAACTCTCGACAGACTACGACATATAAACTCCCCCATCGGGTTGACGGCACAGGATTTGTTGTATACGATGGCGCAGTGTTTTTTAACAAGGAAAGGACTCGTAACATTGTCAAATTTGACCTTCGGACCAGAATTAAAAGCGGGGAGGCAATTATAAATAACGCAAATTATCATGACACCTCACCTTATAAGTGGGGCGGGAAAACAGACATCGACTTGGCGGTAGATGAAAATGGCCTTTGGGTGATCTACGCCACCGAGCAGAACAACGGTATGATGGTGATCAGTCAACTCAACCCCTACACCCTTCGCTTTGAGGCGACCTGGGAGACCACCTACGACAAGCGATCGGCCTCCAATGCTTTCATGATCTGCGGGGTTCTGTATGTTGTCCGATCCACGTATGAAGACAACGAGAGCGAGGTTAGTAAGAGCCTGATCGACTACATGTACAACACCAAACTCAACCGAGGCGAATACGTCGACATCCACTTCCCCAACCAGTACCAGTACATCGCAGCTGTGGAATACAACCCCCGAGACAACCAGCTGTACGTGTGGAATAACTTCTACATCCTGCGGTACAATCTGGTGTTTGGACCACCTGATCCAGCTCACGGTAAGTCCCATCTTGAATCCTTCTAGCCGCACACACACAGTCCCTCTGGATATCTATCTAAGTGGTCGCGAGATTTCAGCCACCGAGTTGGTATTCCTCTGGCACCCGAGTCTGTGTGTCAAATGTCACGGATGACTGATTTTTAATTTCAGATTTAATATGTGCTTGATGTATTCCGGAAACCTTTCTCGAGTGCAAGCAACATCTCAGAGTGAAGTGGTGGGTCTCAGCAGTAAACAACATCATAGGCGTTGTTAGCATATAATAAGAGATGCGTCCCTTGAGGTTTCAAAAGACAGAGCCATCCCTCCCCAGTGTTTAGACTCTTGAGGCTAAACTCCCTCCCACTCTCCCACTGAGAAGGGTACCGCTTCCCTCATTGGTAGAGAGCTACCTGTCTGGACAGGTACGTCGGCAGCCTTGCGGCAACAGTGGCTCTCCCCCAGTAGAGTGGATCTCGTTCCCTAACCACCATAAAACAAACAGCTTACACTTTTGCTCGCAGGCCTCTCAATGTGTCTGAGCTGAGAGATGGCTCTCCATTGAGACCGGATCAGTCCCGAAGGTCACGTCAGCGTAGACTGTTTTTAATTTAGCTGTCAAGAGCTGAGAGAAGATGGCCATACAATGTGTCAGATCATCTTTACATTGAAAAAATAATATCCGTAATTACCATAATCCCAGCTCAGCCAAGAGGCCGAGACTCTTACATTACTCTAGAAAAACTTGGCTAAGCACAGAGGTCAAACATCTTTACGCAGATTACTGGGGCTTAAGAATTTAAAATTTGAGTGTCTTTCTACAGCTGGAACCCAGTGGTGTGTACCTTACTGATGAATGTGGTTGTGTAGACACTGAACACAGTAACTGTACTCAGGTCCATCATGAAACTGTACCAGTAATGAGTGCACTTTTGAATAAAGTCTTTTGGATAAAAGCATCAGCTAAATATCAAGACAATAGTTGGCTAGCCTCAAATTATTTGTTGGTTACTTATAGCATCCAAAAGCACCTAAAAGGCTACCTGTTACATTGATAACTAGCCATCATACTGTAGGTGTGCTTCTGATTTGAAGACTGCAGCTTTTTTAACTGACCAAATTTAAAGACAGCATCACATGTATCCTTTACAGAGAAAGCGATCCCAGAATGCACTGTGAAAAAAAGTTCAGTGAACAAAAGAATTATCCAAGCTAATGTATGAATTGACAGAAATGTTATTTATAAATTATACATATTTACTTATTATTATAAATTATAAACACACATTCAATAAGAAAAGTACGTTAAGAGAGGGCCCGATGTACTGTTAATATGAAGCAATTTTCTGGATCGATTTTTCCCGTATTTTGAATTATGTATTGCATTATGTTGTGTTGTGTTTTTTAGGGTTAAAGAAAATGTCCGTAAACTTACCAGATAATGTCGTGATAGTGTATATTTCATTAATTATTGAGAAACATTATAGTATAGTAAGTATAAAAGTATAAAGTATAAGTATAAAAATAAATAAGTCATATTTGTCAAAACTCTAGCCTTCATCATCACAAAATAGGTGTCATTTGAAAGAGTCTGAATTTTACAATGAATCTAAGCAATTTGCTTGTGCAAAAAAAAAAATTTGCAAATAAAGCATTTGTGTCGCTACATAAAACTGAGGTTAAACCACTTAAATCACATGGATTACTTTTATGATGTCTTTACTACCTTTCTAGGGTTTGAAAGTAGTTGTTGCGTAGGCTGTCAATGGGAGGACAGAGAGCTCTCAGATTTCATACAATGATCTTCATTTGTGTTCTGAAGATGAATGAATGTCTTGCTATTATAGAACAACATGGGTGAGTAATACACTTTTGGGTGAACTATCCATTTAAGTCACTACTTTAAAGTGTCTGTACAGGAAGGCTTTGGAACAGAGCCAAAACACCTCTCCGAAGGCTGTGTATGACATTCATAATCATATTACTATCTGCACTTCTTATTATATCAGACTTATTTTTGAGATGAGGACAGAATCATCTGAGTCATTTCTAGCATGTGCTAGCAGCTTTACTTTAGCCTGAAGCAATTACTAGCACTGAATTAAAACCATGGAACAATTTCTTCCCTGCACAAGCAAGCAATTAAGTAAGAAATATCAACTCAATATCACTTCAGATGCAAAGTATTAGGGCTTAAATATAAAATTCATTGAATTTCCCTAGGGTGTTACCTCGGAGGGTTCGAATCTTTCATTAAGGAAATGTTATCACATTGTTACCACAATGTATCCACTTGTGGTTCACACTTATACGATGTGGCTGATTGAATATGCCTGTGTATGTACTGCCTGTCTTTTAGCCGCCTGTAAAGGAAGTAATTAGCTCTACAATCAGTGCTGATGAAGGACAAAAACATGCTAATTTCACTAGCATTAGCTCATGTGCAGTGTGTGAGTTGAATGATACCCCCATCCCCACTTGAATCTAATCTGCCATCATTTGTATACTGATGTGTTTTCTCTATTTTAGATGTGGTGATTATCTCATCATCTCAATAATCAGCTCACTCACACAGCCGTCAGAGTTGTGCTCTGAGGAGTTGATGTTTGCTCCACTTTACTTTGATAGCTGTGAAATTACCTTGATTTTGAGACACTGGTACAACGAGAGTATGTAAGACATGATAAAGCCACTCCTTTAATGGAGGGAACCCCTCCCCTTTAAGTTAGACTGCAAGATAAGCTCCTCCTCCTGCCTGAGTGAATAGGAGTGGAGCGATAATGAGATTAATTGTCAGGCTATTTAGGGCAAATCACATTCCTGACCTACAGTCATTCATAGCCAGATTTTCTGACTTCCTTCTGGCCAAGTACTGCTCACTTTGAATCGGAGTATTTGAAACAATTAATATCACTATAATAGATCAAGTTGGTGAAAGAAAATAACTAGAAAAATAAAATAAATTATGCTTGTGCACAGTATATCTAGTTTACTTGATGCAACTTGAGCAGAAATATTCATATGTAACTACATCAGTAACATCAGTCAGTATAAACTGTGTCACGTGTCACTGTTACTGTTTGACTTAATTATTCATTTAGAAATTAAACTCGTCGATTTTGCTCAGACTGTAATGATCACATTATTCTGACTGTAAATACGGTAAGTTATTTTTTTAGCTCTCCACTGAAAGGGGAACTGTGCTCCTCAAATATAACATTCTGTTGAATATAAACTTTTCAGCAAATGACCAGTGAAAGAAGAAGTTTAACCTTTTCAAAATGTTGGTCGCAATCTCAGGAGATCAACCATAATATTATATTTACTGTTTAATTCATTTATTTTCTATGAAATTTGCAATTTGTTTACTTTGTTGTTGTTGTTGTGGATTTTACCTTCTGGTAATAAATATAAAACATAAATATATATGTAATGTAATGTATATAATATGAGGTATTTTTGTAATGTATACCACACCTGCCAGAATACTTGATTGGTTGCTTGCTTGCTGGCTTGATAGATTGTTCCTTCGTGTAATGCAGGCATAACATATTAGTGTGGTATCTCATAAAAATCATAAATAGCATCATATGCGCCGTTTGTTAGAAGAGAAAATTATTAAAACCAGCAGCATATTCATACTGAAATCATCTTTCATGATGGGGAATCATCTTGATGTGAAGGAGACAGACAGCATTTATGTTTGCCATCTGAATCGGGGTGGAAAACACACATTACGCTGCTTGCCACTTAATCTCATTTTTGCTCATCATTATTGGAATTAGTTTGACACTGATTGTGATAATTGCCATGTGATATTACACTGCTGATGGTTAGCCAAATTTATGCAGAGCCTGCTCTGTTCCTGCCTGCAAAAATACTGTTTTGTGTTCAGAAGACCACTAATGGATTTGGCTTTATTTTTTAGTCTCACTTCTACTTCCAATTGGAAAAATTGCTCTGTGGCCTCTATTTTTGTTAAATACCTTCCTTGAATTAAAAATGATCAATTTTGCGACCACTGCTACAATATCTATAAGATGCCAATTTCCACCTCATGAGCTTCACCTTGTCCCTTTGCCCACACCTCTCAATCTGTCTCTTAGTGCGATTTTAAACCTCTGCCCCAGCCAAACCATTTACTCTCATCACCAGCCCTCTCACATTTAGACCCTCCCCAGATAATCAAATGTAGCCCCTCCCCCAGTTAACTCTCATTTAGCCCCTTCGCCATGCCCAGCATAACTTCACTGAGCCCATTTCCTATATTAGCCCCTACCTAACCTTTATTTTTATATTTATTTATTGTAAATTTTTGGAGTTCTCACACTCAAAGTAACTAAAATTAGGGGCTAAGGGTTCAAAGTAATACGTTTACAACTGTAGAAGTTCATGGTATGTCCCCATTTAAATAGTTATAGTCAGCTATGTGTGTATTTTCTGAATTTGCCTACATTTTTGGGACCGGCCAACAACCCCTTATGAGGTTTAATAAAAATAGCAATGTCTAATTTTGGGGTGTTTGGGTTAGGGAAAGGTTTAAAAAAATATATCATTAGCTCAATGTAAAAACAAAAGAAGTTACTGGAAATTCCCCACCATGTTAGAACTTTTACGTAGGTGCTTATCACCACAACTTAATTTGAATATTTAGGTTGAAATTGTTCTCTTTTGTGAAGGTAATATTTCTTCTTTTTGACATTGAACTGAAGGTTCCTTTGAGCCATTTTCATTACAGCACTGTAGACGTACTTATCTTAAGAGAAACTGCCTTTGTTACAACAAAGAGAAAATTAATACCTCTACCCATAAATCAGATTTCAAAGGTGTTCTGTAAAATAATAACAGACACCTAGGTGCAATGAGACAGCTGACTAAGTATTCATTTACCGCCCACATGTTCAGTGTTGAAGGACACAGCACAACCCACACTGAAATTAAACCTAAAGCACAAAGGACAATAGTGTCAAAGTTTGAAAATACATCTTTCACAAAAAGTGCCATTGTACTAAGATGTTTTTCCCCCCGAAAATATAGTTATGGTAACACTACTATTGCTAGACAAATTCCATTATTTTGACATGTGCCATAATACCATGGTATTCTTTTGGAGTACCGTGCAAACACCATAGTACATGAATAACTTAGTCATTCAATACTATAGTACATTGCAAAAACTTTGTATCAAAGTATCATTTGATATATAAAGGCACCTATGGCCTTAAAGAATCTAACATACTTTATAGAACAGTCTTTAGGGTTTTTTAGTACTTTCAATAGCTTCTTGAACAGAGATGCTCTGATATCTCATGCTTTGAAGCATGAGTGAATTTGTTTATTTTGCTCAAAGCTGTTTTTGTTTTTTCTACAAAAGTGAGTGACAGATCTCTTAAAAACACCCTTAACTTTTAATACTCTTAGCTTCTATAAATGCATAAAGCTGTATTCATGATGTCTTTTTTTGTAATGGACAGTATTTTTTTCTGATCATTAGATAAAGTCAAAATGAAAAGCATCAAATTGACTGTCTGCTTTCTTGATGCACATTTGTATATCCAATTCATCAGTACACATTATTCCGCCTGAACGATTTTTGAGCTTTTTTGGCTCACGTAACCAATGCATAATGATACTAAATAGACAAATATTTATTTATGCGTTCTTTTAGACTACTGATATAGTAAAATGGGATGTGAATGTGGTTTCCTGTTGACTTTTAACAGGCTTCTCTCATCTGTGGTTTAATTCTGGAACATTGAGCTAAAGCTTGTTTTACAGCCATCATGACAAACAGCCTGAATCTGGAGTGAAAGGCCAATAATGGCACGTCAGGCATGCCAACCGTGTCAAAACTCACACACATGGGTGAAAACCGTAAAGATCGGGGTCTGCAGGTAAAGACGTTGCAGCTGTTTTTGCTCAGTTTTTATCTGAACCAGAGCTCTGGCTGGTCAGTTGACACTAATGCACAGTAGGTCACATCTAACCTCAAAAAGAAAGCATTTTCTTTCAGTCTTTTTCTCTCACAAACATACATGGAAATTCTCTCAAACCCATACTGCACTAAAAATCTCTCATATGGGCCACTTCATCACTGGGTTTCTTGGCTGTGCACTGTCATTCAAAGAATCTGGTTAGCCTGTGAAAGTGAGGTTCAGAGGTTTTTTGTGGGTCCCTGTAAAGGAAGAACCAATGCAAACTGCAATGAGTTTGGAGTCATCGGGGACTCAAACCCTTTAATTCATATATGGATGTCTTTCTGGTTATCATTATGTAACTTTCTAGGAACGAAAAAAAATGTAATTAGATTTTTGAAGAGTGGCCTGCAAACTTTGCACAGTTTACGCTCACATGTGTACCATGTTTTTCTTGCCTGTGGCATTACATTAGTTATATATTTAGATTATGAAATATAGAGACAGGAGCAAAGAAAAATAGGGTGAGAGAAAATATGTTCAAACAACTATGTAATTCAGCTCTTAAATAAGCTCTTGAGATATAACAGAGCTTGAAGGTCTTGTAGGCAAGCTGAATTTTTTATTTCATATATATTCTCTTTATGAAGTGAGAATTATATATGAGGTTAATATATATATATATATATATATATATATATATACAAAAACATGACATAATTTGCACCAAAAAAAAATAAATAAATAAAATAACCATTATTCTTTCTTTTTAGCACCTCCTATCTCAGAGGCATCCACAACACCAAAATTACTAAAACCAACAACCACTACAACAACCACTACTCAGCCGAGAGGTCAGGTGACTACTGTTACCACTACAGGGACCAGAGCTGTTAATAAAACACCCAAATTACCAGCTGTACTTCCCCAAACCACCACACCACCCTCGCTGGAGTCCTTCCCACCACCTGAGCGCTTCTGTGAGAGCGTAGACCTTAGGGACATACAGTGGCCGCAGACGCAGAGGGGCATGCTGGTGGAACGACCTTGCCCCAAAGGAACTCGAGGTGGGCGAATGTACCTGTTGAAGTGTAACACGCTGCAGTTTTTCCACTCAGGGCTCTTTGAATTGCTATCAGTCACACACAAGTTCTTTTAATATGCGTTTACCCTGTAGGCAGGGAAATGTGTATATTCTCTTAGGATCAACTTCATCAACATTTGAATAAAGCAATAAAGCCATGAGAGGCCAAGCGTTACAGTGATTGTACCACATTTAAGCATCTTGTTAACAAAGGTATTTACTACTGAGGATATTTATTTGTTAATAATAATTACCAATAGTTAATGTCCATGTATTTATTTGGTAAGCAGCAGCGTACTAATCAAGATGATAGTCTGTCGGTCCTTATTTGGCAACTTCAAATTTTAAAGGTCAAACAATACTATTTTAGAGCTTGAGCAATCTATATTTTACTTACATACATAAGTCTACTAGTATTAAAACAGCTAATAATAATGTAATGATGATGATGTCCTTATTTAAACAGGCACAGCCTCCTACCTATGTGTTCTCTCCACTGGGACCTGGAACCCAAAAGGCCCAGATCTGAGCAACTGTACATCCCACTGGGTGAATCAAGTCGCTCAAAAGGTTTGTAGTCCCAGAACATTTCTGTCCTCGCAGAACAAGGAGCAAAAAAATTGTGGCAGTTTTTAGAGCATAACGCCATAAAAATAAAATACTCTCCAGTGCCATATTTTGGAGCTCATTCTTTCTGTTATCACTTGTTAAGACGAAGACTCACAGCCTTCAAACATCCAGTAGGGATCCTACAGATTGATCTGGTGCACTTTTCAGTGTGTGCTTTTGTGTTAATGTGAGATGCTTCCTGTAAATAGAATGGATGTGCACGATGGGACACCAAACTACAGTACACACACACAAATGAAGTAAAGTAGCAGAAATGCCTTAGCCATTGAAACCCAGGAAGTGTTTCCAAATGCTCTTCCAAAGTGTTACCAGTTTCTAATGATAGCTGTAATTGCTCGCGGGGGCTGTTGCTGAATCAGCATGATGATGTCATAATGGGAGTCAAGAGCCTCGTAGATACAAAATGATATTTTTCAGAGCCATGCTGTGAGGTTAATTTGTGTAATCTCTCAGATCCGGAGTGGGGAAAATGCAGCCAACCTGGCGAACGAGCTGGCCAAACATACCAAAGGAGCCATTTTTGCCGGTGACATTAGCTCTACCATGAGGCTCATGGAGCAGCTGGTGGATATTCTAGATGCTCAGTTACAGGAACTGCGACCCAGCGAGAAAGACTCCACTGGCCGCAGCTTCAATAAGGTATTAACAGGATTTCATTTTCAACATGATTTTTTAATAAGCAGCAGCATGCCTTGGTCTCTTTCAGAGGCACTTTGCTTAAAGGACACTTGACTTTTAAACATCATCAAACTCATTGTGTTACACCCCATTGTGCTTTTGGAGAATCGAAAAATAGAATAAATGCACAGACAGAAGCGAATCACTCGGTGCAATTTTCCTAGTATCCATCCTACATATGTCTAATTAGAATTAGTGTGTCTCAAATCACAGGGTACGCCTGGATGATATACTTTGTCTGGTGTGCATTTTTTAAATGAATTTTTAACTAATATTACATGTTGTTCAACAGAAGAGGTCTTTTTAGTTGTAGAAAAGTGGTGAGGCATGAGGTTGAAGCTGCCACAGCAGTTTTTAGATGCATGAATGTGAATGTATGAAAAAAAGAAAAACATTAAGTAATAATGAATATTTGAGCAATGAATTTAGATGCAAATACAAAAGGTACATGGCAAAGGGGGCCTGCAGTTTCACAGCATGATTATATAACATGGTAATATGTCCCAATATTAGCGCACTGTCTTCCTGCACACTCATACTTTCGTGTCACCAGAATAGTACATATAGTGCATATTTTATTTTAAAAGTATGCAAATTAGAATGCAGTATCGTTCTGAAAATAGGTCACAAGAAAATAAATAAAGCCAGTCATCAATTCACAAAAAATGTTTGCTGGTTTTATATAAAATCTATGCATTGCATTTAAAATATATATATAGATATATAAGACCGCTTTATGTACTTAACTGCATGCCAACCCTTCTGGTTACAACTGGCCATTATATAACATTTACTTCAATCATAAGTGATGCATCTTGGGGGCATAAATTCATGAGCTTAAAGATATATGGCATTCAGCATATTCCAAGACTGCTGAGCTTATATTTAATAGAAATCATTTGGTGGGACTGAACCTTATTTTTAAATGCATCATTTACTCATGAACCTATTCCAAATCCATAAGACTTTTGTTCTCAAATACATATATGTTTAATAAAAAAACACAAATGAAGGCATTTTTAATAAAACCCAAGACATTTCTGTTTCCCTTTCAAAGTGATATTCTACACTGCATCTGATCAGATGCTATGGGGAACTGCATCAGCTTGAGCGGTGTCTGAAGCACGTGTTTAAACACAAAAATTTTATTGGCTGACGACACTCCATGACGTCACTGCCAGTGCGTTGTGAGTATAAGAGAGCGCCTGCTATGTATGTCATCATCTTTTGTACTCTTCAGGAGCCTTTTGTTTGTGTTAGCGCGTGTGAAGACGATTATTAAGTAAATGCACTTAGGCAAGCTTTTCTGGAAGTATGAGCTTCCATGTCCTAGTTTTTTCACACCTTCTGTTTGGGTGAGGAGCACATTCTCACGGGGCGCTGAATGTGCCCATTGCGAGAAATTTGTAATGAAGAAGCTCCGTTCGCTGCTGTCTCTTTTCTTGAGGGAAATGGGGCAAGCGTCTGCCTCTGTGGCTTGAGGGACATCGAAGACTGAGCTCATGGGGATCGCAGGTTGAGCTGGCTGAGGAATTCGAGAAAGATATGTCTGTTTCACATTCCTCAGTTACTGGCTCGAACGATCTGCTGGATCAAGATGTTCTGTCTCTTCAATCTTCTGATCCAGCGGATAGCATATGGCTGGTACCATCCAGCCTGGAGGAGGTGGATGTGGCTGAGGAGGTTGAAGATATTGCTGGCAGTGAGCCCGCCCAGCCCATGCCGCGATTATGGCCCATGCCACGACAAGCACTACTTGTTGCAGACTCGATGAGAGCTTCCTGTCAGGCCATAACCGTCCCGCTCTAATAAGACTTCAGTTTCTGCCCAGTCTTCAAGATGAGGTGAGGAGATTGTGTAAGAAACCAAATTCAGCTTCTGTTGAACCTGGCAAACATCAAGGAGAAAGAGAAGACCTTTTTCCTCGATGTGCTGGTCTTACCCTCTGAGCTTTTCGGCACGTCTGTAGAGACCATAGTCAGAAAATATAGACAGGCGAGGACATGGTTGGTGGCCTTCAGGCAATACATCCCACACAGGTCCAAATCTTCACCAAAAACCTCTGAGGCACCTGGTCAGTCACAGTCTGAGGACTGGATGAAGGGCCAGAGGGAGAGCGGGGCCACTCATGCTCCTCTTCCTTTGAGGAGTAGAGCGCAGATGAGGTGACGGTCTAAGGGAAGTAAGTAAGTAAATCCTTTATTTGTCCCGCAGTGGGGAAATTGCATAGTAAAAGTAATTGAAAGAAAGCAATTTAGTAGACAAGATCAAATCGCTGAGGATAAATAACATCTTTCCTTCTTCCCTTTTCGCCCTCCCTCCTTGTTCTGTCTTTACCTGTAGCCTGTGCTAATTGTTTTGATGAGTACAGTCAGAGATGAGTTGATAGGTGAGTCTTTTAAGTAGTTTAGTTTCCCTTTAAGAAGATAGCAGTATCATTAGGTTGCAGCTAGCGCTTAGCAGCTACCTTTGGTATGCTGTTCTTCAGGGTTGAGTGTAGAGCAGGTCCCTTCCCCATTACTGACTGTGTCTTAAAGTCCCTACGAGAGCCTTGACCGATCTCTGAGAACCAGATGAGTAGTGGTATTTGCCTTTAAGCATCCATTCATGTTATTAAGCACCTTCAGAAGTGCTGGAGTCTTGAGATCTGGGGTGAATCCAGGCAGGGCGTGAGCTGTTCCCCATTTGTAATGGTGCAGCAAAGCTGAAACTCCCCTGTGGATCTCTAGGGGGCAGAGATTTTCATATAGGGATATTAATTATTCTACATAAAATTTACTTGCTTTCTCCCCCTAGAGGTAGTAGTAGGCCAAGGGAACTAAAAACTTTCTCCCTGGGCCAGTATTCCCAATAAGCGGTGTCAAGCAGATGAAGCTGACGAAATCAAACAGCTCTTGGGCTGGAGGTGAATGCCTGGCCCACAAGGGAGGGAAAAAGGTTTAAAAAGACCAAACAAGGACTTTCCTTGTCAGTGAGCTTCAAAGCTTGGGAAATGGCTGAGGGGAATATTTCTTCTGTTACCCAATGTGCGCCGGTAGGATTGGATGCATTTGACTCTGGCAGGTAAGTCCATTGAGTCAATTATGCTATACCCATTGTGGTAGTGCATAGACACCGCTAATGTGGCACACGCTCCCTAAGCATGGAGGGGAGTATTTGTTCCCCATAGCATCTGATCAGATGTGTATTGTAGAGTTCCACTTCGAAAGGGAACAACAGGGTTACGAATGTAACTACGGTTCCCTGAGAAGGGGAATGAGACACTACACATCAGCTGTGTCTATGCACCACCACAATGGGTATAGCATAATTGACTCAATGGACTTACCTTTGTTTTGGAATTCCTTCTTGCCTGCCTGCACATCTCCTTCAGACAAAGAAGTTGATTATGTACATTGCAGGCACCCTCTTATACTCACGGGTGCACCGGTAGTGATGTCATTCTCATGTTTAAACACATGCTTCAGACACCGGTTATGCTGAAGACATTCCCTAATGAGTCGTAACCTGTCCCTCATGAAACCTGTCATTCTCCATTGAAAGTTTCAAGCTTTAAGTAAAATTATTTTTCATTAATACAGAGGCAAAAAGCTTTTTCTGTGCTACTGCGTTGTCTGTATGGCTTCCTTGCATTTAATTCATTCAATTCAAAGGAGTGGGTTAAAGTGAGCACATATCTGTGAACTCAAGTAGCTAAAGCAAAAGCTGTATTCACAAAGAGAGCCAAACATGTTTTGATGTTAGTTACTGCGTATTACCTTTCCTTCAAATGAATTTCGCAGTTACAGTCCAATGGAAAGAGATGACACACTAGCCTAATTGCAAAGAGTTTGGACAGCACACTTACAAGAGTGTAATTTGTCTAATGGGAGTCATGTAGATGTCAGCTAATATGGTTTATATGAATAGGGCATGTTCTAGGACCAACATCCTTATTTTAACCTATCAACCCATTCTCCAAACATTAATCTCAAACTCTGAATTCTAAATCAAACATTTATTTCACTTGACATCACATTCACTGAACCATGGTCATATTCCCTATTTCTTATTTTAACCGTAACCCTAGCCCTGAATTTACTATGTTAATTCTTGACCTTAATCACTATTATATATATATATATATATATATATATATATATATATTTATTTATTTATTTTTTTTTTTTTTTGCTTTAACCTCCAACTCCTTATTTTAGTTCAGCTTCCAACTCCAGTCCCTAACCCTGATCTTGATCCTACAGTCTAAAAAACTGCTGGGCTGTTTCAAGCCATGCTGTGAGGTTAATTTGTGTAATCTCTTGAGTAAAGGTGAGGATTAGTAATAGTGGTTAATGTAAGCATTTAGGGTAGAAAATTATGTGCTGGGTTAGAGCTAAAGGTTGGGATCTAAGTTAGATGAAGGCGTTTAGGGTAAGAAAAAGATTTAGGGTTAGAGATTGGGGATCAAAGTTGGGAATTAAAGTCCTATGCAGCTGAAACATATGCAAAACAATATGCAGACACATTGTCTAAATCAAAGTGTGGATCACTTCTATACTCTATAAAAAAATACTGGGTTGTTTCAACCCAAATTTTGGTCAAATATGGACAAACACAACCACACAACCATTAGGTTAAAAAAAAAAGTTAAAAAATTGAAGCCAGTGCCTGGGTTTGTCCATATTTGTCCCAAATTTGGGTCAAAACAACCCAGTATTTTTTATAGAGTATGGAAGTGATCCACACTTTGAATTAGACAATGTGTGTCTGCATATTGTTTTGCATATGTTTCAGCTGCATAGGACTTTAATTCCCAACTTTGATTCCCAATCTCTAACCCTAAATCTTTTTCTTACCCTAAACCCCTTCATCTAACCTAGACACCAACCTTTAGCTCTAACCCAGCATATAATTTTTTACCCTAAATGCTTACATTAACCACTATTACTAATCCTCACCTTTACTCAAGCACTCTTAGTTCTGCTTTCAGATTCATTCCTGAACCCAGTCCACACAGTGTGTAAACCACACATTGATTTAGGCAATCTGTGTCTGCATATTGTTTTGCATATATGTCATTTGCATATTTCAGATGGTTAATGAGTTACTGATTCTATTTTTACTTGGTAAGAGCACCTGTGGGTTTTGAAATTGCCAGACTAAATTGTTGTTCTCAAAGCAAGGCCACTCTGTTACACCCTTACATTCATTCGTTACATGATTTCATCATAGCAGATCTAACTGCTATACTGTGTTTCTGAAGTGTTTGTGGATTGGAGAACCCATTAGTACACCATCAACCTTTCTAACTGTGTTTCTTTGGTCTGTTTTTGTTCTTGTGTGTGTCCTCTCTCAAATGAAAAAGCTCCAAAAGCGAGAAAGGACGTGCCGAGCTTATATGAAGGTATATTTGTGCAACGCTACTCTGGTCTTCACTTGTTTCTATACTTTCTTTTCTTCTTTTTCTGCTATTGTTTCTCAGCATGGTCCTGTGTCCTTTCATTTTCACTGTCACCACAGCATTTCACTCCGCCAGTGCCTGTCTTCATTCCTGGAGGTTCAATATTTTAGTGGATTGGAAATTGTGTGGCTGGAAATTTTATGCCCAAACTGTTATGTTTGTTGGTGGTCTGTTTATTTCTTTTTCAGTTTCTTTATTGTTAAAGTCATATGTAAATATTTGTTGATGTGTGCTTGATTTGCAGGTTGGTGGTGCATGTGTTGTTGTTGCGCTAAGCTTTTTCCTATTGGTTATAAAGGGTAGATGTCAATTTCTGGTGCTTGAAATGTATTGATTGCTATATTGGTTTTCCCACACCATCTTGAGCTGAGATTTCAGACCTATAACAAATAGGTCTGAAATGGGCTATTCCCCAAAGAGAAAAAAAATGATAAAATGATAGAAGAGATTATGAAGAGATCAAATTAAAAGTATGATTCTGTTTTGGAAAGGCAAATCAGTGTAAACTAATTCAGTGTCCGTAAACACTGCACTGTGAAGATGCATATATCGCATTTTAAGTTTTATTGGTGTGTAGGAGCAAAAACGATTTAGCATTAAGAGTTGTTAAAAATGACCATAAAATGTGGGAAACTAAAGTTGTAAATGCAGTTTATTATCATATGAGTCACAGCTGCAAAACCAATCGGATGAACAATAATTATCAAAGGAGGCGACAAGTATGAATCAATATTTTAGTCTGGTGGTGCATGTGTGCATAGTAGCTCTGAATGAGTAGTATGAGAGTGGCTCTGTGAGGTTCTTTTTTGTTTGTTTGTTTGTTTTGTATAATTGAACCAAGCATTTCAGGAAGCTGTTTTATTAATATTATATATTTTATAAATATCTTATATCTTGAAGTGATATAAAACCGTTATCTTGAAGTGAATTTGTTTGAGGTTGTAGTTTTAAAGGTGAAATATGTATCTGTGTCATTAGTAGACCCAAACAGAATTGCCTTGCGAAGGGCCTCCTTGGATCAAAAAGATTGTAATTTAACTTTCTGTTGATAATGGTGCAAAAAGACACCTCACCTTAAAAGCAAAAATTAATGAAAAAAAGAAATGATCTGACAGTGTTAGGAAATGGCTATTTTCTTCTTTTTTAATTTGTGCATCATATTACCAAGACTTCTTTCATTTTGAAAGCAGGATCAAGTGGACGATATTTGAAAATAGTGGTCTGTGCCTTCAGTTCTGATGACACAGAACAATGGTGTCTTTATCTTAAAGGACACATTTATAAGGCGTCACGACTGGCTGTCTTTCTTTACCTCATATGTGTCCGTTTATGTGCTTGAAGAGCCTTTGACATTCGATACTGCACTCCTGAGACAGACAGAGCATGTCGGGCACATTTCTGCAGGCTGTTTTTATGTGTGTCACCTGATAACAACCTAAAACAAAGTGTGCATGTTTGCTTTCATTTGGGCACGGGCAGACAGCTGCTGATAAAGTCAAGGCTTTGACATTTGACCTTACTACAGTGGTTAGTGCTGACACAAGCGTCTCATTGAGCTGCAGGCTATCGTGGATACAGTCGACAACCTCCTCAGACCGGAGGCTCTGAAATCGTGGCGAGATATGAATACCACGGAGCAGACGCACGCCGCAACTATGTTACTGGACACCCTGGAGGAAGGAGCTTTTGTCCTTGCTGACAATTTAATGGAACCGGCCATCGTGAAAGTACCAGCCAATAATATAAGTGAGTATGAGAGATGTGCAAAACGAAGAGAACTGACAACATGAAAAGCTTATTTTGCAGCTGATCAGTCAGAGTTTTCAAATATGGTTCAGCTGTAAAATTTTAATAAGAGCAGCCACTAACAAATGGGTAGTTGACATAAAATACTTTTGGGAAGTTGACATGTCCTGCAGTGTGGCATGCTAATCTCCATCTTATACTATTTTAAATAGCAGTTTCCTTTATTACTGTTATACATGCAGCTTTTATGACCTCATATTAATTGAGACTCTACATGGAATATTTCTACTCCATTCATTTGCCACGCTGCAGGACCTTTTAAAAATGAAATGAAGGCAAAAATGTGATTAAAAATTGTGAATAAAGAAATTTTTACCAGTTACAGGATGTATACACTTTCCCTTATACGCTTGTATTTCTTATATACTGCTGACGATAAAAATACCAAGGATCTACCAAACAACACATGAATTTTGGGTAATCTAAAAATAGGTTATAGGTTTGCGCCATGTTGCAAAGTAATTGTATTCAGCGCAACATGCCATCCTTCTATGTAAATTAGGCTCATTACTTATTGTGCCTTATTTAGAAAACTTTACAGGTGAATTAGGGAAATTTTGTTGGTCATGACCTTAGTCATCAGGTGATGGAGAAGAGTGTTATTTCCAGAGATGTGGTATAGATAAGTACACATTAAACATAAAAAAATGCTAGTAAAGTAAGCCATATTGCAATAGTCTGCACTTAAAATTCAGAATAACGTTATGCAAATTGCGTTCAGCACAGATTTTGTGGGTGCGTTTTCACTGCTAACTGATTTGCATAATTCTTTTAGTGAATCGAACAACTCAGTGCATGCAAATAAACCATAATTCATTCTCAGTGAATTCCCCCCTTATTTTTTCTCTGTTTCCACTTGGTGAACTAACATTTTGAAACATTTCTCTCTGCAGTTCTGGATGTTTACGTGCTGAGCACAGATGGGCAGGTTCAAGATTTCAGGTTTCCCCAGAGCGGCAGGGGTGGTATTTCTATCCAATTGTCTTCCAATACTGTGAAGCTCAACAGTCGTAATGGTACGTTCCGACCCACGCACACATATACGGTCAATGTACTGCTTTAGTATCAAATCCAGTGAGAATAAGAACATATAAGATCCAGTTGCTCCTGTCACTATGGTGATACAAATGCTCTCATGGTCAGAGAAAGATCTGAACATTTATGTGAACATACTGCTCAACATATGTTGTTTTTCGACAAACATAACTGGGTCTGCTGCAGGGTCACTTTGAAAAAAATAAATAAATAAATAAAAGAAACTTTTGTGGGGTATATACATTAATGGGACTATCATGTTTTCTGATCTACTTGGGTGAATATCACACAAGGACAAATCAAATAAAATTTAAGTTAAAATCTTTAAAAGTAAAATTTTACAACTTGAATGATAAATCATTATTGCTTTTTTGATCTACAGTAGGCTACTGAGAGCTGGTATTTTAAATGTCATAAAAGACAATCGCACATTGCAAAATCCTTCTCCAAATAGGCTTCATTTTAATTGTGCAAAACATAAATTCCTATTTTTCTCCTTTAATTTTGGGCTGAAATAATACCCAGATTTGTTCTTGACAGTTTTTGTGAGACTCACTGACATAATAGACTGAAATGAGAAGTAAGGTGTGTCGTTTTCTCCTTGCAGGTGTTGCCAAGTTGGTTTTTGCCCTTTATAAGAACCTGGGGCAGTTTCTAAGCACTGAAAATGCGACAATGAAGCTCGGCCACGAGGCTAACGGACGCAACCTCTCCGTGGCTGTGAATTCTGACGTCATTGCCGCCTCAATAAACAAAGAATCCAGCCGTGTATTTATATCGGAGCCTGTGATTTTCACCCTGGAGCACATCGACGTGAGTGCAAGCAATAAACAAACAAAGGGATCGTAAAAGCAGCGGGATAGCAAAGCAAGGCAGCGAAGAAAATAAAATAAAAGCAGTCTCAATTCAAACACCCTACAAGGTCACAGAGGGGTTTATTTAAGCCATCGAACATGAAATTAACAAAGTCTGAACCAATGATTATTACCAGCCTAGACCAAATTCTTAATGAAAACTAATTCGTTTGTCGACATTAGAATGTAAATGATGCAATTTCCCTTTTTTGGAGTGGAAAATTAACTCCCAGATTAGCTATACAATGCAGGATGAAATTACCAGAGGACCAATTATCATCTCGCTCTCTTTTAAAGTGTCAGGAACACTCCCAGAGGAGACCCGGCTTGATTTTTGCTCTCTATCAAAGTAATTGTGTGATTTCCACAGACATGCCTTCAAACCATTCTGCCCCCTGTTAGCACCTCATATAATCAATGGTCCCATGCTAGATTTCGCAGTCATTTAACCTTATTAGATTCTTTAGTCGTTTATGTGAGAACACACACTGCGCATTCAAAAGGGTGTTTGATATGGCCGGCGTATCATTTGCGAAAGCATGAACGCCAACAGTCGGAGTGAATTACAATGCCGTTTCTCATACGTTCATGCGCTGGTGCCATTATCAGAGGGACAGCTACTAAATATCAATTCATTATCATCTGCTAACTCATGAGGAATGTTTCTGCCTCCTCCTGTCGATTACAGATGCAGCACTACTATAACTCCAACTGCTCTTTCTGGAACTACTCCGAGAGAACCATGATGGGATACTGGTCCACTCAGGGCTGCAAACTCATCCACGCCAATAAAAGTCACACCACCTGCTCCTGTAGTCATCTCACCAACTTTGCGGTGCTCATGGCTCATCGAGAGCTGCTGGTAAGATGTGATCTTCATAAATATTTAAGCTTTTGTCCGTGCGTTACTGTGAGACCCAGCTGTTATAATAGACACCGCCAACACTCATCTGCTTCTCTAAGCCAAACGCTATGAGCCGATAACTCGCTGGATTGCAGACGGCTGCAAAGTGGCCTATTTAAATGTTTTTTTAGTTTACTTTTAATTGTAGTAAAAATTTATTCAAACAAAAACAGTTAGAATTAAACAATCTGTTAAGGTTTAAAACCGAAATTTCTGTGCCACTAGCATTACCAAATGGAATCGTGAAAACATAACCACATGATTGAATTTGATGCAACTGGCGAATGTGCTGTGTTATACAGCTATTTTTTTTTTTTGATTGTTGTTATTTACATGTAATTACTTGGAAATGAATGCGATATTATATATTGTAAATCTTCTAGACTTCTTTTTATTTCAAAAAAGAAAGGAACATTCTGTTTTCATTAGATACACTCTATAATTTACTCAATTGGTAAATGTGATCTGCATCTAAATTTTCACCCTCTGTCTCTGTTTGTTTCTCAGGGTGCAGATAAAGTCCAGGAGCTCTTGTTGAGCGTCATCAGTCGTGTGGGTATCGTGGTATCCCTCATCTGTCTGGCCATGAGCATCTTCACCTTTTGTTTCTTCCGTGGGCTGCAGAGTGACAGGAACACAATCCACAAGAACCTATGCATCAACCTTTTCATTGCTGAGCTCATCTTCCTCATTGGAATCGACATGACGGAGCCCAGGGTAATGTTACCTTGAATGGATGTGATGTTTTTAGCTAGTCTCATGGAAATGTCTAGAGAGGTGTCCACTACATCCAAGACAATTTTTTTGAAAAGAGTTGCAGAGAATTCTAGCTGCATTTTGACACGATTGTAGTTTTCGAGGCTTACTGGATGATTAGGAATCAGTAACAGTTTTTGTCCAGAATTTAGTTAAAAGAAAAAAAAAAAGATTTTCTTTTTACATGCACAAATTGAAATCTTTTTAAAAGGGGTTTAAAACTGAAATGTGTCCTTGTCGAGGTGGTTAAACTGTCTTTAGTAATAAAGAAAAACATGTTTATTTCATTACATTGCTAAAAATGTTGAAAATAGTTTCAAAAGTCTTTGAAATAGGGAATTTATTTGTCGTACAACCTGGAATCAAAACCCATTCCAAAAAACAACAAAAAAACAAAACAAAAACAAAACAAAAAACACTGAAATACTAGAATAACAGAGTTGAAAATGTCATCAGTCCCCTTATTTAATACTTTGTAGGATATGTCTATTCTAGCTTCACACACCTAAATAAGGGGATTATAAGGGGAATATTTGCCCATTCCTCCTTGCAGAATTGCTCAAGTTCTGCCAAAATCCCATGGTAAGCCAAGGCTCTGACTTGGCCACTCAAGGACATTCACCTTCCTATCCTTAAGCCATTTTGTTGTTCTTTTGGCACTAAGTTTAAGATCATTGTTGTGTTGGAAGGTGAATAACCTGCCCATCTTCAGCTGTCTATCAGAGGGACGCAGGTTTTCCTCAAGAACTTGGTTGTATTTGGCAGCATAAATTTTTCCTTTAATCCTGACCAATCGCCCACTCCCCGCTGAAGAGAAACAGCCCCATAACATCATGCTACCACAGCACTTGGAGTTTAGTCCAAAAAGGTCTCATCAGACCATAGCATCTTTTGCCAGATGGCATCAAGAGTCTTCCAGGTGGTTTTTTGCATAGCAAAAGCGAGACTGAGTGTGCAACTTTTTCTGGAAAGGCTTCTTTTTTGCCACCCTGCCATACAGACCAGCTTTGTGCAAAGCTTGTGAGATAGTTGTCCCATGCACAGACCGACCAGTCCCGACCATAATGTCTTGGTAGCTTCTCTGGTCAATGTCCTCCTGGCTCGGCCATCCAGTTTGGGTGGACGGCCTGATCTAGGCAATGTGTTGGTGGTGCCATACGCTTTGTACTTCTTAATGATGCTCTGAACAGTACTCAGAGGAATAGCTAAAGCCTTCGAAAGGATTTTGCAGCCTTCTCCTAACTTGTGCCTTTCTACAACTTTATCCCGGAGGCCTTTTGAAATCACTTTCCCAACCACGGTGGATTATTTGCAGTACCATGCACTACTAACAGTGAAATCTTCAAGAAACAGCTGGTTTTATTCTGAAGTAATCAAACCCGCAACAATTGATGTCAGGTGGGGCAGTTATCCCAGTGTTTGATCTGGAAGTTGTTTGGTTGCACCCAAGCAAGTTTATAATGGTATAATCTAATCACTTTACCAAACCAGGTATTTCACTAATTAATTTTTAATAATGCTTCAGAATGTTTTAAAATGTTATTTTCACTTTGACGATGAGGGTTATAATGTGTACATACAGCTCAAAATAGTTAGACTTAATTTATTTGGTAACACTTTACAGTAAGGTTCATTAGTTAACATTATTAGTTAACATGAACTAATAATGAACTGCACTTATACAGCATTTATTAATCTTTGTTAATGTTAATTTCAACATTTACTAATACATTATTAAAATCTTAACGTTAGTTAATGCACTGTGAACTAACATGAACAAACAATGAACAACTGTGTTTTCATTGGTCAGGAACAAATGTATTGCTCATGGTTAGTACATGTTAGTTAATACATTTAACTAATGTTTAACTAATGAACTTTATTGTAAAGTGTTACCATTTATTTTATTGGGGGTGGTGGGGAGGGGGAGATCCTGTTAGTTGCCCCAAGTATGTTTGATGAGCATTTTTTTTTTTTTTGAAAGAATATGTTAATAGGCGATTCTAGTTTTTTGACCCATTCAAACATAAGAGCATGAGTGAGGCATTTGTGTTGGGAGGTAGGGTCATTAAATCAAAACTTTTTTTGATTTTTTTGTAAATATGAAATATGGTCACACTTTAATTTATGGTCCATTTACATTTTTATTGAACATATTTTAAATGTGTGAATTGAAACCATTTTATATATCCTTTGCGGGGCTTAAGCTTTAAAATGTCAATGTTGAATTGTTGTTTAACTGTCCTTGGTTAGTAATAAAGAAATAAATTTAATTAATTTTCTGAAAGTCTTGAAAACAGACCCATTACATCAAGTCATCTGTTGAAAATGTTCTAAAAGTTTTTTTTTTTTTTACTTGGAATGTACATTTTAAACTACATTTTCTAGTGTATTTGTCTTTGACCCTTGTGTTTGTCCCACAGATGGCCTGCTCCATAATTGCAGGAATCCTGCATTACTTCTTTCTGGCGTCTTTCGCCTGGATGTGTTTGGAGGGGGTTCAGCTCTATCTGATGCTGGTGGAGGTCTTTGAGAGCGAATATTCACGCAGGAGGTATTTCTACATGGCAGGCTACCTCCTCCCCGCTGTGGTTGTAGGCGTGTCCGCTGCTGTAGACTATAGGAGCTACGGGACCAAGAAAGCGTAAGCGAACATTTTCTTTGATTTTTTTTTAAATGCAGTGCTGTCTGCTGGAGTGTACCGCAATCCAAGGGTTCCATAGGTACTACACACACACATACAGAGAAAGTCTTCAGAGGATGCCTTACAGTACAAAATGCGGTTTCCAGGCAGGGCTGCATGCGTTAGTGTCTTTTGTTCAAAGAGTCTCTGGTGACCTGTTGTTTGTAAATGCTCTCTAACGGAGATGAGGGCCGCATGAGAAAGAGGCTTTTACGCAGATTAATGGCAGTGCTTCAGCCCTGCATGGGCTCTTGGGTTGCTCCTTATAACACATAAACAGGTGGAAGTGTGCCGGCCCTGCCTGCCACGTCACTGTCTTTAAATACTGAGCGGAGTGGTTTGTTTTAATTTGTTTATATTGGTATGAAAGTGATGCTCGTAGCATTGCATTTGTCTCACACGTTTCTTCAGTTTCGTTGAGCACTGTAACATTGACAATTTATATGATCAGTGTTTCCTGCTGGAAGTCGCACTCTGGAGAAACTGGATCCGTAACAGGAAATTACTGTCTTTGAGCAGCGTTTAATAAACTAATGCGGAATCAACCCATATAAAACGTTGTAACGTAACCCACACGAGCCTGTCTCAGTAACAGATACAGTCCTCAGTGTGTATGTTTATTGCAGCTGTTTGCAAAGGCAAGCATCTCTAATACGATTGCTCATACTTAAGGTTCAGGTTTTGAAGTCCTAACCCTAAGGCCCAAAACATTCTCTATGCAAGTACATGAATGCAAAAACTACTTGATTTCATGCGTTATTACATTCCGAGATGTGTCAGAATGCATTTCACACCATGATACAAGTATCCACTTGTGAAGTCTGACGTCATGAGTCACAGATTTCAGGTCTCATCGGATGCCAAAAGCAAACAACAAATGGTGCAATAAACAGTCACAGTGTGCTGTAATATTATGGAAATGTCATGATCCTAACCTTTATCTCCATTCTGAAATCTCAGATGGCCAGACAGTGATTCATCACTTTTTTTTATTGTTAAAATATTGGTGTCTGGGATGCTGTGAGCCCAATCGTGTACAGTTGTTAATAGTATTGCTTAAATGTAATGTGAATAAATAATGCATATAAACAGCTTTTCCCCTTTTCACCCTATGTCTTAAATGTTTTATTTCCTGCCTCTTTAAAACCCACCTTTCTAGCCCAGTCTGATCTAATAGGTCTGCTGGTCCAGTCTGTTGTGATTGGTTAACAGCTTATATCATGTCGGATATGTAACGTCACTTACCATAGGCTTCAGTTTCCGAGGCTTCATGAGCAGCTGTAAATTATTATATCTATGGCATCGGTATTGAAGTCCACACAATGATATCTTGTTTGTTTTTCGCCATAGTAAAAAAATAAAATAAAAAACACTGTCTCCTAGATATAGTGAAATCACCTACCCAACTGATCGGTCCAAATCACAAGTAGGCAGGCATAACAGGTTAAACTGTCCTCTTCTATAGTAATTTGTCTCTATAGTCAGTACCCTCAAAAGACACACCAGTTGATCACCTAGTGAATTAGAAAACAGCCGAAAAAAGTAAATTAAAATAATAGTTATTACCAATTTAATCAAAAAATGTTCACCTGCTGAATGATAAAATGGGGGGAAAAAATGGAAAAACAAATGTGTTCTTGATATTTCTTAAAAATAATGTCTATATTAATATGAAAGAAATGTTTTAATAGGTTATGATGACATTTGTTTTTGTTGTTATATATTGTATTTATTGCGCATTGGCAACAAGATCGCAGCACATCACACAAAGATGTCCTCGTTCTTTGTATTCTTGGAATTGAGAAACATCCTATGAGTTTTGCAAACTCTTGTGAACTGTATTTGAAATACATTTATTTTGTGCTAAGTATACTACAAAAATACATTTACATATTTATGTGCTAAATAAAAATACCCTGCAATTTGAAATACTAAACTGGCATTCTTAATGTCTGCTAAATTGGAACAACTAATTTGATAATAAATGCGCTTTAATTGTGCAGAAGTAGTGCTGAGGACCCAATTATAGATATACTAAACTATATTTGATTTTTCTAAAGTGAAACTATAGCAAGCATACTTTAGGTAAATTTTAAATATCTTGCATTTAAAGACTGATATTATACAAAAATCATACAATCCTTTTTAATAGTTATATTAAAACACTTCTTAGGTATAATATTAAGAAATGTGCATTGTGCAATTGTCTTAAGTGATATATCGATAAATATGTTAATGGATTTCAATTATACTTAATATGAAATAAATTATAAATAGATGTTGTTATAGGTGTTTTTTACGAAACGTGTTTTGTTAAAGAACATGTTAAAAATCTAGCTGTTCTCATATAAAACAGGATTAATTGGACATGGTTTCTGTAAACTGCTTTCATTTGTTGCATTTCTTTTACTATGACCATGTCTTCTTTACAGATGCTGGCTCAGGATGGACAATCACTTCATATGGAGTTTCATTGGACCTGTCACCTTCATTATTATGGTGTGTTCAGTATCTACTGACCTTTTTATGGCTTAATTTTGATTTTATGTGGCATGTACATGTCTGTGTGTGATAGAATGCTGAATGCATGTGTCAGGTGAAAGAACAAGAAAGAGAATATTTCTGTACAGTGCAAGACCGTGTCTCCCAGTTTAAAGAGTAATTGACAGAATCCTCTCTTGCAAAAACATTGAGCTGCCTTTGTTTCTTCAGTCTTATTCAACAGATTGCAAGCCATTGATTTCTGCTTAGATCGGTTCAGTCTCGGCAGACCCAGTCAATGCGGCCTGCAGAGAGGTTCGGAAATGCTGCTCTTAACATTTTTTTTTTTTTCTCTCGACTGAATCGTTTTGATACGATGCAGCTTTTTCAACGTGGCATTAAAGCACAACATTAGCCTCAAATGATACTCAGCAGGGCGCTTTCGAGCTACAGGGTCGAGACAGCCCCTCGGGATGTCTATAGAAAAAAAATAGGCAATGTCATATAATACAAAAAAAAAAAAAAAGTTTTTTTTTTTCTTTTCTTTTCTCCTGACTCAACCTTTTAAAGAGGTTGCTGATGATCTTCACTAACGCTACAAAATTTGTTTGATTTGAGATGCCGGTCATAAGGCACAGCTGCAGTTTAAACGTGCTGTTATTTCCGAACTAAGAGATTAGAGCCTCAGACTAGATTGGGGAGGAAGTAGGCCTGAGAGAGTCAAAGACAGAAAGAGTCTGCATGATGGAAAGACTAGCAGGTGGCATTTACATCTGTCTGGATGTTTGTTTGCCCTCTAATCTCTGAATGAAAAAACAAATGGTCTTCCTGAAAATGGAAGGACAAGTTGAGATCTTTGAGGAGGGTTGGCTTTATTATATCCTTTATGGTTATATAAACAAACCAGGTGATCTCTTTCTGCCGGGGTGAACAGTGATGGAAGCTCTGTTTATTGGAAAGCCTTTAGGTTTTAGTTGAAAACAGATTTAAAGACACACAGATGGTTCAAACACAGGTTCGTGCTGCAGTAATTAGAGTAGTAAATAGGCTTGAAAATAATTGCAGTGGAATTATCTACATCTGCTTTTAATATTCAATCTAGCAATAATTTGAATATTACAAACAATGGATTTTTTTTTTTTTTCATGGCATCCTAACCACAGTGTAAATTTAAAAGCAGACCTGGAAAAGAATAAATGAAATTTGCAGAGATTTTTAAATCAGTTTACTCATGTGATTAGTGAAATTTAGTGGTCGCCCAAGTCTGATATAATGTATAATGTCACATTTACCTGCAAATTTACTGAAAAAAACTAATCTGACAACAGGAAATGTGATTTGCCATCACTGTAGATACTATATTTGAATTTACACAAATTGGACTGATATTATTTATTATCCACCATTTCTCAGCATTTGACGTCTGGAGTGACAAATGTAAAACAAACATGTGTTCTCTCAATTAATATGAGGTCACAAAGAGAAAAAAAAACTATTTAAAATACATTTATTTCATACTAAGAGTACCTCATATCCATTAACACATTTATTGACACATCACTTAAGGCTTACTGATATGAAATTATAACTAAACTTGATTTGGAGTATTTCTTTATTGCACAATGCACATGTCTTAGCAGACTTTATGTATACCAGTTTAGTATACCACAAATACAATTACATGGTATTTTAATTTAGCACATATATTCGTAAATGTCTTTGTAGTGTACTTAGAACAAATTAAGTGTACTTCAACTACATTTTAGTACTTTTTTGTTTTGCTAGGGCATTTATAAAGGAGAATAATTATCAATTGACTGTTAAATAGTTTTAAATTGAATGCGACATGTCACTCAGCTGGACATGTCGAGCTGGTCAGTCTGACTTTAAAGAGAATACTGCAAACAATGCAGATTTTTGCAGCCACTCCTGGAGGAAGTCCTACAAACACTGAGATCTGCTCATTTAGCCACTGCAGCGCTGGATGAGGCGTGATATATGTGTTTGCGGTGTTGCTGATAATCAGAATATGTGTTCCAGCCATCAGCGGCAGGAAGCTTGTGACCCTTTATGAAGCTGATTTATTGTTGCATGCTCTGCACGGACAGCAAGCAGGACTCGTAGTCCTCAGGCTGCTTGACAATGCTAGATAAAGCACAAAGACCAGAGCCTCTCAGGGGAACGTGGGACCAAGGTTTCCCCTGACCTCTGACCTCTGATTCTCAGCAGATTGGCTTTGTCCTTGTCAATGAGAGAGCCAGAGCGAGTCTCATTATTCAGAGTTTCACCCATTTTGCTGTGCAGAGGGAAAGAATGGTGTGATCCTGTTCAATTAGTTGAAGCCCATTGTGGTTCTCATTATACTACATCTATTTTCAGCGTCCTCATGCTGCAGCGATGTAGAGCTCCCTGAATTTCACAGCTAATCTAGTTCCTTTTTCCACCAATAGGGTGCATGAGCTGGTGTCTAATATGGGAGCGTTGCACAATTTTCCTCTATGGAAAAGGCGATTCTGAGGCAGAAATGTTGGCATGACATTTGCCGTTAAAACCTACTGGTCTCAAACAACATGTGTGATGATGTCTATCTTAACCAGCAAGACTATTCTTCAACCCAGGCACATTAGAAATATGAGCCTGTGATGGCATTACTTAATAAATACATTGCCTCTTTTTTTTTTTTTTTGCAACATTTTTCTACATTGATTGTTGTTGATATTACAGCAGTTCAAAACTAAAATGTCCAGTGAGTTGTGTACGTTAGAAAAACGGTTGCACTTTACTTTACAGCACGTGCACTTACAGTATCCAGTGTACTTACCTAAGAAACTGGGTTAAGGTTAGGTTTAGGGATAAGATCAGGGTTAGTAACTAGTTATTACCCCGTTATTGTAATAACTAGAATAAGTACATATTACACTTATAAAATGCTGGGTTAAAAACAACCCAGCGAATGGGTTGTTTTAACCCAATGTTTAAATATTTGCCCAACGTGGTGGGCGGTTTTATTTAACCCAACTATTGTTTAAATATTACTCTATGGATGGTTTAAAATGAACCCAAAATAGGTTGGAAATTAAAAAACAGACACATATTACTAGAGGAAACAATAATAATCAAGAGGTGAACATTTTTTAATAAGCAATTTAATAATAAATGTTTATTGTTTAATTATTATTCATTAAACTTATTAATACAAGTTCATTTATTAAACATATGTTAATTTCCAGGATATTGTGGGTTCATTTTAAGCAAGCAATACAGCATTTTTAAACAATAGTTGAGTTAAATAAAACCCAGCTTGGGTTGTTTTGTGAAATAAAGTGCTACCAGAAAAACAGTACATTTGGAGCCAATTTTGTGATGCAAACAACAAACTGTATTAGTTTACAAATCATATGCTATGATAAAAGCAGTTTGATGGCATAACATAGTATTGTGCAAGGAACGTTAATTTGCCCCATGATCGTCATTTGAGGGAAAAGGAATAAAAATTATTGTCATTTTACTGCTACCTCTAGTGTCTGTTTCAGCTAAAAACGGTTGTGAAGTTTTGGTATGTATTGGTACGTAGATAGAGACATATATTTCCAATGAGCCTGCGTTGACTATCTTGGTCAAATGGATTCACTCGAAAGGCCATTGTCCACCAGCTAGACCAGCAGTAAGCTTGAATAAACTGGTCTATAAATATGATTCAACAAAGTTGTTTATTCTAATTTATTTAATTTATTTTAATTTATTTTGATTTGAGGACATACTGTTCCTTTATACTTTTTTATCTGTCTGCCTAAAATGATTAAATTTGCAAATAGAGTTTGTGTTGAAATTGAATTTTATTATGAAAGTTCCATCAAAAACAGCTTGTGATGGAATAAAGACTCCAAGTAAAATTTATGTAACATTTGGCAACGAAGGCCTTTTGTTTGTAGACATTATAAAGTAACAAAGTTTGTCAAATCATCAAATGACTCTTTGAAAACATGGTGGAAAATGCGGGCAGCAGTACTGAAAAAAGACTATTTCCACCAGCTGAGCACAAGCTGAGGCAGGACAGCCACCACCATTTTGGTAGGAAAGTGGTTTCTTGGCTCTGGGGCACCAGGCATATGAGATCCATGAAAACCAGGACATTGAGCTAATGAGTGGTTGGGAACCATTAGTGCGTGTGAGTGACGTTAAAACACGCTTGGGCTGTGACATGTTTGCATCATGCAGACAGTTCCATCTGCACCTTAAATATTTAATCTGGTTCAATCGGAGTTCAAGACACACACACAAGTTCGAACACACGCGTACATCTTTCTTCAGTGTCCCAGAGTAGAGTTGAGGGTCTTCTGCTTGGCTAGCGGTGATGATTCAGGAATGGGGGGGGTTGTTCAGGAAAAGCTCTTTCCAAAACGGAGGAAGCCCATGGGACGGGCAAGAACAAGGAGCTTTAGGAGTGTAGTGGCTGCTTTGCTAGGTTACCTCTCCCTCTGCTGAGCGTCCTTACTTCCTCTCGTCTCATCAGATCACTGTCAGCGCTCTGGCGGCGTGAGAGGCCTTTTATAGCTCTGTGCTCATAAATTCGGGCGCAGGGGCCAGAAAAACCAGGCATAACCCCACCACCCCCTCCTCTCTTTCTCTCTCTCTCTCTCTCTCTTGCTTGCCGCACTGTCTCTGAGAAGCTGTGGTGCTTGATTGCACGAGCAGCACGTTATTGATCGCCATCGCTGTTTTGATGGCAGAATGATGAGCTTGTGCACCCGAACAAGGAGCCGAACTGAAGAGCTTGTTTGAGCTGGTGACACCGCCACTTATGAGAGCGGCCGCAAATGATAGACTGCTACGTCCTCGCCTGTCTATGCTCCAGAAAATGGATTATACCAGAAAATGTTCCGTTACCACATAGTTGTCCCGCATAGTTGTAGCTATCGGGAAGTCATTTTACACAGTCCATGATAAAGTATGACCAATGTATTTCTTTAGGTTGTTACAAGTCCCCTCTCACAGTTTGTGTATGAGTGTGTGTCTTCAAGTGTCCCTGAATGCTTTAACATTTGCAAATGAGGCAGATATGCAGGAGATTGTTAGCTTATCTAAATGATTGGACAGGATTTAAAGTCAGAGAGTTTTACATTTTGTAGATCTAGCTAAATACCCTGTATACTGATTTCTCCTAAACCTGTCTTTTTTTTTTTTTTCTTTATTGAGCAAAAATCAAACTCACTTAAAGGGATATTTTTAGTTATTTACTGATTAAATAAAATGCATTGCCTAAATATCTTAAAACAGCTTCTGTTGCATGCTGTTGATTAAAATAAATGAAATTGGTAAGAATGAATAGGAATGTGCTTCGTCCAAGTAGGCAATTGCTAATAAACCTTTATGCAACTATCGTAGATAAACAGTTTATTACATTATTTATGTCATATATAAATAAATGGATAAATGCAAAGCATTCAAATGTGTAATGTTTAAATGAAATCCATGTATGGGAAATTAGTTACTCACCTAAATGATACGTTGGAATTTGATATCTAACTTTGGACACTTTGGACATTTTTGACAATTTCATTAAATTTTTCTACACTGAGGAAAAATTAAACTTATTTATTCTGGGTTATTTACTATTTAAATATTATTTAATTAATAACTAATTTAAGAAAAAACAGGATTGTGTTTACAGCAAATACACTTACAATGCAAGTCTGGCAGGCAATTGCCAATAAACATTTATGCAACTATTGTGTTTAGCAGAAAAAAAAAACTATTTCAGTTTGTTACAGTATTTGTGCTTGCAAAATGCATAGCTTTAAAAAGTAAACTGTTTTAACTGTTCAAATCCGAAATCATTTTTCATTTTTCATATCTAACATTCTGAACACTGGACATTTCTGATCATTTATCTTAAGATGTCTTTTCCAAAGATGTAATGTATTTGTTATAGGTTATTTACTATTTAAATATAATTTATTTACTAACAAATTTCAAATTTGGGGTATGAAATAATATTTTAATATAATATATTTAATTTAACAGCTTAATATATAAGCACAACATCTATGGCATGCATGTGGTCGATAACCACATAAAATAAATTTGACTCGAAATAAAACAAATTTGTCCAGAACAGAAATATAGTCAGTACACAATGCAAGCAGTCAAAATAATAAACACACAAGTCCCATAATGCCATGTGTAATGTAACAGTTACACTTTTGCAATAGTGTGATAGTTGCGTATTTTACGTTTATTTGCAGTGCTGAATGATACCCTCCTAAGCTTCCACTGTGAATGTAACATTGTAAATATGCATTTTCTCTTCATTTTCACAAACTGAGGGATGTTTTCCCTCTGGTGTTTTGCCACAAATGCATTCTGTAGATGTTTGTATATGAAATATTCCTTAAAGTTATACCCCCACCCCCACCACCCCCCTCCCGAGGAGATCTCAAATATCCGTTTCTCCATGTGTGGTCTCTGAGGTTCTCAGAACTATTTGTGTTTTCATTCTGCAGTTAAACGGTTTTATTGCTTTTTTGTATTCTTGTATTGATATATAGTGACACTGTATTTGGCGCCAGTCATCTTGGCTTTGTCTCGCAATATGCCAGATGGTTATTGTATTAGGCACTGGCTGAAGGGATGCTTAGATGGCTGTTTTCAATTAATGCTCCCAATAAAACTTCACTCATCTAATCTTTTAAGTTTCATTTCTGTTTATTAACAAAGGTCTTTTGCTTTCGCACAGCTCAATCTCATCTTCCTGCTCATCACGATGTACAAAATGATGAAACACTCTACATCGCTGAAACCTGATTCCAGCCGGCTGGAGCACATCAAGTAAGTCGCATTATTTTCCCCATGATATTTCAGCTCATGTGGAGTCAAAGTGTGCCGCCACACACTAAGAAGTAGCACCATTGCTAATCTAAAATTTAAAATGGGAACAGACATTGTTCCTTGCTCACATTGTATGTAACGTCTACAAAACTGTCGTTTTTGCTTGGTTGAATTTAAGTGCATCGACTAAAGGGATTCAAATGGACTCCAGACAGATGTTATTCTCTTCAGGTGCACAGCGTAGATTAATGTGAGCGATGGCCAGAGAGGCACGTAATGATTGAGACAGGCCCAGCGCTGTTCCTCCTTTACAGTGACCACAAAACTCATTTTGGAACAACTCCCTGTATTCAGAGTGAATTCAGATGTGTGTGTGTGTGTGTGTGTGAAGACAGTGAAAGCACTTCCATGTGTTTCCTGTTGCGAAGAGGGAGATCTCTTTCTGTGGCGGAAAAGTACAGAAAAAGTGTGTTGGTTGACCACACAACTCTTTTGGTTCTTTTTTGCTGGCATGGCAATGCATGTCTTACTGGTTCAATTTGATAATGTATGACATATTGTTATTGTTTTGCAATTATGATTTTTTTTAAAGATGTTTAGATGCTTTTTTTAGTCTTTCCCCAGTATGTTTCCAATGTTTATGGCACATTCTATGGATAGGCCTGTAAAACAATTAGATGTTAAAATAGTAGCTAGGTTTTGTTGAAAAAACAAAAAACAAAAAAAGGTAATATTTAGCTGTCATATTTTGCACACAACCCTGTTCCCACACAATTTCCCTTATATTACAAAAAAGTAAAGTTCTTTAAGGCAGTGTCACGCAAGAAGTAACATTATTCAGGTCATTCAGGGAAGACTTTTATTTTCTCTCTCTCTCTCTTTCTTTCTTTCTTTCTTTCTTTCTTTTTACGCAAAGTAGTGTAAATTGTAGTGTTTACTGCATCCATCAAGCTCAACTATTCAATCCTGTTACCCAAATTATAAGATAAAATGTAATAAAGTGTTAGCATTTATAAATTATTGTTACTGTTAATAATGATAATAATAATAATGATAAAATGTTTATTGTTTGTTCATGTTAGTTCACAGTGCATTAACTAATATTAACAAATACAAAATTTTGATTTTAAAAATACATTAGTATTAGTACATCTAAGAATAATAACTGCTGTAGAGGTATTGTTCATTGTTAGTTCTTGTTGACTAACTAATGTTAAGAAATGTAACATCATTGTAAAGTGTTTTAAATCAAGATTTTAAAGCTTTAGCCATGTCCCAAATTTTGGTAAAAAAGTTTTTGCAACCCTTGGACCCTGTTCATAAAAAGCCTTTTGGATTTGATATATGACACTGACTGCATTTAATGTGATCTTTCAAACACACAGCCATTGGGGAAATATGCATATTTTATTGGATTTAACAATGTTATAAACATGAATAACACGCTTCACAAATATATGGCTCGCAGGCATTGTGTCGGCCGTATGTTGTCTAAATTTCTCTCCACCCATCACCACAGGGCAAGATGAAACAATCCACTAAACTCTGGGCTCATTGCAGCATGTTGCATGTTCAGCAAGCTAATCTGCAGCATTTCGTTTCATTTCTCTGTTTCCCATTTCCCCTTGTTTTTCTCTCTCCCTTTTTTCTCTTTCTCTGTCCTCTCTCTGTTCTCTTACCCAAACCAGTAATTATCGCGTCTGTGATGGCTATTATAATTCTGATTTGCCTGGGTAAGATTCACCGTACACCGTAACTTATGTCGCTCATAAAACATTACTGCCGCATTAAATAGTGTAAAAAGTCAAAGTACTGGCACATTTGAACTGAGAGAATCATCTTTAGTCTCTTTACAATCCGGGATAGGGCAATGCAGCACGAGTAAATTAAATGCACTTGGCTGTCTGTGTAGAAAAAAGAAAGGAAATTTGCAGTGGCGGTAAAGTTTTATGAAAACTTTTGTCATGTAATCATCAATTGTGTTAAAGACAACATGAAATCAAAAACTGATACCAAACTATATATATTGTTTTTTACATTTTCTACTTCTCAAACAATTATCTATCTATCTATCTATCTATCTATCTATCTATCTATCTATCTATCTATCTATCTATCTATCTATCTATCTATCTATCTATCTATCTATCTATCTATCTATCTATCTATCTATCTATCTATCTATCTATCTATCTAATGGAAGTTAAATACATTGTGATGCAGTTTCAAGTTGTCTTTAAGACATGGTCAGGTACATTTAATCTGGGAATTTTGTCTTTTAAACAGCTGAGGACAAAATCTAACACTTATTTTTATTTATTTATTGTCCAGCCTCATTTGCCTTTTAACTTCAGAATTCTTACATTTGGACTTTTATGCTAATTTGCCTGATCTAATGTTGTCTCTCTCCTCTGCTGGCCATGCTCTCTAGCTATGAAGATAATAAACCATTTATCAAGTAAGAGCGTTAGCTAGACATCTGTGCCACAGCTTCATGGTTGCTCCCCTTGTCATTTTATTGTCTGTTTGCTGGGCTCTTCCAGAAGCGCTGTCTCTCTCTGTGCTTCTCATGCGCGCTGTCTGTCTGTCTGTGGCTTAACTGATTTCTTAATTTTTTATTCCGCCTGGACCGTCTCAAATTGATGTACATCTTACCGTCATATCCTCAAAATCTTTTACACATTTTACTCTCCTTATCCCTCAACCTTCATGTTATCCCCTCATCCTACCCTGGAACTCTTAGACCTCCTCACACCGACTCATACACTTCATATGGCAAACCTCCTGATATATTACTATTATTATAACCCTCATAAACCAGCACTCATTTTCTAATACTTCAAACCCCTTCAAACCATTAATTCATCTCTATCTATCTATCTATCTATCTATCTATCTATCTATCTATCTATCTATCTATCTATCTATCTATCTATCTATCTATCTATCCATCCATCCATCCATCCATCCATCCATCCATCCATTCATCCATCCATCCATCCATCCATCCATCCATCTTGTACATATTGATCAGAATTGCATATTTAATAGCTGATTTCAACATAAATTTTAAATTCAGATTACATTTACTGTCATCTAGCACTCAATTAAAGTTTGTGTTTAATAACATTAATAATTCAATAACACTGTTAAATTAAATATTATTTTTAGATGTTAAATTAAATGTTATGGCAAAACATATATGCAACTTTTATGCTTATGCGTTAAGTTACATTAAATTTCACTTTTGCATTTAAAACTTTTAAAATAATAGCTTATTGAATTGTATTATTTTATAACTTCTTTCTTTCTTTCTTTCTTTCTTTCACAATAGTACTTTAATATTTGTCATTTATCAGTTGTCGGCCATAACATGAAAATAACTACGGGCTTATCCATATTGGACAGAATTTTATAATCAAAGCATCTCTAGCTCTATCCATTATGCTCCTCATTTATAGATCTCAGTGCACTTATTCTGACGTACTCTCGAAAAAAATCATTATACCCCAAAGCCCTCCTATTCCTCATGCCTTCAAATCCTCATATGTTCATTTCTCGTTTCATCTCTCATCTCTACTCTGATGAAAGCAAGCTCTATCTCTTTGGTTCCTTAGCCAGCCGAGACCTGTTGTCAGCGCCTCCTCCACTAAAATGGACCAATCAGAGATGATTACTGCTCTTTCTCTTTCCCCTCCGTCTGAATGCAGCCCAGTATCATGCATCTTTACCCAGTAGTGTGGCATGCAAAGAATATCTCCACACTCCACTGCCTCAATACTGATTAAACCTTCTTTATGATAATCCCCTTTTCATATGGGATTGATTAACCTCTCAATGATGTGTTCCACTGCATTTCCCATCTACTTGTGCCTAAGATGTCAGTCCAAATGATTTTCAGGACCTGTGTTTGATTTGTATTCTTTTCCTAATATTGTAGATGTAATGCTGTAATGGTTTTTGTTGTTTGCTGAATGAAAGTGTCCCTCTCTCATGCCTCATTGTTTCTTTTTTTATTTGCTCTCTAAGGTCGTGGGTCATGGGCGCCTTTGCTTTGCTGTGTCTCTTGGGCCTGACCTGGTCATTTGGTTTGTTCTTCATCAGCGAGTCATCCGTCGTGTTAGCGTACCTCTTCACTATCTTCAACACTTTCCAGGGCATGTTTATCTTCACCTTCCACTGCCTGCTTCAGAAGAAAGTAAGTGCTTCCTGAAATATATTGTCTTACCAGAGCTGCTGCAGCAGTTGATTTTAACGAGAAGTGCATGTTAAAAGTTCACTTGAAAAAAGGAAACGTTCCTTTGAACTGCAGGTTCGGAGAGAGTACAGCAAATGCCTCCGACACACGTACTGCTGTAGCGGGATCACGACAGAGAGCACGCACAGCTCCACAAAGACCTCAACAACGCGGACAAGCGCTCGCTATTCCTCTGGTACTCAGGTACAAACACTACTGACCCAATTTCCATTGTTTTCATTTCAACGGCTTTTACTGCGGCGTTCAGTTATGAGACACATTTCATATTGGAATGAAATGAAACTCTCTGAGTGCTTCCATCTGCTCTAGTACCGCAGCACGGATCTTTTATGTATGTTTTTTTTTTTCTTGTTTTGCAGACAGATTTTAGAGATTTATATCAATGTCTTTATGATGGATTGTATTATATAGTAAATCATTGCAATAGTTCAATGTTTAGATAGGGTTCCGGTATACTATAATTAAAAATAATAAAATAAATACTTTCTAAGCTCTATTATGATGTGTTTGAACCTTATGCAACATTTATGTTGAAAATCTTTCCATTTTAGTGGAATAAACGGCAATCCTTCTCAGCTAAAAAGCTTCTCAAACAAATCAAAGCATTTATGTAGGGTAAAATTTCACATTTAAGAAAGGTGTGCATATACTATGATGATGTATCATCCAGTGTATTGATCCACATAAATGGGAAATTATGAAAATCGTGAAAATAAATGAAAATGGGCAATCTTAGATAGATAGATAGATAGATAGGGATTGATCGATCCCTTAACCCTACATAATACCTAAACTTAACACTACCTTACTAACTATTAATAAGCAGTAAATTTGAAGTTTACTGAGGCAAAAGTCATAGATAATAATTAGTTAATAGTGAGAATTGGACCTTAAACTAAAGTCTGAACCAAATTTGATATAAAACATGTGTGAATGTGTGATTTACTGGCAAAAAAAAAAAAGAAAACAGAAAAATGGCATTGGCACCAGTTGCTTGAAAGTTATTGAAATGGCTCAGAAAAGTGAAGTTAGTTCTGAGAAAAGCTATCATTTGTTTGTAGATGCCACTTACCTTGATATGTTGTTATAAACGTATGAATGTCATTGGATCAGATAAGTATGACTGAAGTGTCCAAAAGCACCCAAATACTTTTTAGGGTCACAGTACATATCAGAAAAAGATGTAACATGCAATTTTTTCCTCCCAAAGATAGTGATCAGTGTTTCATGGCTGTTTGTTCATCTAACAGAGTCGAATCAGAAGAATGTGGAATGACACAGTAAGAAAACAGTCTGAGTCCTCTTTCATCTCAGGAGACATCAACAGCACATCAACCCTCAACCAAGGTCAGTCATACACCCAGACTCATTTAATCTCTGTTTCATGGAAACTTTTCTCTTAAGTAATAGACTGAGACAAAATGAATCAGTCATCCGTGTTTAATTGCATTTCTTTGGCCATATTTAATAATATTTTAGTATTTAATTTACATCCCATTTAATCAAAATTCTTAACATCCAATAATTTTGGACGCTCTGCACTCATGAACTTATTACAAGTGAATAGAATATCAAATGCTGTTAATGAATTTTCATTTTAAACATTGAACTCTTTTCAATTCTAACATTTTATTGTAAGTTAAACCAGACTTGCTTCAGAAATATGATTGATATTTATGTATAACAAGACTTTCATATAATTGATAAACTTGAGAAGTGCATGTTTACTAGAACATATGCACGAGTGTCTATTTCAAACCACTCATTTGTGATTTTAGTTAAAGTCAACATGAAACAGCGTTCGCAACCCTTTTACTAATGTGATGTGACATATTTGTCTGATAGCGAATTAATTAGAATGTGAAAAGTGGTCTCTGTGTGACAGGTGGTTGGAAGTGAGGGAGTGAAAAATAAGAGGGATTGGTGTCATCAGCCAAAAATGAAAGTCGTTTCAGAGGCGAAGCAAGTTATTACATTTTGATGAAAGCTTATGATGCCAAACATTTTTTTTTTTTTTTTAACATGGACCAATGAATCGTTTACGAAAACATCAGAAACTGATGTATTGAGAATGTAAGTAGGGTCAACTTTGATTTCATGTTGGCTTTAATAGAAAACGAAACGACTAATGTTCATTTAAAGACACAGGAAGTCAGACAAGCCCCTTTTGGGCCTGTTTTACACAGCTACAGTAGTGAGTCAGTAGAAAATGTGCCCTCGGTCAGCTATTTCAAGGATTTAGGAAAAAAACTGTCATTTATTATTTAGCCAGGGCTGAAATGCATGTGATGAGAAGATGATGTTCAACTCTAGCTGACCTGCGGTAAGGCTGTATTATTCAGAGCCGTTTGCTTTGGCTTGCTCTAAAACACTCAGCATGCTTTTAATGCATGCGTTCAAGCATAAAACACAAAGGTGAAAAAAACAAAACAAACTGCTATTTGTCTTTCTGTGCTTCAGTGTCTCTGTTCAGAAACAAACAAAACAACAATGACAGTTTTTATTTGCAATATTCATATCACAAAAAAAAAAAAATATATCATAGACATGTTATAATAGTACTATTTAGACTATTTTATAGCAGAATTTTTAAATTAGTAAGAAGTTGTGCCCAGTATGGTAGTTGAATTTCAAATACAACTTATTATTTATTTATTTATTTATTTTATTTTATTATTTTTTTTGCCATTGACGAATATGTATCCATCTATTTTCACAACCCATTGTCCTATGTAGGATGATAAAGCCTATCATTGACAAATATTGTTATTTCTTAACATTTATTTCATTTTATTTAGCAAGTAGTTACAATGAAATTATATAAATATACAGCTAGACTGATAATATAATAAACATAATAAACATGCTTCCAGATAAAACATCAATTTATTTCATGACTACCGTTTATCTTTTGAACAAAATAAATAGACATCTTAGAGGTCATAATCTTATTTGTCCTCTTCTTTTTTGTCGCTTCAGGAATGACGGGCAATTATCTTCTTACTAACCCTCTTCTGAGACCACAAGGCACTAATAACCCCTACAACACCTTACTGGCTGAAACTATCGTATGTAACACACCAACGGTGCCAGTCTTTCACTCTCCAGGTGTGACTACTAATCCACTACACTCCTTTTTGCCCTTCTGATCATGTGGTACTATGTAGCACTATGAGTATTATCAGAGTACTAGGTAGTATCAGACCCTCTGTGCTGAGAAATCATTACAATATACCAGAAACAGGTTTTATATATTAAAAACAGCAAATGTGCTTTTTGTACAGAAATGGACCTAATGCTCAGAGATTAAATTGTCATTCTCAGTGTGTGGTTTTACAGCACAGAGTAAAGCAATTTTTCCTCACTATGAGACCATTGTGATGCACACAAGATTATTTTATTTTAATTATTGAATAGTGATATTTAAGCAAGCAACTGTACAGCAATTCAACTTTCTTTTCTTTTCTTTTTCTTTTTTTTTTTTTTGAGTGACATGACACTGTTAACTGTTTGTGTCTTGTTTTCTCTTTCCCCTTCCTGCACACACTCAGTGACCTACAGAGAGACAAGTATGCAATCCGTTTTAAATTTGCCCATCAAATGTAATTGTTTTTCCATGATTTTATCAGCACAACTCTTGCACACTCAGTGGCCATTAACAGATCATCCGCATATTGTCAGTACGTGGTTCAGAAATCATTAGATTGAGGAAATGTTGCTCTCAATGAAACAATACTTTCATCACCTCTGCATTTACAAGTTTGGGATGCTGGCACGATGCATGCACATTGCACACACGATTAAGAAGTCTAAATGTACACACGTCATTCTGAATGGAGATTTTACTGAAAGCAGTCGCCTTCTCTCTTTGTTAAATTCGGTCTCGTTGGACATTGAGTTGGATTTATTCAAAAACTTTATTTTGAGTTCAGTGGCTACAAATGTCAGTGTGTGTTCATGTTACAAAAGATTCTATTGCAGCTTATATAGTCAGAATTTAGAAACTTTTGGCTAATTTTCTGTTTTCTTACTTTTACGAACTATGGACAAAGCCTGACAACCAGAAAGTGTCCAAATACATTTGTCTTTTAATCTATAGTTTTATTATTTGACACATATTCCCATTCTCAATGTTTTGTTTAAAAATCTTTTTTTTTTTTTTTTTTTGAAAACACAAATTCCATTTGGTTAAAATTTCTTTTTGAAATTCATTTTTTTATGTATGTATTTATTTATTTACTTACTTACTTACTTATTTACCCATTCACCCACCCAAATAGCATCCTTTTTTTGGGCCAATGTATATTCTCTGTTACCCTCCTCCTACAGTTTAACACATCTCTCGGTCTGTTTACGAGTTTGGTGAGGAATTCTGTCAGAAAAAAAAATACCCTCATGTTTCTTTAGCCCTTCTGTCTCAATATCCAGCAGAAGTCTCTTTTAAACTCCCTGTCCTCAAATTACTGTCCCTCTTCTGTTCCCATCTGCCATCTCCTTCCTTTGTCTTGTCATTTCTGTGGAGAGGTTCTGAGAATGGCTGTGTCCAAACCGCCCACCGGTGGGCTCTCGTAAGATGCAGTTAAAGATTATCGTAGCTCAATGCAGACGGCCACCCATTCACCAGCGCGCAAATGAGCTCAAATTACCACATAAACCCCAGTCCAGTAAACAAACCCAACTGTGACATTTAACGGAGGGAAAAGGCCTTAATTGTGATGTTAATTTAATTTGCTAAACCCTTTGCTTGCGCTAACGTTGTAATTTTGTTTTTGTTTTATCTTTTTTTTTCTGTTAGTGATAACTCATCATGTTTTACAATAAATCATTTTCCTTTTTGTTTTGTGTTCTTTTCGTTCATCAGCAGCGCTCAGGTCTGCTGGCCTGAACAGACAGACTTGATGTGAGTTGGTCAGAGTGAGTTTTCTCTCTCCTGTCTGTTGGATGCTTTCGCTTTCATTCGCTCTATGTAGTGTGAAAAAATGGCTGTTTGTGTTTTTTTTTTTTTGTTTTTTTTTGTTTTTTTTGGCTTTTTTCCGTTACTTTCAAACCCTTCACCCTACCGCCTTAACCGCTTCAAATACAAGCTGATGTTGATGAATTCTGTGACTGTCACCGCTCTTTCATCTGTGAATACACATGTGTGCCGCTCTCTCATTTGTGTCTGTGATGTTTGAAGCCTACTGACTGATTTTAATGTTGTTTAGGATGTAGTTGAGACCAATGTTCTGATATTGGTCATTGTGAATTGTTCAAAATTGTTTGATTGAGGAAAAATTCAGAACCACAAACTGGGAGGAATTCACAAAGAATGAAGTTGTGCCTGTGCCTGCCAATTTAGTACAGAAATTATGCAAATCAGGTATGGCGGGTCAGGCACACCTAGATAAATAAAGAATAAAAATGAATAAATGTAGATGAAGTGGACTGATCTGGCATACTTTGCTGGGGCTGTAGAACTGCGCTCCACAACTTTTATCCAATCACTAAAAAATCCAGAAATACAATTAAATGCATTTAGTACCTAGTTAAACCAGATTCCAAGTCATTTGCATATAATCACACTGAAAGTATTTTATTATACTTATTTTAAGTATTTTAGTACACTTTAGTATTTTTGTCATGTTTTCCAGTACAAATGTTTAAACATTCTTAAATCAATGTGCAAACTTACATAACATATTAAGTCTCGTTTTCTAAAAATATGTCAAAATTTGTAACTTTATGATTAAAACAAGAAAAATCTGGCAACATGGTCAGGAAAATAAACTTAATTCAAAGGGAAAACAAGTTATTTTCTTACCCCATTACAGATACTTGAAAATTAGAGATGTAGTAAGAAATCATTACCACAATTTATTCATTTTTTCCCTCATTTTATTAAATTGTGGCCATTTATTTCCTCATTTTGATTGAAATAAAACTATAGGAAACAAAATATTACAACATGGCCTCTATTTAGCAAATCAGTGGAACAAATTATTATATTGTGTGTGCAACTTAATTTAAACGAGGGTACGAATCAATAAAACATTATGATGTATTATAAAGTAGTGGGAATGAATTCTATTCTATCTTCTTTTTTTTCTGAAAACAAGACTTAATGTCACAAGTGATTTTGCTTCTTAGGTAATTGTACCTTGATTTAAGAATATTTAGATATTTGTACTGGAAAACAAGAAAAGAAAACAATACTTAGAATACTGAGAAAATCCCTATCTGCAGTTTCTATTTAGTGAATTCACCCCTTAAAATTCTGCATGCACAGACTAAATATTTTAAAAATTTTCCCAGATTTTAGCCTTTTTGCATTTGACTCAAATGCAGGTCCTAAACAGCATTAAACATTCAAATTGTTTTTGTTTCTGGTTTTGCGAGAGCTAACGTTTTTTCTTCCTCTTGTGTTTTTGCAGGACACTCGGTGACCAGCGGCAGAGATACGAACACGTTCGGTACTCTACCACTCAACGGCAACTTTAATAACAGCTACTCACTTCATAACTACAGCGATGGCGTGCAGGTGGTGGATTGCGGGCTCAGTCTCAACGACACGGCCTTCGAGAAGATGATCATCTCAGAGCTTGTGCACAACAACCTCAGGGCCGCCGAGTCCCAGATCAGCACCAAAAAGGGGGCGGGGATCAGCAGAGGGGAGGAGCCTGTGGTCGCAGAGACATCGTCCCTAGTGCAGGTGGGCGGGGACAGCGAGATGGACGGTCTGGGGCTGCACCACACGCATCCCCGTACGCTCGATGCCCCCCTCATTCCCCAGCGAACTCACTCGCTCCTGTACCACACGCAGGAGAGAGCGAGGGCCGATATGGAAGCTTCACAACCCCACAGCTACATCGGCCAGCTCCCGCCTCCGGCCGAAACCGCCTTGCCCTCCCCCAACAGAGACTCGGTGTACACCAGCATGCCAAACCTTAGAGACTCGCCGTTCTCGGAGAGCAGCCTAGACATTGGCCAGGACCTCTCGCCATCCAAACATAGTCCGAACGAAGACGTTTACTATAAAAGCATGCCCAACCTGGGGTCAGGCCAACAGCTGCACGCGTATTATCAGATGAGCAGAGACAGTAGCGAGGGCCTCATCATTCCCGTCTCTAAAGACGCTTGTGTCCCCGAGGGGGACGTACGAGAGGGACAAATGCAGCTGGTCACAAGCCTTTAAAACAAACTGTAAGCACCGCCCACCATGTACACAGTCCCGCCCATCCACCGATGGCAGAGTGGTCTTCCTTTTTTTAGCCTCCCACATAACTGCACACATAACGGAGAAGTACCGCTGCTGTCCAGTGAGTTACAGGCAGGCCCAGACGGAATCTGCAGACTTTTAGCACATTTTCTGTGCTGATTTTAGGCAGAAATTTGCAGCGGAATAGACACACAAAGCTTATGCCTTGTTTTGCAGTAAAAATATTTAAATATAGCAAAAATGTGTAATTGAGATTAAGAGGTTTGTTTTGAAAGAATATTTCTTGAATTTTTGTGGTTTTTGTCAATAGTTAAGAATGTTTATGCTTAAAAGAAGAAATAGCATCTACCAGTTGGGTGAGAAACAAAATCTTAATTTAAGACATATTGTTTCAAAGCAAGATAAATAAATGTGTTTTTACTGGAAAACAAGACAAAGAAAAAACATTAATAGGGAAAATAATTTTTGAAATTATTAATTGTTACCCTGTTATTGGTAGCTGAATGTAATCAAATTAGCCACAATTATTTAATAAACAAACATCCAAGGGTCACGTGATGTGTACAGTAGAACTTTGTGAATGATGGTTTCATGCAGAAATCTGCTGTGTTTTTGGGGTGCAGATTCCATGTGGGCCTGGTAATAGAAATACAGTTTCACATAAAAATAAAATGAAGCCAAAAAAAAGAAAAGAAAAAAAAAAGTCTTTCTCGTTCCAGTGCATACGTTTTTCAATGGATGTACATATATGTTCACATATTTCTCTTTTGGATGCAATTTTAATTTTTCTTTATTATTATATACAACAATGGAATTTCCAGGACCTTAAGACAAGCAGAAATTGTCCTGAATGAAATAAAGGAGTTCTGTAACACCCTTTACAATCATCAAAAAAAATCCCATACAGTATGACCACTAGCATACAAACCCCAGGCCTTATATTTTCTCAATCATACACGGAATTGTCAAGGGTACTGATATAACATAGAACAATATATTTTGTTGTATTGATTGTGTAAAATAAATTGCTATAAAATAAATAACAACCCTAAATATAAAGCAAATGAGATTTTGAAAATGAGATGACTATGTAAAAAGTTCAGAAGCTTGTTTATGATGATGCAATTGGTGGATAACCTCATGTACGCTGCAAAAGACATTGAAATTCCTCTGTCCTGTTCATGAAAATGGGTTTGCCACTTTAGATCAATTAGATTCTAATCTTCTCATGCCTTGCACAAATTTAGTTTGCTCAAATTTGTGCAAAGCATGAAAAATGTAGTGACTGAAGGTCGCGGCTGAGCTTGGAGTATAACCTTCTTCTTTAAGGACTATTACTGCAGCTGAGGTTGGATATTTATTTATTAAATTATTCTTTGAAATAATACTTTTGTGAATATTTTACAGCACTGGTCGACGTAGTTCATCTTCATAAGCATAATTAAGGAACCCATCTCTGATAAACATGTTAAGGAGCCCATCTCTACAAAGGATGTAAAGTTCTACACTTGTTTAACAATAAATAAATGTGAATTTTTGTCTAACTGAATGTTTAATGCCTTTTTTTTATTATTTACACACCAGTGGTTAAAAATATGAGTGTGTATTTACTTGTTTGAGTAAAGATATGGACAGAGAAAGATTTCCAATCCATTTTAAAACTGAGACAGTATTTCATTGCTCCTTTATCTCAGTGGTTTGGCATGTTTATGCTATTTAAGCTGGTGATGCACATCAAAGTGAAAAGCATTGTAAGCGGATACATAAACTGCAATATGAACCCTCATAAACAGCCTGAGAAGAGTTTGCTGCATTATAGCTAGAGGGCAGTGCACGAGGGAACTGCTGGTTCATTTACTGGATGAAAAGTGCAGTTTATGAAGTTTTGACCCTGTCTCTCTGAAGGCCTGTTTCAAACTATTACACTTCAGAAAGTTTCTTTCAGACAGCTCCTTGTACTGCACCTGCTGACGTAACCTCTAAATTTTCCCTGTGCCTCATTGAAATGATCTGAAATCTTATGTCAGAAGATTATGTTCAGAATGGAATACTAGCTTACTGCTTACTAAATATTTTGCAATATACACTGAAAAAAAATCATTTTTATAGTTTAATAGTATAAGCAGAATAAAAATTTAAACTGTAGCCTACAGTTGAAAAAAAAAATACACCAATCTAATTTTGCGTGATAATGTCAAATTTTGGGAGTAAAACAGATCAAATAGAGATGGTAAAATAATCACTGATAGCTGGTTCCTTCATTACAGAAAAAAACCACATTGCATTATGGGAAACAATATTATACACAGTGGGCCTCATTTATAAAATGTTGTGTAGAAACAGTCCTACATTTGCTCTTACGATCATTCTCAACTGTGAGTACGTGTGATCCAAAGAATGAACATACACACAGAAAACACATATACGCCTCTCTTTCAGATTTGAAAGCTATGAATCACAAATGATCTTGAACTTGTGCGCAGCTGAATGGTTTTAGGTCTCCATCTTGTAAATGATGCCTAATTAATGTCATTCACATTTAAAAATCATCCAAATCCTTTAATTTAGAATGGCGAGCTGCAAGAATATTTTAGATTTTCAAAAAACGCAGTACACTGACAAGGACAAGTGCACATGTCTGCCCAGACCCTGACGTGGTGCTGAGCACTTTTCCACATCAAAGACCGTTTTTATAAATAAGAGCGTTGGTGTGGATTTATGCGTACACACACTCTAAGATCAAATCTGTGTACACACAGTTTGTTAATGAGGCCCAGTGTGCTCAGTTGTATATTGCTTGTTTTGGCAAGCAAAAAAGTTAGGTACAGTTAAAGTAAAAATGTCTAGATGGTAGGGGTGTAACAGTGCACAAAAATGACCCTTTGATACATTTTGAAGTCACAGTCCTTACGTTTTTGGTATGGGGTGGGGGGTTTTGAGGTAGTGTCTCAGGTTATGACTGTAATTCTCTGAGAAAGGGAATGAGACACAAGTTGATGGTATGGTTTGCGTGAGCCAGTGTATGAAGTATGTGTGTCAGACACCAATCTTGATTGGCTACCGCCACGAGGTGACATCTAGCAGAATATAAAAGGATGCCTAAAGAGAATGTCATCAACTTTGTATTGTTTATAGGAAGATGTACAGGCATGCCAGAAGTATGGCAACACAATGCAGTGTCTAGTACTCCTTCTCAGGGAATCATGGTTACAGTTGTAAACTCAGACATTCCGTTTCAAAGTGGAACTTAACATTGCATGATGGAGTTGATGTTATAAAATACCCACTACGCCATACTGACAAATGCCTGCTCACCTGCTCTCTCAGTCAGCTAAGATGTAGCCCAAGGTTGCCATACCACACACCTAGTGACTGCGGCAACAAGGCAGCTCAATACCCCCTATTATTTTCTATATCATCAGGGAGTAGAACTTTTAAATAGATTGCAGATTCACTGCATCGATCACCAATAAGGAGGGGTAGTCTCGAGGCTCAACTACTTGCTCTACCTAGGAAACATAGCAATGTCATCTGACGATTATTCCAGTATGTACAGGAAGGGCCACCCAGAGAGTGGCCAGTGCTCTCATACCATTCTTTTCCAAGTAGCTCTTGTTGGCTGGCGATTGCCCATTCTTACATTTCCAGTGAATGACAGAGACTGGGTCACTAGCTGAAAAAGAGCTCACTTTTAAACTCTGTCCCATACTCTCATGAACCGAAAACATCAGCTCCAAGTGTAAAACCTACTCCAGGGGGGCAAGTAATTGTAGCATCCTGTCCTAAAGATCGGCCTCAGAAGAGAACCCCTTCCTCCTAACTGTTTGCCCTACCTAGGAAACATGGCAGTGCCATAGCAGCAACTCCTTGCTCACCATCACCAATATGAGAACCTTTGTCGCCGAACCCTTAAGAAAGTGTTCCACACACTAGGTGTCTTAAGGAAATAGTTGCCGTGAAATCATCTGGCTATTGGGCCGTTCACATGTCGAAACACATGGAAAGTGCGGCCGCACTGCTTTCTCTTTCTTTCCAATGTGCTTGTGCTACCGTGGCATCTGTCTTTGCTATGCAACTATGTTCTGCATTCTCTTCGACGAAGAGGAAGTAAAAAATAAACTGATTTCTAGCCCTTGCTTTAGCTCTACCATGGAGATGAGAACTAAACACCTACCCTGTACAGCTACTGTATGATAAGCTGTTCGGCTGGGCTTTCAATCTTGTTATGGAAAGGCAGAAGCTGATTGGTTGGTTCTTGTCACATGACCTTTGGTGCACTGAAAAGTTGAGAATATTTCATCTTGCTGCGCCTGCAAAAAAGCTTCTATTTTAAGCACGCTTGCCGTGCACCTACATTTGAAATAGCGAACTTGAGCAGGAAAAAGATGCAACTTGTGGACCGCCCCTATTACCTCCAGTATGAACTGGATGGGACACTGAGAGAGAGGAGCATCCTAGCATCCTCGTACCATTCACTAGCAAGTAGCTCTTATCAGTTGGTGGTCGCCCTTTCCAGCGAACGACAGTAAGTGGGAGTCGACTTTTAAACTCTGTCCCATGCCACTCGTGAACCGGCAAACATGCTAACATAGTCCTCAACTATGTCCACACTTAGCACTTACCCATCCACTAATCTAGATAGCGGCCCCATTCCCAAGTGAAGGGGCAGCCCGTTACTTCAATATGAATGTGATTCAACAAGAAGCAGATTAGTGTTTCTCAGCCCCATGCCACTGAAGGTGACAGCGGAAGAAGTTAGACACTAGAGCAGCATTACCTAAACTTCCTGTATCCTTCCTGTTGCTAACACCAAGTGCTGGAAAGGGAAGGGTGACCAATGATGGTCTGGAATAAAGGACACAAGTTGCGTTGTTTTCCCATCATCCACATTTATCACAACCTAACTGTCATCGAGGGAACATATTGCTACCACCTCAATACTCCCGGCAAACGGAAAAAACAGACAGAAAGAGGTGTGGGCAAACAGCGGAATTGCCCATTTTTCCTCCTTCTGTCCATATAAAACATGAAGGATACTGAAACTGTCTCTATACCCAATTAACTTCAGGGTGCCAGACGAAAGACTGGGACACAATAGCATGAGGTCTGGTCTGGTCAAACTGGGCCTGCTGTTCATGTCCCATTAGTGAGGCACATCAATATCAACCCCAATATTCCTAGTACTGGATAGGTAACAAATGATAAAGTGACAGGTGACTGACACATTCATTGCATCACCCCTCTTGTATACAACCGTAAGATTGCCACAATGGCTCAGTGGGGAAAGACCTGGTGACCAAAAGTCGTATAATGAATCTGTGAATACAACTGTAAGATATAAGTTGTATATTGAGGAAAACGCATCTCAAATGCATTGAACAACACACACATCTGACAGTAGGGAAAACCATTATGATTTAGTTTGAAGCACTTAATTCGACACATGTCTCATGTTTAAGACAACTTGGGTCATACACTTAACTTGCAGCAGCTCACTCTGTGTCTTTAGTTGTTTGTTTGTTTGTTTGTTTATTAGATGTGTTTGCAACATCATAGTACATTGATATAAACGAAATTGTCCTATCCTAGGGCAGGAAAACGGATTTTGAAAATACTGAAAATGTACAACGGTTAAAATAGCATTGTATTCGTTTGGTACTGGTATTAAAAAAAGAGTTGAATTTGTTTATGAAATAACAAGGAATTTGACAAATCTTATTTCTTAAACAATCAAAAAAGGAAAGTAAAATGTCTATGGTGTGATATTGGAGGAAATTGAGGAAGGAAAAAAAAAGTAATTTCTTACAGTTAATTATAGCAGTTTAATTGGTTTGATACTATTTTCACAAGTAAGGTGTACATTTTCAAAACTCTGAATCCTTTTTGTTGTCATGTGGCAAGAAAACAGTCGTCGGACACTTTTTACACTTGAGGCCACCGCTTCATTCTTTAAAGTCCCTGTAAAGCAATATGTATTTTGAGATTGTCACACCTCAGAAAAATTTGTTATTAATGACTCACCAAGTAAATGAAATAATTATCAAAACCTCAAAAAAAAGCAGTATTCTCTGCTCTCAGATGCTTGGTACTGTTGGCATTACTCGTGAGAAAGATGTCTCTCTCAACTTACTTGTCTAACGAGTCAAACATAATTGCATATGAACAAAAGAATTACATTAGAGGGTTGTAAAATTTAGTAGAGTTACTGTGACTACCTACTAATTATAACTTAAGCACACAAGGCAACTTACACTCATGGGCGCGCACTGCCGACTGTGGTACCAGATGTTGACGCCTCGAGACGGGAGGATGAAGGCTGGGATGGGAGATTGTCAGTCTGGCCCCATATCATCGGTTGCCGGTGAGATGGGAGGATGAAGGCCAAGGTGGGAGATAGTAGATAGTTCAGCCCCATTCACCAATAACAGTGGATTATCTGTGAATCCCAGTTGTCTCTGATGAAAGTTTGTAAAACTATCTGGTGTTAAATTATCACTGCAGAGTCAGCTGTTGGTGGTGATTGTCAGCTCTCCATCATTTTCCATCGACTCTTCACAAAATTAATCCACCTCTTCTTCATATCATCATTTTTAGGAAATTTAAATAAGGAGACCGAGCTGCTTTGTATATTATCGCAACTAGGTAATATGCATTTGTGTGATGAAGACATTGTTAGCGAGAAAAATGTAGGTTGTAGTAGTGTTGTAGTCAAAACTACCTAAACAGAGACCAAGTCGAGACCAAGAATTTGAGTGGTTGAGTCCAAGACAAGACCAAGACCAAGGCAAGTTGAGACCGAGTCAAGACCAAGACCAGACTAGCACTCCTCAAATTCATCAATCCACAATCCACATGAGAAATGTCGTATTTTTAATCAGTAATTACAATAAGAATAATAAGACACTATACAGTGCTGTTACCAATCAATTGAAATCACTAACAACTAAATTCATCTTTATCTTTCAGAGGTGGGACAGAATTGGTACAATTACAAATGCATAAATAATGTTGAGATTAATGTTTTAAAAATGAAATTTTATTCCAAATGTCTACAATTGTGCTTTTGTGCAATTGTACTCTCTTTCTTATGATATGCTTAATTAGATCATATGTTATAACATAAATATTAAGATCATAAACAAGTACTTTTTTGCAATCATATGTTTAATTTTGTGGGTATTTGTATTAATTTTGGTGACATTTTTGACACAATCCCTTGTTGATTTCTGACCTGGAACAACAGTAACTGTGAAATTAGAAATAAGTTATTGATTGCATTTGCAGAAGGAAGTTTTACATTCAACCAAATTAATGATTCTAACAAAGAAATCAGACAATGCAATGACAATTTAGTAATATCGCTGCAGTTGTGGTCTTGACCGGTTTTGAAATAAAAGAGTCCTTTTAGTCTGAGACCAAGATTAGACTGAAACCAAATACAGACAAGACCAAGACCATCAAAAAATGGTCTTAAGACCGGTCTCAAGACCAGCACCAGTCTCGAGGACTACAACTCTAGGCTGTAGTAATGGTAACGACAATGTAACACTGTTCATAAGTACGGGAAGAAGGAGGCGGGAACTGGCGAATGTTCAACATAACTTTTAATCAAACAAATAAACAAACAACAAAACGAAAGTAAATGGCGGCAGTTCCTCACGGAGACTGCCGCCCACACAAACATAATAAAAACACAACATAAACTCCAGGCCTGGTCCTCTCTCGTCCTTCACTATCGTCGCTCCTCTTTTATGCTTCCGGAGCTCCTCCGTGAGAGATACGAGACCGGTGCACCGAGCAGCTGACGCTCATTAGCAATCACGTCACCGGCCTCACGCCGTTCCCGCACGGCTCTCGCCCGCCCTGCTCGTCACATACCACCATCGCCCCTTGCAGGCCGGGGGGTACCCACAAGACTGCGCTTACTCCCCCCGGGGGCCAGTCTCAGCGGCCGCAGCACCTGGGGGTAAGGACAGACGAGATGGGAGAAAAGGAGACGGAAACACAGAAAAGGAGACGGAAGCACAAGGAGCGACAAAGACGAGAGAGGGGAGAGAGGAGAAAAAAAATTTCTTGGTCCGGTTCCCGAACACACTGCCACTCGGTCCTCAGCCAGCCAAGAGGCTCTTCCTCGCGGTGGCATGCGATGGTACTGGACGCTCGGTGGACGGCATATCCTCCTCCGCCCCCTGGCGGCCCACGATGGCTCCTCCGGCTGAGGCTAGCCAGCAGTGAGTCCCCCGTTCCCTGCTCCTCCCCGTCATGGCGGCAGGCAACAGGCTTCGGCCCCTGGCGAACGGCGGTGACTCCTCCGCCTCCTCCTGGACGGCAGCCATCCCACCTCGTCCCAGGAGCACCGCAGCAAGCTCTCCGTCCCACCGGTTGCTCAGTCGCTCCAGCACCACTGCCTCGGGCAGCCACTCACGGTCTTCACTCTCCCGCACTGACCGACCTCCTCAGCACCACGATCCCCCTCAGCAGCAGGGCTCTTCGACAGCATGTCCCTCCTTCCTCCTGGGTTTCAGCACCAATGTAACACTGTTCATAAGTACGGTAAGAAGGAGGCGGGAACCGCCGAATGTTCAACATTCAACGTCATTGAGCCACTGTTTTAGCCCCGCCCCCAAAAATCCTTGCCACAGAATTGGTGAAAAACTGTTTACCATTCTAACTCCACAATCCAATACTACATTGGCTAGTTCACATTCTTTGTAATGTGTTTCAACAAAACATTTGTAACATTTATAATGTGTTTAGAAACAATTCTCAGAATTGACTTTACTGGGACTTTAAGAACACGATAATGATTAGAGCTTACTTTAGTTCTTGTATTTTATTCTGGTTATGAAAGATCATCATGGAATCAACAGGGACACAACAAAGCATCATTAATTAATCAGGTTTGGAGCACAACCTTGGATGCAGGTGTGCTTTCTGGGTGAATATTGATTAGGAATTGCCTTGCTGATGGCAAGAGAGTACCAGGTGACTAAACGAATGGGTGATCAGGGCAAATGATTTCTCTGTGGTTTATTTGGCCTTATTGAGATTCAGGATGAGTGTTACATGTAGGATTATAATACAGGGCATAAGGGATTGCTCCATTTATATGTCCGGAGTTATGAACAACATGCATTTGAATGATTTATTTTTTTTATTTTTTTATTTATTTCACAATTATAGGAAGAAATTCAAAGACTGGAAAGTACTTCAGGGTGCATCGAACATTTATAGGAGTAACAAAGCTCAGATTTTTTCCTTTCAAATATTTATTCAGCGAATAAATGATTTTTTAGTCTGCACATTGATCGCGGTGTCGAGATAAAAGACAACTCTAAATTAGAACATCATCAAAGCGAAAACTTCACGCTATCTGGGTAGAAAAAGTCACCTTGTGTTTTCTTCCCCTTGAATATCATCACCCTTTACCTGTCAAGAAAAGCAATTTAGCTGTGTGATGCTTCCAATAGAAAAGAAAATCACAAATAAGATTTTTTTTTCCCCTCAATTGTTTCTCCAACAGCACAGATATTAAATGGAGAGCAAATAGAGACTTTTAAAAAAATTTCACCTTCCTCATTCTCCAAATCTCATTCTCACTTTTTTTTTTTTAACTCGTCTCTTATCCCAAGTTTGACATCATGGATGCTGAATTGAGGAGGGCAAAATCTTCAGTGAATAATGATTTCAATTTCATTCATCAAGTTGTGTCTTTTTTGGGAAATCTTTTTAATGCTCGTGAGAAACAGTAATTTTACCTCTTGAATTTCAGAGCAGTGTTTCATTGTCCTCAAGTGTACTGAAGTGTGCAATCAATAGACAGAGATTTCAATATGAACTCAAACATTTCACAAATAGTTCTTTCAATTCTTCCAAAATGACCTTAGCTATATTATGTACTCTTACTGTATTATGAATGTATTACAAATGAATCATTTTTGTTTGTTTTTTAACAAAAGAACTCCACAAGTGAAATTGTACTGTGGGGATACAGTTTTCAGTGGCAGCTGGCACACTAAATTGCAGAGGTCTGGTGATCCCCTCCCAAGTATTTTAATATAATTTCCCTCACCTAGCTTATCACGTGAAGCAAAAAACCAGTGGAGGATTTTTTTTCTCTTACCAATGGAGGCAAAAATTTCAGGCTGTGAATTTGCATCCTCCTCCCTTTCTCTATCCCCTCAGACTTACCTTAGCACAGTTTTCCAAATGACTGTAATTAAATCACCAGATTTGGCATGTTCAGGGAAGAGCAGCGGTGGTTTCGACTTCAGTAAAATATTATGTTGAAATTATAAACATTCTGAGACATGAAATGATATATAACTAGGAATTTTATTAACATTATCCCTTTCTCCAATTCTCACCTCAAAATTTTGGATAGGTTGTGTCTACCTTGCCTCCCCTGTCGAGCCGCAACTGATATTTTTATGTATCACACAAGGTTGAAATATGCACGCTCAGTTCTGAACTCTGTGGGGTCTTGATGACTGCAGTCTGATCCTGAAGAGTCTGAAATTAGCCTCTCAATAAATGTCATGTTGTGTGCTTCAGTCATGTCTGGATCTCACTATGATGTCACAACACAGCTGTGATCATCTAAAATTCACTGGACTCATTTGCTGAGATTTGTTCATGATTATTATGAGTTTGATGTCATGGCTGCCCTTTAGGTGATGCTTCATAAGAATTACTGCTAATTAATGTAAGGAATGACATTCTGAGCTCCCAAAAATATCTTATGCATTTCAATATCTTTTACACAATTCAGTCATATTGGCTACAGCAGGTTTTATCATTTCGGTAATGCCATCTGCTAAATATATCATAAAATATATAGTGGTATCTAGGGCTGCCCCCTAATAGTCCTCAAAGTGGTAGTCAATGATGAGAAGCTTAGTCAACCAAAATTTTATTAGTCGCTTAGTCGCAGGAAGAAAACAAAAATCCACAGGAACTGGCGAAGTCACGCAGTCTATGATGGACAGATCATTAACAGCAAAACATCCAAACATTTACCTGTCATTCATCGACCTCTAATATGGCTTACCATCTCAAACATGTAAGTAATAGCAATTTTACATGGCTGCTCCCTTTAATGTTAACCTAGAAAAATGAGGGTTATTCAAATGTTTGTGCGGAGTGTGAAAGCTGAATAGTAGCGCCCTTACTGCATGACAGGGTGCGATCACTTGCACATAAAAATGCCCTGTCATTTTTGTCATACAGATAAGAGAAATACATCTTTTGAATCTGCGAAGAGTCTACTTTTAGTTGCGTGTAATCATATATGTATATATATATATATATATGTATATATATAAAGTGAAATGTCTACTTTTAAATGAACCAATTAAAATTGAAAACAAATATAATCAATAAGAAACGTCCACTACTGCAGAGATAAGGAGTCAGCATCGTCAAATTCATTGCAGCTGAATATATAGAAAACACCAGTTTATCAATTAATTATTAAAATGTTAAAGCAGTCTCATTGCTGTTTTTCCCCAAATCATTCATAATCATTATTTCTGCCGGTGTACCTTGGCAAGCATTATGAGTCCGCTTGAACGCTGATTAGGCTTTGTAGGCATTAAAGGATTTTTATTATGATTTATATGGCTGATTAATAAATGTGTGATTATTTGACTATCGCTTAAAATAAACGACTACTAGTTGACCAAAAAAATCTTTAGCTGAGGACAGCCCTAGAGGTATCTTAGTAATATTTCAGTATGTTCTTTAACGTGTGTTCTAGTAATTTATTATTGTTTATTATTGTAAAATTCTAAAATGGGGTGGTTTTTTAAATATATATAAATAAATAGATAAATAAATGCACACATAACTCTTTAAAAACTAAGTACTGTTTGCATTGCTTTTTATGTAACGTGTTAGGTATTTTTGCATTACATTTGCATTGTATTGCATTACATTTTTGGCAAATATAAAGGCCCTTTCACACCAAAAGTGAGATGATTAAATCACAGGCAGAAGGAAATACAAATTCATTAATAGTAATGGGCATGGCTCAAACAAACCTATTCTGGATTTCAGAAGAATAGGACATTACGGGAGAAGAAGTTCAACACTCTTTCTATAAAGGGAATATATCTAATACACAAAATAAAACAAATGTTAGGTTTATCTAAAGTCATTTTTGTTTATTAGCATGGTTGAATTGGATCATCAAAGGTCAGCAGCAAAGACACAAGTTAATAAAGTGAGATTAAATACATAAAGCATATTTGTGTAATTTACACTTTCAAATGAAAATTAGCCCAAGTTTTACTTGCGTTCAAACCATCCTAGGTATTTATATGACTTTCTCCTTTCTGATTAACACAGTCGGAGAAATATGAATAAATACTCTGACGCATCCGAGCTTTATGATGGCAGTGAACAGGGGTCATGAATATGAGCTGAAGAAAGTGCTTTCATCCACATCCATCCATCATAAACATGTACTCCACATGGCTCCCGGGGGTTAATAAAGGCCTTCTGAAGTGAAGTGATGCATTTGTGTAAAACAAAATCCATGTTTAACAAGTTATTAAGTAAAATATCTTGCTACCGCCAGACTACTTTCTACCTGACGTGATGTTAGTTTACACTTTCTTCATAACTTGAATACGGAAGGCGGTCTGGCAGAAGCTTTAACATATAAAAATATTGCAGTTTTGGGTAATATTTTGAGTTTGAGTTTTACTGTTTTTATTCATTTTGAGAATTATTGATAAATGAGTAAACACATGCTCACATTTAGTCTAGAACTACATTAACCTTTTGCACCTCACTGCCAATTTCTCTCAACATGGGGACAGAAGACTGTCAATACATGTGAAGAGAGTCAAAACAAAGCACTGCATTAGGTATTTGAAAAAGTAACTCAAATATTTTGTTTTGCTGTAAATTTAAAGGTAACATGTTACTTTACTTGAAAAGTACTTTACTTTAAGTTACTTGAAAAAGTAATCTGATTACTTTACCCTATAACGGTTTACCTAAAACACTGTACTTACATGCTGCTGGGAAGTGAGGCAGGGCTCATTTTAAAGCGGTTATAAGCAATATGAGACAGACTTCGGCACTGAATTATACAGTCTCCTCTTTTCAGAACCCAGCCCTCAGAAGACATGTCAGTCAGCCCGATGTCAGCAAACCCATACGCTCAAAACAATTCACAGGTAGAGAGGCGCCTGCAAGTTTTCTGATCAGCTGGCATATTAGGGTCACGGTCATATTTTTTTGTGCTGTATACAGAACCCAGGGCTGTCACAGAGGCAGTATGATTTCTCAGGACACCTATTTCAGTGATGTCTGGGACATTTTGTGTGTGATATTACAAAAAAGAGGCATAAATAGCTTTAGTCAACATGAAATTGTGTTTACAACCTATTGATAGTTTGTGAAATACAATGAATATAGCAGTATCATGAAAACTAAAAAAATCTTTGGAATAAAAGAACCATGCAAAATAACATTTGGTATTATTGTTTTCATTAGAACATATTTTTTTAAAAAATGATATAATTATACTATCAAAAATGAGTGAAAACTATGACGGGAACAGAATCACATTTAAAATGTAATTTCACAAACTTCCAGTTAAAGCCCAGACCACTCCACATTTATCCAAATGCAGTACAGATACAAAACATTTTGAGATTGTTACAGATACAGGTTGGCTTTGCTGCACATCCCTTGTCTCCAGAACCATTCACTAGCATTCACAGCATTCACTGACTCCAAGATGACTCATCACAAAATAGCCACCAAGGCAATGTTCAATATTAAAATCCATGAACTCACATAAAGACAAAAAGTTTCATTTTATCATGACCTCCCACTGTTTTCCCAATCCCCAAGCCCCTGAGCTGCTCCATCCCTGCCATCTATACCCCATTCACAGCTGGAGACCCGTGAGCCGAAAAATACAGCATGATGTAAAAAAGCAAAAGGTAGTAATTAATATTTTATTTGGTACATTTTAAAGGCTTTATCGATGCGATCAGCTTTAATTTTACGAGACAGATGTGTCTTGACTTCTAACTGGAGTAATGTGGTCTGAGCAAGCAATTAATTGACATTCATTAACATTTGAAAGCATGCAAACTATTTTACAGTATTTGAAGAGCGAAAGAGCTTGCCTGCAAACCGCATAGCCAGAGTATCCCATGATTTAATGGAACTTCTTAAAATTCCATGAAGCGCAAGACTCTAATCAAGCTTTAAATAATATCTCAAAAAACAGCCATTGAAGTGGAGCTAAAATATATTGAAAATGAATCAATTGAAAATTAAGGCAGTTGGGAAAAAAAAAGGCAAGGCTAATATGCTCTAATGGAAGCCATTACCCTATCGAATGTGTGTCTCCATGTTTAATGGTTTCATTTTCATTCAGGGAATGTTTCATTGTGTTTTGCAGAAAACAAAAGCATATTTTAACCTGTTACACACCATTTCACTCCATTTAAGATTGTTGTCTTTAATTTCTGATTTATTCTGAAATAAAACAAGTGTGAAAGAGGTCACTGACTGCCTTTATTCAGACCTAGATGGAAGAAATGGAATTATGAACAAGCTTTGATAACTGTAATAATAATAATAAAAATAATACATGCAAAAATAACTTGGGAACAGCAAATTAAGTAAGACATTTAAATCAACAAATAAATAATTAAGATGTTGTCACTTTCTAATGTGTCTGCACATCAGTATTTCACGACTGATTTATTTTCAATTCTGTCCCTTCTCTTTTATTTTTTTTTACTATTATTTTAAATATAGTTGTTTGTCAGGTAGATTAAGTGCATCTGTCATGTTTTTACATATAACAAACTGTTATCTTGTTTTGCTCTTTGGAGGGCAAAAATATCTCAGGACTTTCCTAGCAATTAGAAGAGACTTTGAAATTGTTTAATTAAAGCTCTTTGATGATCAAATTATTGGTGGGAACATAAAAAAACATCTAAAACGAAACACACATTTGACAGATAAATGAGTCCAGATTCATGAATTAAATATATACTCTCACATTAGAGTTCCGTCAAACAGGAGTTCAAGATATATTACAACTGAAGAACAGTAACCAGTAAACCGACAAATGCTACTTTCAGTCAGTAATTTTAGATTATAACCACTGTTTTCTCTCTCTCTCTCTCTCTCTCTCTCTCTCTCTCTCTCTCTCTTGTTTTTAAATCAGTAGCAGAAGTAATTAATATAAAATCAATCAAAATAAACGTAAAATAAATGTGGTAGAAAACACAAACAATTACAACTTGAATGTCAAACATTAAAAAGAATAGGCTGTTGACACAAAAAGGGTACAAAATAGAGCTTAATAAAATATTTTCAATGAATGGTCAGTGAAAAGTAAAGCTTTACACTTTGCAAATGTTGTTTGTCCAGATCGGGTGGTCAAATTAAATATAATATGTGCTGTTTTATTTTACATTTATTTTATATAATGTTTACAATTTTGCAACCCTTTTACCAAAATATGGGAGATGGTTGAACGGTAAAATTTGATATTTTATAGCATGAAAGCTGATAACATAACATTCTTATAACATAAAATTCCTCATAATGGGTAACAGTTTTGCATATTTATCTTAGCAGTTACTCAAGGTTAGCTACTGTAGTTTGGGACCAAATGTTGATTTGTTTCATTGTTATTATGTGAACTTTGAAACAGCTACTTTTTATGCAATGCAATAGAAATGTTGCAGATAATCATTTTTCCAGTTCATTTCATGATTATTTCTCAGTACACAAGCTCTTATTTACACATTACTGGACATTATTGTGAATTTCTTAATGACTGTAAAACTAGACTTGTTTTGTTTGTTTGTCCGTCATTTTAATACATGATTCAGTGTAATATTTCATGAAAGTACACAGTTAAAAGTTATTTGTTGTATGGTATTGTGTAAAAGCATTAAGAGTGAACAGAAACTAATTTTACTTCATGTTAGGTTGAAGGCTTTTTATCTGGTGCAAGCGTTGAAATGTTAATCAGCTGGTGATAAGCACTAAGACCTGCTGTACGGCAGCTGTCACTGTCTGAGGAGGCGGAGCTAAGCCTCGCTCACTTTAGATTCATGGGCAGCAATGGAGGCAGAGGATTCACTGAACCATGACAGCAAAGAGGGTGGCAACCAGAATTTGTGAGAAAGGAATGATGGGAATGGAGAAACTCATCTCTCTTCAGGAGATTATTTTCAAGAACTACCAACAAGATGTTCAGAAGTTCCTATAGATATGCTCTGACATGCAGGTCTACGTGTATTTGTTTGTGGTTACTTTGCTGGAGGAGGAAACTGAATATGTAAAAAAGCTTTCCTTTTAGGATGTGGGATAGAGTTGATGAAATTTAGGTCATTTCTGCTGTTCCATTCATTTGCACACCTATCACATATTGGCTGAAATATTAAACTTTTAAAAATACTGGTAAGTTCATGGCAATAACTGATTTTTTTTTTTTTAAATCTGTATCATTTTGTGATACAGTACAAATATTTTCTGAAAAAAAGTATCAAAATTGTATGCTTTTTTATGATTTTATGCTTAAATTTGTGAGAACAGTAAAGTAGGTAACACTTTGTTTTTCAGTGTTACACGTTACATGTAGTTACTATAGCAGTTACAATATATTGTGCTTAATTACATGCAACTAAATAAACCACAGCCCAATCCTAACCCTAACATTTAGCTAATTGTTATAAGATAGTACTTAAATGTATAATTTCACTGTAACACAAACATATTAAAATGTAACTGAAAAAACAAATATAAAGAGAACTTCATTAAAAGAGAAAACTAGATTATTTTTCTTACCCCACTGGCAGATATTTCTTAATTTAAAGCAAAAACACTTAATTTTCGATACACTTTTCAGAAAACAAATCTTAAAATCTTAAGTCATTTTGCTTCTTAAGTAAGTGTATCTTGATTTAACAATGTTTAGATATTTGTACTGTAAATTGTACTTTTGAAGTCATACTATATCACAAATAAGTGAACACAGGTGTGATTTTTAAAGAATTTGTTTAATTCTGTGTAATATAGTTGGCTTGTCTTGCTTTAAAACATTTCAAACTGTTTTATAAAACTGCTAGTAAAATATCCATTCATAGACAAACTTACACCTTTATATAAGCTAACCTTCAACCACCTGTCATATAGAAACCACTCTTCACTGTCTAATAAATTCCCAATGGATTACATTAAATCTCCTCCTACATTTTTTCCCCTTGTTGAATGTACTATTTCACTCAGAGAAAAAGAAAAAGTCACATTACAGAAGTCAAACTGGTTCTGAGTGCTATTTCATGATGACAGATAAACAAAAAAAGTATGTGAAATATGTGAAATATTAAATATAAAATCTCTTCAAGCACTTGGATGGAATTAAAGCTCAGCTTTTAACCTTGTGTCTGGTACATTATGGAGGTCATGAAATATATGAAATGGATATCACTCTCTCAGCACACTTTAGCATCTTACCGTCACTACCAGGAAGATCTAACAATACTGACGCTGAGACTTCCTGCACTTCAGCATGTTCACTGTGTGCCACAAAACCACGGCAAACTAATTTGAGGACATAAGCAAAAATATGCTTTCTAAAAGAGATTCCTAATAATAATAATAATACATTGCAGACAGTTATCTAAATTGTCTAAAATGCAGTGGTGGACGAAGTGCACAAATCAAGTACTTGAGTAAAAGTACAGATACGTATAATAAAATATTACTCAAGTCAAAGTATTTAGTGCTGCTTTTCAATTTCACTTGAGTAAAAGTACAAAAGTTCTTGATTTTTAATGTACTTAAGTAAAAAGGTACTGATTTATTTTGTAATTTTATATAGACCACTGATATAATTTAATTTTATATTATATATTTTATATAATCCTATTGCTCAACAATAATTATGAATGATTATGAATTGTCAGCATTAGTCAGTATGGATGGAAGATTAGTGGATGCAGATACATAATATGTAATGTTTGTTGACAAACAATAAAAACAGACAAAACATATAGGGCTAAGTACAGGTGCTGGTCATATAATTAGAATATCATCAAAAAGTTGATTTATTTCACTAATTCCATTCAAAAAGTGAAACTTGTATATTATATTCATTCATTACTCACAGACTGATATATTTTAAATATTTGTTTCTTTTAATTTTGATGATTATAACTAACAACTAAGGAAAATCCCAAATTCAGTATCTCAGAACATTAGAATATTGTGAATTGTACATACAATTTTAAGAAATTGCTACAGCAGCGGAGGAGATGAACGTACATGCGTTATTTTAATTTGTGTTAGAGCTGCACGATTCCGGATAAAATGAGAACCAAGATTTTTTTTTTCTTTCAAATAGAGATCATCTTACTTTTCGCCATCAGTCGCATGCGCACTCAGAGCATCCCCCAGTTCTTGGCTAAATTTCAGTCAGATTTGTAAATTCAGTTCAATGGAGACTCGCTCTGAACGGATCATTGAATCAGCGAGTTGTTGATTCAACAGCGGCTACAATACGATCAGTCCAATTCGTGAATGAATTGTTTGATGTGATCTGTGAATTTAACAGGACGATTGAAAATTCGCTTTTGCGTTTCTGATGAGTAACGATATGTTTTATGAAATGTAGAGGAGTAAAAAGTATGATCTTGCTTTGGAATGTAGTGAAGTAAAAGTAAAAGTAGCTCAAAAAAAAAAAATGCTTGAAAAATTTACTTAAGTAAGTTAAAATACTTCGTTACTGTCCACCAATGCTAAAATGTATGTGTGCACTTTACACACAAATACCTATGAATACAGATGAGATCCGCCTTTGTTGCAATATGACTAAAAGACAAAAATTATAATGAATAATTAAAAACAACAATACCATTTTTGTGCCAAACTATGACATCAATATTCAACAGAAGCTGAATAAACAACAGTTGTTCTTTTTGTGCATGCATCTGGATACTTTAGCATCAGAACAACCCACTACAACAGATACAGATGCTCTGACATGCAGAAATGTAAGTGCTAAACTAACAGCAGTTATTCAGCAGTCTGTAAGCATTGTGAGAAAGTATGTTCTTTCGACACTGGAGAAGGTTACAGGGATAGAACAGAATCTCAAAAGTACTGGAGGGAAAAAAAAGAAAAGGAAAAAAAAAATCACCTGTGGGCTTCCGTTAGACAAAGACCTGTCGCTCTTCCTAAACATGATATAGGTGGCAGTCGTAGCCTGAGGGCATGTGGTTTTAATATTTAATATTTAATTTAATAGCATGAGTCGTGCTTGGCGCGTGTGTCCTTCAATGCAATGAAGGACACAAGCTCTCAGCATGTTCTTATGATGAACCTGTCATATTTATGTTCACTCTCTGTATCTTCACCTTATAATTATTGATGAGAGGATGCATGTCGACGTTTGCTCACCCTCACGTTCCAAACCCACATGACTAAACATATTGCGAAAGTATATGATTAATATATAGCTCAAGTTTTTCTTTCTTTTATATACTGAAGATACTGATTTAGATCCATCACAGATTCATTTGTGTTGCAGAAGTTTAGATACTCTGTTATATATAAAAAAAAAAAAACTCATTGAATAAAGTCATGTTTTATAAGTGATGATAAAATTTTTGGTTTTCTTTCATTTACAATTAATATATTGTAACTGTCCAAAAATGTTAATTATGTTAACAAATTATACATCTTTAAAAGGGTCTACATTGTGCGTTTTACGATACAAATGCTCCAGCAAGAGTAATGTTGCAAAAAAAATTTGTGTTGGGAGTACAAATAAAAACATGCAAAATCAGAAAGGGACTCTTATGAAATATCGATCACGAGATGAATCCGATCTGTTTAAAGGTAGGTTTAAATACTTAACTTTCAAAGACACAAAATGTAAATTTTTGTACATTTAGAAAGGTGCTGAAATGTACAATATTGACGTATTAATAGCACTAAAATGTAAAAATACATACATACAAAAATATTTACGATTATTCATTTCATAAAGATATATGTATAATTTATAATTTCCCTTTTATCGTTTTGTAGATAAATGTAAGATCCCTAAACCCCATCCCAAGCCTAAACACACCCATTTTATACAGAATGTTAAAAGAATAAAACATGGTAAATGTGTAGGAAAATGACAATTTTAGTAAAAGTGTAACATTAAAACAATATTTTGAGCCACTAATCCTACACGTACCCCTAAACCCGCTCATATCCTTAAAACGAATTACTTTTATAAATAAAAGAATGACAGACAAACAAGCGTGATCACAATAATTTAGTTATTGTTCATCTATTGTTTATTTATTTATTTTATTTTTCATGGAGTACTGAGCAGAATTTAAATTATTAATCCATGGAAATATGAATCCGGGACATCTCTCCGTGATATTGCGCACTCATTTCAAACGTTAATCCACTGAAACAAGGCATGTCGGAATCTGTGACGAAGCAGGTGAGAACCAATGAGCGTTCGATATCCGTCCTGTAAACCATGTCATAACGCTTCTCGAGGGCGCAACTTTGAAATTTGAATCATAATGAGTGCGGGCTTTGACTGTGACGGTCGCTGATGAGAATGAAGATGAAGATTCTAAAGATTTAGAGTACAGCGGACAAATAAAATTGATATGATTTGTGAATTTATGTCATACTTTGGTACATCTCGTGGTTAGTTTTTTTTTTTTTTTTTTACCATATTTGTTACATTTAAAATACATACCAATGGAATCAAACTACCAGTCAAGTCATACATCCAGGCCAGCAGGTATTTAGTGGTTTCGCACATTTAAGAGGTTTGTCTTCACCCCCTAGGAGGGAGCAGTCTCTGACAGTGACTAGTGTTTGCTTTCAGCTCAGTAGTGATGTGAGAAATCGATGGTTGTGCTGATCACTTCACCTTCACTAGAGCAGGCTGTTCAATCGATGCGTTTGATGTCAGGACTGGGATGAACTGAGTCAAGTGGAGAGTGGAGTTGATCTTATTTCTGTCTCTATTGGGTTACAGGGAGATGCAGGGAGCCAGAGGAAGACAAAGGGAGGTCACTGGCTGAGCTGACTGTGATGAATTACAAGAACAACACTTCTAGATTTGTGGAGAGTGAACTTGAATTGTTTGGTCACTAGCCGTAAATGTGTCGAAATCATAGCTCTATCTTTGGAAAGTTTGTGGAACTTCAGGGTTTAACTTTAAGTTTAAATACTAGGGATATGCAAAACTAGCTGTTTGGTTTTCTGAATGAACGGTTTTTGTGATGTTTTCTTAGTTAGCAATAGCATTGATAGATATTGTCACCTGATGCTCCAAGCTGGCTGCATGTTTCTTCATTCAAGTCAATTCACTGAAAAATAAGTGTATTGGATTTATATAATCAATGATTTAAGTTAGGCAAACATTTTTTTTTCAAGTGCTCTGCAATAAGTTATTTTTAAGAGAACCAATTACATAGTCTGGAAGTGATTTTGTATGATTTGTATGGTCTATAAATAAGAATTCATTTTGTTTCATATATTTTCTCATAACTGAACTAGAATAGTGTGTATTCATATTATAACACTAAGCAACATTAACACATTCTTTACCCAATACCCATTGTCAGCCTAAAGAGCCACTCTTCACCACAATAGTAATTGAAACATCTTAATTGAAAGTTAAACTCTATCAAGTTTCCTCTTTTTTCATCTTGCCGAAAAACACTTAAAATAATATTTAATTTCAACATTTCCTAAATAAATCCCTTCCAAAGCATGCTAGGAACTACCATTTTAGTAATGATCAAAAATCATTCTCAAGTACTCGGTTTTTTCACATTTGACCTTATTTTAATTTAGTCTATTTTTAGAGATTTGTATGAATTGAAAGCAAAGAAATTAAGTTTAGAAGAAAAATGCTGTTGTGTAGCTCACAAATAACCAGTGTTGGTGGTCATTTAGAAGTGTCCATGTACTGTATTTTGTCAAAATACTGTTTTTTTCTACCAAAATGCAGCTCATATTTCATTATAGTACGTTTTGCTTCAGTTTTTATGGTGCAACCAGAATATCTTGGCAGATCCTGAATGATAAGTACAGCTGATATGATTTGCTTTGCGCAATTTCCCGTCTTGCAGACCGGTTCTGAAGAATACAGCAGACTACTACAATATGGCATTCTTTACTAGAACTGTTAGACACCTGGCTAGAACAGTCTAGACACCTAAATCTGCTCTTTAAAAGCCCTAAGGAGTGCTTGTCTATGCCATGCATCTGGATAGATGCCCCGTTATAACACTCTTTCCAGACATGATCATAAAAAGTACACAAACATATCTTTTAATTAAAATTACCTTTACTTCTTGCTATCCATAAGCAGTAAAAGTGGAAAGTTAATTGAACCAGGCAAATACTGCTGAGTTTTGCTGAGTTTTGTAAATGACGCATAATCTATAATGAGCCTAATTTCCATAGAAAGGAGTTGTGTTTGCGAAGAGTAACAATGAGTTGATTTAAATACCTGCAGTGAATTTAGGGCCCAGTTAAATTGGATTGTGAGTGGTTAGTAAATAAGATGCAGATTTTTTGAAACACTGAAAAAGTATGCACAAAAGTGGTACAACTATTTAGGGAATGTGTTTGGATCTACCAACTTTAATACCTTTGGAGACATCTGATTCTCCCCGCTTCGAAGAATAATCCCGCTTCTAAATAAAAGACTGTTTCATCAGTTTCTCACAATATGGGCAGACCTCATTAACCTCTCATAATTAAGAATTGCTGACACCATTTACTCCTCGAGTATGAATGGAATGAATCTTTATTAAGTGTCATAAACTGTGAAATGCTGCAGCATTAACCTTTTGAGTATAGTTTTCTAAAGTTATCCAACAAAGACACCATGAATGCTGATTACTGCCTGGATAAGCTTAGTAAACACAATAGCACCAACCTGTTTACCACAGGTCCCTTGGGGTCCAGGGAAATATCTGTTTTAAATGAAGTGGGATTAGTTAAACCTTCATCAGAGGCTTATTACAAAGGTCTTATGGGTATAAACCTACACGAGAAGACTGTTTCACCAGGTATTTAGCCCTCATCATTACCGTCAGCTTTAAATCTGCTTATGGGGCTGGGGAATGAACCTTAGAAAGAAAGCTTAACTCGCAGACTCCATTCAGATTTAATATATCATGCAAACAGTCGCTCAATACACAGTCTTCAGTAATATTAGGCTAGACTATTCCGCTAAAACAAGACACACAACAGCAGAGACCGGAAAACTCATGCATACTGTATACACTCTGACACATAGAGTTGAGTGTATAGAGACAAACTGACTGGAAAAATCAGAAGATTTCCATTTGAAACGGAAAGAGTAAAGACCTACTTTCTCTGGAATTATGGCCATAATAAACATAAAATTTTCAGACACAGAGACAGACAAATCTCAGCCAATATTTTTCATATTGAACATTATTTTGCCATGACTTAAAAAATCATGACTATTATCTAAGCATCTGGTTACGTGTTGCTTTCACAGATTTGAATCTAAAAAATCTTCAGACTTAAATCAAAAATGTGTGTGTATGTGTGTGTATAAACACTTTTGCTAGAATACAAATTGTGGAAAAACACTTCAAACAGCAAATAAGAATGACATGGTTTTCTTATAATTTCAGCAAAAACCAGATGTTATCCCATTTCAGCTTCTCAACAAATTATTATTATGATTAAATGATGATAATAATAATAATCATCATAATGTGCATTATTATTATTATTAGTAGTAGTAGTAGTAGTATCATTATTATCATTTATGTGCAACGAAGAATGAAATGAGAGATTTTTGTTTTTTGTTTTTACTTTTACAGAGATGCAGAGAAAAATTATTAGACTCAGAACTTTAAATTCTTTCTGAGGAATTTATCCAGCTTAACCTGACAATCTTTAACCAGACAATCTGCCTCTGCTAATTATCCCAAATTGGCTTGTTATTTTATAAACACAATATACAATCTGATTATCTCATTCTCTCTGTTTTTATTACCTAATGTATTTCTGAAATTAGATAATAAACTTTATTAATCAAAGGATTGAAAACGGAGATAATTAGATTCCCATCACTGAATGGTTATATCAGATCAATTCCAAATATTTTCACATTTTTAATTATAATTTTGATTAATAATTGAAATGATTGATCCACACCTATTGTTTATGTAAATATTTTATTCAAATAGTTGTTTTTAAAACATATTAGTTTCTAACAATTAAAATAATAAAATATCAATCAATTTAAAACGTATATTTTATTTATTAAATTATTCCTTCATTATCACACTATGCCCAAAACATTTAATTAGTTAATACATAATTCATAATTGAAGCAAATACTAATTTTAGAAACATATAAAATGAATAAGATATTACGCTACCATTTTATATATGTATCAAAAGTGGCAAAATCTGCAGCACAGAAGAAACATTTGTAACTTTCCTATCACATTATCCTGCTGACTCAGGGTGGGAGACGCCCCCGGATCTTTCATCTCTCTTATTGACACCAGCAGGGACTAATGGCTCTACACTGAGGGCTGCGTGGCCCAGCGTCCATCAGGAGGTGTACTAACATCCATAAATGGCTTTCAGAATTACTCCAAACGTGGATGAGCGATGTTTAGATAATAGACCGAGATGGATTAGCATGCAGATAAATATTTCAACACTTTGGCTTTGTTTATTGATTGAGTCAGTAATTTCCACTTCAGCTCAAATGAAGGCGGTTCCAGACTGTCGAGACCGATGTCTTCCTCATGTCTCTCAGCCTGTGAACCCTGGGCTAAAAAATTAACAACTTCTCAATGGAGTTTTCTGCTAAAGCAGCAGTAATGTACCTGGTCTGGCTATTTCCCAAGCGCCGTCTGGAACCTTGAGCGTAGCATAATGCAGTTTAAACAATATAACAATGTCAGTTTGCAAGTTTATTATGTCATTTTACATTTTTTTTAAAGCAATGTTTACATTGTTGGTGCTTGAAGCCTGGCTGAACAAACAAAACTTTTCTGTCCAGCAGTTATGAGGCTAAATGTTCATAGTTAAATGCAATCAGACTTTTGAGAAACAGGCTAATGGTCAGCACATTTATTTGAGGCCACATCCCATACAAGTCTCACTAAAAGTACTGAGACAGTTAGAGGAAAAAGCAATCCGCAGACGTGCTAATTAATGCTGAAAGACTTTCCTCTGGCCTGGCGCCTCTCGTGCCGTCCACGATGAGACCATCACGTTTATTTCTGAATACCTTAATATCTCCTTAAGTGATCAATAATGTGCATCATCATAAATCACGCCATGGCTGCAAAGCTGTTATTCCAAAAGTCAATACCAAACTTGGGAGCAACTAATGGCAGGATTTGGTCTGGTTCCCTGTGGGAAAGGCAACAGAAGAAAAAAAAAAAAAGATTCATGCGTACAGTATGGCATGACTTTTCACATCTCAGCAAAGGTAGTCAACGAGCTTATGCAGCCTTTGAGAGCCGCTCTGATAGAGTCTCATCTTTCAGACAGTATGGCGACTGAACAAATCTTTGAGATAAGTGTGCTGTTGAAGCTCTCACTTTAAATTATGGGCTGGCATGTGAGAACAAATTAACAGGATTGCAGCTAGCATAACTATGTTTTTAACCTGTTAGCATACCCGCTTGTGGTACACTTACCTTTCAAAAGAGGCCTTAGTTAAACGTCTACATTTGTAATAACACTGTAATTACATCCTTTTTATTTATCCCTCAATGGGAATCACAGTTAGAAAAAAAAATAATACATTTATATTTTACATATATTTAAGGCTAAAATCATTTTCCAAAAGTAATTTTCTACATCTGACTTTTGAACTTTTTTTTTAATGGTTTTGTCATTTATAACTGACATTGTCCTGTTAGGGTAATTAATTTTTGGAAAATTTGGCAATACGGCACACACATTAAAATGCATTTTATCTGAAAAGTAGTGAAAAGGGCTTAGTGTTTCAAAAAAAAAAAAAAAACATTAAAAAGTTTTATTAACATTCCTTTTCAGCTTGTGCTACTACATTTAATAGGGTATATGTCAAACATCACATGACCAAACTGAAAAAATGGTCTCATTGCATCTGCTCATCAGAGAAAGTGTTAACAGCAGTGTGAACTGACGGCATATCTATGGACTTTTAAGGTAATCTGCGAAACTATTGTAATAGGTGTTTTATTAATTAAATATCTAAACGTTAGTGTGAAGAAGAAAAAGAAAAAAAAAGCTTTTAGATATCAATCTGCTTATGCGAGGGACATCAGTTATGCTCATATTTGCCCACTTCTTTTAAGTTATCTTGAATAAAACAGCTAATTTTTTTTTTCATGAGGCACATACAAAAGACCTAAACCGGAAGCGGAATCTGTTTCACAGAATAGGGAAGTTAAATTGCTCATAACCCCTATTTGGAACTCATGTGTGAAAATGTCAAAAACTTGACACAAATTCAGATGCAACTTCACTGCCTGGAAAATAGTGAAACCATGTCTTAGCGTTTCAAAATAAAAATACATAAATAAATAAAAAAATTTAAAACAACCTTTAATGTTGTTTCTTTCTTGGAATTACAAATTACAAATCAATGATTGTAGCATGAGAGAAAATAAACAAGACTCTTCTTTTTCAGTGTAGCCCACTCTTTCCATGCGTAACTTGATCTTGACCTGATTAGTCATCATTATTGGAGCATCCCTGATTGTTATTGTTAGGCCAACCGGCACTGGCATTTTTTCTAACCTCTATTCTTGATGTATGGATCACGTCTTGCATAGGATAATGTATCCAAATACCTGACTTCCAACATCTATGACTTATATTCTCTGCCATCACTCTGCCATCACTGCCATCCAGGGCCGCCCCAAATATGAGGCGGGGCTCAGTGTGAGGTAGCGGAAATGGTCCCGCCCACAGTCCGTTCGCGATCGCATTCCGTAGGTGGACCCCCCTCAGTCCCATGTGATCGTCCCGGCTGCTCCACCCTAAGGACGGCCCGGAGTTTCTCAGCTGACGTTTACGGCCCTCCTTGTTCTTCATCTTCTTCCTTTCTCACTTCTTATTTTCTGATGCACTGCCTTCACTATCATCAATACTTTCTGGATAAGTTAGATTTTGCTCTCTGTCTTCTGTACTACTTACTAACATAAACGCAAAACACAGGCAAAAAGGCTATTATACCAGTCTGCCAGTAATGAACAATAGTGCTGCTATACAGAAAAAAAATCCATCCCCTACAGGACTTTTTTTTTTGGCATTTGAGTTATTGAATTTACAAAATGTGCATTAAAAATGGCCAAACACTTTAGAAAACACTGATACAATGAATCTATTTTTCATTTAATTTATATGCGTTTTCTAGTCCAAAAAGAACTCACAGTGGAGCCTTGACAGCATGTGACTGAACATGTACTCATGTCTCCTTCAGGTCCTTGTTGCCAAAAATGTCAAGCATGTGGCACATGGATTTCCTTTTTGGATCCATGGACTTTTTTTTTTTTTTTTTTTTTTGGCTGGAGGGGATGTTATATGATAATACTAAAATGTATTATTATTATTTTTTTGCTTGAATGTTATTATTGTATCTTAAATGTGATTTTCTATAAATATATTAAGCATTTTATATATATATAAGACTGTTTTCACAAACCTATTTTTATGCCACCAAAAGAAAAAAAAAAGTAAAGAGTAATCACATATATTTGCAATTGCAAATGAATTGAAATACAAATTTTACAAAAGAATTACATTTTAGGGTGATCTTTTAAAATACATAAATTGTGTGTAATTGTGTGTAAAGAGGGATAGCTCAGAGACTAAGCTGTTTTTTGATGAAATACAATTCATGAAAAAAGGTCATTTATTTATTTTTTTTAGCTCAATTTTTCTTAGATGTAGTTTTTTATCAGAAGAAATGTTGGATCCGTGCCCTTTGTTGAACACATGCTCAGATGGACTTTATCGCGTTCCAGAACACCTGTTCTCAGATCATGCTGTGAAATCATACTTCACAGCGGCTGACAAGCGTGACATTCTCGGAAACAATGCTACAATGTAAGTAATGACTTTTACATTTCTGCCAGTCCATCAGATGAGACACAAAAAGCTCTGATGTCAAAAGCAAACCAGCACTGAAATGGCAAAAGCATCTTAAATTAATATCCATGTATTCAGTCTCATTACACTACACCAAATGTATTGTCAGTCATTTTGAGCACTTTTGACAACATCTGAAAAACAATTTAAAATAGAGTGAAGACTTGAAGGATGAGTGTGTGCGTGTGTGTTTCAGGAGGAGGGTGCTAAATAACAGGCTCAGTTTGACAGTCAGAGATGCTACAGGTTGACAGGCATCTCACTCCTGGTCAGTGCTGCATGGGGAGGTGTGTTTGTGTGTGTGTGTGTGTGTTTGAAGAGGACAGGCTCGGGGTGTTTTGACTAATAGGAATCCAGGGCACAGCGATTCCGGCATCCAGAGCAGACAGTCGAAATCTCTGGGCAGTTAGTCTGTGCAGCCTCTCAAAGATTTTCCTGTCAGATTAGCTCTATAAAAGCTGAAAGGTTTTCAATAGAACACAAGCTCCCTTCATGGGATTTTAAAAACGGTGTCTTAATGTGGCAACTAGTGTATCACTAATTGAATAAATACATTAATAAATAAAATATTAAATATCTCTACAAAACTGAAGTGTGAGGAGCTAAATTGTACTATAACTTTGGCCATTAAAGACTCTCTCTCTCTCTCTCTCTCTCTCTCTCTATACATACATATATATATATATATAATGAATATAAATATTATGTTTTACTTTAAGCAATAAAACAAAAATATTTAATAATAAAAATAGAGAATACATTTTTATGACACTTTTATTTTACTTAGACAATATTACGTTTTTTGTAATGGTAATTAAAAAATTACGTATATTTAAAGTAAAATTTTATGATCATTACAAAATAATTTTTGTTTACATTTACATTTAGTAAATTCTAAAATTAACCAGTTAGTATAGAACAATACACATAGCAAGTTTTTTTAATTTTTTATAAAAAAATACATATAAAAAATTGGAACACTTTGGTATAGGGAACACATATAAACTATTAACTAATAAATGCCTAATTTACTGTTTATTAATAGTTTGTAAGGTAGTTGTTAAGTTTAGGTTTTGGGTAGGATTAAGAATGTAGAATAAGGGCATGCAGAATAAGGCATTAATATGTGCATTAATAAGTACTAATAAGAACTAATAAATAGCCAATATTCTGATAATGTGCATGCTAATTAGCAACTAGTTAAAGAACCCTAAAATAAGCTGTTACCAAATATTAAAATAAACTGTTAATATATATATATATATATATTAAAAATAGATAAGATAGAAATAGAATTGTAAGTTTTAGTATAAATGAGAGGTGACAAAAAGATGTCTTTAGCTGTTTCCTGTTAAAGAATAAAGGCTAAATCCAGGTAAAGTGGTGCCAAAAGATGCCTGTAACAAAGTTCTTAAGAACGGGAAGAAGGAGGCGGGAACCGGCGAACATTCAACAACTTTTTAATAATAAAATAAACAAACAATGAAATGAAAGTAGAAGGGCGGCAGTTCCTCACGGCGACTGCCGCCCACACAAACAAAATAAAACACAACACAAATTCCAAGCCTGGTCCTCTCTCGTCCTTCACTGTTGTCGCTCCTCTTTTATGCTTCCGGAGCTCCTCCGTGAGAGATACGAGACCGGTGCGCCTAGCAGCTGAAGCTCGTTATCTCTCGCGTCACTGGCCTCGCGCCGTTCCCTCACGGCTCTCGCCCGCCCTGCTCGTCACAATGCCGTTCACTCAGATTCTGGAAGCCACCTAAGTCTTAAGTGGTGAGTTTAGGTATGCAGGTGCAGAGCAAGTGGTCATTCTATAGGCAAACGTCAGTGCCTCGAATTTGATGCAAGTGGCTATTGGCAACCAGTGCAAATTGTTGAAGAGGTGTGACGTTCATTAAAGACCATTATAGAAGAGTGGTGTGACATTCAATAAAGTTGCAGAAGTTTGACAGAACATACTGGAAGACCTGCCAAGAGATCATTACAATAGTCCAGTCTGGATAGAACAAGAGCTTGGACAAGGAGTTGTGCAGCATTAAGGGCATGATCTTCCTAATGTTGTATAAGGTAAATCTCCAGAACCAGGCCATTATTGCAGTATGGTCTATGAAGTTTAACTGATCATCAGTCACAACTCCGAGGTTCCTGGCTGTCCTAGCTGAATGGAGAAGCTGTGATGAAGTGTTGGGTTGGCCGAGATCACAAGCAATTCTGTCTTTGCCAGGGTGAGTTGAAGGTGGTGGTCCTTCATCCATTCCAAAATGTCTGTCAGGCAGGCTGAAATGTGAGCAGCTGCCGTCGGATCATCTTACTGGAATGAGAGGTAGAGTTGTGTGTCATCAGCATAGCAGTGATAGGAAAAGCCATGTTTCTGAATGACAGATCCTAGTGATACAATGTAGATGGAGAAGAGAAGCAGTCCAAGCACTGAGCCCTGAGGCACCCCGGGAGCTAGATGTTGCGACTTAGACATCTCACCCCTCCAAGACACCCTGAAGGACCTACCTGAGAGGAAGACTTGAACCACTGGACTGCAGTTACTGAGATGCCCATTGTCATGAGGGTTGACAGTGTACTCTGTACAGCAACAGTTTACATAGTAAAGTAACCATTTACACTGTTTTGTCAAGTTACGTTAATGAAAAGTCACATCAGGTAGAAATATCACTGTTCGACAACAACTACCCATATTCATGTTTTACAGTATGTAGCCACAAGGAACACATGACCTAGCTATCATATCCAACCTGGTATAGTCCAGTGCCAACACAATCCATAGACCACAATCAAACACCTAAAAAAGTGGATGAATAAAATCTTGCAAATCACTATCAGCAGTCATATCCTAGAGTCACACCTTGAACAGAGCGCTGCAGGTCTGCCTGGTGTGTGGTTCCTCTGAGGGGAACCCAAGTCCCTCTATAGGGATCTATTAGACAGGCCAGCACTCACACCACTGTTCTCAATTGTCACGGAGGCCTTTGCCGAGGGGAAAATAGAACCATTTACTCAGGATAGCCTGCGGACATTTTCTTCTTCTTCTCTTTTCTTTCACCCTTTCTCTATTTCTCTGCCTCAGTACTCCCTGGAGAGTGAAATGAACGTTTTTTTGGCATGTGGAAGCTTTTCCTGTGGTCACAAGTTTGAGAGAGGGAATTTTCACAGAATTTAAACTCACCATGAATAATTTTCCAGTAGTCATTAATTTATAAAGTTGTCTTATATCAAACTACAGTGTGGTCATAGTTTTTACGGGTAAAACTTTACAATAAGGTTTGTTAACATCAGTTAATGCATTGAAAAATGTACAGCATTTATTAACCTAAATGAATGTTAGGTAATAAAAATGTTCATGTTTAAGTTAGTGTAAAGTGCATTGACTATGTTAACAGAAACAAACTTTGATCTTAAAAATGTGTTAGTAAATGTTGAGATTAAAAATTAGCTAAGATTAATAAATCAATGAATAAATGCATGAATAAAGTCATTCATGTTAACTAGTGTTGGAAAGTAATGTTAATAAATGAAATTATTACACTGTTTAGAAGTAACTTCACTTTTTCCTCTAACATATCTAACATATTTTGTGTTTTTAAAGTCCGACAAATCTCTGGATTAGTAATTGAATTAGACAGTTGGGTTTAGCTCAAATCCTTCTTTGGCTGATTTTGTGGCTGCTCTGTAATCTGTAGAATCAGGAGGAGGGTTTCAGACTTCATTTGTGTGGTAAAATCACTGCCGCCACTCCTGGCCCTAGAGACCACAGGTCTGTCTCAAGTAGAATCTGGAGGCACAGACTGTAAGTGCTGTTTCTTCTGTTTCTTATGAGGAGAAGGGCATAATTCAAAATGTCACATGTGTTCATGGGCCACTTCAGTGGATTTATCACAAATGGTTTCTGAATTCCTCTAATATCAGCACCCTAATCTCTAGTACTTTAATATGAACTGCACCAGCAGTGCCCTTCCTCTGAAATCTTCTTACTCTTCGCTGAGTGCCTGTCAGAGGGGTTGCAGAGGAAGCTGGTGCGGGGCAGGCAGATTATCGCTGTACACAAAAAATTAAGTGCTCGGATACCAGTTATATAAGATAACATTCAGTGCAAATAAAGACTGCAAGGAACATAGCTTTTATGCCATCCATGAGCCGAACTCAGGCTTAATAATCCAAACGCATCTTGTCTTGCTATCAAGAATCTACCAATAATTTACGGCAAAACAACTTTTTGCGACTTTAATATTCCTTGGAAAGAAGGCAGCGTTAAGTGCGTTTGAGATCTGAAAATAAACAAAGCCAGGGAATTCTCAGATTTTAACTTTAAAGTTGAGCGTTTCAAAGCTCCCGTAATTCTGGTAGTCATAAGACATGCGAGGATAAATTATTTTTGAAGTCATCAGCGGTGTGTTGACATGCCATATTTGAATGTATGCGAATGCTTTAATAGTTACACCAGAGGGGGGAATATTTTCAGGAAATAAAAACTCTACAATACATCTAAGCAGGTTGTACTTAGCTGAACTACATGTATTACTAGCAGTATTACATTCAAGCAAAACACATGCTTTACATACAGGCTTATTCATTTTAAAGGCTCCAAAAACTCCTGTGTAATGAGCTCTAATAAACCGATCTTCACTAATTACAGCAGTAATGAGATGGTAATTTCATCTCTGATATGGCATGCATGAATAAGCAAACGGGAAACACTGGCATACTGGGCAGTGATGGAGAGCTGAGTTCTACAAGCTGGACGGTGCCATATGGAAAAGCCTGTTTGCTTTTGTTATTTATGGACTCATGTCCAAAATGATGGATAAATGAACACAAAAGCTGCAGCCATTTGCATGATTACTTGTATTCACAGCCATCATTACTTTTACAACTATATTTTCTTTCTTTATTATTATTGCTGTAGAAATATAATTTTTATTACTGTACCAGAACAACCAACATTACTGATCATTAAGGTTATTGATATAATTAATATTACTGCTAGGAAGTAATTTCTATTCTGATTAAAATTGTCATTAAATTGTTATTAAGATATGCATGGTAGATTCTTAAGTTGTTAGATATGCTAATCAGGTATATTAACAGTTTTAAGGTATTTAGAGAACAACATATAACATCAGTCAATTTCTTCAATATTCATATATGTCATGGTGTCATAAAGTACAAAACTTCAGCTGTATTGGAAACAGTATGCGTGACATTCAGATGATGAACTTCACATATGTGGATTATAAAAAAGCATGTCAAACCGAAGGTCATTATTTTGCTGAAATTTCAGCAGCTGTTTTCCTTATTTTGTTCCCCTCAAAAAAGAGAGAAGTAATTTATGTACTAATCTTTGTACAGTCAAATTATTTATTACAATTACAAGAAAAACAACAACAACAACAACAGCAAAAAACACAGCCTCAACACTTTGAAATGTAAAACTATGTTGTGCTCAAGCAAAAAAGGTACAAGAGGCTTTTTAGTTTTGAGAATAAAGTCATGGTTAAAGTTTTTAGGCACAGCAAATAGTGTCACAGTATCACATCCTCAAGTGTCTTATTACTTGTCACAAAACAGTTAATAAAATACAATGATGCAATTCATTCTTTTTTATTCTTCAAATAATTTTATCTAGCATTTTGTTAAGTGCCATTTTTTGCAGCATAACTGGAATGCTGCCTTTTTTCTGCCTTTTGATAAAAAGAAAGCAAATGATGTTACGTATATTTAGAAGTGAAGTGGATTAGATGCTTGACAAGTTATTATTTTTTTTAATGGTGCGGTGAGACTCTATAATACAGTTTGTTGTTTTGTTTTGTTTTTTTTATCAGATATAAAACTCAAAAGACCACCAGATCCCCAACAGGATCCATTTGGCAATGAGCAATAGTGAATCCAGTAAACCAGTTTCTTCGCCTCTCAGGATATCTGAATCTAACAGGCCTTGATCTCGACTGTGGCAGCAGCGTGTGGATTGATATGGGTAATGTAGTCAAGGCCAGCTGTTAGCATGAGGAGAATCGCTCGTGTCAAACACACTGACCCCCATTTCCAGCCTAATAATGCAGATCCATCTAGTTTCAGCCCGGCCCTGTGCTTGCATATGGAAAAGGTGTCAAACGCTCAGCAGAAAGCCAGTCTGTCCCCCTGGGCTCTGTCGCATGAACTGTGTGTCACCTACATGTCTACCCCTCAAGTGTGATAACAGATCTGTGTATGATCTCGGAATACTGCCGACTCTTTAGCCCTGTAATGATGGCTGTATGACATTTGCTCCTTGCAGAATATATTGGAATTCATTTTTGGTGAAGAAGCCTTAATGTTTCCTGACATTCACTGGGATTTTCACGAGCTGCGTTTGAGGATTAATTGCGATTTTCTGCTGAGCTGAAAATCCTTATCATGAGCTAAAAAACAGTTTACATTCATATGTCATGGGACTGGTGATGTGCTCCCTTAAACTCACACTGTATTTCTAGTGCTCGCCACAGTCGTATTTGTATTGTTTTAAAATCACAATGCCAGGGAAAAAAATAATGAATAAAAGCTGAAAGTCTCGAGGCTTTTCTTTGAGATGGAGGGAAAAAACTCAGTGATAATATTCTTGTCTGGCTCAGAGGAGATACAGCGGGCGTCTGCGATCCGTCAATGTCAGCCCGAAGACAGAGGAAATGGGCGACGGAAGCGGACGGAATGGCTGAAGTGTGTGATTAAGAGTAATGACTAAAACATTGAGGGAAAAACTCGTCCTAAATCACTCATAAAGTGAGGTGCAATCGCTGCCGTCCCCCAGAACTCCATCAACAGCCAAACGCCTCTGGATTTACCGCCCTGCCTCTCTCAGAAAGGGTGGTCCTTGCGGATGATGGAGGGAACGTTTTCCACAAGCTGTTACCTACAAATAAACATTTCTCTAAAGTAAGTGACACGTGTATTAGAACATATTTCCACCCTTCTTTGGAGTCCCACAATGGCACACTTTGCATCTTAAAACACCCAAGTAAACCCTGGAGGAGCACTGGACGCATTCGGCTGTCAGAGTTTTATTAATAGAAGCTTTATTTATGGCGATGTCACCTCCATGTCAGAATAAATTCACAGGAAAAGATGTCTTAAATTCCCCACATGGCAACGGGGTGACATTGATATCTCCAAGCCAACAGTTACGATTATGACACACACAAATGTTTTAATCGATTCGCTTGCACTTCACACGTTCTCTTAGGTCAGTCTAACTCGAGGGATGTCTCGCGAGTGTCAGATTTGAGACTCAATATGGATTTTATCCTGTAATGGAAATGCTTTTTTGAGGGGAGATAAATTTATATTAAATCCCAATGCAGAATAAAGCCGAGGACATTTTCACTCACTTGTAAAGACCTCTGACATTGTACAGCAGCTCAGCTGTGAGATAACACCTATTTAAATGACAAAAGCACAACGGATTGTGTAATTAAATATTTGTCAGCTAAGATTCACTCCTCCTGCATAATATAATAAGATTTGTTTAGCTAATGCTACACAGTGATGGTGTTTGTAAATGTACTGGAATAAAACGGAACAAAAGGAACAAGATATCAATCAAACCGAAAATACAAAGAGAAACAGCGAATGAAGTCAAAAGAGGTGTTATACCAGGGGAGGTTTCGCCCCTTCAAGTATATTTGTCTTGGGAAAGTGAACTTTGAGTCATCAAAATTCACTGAAATTCCACTTCTGAGCACCAATGCAGCTCTTCTGCCAAACCTGTCAACAGCGGGATGTCAGACAGCTTTTACACAGCGTGTACGGGGCACAGCGTTTGTCAAACAGATCTCTCTCTCCACTTACAGTGGTCATGGAGTCCAGCACCTCGCCCGTCTCATGCCTCCAATCTCTCTCAGCGCCATCCATCACTTCTCCACTCCAAATGGAGGGAACAAAACTTGCTGAAATATTTCAGAGAGGACAAAGGGATCACAAATGCTCCTTGTTGATGAATATGTTGGCTAGGGCTTTCAGTTCCTTACTTCTGGGATATTTGTCCATGCATAAATTTGAAAGTAGATTTTGTTGGTCACAAACACAAAGACTTCTTGTGTTTGGGTTTACTGTTATTTCATTTTCAATCATTTTCTCTTTATTTCATTTAGCAGATGCTCTCTCAAGGGTCATATGTTGGTTAGCATGGTCTAGTTTGCCGGAACTATACCATCTTTCTTTATGTACAAAACTGGCCCTGTAATCAACATGTAAATCATAAATAGTGCGTCATATTACATGTAATTCTATTTGGAGGGCTCTTATAAGAGTGATTGTTTTTTTAGCTGAGGATAATCAGTGCCATCAGCCAATCTGCATTCCCTTTCAGTTGGTCATGTTCGATGCACATGCAGTGGATTTTCCATGAGAGCCCATTTCGTCGGTTCACTTCTGACCGACTGAAAGGGAACAAGGGTTAGATACTTAACCAATACGTTTTCATGACCTCACACTGAAGCTGCTTTAGAGTCATTACTCACACAAAATTTACAGCATACAGATAGTTTGGTGATGGATCAAAAACAACTGCGTCTAATATGGCAAACTTCAAAGCGCACACTAATGGGGGTGGGGTTTAGACATTGAGATTAATGGGAAGGCTAACGGATCGTTCTTTTCATTATTTTGGTATTTTACACCATTTTTAAACAATAAAAAACAAAGCAGATGTTTTGAGAACGTCAAGTAATGGTCAAATAAAAAGCATGCATAAAACAAACAAACAAACAAAACTTCTGAAGTATTTTCTACCTTTCTTCTTCAATATCTTCTCTCAGAAATATTTTGTCTGTTATTCTTTCTTTTCTTTTTTTACATTTTGAGAACATCTGGGCTGTTTCCAAGCTGTTAAAACCGGCCACTATCAGCTTTTGGTGGAAACGGGTTTAACATGGATTTTAGCAGGTTTCAATCATGATTCAAATGTACTTTCAGCCAGTTGATTTGGTTTCAACTTGGAACACTACATAGGTTAAAGAGTTGGTATGGAACCTTTGTGGTAAAATTACAACAACAACAACAAACAAAACACAAACAAAATAAAAAAAACGGCTTATTCACCGGGCAAGGTTTTCACCCCATGGGTGTGAAGTGTTCAGAGATGTCAAACCCAAAAGATCATGCTTTCAGTTCATGTACATTGAGACATGAAAGATGAATCACCTCAGTTTTGTTTTATTGCCAGAGACCCAACAGTACTGGCTTGTTACTATTCAGTGCTTCCAGCCTGTGAGCTCACTGTGTTATTGCTGAGCTAAGAGGGGAAGTGCTTGTGTCCAAATATCTGTAGAGACAGAGGAAGTCAGACTGCTGGATGGACAGAGATTGCAAGTCCTCAAGTGAGGATTAGAGTGATTGCAGTAGGAGCTGGATTTGGAAAATGCCACAAGTTTTTTTTTTTTTTTTTTTGGTAAATGAAAAGCATAGTCAGAAAAACACTGACAACATTTTCCCAAGATATGCTGGAGAAATGTCAACATGAGCAACCGTTCCATCACCCCTACTCCCTCGCCAGTGTTTATAAAAACAAATAAATAAATAAAAAGCTGGCAGACTCTGAAGAACTATATTTTGGAAAATGGTGTGACTGCAACAGATTAAAATGTTAGTGTTTACTGCTAATCAAATAAAGGTTAAAGAAATAGTTTACCTAAAAATAAAAATGCTGTAATTGGTTGCTCAACCTTAAGTCTGTCACGGTTTTGTTCATTTGGACTTTTTGTGTTTCACTTCTGCCTGAGTTAGTCATTTGTTGTCATGGACACTGAATATGTTCAGCTGTGCACTCATTAATTATGTCATTATTGTGTGTTTATATGTTCAGTTCTGTTTGAGTTAGGTTGTCCGATGTCGCCAGTTTATGAATAGCTCAGGTTTTTTACACCTTTTTTTAAACAAAAAAAACTGCTCTGTTGTGGATTATCCTGTCTATGTATCTATCTATCTATCTATCTATCTGAGCTATTCCTTTAAAGTGTATTTACAATTGAATTATTGTTATGAAGTAGACATAGGAATTTCACAATGTTGTTTTTTGTATTTTATATATATATATATATATATATAAAATCAAAACTTAAGTATTTTCCACCTTTTTTCTTTTCTTCAATATCTTCTCTCAGAAATATTTTGTGTCTTATTCTTTCTTTTTTTTAACATTTTGAGAACATCTGGGCTGAAATAAGGTAATCTTGATGTTCATTTGAAATGGAAAGTCGCCTTTATCTCCTTTTGAGTCTGTTTCCATGCTGTTAAAACCAGCCACTCACTACCAGCTTTTGGTGGTAACGGGTTTAACATGGATTTTAGCAGGTTTCAATCATGGTTCAAATGTACTTTCAGCCAGTTGACTTGGTTTCAACCTGGAACACTACGTAGGTTAAAGAGCTGGTATGGAACCTTTGTGGTAAAAACAACAACAACAAACAAACAAAACACAATATATATATATATATATATATATATATATATATATATATATATATATATATATATATATATATATATATATATATATATTTCACTTATATATTATATATTTGTTATTATATAACAAAACCTTTAAAAAGAAAGAAAGAAATGAAACCATAGCTCTGGTGTTGTTTAAAGTGTTTCAGAAAAATGGTTTGAATAATATGATTGAATTTGTTATCATTAGGTATTGGTGTGCTTTAGCATGTATTAGTAAAAGGATTGTTACTTTATAAATATGCTGCTGTTCTTTTTAAATTAATGTTCATTCATAATACAATATATGTAAGGCTACCCTTTTTCCTCTTTTTTTTAGAATTTGGACTATTTATATTCTTGTTTAGTGCACATTATCTATTTGCTTCATTTACAATACATGTTTTATAGGCCGTTTTCTTTATTATCTCTTTATTGTCTAATTCTCTTTATTATCTTATTAGTCTGAATTATATAAGATTTGATTTCTAAAACATAGTGGATTTATTTTTTTGTCTGTCTGTTGACAGTATTTTGTGATTTTCAGAGTGAAAAGAAAGGGATATCCAAAATCCCCTCTGTAAAAGACTATTAACTGTAATATGCCAGCATATCAAATTATGAACATGGCTTTATCCAATGTGTTTAGATTTCTGTTCTTGAAATTTATGCAAATCAGTGCATATTTAATTGCCAAATACATCATTTGCATGTTTAAACATTACATTTTTAGAAATCTTATAATTCAAAATAATTCTGTTAAAGTACTGTGATTAATCAACAGGGCACAACATGGTTACATGTATTACCTCATTTTTTACCTGTTGCGTCTTGCAATAACTAATGTTAATGTAACTCAAAATCTAATCATTAACAAAAAGAAGAATAATAAATGCTTAAAAATGCTGGCTTTTGTATTAACTAATAGCATTAACTAGCATATAAAATCTGATTTTATAGTGCTCCAAATATGTTCAAAGTGATTATGTTTATCGTTATTAGTGTGAAGATCAATTAAAGTAGATTTTAAATTCATTTAACAAAAATGTTTTTGTGAATGTTCTCCCTTCTGTTGATTAATTTTATGCTACAGTCCAGCCAGACAATAAAACCCGTTTCAAACCTAACAGACAAGAATCCAGGTGTCAGAGAGGACGATTTCATGGTCAGACCTTCGGAAAATGTATCTTTGTAGCAACATCATCTACATAAAGATGCTGATGGTCTAGTGGAAGTAAAAAACCACAGTCGTCAGCAGAGCACAATTACACATCTCAGATCGTCACAGGCCGCACAAACACACACGCTTTAGATGGGAAGGTAAAATGCTCAATTAAGCATGCTATGGTAATGGCTGCTCTTCCAGCCTGTCAGGATCCTGGAGGTGTACATGTTTTCTCTGCAGACAGCTTGATGCGTGAGCATGTGTTATTCTGCTGAGACTGGATTCTGTCATCTCTCAAATCTGATGTTCGACTATGGGTACTTGAGAAGGAATATGCTAAACTGTGTTTTTAAGGGAAAGCTGTCATGAAAGTAACTTAATACAGGCTTTTCTAATATTAATAAGCTGGTAAGAATATTGCAAAAATGAGTCTAAATTTTTTGACAATTAAAATAAATATGCATTTAATTTAGGAAGTATTATTGGAACTAAATAACAGGATTTCCCAAATAGTCTGCAGAACTGGACTTTTATTTGCTTCGTTTTCTGGGAAAAATATCTAAACATTCTTAAACAGAAGCTCACTTTTATTATTACTATTGTAATAAGACAATGACGATTATTATTATTAATAATAATGTTAATTATTATTATTATCACTACTCAAGTTAAATTTAGTAAAATGGACCAAGACACCATAATCAATTTACTTATGCTGAAGTCTTAACTTATAAGGTAAATTGTTTCAAGGAAACGCAAGAAATGAATACATATCACAAATATAATGTTTGCAGTAGTTCATTTTTAATATATTCCCCCTTTTTTTAATGCTTCTAAGATGTTTACAGTTTTTCTCGATTGCTCTAGCACATTTTTCAAAACAGCCTTAACATCCTCTAAACTGTAAGTGTAACTGTCACAACTGTTCACTGGAACATCAGAACTATGTTGCTTGTCACCCAAAATATTTAATTCATGCTTCAAAACCTAGCTTTTGTGTCAGTAAATTTCCAATGGCACCAAAATAAAAATCTTTTTGTCATTGTGTCACACTGATCAAAATGTGTAGATGTTTTTTAAATATTTGTCATATACAAATTTCATGTGATTTCTACTTTTTAGTTAACACTGTCTGTTTTCTTCACCATACAAAAATGTCAGTTTTGTCTATACAGAATGCTCTAGTGTTTCACACTGAGCTTTTTATATAAAAATTCCTGGAGGAAGTTCAAATTTACTTGGAAAAGTAAATACTGCAGTACTCAAAAAGAAAATGGACATTTGGTCACACTTTATATTAGATTTCCTTAACTACTATGTACTTACATAAAGAAATATATATGTATTACAGTTTACTGTATTTATTATATTCATATTGTATTGCGAAACACTTCTGCTGCTATTGAGGATAAGTGGATATGGGTAAGTTACAGATTTTCTCAATCGATATGACACATTTCTCCAAATGAATGTAGTTCCTCTCGAAACAATTTTCAATTTTTTTTATACAAAAATCCAAGAATTGCACACAAAAATGCAAAATGCCTCATATCTCTTGCAAACACATCTCAAAAAGCAAACATTTGTCTAATGTTGCAAACACTTTAGCCATAATATTCTATTTTTGGATATATCATATACACACAGATATTCAAAACCTAGAGCTATTTTTTTCATGAGCTCCTATGCACATTTCTGTACAAGATTGAAAGTAGTTGGCAGAGAGATGTTGAAAAATTCACTGTAAACATGAAAGCAAGATTGAAATAAAACTATTTATTTTTTACTGTATGGATTTGTGGTTGTGAATACATTATAACAGTACGAAAGAAAATAAATAGATCAACCATATATAGTTGGAAAGAAACAAGGGCTGTGTTTGAAAAAGGAACCAAGAAACTTCCTGTTACATAGAGAATTGCATGTTGTGTTGTTCAAAAAGTGTTTTATGAAATTGAAAACTGAATCGAAGGCAGATTTGGTGTGTGGTTCTAGTGTTTGAATGTCAGGTTTCAGAAATTGTGTGACAAAGGATTTTGTGTGTAAGCAGTTGAAAAAAACTAATACAGCAAACTAAACACACTTATGTTGGCAAAACAATGTACTACATAATATAGCACTATATTATTCTATTATTCTACCAATACATTTATTACATTTATCAAAGACATGTTCTCAGTTGATCTGATAAATTCAGCTGTAGATACACAAATGAATGAAAGTACCTTTTCGGGTTCTTAAGTAAAAATAAAAATAAAAGTACTTCATTGGATCAATGAACTTTATTGATCTTGCCTCATTTACATCCGGTCAAAGAATTTAATCAACATCACAGCATATATTTACACGAGTCAAATATCATGGGGGGTGGGGGGCTGCGAATGCTGGATCCATCCTTACCTCCACTTCTCCACAGGCCTCTTCCATCACTTTAAGAACACTTACTTGTTTGTAAGGGTTGCAATCATATACTTTCCATCTCCAAGAGGAGAATATTCTGGAAGGAACACCATCCTGAAATGTGGGTGATGCTCAAACCACTCTTGTACCATGAGTGGTGAAATTGGACATTGTCCCACACAACTACACAATTTCACTCAAATTGCTCCTGATCATCCTGCCGAAAGTGGATTTCATTGAGGGTGTTTAAAAAAAAAAAAGTAGGAGCCTTTCTGTAATGTGCGACCCCAAGACGGCATTGTGTGTCACAACACCAGTGGATTGCAGCAGTCGCTGTCCAGGGACATTGACTGTCAAACAATCTTTATACAGGGCTGAACTATTTGTCCAGCTTCTCTTAAGGAAAGACCATAATTTAAGATATGGTCAATTAGGTTGGCCGTCTGTACCCTATCCTTAAGAACCCAAGTTCAGTTTAATACCATCTATCCTATACCATCCTATACCATCTATTCCTTTCTCGTTCTACTGCTTCCACTGCTCCTCTATCTCTCCAGAAACCTCTCACTCTTACACCTCTTTCTTTTCCCATTCTTTATTTATTTATTTATTTTTGTCATTTTTCTTTCCCCTATTATAGTTTTTGTAGTTGAGATAGCTGTGTAAACTATTAGGGAATTTGCATTTCCTGTGTTGTGTGTATTACTAACTCGGCAGATATTTAGTTGAGAATTTGACAAATAACAGTTTTGTTTGTTGTGTTTGGCAAAATGGTGCATAAATGGTTGTGGTTTTTGTAAAACCAATAAAAAGAGCTGCAAGTGTTTTTGTCTGACACTGTATATTAAAGTTTTGGTTTGCTGTATGAAACACTGTGGAAACATTTAAGAATTCAATGCACAATGTTTTGAGAAAATGATGCATGTGATTTGAAATTTGCATAAAATGAAGGAAAATTTACAACCTCTTTAGGACAAATCCACTGAGGGAAGTTGCAAGAAAACCCATGTGCAGTTTATTTACATGAACATAAAACAATAGAGCTTACCAACAATAGTACAGGGACGATACTTGACAAAGACCATAGCAGACACGAGGGCTTAAATACACAAGGGCTAACGACTTACAAGGAAATCCTGTGAATAATCAAGACAATAAACCAATGACAACATAACACATGGCAGGATCACATGACTAGAACATGACACAAATAAGGAAAGCACATGGGAAACAGGAACATGAAACATGACTAAACTTAAGAAATGAAACATGAATCAAAACTATATACGTGACACATGACAAGCAGCTGTGCATTTTCAGATATGTTTTTTCTCAATTGCTTTAGGTCAATTCTACAATGATACTTTAATTTCTCAAAACAATAAGTTCAGGTCTCTGAACAATTAGTTTCTTGTTCACATCAGGTTTGGATTTCTTATTGATTTAAGTAATTTGCATATTTTGGCACATGTGCAAAAGAGTAAGTACAATTGTCTACAATTTGCACAACATTATGCATATAGGTTGTTGATCAAAACTGATGAGTTGATTCTCAGTTAAACTGTCAAACTTCACAATGAATGTGTGGTGTCAGGGGAAGACATAATAGAATATGTGAAAATGAACGAGAAACTATGAATTTTCAGTTGACATGTAGCACTGTGACGAGCAGGGCGGGCGAGAGCCGTGAGGGAACGGCGCGAGGCCGGTGACGCGAGAGATAACGAGCTTGAGCTGCTCGGTGCACCGGTCTCGTATCTCTCACGGAGGAGCTCCGGAAGCATAAAAGAGGAGCGACAACAGTGAAGGAGCCCGGGAGAGAAGACCGCGAGTTGCTGCCCGAGGCGGTGGTGCTGGAGCGACTGAGAAACCGGTGGGACGGAGAGCTCGCTGCCGTGCTCCTGGGACGAGGTGGGATGGCTGCCGTCCAGGAGGGAGCGGAGGAGTCGCCGCCGTTCGCCGTGGGCCGGAGCCTGCTGCCTGCCGCCATGATGGGGAGGATCAGGGAACGGCGGACTCGCTGCCGGCTGCCCTCAGCCGGAGGAGCCATTGCCATTACAATATGAAGACAATAAGTATACAAAGGAGATATGTTGGACATTTTCTTTTTGTGTCCTACAGTATTAACATTCTTGTAAAAAAAATTGTTTACTGCTGAAATCTGCATCTAAAAAGCTCAGTGTGAGACACAAGAGCATTCAAATAGACAAAACTGACATTCTTATATAGTGTAGAAACAGACAGTGTCAACTAAAAAGAAGAAAACACATGTAATTTGAATTTAAAAAATATTTGGTGAAAAAAACATCTCAAAATTTTGACAAGGATGGCTCACACGATGACAAAAACATGTTTTATTTTGGTGGCATTGGCCAATTTACTAGCACAAGAACTAGGTTTTGAAGCATGAATTTAATGTTTTGGGTGAGTAACTAAATTTTGCAGACATGCAATAGGGTTCTGATGTCTCAGCGAGCAGTTGTGACAATTGCACTTAAAAGTTTAGGGAATGTTAAAACTTTTTCAAGAAATGTGCCAAAGCAATTGAGAAAAACTGTAATATGTAACATTTCCTGCTGTTGCTGTTTAGGGATGTAGACGTTCCTGCATGTTCAGAAATGGTAGTGATTGTGATAGGAAAACTCCATATTGCCTACTGTATGCTTCTAAACTTGATTAGTTGATTGGTAAGATTGTTATTCCTATTTCATTTCAATGGCAGGCCATTTGCCAATTCAGTGGACATTATAAATATTCCATGTCAAACTGTAGGTATAGTACACATGTCTGACAGATTTTGATAACTGAATGGATCACTTTGCATGTTGAAGCTCACACGATGAAAGGATGTTAAGTTGTGAAGTTTGAAAGTTTTACTTAATCAATTCATCAGTTTTGATCAACAAGCCATGTGCATTTAGATGTTGTAGACAATTGTACCTAATCTTTTGCACATGTACCAAAACATGCAAATTTCTTAAATTAAAAAGAAATCCAAATCTGAAGTGAACAAGAAACAAAAAAAAAGAAAGTCTCATTTGAGAATTGAGCCAAAGCGATTAAGAAAAACTAACACTGCAAATAAAATGCATTGCATGCGTTCTATTTTTAGGGTGAAATCCTCTGAAAGTACTTTTTTATCATATTTAAAATTAAAATTTCAGTTGTTCTGTTCAAACATTATTTTAGGCGTTACATGTACTTATTATAGTAATAAAAGTAAATTGTGCATAATTACATCCAATTAACCTAAACCAAAAACATGTAGTTAATTAATATGACGGAGTACTTAAATGTATAATTACACGGTAACATGGACACCATAAAATAAAGGGTTAGACTTTATTTTAAGGTGTCAGTATTACAGTGTAATTATACATTTGAAGTACTGAGTAATAAAAATTAACTACATGTACTTACTGTAGGGTTAGGGTTTGCTTTAGGGTCAATTGCATGTAATTATGCATAATTTCTAGTTACTACTATAGTAAATGCATGGAACATATGTAACAATGACACTGTAAAATAAAGTGTTACCAAATAAAGTATAACCTATTTCTTTCGTATATTATTTTTGCTTTGTGTTTGGATTTCCACATTAGAGTATATGAATATTCTCAAAGAGCATTGTTACTCAAACATTTTATTAATCTGTAGTTATGACTGTAAAAAGTATTGAAGATTCCAAACTTCGTCCCAACTTTCTGAATTTTTTCGTCGCCCAGGTCTTAAAGGAGAGAATCATTTCTGTTCTTTAAGGCGATATTGATGGAACGGTGAGGTTTGAGAAGTCTAATGTTTCTCAATGCTCTTCAGAACAGATTAATCATAGTGTCTGTGGATTATTCTCTCAAACTAATCACTGGCTTCACTGCTAGATGTAACTGAAATCAGCCCAGAACATATTACAGCCACGCCTGACAGCCTCTCTCATTACAATCCATTCATTCTGTCTGGTACTGTATGTGTTTAAAAGAAGAGAGAGTTTTATTTTAATTCAGAATGATACCGTTCCATATAGCCTGAGATGAAAGAGGGCGTTTCTGCCTACTAGCGCTCTGGCTGTCGCCCACAGTAACATGTTGTGCTTGTTTGGTGTTCATGGCTGCATGCCTGTCAGTGCACGCCCAGTGACATCCTACTGTTCTGAGCACTTGACTGACAGCTCAGGCAGCCAGCACAAGCAGGAAATCAATAAAGCTGGACCCTCTAGACCCCGCTGCTGGACACTCTGCCAATCACCAACCAGACAATGTGGGACTATAGCCAGTTATGAACAAAGAGAGATCTAAAGAGCAGGCCAGCCCTAAAATGGATATATGCTTTCTTTGTCATCTATGTTGCTTATTATATCTTTTTAAATGGGTATGTTTTATTAAAAATAAAATTATATATAAGACTATATATAATACAAGTATATATAAAAAAAGTGTTTATTTAGACATTTTGGCTTATTCGTATTGTTAAATTGGGTCATTGAAAAAAAAAACAACTAAAGTCATTTTTGGAGGTAAAGGGATTGGTTAATAAAGTGAGATTAAATACATAAAGCATTTTGTATATTATTTAATATATTATTGCAAGTTTACATAATATTCTGAGTGTGCATTTACTGTTTTTATTTGAGGACTATTGAATCTGTGTCTGTGCAAGTGAGATGAGTTAATGCATGCTCACATTTAGGGTCTAGAACTACAATAACCATCAATAACCATCATCATTTAGGCAGTACACACAACGCCTCTGCCTCTTAACCCTGATTTCTCCCAGCATGGGAGAATGTATCAGTCAATAAATGGGATAACAAACCATGGAAAAACAGAGCAAGTGATGTTTAAATACTTCATTCATTCATTCATTCATGCAGCAAAAGTTCTTTTCTTACTGAGGTTTTTTTTTTTTTTTTGAAATTATGTATTAAACTAGTATGTAGCTGGACATAAAGTAAAAGTTTTAGTAAATGTTTTCTTGACTTAATCCCTTTTATTTATATAGCGCTTTTTTTTTTACATTGCAACTTAATAGGACAGTTCACCCCAAAGTTAAAAATCTGTCATCATTTATTCACCCTGATGTTTATTCAAACCTGTATGTATATGTATTTTTTCTATGGAACACAAAAGAGGATGTTTTATTATTGTTATTATTATTATTTATTTATTTATTTGGCCATACAATGGCAGGCAACGAGATGAAATGTTGTTTTGAACCCTTTTGACTTTCATTGTATAGACAAAAACAGTAATGTTTTTCTTTTCTTTTTTTTTTACTTCAAAAGAAAAGAAAATTACACAGGTTTGACAAAGACACAAGGTTAAGACAATGATGATTGTTGTTTGAAATACTCATGGTTAGTTTATAGATTCAAGGTTACACTGGTATTTTTTTTTTCTTGAATAAAGCTTGAATTCTGTTTCTGCTTTCCAGTAACTTGACATTCAGTAAACAACCGCTATTTTGACCCCATCAACAGCCTTTTCTGTTAACACACTCACTCATTTCAACCGGACTTGTGACTCACATCAAAAAAAGAAACAAAAAAAACAAACAAAAATACATTTCCTCAGCATTTCAGGGAGAATTAAATGCACATGAATTTTGAGAGTGGAAGAAATAAGAGGAAACGATGACGTGAGTTTTTAAAAGCAGGTGCCGACAGATGAAAGGAAATCAGCATCACTCGCTGCAGAAACACAAATGTGCAATGCTCCAGCATCAATTTACAGCCAGCAACAGGCATCTCTTTCCTCTCATTCTTTCTACTCTCCTTTCCCCCTCCAGTATCTGCACTAGATCTTCCATCTATAGATGAATATGTTATTCTACCCTTTTGCTGCCAATTTATTTCACAGGGTGTATCTTTGCGAAATGGAATGGAAAAGTGTTTTATAGTCTTCTTTCCCATCCTGTGCATCCCCCCTGCAGATTAGGACAGCCCAAACAGGATATGAAATGCTGCTGGTGTCTCCAGCCAGAGGTCATTCCCTTGTGTGTTATAATATCTTCTGCCTGTGGGCCAATCACCTGGGTCTTAGGTGAGGAGTGCACATCAAGTAAAGGTGGAACATGGCAAGGGCAGCGAGCGGAGATCAGAAGGTGCTGATCCGCAATTTTCACAGCGCTGAACAGCGGGCCGCCCTCATTGTGTTTCAATCAAAGGTGATTCGGCAGGGCTTTTTCCTTCTCTGTAAAGCCATCTGTCAGAGATGTGGCCAGTGTATAGCTATTTTCGGTCCATCAGGTGTGCTATAAACCTGTTTGGAACATCATCACAGAGACACTTCAAGTCTAGGTGTCCATCAAACTAATCTGACGTCAGTTATGGCTCTGCTCTTTTCTGCTTGCTTTTTATTCAGCATCTGCGCTTGTTACTTCTCCTTTTGTTTCATTACGAAGAAATGGTGATTACGGCAGGCACTTGTGATCAGTGTTGGTGATAAACAGGGCAGCTACAAGTAATTATAATTATCATAATAATTATGTTCATGACATGATTTGGTTTGTCTTCATCTACGAGCTCTTTCGGACCAGTGGATTTCAGAAAACAAACTTTTGAAAAAATCTTTTAGAAAAACTCTTCACACTTTCAAGTAGTTTACTTTTTCTGAACCACCAATTTTACAACCACATGAAAAAATTTGTGTTCCCTATCTGTCAGTCACTTCATCGTGGTGTTGAATGCTGACAGTAGGGGTCGCACTTGGGAGTTTGATACTTCAGAAAAGGCTAATGAGAATTGGCAAGTGGAATTTGAATGTGCCCCTCCCCCGGAAATACGGGTATAAAAAGGAGCTGGCGTGCATCTACACATCTATGATTTGTTCTTTAGAGCAGAGTAGGGTGAATACATTCTGCCATATGGCGCTTCACAGCAGTCTCTTCCATGCTGACACAGATAAGTGCGGAGAGTTCCCCTTGGCTCATCAGCAAAAAAAAAAAAAGAAAGAAAAAAAACAGTTTCCTCTGACAGAGCAAAACACAGAGAGGGGCCGTCTTTTTTTATGTTTCTGGTTGCAGTTGATACCTGTCAGCCTCAGATGGCCACGGTTGCTGCCTTGTGTGTCTGGTTTGTTGACGTGCTGAGAAAGATTTTGTGGATGGCTCATGTTCTCACTGTGAGAACATGACCATGGCGACGTTGCAGTCATGAGTTTAACTTCGCATCACATGATTCACCTGATTTCTCATTTGGGGTTCAATATGAGGATAAATTATAAATGACAGCATCAGGGGTGGGCCAGTGCCCTCTAATGGGCAAGACTCGACTGGGCACCCACCCTTGGGTGCAGCGGCCCAGTCCGATTATGATGCAGAGTTGCCGGCCATGCCTGCCCAGGCTGCCGAGAGCAAGGGCTGGAAGGGAATGGTTGGATGATTGGTATCAGGGTTTGGAGTGTGACTCACAGCCATGCCCCACCCCAGTACCCTTTACATCCACCCTCACTACCCTTGCCGGTGGGGTGGCCAGGGCAAGGTGAGGTTTAGTGGTGTCCTCTTTACCTCAGTAGCAGGAAAAGACGGCCCAGTCCTGCAAGTGGAAATTGTGTTCCTATTGGTGAAGAACGCAATAGAGCTTGTCCCTCCAGCCGAGATAGAGATGGGTTTCTACAGCCATTACTTCATCATACAGAAGAAAGGGGGTCAGTTATGACCAATCCTAGACCTGCAAGTTTTGAATAGGGCCTTGCAGAGGTTCCCATTCATGATGTTGATGCAGAAGAGCGTTCTGATATGCGTTCACCAGCAGGATGGCTTTGCGGTGATAGATCTAGACTGTTCCTTCAGTTTGCCTTTGAGGGTCAGGCATATCAGTACAAGGTTCTCCCCTTCAGATTGTCCCTGTCTCCTCACATCATTAAAAAAAAAAAAAAAAAAAAAAAATCACAGAGGCCACATTTTGTTTTTCTTTGCCACATTAAGGGAAGTGGGCATTCACATTCTCAATAATCTCAATGACTGACACAGCGATCTGATGCTCAAACATCTCAACAGATTGTGAATTCAGGTCAGCTGGAAAAGGAGCAAGCTCTTGCCAGTGCAGAGCATCTATTTTCTCGGGATAGAATTGGACTCGCGTCTCACGAACGAGCATGCCCAGTCTGTGTTGAAGAGGGAAGACAGCTGTTCGAATTTCACAATTTCAGAGGCTCCTGAAGTATATGGCATTCTGAAGTTAATGCATAGGAGACTGCTTCAGATGCACATGAGATTTGCCTCTTCAAGAAGAATCGCTTGTTTGTTTTCCTCACTTGTATGATGCTTTGGATAAAAGCGTCTGCCAAATGATTAAATGTAAATAAATGCTTCAGCACTGGCTTCAGACTCGAGTCCCAAGATGGCATTGTTCCACCGTATGCATTGTGTGGCTATCACGCTGGTCTGTCACCATACATTCAGCCCTTGGAGAGGTATTGCATTTCTGCAGGTAGGGGTTCCTCTAGAACAAGTGTCCAGGAAAGTTGTGATACCAATAGATGCATCCAAGATTGGCCAGGGGGCTCTAATGTAATGGGCACGCAGCCTCAAGCTCCTGGACAGGACCTCGTCTGTGCTGGCATATCAATTGCCAGCAGCGACTAAAATCACCCCACTCACTTCCCATGGTCCAAAGCAATTGACACTCCAAGGAGAGAAGGGACTCCCAGGTCCAGCTGATATGGAATCGATTCCCCAAAGCACCGGTAGATCTGTTCATCGCCCAGGAATCCTCCTATTGCCCTCTGTGGTATTCCTTTACTGAGGCCCCCTTCAGCATGGATGTAGTTGGATGAAGTTGGAAAAGTTGCTGCTTAAGTTTTTATAATAGCAATTTGCATATACTCCAGAATGTTATGAAGAGTGATCAGATGAATTGCATAGTCCTTCTTTGCCATGGAAATTAACTTAATCCCAAAAAAACCTTTCCACTGCATTTCATTGCTGTCATTAAAGGACCTGCTGAGATCATTTCAGTAATCGTCTTGTTAACTCAGGTGAGAATGTTGACAAGCACAAGGCTGGAGATCATTATGTCAGGCTGATCAAGTCAAGTCAAGTCATCTTTATTTATATAGCGCTTTTTACAATGCAAATTGTGGCAAAGCAGCTTTACATTAATAAGAAAATGGTGTCATTGTGCAGCTTATTCTATATATTATTGATTCATTCCGTTGCAAAGATCAATAGTTATTGATCTTTGATTGGGTTAGAATGGCAGACTTGACATGTTAAAAGGAGGGTGATGCTTGAAATCCTTGTTCTTCCATTGTTAACCATGGTGACCTGCAAAGAAACGCGTGCAGCCATCATTGCGTTGCATAAAAATGGCTTCACAGGCAAGGATATTGTGGCTACTAAGATTGCACCTAAATCAACAATTTATAAGGATCATCAGCAACTTCAAGGAAAGAGGTTCAATTCTTGTAAATAAGGCTTCAGGGCGTCCAAGAAAGTCCAGCAAGTGTCAGGATCGTCTCCTAAAGAGGATTCAGCTGCGGGATCGAAGTGCCACCAGTGCAGAGCTTGCTCAGGAATGGCAGCAGGCAGGTGTGAGCGCATCTGCACGCACAGTGAGGCCAAGACTTTTGGAAGATGGCCTGGTGTCAAGAAGGGCAGCAAAGAAGCCACTTCTCTCCAAAAAAAACATCAGGGACAGATTGATCTTCTGCAGAAAGTATCGTGAATGGACTGCTGAGGACTGGGGCAAAGTCATATTCTCCGATGAAGCCCCTTTCCGATGGTTTGGGGCATCTGGAAAAAGGCTTGTCAGGAGAAGAAAAGGTGAGCGCTACCATCAGTCCTGTGTCATGCCAACAGTAAAGCATCCTGAGACCATTCATGTGTGGGGTTGCTTCTCATCCAAGGGAGTGGGCTCACTCACAATTCTGCCCAAAAACACAGCCATGAATAAAGAATGGTACCAAAACACCCTGCAACAGCAACTTCTTCCAACAATCCAACAACAGTTTGGTGAAGAACAATGCATTTTCCAGCACGATGGAGCACCATGGCATAAGGCAAAAGTGATAACTAAATGGCTCGGGGACCAGAACGTTGAAATTTTGGGTCCATGGCCTGGAAACTCCCCAGATCTTAATCCCATTGAGAACTTGTGGTCAATCCTCAAGAGGCGGGTGGACAAACAAAAACCCACTAATTCTGACAAACTCCAAGAAGTGATTATGAAAGAATGGGTTGCTATCAGTCAGGATTTGGCCCAGAAGTTGATTGAGAGCATGCCCAGTCGAACTGCAGAGGTCCTGAAAAAGAACGGCCAACACTGCAAATACTGACTCTTTGCATAAATGCCATGTAATTGTCGATAAAAGCCTTTGGAACGTATGAAGTGCTTGCAATTATATTTCAGTACATCACAGAAACAACTGAAACAAAGATCTAAAAGCAGTTTACCAGCAAACTTTGTGAAAACTAATATTTATGTAATTCTCAAAACTTTTGGCCACGACTGTACTAGCACACAGCCAGCCCCTGGGTCTGCGCAAATGTGCATTTTCCCCCAGTAAGCCTGCTTGCACAGACAAGAGGAAAAAGAACAGATTCTCAGGGATGGGACACAATTTGGCACCCATACCCAGATGTCTGGAACCTCCTAACCTGGCCCCTGGATGGGATGTTAAAGATTTGAGAGGGCTATCACCAGTAGTCACCATTACTCGGGCTAGAGCCCTCTCTATGAGGGGTTCTTTCATATGCTTTGAAGTCTGTTCGCTCAGTGCTGTCCCCTCCACCCTGAAAGTGTATGTGGCCACCACAGCAGATGCAACCTCATCATTGCTATGTCCAGTACGTGCCCTGCGTATTTACTTAGACCACACACAGAGCTTTAGAGACTCCGAGCAGCTCTTTGCTTGTTTTGGGGGACAGCAGAAGGGGAAGGCCGTCTCCAAACAGAGGCTGGCCCACCCACTGGATCCTGGATGCCATAACCTTGGCTTACCAGGCACAGGGAAACGCGTGCCCTGCCCTTTCAGAGTCAGAGCCCACTCCACAAGGAGTGTTGCATCTTTCTAGGCACTAGCCAATGCCACCTCTCTAACAGACATCTGCAGAGCAGCGGACAGGACAACACCTAATTCCTTAACTTCCACTTCGGTTGAATGTGGTCTCCATAATGTTCTTTCATAGTGTTGAGTGTTTTCCAAAAAAAAACTGATATGGTCAAAGAAGTCTGTCTGTCCAAGTGTCAGCATTCAACACCATGCCGAAGTGACAGATAAGGAACATCTTGTTTACTATTATAACTTCCGTTCCCTGATAGAGGGAATGAGATGTTATGTTGCTTCTGCCAAAACACTGAACTGGATGGCTGAACACAAACCTGAATGAGTGGAGGCACTCCAGCTCCTTTTATACCCACGCATGTCCGGGGGAGTGGCACATGCAAATTCCACTCACCAATTCTCACTGGGCATTTTTTTCCCTTTTTATTATGCAATCAGACAATTACAATATTTACAGAAGAGAAATTAAATGCAAAATACAAATAAAAAGACCAACATACATAACAGCCAGTACGATTTGGGTGTGTGTGTGTGTGTGTGTGTGTGTGTGTGTATATAACTGTGAGTGTAACTGGGTGTGGGAGTGGAAATACATGAATAAAGGAGCATGTAGGGAAGTACAAGAGACATAACCAGAGTAACAATAATAACAATAATAATTATGATAAATAATTATGCAGTAACAATAATAATAATGATAAATCCAATTAATAAGAAATGACAAATACTAGTAATAGTATTAGAAGTAGTAGTAATGATAAACATATTAACAAATACACTCATTTCATCCGGAATGAGGGGGAGGTTAAAGGATCAGGAAGAGGACAAATAAAGATAATAGTAATAGTAATAGCAATAATAATATTAATATTAATAATGATAACATTGATACAGCCAGTATTAGTAATGATAATAGTAGTAGTTGTAATAGCAATGATAATAATAATAATAGTAATAATATTAATAATGGTAATATTAATACAGCTATTAATAATAAGGTATTATAAAGCTGCCTCTGATACCCCTCATGGCCAAGGCATAGAATAGACCACCGCCAGCGTCATGTTGCAATGGCCTATCAAGGTGTGGTGCTGTGGGGCCCAGGGTCCCAAAATCCATACCCATCCTTGGCCGTCCACACATGCCACGCTTACCTTGTCTGTGTTTTTGCATTTCTGAAGTATCAGAGGTGTTTGGGGCTCCTAAGTATGACCCCTAGTGTCAGCTTTCAACTCCACGTCTTGTTCCCACCACCAGGGAATGGAGGTTATAATAGTAACGATAGTAATAATTCCATAGCTGGTATTTTATGTACCTTCATTTTATAAAAAAGGTACTGGTACTGCTGTAGCAGTACAAAGCACTTTTGATATACAAACACTATTAATTCTTTTGATTCATTAGTTTAATTAATAAGCTTGCTTGTTCAAATAAAAAAAAAATGAAAGGGTGTGGCTTTCATGATGTAGAAACAGAATCAATGAAGTCAAAATTGACTTTATCTTCAATGTGTATGATGCTGTCTTATAATTCATTGCACATGTTCCAAAAAATTGCTATAACTTGCTCTGCCCTAAAATGACTCTTTTGTAAGTTAAGTCATCAAGCCCTCTTATTTTTCAACCACTTCCCTATAACTATCTGTCCAACCCGTTCTCATTCCCGAGGTGTCCAGTTTTGCTTCAACACTTTAGACAAGTCTTTACAATCCAATATCCTCCTTTAACATTTTTCTCATTGAGTGTCCTTATTCAGAAATATGTCACATTAGCGAAATAAAATGGCTTTCAAACACGGTTTCATGTTGACATTAAACTCGTCTCATTTAGGGCAACAGCGAAAATAATCAAAATATAAATCCAAATAATGATAATGAACTCTGCAGTATATTTTTTACATGGTTAAAAAAGCTTTGTCTGTGAATTTCTGTAGCTTGTTATGAGTAAATCATTAACAAACACAGAGCTAGGATATTGTCAGGAAACAAGACCACTGGTCGTTAATGCTTGTGTATTGGAGAGAATACTTTTGAACTGTATTTTTTTTTTTACCTTTACAGCATCTGACCCATACATAATATGAAGATGCATTTATACTTTTGTGCTTCATTTACATTCTAAATAATTATGTATGCAAAACCAGCTTCACTGTCATTTGCAAAAACAAAGTAAAAATGACAATAATCAGAATGCAGACTAAGGGCAAACAGACTTCCCAGAAAGAAAGAACAGACATGATGCCAACACAGAATGTTAACATAAACACACAAATCATCAGCAATGTCATCAAAACACAATACCAGCAATATTATCAGAGCACACAACATTCCTATAGGCCACCAATTTGCTAGGATTTGCACCTTGCTTGATTTAATTAGTTTGCTTTATTTAATTTAAGTGAATGCAGCAGAATTTTTGTATCAAACCATGGAGTGGTGAATTCAGAGTGGTGTATGATACTAGACTAGCTGAAGCACACACTTTGGAAAGGTGGATGGAGAATGGTCAGAGTACAGAGAAGAAGATGCTGAAGACACAGGAACATAAGGAAATGCGGAGGAACGTGAGAGACAATGGCAGAACATTGCATTCACAGTCCACAGGTAAGTGTGTCCTTATTCAAAACGAGACCAGAGAAGGTGCCAGAGTGAAGTGTATGCTTATGTGCTGCTTGCATGATGAGGTGATGGTGATCAGGTGCAGGTGATTAGTATGCTGGTGACAGCGATCTCTGTGATTGGGTGGTGATGGAGCCTGGTTGATCTCTGACAATTTGTCCAAACATTTTTGTTGGCGAACCAGAGGTGGTCTGGCTTTAACCCCCAACTTTCTCCCATCAAAATTATCCATTGAAGGATTAGTTCACCCCAAAAATCTAGTATTATTTTCTCACTGACATGTTGTCTCAAACCCGTATGACTTTCCTCCTCTGTGGAACACGAAAGGAGAAATTTTGAAGACATGTATTGAATTGTGAGAAATGCAATTACGATGGGGACTACAGCCACATGGCCATTTTTCTCTGAAACTCAAGAACATTTCAAGCACAATGTAAATTTTCTAATTTCAGTACAAGGGCATAGTTTGTGCATTCAGAGTATGCATGTAATGGGCCTGGGTGGATAGAAGACCCCACTCTTAGATATTTTTATACTCAACCCCTTCCAAGTCCCAAGACATCAAAAACTAAAGAATGGTCACCTTTAGCATCACTATTAAGACACAAAAGGTACCCTTAGGGGTTGCTGTTTTGATGAACTAGGAACTCGATAGCTTTTAATGATAAATATTTGGACATCAATATACAGACGCGAAGGGCATCGGATTTTTATTGTCATTATATATTATTTATTTACAATATTATATTGAGTATACCTTTATCATTATGACTTACATATTAGAACATGATTTTCAATTTGAACAGCCACTAACTCATAAAAATACTTTGTATGTTATTATAGTTAAGATTGTGTTTGTTCTATAACTGTGACTTGTTCAGTAATCAGTGCAGAAATCCAGATGTTTTCAAAGGATTCATAAATTTATTCTTGCCATTATATTTACACCATGTAAATTTTGTAGTTATGTTTCGCACCAAATTAATATGAAAAAAAAATGTTGCTAGAGGTTGCTGACGTCTTGCTTGTCTCAGGGCTTTATTTGATTCTTTCAATTGAGAATGAAATTGAACACAAAGAACATTGTGGAAGAGTTGGCTGAATGGAAGGCCTGGAGAATGAGATTAAAATTAGTGCATATGTGGTTTCTTTTCACATTTTGTGCTTCTTAACAGCCTTGTGTCACCGTGCCAATGAGGTTGTTTGTTTGTTTGTTTGGTTGGTTACTTGCTTTCGGTAGGCTACAGTATTTACACATTGCAAAGTTCTTCTGTTTATCATGGGCTGAGCCTAGTTGGCTGCTGGCAGTTTGGTGTTTGTGTTGGTTGTGAAAAGAAGTGATTATAATGCTCTCAACCTTAACGCTGACAGTCCAGCAGCAGTACAACCTTGTGGCTTGTTAATAGCAGTCTCAATATCTTTAGATTAGATCAACATTAGATTAATGATTGTAAATTATCTTAAATTGTGTTTTGTGATTATATTGTGTTTAAAGGTATTCTGTGAAAAAACAAGTTTAGAATAAATGTCTCTTGTCTTCCTAAGGGTGATTTCATTGCTAATATTTTACATACCCTATATACCCAGTTAATTAATGGTATCACGCTTTTAATTATGTGACAAATTTATAGCTTGGTTGGAAATTAAGATAAAATTTCAGTTAACAAATAAAATTGATTTTTACATTTGAGTTTTAACTTCATTTAACAAAAATTTAGAAATTGGTTTGTATTAAATAAATAAATAAATAATCATAAAAGAAACCATATGGACTAGAGAAGGAGATGACCATTAAAATTATTAAATCTGTGTCCTGTAAATGTCCTGTGAACTATCAAGTTGGGTAAAAAAAAAAAAATCATAAAACAGAGTTCATGAAAGAAAGGATTATATCCTTGCTTACAAAACAGAACAAAAGATGATTACACTTTAACAAATCCTGATCCAGTGTGAGTGTCTGATGCATTTTTACATTCAAAAATAATTTGGATTGGGTTAGTGGTTTTTATTTTTTCATTGAAAAGATCAAATATTGCCACGGAATCAGTCACCACACCCATCACCTCATCAGCACCAGATCCACCCACTCGTTCACCATCTCCCGAATTCTGATCACCTGCACCTGTTCCTCATCACCAGCCATCACTACATAAACTCACTCCTCTGTCACTTCTGTGTCTGGTCTTGTCTATGCTAAGACACTACAGACTCACCTCGTCCAACTTACCTGATTCATGCCTGTTATTCCATCCCGTCCCGTCCCGTTCCTGTGATCCTCGTCTGTCTGTTCATCTGTCTTCCAGCTCAGTAATATCCATCTGTCACCTTCTTCACCAGCCATCACCTGGAACATGGAAAATAGCAAGTCACACTTCAGCAGCTGAGTCATCAAGTTACCACAGACTGTTGTACTCGCCTGCATCAACCCTTTCTTCTGTTGATCTGTTGCCTGCAAATAAACTGTGTATATTACTTACCGTCTGTGTCTGACATACATGTTGAGTTTAAAAGCTTAATGAGTAGGTGAGAATTATTCATGCTGCAGTGCTGACAGTCATTTATCCTGAGAGCATTTTTACACTACAGTATTTCGTGTAAACTTGTGTTCGTTTGACATCATAGTCTGGTTGCCGTGAAAACTGAATTTCCCTCTCAAGGGAACTCGGGCTGCGTCAAGAATAATGCTGTGGGAATCCGTCGCATGAGTGCGTCATGAAACACATGTGAAATCAGTCCAATGGTGTGACAGGACATCAGAGGCGGGTCAAGTAATCATTGGTCATGTATTTATTTTAGTGTTTGATTATTCTATTTAAGTCTTTACTTTTATTGTACTTGTTTATTCTGGTCTCAGTCGCACAGGGTACTCGCACCGGCCGTTTATTATGCGGGCTCACAAATTCCCCAGTTCTGACTCTTAGTCAGAGGATGCAGAGTTTGCTATTACGTAAGAGTCAAATCGTCACATGCTTATTCATACAAAAACGCAGTTTACATAGCCATGCTACTGCAATGTGCTAAGGCAGTAACAGAAAGACATCTAAAAGTCCCACATGATGTGCCCCATGCTTCATTCATCGAGCTTCTAGTATGACTTATCCTGACGCAGATTTGCGGTAACAATGGATACATCGTAATCTACTGAAGACAGTAATTTTAGAGTAAGTCAGGATAAAATCAAATGTAACAATTTATTAATCAGGTAAAAATCTATCAATGGCAATTACATAATTACGCACTTATAAGCCAATTCAGACATAATAAATACATAACATCAATTACTCAAAAGATTTCTCTAAGAGTAAGAAATGCAGAAATGCATACTACAGAATGCACTCCCTTTGCTGCTCTGCATGTTCCCTTAAATACCCAGACCAGAGCAAAAGGATGTAAGTATTGATTGCACCGACACCTGGTTTCGGGGGAGAGGACAAGGTTTTCTTGAAGAGACACCACCGATACAGAAGAACAGAATTCCTCCGGAGTTTTCAATCTTTTTCATAATACTAGTGACGGCTGTGCAATTGAGACCATTTCACCAATCAAACTGAGACATCTAAAATGATGCTAAACATAAAATTGGAAAAACAATATATTCACAAGATCATACATAGTACATATGCATTCTTAGAGAACTTTCAGTGGCTTGAATCAGGGGGAAGGAAGGGAGTGGAGGGGGGTTGCATAAATGAGTGAGGACAGTTTGAGCAGCAAGGCTTTGTCCTATTTCTTTGTGATCTTCTCTCCAGATGAGTTTTATTGCAGGATGCTTGATCTCAGCTTTTGTCTTAGCAGGTCTAACAGTCTTACAAGTCTGTATCAAGTCTTACAGTTCAGTCTTTCTTCAATTGGTTGTTCGGGAAACACCAGAGGCCAGTCTCGATTGCAGGCCATTCCCATCCTGAACTATATTGATGACTGGTTGATTTTAGCTCAGTCGCGTCAGTTAGCGAGATGTCATACTCACTCACATGAAAAAGTTGGGGTTAAGGTTAAACGCCAAGAAAAGTGTGGTGTCTCCAGCTTAGAGTATCGCTTTTCTAGGTGTGGTTTGGGACTCTGTTGCGATGCAGGTGCGACTCTCTCCTGCTAGCATAGAATCAATCCATTCTACTGCAAACCGGATAAATCTAGGCTGGTCACTCACTGTGAAACAATTTCAGAGATTGTTGGGGTTGATGGCAGCAGCGTCCAACATGATACCTTTCGGCCTGCTGTACATGAGACCCCTGCAGTGGTGGCTCTGGACCACACGATGCTTGCATGCCTTTGTTATGTGAAGAAACTTTGGTTCCTATCCCAAGGGCTCGTGCTGGGAGGTTCTTGTCTTTGCAAAATGCTAACGACGGATGCTTCCCTCACAGGTTGGGGGGCGATCCTAGAGGGTCACTCGACTCAGAGTCTGTGGAGAGGGCACCATCTCTCTTGGCATAACAACCGCCTGGAGATGCTGGCGGTCCATCTTGCTCTGAAAAACTTCCTCCCAGACCTCAGGGCCCCCATGTTCTTGTCCAGTGTGACAACGCATTGGTGGCCGCCTATATAAATCACCAGGGGGGTCTGCACTCGCGTCCACTCTGCAGACTGGAGAGCCAAATCCTCTTGTGGCCCAGAATTTGGAAGCAGACATCTTGTTGAGGCAGGGGCTGAGGCCCGGGAAATGGAGGCTGCACCCCGAGGTGGTGGAGCAGATATGGAGGGTGTTCGGCCAGGCTCAAGCGGATCTGTTTGCGTCTCAAGAGACGTCTCACTATCCACTCTAGTTCTCCCACTCGGGCTGGATGCTATAGTGCAGACATGGCTGAGGCTTCATCTGTACGCATTTCCCCCGATTGCTCTGCTCCCAGGAGTTTTGGAGAGAGTTCGCCGGGACCAAGTTTGGCTCATCTTGATTGCCCCACGGTGGCTGGGCAGGATATGGTTCTCCCTGGGAGATTCAGATAAGGAGGGACCTTCTGTCCCAGGTTGCAGGCTCAATATTTCACCCTCGCTTTGAACTATGGAAACTGTGTGCTTGGCCTCTGAGGGGGCCCAGCTCATAGACTCTGGTCTATCATCTGAAGTCGTTGGTACCATCTCTAGTTGGTGCCATCTCTACTCACTCTAGAGTTCCCTCCACGAGGAAGCTGTATGCCCTGAAATGGAGATTATTCACTTCTTGGTGCAGTGATCATCAGCTAAACCCAGTTAACTGGTTCAGTGGTAGAGAATTTCTGCAAGAACGGTTTACTGCAGGGTTATCCCCTTCCACATTGAAGGTCTATGTGGCGGCCTTAGCTGTTTACCACATTCCTTTGGGTGGTATATCTTTGGGGAGAGACCCATTGGTTACACGTTTCCTTTGTAGCACTTTGACAAGGGTACTGGCATGGGATTTGGCCATGGTACTCCAAGGCCTTTCTCTTGAGTAAGTGGATAGTGGAGACTATATCACTTGCTAATGAATAGGCCGGGCAACCTTCCCCCATGTCAGTTCGAGCCCATTCCACAAGAAGTATGGGTGCCTCTAAAGCTCTTCTCTCCGGAGTATCTTTACAAGATGTGTGTGATGCGGCAGGCTGGTCCTTACCGTATACATTCGTGAGATTCTTGACCTGAATTAATTAATTAATGAATTAATGACCTTGACCTGGGCTCCACTGGAGCTCGGGTACTTTCTTCTTAGTGCTTGAGCGTGTTCACACTAGACAGACATTGGTCACTATGGCGGCGTGGGTATAAACGTTCCCACAGCATCATTCTCGACGCAGCACAAGTTCCCTTGAAAGCGAACGTCTCGGTTACGACTGTTACCTTAGTTTCCTGAAGAGGGAATAAGATGCTGCGTCGCCCTGCCATACTTCAAGTGCTGACTGTGCATGCTCCGCACCCAAACAAACAACACAAAGACTGTGTTTATCCCCACCTGTGATGTATTGAGGGCAGGGAGGAACACACAATCTAAACTGCTGCTGCTTGTTATATATATATATATATATATATATATCTCGTTCAAAAAAAAACACCAAGATATTTTTTTCAGATATTTTCCCTTAAAGTGCTACGGAACACAGAAGCAAGTTTGAGCCTGCTTTATAGTTTCCTGGTCGTGATGTCCCAAGCCTCTAACGACGCGTCACACCATTGGACTTATTTCACATGTGCTTCATGACGCACTCACACAAAGCGTTCCCACAGCGTCATTCTTGATGCAGCGTCTCATTCCCTCTTCAGGGAGCTAAGGTTACAGTCTTAACCAAGATGTTTTAATGTTGGTGAACTATTACTTCAAATGATGACGTAATGCTTTTTTTTTTTTTAGTATTGAAAATGTTTTTTTAGTAGTCAAAATGTTCCCACTTTGTCTGTATTACGAACGTAAAATATTTATATTATTTCTACTATTTTAGCCTTGTCACATTTAAAAAGTACATATGGCATGTGCAAAGGTTTGAGCACTTTTCCAGTACAAGTCATTGATGACAATTCCAGAACCTAATAAACTTTCAGACTCTTTGAACCTCATGGGAGTTGTCCTGCAACTCAACAACCACGGGCTCCACTGAGCGACAGACTAAGGATTACAATCTCAAGATAACTCACAAAGCAGAGGAAATAATACAGACGCATCTAAATGTTTCCTGTTTGCAATTTTCCCAGTTCGAAATGTCAAGACATTAAAAAGGAACTGTTGAAGTCAAGACAAGATCGAGAAGGCCAAGATAAATCTCTAATAGAACTGTTTGAGGACTATTCTGAGCAGAAGAGAATGTCCAGGACGTTTTAACAGGTGTCCTCTCGTCCACTCATGCTCAAATCTGAATGATAGAGACATCAGAACATTTCCTGCTATCGCCATTCCAAAACTCAATGTGTGAAGTGTACTTCACAACACTTGGATAAGCCAGAGGCATATTAAAACCATATGTCTGAGTTAAAAACAGAAGTCTTTGGATACAAACATCCTATCATAAGAAGGATTTGAAGAAAATAATGTCTACATGTTAACATCTTAAGCATGTGGTGTGCTACATTAGGCTTTGGGTTTGTGTTCCAGTAAGTGGCTCTGTACTGCACATTCTTTGCAGACAGGGAAGAACAGACTTTACCTGTACATGGCCAGATTTATGCATACAACACAGCATAATACAATTATGTAATTATTCTCTATTCTTCACTTGTTAAAGCGAAAATTTTCAGCATTGAAAAATGCACATTACAGCAGGTATGTAACTGACCATTTATCTATGCATTTTATTCTTCTCAAGATTAGAGGAAATGTTTTGCCACACAAGCCTTCTCCTTCATAAACTGGCTAAATCAGTAGTATTTTCAAACAAGCATCATTGCAGTTTTTCATTAAAGGGTTAGTTCACTCAAACATTCTGTCATTAGTCACTTGTCCTCATGCCGTTCCAAAAACATAAGACTTGTTCATCTTCGGATCACCACCAAAAATATTTTAAGGAAATGTGTGAGATTTACAGTATGTCCCTCTATTGACAGCCTATGCAACTACCACTTTCAAGCTCAGATAGATAATAAAGACATTATAAAAGTAATCAATGTGACTACAGTGATTTAAATTTAATTTTATGAAGCGAATTGAGCGCTTTGTTTGTGCAAAAAAAAACTTTATTTACAAAATATTTCCAACGAGCGTTTCCAAGATCAAAATGATACAGGCGTGTTGTGTTGACATGAGAGCAAACAACGTTTTTTGATTAATAAAATAAAAATAGTATTGCAGGGGGTTTAATGTTTTGATTACAAATAATTAAAAAAAATTAAAACGTGTAAAACATCACAAAGTTTAATTTAAATAAAATATATTTGATTTTAAAATAGTATTACATTAACAGCTTTAATAAAACCATAACAAAACCACCTGGATCACGTGATCTCATGATACAGTCAACGCAGACTATGAGTGCAATAATTTGAAAATGCTCCTGGCTAATGATTGCTTTGTAACATCTACAACTTAAAGTTCAGGTAAATGTATAACTGTTCAGCTGACAGTAAAATTAAAATGTGGAGTTCTGTTTAAACTTAAAGGCCGGGACACCAACCCGACGTCAAAGAAATAGCGGCAACGAAAGCCGGCGCTGTTGTCGCCTCATGTCGGCTGCGTCGGGGGGAAAATGTGCTTGAACACACCGAAAGAACTTCAGCCGACTGTCAACTAACACGCGCGCCAGTGTATAAAGGAGATAACTGTCTATTTAAGCAGATATATTTGTCTTTATTCCTCATTCAAAAAGGGAAAGCAAAACTAAGACTGCAAGTATACAAACCATAAACAATTCAGCGCTTGCCTACCGTTCTGAATATCATCATGCTGACCACGTTTTTATTCCACTCCGCTCATGTTATTATGTAAATATTCGTACATTCGAGTGCTCAGGTAAGATGACGTAAAATCAGAACAACCTTCTGTCGGTGCCGTCATGACTTTTTTACTTGCTTTCATAACTTTTGCTTATGTTCTCGTGAACTGACTCGTTTGCTATCTAAACACCCGATCAGAGTTCTCTCTCACAAACGGCCCGACGCCGATTCAACATGTCGAATACTACGGTGGCCCAGTAGTGCACAACACAAAGAAATTTAAAAAGCAAACATAAGTTCACAACACAATGGAAACAAGCCGCAGCTCAACGGAAATGGTAAAGTTAGATTTTCTTGCCACTGTTCCAAGAGTCCAGAGTCTTACCATGGTTAGTTTTAAGTATGTAAACATTGTATGAGATATTGTACATGAAATATTAATTCAAAATCACATTTGTGCACAATGGCTTCATATTTATACCTGTGAATGATTTGACACGCTACACGGCGCTTGATGAAGGGAACGTCTGCCAATTCCACCAAGTGGTTAAAATGTATAATTTGTATTCATTAAAATTACTTTTAACATTTAAAATCAGACATATTCAAATTCCAAAGCTTGTACTAGGTTTCTATTGGTAAGACTGACATAACATTTTGACAATATACAGCGAGGTATTATTTCACCTGGAACATGAAAAAAACCCTTTAAGTGAACTAATTGTGTAGTGTACATAAAAGGAGGTATTGCCACAATTTTACCAGTATTAAGCCAGTCTGGTCAACAACAACAAAACCTTTTGGAGAATTACAGTGATTTTTTCCTGAAAATAATTGTTTAATCTAAGTACATGAAGGGAGGTATTGACAAAATGTCACCTGTAGTAAGTCAGTCTTACCAACAGGAACTAACAAGCTTTGGAATTTGAACATGTCTGTTTTTAAATGTTAAAACAAAGTCATTGTAATTAATACAAAGTATTCGTTTTAACCACTTGGTAGAATTGGCAGACGTTCCCTTCATCATGCAAGGAATATTCACAGGAATAAATATGAAGCTATTGTGCACAAATGTGATTTTGAATTAATATTTCATGTCGATATACAATGTTTACATACTTAAAACTAATCATGGTATTGATATAAGACTGTATACTCTAGAATAGTGGCAAGGAACTCTAACTTAACCTAGCACCGAGAGCCCCCTAGTGCTCGGAGCATTTCCGTTGTGTTGTGGCTTTATTTCGTTCTGCTGCGGCTTGTTTCCGTTGTGTTGTGAACTTATGTTTGCTTTTTAAATTTCGTTATGTTGTGCACTACTGGGCCACCCTACGAATCGGCCGAAAAAAAGCCAACGAGGACCAACTTCAGCCGGCGGTGCGGAACACACTAAGAAAACTTAGTCGGCCGACGAACAAAAACTGACTTGGTGTTTTCCGGTCTTTAAGTTGAAGTTCAGAGAAATGTATAATAGTCCACCTCACAATAACATTTAAATGTATGAAACTGCAAATCTATTAAAATAATTATGATTAAGACAACTGTGAACTTAAAAAAAAATTGATTTTAATTGCTACATGTTTGTTATGATGCATAAATCTTTTTAACAATGAAAATATAGCCTACAATGTTCAACAACATAGTTCTAATCTATATTGTCTCAACATAATATTACTATCGTAATATGATTGATTTCTATTAATATCAGAGGCTCTGTTTGACACATTTAGTGTCAGGGGTCCCTGCTCCATGTCTCTCAGGGGTCCTTGCCCTGAAAAACGTTGAAGACCCCTGTCTTACGGGTTTGTAATGACATGAGGGTAAGTAATTAATGACAGAATTGTCATATTTGGGTGAACTAACCCTTTAACATTATTACACAAAATAAAACATAAAACATTTCAGTTAAAACTTTATGACAAATACAAATTTGTTTCTGTTATAAATAAGATTCATTGATGGCATTTGACCACTATTCAGTGATGTTGATTAGAAAACTCCCTTCTGTTATAATGCAGATGGCCACTGACCTGTTAAAGGCAATAATGGTGTGACGTTATACATCCACAGTAAAAGCTAAATGTTTACTGTATATATATTTTTCACCAGAAACAACTGGTAATCTACAAATATTTAAGAAAAAAATTCAAAGAAGAATTAATTAATTTTTTTTTTTAGTCAAACCGATTTAGCACTTTTATTTGCATTTGTTTGTTTGTTTATTTGTTTGTTTGCTGGAAGGAATTCAATTTAATATCCTTACGATCACAATATGTTCTAATCACATGCACTACCCACCAAGTCACAGGTTTGTAAGAAAAAATATTATTGACTAGCAAAGTCTTTTTAATGACATACCATTCTGTGGTGGAAAACTTAAACGTTTCATTTTCTTAGACCAAGCAATACAGACACATTCCTGACACACAGTGACTCTCATAAGTATTTTGTTTATAACAAACTGAATTCATATTGCATCATGTCACATCATTAAGCACCAATGTTCCTTGAAAGATCCTGCACCCCCGCAATTACAGCTTTTTTAGGCTGTTAATTTCTGGTTCTGAACCGGAGACCGACTTTTCAAACTGACTCAAGATAAGAAAAATGTTTCAACATAACATACAGTATCATAAAATATTTTAACTCACATATCAGCTGGTAACAAACAGCAATTATTTATAATGGAGTATTCAATATATACGTTACATCCAATGTTGTTTGGGATTATGCAGAAGAAAGAAATTATCAATATTTATCATAATTATCACTTTAACTGTTACTAGACAAGTATTAACTGATATTAAAATGTTCTTCCCCATCACACATACATTGGGTATAAATTTACATACATAACTGCACTCAGGCATCTGTGCTAGTGTTTTGAGATGGATTCATGGATGGTTTTTCTGAGTCAACAAAGTTGTAAAGAATTTCACTGTTCATTGGTGCACTCCTTAGCCATCTGTTTCTTTGTGTTAAAACACTTAGCATCAAAGACAAATATATTGCTTACAAGAACACAGCTATTAACTTTGGCATCAACAATCTTGTAAAACAAATTTGTTATTTTAATCATGTTTTACCATAGTAAACCCCATGATGTTTAACACCTCACAAGAAACTATGTAATAAACGTCACTATTCAGCAGCCCACATTAATTACAACCTGTTTGCTATCTTGATCAATGAGCTTTCCTCTTATTTCTCAATTTCTTAATAAATGAATGGCTCACTATGATGCTTGCTGCAATACAATCTAAAATTTTCTGTGTAGATGGCTGTAGTTAATTGCATTGAGATAACATGCAATGTTTTATTTTTCTAACTTGAGTGGCATATTAAAATTAAAGTTGGCATGAAACAAAAGTTGCGATAGTCTTTTCTTCCCTATTTTGACATATATCAATAGTGAAATAGCTTCTCGAACAAGAAAAAATGTAGGACGAGATTTTATTTTTTATGTTGTTTTATTATTTTTTAGTTTTATTTTTAGATTAATTATTTTGTTATTATTTTTATCTGGAATTGATTGGAGTCATTGTTGTATGCTATTGTATGCATGACAGTTATTAGTTGCCCCGCCCTTGTGCCTGTAATATTGAACATGAATTTAATAATAATAATAATTCACACAGATAAGTTATCTATAATAAATTATGCAATATTATATAAAAAAAAAAAACAAGAACTTTGATTTCATGGTGACTTTAAAGTGAGGTCCAAAGATGATTCAACTGTACCAGAAATGGTACTTTAACCCACTTGGTTATTTGTTCTGCACTCATAATAAGTTAAAATTGAACATTTTAAGAGTGATTAGTTGCATAATAATAATAATAATAATAATAATGCATTTCATTTTTGCATTTCCAGCTAGCACAGCCCCTGCTGCTACTACAGGCAATGTGCCTGCCAGCCTACACTTATGAGTAGGCAGCTCAAAATTAGTAAAAGATGTGTTCACACTTGATTCAAAGTTCAAAAATAGCTGGACACAGCCCAACAGAATGAAACTGAGGATCTCAAGACATGTTATTCAAAACTGTTCAAGAACTTGACAAGCAATTTTGCTTTGGGGGGTTCATTGAACTGAAATGGAAGAAAACTCAATGACCAAAGACATCTGTCAGATGCATGGGAAGAACAGACGAAATACAAGAACTGGAATTGTATGTCTACATTGGACAGACTGACATCTCAATTGCACAATGGATAGCTGTGTACTGTAGCCGTGTACTGATTATGTCAGTTAAAGGGGTTTGTAAATAAAATAAACAATACATTTGTCTCATTTGCAGGTAGCACTCATGAAGACGATTCAAACAACGACTTTATTAATTATCCAAAAGACTCCGAAAACAACAGGAACACAGGATAAACGCAAACCATACATTAATGAGGACCAACAGAGAACTGAACAGGACACAGGAGGTAACAAAAGAACTCAATTATACACAGTTGATATAACTAAGGAAGCTAATCAGTTACTAAGGGAGCAAACTGGCACACACTCGGAAACTAGGTCAATGTACAATGTACGGTGAAGGACAGGTCGACGGGCCAAGGTGGAGTGATGGGATCGACGGCTGGAAGTGGAGTCAGGGTATCCTCTTGAATAGGCAGAGCTGGAGTCTGGAAGACTCAAGGCAAATCCACACAGTAGAGTGGTGTCAGAGGAGGAGCTGAGGGGCTGAAGAGAACCAGTGTAGGCAGAGACTGGCTGATTTTGGAAGAGGAGGTGGGAGGATATAATACAGAGGTCAGCTGCAGCTCACCTTCAGTGGTGGGAGTGTGGGTTCCTCAATTCCCTTAACTCCACTAGTAATCCCAAGGAGGTATATGATGTTACCAGTTCACACACCTGGTCAGAAATTTTGTGAGGCTCGGTCTCCGGGGCGACGGTTTGCTCAATCCTCAACTCTGGCACTTGTATCACGGCAGGCTCTGGCTCTACCTCTGCGGTGGGCTCTGGCATCATATCCCAGGAAAATGGCTAGCTGGGCTCTGGGTCTGGAGTGGGGCTGGTGATATCCTCCGCTGGGCAGATGTTGTATGGTGACCTGCAGTTAACCAGCACCCACTCAACGAACGCGACGAATGTCTCCCGAGGGCCTACAAATGCAGGCGTATGTTTGTGCGCTTGTTAAGGCTGAGATGATAGAAAATGCACAGTGAGTGATCCGGGTAGTTCATTTGGTATGCCAGTTGTAAAAGTTCCTCTGGTATGGTGCTCAAGGGGTTGCTGCTCCTGCTCTAAAAATATGCAGCTGTACGGCTAATATGTCCATTTGTTTTTATTTTTTTTTGAAGTAACTAATGGAACAAACTGGCACACACTAGGAAACTAGTTAAATAACAATAACAGGGCACACAGGTAACCGGGAACAGGAAAAATAGACCCAAAACACAATGAAACTAAACTAAAACAGAGCATACACGATATATTATTGACATCGAAAGAAGCTTTTTGTGATGTCTTTCCAAAGCTGTAATACATCAATTTAATTTCTTTATAGCACCCTTATTTTCTCACCAAATTTTGATACATGTAATTATTTTTCAGCATAGTATATAATTAGTTTTATTACAATTTCCATTACTTAACAATCTTGTGAAATTTTAAAATGTATATGAGTATATTTCCATTATGTGCAAGCATGAACGTAAACTTACATGAGAAAGTAATTCAAACCTGCTTCAGAAAAAAACAACAGATTGAGTCATGTTGGGTAGGAGACCTCCAGTATGAATGCTTTAAATTGTTCAGATGTTCCATTTTTGACCCTAGACAAATTGCTTATGGCATTTAGTTTATGTTGTGATCTACAGTAACACTGATCTTTAATTTTTAGCATCTGATTCTGATTAAACTGTAAAGATATATGTGTTACAAATATAACGCACTCCACTAGGCCTCCCATGGAGTTGTATGGCTGGCACGATTTGGACAGCCATGCTGTGATAGCAAAGAGCACATGAAGAATTTGTCTGGCCAATCAAGCATCTTGCCGTGGGGCACGTAAGGCTAATCAGCGGCCCCTGGAGAAGACATGGTTTTGGGGGTGATGTCATAGCAGACCTGAAGTAGAATGTCTGTTTTATTGAAACATGTACGTATGTGATGAGGACCTGGTGCACACTTCGCAAATAGCAACTGAAATTTTATGCTTTATGCCATGGGGTCAGTTTGGCTGGTTAGTAGGTGACAGTTAGTCTTTGCAGGTAGATGCTGTAACTATGTTATGGCAGAAAAATAACTTTTTCCATTTCAGATGTAGCAATGTATTGAGACAAAATATTATAAATAATAAACTTAAGCAATAAACCCCAATAATCTATCGTTTTTAAACAGCTAAAGGGGCGCTGAAACGACGACACAGCCATAATCAAGAACCAGAACAATCCATTTTATAAAATATGCTTTTCTTGCAAGCAATATATATAATTTTGGATAACTCTTTAAAATACTGATACTTCATTATTGAATGACTACACAGGAACAAACGAGTAATGCATTATTAACACTCTAGTAACTACTATTAACTAACAAGAAACTCTGATTAATGAATTAGTAAGTAATAGTAACAGAAAGAGTAAAAGTAACAGAGAAGTACTAAGAACTACTATAAACAGGTTCATAATTAATGTGAATAATGCATAATGTATAATTCCTTCTGAATGATTCAGTAATACTTCAGTCATTACTAGTGGATAACCATGACCTTTACTTTAGAATTAATTATGCATCATGCACCATCTGTGTTAATTACGAACCTGTATATAGTAGTTCTTAGTAGTTTTCTGGGAGGTATAAAAAAAAATTGTAATAACCGACTAGCTAATAGTGAACTACCACCTTCAACTCAGCACTAATTCAATAATCAGAGTTTCTTGTTAGTTAATAGTAGTTACTAGAGTATTAATAATGTATTACTCATTTGTTCATGTGTAGTTATTCCTTAATGAAGGATCAGTATTCTAAAGTGTTACCTAATTTTCTATGAAATGGACACTTTTCTTTGGCTCTAGAATGATTAATTACATGGCATTTAAAACTCAGGTGACTGGCTTAAACTGTTTTGGAACTGAGTGCCCTTGAGCAAAGATGGCGGCAAGTGGAGCATGTTCCAGCCTAACAACTGCCATTGAGATACTGACCAACAGCTTTCTCCAGGTATTATAGGGATTTCCCACAAAGGACAATTTAAGAGCTTGTTACAGTAACCAGGTTACAAAATTGTGTGTATATGTAAATGCCAGTTCTTGTTAGCATTTGCTTTGTGGGGGCACCTGTAATCTGCTTGCGCTTCTAAAGTCTTTCTAAAGGAAATGCCATGTGATAAAGGGAATTCCCTATTTTACAGTTCCACAGACAATAACAGAATTCATTTGTTTACAATTCCTGTCACTTCCCATAACTGTTGTGTCCCAGTTACAGTGCTTTTATCGAGGGAACACTGCATACTCTGAAATGTCAAATGTGTATGTATAGCTGTCTACCTCAGGCAATGATATGCAGGCCCTGAAGGATTGGCCCAATATGCATACAGCTTATGCATCGGATCCATATCAAGCAGTCTCATCTCATTCCGTCACAGAAGGCTTAGTTATTATATTCTCTGTCCTGCTAGGCTGTGTGGCTTTGCCAGAGCCTGGAAAACAATTGTAGGGAGATGTCTGCAGAGATGTGGGGAAGGGTGGGCTGGCGTCTGACAGCCATGCTCAAAGATGAGAGTCTTTAATGCATGGCTCAGGGGACATGCCATACCAGGGGAAGAGAGGCGGTGAGCGCTGATGTTGTTTCATCTGTTTTTGACCTGTTGAAGTGTTTACTTGCAGACGGCCAATCCACGATGGGTGACAGAGGGGTGCTGTTGACTGTCGTTTCGTTTGCAATGTGAGAGCTGTGGTGTGACTCGGTTATTAGCGCTATATTCAGGTGCGCATTTAAATGACACAGAGAGCAGATAGAGCTAACTAATAGGGGCATGACTAAAAATGCACTTCCACGTGCTGTGGACACATTGCTTGACAAATTCAGCATCGTTCAATAAACTGTAATTCACTAGTCATGTTGTTCGGTCTCCCATGTGCTCCTGCAGTTCAGCAGTGATTTAGATGCTAATGGAAGATGCCAAATGCGATACTCGCTATAGCAGATGCCAAATACAATGTTAACATCAGCAAAATTAAAGGTGAAGTGTATGTTTTTGCAAAATATTTTCTCCTGTAAAATTGAATCTGTAGAGACAACTGAAGTAAACCATTTCTAGGTTGGCTTCCTGAAAGCTGTAGCACTTTCAAAACATTGCTGTTTGAGTGTTTAACATGTCTGGTTAAATCAATGGTACAATTATTTCATGATAAATAATTTACCAATGACCAAGCTTTCTCTCTCTCTCTCTCTCTCGTAATGATAATAGTTTTGTGCATTCTTTGATGTCACAGAATAGACGTTACTAAGTGTGTGTAGTCTTATATTGCCATGAGCCAATCAACACTGTTATGACCTGATTTTTCTGTGGCTCTAGTAATTAGTCACATGACATTTACGGCTCAGGTGAGGTTCAATATCCTGGCAGACCTGGCTAAACATTTTTTTTTTTTAAAAATCCATTTACTGCTAGTGGTTCAGAAATTACACTTTCACCTTTATGGGGAACGTTTGACTTAAGCGATCACAAACATTTTGATATTTAGGATCCTTCAAATAATATATAAAATATATACAGCATTTAAAAAGTACAGGACTTTTGGAAATGCTTAGGAACACAGCAGGATTCGTCTACTAAAGTGTGACATAGTAAAGTGGATTCTTTGTCTAGTGTGTTTAACACTGTACATATGTCAGAGCTTTCACCCTGCTGAGAAAAAAAAAGAAAAGAATCTTTGCTTTTCAAGTGGCCGCTTGAGCATTCCACTTTGCGTTTCCTGTTGGAGGAATTGTGCATACTGCTGATGGGAAATGATGTGTGCTCCGCAGAGAAACAGAAACTTCTCTCGCTGCCTGCTATCCATCATCGGTGTCGCACTCAATGTTAACTTTTTCAGTCCATCTGTCTCCAGCGAGTTTGCTTTCTGCACACTTTGAGCTGCTCTTTTCATTTGCCTGCTCTCAGCTCAACCTCACTGTGTTAATGGACCAAGAAGCCAAATAAATAAATAAATAAATAAATACATTTTGCCACAGTAGATGAAAGTGGCAATTTGTCATGCATTTGTGATATATAATCATTAGAATATATCAACCCCTGCCTTGCATGTTTTTTGGACATGTACAAAGAGTTTTTTTTTTATATATATAAACTGTGTCTTTTGTCATGCTGAATAGATGGAGCTGAATATGTCGGCGAACCTGTGTGATGCATTATACCACCTCTTTTTCTCTTTTTTTAAGTGTTTAGTAGTATAATCTTTGTATTCTGATCCTTGTAAGGGTTTAGTATAATCTTGTCAAACTTATCTTGTTTTTTCTTTTCTTTTTTTCTTTTTTATGAGCAACATTTTTTGATTACAACAAGTGACCTGTAAATAAATGTAAAATTTGTTTATAATAATGATCTCATGAGAAACCGCAACTATTTTACGGACTGGCAATTTCGTATAAATTTGTGTGATGTGATTTGTATGGAAATGTATAGTTTTTAGAAAAACAACGTAGGCATGAAAGTCCGTGCCTAACCCAACCCTTAAACCTAAACATAAGCGTATAAGCAGAAAAAATCATAAGCAGTGTTGTCTTCGAAATAAAGTTCATATTTGGTACAGTAACAAAAATACAATTTAGATGATCTCAATCAATCCCAAATAATACACATTTTGCAGTTGAATTAATGCTTTATATTTTAACAAAAATATGAGTTTTGCGTTAAGGTTTTCAGCTGCTTGACTTACTCTATTTATTTAACAACATCTAAGGAATGAGTTTTATGAATTCAATGAATTCTGAGTTTAATTATACTGAATATGGAACATTTATTAAGTATATAATTTACTCTGTACTTAATTTCCTAATGACTTCATGTGGGCCACCGTGTAAGACTGGTTTGTTGACCCTCATATCTTAAAAAAAAAACAGTGAATTTAAAAACAGGCACAGGTCATCAACAATTGGATTAATATTTATAAATTAAACCCCTGGGTGCTATAACTTGATATACATTCCACTTTCATTATATTCTTTGGGGAATATTTGCTTTACTGCTTTTCTAATTACTTAGCATAAGAACTGCTGTTATTACCAAACTTCAGATTAACAATGAGGATGTTTGTGCCTGATACTGTAGGCCCATCTAACTGAGCAATTGATTGTTCTCATGGAAAGTTCAGGCGCACTGACTGCGCTGGGATGCAGTAGATCCCGCAGAAGAAGAAAAAAAGATGGTCCTCTGTGCCATTGTTCTAAATGAACAGTCAGGGTTATTTGCTTTGTGCTGCTTATGAAGTTGTTTCCCAGGAATTTCAAGGCAGATCATTGCCATTTGGAATGTGCCTTATGCAGCCTTTAATTGAGAAATAATTTTTGAAGAAACTACAGAGTGCAGCAGTGACACAAAATGAATCCAACTTATACAACAGTACCATAATGTACAGCATTATGAATAGATAAACAGATATGCATGCAGGGCCATTACTATATTACTTTTTTTTGGGGTATATATATTATACAAACATATATATATTTCACAATGTATATATATATATATATATATATATATATATATATACATTGTGAAATAACGTGATAAGCAAAAGAAAAAATGCTAAAAGATGTGAGATACATATTAAAAAAGATATATAATTTGTTTTTGATGAATTGTTATGCTTTTTTTCAACAAAATAGAGGTGATTCTGTTAAAACAGCTTGATATATAACTGTGATAACCTCATGTTATTTTTAAACATTTATGCCTTTCAAATTTTAAGTAGAATTTAAATTTGAATGACAGGAAGAATCAAAAGATGTAATTTAAAGAAACGTAACAAAAAGTGCAGTGTTCTACCACCCTGTTCCACAAAGGTTAATCTACTGTTAATCTACCATGTGACTAATCCTTCTGGAACTGCAGGAAAATGGCAATGCAGATAGGAAAACCTTGATCCCATGGCTGTATCTGAAACCGCATACTTCCCTATATGGCAATGAAAAGCAGTATGTTTTTCGTACGTTTCATGTATAGGACAAAATTAGAATGTCTAAATTCACAGTACTCATAAAAGAGTAGACAAAAAGTGCCTGGATGACCTACTATGTTCGGCGAAAAAAAATAGTAAAAAAAAAATAAAAACAAAAATTCTAAAGTGTGCTTACAATAAACACTTCACCATCCCATGAGGATACAGGAGAGGATTTGTGAATGACAGCTGACACTAGTACACATAATAATGACAATATGATTCAGATTATATTCATACTACACACGCAATTACACGCAGTACCGAAGTAATTACCTATTCAAAATAAGTACCTACTCAAACAGTATGCAATTTCAGACTTGTCACATGATCTCAGAATATGGCATGTTTATTGTTGAAAGCCATTCAGACATCAATTTGGAAATAATAAGAGTAATTTTTCATTTTGAATTACTTGAAAAATATCTAATCAATATATGAGTCAAAAATAGATGTTATCATGCTGTAATTACCTTGCATTCATCCATCACACTGGAAATGGAAGGTCAGGTCAAGCGCATTTGTGCTGTGGTATAAGCATATCTGTTGTATATTGATCATTTTAGCAAATTTAATACTCCACTGTGTGTCTGTGTTTCTCATGCCTCTCAAAACAGAACATGCCATATATTAATTAATATCCTGTATTTTAGATAAAAAATTCTGCTGCAAAAACTACATCAGACTGGCCTTTTGCCGATCTGTAAAAGAGTTTTATCAGAGCAGCATCTAAAACACACACACAGTAACATTTAAAGGTTTTGCAATCCAATTCAAACACATTATTTTGCAAATCATTCAAAATGTTGAAATTCATTTCAAATCCACTAATGCCTAATAATAACTTTATATAGGTGCAATGTGTGTAAATGTACCAGTTTTTAGAAGAGTTTTTAACTTCTATGTCTGGTTTTGTTTATGAATTCAGATAAAAGCAGAAAATCAAGCTCACAAACTTTAAGGGCAAACAGAATAAAATCTCAGCCCAGTTTTTGCCCTCTATCTGTTTTCACATGGGAATAGAATTACGGTGCGTGCACTTGTAGATGAACAGTGTGTTCTACTGCACTCTATACACTACAGAAAGAGTAAGCGTACATTTGCATTTAATCATTTAGGAGACGCTTTTATCCAAATGCTACTTGCAAATGAGATGAACAATAGAATCAACAATAGAATCAACAAATATGTAAGTGGTGTGACAGGTCCAAGTTAGTCTAGCACAGTAAACATAGCAAGTTTTTTAAAAATAGAATCTGAAAGTCAGCAGGTGAGATTTTTCAGGTGTGCGATTACGTTTGTTGAATCTCAGGTTTGATGACTGATTTGCAGAGAAGTGGCTGAAAACATGCCTGAAAAGACTGTCAACTTGCTTGAGTAATAAAATAGCGCTCTTGAGTTTGGTCCATTATATTTAGCTACTGCTTTTGTAATATTTCTCCAGTCACAGAGTCAGGTTACCATGGAATTCTTGAAAACAGTTCGCTTCTGGCTGAATGCTGTCTTTCTCACAGTATTTGCTGCAGTCACATTAAGCATAATCGTCTGTCTACCTCATACAGCGCGTTCCCGAGCAGATTTCCATAGATTACACACTAAATTGCATTTTGGAAAGAAGCCATTGAAGGATATGTTGTTTTCATTGGCTCTGTCTCACACCCTTAGAGCCGGACAGTTCACTAGAGCCAACTCACAGTATACACTCAACTCATATGTAAAACATACGCCGAACTGTGGCCGCTTAGGAAAGGTAAGTAGCGCCAATGGGCCTATGGAATAAAAAACGGACTAATTTGCAAAGGATATATTGCTATGTGTCACCATAAATGGAATTGGGCTTGTAAAAGAATTCCCAAGGAGTCTGACAATAGATTGTAGCCAGGTTCATATATTCATGTACCTGTCTTCAATCTTCTATAATCTTTTTCTCCTTGACCACCAATAAGTTTGGCTTATGACCAATGGCAATATTGACAATTTCTTCTCTGACAGCGACACAAAACATGACTGCAGCAAAGTTGTTGACATACTGTACTTGCAAAAAGTTTCATCGTATTCTTAAGCTTACCAATCAATTTAGACCATCAAGTTTGTACACAGCCAGGAGAAACTGCACGTCATCTTTGTTAGCATATGCAATTTAAATCTACATAATGCAAAAGTCAGCATTATATGGATTTAAAGCATGCCCCTATTATACTTTTTTAGGTTCCTAATTTTGTTTTGGAGGCCCCCTACAATACATTTACATGCATCCAAGGTCAAAAAATATCTCTTAATATACACTGCACATCACCTCATCTCTCAAAGAATCTGAAAGCGGTTCGTTCAAGGATTCTCTCTGAATCCCTCCTTTCATCAAGCCTACTGCTCTGATTGGTCAGATGGCCCAGTCTGTTGTGATTGGTCTACCACTTACAGCGCACGTTGGCTCCATAGCCAATTACCATATCTGAAGTTCAGCTCCGGAGGCTTCCTTAGTGTTTGTATACACAGTGATAATGGTAACAATGCCGTCGGTTTTATGAGTCTTCTTCTCAGCTTCTTAATAAAATGATTAAATACTGTTACAAAAACAACAACAACAAAAAATAACTTCTATAAAACATCCAGTATGCGGCAGTCCTGTGGGCGAAAATGCCTTGTTGATGCTAGAGGTCAGAGGGGAATGGGCCGACTGATTCAAGCTGATAGAAGAGCAACTTTGACTGAAATAACCACTCATTACAACCGAGGTATGCAGCAAAGCATTTGAGAAGCCACAACACGAACAACCTTGAGGCGTATGGGCTACAACAGCAGAAGACCCCACCGGGTACCACTCATCTCCACTACAAATAGGAAAAAGAGGCTACAATTTGCACAAGCTCACCAAAATTGGAAGACTGGAAAAATGTTGCCTGGTCTGATGAGTCTTGATTTCTGTTGAGACATTCAGATGGTAGAGTCAGAATTTGGCGTAAACAGAATGAGAACATGGATCCATTATGCCTTGTTACCACTGTGCAGGCTGGTGATGGTGGTGTAATGGTGTGGGGGTTGTTTTCTTGGCACACTTTAGGCCCCTTAGTGCCAATTGGGCATCGTTTAAATGCCACGGCCTACCTGAGCATTGTTTCTGACCATGTCCATCCCTTTATGACCACCATGTACCCATCCTCTGATGGCTAAAGAATGCTTTCAGCACCTTGTTGAATCAATGCCACGTAGAATTAAGGCAGTTCTGAAGGCGAAAGGAGGTCAAACACAGTATTAGTATGGTGTTCCTTGTAATCCTTTCTTTAGGTGAGTGTATATATATATATATATATATATATATATATATACAAATTATAATAAACACCCCTATTAATTTGGGGTAAAAAATAAAATATTTAAATATTAATGAATATTTCTTCATTACATTTTGCCCCAAAAATACATGAATATGCACATTAGATACAGTGTATAGATACATTGTATATAATGGGAAAACACATTAATGAAAATGGTATATCAAAATCATTCTGTCATATCTTTCATACCAGTTAGGAATCATCTTTATACAAAGTATGGTATTAAGAATCCTGAAACCTAAAAATGTATTGGCGATTTAAAAAAAAAAAAAATCCCATTTTTTCTGCCTTTTTATTTCTATTGTGTGTCAAAATGTTATTTTCCCTATTTTTTCTTATGCTCTAAACAATGTAATGACATGAAATACTAAAATCATAAAACTTCTATCAATAAAATAATGTAATCAGTAAAATATAGACATCATGTTAATGCATCAATGCACCAATGTTGGAACTAAAGTAGGTACAATGTTAATTACAAACTAGCCATTAAAAAACCTACCTGCAGTTTGTCAAAACCACACTGGACCATAATATGACGACCTGAGAAAATATCACGTAGTCAGAACTAAATTGGCCACCATTGCATGTGTCTGAGGGTTGATGAGGTGTGTATATGATTGCATATGAGCACAGGGCGTGCAGAGCCATTTAGATCCACTGACAAGGTTTAGCTCCCACGTCTTTAGATATTGATTTTATGCCCAAGCCTAGCTAATATTCACAGATTCACAGAACAGTTTTTGTCAGGCCTTTAGTACAGAATATTTAGATCAGTGATTCCAAACAACGGGTGCATGTACCCCAGAGGATAAGCAGGCTCCAGGATGTGTACATGGAAAGATGTTATTTTGTTTTGGTAAAACAATTCAAAAGAAATGAAGCCTTATATATGGATTTGCATTTAAAAAAATAAACAAATAAAATAAAACAGACAAATTTACAGATTAATACATTCACTTACTCATAGGACTTTCGACAATACAGCACACTTTTCTTATTTTTACATCAAATGTCTCAGCTAATTGCACTGATCTCAAATTAAATGTATTTTCTTTTAAATACCAGATTATTTCTGCTTCAGTTTTTAAAGAAGGACATAATTTCAATAATTGTATTAATTTAAAATCATTTTTACAATTTATAATATTTACCTTTTTAATATTTACGTAGTACTTAATATATTATGTAGTACTTAAGATATATTTCTCCCCCTCTCTCTCTTTATATCATGCGCTCCACCGTACTACTTTCCAAATGGGCTGTATTGACTGATTCTCCTAATGATGTTCCTAAGGGAGGACCTGCTATGCTAAAGGGTGGACATGTAACCATGAGCTTCTGGATTTTTTAGGGTCATTAAAATAACAGAGGGCTTTCCTTTTGTTGAAGAAAAAGAGGAAACCGCAATTTGTCAAAGTTTTAGCACCACTATGCCATTAATTTACATATAGTCCAACTGTCCCTAATGATTAATGTGCTCTTCAAAACGCAAACTAGAGCTTACAAATGATTTCACCCTTCAGGAAAGCTGAGCAAAAGTGTTTTCATAAAAGGCAGTATTATCGCATGGATGATAAATGAAGAAGACCACTGGACTAAAAATTGCAATACAGGGTTGAGATGATCTATAAATGATTTTGTGTTTACAAGCTTTGGTTATTAAGGGCATGTAATAGTCCATGTTCAATGCTCAGTACACAAACGCAACTAGTTTTTCTTTAAATTCAGCACAATTATTAGTGGTAGTATGTTCATCCATGCACAAATTTTGCATATGGTAATTTAATTTGTAAAACTATACCTTATATAACATTATAAGCTTTTGTATACTGATAAAATATACAGGATAAAAATAATACTTCCACTTCAGTGGCAAAACAAGCAAAAAGTATGACTGAAATTGCATTTCTTTTCAGTTTTGCACATTAGAAAAACACCTTCCTCATGTATTCTCACATGAATTTCAACTTCAGACTGAGAGAGTGCAGAGGCCTTTTGTAAGAGTGATTGAAATTGAGTTGAACTCATAGAAAACTGAAGGCATGTGAGGATTGTATGTGAATCTTGTCTCTCCTGAGTGGATGTCCACAGGTCCCTCTCATCTGCTCAAGAGTGGAGTGTGAAATATCACACACTCCAGAGCTCCCTGGAGACCTGATGTCTGATGTAGCAGCTCCTTTAAGAACTGACATTTACAACAATACACAGTAGATGGACAGATCAGCTGTCATCCAAAGGAACTATGGACCTTTTTCCCCCTATTTTCTTATATTTTTATTTGGCCATCAGTGAATCAATGGCCACATTCTATATTAAATGCATTTTAGACAGCAAATATGGCACATTAGAAGTGTTATAAAATATTTATTACAGTATAATGACAGTGTTATTCTTCAACTCACAAAAAAAATATATAATATGCAAAGTATAATGTGTGTGTGTCTCCCAGTCAAAATGTTGAATTCAGGGATATTCTCTTAATCTTGCTTCAATGCTTGAAAATAGTAGACATAAACATAATCGTATGCTGCTAGATTTGGTCACCACGCAATCCCATACTTTTGTTTGTGTTAATTAATATTATTTTCCACATTTCAGAATAATTCAAATGAATGAGTAGGTGTGACCAAACTTTTGATTATATACTGCCTATTAATGTTAGCATTATAAAATGCATCATTGTGTAACTCTATATTAAAGTCAAATGAAGATAAAGATGATCAGGGATCAAAATTAAAGTGAATATTTATTAACTCATAGAGTTAATATAGAGTAACAGGCACACAGCAATGAAAACAATCAATTACAAACAATCAATACTGATCAATGAACAGAATGAACTGAGATGAACTGAGGGACTTAAATATGCAAATATGCAAACAGCTGCGCTAATTAATCAAATTTTTATTAAAAAAAGCAAAGTGATGGGGTTTTGTAAGAAAAATATCTTTATTTAAATCTATATAAACTAAAATAACAAGCTTGTGGCAGATGGCCACACAAATCGACTAACGGCAAAAAAGTCATTTCTGATGTGATACATGACGCATTGATGAACGTGGAAGTACTTTGTGGATTGTGGATTACTTTAATGATGGATAGATGCACTTTTTGAACTTCAAGACCATTCACAACCATTATAAAGCTTAGAAGAACAAGGATATATTTTTTTAATATAACTCTGTTCGTCTAAAAGAAGATAGTCATATAAACCTGGGGTTGTTTAAGCGTGAATAAATCATCGGAAAATTTTCTTTTTTGGGTGTACTATCCCTTTAAATACTTTGCCATGACGCCCTTTTCCTCGCAATGTCATGTTCTGTCGGTGTTTAGTTTCATATTCGTGGACTTTTAGTTTGTTTCTTAACAGTTAATGTGATTATGTCTATTCACTTGGCAGCTATTTTGGTGGCTCTTTTCCAATCATACAAGTGGATAGGAAAGGGCCAAAATCTTAAAATCAATTGCCAAGCTTGGGGTTCTTTAGTTCAAATTGTGCTTTTAAAAATGTCAGGATGGTCAGGATTTGTCAGAATGGTCCACTAATATGCATATGCAACCTAGAGTACAGACTGTTTGTAAAGACCAGATAATGTAAAAAGCTGGAGTTGCTCTTAAAGAGGGCTTATTGAGTGCTTTTCCCATTTATTTTTATCAGTGACTGACCTCTCATCCTTATGCTGTCTTTAGTAGCAATAAGTGCAGAGGTTACAAAGGATCTGATAAGTAAGATGAAGGAAGGTACTATGGAGGAGATTCGTTAGTTGGTTTTCTGAGGTTGGGGTTTTATATACATCAGTTGGGCTCAGAGTAAGGGAGAGAGTCCACTTCATCTCAGCCAACCTCTGATTTACCTGGAGGACAATGTTAAGTTTAACCAGAAGTCTGGGAAGACTGAGCAATTAAATTTCAAAGATGGAGAGCCGCGTGAGCCAGTGGCCCTGAAGGCGTGAGAGAATAATGGTTCAGGAAGTGTCCTCAGGAGCAGCAGAACATCCGTTTATCTTCTACAGAAGTGACATCTGGTCTCTAAACTGTGGTCTGACAGTTTCCATACAGAAATCTTTGGGCAGCAGAGAGGTATTATGATGTTTAGATTGCCTGGATGGTGAGGGGAAACAAACAGATGCTTTACACAAGGCGCAAACAAATCACTTCATCTCACAAACACACCTGCAGAGAGACACTCTGGTCTTCAAACGGATGAGCCCATGCACAATAAATCTGCTAGTTATTGCTTAAAATCACTTATGCTAATTAAATAATTTGTCATCAGACTTAACAACTGAAAAAAAAATGAACATGAGGACAGATGACACAAACACTTCAACAACATACTATGGAAGTATGTGAACACAAACACTTTAATTTGGTATGTTTGCATTCTGAAATCTGTCAGACTAGCATGTCTCTGACAAGTCTCAAGTTTTTGAATATATATATAAGCTGCATGTTCATTTTATAAACATTGTCAATGTGTATTGAATTTCATTTATTGTTCATAAATTTCAATTATGGAATTTTCCAAGTCCAAGTGAGGTCTCAATTCACATATTTACAAGTGAACGTTGAGATTCAATCGAATTTATGTATTATTTAAAGGTGCACGCCATAACTACTGTAATCATGAGATGGCAACCTGTGGTACTCTAACTGGAGCTGTTCAGTCAGACTCGTAATTATGCGTACCCATATCAACAGTATCAACACCGAAATGAATCTGCATCTACATTCATTCTTATTTTATTGTTATGTGCTTTGAGACATGGGGTAGTTTAACGGCATTTTTTGTGACGCTTTGCCAAGAGCAGCTGTGTGTGTCCGCGTTCAGGTTTTTTGGAGGAGGCGTGGCTTTGGACAACGATTTGCTGCAAGGGTGGATCGTTCACTTTCAATGCTAGCAGGCTAATGTTAGCATTTCTAAGATCACTTTTCATGTCAGACCTCAATTGAAGAAAATACTGGAGAGCAGATTTAGGTAAAGTTAGTGCAACTTTTACTGTACTGTACCTCCATAACAACACATCTGGTGGCAAAAACACTTGAAGGCAACTCACCTGAGATTTGTTACAGCCACAGTAACACAGTAAAGGCATGTTAAGTATGTACAATGGGACCTACATCATTTGGGTCTAGTATGTTTCTGGCATTAGGATTGCAATCGGTTTCACAGACAACGCGGATGACACATGACGAGAGTTTCTAACCAGATGTTTCCTTCTTGCTTTACCAAAACTAAAGTTTGTTTCATCTTCAGCACATGTGGCAAACACAAAAAAAGAACCAAAAAGATGAAAGGAAGCAGTTTTATAAACAGATTCAGCAAGCTCATCATTTTTCGGACCAATGAGGCTCCCAGCAGCAGACATCAGTTAATCTACTCAGTGCAGACCACAGCGTGACACATTCTTGCATTCTGCAGGAAGCCCTTAGAGTATGGCAACAACGCAAGTAATGTAGTATTCTTTCCTGTGAACTGTGTTAAGTTTTGACCTTTCATCCCTGTTGGTGACATGTCATTAACTAGAACACATGCCTAGTCCTCCCCCACACTCCCTAGTCAGCATGGGCAATACATTCTCTTTGTCTTTTCCCGAGTGTAGTCTCCTACTCCCACCGCTGCAGTCGCGGCTACATCAGTTGCCTTAAAGAAGCTAACAAACCCTATGCAGCCCTCGGCTGAATGGTAGCAGATCAAAGTTGTATTTCTCTTGCGATTTTCATGCAGGGGTTATTTATTGTACAACATGCAGGAAATTGGGAGAGTTTTGATGGACGTTCTTTCTGGAAGGTGCTTCTTGTCATGTATGAGCGGGATAAATCAATGTTGGCATATAGTTACCTGGCATATAGATCTTCTTAGCTGATTTGAAGGGCGCTAGAAACTGGGTTGTTTTAAAAAGTGTATTGTTTAAAGTGTATTGTTATTTTTCTATGTATATAATAGATTTTGTTGGATTTGTTTTGCATGTGTGTCATATGAGCCTAGGATCTGTGAAGTCAGAACTGTGAAGGACTTCAGCATATCGAGCGTTTCAAAACATTGTGTGAAGGGAAAAGTGTTTGCCAGTCAAAATTAACTCCCACATATGATGGTTTGATGATTAAAATCTCACGGTTTTAGGCTCCATACGCTAATCAGTGTGAGCTGCTTTCTAAATTCTCACTTTCTCAATTGTATTGCTGGGCGTTCTACAGAATAAAAGACAAAAAATGCCAAAGTTATCTTTTAATTGTTTGTGTGTGTGTGGCATTCAGCTGCTGAATAAAGACTAAAGAAAGAGATGCCAAGGTTAGACCACAAATTAATTAAACTTGGCAATCAAAGGTTGAAAAATCTTTGAAAAAGTAAATAAATAAATAAAGTTTCAAATTAAGTTTGAGGAAAAACTCAGAAAAGGATTTAAAAATAATAATAATAACAATAATTATTAACAGATAACAGATACACACGTTATTAGACTTTTTTATTTATTTTTTTATTTTTATTTAGGATTCACAAAATGAATTGTGAATAATTTACTATTACAGCAATAAGGCATGAGAAGCTGGTGGGTCAGTGATTTTACCATGGGTATACAAGGCAAAGCAGTAATATGACAAAAGATATATAAGAATAGTTAAATTTGGTAATAATGATAATAATAATAATCATCATCATCATCAAAATCATCATCATAATTATATAATACATAAGCTTAACTGTAAGACGTATGGTTGCCAAACAACAACACACAGTACAGTGTTGGAAAGGCAACATATTATTAATATTCTTTTGTGGAATTAATTCAGCTCAAACTACTTAACATACTTTAGTCTCCATTCAAACCTTTGTAGACAATTCTAGCCTTAGGTGTGTATAGCTATCTATCTAGTTTGTTAACCTTAAAGATTACAATTGTGCTGATGATATACTAATAATGTTGAGAAGGTCCTTGTTGCTGAATGGAGCATGATGACACATTGAATTATATGAACCCAATAAAATTTATTTGCTATAGTTTAACTAAATAAGAAATTAATGTAATGTAAACATGTAATGGTAACACTTTACAAAAAGGTTCATCAGTTAACTACATTAATTAACACTAACTAATAATCAACTGCGCTTATACAGCATTTATTAATCTTTATTAATGTTAATTGCAACATTCACTAATACATTGTTAAAATCGTATTAACATTAGTTAATGCATTGTGAACTAACATGAACAAACAATGAACAACTATGTTTTTATTAACTAATGTAATACAGTAACAAATGTATTGCTAATGGTTAGTTTATGTTAGTTAATACATTAACTAATGTTTAACTAATGAACCTTATTGTAAAGTGTTACCCATGCAATGTGAGTAGGATATTCATAGTTGTGGGTGCAAAAACATTAGTTATCTACGGTGGCTGAGAGAGCTCAACGTGCTGCAAATAAGAAAACATATGCAAATAGAAAAAAACACCAACAAATTAAGAAAACGTGATCATCAGTATGACAACACATGTGCTGAAAATCCTTACAACACATGCAAATACAGAAACGCGCTGCAAATAGCACAAACCACAAAGGAAATGTTTCAAGAGGACCCCAAAAAGTGACAAACCATACTAGGAGCTGCTTATTAGCTGTGTCCGAAACCGCTCACCCGTTCACTCATTTACTAATCCCTATGTAGTGAACGGCATTTGAGTGTACAATGTGTTCACAATCATTAAATATTATAAAAACTGCAAACAAAAACAAACACACATTAACAAGTGTACATTATTTCATGTATTTATTATTTTTAGTAAAGTGTTTTTCAGTTTGCTAGAAACTCACGCTCACAGACGACGTGGTTGTCGAGCACCCTCATTAGTATGCTACAGATGATTAACGAATATTTTTAAATCATCCACTAAATTATAATCTCTTAAAGTTTAATGAGTTAAAAACAATGCCACATATTAAAACACTTTGCTGTTAGTGAAACACATTACATTGAGTTAATGCCTATATAATATATTTTAATAATATTTTTTAGCTTGTGCTGTTGTCAAGTAGAGTTCGTCACTTTTTGGGGTCCCCTTGAAACATTTCCGTTGTGGTTTGTGCTATTTTCAGCGCGTTGTGAGGATTTGCAGCACATGTGTTGTCAAACTGATGATCACGTTTTCTTAATTTGTTGGTGTTTTTTTTATTTGAGCTCTCTTGGCCACCGTAGTTATCTGAATGAATTTAAACACTAAAATGGAGAAAACTGATATATAAGATAAACTCTTTGTTACAGTACATAGCCATTACTACAGCCTGCGCAACACAGTTGTGTAATAAGTTACTGCACTGTATATGCAAAGAATATATTGTAAAGAAAGACAAACATTATTGTACTTTCACAATCTTTTTTACACATAATGCTACACAGCTCTTTTTTGATGTTATAGATATTCAGAATATCAGCCTTGAGGCTACACAGGCCAGAGGAGGACTTGTTTTGTCTTAAGTTTCACCTGATTGTCAGACTAAACCAGACTCAGAAGCAGAGATTAGCAAAACAGCTGTTTCTTGACACAATGCAATATGGATAAATGCAGGTAAGCATTGCTTTTCACAGGAATTAAGCACGAGGGAGATTAAGGAGATCGTGGGAGCAATGATGGAGAATCACAGGAGAGACTTACGAGTTAAACCACCAAGGTATGTAGAGCAGGTATGGAGTCTGTATCCCCATTCAAGACCAGACGAAGCGTGACTGAGAGGTGTATATGCAGGTGCTGCTGAGCACGATGGTGATGAGGGATAGGGGCTGATGATCTATAATCAGGAGAGAGGGAGCGCTGAGTGTCCGTGACACCGATGGAGATTTTGTTCTTTACCACTATTGCCTTTGGATTGCTCATTTTGGGGTATAGAGAAAGAATAGTTGGCATAACTTAATTGACACGTAGTATCCTCTGTAGATATGCTTAGTTGTATTTAAAGTTGTACAGTAAAACTGAAACTGGAAACTGAAATTTGCAATGGATTTATTTTGTTATTAAACCTAATTTAATAATCAGTTTTTCTTTTACAAATGGTCACATTTCATTTCTTAAAGTTAACTTAAACAACATTTTAATCTGTCATGGCACATTAAAGAGCCACTATACGGAATGTATTATTTAAACTTCTTTAAAAAATTACAATATTTTTTTATTTGACAACCTGCTCTGTCTTGTCTGTCGACGTGTTGTTTTGCTCCACGATGTATTTTTCATAGTGCGAGAACATGATGTGTGGCGTGACATAGCAACAGTAACTAAAGGGGGCGGGTCTTTGCGAAGGGTCAATTACAATACATCACAATAAAAAACTACATTTGCCAAGGTAGTGGGAGGGTCAACTTACCTGCCGGCTCATCTTACCCCACTCTCCCCTACCACAGTACTGTTTACAATCTAAGCAAAAGCAATAATGTTATCATGATATTTTCATGCTTCAATTTAACCATACAACAACCTTTGTTTTATTCCTTGGAACATGTATTTCCCTCAGTAAATGCAAGTATAGAATGTGTGCTCACGTCTTTATAGATTTTGACATTTCAACATTCAAACAGAATTTTAAGCTACTCATTGTGTAAAAAATCTTTGAACAGTAACAGGAAAAAACATTTAAAAGAGCTAATTAAGAAGCCATAATAATGAAAAATGTATTATACATTTACAACATAGATATATATATATATATATAGCTTAAGATGTAGTACTATAGTACATGTCAACTACATGCATTTTAAATACAGTGCATTACAAGGTACTGCGATGATACATTTTGTACGCATTAATGACTTGGACTAAACTTTATTGATGTTGATCAGGGATCGGGCTTAAAAGCCTGTGTGTTCAAACTTCACCCTGCCAGCAACTGTAATGAGAGGCGTCACAGATCATAAGTGATGCCCTAGTTATTATTATGACTGCCAGTCATGGTTATGATCATTAAACTTACAGTAAACAGTTGCACGAGTCTGTGTTTGTCATGCTGGCCTCCGTCTCTCTCTCTCTGGGAGCAGATGCCTGCGGTGTTCTTTAATGACATGGTGTCACTGCTGCTACGCTGTGCTGGGAGAGGTTAGACAATGCAGTGTGCAGCAGCTTTCTGTCTTTCTCGTTTTCTGTCTTTCTGTCCCGTCTCTCCTTTGCTCTGTCTCAAACCCTCTCCCATTTCTCTGTCCTCCTGCATTTTGCTGTTTCTACCTCCCTTTCTCTCTCTCAGCCATGTGTCACTTGGGGTTTTTACCTGACAGTTCTGCACAAAAAAGAAATTTAAAAAAAAGTAATAATAACAATAATAATAAATAACACTACATATGAAATACATTAAAGGTCCATCTTGTTGCAGAAAAGGAAATACATTATATATATATATATATATATATATAATTAAATTATCTCTTAAAATGATCTCTTCTGTGAAAAAAAAAAACTTTAGTCTTGACTACAAATAAAATTTTAGTCCCACTTTATATTATGTGGCTTTAAATATACTTATATCAAATAATAATGATTAATAATTATTTGGTACAATGTACATATTGTGTTCATTTTGCATTATAAAACACTTGGTTAAGTTTAGGATAGTTAAGTTTTAAAGGTGGGTTAAGAGGTGGGGATAGGGTCAACATTGTAACTACAGATGTAACTACGTGCAGGTAGTTTTTAAGTACAACAAAAATACATATATGAACATAATAAGTACAATGTATCAACAATAATGAACATAAAACAATTTTAAAAACAGCAAACCATTATTCTGGCTGACAAATAATGTTTATTATGTAGTGAACTCTTGCCTGAAATGATATATGTGTTTTTATTGTGTTGGGTTTTATTCTGTAGTCATCCAGCTTTCACAAAAAAATATGAAGATACTGGAATGTTATTTTGGAGGACAGAATTGATTTGATTTTGCAGGTTACTTTTTAAATATCATATTTACAATTTTTAGTTCTTTAGTTTAGTTTTTAGCCTTTTAAAAAGGCATCTGAACGAATAAAGTAAATGTAATGTAGCTTTTTTAAATAAATATGGTGCGGGTTTGCACGTATTGTGCATATTTTTACTCATTCCCGCAGATTTTGTGCTCACACCCAAGGTGCTCGCATCATGAAGCATTCTCTCAGTACTAAATTGAGTTCTGTCATGACAACTGTCAGGAGATTGGTATGGTAATGGAGATTGGCATGTTTATGAATATGATAGGAAATGTTAATGTATTTGGCCTTGGAGGAATAGATCTGCTACACTGCTGCAGATTAATTACAGAGACTTGCTACTGCCAATACATTAACAGACCTTGCTGTGAGCATGTAAGACATGCTGCTGCTGCATATGTAACATGCATGAAGGAACCCCATAGCAGATCTATGCAAGTGGAGCTGGGGAAGGTGAAGGCTTTTTAAAAGCACGCTGCAGACTACTACCAGCAACACACTGGTATTTATTTGAATGTTGAGATGCAGCTAATCTGCTATGATCGCTACCAAATGAGTTAGACATATCAGCCTGCACCATCTAGAGTTTCATGCCAGAAGCAGGTATTTATTTTTCGCTGCTTATTATGCTTAATACACACAAATAATGTCAAAATGCCGGTCTTGGCGAGTATTTACATCAACACAGTCAGTTAAGTTTTAAGTGAACATGAACAGTTGAGAAAGAAAACACATATGTAACAGTATAATAGATCTGTGCTTTGGTGTGAAAGTGACAGTAGCCCAATAAACCTGCTGGCATATTATGAGATACTATTAAAAATATCTATATGGCAGTTTCTCCCCATGGTATTAATGTCAAAATTGTGGCCAGTGAAAAGGCTGAGTGGCTAGTGACTTTGGAAACCACTAGCCACAGCAGCTGGAGAGCAAAAAAGTTCATGTCAAGCCATGCACGAGACACACAAGAGTCTATGTCATTTCACGATCAAAGCTAACGTGACACTTCTACTGGTGGCAATTATTGAATGTGTGCACAGAATAAGGCAGATGGAGACAGTCATCTCGTTTGGGTCTGTTCCTTACACAAATCAGTTATTTGGCATCAGAACACTTGGTATATTTGTACTTTTTAACAGAGGTGTCAAGTAACGAAGTACAAATACTTTGTTACCTTACTTAAGTAGAAATTTTGGGTATCGATACTTTACTGGAGTAATTCTTTTTCAGCCGACTTTTTACTTTTACTCTTTACATTTTCACACAATTATCTCTACTTTCCACTCCTTACATTTTAAAAATTGTTTTATTCATTTACAATTTTTGTAACATTTGTAACAAAACATTTTATTCCTATTTCATTTCGTCTTGTTTTCATTCCGGCTTGTCATCATTCAAAAAAAAAAAAACCTATCCAGATAAATCGCGCCATCCAGATAGAATGAATTTGATTGTGGTTGGATGAGAAGTACAAACATATACCATTCCGACACCCTATTGGTTTGTACGTGATCCATCGCACCTGCACATGACACAAATCACGTCACACTCCAGCAAGGACATAACTAGTGGGGGAATCGTTACTCAAAAAAAATTATTTCTTAAAAGTCATTATTTCTCCACTACTGGCTCATTTATCAAACAGGTGCTTTCTCTTCGTCCTCCGCAAATTAAGCTACAGTAGGTAGTGCAGTAGAGAGACGTTTGAATAAATTAGCGTTTGTGGCTATACTAACTTTGTAACTCGTTAACGTTACCCCCAACACTGGACATAGCAGACGTATGTAGCCAAGTACGAAGATGTCCGTGGCAGAGACTCAAGAAGAGAACCAGCGAGGAGGTTGGTAGCCAGGATGACCAGCCAACCCTTATACATCCCTGGCCGTACTTGGTAGAATTTTTTATTATAGTCATTATGGCCTTTAGAAAAATGTTTTTTGAGGAGGTGGGGTAGTGCACAATAGGCCCCTCAGCTTTTGTCCTTAATGGCATTTTTTTTTCTTCCTTCCATTACTTTTACATTTATACTTTAAGTAGTTTTGAAACCAGTACTTTTACACTTTTACTTGAGTAAAAAGCTTGAGTTGATACTTTAACTTCTACAGAAGTCTTTTTAAACCCTATTACCTATACTTCTGAGTAATGAATGTGAATACTTTTGACACCAGTGCTTTTTAAGTGAATTGTAACCATAGGTATATCTGTCTATTAAAGGATTGTTATATACCGTGTAAAGAATAATTAGGCAAGTTGATTTTCTGATTAAATATTTTTTTTACAAGCACATTTGACCATCAGTCTTAATAACTACTATTATGTTTGTATTTAATCATTTATAAATGATACATAATTTTTTAAGAAGGCTGTAAATTAAAAAAAAAAGTCTTATAGTCAAGTGTGCATAATTATTATGCAGATCTTCTTTTAGAGATAAAATGAGCCAAAAAAAAAAATTGAACTCAGACTGAAAAGTCAAAAATTACTAAATGCCCATGAGAAGGATTGTCTAATGCAATAATAGAAACTGCAAAGTTAAAGCATGACCACTAAATAGGATAACACTCATTGGGTCAGCAGGGTCAGCCAAAACAGGTGGAGAATAAAGAAACATGTTAACTGAAAAATAATTAACAATTAAGGTGAATATTTAAGTATGAAACCATCAGGATCCCTTTAGTCTCCAGAAGTACAGGGTGTCAGAATCTCAGAGACTTAGGTTAGGAAAAGAATCCCAAAAAATGACCCCCACTTAATAAGAATCATAAACTGAAATGTTGTAAAATACATGAAGACTGATTTTTATAGGCTTAATAGACAGACGGATTGAGAGTGACTCTTGAAGGACCAGCACCACATCCTCATGGATGACATCTGGCAGTAAGTTTTGGGAGTTCATTTTTAGTCCATCTCCTACCCTTAAATCTGTCTTGCAGAGATGGACTAAAAATGATCTTCCAAAACTTACTGCCAGCTGCCAAAGTATCCATGACGAGTTGGGACTGAAAACGTGTTTCCCACAACTTCCCTGTGTGACAATTAGTGGCATTCTGTAGTTGAATATCTCCAAATTTTATTAATAATTATCGCGCCATACCTTTCTTCTCATTTGTGTTTCTCTGGCTCTCTCTCCCCTTTTCTCCGTTTCATTCTTCTTCTTTTTTTCTGCCTCACCCGCATGGTTCACTCAGGGTCTTTCTCTGGCAGGCTACACTTTCTGTTATGGGAACCTTATGTTGTTCCAGAAAAGAATTGATCTGCGGCCTCTATTAAAGAAATAAATAAATGTGGAGAGAGTTTGAGGGGAATTCTGCCCAGGGAAGGGTTGGAGGTAGGTAGGGGTTCTGCATTGTTGATCCAGAATGACACTGATTGACAGTAGTGGTAGAAAAGCTGATAGCAACGTTTGGCGTGTTGCTGGTTTAAAGGACGGACATAGCCGCTGATTTCAGGTTTGTGGAGCATGACTGTGCACTGGGGTGAGCTTGTCTCTTAACATCCTCTCCGTGTCTGTTCTTCACCCATCCATTCTCATTGTTTTTCAGAGTTTTTTTATATTGTTTAAACCCTTTTCTCACTAATAGTCTTCTTTATTCACCAGGGCCACACTAAGCCACAGCAATAGCACCTGTCAATACAGATAGCAGGTTTAGAGCGCAGGTGTGTGCTGGATATGGACCGGAGTGACACGCTGTCAGCTATCCGCTGAAATTAGCAGCCCAGGTAGGAGCCGCATAAGCGGGGCTTCTGCCCGTCCACTGAGCGTACAACACAACAGCTGATGGACAGAACCTGCAATTTAAGATTCCTCCCCTTTCGCTGCTCTCTCTGCTGGTGGTTGTCGCTGGATTTTTTCTTAAAAATGACTTTATATGCCACTGTATGTCTGGTTTCATTGATTTAGATGCTTAAAGGTGAAGTGTGTCATTTCTGTGTCACTAGCAGCACCAAACAGAGTGGGAAAAATAACTTGATATTTTTGGAAGAAAATGTTGGTGGTTCCTACCCATGTAAAACTTGCTGCCACAATGCTACATATTCTAAGTGCGACATCGCTATGCAGTTGCTGAAGTGTTCTGAATGGTTTTCAGTGCACGACATGATTTGCTACGGTTTTATGAGTTGTTGCAAGATAGTTGCGTACTGGCAAACCTTTATACTCTTTATGATATTCTGGTCTCTATATGGTTTTAGTCTAGGGTCAGGCTTAGTTGACAGGCTGAGGGAGAGAAAATTGTCACCAAAATGAACAGAAATACCCCCCAAATTCAATAAAGAGGGGAAAAAATGTCCCTGCACAATTAAGATAAATCGATTCAGACTTTTGTGGTTAAGTGAAATGTGAAAAAATATTAATTTGTAGCATTACATTACTCACGTGCACTTTTGTCCTCAGTGCCCCCCCCCCCCCAAACAACAGGATTTCTGCTCGTAAATATTCAATATTTACAATATATTTATTTCAATATTTACAACCTCACACCACAGGAAAATCTGATAAGATAATCTGTAAAACCAATCAGAACCTAGGATTGCTGGAAGGTGAGAATTATCTTGTAATGTGTGGGTGCCTTAAGAAAACCAATATGAAGTCTAGATTTTTTAATCTGTACAAATAATAACATTAATGAATGAATGAATGAATGAATAAATAAATAATATCAATAAATAATAATTAAAAAAAAAAACAGTTCTAGTTGGACTTTGAGTTAGTTTTGCACTATTCCCAGTTCAGTTTTCCTTGTCTTAGTCCAACAGTAACCATGGTTTTTGATTTACGCTCATGTGTTATATCTGTGTCCTGTTTATCATCTCATTTAGTCCCAAGTGTGCCCCTGTGTATGTACAGCCCTGTGTTCGTTTCAGCCTTTTTTCAGATCTCATCTCATAATAGGTGTTGTTCTGTTTCCCATGTCCCCATGTTCCCAGATAACCATAATAAATGCAACTTTAAGTTTATTCTGATAAAAGAAAACTGCTTGCTTGCTCTTTGGATTTGAAAATATTAGATTTCTTTGGATTGAATATTTTCTTTCGATTTGCCTTGTGGAAACTATTAAATACCGTGTGAACCTCTGAACCTTTCATCTTCTTCTTCTTACCTTTTATATGCACCAAACTGTAACAGAAGACCGGACCTAAAAAGTGACTTTGATTGCGGCATGTTTTTGTTTTGTTTTGTATCAGAGTTTTTCTAGTTATTTTTCTCCCATCACCATGGATTCTCCCTCTTTCCTGTTAATCTGCCTTGAGCAGGGAAATTGCTCCCTTGAGGCACACTTGACAGAATTCCTCAACCTACCCCATCAGTCGAACTTCCCAAACAACTGTGTTTGTACATTCTTCGTAGCACTCAAAGCGTTGACAAAGGCACAGTTGTCCAGGAAGGGACCTCAAGGAGGCTGTACAGAATTTTTGAAGTGGGTGCTGGCATCATGTGGATCGTGTTTCACAGTCGAATTTGACGACGACACCAGCCCCACTCCTAATCCAGTGCCCAGCCAGGAACCTCCAGACAGTGAGGAATGGCAGCACGAGCCCACAGCAGACAGAGTCCACCTCTACTGCAATGCAGGAGTCCGTGACCAACCGAACGACTGTGCGAAACATCGCCTCGGAGCTGGAGCTCAGCGAGTCTGACCAGCTGTGCGAGCCGGCTGCATCATCCATCACCACAGGAGTTTGTGACAAGTGTGAGGGTGTAGAATGGAACCCCGCCCACACTCCCGTCACTGAGAGTGAGTTTCTGGCCTGTTCCATGAATTGTTATTTTAATTTTGAATAAGAACCCCTTCCCCCTTTAATCCCCACGTGACCCTGTCTGTGCTATTTTGGACTTGCTGGTCCCCACCATCCTCTCTCTCCCACATCCACTCCAGACTTTTGACCAGAATTTTTTGTTTTTTGTCAGGCCCTCTGTTCCTCAGTCCATTCTCCAGGCCTCTGTCACTCCTGCTACCCAGCCCTCACTGTCTCTCATCAGTACCTAAGTTCCTCATCAGCCGCCTCTCAGTGGTGTGGCTACACCTGGGGCCTGCTGTGAGCCAACTTCTCCAGGGTATGGAGATCCCGTGGTTTTGCCCCCAGCCTGAGATCACGTTGTGCCACCTCGGACCATCTCCCTGACTCCTCCGCATGCGCTCCTTCCTCCCTCGACTCCAACACAACCATCAAGGCTTCAGATCCACTGGACTCCCTCAGACCATTGGCTCCACCTGGCTCAGACATCGCCATCAAATCACCACAGCCTTGCGGGCCATTCGCTGCTCTCTGGCTTTCCAGCCCTACAGCTCCTTTTGGCTCCGGCTTCCCTCAAGCTTTGCCTCAACCTTCAGTCATTCAAGCTCCACCTTAGTCCTCCGGTACCCTGTTTCTATCTTGAAGGATTGTCACTGCGAATTCGTCGTGGACTCAGGAACCTTCAATATCACTCCACTCCTTCAGCTCTCTGTTTGCGCCCATGGGTCCACCTGCACCAGCTTCGTTACCTTCACTTGTCCCCAGGGTGGCTTGGAGAACCTCACCACCATGGCTCCTTCCTCCAGCACCGCAACCATGGGATGCCATCGTGGCTGTGGCCTGGAGCACCTTCAGGCCATTCCTGCTCAAGGCTCCTCCCTGGCTCTCACCACCTTCAGCACCACACTAGACCCTTCTGTTCCGCCCCCTCCCGGTCAGCCATTAACCTCCGGAACCCCCTCCTGTATCTTCTGCCGGTTTTGCTAACTTTTGCCAGCCCTTCACCATCTCCTCATCCTCCTTGCCTTCTCTCTATGGTGCAGGGATGCGCTTTTTGGGAGAGGGCATTCTGCCACATCACATGGACTCTATTTGTGTTTTTACCATTTCCCTTAGTTGAGTTTGCTGTCATAGTTACTGATTTCATTTGTCATCACTGTCAGCTGTACATCGTTAATCACCTCATTTGTCTGTGTATTTAAGTTCCTGTATTTTTGGTTCACATTTGTCCAGTCTATGGTTTTGTTGTGCTTGCCCTTCTTCATCTGGATTTGCCTTTTGGATATGTTACGGTCCTCTTTTAAGTCTAGGAGGGAGGAACACGTAACAGAATCAAATGGTGTGATGTGTGGAGGCAGCAAGGTCGAGCTCCCAATCCCAAAGACGAGAACACAACTCAATATCAAAACAAACTATTTTTATTAAACAAATAAAGGGAGGATTAAAACTTCAAGAGGGGGCAAGGCCAAAATAACAAACATAATACCTCTAACTGTTAGGGAAAAACTAACTAGTCTATAAAAGGAAAGAAAAGAAAAATACAATAATACACTAACTCCCTAACTAACTTAAACAAGAGAAAACCAAGTGTGAAACAAAATGGCACCCACCTCTCTACTAAATCCTACCCAAAGAATTAATCAACAAACAAATGTAGTAAAAAGGAAATAACAGAAAAATAAACAAACAAGATAACTTAAAGCAAAAGAGCTTCCTTGTAGTAGGCGCCAAGTACAACAAGGTTGCAAACAATCACAATGAAATAAAACTCAATCAAAAAGGCATAACTATCAACAAAGACTATGGCAACTTTTGGGGCTGAGACGGGACCTCAACCTGCAGCCTCCGCACACACACACACAGCTCTGTGCAACGGTGCTCCTTAAATCTCCGATTCACTCCAATCAGTGTCATCATTGGAGTCAGGTGGCAGCCATTACTTCCTACTTGTGGGAAGTAGAGAGAGAGAAAAAAAAAACAGGAAGAAAGAAAGAAAACAAAACATACGTCCTTGGACGTAACACCCTCACCACAAAAGACTACAACCCTAAGGTTGTAACAGAATATACCAGTGTTCCAGTTTTAATTGCCCAGTACATAAGTTCTAGACAGAGCATCTGCAACAATGTTATCAGCTCCCTTTGTATGCCGGATATCAAGGTTATATTCTTGCATAATAAGAGCCCAACGCATAAGACGTTGGTTGGAATTGGACATTCTCGAAAGAAACACCAATGGGTTATGATCTGTATAAACTGTAATGGGGACATTACTTCCACCCAAATACACCTCAAAATGTTGGAGTGCTAACAATAAAGCCAATGCCTCCTTCTCAATCGTACTGTAATTTTGTTGACTCTTAGAAAACTTCTTAGAAAAAAAAGATACAGGATGTTCAATGCCCGCTTGATCTTCCTGCAGCAGAACTGCTCCGGCTCCGGTAGCGCTGGCGTCCACCTGTAACTTGAAAGGTGATGCAAAATTGGGAGCAGAGAGAACAGGAGCAGCACAAAGAAGGTCTTTAGCAGCATTAAAAGCATTGACACACTCTGACGTCCACACAAATTTCCTAGAGGTACTTAAGAGATCAGTAAGGGGTGAAACTATGGCAGCGAAATTTCTGCAGAAGCCACGATAATAGCCAGCCATCCCCAAGAAACGTCTCAACTCACGCTTGTTAGTTGGTGTGGAAAACTCAACAATTGCAGAAACTTTAGCGTCTACAGGTCGCACCTGACCTTGTCCCACACATTTTCCAAGGTATACAACTACAGCTTTAGCAAATTCACATTTTGCTAAGTTTAAGGTTAGTGAAGCATCAGCTAACCGTCCAAACACTTCATCTAACTTGATCAAGTGATCATCCCATGAGTTGGAGTACACCACAACATCATCCAAATAAACTTCAGTGTTCTGCAGTCCTGACAATACTCTGTTCATGAGTCTCTGAAAGGTGGAAGGTGCATTTCGCATGCCAAAGGCCATTACAGAGTATTGCAGGAAGTTATCAGGTGTTACAAATGCTGATACTTCTGAAGCACGAGGTGTTAAGGGAACTTGCCAGTACCCTTTTAGCAAGTCTAATTTCGTGACATAGCGTGCACTACCAACTCGGTCTATACAATCTTCCATTCTTGGAAGTGGGAAGGAATCTGGCTTGGTCACCGCATTGAGCTTGCGATAGTCAGTACAAAATCTAAAAGTGGAATCAGATTTAGGTACCAATATACATGGGGAACTCCATGGGCTTTGGCTAGGTGCAGCCAGACAGTGATCAAGTAGATATTGAACCTCTGATTTCATAAAGTCACGTTTCCTTGGGTTTACTCGGTAAGGATGTTGCTTAATTGGTTGACTGTTACCTACATCAATATCGTGACATAGTACAGTGGTTTGAGATGGCACATCCGCATAAAGACTGGGATATTTGTCAATCAGCCTACTGATGGCTTCAAACTCACTTGCAGACAGATGAGAAAGACAGGTCTTCAAGTTAGCCAATACAGCAGAATTCTGCAAGCGGGCACACGAAGTTTGAGCATCTCTTGACATTAAACCATCTTCCTCAGGGCAGTATGCTGGAGGCAAAACAACAGTAGATACAGGCACTGCCTTTGGAGAACTCACTTTATTCACATCCCGTGCGACATAAGTCTTTAACATGTTCACATGACATACCCTACTTTTACGCTTGCGATCCGGAGTACAAATGACATAGTTTGTATTACTTAACCTTCTCTCTATGGTGTAAGGCCCAGAAAACCTAGCCTGCAGCGTAGATCCAGGCACAGGAAGCAGGACAAGCACAGACTCACCAGGCTGAAAAGTACGTGCCACACTCTTACGATCGTACTGTTCTTTCATCTTAGTCTGGGAGTTAGCAAGATGAACTTTAGCGATCTCACAGGCTTTGTGAAGTCGTTCACGAAAAGATCTGACATATTCAAGGATCGATCTAGGCGAATAGCTCTGTGACAGTAACTGCTCACTAATCAACTTAAGAGGACCTCTTACAGTGTGTCCAAACACCAACTCTGCTGGACTGAAACCCAGTGATTCCTGGACACTCTCCCTCGCAGCAAACATAATCAACGGTAAGCCTTCAACCCATTCCTTACCAGTCTCAATGCAAAATTTTCGGAGCATCGATTTAAGAGTCTGGTGGAATCGCTCCAATGCACCTTGGGATTCTGGGTGGTAGGCACTGGCCAACTGGTGCTTAATACCTAACTCATTTAACATCTGTGAGAATACTTTAGATGTAAAATTAGTTCCTTGATCTGACTGGATCACCTTTGGTAAGCCGAATGTAGAGCAGAACTTAATGAGCTCTTGAGCAACTGTCCTTGCCTTAATCGTACGAAGTGGAATAGCTTCAGGGTAACGAGTCACCGCACACATAATAGTAAAGATAAACTGGTAACCTGACTTTGACCTAGGCAAGGGCCCTACACAGTCAATAATTAGTCGCTCGAAGGGCTCACCAAGAACTGGAATCGGATTAAGTGGAGCTGGCTGAATGATCTGGTTTGGATTACCTGCCAACTGACAAGTAGAACAGGATCGCACAAATTTAGACACAGAGGACTTCAGCCCGGGCCAAAAGAAATACTGAGAAACTCGATGAAAAGTTTTGGTTACACCTAAGTGACCTGATAGCGCATTCTCGTGAGCTAATCGTAACACCTGAGAACGATACCCAGAAGGTAGGACAATTTGGCGGACCTCTTGCCAATTCAAATCAGAACATTGAGGCTTCCATCTACGCTTCAGTACCCCATCCTCCAGAAAGTACGCTACACCTGCTTCTGGCGCTTGCATAATGTCCACTACAGCATCCTTGCAAGAAACTAGGGAAGGATCAGAAGCCTGAGCTGCAATCAAGTCCTCCTTACAAACCTTTAACGAAAGATCTGACAACACACACGATTCTATAGGCTCTGGAGTCAGTTCAGGTACAACGCTCAGCTCACACTTTGGCTGGGAAAACAAAGCGGTGTCAGAAAGATCAACAGCATTTTCAAATTTCTTTGACTGTGCACGGGTCACAACACAGGCAGGAAATACAGCAGAGAATTGGGTAGAGAGATCAGGCAACTCATCAACACTAGGTTTGTGTACTACAATGGGTCTAGGAAAAACCTTACCACCAGCAAGCTCATTTCCTAGAATAAGACCAACACCATCTACAGGTAGCCGTGAGCACACTCCCAAGGTAACCGGTCCTGTGACAAGGTCAGACTCTAAATACACTCTATGGAGGGGAACATTAACACATCCCATATCACACCCACGAATTAACACGTCACTACCAGTATATGACTCGGGTGAAAAAGGTAAAATTTCCTCCAAAATCAATGACTGCATGGCTCCAGTGTCCCTCAAAATTCTGACTTGCTGTATCTCAGAATCAGGCAAAAGAGAAACTGAGCCAAAAGAGAGAAAAGGCTTGTATGCAATAGCATCCAAATCATTTAATTCTGGTACAGATTGTACCAAAGCTACATTTTTGGGCTTAGCAACACTTTTCTGTTTCCAAGCCTTACACTCTGAAATCAAATGGCTTGGATCAAGACAATAAAAACAAACCCGCTTGTCCTCTGCACGCTTAGGACTAGATCTACGCTTACCTACAGCAGACATATCTGATTTAACAGAACGAACTTGAAATGACTCAGAGCTCTCCCTAACTGAAAACGGAGTTTTAGCTTGACGCACAGAAGAAAACACATTACGATGCGTCAACACAAATTCATCCGCTATCACAGCAGCATCCGTTAAGGCTTGCACTTTTTGTTCATTCAAATGAACTACAACATTCTCTGGGACACATGCTTTGAAATCTTCTAACAAGATCAACTCCTGGAGCTGCTCAAAAGTAGTAACTTTGCTAGAAACACACCATTTCTCGAAAAGTGCCCTTTTCTCTCGTGCAAATTCAACATAGGTTTGTCTGGCTGTTTTTGCATGAGCTCTAAACTTTTGACGATAAGCTTCCGGTACCAGTTCATATGCTCGCAACACCGCCATTTTTATTACGTCATAGTCTAAAGATTGTTCGATAGGTAATGCAGCTGTAACTTCCTGTGCCTTACCTGAAAGATTGCATTGCAGAAGTAAAGCCCACATATCCTTAGGCCACCGCAATTTGGCAGCAACACGTTCAAATGCTACGAAATATGAATCCACTTCAGCCTCTCTGAACGGCGGAACAAGCCTGATATATTTGCTAACGTCAAAATCAGTATGTGAATCAGAAGTCAAATCAGAGGAACTTTGGTTAAGGGTCTGAGCAGAATCTACCGTCGGTATTAAAGGTGATGTAGCTAACGGTCCAGCCTGAGGTGATGGAATAGGCCTACTACGTAACTTTAAAACCTCCATCTCATTCCCATGTCGCTCACTATCCCGTGCTCGCTCAGCTTCAATCACTCGAAGCCTGATACGCTGAGCCTCACATTCCTGACGTTTTAACTCAAGATCTAATTCTTTCAGCTTAATTGCCAATACAGCATCTGAACCAGAATCTTTTGAATCTATGTTGAGTACAGAATCAAAGCCAGCAGTCTCAGACTCTTCCCCAACATAACCATCAGGTGCGGCCAAAATACCAGCGCCTACCAGCTTCCCAAACAATTCTTCTTTGATTACCTGTTTACTCGCCTCTTTAGGTACACTAAAGTTAAAGAAGTCCGCTATGGAAATTAAATCCTTTTTACGACAACGGTTATATACTTCCACAGTGGGAAGTAATGTAAATGAGATTAAATCAAACTCCATAACTCAAACACTAACTTCTCCCACATCCAAGAGCAAAAACAGCCAGGCAAAACAAAGAGAGAAAAAGGTCACTTACCATCCAAAGATTTGATTCTCCACCAAAAGGAGCAGTTGCCATCACAATTGCCAATAAAAGACAACAATGTCTTACCACCTTGAAGGACGAGCCCCCAAATTCTGTTACGGTCCTCTTTTAAGTCTAGGAGGGAGGAACACGTAACAGAATCAAATGGTGTGATGTGTGGAGGCAGCAAGGTCGAGCTCCCAATCCCAAAGACGAGAACACAACTCAATATCAAAACAAACTATTTTTATTAAACAAATAAAGGGAGGATTAAAACTTCAAGAGGGGGCAAGGCCAAAATAACAAACATAATACCTCTAACTGTTAGGGAAAAACTAACTAGTCTATAAAAGGAAAGAAAAGAAAAATACAATAATACACTAACTCCCTAACTAACTTAAACAAGAGAAAACCAAGTGTGAAACAAAATGGCACCCACCTCTCTACTAAATCCTACCCAAAGAATTAATCAACAAACAAATGTAGTAAAAAGGAAATAACAGAAAAATAAACAAACAAGATAACTTAAAGCAAAAGAGCTTCCTTGTAGTAGGCGCCAAGTACAACAAGGTTGCAAACAATCACAATGAAATAAAACTCAATCAAAAAGGCATAACTATCAACAAACACTATGGCAACTTTTGGGGCTGAGACGGGACCTCAACCTGCAGCCTCCGCACACACACACACAGCTCTGTGCAACGGTGCTCCTTAAATCTCCGATTCACTCCAATCAGTGTCATCATTGGAGTCAGGTGGCAGCCATTACTTCCTACTTGTGGGAAGTAGAGAGAGAGAAAAAAAAACAGGAAGAAAGAAAGAAAACAAAACATACGTCCTTGGACGTAACAGATACTATTGAATACCGTGTGGACCTTTCGTTTTAGAATTGTGCCTTTATATGTAGCAAACTATAACAATAGCCACCAAGAATATGACATGGCGTTTTCCCCCACATACACAAAACTAATCAATATTAAAAAATCATTGATCCAATATCATGGGAAATATTTAACAACAATTATTACATTAATTTTAAATAAAATTGTGTCAATAAATTCATACCACCTTTCAGCAGCATTAAACAATCTGTAAATAAATATAAATGCCATATCAGATGCATCTTTTTTGGCATCTTTGCAGTGTAAAGATGGCTTTGGTTGAGGTTGATAATATTTTATTGAGAACAGCCTATAGTTGTCACATTCACCAGCTCAGTCACCTTCTCCACATCACATTTCCCAGCATTCTTCCTGATCCACCCTGCACCCAGTCAGCAATTACCACACCTGCAAGTCATCCACCTCGTTATCCCTCATCAACTCACCCTATATTAGCAGTCATCTTCCTCACCCCAGAGATCTGGTCTCATCTAAGTGTACCTCCACATCAATGACAAGCTCCACGACCCAACCTGATATACTCACCTGAGAAACCTACCTGTTGTTACTGATTCCGTCTTCTGTCTGCCGTCTTCTGTTCCCCAGATCGCCTGCCTGGATCTTCAGTTTGTCTGTCACCTTCACCACTCACCACCTGTATAAAGAAAAAAGCATTACTGCCAGTTAAGTCTTCAGGATAACTTTCATCTGACATTCATCTCTACCTGTGTTGCATTACCACTCTAAGCAATAAAGACTTGTTTCACTTACTTCCCTTGTCTGTCCTCTTCTGTGCGTGACAATAGTATTCTGAATGATTGATTGAATTAACCCATTAAAGTATTGAAGAAAAAAATACAACACAGATACATTTAAGTATATACAAAAACTGCACAAAGTGGCTCCTTAAAGGAAAAGTCTGTTTATGACCTTGATGTAGTATCTCCTTAGTCAAAACTGTTTGAGGTATCTTTTATATCTGTGACTTGCATGCTGAGGTTTAATAAATATGTCAGCGGTTGTGTGTAGTAAATCCACCAGAAAGACACGTGATGCAGAGTGAAAGAAGAAATAGACTTTTGATAAACACAAACAATAGCATTGAATCACACAACGTTAATGACTGAGGACTTAAATACACTAACAAAGAGGTGGGTGTGACAGGCAATTTTTGTACCACGAGAGATGATGATCCCTCAACAGACCTTGTAATGAGAGACTCTCTAGGATCACTCCCTAGCCATGAGGGATGCATCTATCGTAAGCATTCTGTGATGACAAGGTGCCCCCAATACAGGACCCTGGGACAAGAACCAAGGTTTCTTCCACTGTAACAAGGTACCTAGACACTTACACGTAACCTTGATCATGTGAAACGGGTTTCCTCTCGGGTAAAACCCCTTGGTCTTGAGCCACCACAGCAAAGGTCTCATGTACAGAAGGCCAAAAGGTATCATGTTAGACGCAGCTGCCAACAGTCTCTGAAACTTTTTCACAGTGATGGCCAGGCTTAGCTTGATCCTGCATATGGCTGAAAGGATCAATTGAATCCCACACCACACCTAGAAAAGTGTTTCTCTGTAGTGGAGAAAGCATACTCTTCTTGATATTCAGTTTTAACCCCAAACATCTCATATGGGCGAGAATTATATCTTGGTGCCGAACCGCCATCTCCTCTGACTGCGCTAGAATTAGCCAATTGTCGATGTACTTGAGTGCAAAAATGCCCTGGAGATCCATTTCCTGAGAAATCGAGGCACTGAGAAGAAGCGAGCACACTTTCACCTGGTGTGGGCCATTTCTCCTCAGAGGGGCCAGCCCTCAATATCTTGAGCCCTGAGGCATCAGGGTCCTGATTTATAAGCATTGCATATGCACAAAACGTGCTGTTTTAATGACAGTGACGAGTGATAGGTGCACAATAATTCCTCTTTAAACTAAACTGCAGATCTCAAGGTTTGACAAAATATTTTAATGAGAACGGTGATCAGTGATTTGATTTGATTTGAATTGTTTAAAACAATAAAAATACTATTTGGTCAGTGGAAATGAATGATATTTTTATATATTTATTCTAAAAAATAACAAGGATATTAGACGACATTCAGCAATGTAATGTGTATAACACAAATGGCATTTATAGTCCGTATCTAATATTTTCCAATGTCTTGTACCTTTGACGGTGTTAACCATGGTGTCACATGGTGAATGGGAATATGCATTGAAATGATATGCAGATGGTTATGCATAGTAAAACTAGGCGTTGCAAGCTCCATATATGGTGATTTCCGGGAGGAGATGGGGTGGAGACGCACGTACGGACTCTTCCACTGAATGCTGAAAAAATTTGATTAGGCTATTCTCACTTGACAGAACAATACTATTTGTTTTTATGATCACCTAGCAAAGACAATTTAGGAAAGAAAAATTATCGGACAAAACATGCATTTTTTTTCATAATAAGGCAGGACATTAAAAATAGAGCAGAAATACATGACGGAAGTCTGGTCACCCTACCTGAAACGTGGTGAGGGATTAGACCCTGAGGCAGTGAAATTCTACCATACCACAGATCCCACCCTCGATGCCACCAAGTAAATGGGCTATGCCATCTGCCATTCCATCATCACAGACAGGCATCTATTGCTCAACTTGATAAAGGATAAGGACAAGGCTTCCCTCCTGGATGCCAGTTTGGTGATACGATAAACACCGTCGTTGACAGGTACTGGGAAGCAAAAAGGCAGTCGGTGGCATTCAAGGAACTGATCTCATGCCACACCCAGGTGACAGTGGCATCATCCGTCTGTTCCCTGGTCAGGGTCTAGCTAACACAGGGAGGAGCAAAAGGCCAGCTCGGAAAGGTAAGTGTCGGGCAGTGCAATCTGAGGACCGTGATCTCCTCACAGGAAGCGAAAAAAGACCTGGGACCTCATGTACAAAGACTTGTGTTGAATTCATACTAAAACATTGCGTATGGACAAAGCTGTAAATGTGCGTATGCACAAAAAAAATCAAATGTATGAATCACTGCGTACGCAGGATCCCACGCATATTCTACATCCCAATTACATCCTACGCAGTCTCCTCCCTTAATTAAATCAATTTTAATATAATGAGTCCACTTTGGCAAAAGCAAACAGCAAGAAAAATGGCAAAAGCACGTAGCAAGAAAAGTGAATTAGAGGTGCTACTGTCGGAGGTAGAAACGAGGAAAAATATATTATTTGGAACTCTGTCCTCTGGAATTAATAACAAAAGAAAAAAAATGAGTGGGAGAGTATGGCTGACGCCGTCAATATGGTGGGATCGGAAAATGGCACTGTGAATGACCTCAAAAAGAAATGGTCAGATATAAAGGTGGAAGTTAAGCGGAGAACTGCTGCGCACCGCCAAAGTGTGGGTAGAACAGGCAGTGGTACAGGGGTCAATGAACTTACACCCTTTGAGCAGAGAGTAGCCTCTATTATGGGTGACACTTTACTCTCTGGAATAGTGTCTGTTGCTGTAGGAGACACGGATTTACTACAGGACTGTCACGAAGGTAACTAATTTCTCATTTGTTTGCTTAACTTTGGTACACATAGCTTACCAGCCTGCATTTAATTTTAAAATACATGCAATGTAGCTGACCAAAAGTACACCAGAGATTTGTACGTATCCACTGCATTTATGGCAAATGCGTATACCCATTTATAAGGAACAGACTCAAATCACAATTAACATGTGCCCGTGTTTATTTGGACTTATATGGTACTACAGCAGTAACGTCCACTGGCACGCTCTCGAAGTCCGCCCCTCCTGAGCAGCCAATGCCCATTGTGTCCGGCGTCTCCAGTGTCAACAGCGCTCCCTCCAGCGCTCCATCCAGCGCTCCATCCAGCGCTCCTCAAGTGCTGAGGCCCGTTCGTCTGGCCGCGTCTTGACGCATGCTGTTCTGGAGTCACAACAGCAAATCGTTATGGCCATCGGACAAATTAACAGTCACCTGAAAAATATCACTGACGCAAAAAATTAACTTTGTCTCTGATTACCATTTATATTGTCGTAATCACGTTGTCGGGCCTGAATGGCTTGTTGGTTGGGCTGCACATACATCCTGGTCCTGGGTCGGGGTCATCTGGCGGTGCCGCCACCTCACCAAGTGGTATGCCGTGTCTGTGCGCAACATTGTGCAGCACACCACAGGCCAGCACGATGCGGCACACCTTGTCAGGGCGGTATAACAGCATCCCTCCGGTCCTGTCAAGGCAACACCACCGACATTTCACCTGCCCAATCACCCGCTCTACAACTGACCGAGTGCGAGAATGGGCATCATTGTATCTGCGCTCTCGGTTTGTGGGTTGGTGAGGGGGGTTAACAGCCACGTCTTTAGTGGATAACCACGGTCTCCAGATGGGCAGTTGTACAATTAAACGAAAGAAAAAAATAATAATAGAACCATTACTTTAAATGCATCACTCACTAAGAAGCCACCCATCGTGCACCCTGCCAGCTTGGAGCCTCATCCCAATCATGCTGTTTGTAAGGATGTATGAATCATGGGTTGACCCAGGCCACCTTGCCACAGTATTTGTGCATCACATATTATCTGCACATTTATTGAATGGAAATGTTTCCGATTCACATATGCAAATTCTTCTTCAGATGGTGCCTTTATAGCAAAGTGTGTGCAGTCGATCGGTCCGATTACATTAGGAAAACCGGCTATCGCTGCAAATTGCATTTTAATGTTTGGCTGGCCAACTGCATCGTATGGGAACCTTATATACCTGGTAGACATGAGGATGATCCCGTCCCATACCGCTGGCATTGCATGGCTCAAAGATGACTGGCTTATTCCTGAGCAATCTGCTAGTTCCCTTTGGAAAGACCGGTTGCCAGGGAACCAAGTGTTGTCAGCGCCTGTAAAGGAACGGGTATTGCGTGGCTCCTCGCTGTCTCTCTCTCGAAATTCGGACCCAACTCAGCACATAGCTCCAAGAGGATAGCCCTTGGAAATCTGAAACGGCTGATAAGCCAGTCATCATCCTGGGCCAGAAAATCATTGTGGTCCCTAAAAATTCATTCTCTTCAGATTCTGCCATTAGCAATGTCCTCTAATAAGGCCAATGCTGCCATTGCCATAGACTAAGGGTTGTATCAATTTGCAAATTCTTTTATATGTTCATACTTAGTTGCATAATTGAGATAATATCCCCATAAAGCTAATGTGACAATAGTATGTCAATAATTTAATAAATTGCAAATTTATAGCAATACTTCTCACAGGTGGTGGTGCAATAGACTTGTACAACAATTCGTAGTGTAATGTTTGCAACTTCACTTCATTGCCTGTAAGAGTCGCCAACCGACAAAAACCATGAGAAATGCACGCCCCACATGAAGTTGGTGTGGAGGAACGCACATTCTCGCGTTAATTTCACTGTTAGTACATCCGACAGTCAACGTGAAAACTGGCGTACACAAAGTTTTTGTGCGTACGCAGCGTTGATACATGAGGCCCCTCTATGGCGGCATTATAACTATGGCGGCATTATAATGCCATTAATAACCGAACGCACATCTGATGCTTGCGCGCGCAATAAATCACTTCCGCGAGAGAATTACAGATCTACACGCGAGAAAACGGGAGCCCGCGAGCTCATTTTAAACCCGCGCACGCGCATGACAAAAAATGCTTAATAGAAAATCTTGTAATATAAAGTTAGCATACAAAACATAACATTGTTAAAATAAAATAAAACTAGTCATCACTAACGTACCTACCTCTCTTTGATTGTCCATCTTGATAAATCTTTCTGCTTCAGCTCTTGTTTGCTAATCAATACAATCACAGCAGACTTCCGGAAAACTGAACTGACCAATGACATTTCAGGTTACAATGAAATAAGTAAAGTCCTGCCCCATGACTGCTAAAAATAAAAAGTTTTCGCGCGAGCAAAATAGAAGATCGGAGCGATGACGCGCGTGGTGCGAGTCCTGTCTGAGCACGCCAGGGCTTGATTTGCGCGCAGAGGAAATGTTAATTATAATTATAATGCCATTAATAACCGAGCGCACATCTGATGCTTGCGAGCGCAGTAAATCACTTCCGCGAGAGAATAACAGATCTACACGCGCGAAAACGGGAGCCGGCGAGCTCCTTTTAAACCCGCGCACGCGCATGACATCTCCTCTGCTCGCAAATCAAGCCCTCGCGTGCTCGGACAGGACTGCACCACGCGCGTCATCGCTCCCCACACTCGAGCTCGATCTTCTATTTTGCTCGCGCGAAAACTTTTTATTTTTGGCAGTCATGGGGCAGGACTTTTCAGGTCAATTCAGTTTTCCGGAAGTCTGCTGTGATTGTATTGATTAGCAAACAAGAGCTGAAGCAGAAAGATTTATCAAGATGGACAATCAAAGAGAGGTAGGTGCGTTAGTGATGACTAGTTTTATTATTTTATTTTAACAATGTTATGTTTTGTATGCTAACTTTATATTACAAGATTTTCTATTAAGCATTTTTTGTGATGCGCTTGCGCGGGTTTAAAATGAGCTCGCGGGCTCCCGTTTTCTCGCGTGTAGATCTGTTATTCTCTCGCGGAAGTGATTTATTGCGCGCGCAAGCATCAGATGTGCGTTCGGTTATTAATGGCATTATAATGCCGCCATACCCCCTGATGTTTGCGAACGCAGGTCTTTGAGGGTGAGGCCCTGGCCCTCATAGGCCCGTTTACAGCACAAAAATACAGCCTCCTTCGATGCCCTCAGGGGATGTTTCTGCAGAAATGCTTGGCGGTGTATTTGCCCCATCTTCACTCACCAGCGAACTTTTACTTTAGCCTGTTCAGTCGGTTTCTGTTAGCATGCTGATTCAGGGCCCCAGACAGGCCATCTTTATTTCAAACATCAAAAAGTGATACTTCTACCTCAATGATACCTCTTTTAGATGATTTAGTAGCATGGCTACTACTGCCAAAAGCATCTCATTAGGTCTGGAATACTATAAAGTAAGATTCAGTTTGTCTCATTCTCCTCATTTTGACGGTTTACTGACTTTTTAACAAAAATGTTTCAATCACTCTTGGACAGGGGACAAAGAGTACCCTTTCCCAGCCTGGTCTCATTGTTCATACATGGGTATAAATACAAAATGTACATTGTTGTACGTTTAGAAAGGTGCTGAAACATACAATTGACATGTTTATAGAGTTTATAAACCATAAACACTAAAATATAAAATTATATGTTTCCTACATATTTTTTCCATTATATTTTATTTTTAACATTCTGTTTAAAATGGGTATGTTTAGGTTCGAGATGGGGTTTAGGGATCTTTCAGGGAAGATCTTTGTCTTTTAGATCTTTTTAGCGTTTAGGGGAATTATACATATATATCTTTATGACATGAAATATTCGTAAATATTTATTGTTATAGCACTAAAACGTAAAAATACGTTTAGGTTTTTACAGCGAAACGTCAGTTTCAAACGTCAATCCACTGAAACAAGGCAGCTGAGAATCAATGAGCGTTCGATATCAGTGCTGTAAACCATGTCATAACGCTTCTCAAGGATGCAACTTTGAATCATAATGAGTTCGTTCTTTGACTGTGAATGTCACTGATGAGAATGAAGATGAAGATCCCTGGATAAAGGACTGAATTTGGATCTGTTCAATACAAACAAATGGATTCTAAAGATTTGGAGTTTGGAGCAAACATATAAAATTAATGTGATTTGTGAATTTATGTTGTGCTTTAGTGTATCTTAGGGTTGTATTGTCAGTCGCTGCATAGGAGAAAGCGCCTTTTGTGTCTCACAGCAAACAAACTAAATATTACAAAATGGTTAAACAACTCTCGAAATTGTATTCATTTGAAAGGTTTCAATGTTTAGTACTGTTTATCATTATGTAATCCCCCGAAACGAACAAAGTCACGAACAAAAATGTTATATATGAGAATGAGTAAACTGCATTTAATAAATTCAACTGAAAACATGTATTGATATTACAGTTGAATACAACAGATTCAAAACATTAATGCCACAATTTTAATATTAATACATGGGAATTCATAAACATTCACACTTGGATACATAAAAGATTTACGTTTAATTGTAATTAATACACAAGTATTTTTATGTTTTAGTGCTATAAATACGTCAATATTGTACATTTTTGTGTGTATGAAAACGTAAGTAAATGTAGGCCACCGTGGTAGAACCACACTTTACGTAAAAATAAACACGTATTCTCGTGAAATCACGTGACCTTTCCGGATAGGGAGTCAATATTCTACAGCCAGTACTTCTAAGCAGTGGTGTAATGCAACAAAGTAATAATACTTTGTTACAGTACTTGAGTATTTTTTGTGAGAATCTGCACTTTACTTGAGTTTTTATATTTCTGTCAACTTTTACTCCACAACATTTCCTAAATAAAATGTATACTTTTACTCCCATACGTTTCCCCAAAGCATTTTCGTTACTTACTACAAAACAAAGTCGGAAGAACACAGACTGCAAGCGTGTGCAAAGTGCGGTTAATTTCATTTTCCGGGTTGCGTCCGATGCTGGAGAGGCTGAGAAGAGTGTGGCACGAGAGCGACCTCTAGAGGCGAAATAACAACTATCACTGATACCTAGAGAGTTGACACGTGACGTGAGGCTGCACAGAGCCGCGCACGCTTCAATAATGGATTTAAACATAGACAACAAAGCGGTATGTTTTACAGCACACTACAGTACATGTTCTCATGTCACTATAAAGCAATTATTTTGGACTATGCTGCATTAGTGGAGAACAGCAGTATGTTTGCTGTCAAGGTTTAGAGGATGCTAGTAGTAGCCTACTGTTAAAACAATGTGACAAAAACACACGGAAATCTGACTGATTTAACGGAAGCACTGACTGATGGAAATCTGACAGGCTTTTTAATGTCACAATTGTTACCATGTTTTTGCATTGGTTTATGTCCATTTGTTCACTTTTATGCATTCGTTATCCAGTGAAGTTGCATACTTAAACTGTATCCTCATCATGCACTCACAGAAACATAACAAATCAGAAGTGCTTTCGATGTCAGTTCTTTTTTATCGGCACTTTAACACATTTTGATTAGATAATCATCAAGTGTTCTAAAATAGAAGCAAATAATGTGTTAAAGTATAATATGCTATGTCTTTGTGTGTAAAGATTTTTAAGCATGACTGTTTGGATTTTTATGAAATAAGACTTTTGAAATAAGTCCATTTGTAACATTAAATAAGGTTAATAAAAGTATTGTTCATTGTTAATTTCAACATTTACATTTTAACATTTTAAAGTTGTCTCTTACATTAGTTGACTGAATGATCCAGGTATAATATAGTAGCCTACTTTCATATGTAAAACTTGCAATAAACATTTTGCCATTTTTTTAATTCAAAGGAAACATAATGTAAGAAACACAATATTGTTGCTCAAACTGTGTATAGCAAAATTTTTATAATTTTTTTGCTCCTTTTGTATTGCATTTACTTTTACTTTCAATACTTAATCTTATTTAAATTGTATCCTAATCATGCAGCCGACAGAAACAGAAATGTATTCGATTTCAGTTCTTTTTTTATTTTTAACACTTATATTAATATTTTTTTATATTTAAAACTTACAATAATCATTTTGCCTTTTTTTTATTCAAAGCAAACAAAATGTAAGACATAGTTAAAACAATCTTGCTGCTCAAACTGTGTATAGAACAATTTTTAATAATATTTTCTGCACCTTTTGTATTTTGCATTTACTTGTACTTTTACTTTCAATACTTAAGTATGTTTAATATAAAAAAAATACTTTTCATACTTAAGAACAAAAATATCACATACGTTTACTCAAGTAATATTCTAAACAGTGACTTTAACTTCTACCAAAGGCATTTTCGGGTAAGATATCTATACTTTTACTCAAGTATGGCTTTCAAGTACTTTATCCACCACTGCTTCTACATACCCAAAAAGGATGGGGGGCTGCATCCAATTTTAGATCTGTTCTAAGATCTTTTAGAACTGTACTCTGCAGACATACAGGTTCAAGATGCTAACGCTCAAACTCATTGTGTCAAATCCAATCCGAAAATTAGAGGTCTGGTCACAATAGATCTAAAGGATGCATGCAAAGGAGGGCTACTTCTATGTAAAAGACCTTGGTTTCTGACCGTCGGTCCCATTCTTGTGGTGTGCTGCTGTTGCAAATCACTCACGACAGATGCCTCTCTCAATGGCTGGGGTGTGGTTCTTGATGGCTGTCTAACCCATTGCCTTTGGGGGGACCCTCATCTTTCATGGCACATAAACTATCTGAAAATGAGGGCAGTGATTCTAGCTTTGGAACACTTTCTCCCACAACTGAGGGGCTACCACTATGGTGCTCTCTTACATCAATCACCAAGGCAGGCTGTGTTCATGCTAAATTTTTAGGCAGGTGCAGCAGTTCCTACTCTAGGCAGAAACCAAACTGCTCTCCCTAAGGGCAGTTTACATTCCAGGGCATGCAAATGTGGAGGCAGATATCCTGCTGAGGCAGGGGCTAAGGCCTGAGGGAATGGCGACTCCACCCATGGACTTGTTCACCTTAGAGGAGTTGACTCATTGTCCTCTCTGGTTTACCCTCACTCCTCCAGCTCCATTGGGTCTGGACTCTATGTTGATGGAGGCTTCATCTGTAAGCCTTTCCTCCAATAGCTCTGCTCTTGGGAGTCCTAGTGAAGGTTCGCCAAGACAGAGTTCACCTATTATTAGTGGCTTCATTCCAGCCATTTCGAGTGTGGTTCTCAGATCTGGTATCTCTCCAGGATCACACTCCTTGGGAGCTTCCTGTTTGGAGAGACATTCTGTATCAAGTAGTGTTGTAGTCAATACCACCTAAACTGAGACCATGTCAAGACCAAAACCAAGACTTTGTTGGGTTGAGATCAAGACAAGACCAATACCAAGGCAGGGTGAGACTGTGTCAAGACCAGACTAACACTCCTCAAATTAATCTAAAAGCCCCATATCTACTGTCTGAGAAATGTCTTATATTTAATCAAAAAAAAATACAATTAGAATAATAAGACACTATATAGAACTTTTACCAATCAAATCACAGAAACGCACAACAGTTCTGCTATGGATTTGTTTGAAACAATTTTTGTTGCTGAAATAGCAAAAACTTGTTTCTAAAATTGTGCCTAGTAATTTAACATTAATGTCTTTTGTATTGAACGTTTATATAAAATCAATATCACATTTACAATCGTGCTCATATTTGTGAAAACAAATTTCTTGCTCTTGTGATATTGCTTAATTACTGTATGTCCTATGTTATAATAAAAAAAAAAAAACAAGATCTCATACAATTACTTTTTTTGCAATCATTTCTTCAATTTGAGAGCATTTTATTAATTTTGGGCATTTAACTTTTGAGACAGTCTTGCATTGATTTTGAACCAGGCACAACAGTAACAAAAGAAATCCCATTAAAAATAAGTTATTGATTGCATTTTAAGCAGTAAGTCTTACATCAATTGCATCACATTAATGATGCTAACAAATAAAGCAGATAATATACCTGCAAATTTTTGATATCCTTACAGTTGTAGTCTTGGCTGGTCTTGAGATAAATCCCAATGATAATATCCCGAGTTCTCTTAGTCTGAGATCGAGACAAGACCAAGTACAAATGTGATCTAGGCCGAGACAAGATCAAGACTTTCAAAAAATGTTCTTAAGGCTGGCCTCAATACCAAGACCTGTCTTGAGTACTACAATTCTGAATTCTAGAGTTCCCTCCACAAGGAAATTGTATGTAAAATGGCAGCTCTTGTGTCATGGTGTGAACAATGCCACTTGAAGTTTACCGCCCAGTTGGTACAGTGACCCTGGTGGAGGTACAGGCTGGTGGAGTTCCTCCAAAAGTGCCTCTCAGCAGGGTTTGGCCCTTCTGCCTTTACGGCCATTTCACACCTCCAGCGTGAGCAGTGTGTTTTTTTTCTTTTTTTTTGTGTGTGTATGTTAACAAATAAGTGCATTCACACCAGGAGCAGGAGTAACACGTTAGTGTCAAGCAAGAGCATTGTGTGAGGAGCAGTGAATCAGACGTTTTGGCGCAGAGTCCATTTTTGCTGCGTTGCTCATGCTCAATTAAAGTGAAAGCACACTTTGGATGGACAAAATAAATAAGGCATAATAAATAATATATTTATAAGGCATAATAAAAAATAAAGCATATTTTGCATGGTGCTAGATGGCTTTGGCCTATCTGCAGGCCATGAGTTCCTTCTTGAGACCTTTCTGTGGTCCTAGAAGCTTTATCAGAGGACCCATTGGAGCCCGTCATTTAAGCTTCTGACACTTAAAGTGGACCTACTATTGGCATTGGACGTCTGTTAATTGCCTCCTCCTGATTAGACTTTGCCCAGGGTATGGTCAAAGCTATTCTGCACCCCAGACCTGCAACCAGCCAGCCGGTCATACTTGAAGCTGTATACCCTCAACCGTGAACTGCCAGAGCAAGAAAGGCTGCATCTACTGCTTCCAGCCCATGCTCTTAGGATTTACATCCACCGCTCAGGTCAGTGGCATCAATCCTCCCAGCTTTTGGCCAGCGTTGGTGGTCGCAACAGAGGTAACACGACCACAAAGCAGCACCTTTCCCATTGGATTATCTATCCTATGAGGCATGAAGAATGGCTTCGCTTCTAGGAGTCACGGCCCACTGGGAATGTAGCATCTACGGCTCTATCTAGGAAGTGCTGTTACATGGTGTTTGTGCTGCGGCAGGCTGGTCTTCTGTGCACACATTCATCAGGTTTTATAGTGTGGGCATGGACTTAGCCACAGGATCATCAGTTGGAGTGACGATTGTTTAATTCTTACCTTTACACTCCAAAAAATGTATGGAGTTTATTATTCATAAAATAAATCAGTTTATGAATATCCATGATTCATTTTTAACCCTAGGTAAATTATAAGAATGTGAAGCAAGTTACCCAGAATTATGTTTAATTTGAATGACCCAGGGTTAACTATTCCAAGTCTGAAAAACTCTTATGTGTCTTAAACTTTATTTGAGATCTCTTCACAGAAATACAAAAAAAATCACACATTTTCAGACCAGAGGTTCTTGGCACGTTCTTTGCCTTTTTATTATTTTTTTGTTTTTGTTGTTGATTTTTGTCTTGATAAATATTAAGTAAAACTATCAATGAAATTTTCTGATTTGTAATGTTTCAACAATCTAATGTCACGAACCCATAATTGTTTCTTTTTTCATTAGCAAATGGCCTTGGCGTGAAACTCTTGTGAAGGGAGACATATGCCACAGGACGCATGATATCACAAGCAACCAGTATGACGGCTATTCGTCAGACTTGGCTCACGTTCATTAGTTGAATTATTCAGACAAACTTCTCTTTGTCTGCTGAAATGATAATTGACTGTCTACTGAGGGCCGTGGGGTTTTATTATAGTTGTTGTTGGTTTGCGTGGGAATTTCTGGGGGGCTGAATTTTCCCTTGCAAGACGAATTTCATCACAATGCCGAAACGATGCAATGGCCCTGTAACACGTTATGCTTAGAAACATGGGATCATCCTTATGAGGTTTAAAGAAGACTTTTTCCAGTGTACTTCTTTAACTGTTTGAATATTTATATTATTATAACATACAGTGCTACATTGTTGATGTTGAATTTATTGAATATAAAATGTGTCCAATGATGTGAAATATTACACTTCACAGAATAATCTTATATCTACAGAGACCTAGCATGGATTAATTAATTCAAGAGTAAATGTCCCTAAAGGCTGCAGTTAACGATAAACGTATTAGACGTGTCAGTGCCCAAGAGCGCTGGAGTCTGTCCCACTACCGCTTTTGCTGGTGCTGTTTCAACTCAACTGTCAGCTGAGATGTGTCAAAACTAGAGCATGTGTGTGTGGGAGGGTTTGAGTATTCCATGCGTTGACAAACAGAACTGTGAAATAAACTTATTTAATTGATTATGACTCATATTTTCCTTTCCAATTGAAATGGAACAGTATTTGCCATATCCTGTCCAGCTGTGACTTGTAAAATATTCGGCATCTGTGTGTAAATCACTCTGTAAATTATGGTGTGGCCGCCTTTAACTCTCCAGCTGTTACAGTAGAAGCTGTTTAATGGTTAATTAAAATGTTCCATTGAATTTGCTGACTATTCAGGAAAAAAGAAACAGACATATGAGAAAGGAGAGAGGAACCATTGGTAAACATTGTCACTGATCCATCCATCCATCCATCCATGCAGTGTTTGGGAATAACTAACTACAGTTAAAGTAGTGATGCGATTTACTGTGTGGCCGTATATCAAAAAAATCAATTTACCCGCAGTCCTTCTCCCACATGCTGAGAACCTGAGACAGTTAAAAAGAGAGTTTTAAGAAAGACTCAGGTACATTTAAATTTGCAGAATGTCTCCTAAAATTTATTCTTGCACACCTGGAAGGAGACGTTCTGCTGTACTGTATATGTTCAAGATGTTTCACCTCTGGATTCATCAGTTTGCGGAGATTCCTTGACATTTAACTCGATCACACACTGCGGTAAGATTTGATTCGCTGTGGGAGTCGCCTCCCAGATGGTGCGAATTGCAATCGCTGTGTGAATTGGGGTGAAACTGCTGGGCTAAAGATGAAAGGACAGCATTGTAAGTAACTGACAGGCCTTGTCGCAGAGATGGCTGTTCCAGTTTCACCAAGATGGCCTCTTTCACTCTTCTCTCAAAACATCTGTCCTCCCTGTCCAAAATCTTTACATCACTGTCCTTTATTTGACTGATTCTTGTCCTTTAGATGCAGGTACAAGACCAAGTCCTGCCCACGGGGTTTGTCTGTTTTATTCCATCAGCTTGTAAAACAGTTTTGTCATTTCCCTGATGTTTAAATCAAGGCATTATTAATTGCATTGCACTGTGTTGCTTTTTACTTTTGTTCAGGGTCTGATCTTTCAGGTGTACTAGTCTTGGTGTGGTTTAGATTATTGCAATTGTCTCCAGCTGACTGATGGTTTCTTTTTTGGACCTTTTAGTTGTTTTAGTATAATCCCAATCTGCAGGCTTTCAGCCCTTTCTGTCTTCCATTTCATTGGATTCGAAGCTGCACTTGTTCTGTTTTGTGATGTCTTTTGGGTGGAGGTTTCTTGTAAAATTTGTTGTGCAGAAATCAGTTTTGGCTTGTGCATATAGTGGAATACAGGAAAGCTGATTTGTTGAGCTGTTGCCTAGTGTTTAAATATTTGAGCTATTAACTGAAAGTTAACAGACTATCACCATTGACCCACATTGCTCTAGGAGAGTCTGTTCTTCTAATAAATGCTGTGTAGTTTGCATTTCATAGCTATATTTGGATCAGCTATATACCAAATTAGTTATCACTGCTAACTTTTGGTTTGTAAGTTGCTGCTTCTTTATTTTTGGGAGTCCATATAAACTAGTGGGGTCCAGTCTTGTTCCTGGATGACCACCTTCCTGTAGAGTCTAGCTGCAATCTGCTCCAACACACCTGCTACTTTTGAAGACCTTGATTAGCTGGATTAATTAGGGTTGCAGCTAAACTCTGCAGGAAGATGGCTTGCCAGGAGCAGGATTGGATACCCTGGATATAGACATTAAACAGCTTCTCCAGGGTACTTATTTCCAGCCCTGTTCCTGGAGTTCCCCCAACACTGCACATACTCTCCCTACTCAAATATACCAGGTTCAACACATTAGTTCATTAGTAAAGACTCCAAGGCCTGAAATGGGTGTCTGAAAAGGGAGACATCCAAAATGTGTATTGTTGAGAGTCATCCAGGACCAGGGTTTATAATAATTGCTCCAGGGAAAAGGCATTAGTTCAGATTTTTTTCTTTTCTTTTTCTTTTTTTTTTTACAGATCTTTTTAAAGCTTCTCATACATGCTTTCCGCATTTGAGAAGCTGGGTTACTATGATAAGAAAGTCAAATCTTTGTACCATCATACATTTCTGGTAGTTAAAGCTTTTTTTTTCCTTTTTTTTTTCAAGCGATGTTAGGCCTTTCATTTGTGCCAGAGAGTTGGAGCAAGATGACCTGGTGTTGGCTGAGGCAGCTGACGTTGAACGATGACCTTGAATTTTCTCAGACAGACATGCACTATTTAGTATAGTACACATCTGGTTATAGTGGACGCTCTGGGGCGTTCAGCATGAGGTGATCGTGGGTTGTAGGCAGTAGTGCATTCAGAATATTGACTGCAGTGGAGGTCACAAATACTGTAGAATTGAATTGAGTCTAGAGGATCATATTTGAGCCCATCAGCTATTCAGTCTATGGCATTGCAAACGGTTCAATCTCAATATTTCCTTTCAATTTTAGGTCATGAAATAGATTTCAAATTCAAGTGCTTGAGAGTAAGTAAATTATGACAGCATTTATTCAATACAATAAAATGAAATAAAAATGTTTTAAATAAAATTAAAACATTTTACATTCTTGCCCTGATATTTTGTTTATCACTTTTCATCAGGTTTATGCAATGTTTACAAAATATTACTGACACCACCGATCCTCAACTTTGTATTATTTCTGTCTGCAGTACTTTTCTATTGCAGTAATATGTCAGGTTGTATATTTACTGCTGTAGAGAACTGATGGATGGGTGATGTTGGATGTTCTGGGGTGAGCAGACTTAGTTGGTTCATCTCCAGCTCTGGGCATATCAGCACTCCTGCAGGCTGAACCCAGCTGCACAGCAAGCTTCTAATGTGGACTCATTAGCACTAGCACTAAGTGCCCTTCACAAATTAGAGCTCAATTCCATTTGCTCTTCCATAGCATCCCATTTGTGCCATTCTAGAGCAACAATGCCAAACGCTCAGTGGTGAATCCTTCACTTGAATTTACTGTTAATGTCTGAGCCAGTCTGTCAGCAAGAACATGAAATGTGCATTTGTTAACCAGATCATGATGAAAGGTTGTCTGTTGTGAAAAGTGAATGGTTCTTTGATTTTCAGATGAAATTTGTGATCTTTTCACTGCGACTTGATGGTTTTTCTGGTGTGTATGAATGCACAGGCTAATGCTGTCCCTATAAGCCTACCAGTATATTCAGTCTTTTCCTAAATTTCTGTTTTAAATTAGCTTTCAAAGATGGTGCCAAGAACTCCTTTCAAATGGCCTTTTCAAATTTTGGAAAAGTCTGTTGAATAGCCTTTCTGCTACAAAATGGCAGCTATTAAAGGCTGTACATATCAAGCTGTGGGTGCGAGGCTTTTGCTTGTGTGCTTTATTCTTGTCAAACCAAATTTGCTGACCTGCAATTCACAGGGGTACAGCTTTTCAAATGTCTCATAGAATGCCATCGTGTATGAGGAAGAAAATACTATAATGTTTCATCAAATTAATTTTAGACATTTCAGAATTCATTTACATTGAAATTTCATTGTTAAAATCAAAATGTGACACTGGAAAACAGAACAAGAGAGCTCTGTCAAAACAAACCAGCAGGCATCAGCACAAAAGTTAAAACCTGCCTCTATAAATTCAGTTGTTTTTAAACTCGGTATGAATGATGTCTCCATATATCCACACAGACACAACCCTCTACACTCTCTGTCAGTGTGTGTGGCTCACTTCTTTAGCTTGCTGATTTTTAGGATTCTTCCATAACGATGGGAAGAGTAATTAATTAAAGGGTTGGTTCACCAAAAAAATTAATTTAAGTACTCACTCATGTCGTCCCAAACCCGCAAGACCTTTGTTTGTCTTCGGAACACAAATTAAGATATTTTTGATGAAATCCGAGGTAGTGCTGGGCGGTTCGACCAAAAATCGGAATCACAGTTTTTTTTAATATTCTGGTGGTTTCACAGTATATCACTTTTTTTTTTCTTTTTCTTTTTTTTTTACTGGACCTTTGTTTTGGCATATTTTGCTGGACAGGGAATATGTATTATATACAGGTGCTGGTCATATAATTAGAATATCATCAAAAAGTTGATTTATTTCACTAATTCCATTCAAAAAGTGAAACTTGTATATTATATTCATTCGTTACACACAGACTGATATATGTAAAATGTTTATTTCTTTTAATTTTGATGATTATAACTGACAACTAAGGAAAATCCCAAATTCAGTATCTCAGAAAATTAGAATATTGTGAAAAGGTTTAATATTGAAGACACCTAGTGCCACACTCAAATCAGCTAATAAACTCAAAAAAAGTCCTGCAAAGTCCTTTAAATGGTCTCTCAGTCTAGTTCTGTAGGCTACACAGTCATGGGGAAGACTGCTGACTTGACAGTTGTCCAAAAGATGACCATTGACACCTTGCACAAGAAGGGCATAACACAAAAGGTCACTGCAAAAGAGGCTGGCTGTTCACAGAGCTCTGTGTCCAAGCACATTAATAGAGAGGCGAAGGGAAGGAAAAGATGTGGTAGAAAAAAGTGTACAAGCAATAGGGATAGCCGCACCCTGGAGAGGATTGTGAAACAAAACCCTTTCAAAAATGTGGGAGAGATTCACAAAGAGTGGACTGCAGCTGGAGTCAGTGCTTCAAGAACCACTACGCACAGACATATGCAAGACATGGGTTTCAGCTGTCACATTCCTTGTCAAGCCACTCTTGAACAACAGACAGCGTCAGAAGCTAAAGACAAAAACGACTGGACTGCTACTGAGTGGTCCAAAGTTATGTTTTCTGATGAAAGTAAATTTTGTATTTCCTTTGGAAATCAGGGTCCCAGAGTCTGGAGGAAGAGAGGAGAGGCACACAATCCAATTTTCCTTGAAGTCCAGTGTAAAGTTTCCACAGTCTGTGATGGTTTGGGGTGCCATGTCATCTGCTGGTGTTGGTCCACTGTGTTTTCTGAGGTCCAAGGTCAACACAGCCATATACCAGGAAGTTTTAGAGCACTTCATGCTTCCTGCTGCTGACCAACTTGGTTTAAGGACCATGGTTTATCTGGTTTAAGGACCATGGTATCCCTGTTCTTAATTAGCCAGCAAACTCGCCTGACCTTAACCCATAGAAAATCTATGCGGTATTGTGAAGAGGAAGATGCGATATGCCAGACCCAACATTGCAGAAGAGCTGAAGGCCACTATCAGAGCAAACTGGGCTCTCATAACACTTGAGCAGTGCCACAAACTGATCGACTCCATGCCACGCTGCATTGCTGCAGTAATTCAGGTAATTCAGTAATTTTCATGTTCATACTTTTTAGTTGGCCAAGATTTCTAAAAGTCCTTTCTTTGTATTGGTCTTAAGTAATATTCTAATTTTCTGAGAGACTGAATTTGGGATTTTCCTTAGTTGTCAGTTATAATCATCAAAATTAAAAGAAATAAACATTTTACATATATCAGTCTGTGTGTAACGAATGAATATAATATACAAGTTTCACTTTTTGAATGGAATTGGTGAAATAAATCAACCTTTTGATGATATTCTAATTATTTGATCAGCACCTGTATAACGCTTTACTGGGTGCTTGCCCTGCTCGCTTGATAAACAAACTACAGCTGGTCCAAAACGCAGCTGCTAGAGTCCTTACTAGAACCAGGAATTATGACCATATTAGCCCGGTTCTGTCAACACTGCACTGACTCCTTATTAAACATCGTATAGATTTTAAAATCTTGCTAAATACTTACAAAGCACTAAATGGCTTGGCTCCCCAATACCTGAGTGAGCTCTTAATGCATTATCGTCCTTTGCGTCTGTTACGATCACAGAATTCTGGCCAGTTGTTAATACCTAGAATATCAAAATCAACCACAGGCGGTAGATCCTTTTCCTATTTGGCACCTAAACTCTGTAACGGTCTTCCTAGCATTGTTCAGGAAGTAGACACACTCTGTCAGTTTAAATCTAGACTAAAAACGCATCTCTTTAACATGGCATACACATGACACATTATCAATTTATGTCTTCATGTCCGTTAAAGGATTGTTAAGCTGCATAGATCAGGTCAGCCAGAACCGGGAACAATTCCTATATATAAACATTGTAAGGACAAATAAAAATTAATTAATTAAAAATGTAATTAATTTCAGTTCATAAAGTTAACAATTTAGTTTAAAGTGTAATCGAATTAATTTAATCTAATTATTATCAATAATAATAATTAATAAGGAGGCTACATTTTTACTGTGTAATTTCAATGAAGACCTTTGAGTTTGTGCATTTTAATAAACGGTATTATTATTATTATCTTAACGGTATTATCATTTAATATTCACAGACACTGGTCCATATCGATATCTGATTCATTGTATAGCCCTACTTTTGATTTATTTATCCAAAAATTTACAAATTCTGTGATGTTCCGCCTTATACAGTAAGTTCTTGTGACTGGATTCCGTGATTTCATCTGTGTTTTCTGCATCGCGAAAATCATATAGCTCTACATGGTATTTGCAGTATTAAAGAGTTAGTTTTGTGATTTTATTTATTGTTGTGTTATAAAGTTGTTTCTGTTGGTGTAAGAAGAGTATGCAGTATAGAAGTTCTCTCTTTATACACTCTACATAGCGCTTCATGGCCATTGAATAGATTCAGCAGCTGTTTCAGCTACACACTGGTATGGCATTTTTTGAAAAATACATATCAGTCTCGAATTTGAAACCAGTTTACTGTAGATGTTCTGAGACCCTTTTTCCCTTCCCGATACTGATTCTGATACCTGGGCTCAGGGTATCGGCCGATACTGAGCACTGATCCGAGGGGTGTGTATCTGTATATACAGCTGAATATACAACTAGCCCTGTATGAACTACTAGAATTATTTTATGGTGTGCTTCCGACTTATCCCTTAATAAAACATGAACAAATACATACAGTGAACTACTGTATTTATTACAGTATTTTTATTATCTGACATGTACTTGACAGTAATATTATTTATCTTTCTTAAGCGAAAAAGAACTTCAAATGCAGCCACAAATCTAACAGCAAACTGATAAAGGTATTTTAGTTTTACAATATAACTGTATAAAAAACAGTGCAACAAATTAACCTAGGAATATAAAAAATGATATATTCATCTGAAAATAATCTATTTACAACAAAACAAGTTAAAAATAAGCAAATATCTAGGAATAATTATTATTAGTAGACGTATTATTATTACATAGAGACGTAGCTCAATCTACTGGAGGCTACAACAGGAGCCTAATATATTGTCAATTTATTCACGTTAAATCAAACTTTTGTTTTGACTTGAAGACCTTGAGTGTCTGTGTTCATAATATGACAGTTTTCTCAAATGAAACGGTAAATTCTCTTGAAGTGACGGACGGTTTGTGTTCGTGTCCTCATATAGTGACATACGGCAGAGGCTACAAAGACAGAGAGCGAGTGTCGCACGCCCGCGCATCTGCGCCTGTCATCCACGCAGAATTTGCAGGAGTAATATTTAAATAGTATTTTGCAGTTTAATATTCACAGACACTAGTATATATTTGGCTACAGTCTGGAGCCCTGCGCTTTTATTAACACGGAAGCGACTGAACGCAGCTGCAGGTACCGAATATACTCTGGAGTTGGTAGTACAGAAATCCTGGTACCATCACATTTTAAAAATTTCAGTACCGACTTGATACCGATCTACCCATACTTGTGACAGTTGCCGTTTTGCTGGCTGGTTGGTCCAGTCTGAAATACTGCTAACGTGTTTTCATTTCTTCTTCGCTGCTCTAAACAGTGGTTGCTTGTGGCAACACAGCACAACTTCCTGTGTTTGCAATACATTCTGAGCAGCGAAGAAGAACCATGAAGTGGTTAGGCAAAGCTAGCGGTCTTAATTAATAACTAGTCTTGTTTAAGAAAATGGTATCGGATCGGTACATGGGTTCAAGTACTCGCTGATACCGAATTTGTTGTGGTATCGGTGATATTTCCGATACTAGTATCGGAATCGGAACAACTCTAGTTAAAATAGTCCATGTGACTACAGTGGTTCAACCTTAATTTTATGAAGTCACAAGAATTTTTTTGTGTGTACAAAAAACAAACAAATTTCAACAAATGCGGGTTCAGTATTGGCCAGTATTGTTGTATTCAGAATTGAATGCGATGCTGACGCAGGAGCTGGCATTATGACACAGAACCTGGAAGCGTTGGAACGTAAATAGCATAGCATAATGACAGGGGACAGGGGAGGTCATATTCAAATCCCTTCAAAATATTAAGGTTGAACCATTGCACTCACATTGACTATTTTAACAATGTCTTTAATACCTTTCTGGACCACAAAAGCTGCAATTACGTTGCTAGCTGTGTGGAACAGATATCCTCAGATTTCATCAAAAATGTCTTAATTTGTGTTCCGAAGATGAACCTGCAGGTTTGGAACCACATGAGGGTACCTAACGACAGAAATTTAATTTTTGGGTGAACTAAGCCTTTAAGAGATTTCATTTATTTATTTATTGTACTCTTAAACTTAGTCTTAGTCATCACATTTTAAGACTCATTAATTTAACAGTGCTGTTACTGCAATATCATTGTTGTCTTTTTAAGAGGTATAGCTCAGCTTAACAATGTCAGTTAATCGTTTCATCCTTTTGTTTCACTAACACAAACATTAGCGCTATCATCTCATAAGGACAATGCTAGAGATATCTGTCTGCCAGACAGCGGCCTACATGCGGAGCTGCTTTCTAAAGACACAATAATCATGGGATTTGATTGCCTGTCCCTCAACCTCAATAATTGATGACTCCAATATTTACCCCATTACCTGTGTGTTGTAAACATTCATTACGGTAGTGTGTTTGAGAGAGGTGTGTGGCAGCGAGCACAAGGGAGCCTGGCCTGAGGGGAACTCCTGTCAGTTTGACTAATGACAGAAATGAAAAAATATCTCCTAATTACTTTAGAAAAAGGTACAGTACTGCGTTCCTTATCTGTGCAATATGCATTTTAAAACTTTGTGCAGGTTTATTACATTTAGCTCTTTCCACCGTGGCACTGGCATTAGAGACAGAGCAAGTTCTCAAATTTCAAATCAGATTTTAACTCCATGAAGGGCTAATCCCATTTACAGCATTATTGTATTTCTATTGACATTAGCATTTTTTTGTGTGTGTGTGTGTAACATGTAAATTGTCACAATATTAGAGCAGCTACTGAATCTTATAGGGCTTTATACATTCATTGTTTTTAGTAGGTTTAAAATTTTCCATTTTTATTCATACTAAACGATTTCAAAGGTCTTGCAAACATTTTGCCATGTCTTCATTGCTGTTTGTCAAATACTTTAAGTATAGTTTTCATAGTTTTACCCTTAAAATATGAAAATGTATTATAAAAATATTAAATAAAAATATATAGCAATGATGAATGAAGTCTAAACATAGAGTTTTACCTGGGGTACCAAAGTGACTTGTCATGAAAGAACATGCTTTGTGATGAATGTGCATGATATAACACATTTGATTTGTGAAGACAACAATGAAAAATCTAGGTAATATTGTTTGTGATCAGTATTTTATTGTATGTAATTTCCAATCAAGTGGCAATTTTACTCAGAAGTGTGAAAATAATACTTTAATTATGTTTATTTAGGAATCATAAAATGCTATTTACACTATAAAAAGAGGTGATTTGCAATTGTTACCATAAAGAGCTATTTTTACTTGAAGTAACGCATAAAAATTTGATTTGTTGGTATAAATCAATGATATTTAGGTGGATTGAGTGATATTGACTAATATTTAATATTTTAAGTCGCCATTTTTTTCTCAGTGGATGAATAAATCTTAGCAAGACAAAAAAGTCATCCAATCCACAAATGTCATCAAGAAAGAAAAATAAAGTTGGTAAAACATGAAATATTTAAAATATATAAATAATAATTATATAATCCAGTGAGACTGGGAATGTATTTTCTGAAAGTCCACAAGGCAAAAAAAGCCTATTTTTAGAAATTCATTCAATCTCATTGATATGATTTCAGAACACACAAGAGAGTAAAGACTAAATTATATTACAAGCTCTCTTTTGCTGGAGTAACAGGCCTGGAGTACTGGAGAGTATTGTTATTCTCCTGACAACAGAGGAAAAGTTGATGCATCTTTTTCTGTTTCTGAGCTTTAGAATGATTCCACGTGATTAGTGCAATCAAATCCCAGATGTCTTTTGCTCATTGAGTTTGCGGCGAAAAATATTATGGGATATTTGTGTTTTATAGAAGGAGACCGTTTATCACGGCCATTTTTCATGCTGTCAAGTTAATTACCAGAGAGCGGAATACGATTACACACACTGAGACACACACACACACTCACTCCTTTGCGCACAGAGGAATACAAACACACCCTCTCACACACACTCACACAAATACACCTAATCCCACCCCCATGGACACCAAAACTAAATTGTTAGCCTGGAGCAGCAAACTTGGCTCTGTCACTTTTAGAAGCAGCTGAATATCTGTCCATCCTGCTTGGAATAACAATCACTATTACAAGGTCAGAGCAGTTTTAATGTATTTATTTCATTTCTCAGGGGTTCTTTGAGAGGCGGAAATGAATCATGGCTCTATTCAGTGGTAGATGCCGGTTATCCGTTCTAAGGTTACATCACTTCTGTTTGCTAACGGATTAGAGCTGTCGTATAGGTTCCCAGAGCTTCATCTTGTTTAATGGCTGCAGAAAACAAATTTTTAACCCTTCGATGAAATTAACATACAGTAGAGCTGATGACTATCAGAGAAACTGTTAAAAGAACAACTTTGTATAACCATATTTGAGTGCTTGCGGTGCTTGTCCATGTGAAAGTCATTGCTATATGATGGCAAGGTGTTGTGGGTGGTTGCTGGTGTGTTTCTATACAGCTGTTAAGGTGCTCATAGTGGTTTTTAACACATTGCTATGTGGTTCCTATTGGGTGTTTTGGATGGTTCCACTGGCCCAAGTCAAAAGAGTTCTCCACCAATTCTTTAATGTATGTGAGCGACATCACACTCGTAGCTGTGCGATATGGCTATGTATCAGTACGGCTGTGATTTGGCCATAGTTAATCACAGCGTGCTGATATACAGCCATATCGCACGGCGTTGAGTGTGATATTGCATTTATACAACCGTTTAACAGCACAAGAGTGTAAATCAATAACAACAATGGATTGTCTTTAAAAACCCTCTTTTGTGAGTAACTACTTCCTTCCTCCACTGATTAAATCTCAAGTTGACAGTTTAACAGTTGAGCTCAGGTCTCCATTACTAATTCTAAAACATCACTTTAAAACTAGTGACGAAGGAACGTTGAGTCGCTTCATTGAAACTCATTGTAATATGTAGAGTATTATGAGAGAGAGATCGCCTGAGCAAGTGTATCTAGCTGATATTCTTCAGGGCAATCTTTTATTCATAATCACAAAATCATTTTGAATGTCCGCTGAAGAAAGCGATCTTTGTCTTTGTCCTTTTAACATCAGGCTGTCATCACTCCCATGACAGCGCTAGGTTATGTATTTGTCAGTTGCGTATCATAAGATGTTGTTTAAAGTAAAAACTACTTGTTTCAGTCCATTTCAATATAAAAGTCTTTGCGACTGATTAAATGTCGTATTAATGTAACTTTCACTGAAGTTGAAATCACTAACAGACTCTCAGTACCAAAAAATATGACATGTTATTTACTATATATAAAATATGTATTGAACAATAATATAAATGAACAAATATAGCCATTATAACAGTATAAGAAGTAAAATAGGAAATAAACACAAGCAAGCAAATGGGTCAGTCAAAAGTACAAGCAGCGCTCTAGTTAGTACAGGATTTAATTTCAATGTAAATATAAAGTAATGAAACTTAATATGGCAAAAATCTATTAGATCTGGAACTAGTAATAAATTAGTAAGACTAAAGATTGCCTGTTTGATATACCCAAAATGAATACCTCATGTTTAAAAAACTATCTACATAAGAGCCAGTGGCAAATCCCCAAAAGGACTGGCTGAGATGAAGCTGTTCTCAGTGGGTACATGAGTGCTGAACGGTCGCCGACAGCCTGGAGCTTGCATCTCCGTAAGCGTCTAAACAAATTTTCAAATAGGTGCTAGGTTTACATATAAATCACATAGCTGAGGTCTAAACAACTATATCATCACCTAAAAAAACTCTTAAAACAACATTCTGTTACAAAATAACAGTAGTATCTATAAAAATATGGTAAATTTCCTCATCCGACATGACGCTTCTTGTGAGAATGCTGACAGCAGAGTGATTCAAACGGTGAAACGGGTACCAGGCGTTACTGGTAAAATATCGCATGGCTGGAAAGACCTCTCAGATTCAAGAACCAGGAAGAACTGTTCTATAAATATTTATATTATTTATTTTATTTTTTTCTGTCTGATTTATTGGAAAAGTAATAGCAAACCTCTGTCGATCAAGCTGCTTGATTTTATGCTTTTCTTTGCGAACACAACTTAATAATATATAATTTATAATTATAATTCGTATTTTGAGTTTTCTGGCAGGAATGTTGCCAGAATTATCTCTATCTTAGAAAGGGTTAAAATAGAGGTAGTAGACAAAAAAAAATATCATCATTTATCTGAGCTGTAAAATGAAAAGGGGTCAGTCATAATGACTGAATGTCTACCCCTTTCTCGAGATGGTTTCTTTTGACTTTTTAATCTATTTTAATATAATTTACCAGAGGTATTGAAAAAAGACGTGTATGCTACCATAAAACAGCAAAAGGGGAGAAGGGGGGTGGAGGAATGGGGTGACTTTCTGATCACGTGAAGTTACTGATAGAGACAGAGCTTTATATAATAGCTCAGTGCATTAGAGACTCTCTGTCTCACAGGAGGGAGTGCATAGCATTTCTTTTGGTTTGTAGGGATTTTTCTGTGTGCGTGTGTGTGACTTAAAGGGTTAGTTCACCCAAAAATGAAATTCATGTCATTAGGTACTCACCCTCATGTTGTTCCATAACACAAATTAAGATATTTTTGATCAAATACGAGGGGATCTGAGCCACATATAGGCAATGTCACTGTTCCTTTTGAGGTCCAGAAAGGCAGTAAAAACATGGTTAAAATAGTCAACATCACTACAGTGGTTCAACCTTAATGTTATGACGTGATGAAAATACTTTTTGTGTGCAAAAATAAAACAAAACTAACGACTTTATTCAACAACTGTAACTGTTGTCATACGTAGCTGATGTAGTGAAGTCTTTGCAGTATTCCTTGTTTACATCCGAACGCCAACTCAGTATTGGCGGAATGACATGAGGGTGAGGACTTGATGACATAAATTTCATTTTTGGGTGAACTAACCCTGTAAGTAACACTGTCTATCCATTCACAGAGACTCCAGAGATTTTGGCAGCTTTGCTGTTGTTTCTTGGTTGCTGGAGTCAAGAAGGAAAATGAAAAGACAACTCTCTTTCCTAATTGAAAATGTAGTTGCACCTGGACTGAAGTGTAACTTCATTGGAATTATGAAGGATTAAATTTGGTCTCGTCTCCAATACTAATGAGTGGAAATTCTCAGAATTATTGAATATCCCAACTTAAAAAAATATTTGAAAGATCAAATATCAAGACGTATAATTAATAATAATAATATACCATAACAATTACTATCAGTAAGTAATAATCAATAATACTAGCTGTTGTCACTGATTTATATTTATTAAATTGAGAGACTGTACATAACAGAATGAAGAATCATATTTCATGACACATTATATATGAATTTTATACAACCATTATGACCCAAACACAAAAGCCCCACACAGCTTAAGGTTTATTTATTTAAGAAAGACCTTGACATTTTATTTTACATTCATACATGAAGACCAATTATATTCAGTGGTCACACTATTAGACATCATATAAATAACCACAGCAGCACAGTCATACATAATTCAAGAGTTTCTCAGTTTGTGACAACACTAACCTTCACTTGGGTTAATTAAGTATCTGTTTCACATTCATGTTCTAATGCTGTAGGTGACATTTTCCCAATCCTAAAGAAAAGGGGGAAAAAATGCATTGTTGTTCTTTCACTCGGAGCTAAATGTCATCTGAAAAAAAAAGTTCAAGTATTGTTGTTTTGTCACTTTGTTAAAAACGTTGAAGCTAAAAGGCCAGAAGCACCATGATTTAGCTGAATCTGTGCCTCTATATCTTTCACTGTCAATTAAAGGCAGAACATCATTCTCGCTTGTAACTCATTCTTTGATGAAGTCCATAACTAGTAATGTTTTCAAGCAAATGTCAAGGGGTTTATAGGGTCAGAATCAGTCCTGAGTAAAATGGATCCTAGGATTCTGTATTTAACTCTTAGCGCTATTATGTTTTAAAAGAAAAAAAAAAAATGCAACAAAAACATTTTAAAATAACCTGATTAGTTGACCTGCAAATTCGTTTCAAACTATATGCATGCTCATTAAAATTATTTTTTTATTTTTTATTTTTTGTTGATGCATGTAAAGACATTTATGTATGTACAGCAAGCCTACAAATGTTTATGAAGCCGAACAGAATTCATAGAGGTTGATAGAATGTTGAATTAATGGAATGTGCACATTATTATATTTACAATAAATGAGAAAATTCATGTTTAACTCAAATACTTAATTTGACATTTTAACTTCATTCTGTTGATTTCTTTGTTAATGATTAGTTCATATTGTAAAATTTAAATTTTAATACTGTAAATGCTACCGATATGCTCATATTGTATGTTTCACTGCTTATTCCAAGCCTACATTTTACTGTCTGTCAGTCTGTTTCTAGATCTATATGACCAAAAGTATTAACCAAACACTGTTTGTATTTTCAACTATTAATGCCAAAAGATTAGTTTTAAGGAATTGGTCCTTACTAACAGCACCACTCCCCTGGGAAGGCTTCTCATACATGCATTTATCAATCCATCTGATTTATCAGTTGGTATTATGGGTCACCAAAAAAATGGATCCTTACCAATTTTAGGCATCAAGCATGTTAGTATGCGGCAGCTGTCAAGATAATTTTAGGGCTTGACCTTTGACTGTATAACTGCACCCTAAGTATACAAGCATGAAATACCAATTACATTCAGTATAAAAAAATCCATGAAACACAACATGAGGTGCAAACCCATGAGAATGATGTTCAACACACATCAGTAGGCCTGCAGGGCACAACCACGCTTGAGTCTGACTAACAGAGAACATCATATGAGATCAGCTTCTTGTGTTGAAAGCACAATGACATGATTCTGCTCTACCACCACAATGTCTTTATTCTTTTCACAATTTGCCGTCATCACCTGATTTGGTTATGATCAACCACCACTGTAAAAAAAATAATTGGTTGACCTACACACACACACACACTCACAAAAGCCTTAAATAAATAAAGCATTCCTTTAAATGAAAAAGATAAACATAATAATTTGAGTCAAGTAAGTAGTAAGTTGCTGGTCTTTCTCCATTTTTTTTACTAACAAAGAGTGAACTTAATCATGCAAGTACAATTTACTAATTGCGAGTTTATATAACACTGTGATTGAAGTATCCTTGCTTTTGCTTAATTATTAAAACTGGAAGAAAAAATGTAGACAGAGGAAAAAAAAAGAAAAAAATATATATATATATATATATATATATATATATAATGTTGCTTAAATAAATTCAAAAATTTGATTCGCTTGATAAAGATGTTATTATTTAAAGTGTAAGGCATTAACTTCCTCAGTCATTTGAGTTGATTGAAACACACAACATAATTTAATTTGCCAGTTGTGTTCCTATTACACCTCACCTGCACAGCTATATAGCTAGTCTCTTTTAATTATCATCAAAACCAATTCTTGTTTTTTAATAAGTGGAAGAAATTTAAACCATTTACTTTGAGCTACATAAACCAACCTGCTGTGAGCGTGTGACAGGAAGGATAAACAGAAGTTCAGAGGGGAAGCATATCAATGAAAACTCCAATGATGCATTATTAACACGCGCTGCTTTGCAATGTCAGACTGACGCTGTCCATCTCCAACTTTCCTCAGAGAATCAATTAGGAGATAAACAGCATTGGGTCTTTGGTTGTGGGAGACTGCGCTGGCTGTCCATCCTGTTTTCCTGGGGCAAGGAAAATGGACAACAGAGTGGTGTCCATTAGGAATAGAGACAAGTAAAAGTGTTTGTTTGTGTAGCGGTTTGGTGGGGGAAGGTTTGAGGCTAAAAGCGTTGCAGGGCTGTGAGTGCAGGTGATGCTGACACGCATTAAGTCTGCTGTTTGTTTGTTGTTGTTGTTGTTGTTGCTGTTGTATACAAGCGTTGATAATTACTGTAAAACTCTACATTAGCACGTCAAATCAAAAAAACGCATTTTTGTATTTTTACATTATGATATGGGCTGGAGAAATTCCTCATAGTTGAGAATGTCTAATTTGTTCTAAATTGATGATAAACACCTGTGACTGCATATTCTATATTAATGTGCCAACATCGCTTGCCAACTGTAAACCGCCTACAGCTGGAATAATGAGCTATAGTATTTGGAAATAGGCAGAGATGGGAATAAAAAAATGAAAATGTATTTAAAATAAAAAAAAATACTTAAGTTGAAATGCATCAATATAAAATACAAACTTTGTGGGGAAAAGTTTATTTAAATACGAATACAATAATTTGTATTTTGAAACTGGCCATTCAGTGAAGTATCACTATTAGGCTGAAATGTATTTGGACCTTATCTGAATGCAAACAACATGTACAGCTTTTTAGAAACTGTTTTCATTTGACCTACCTCTTCCCTTGCCCAGCCCAGTAAGAAATAAGAAATTACAAACAAACAAACAAACATCTCTTTTCCCAACATCATCATTCTCAGTAACAAATTTTTTTTATATCACAAAATCAATTATTTATTGAATAACTGATGAGATGGTGGTGTGCAGGTGTGTTTCAGACATCTATCAATTTGATAACTTTTTAGCACCACCAACTTTTCAAAAACTGGGTTTTAAGGCATCATCTGTGTACAAAATGCCAATTATTTCTGACCAGGTTACTGCAGTCTATTACTTGATGAACAGTATTGAATAAATCGTTATTGTCATTATCGGTTGTTATGATACCAAAATTCTAGATGCAAGTGAAATCTCACAATTGTCAATATACTCGTTTATTAGACTTAAAGAGTACTACGTTTTACAGGTAGGTCAGATTAACAGAAGTTACTTTATTAGTCACTTGATTTATAATAAAGACATGGTTGCAAGTTAAAAATGAAAAGTTATCGTTTTAATTAAACCTTTTAAGTTGCAAACGTTATTTTGTTGAGTTATGTTTGATGATTACATCATCAGCTTAATATTGCGTGTAATTTAAAGTCAAATTCCTGCTTTTTTTTTTTAAGTTTTTTTCAAGTTTTGGAAATTATGCAGTGGAATTCTAGTTCCCAGCATGCTTTGCATAATAAATAAATGTCTAAATTAAGTGCTTTAGTTAGTTAGTTATTTTCTCAATGTAGCTTAAATACTGTTTTTTTTTTTTTTTTAACCAACACTTTATTTTTTTTCTTCACAGTATGAATGATATACACTTGGATAAGTAATAACAGAAAATATTCAGTCATGAGCAGTGAGTGATTTTCTCTTTGTTCTTTGTTGTTTGATTAACATTAAATGACACAGACAGCAGCAAGTTTATTAGGCTGCTGTCACTTTTAAAAGCTAATGCATGGATCCAATATATTGATTCACATCTGATTCGCTCAACTATTTACCTTCCCTCAAGTTGTAACCTGACTTTACATAAATTAGATGAATACTCAGATTTAGAATTTTTTTATTTATTTTTTGACAGCCATGCACAGAAAGCTGCTTGTCATTGTGCGAATGCTGAATTTGAGTTCCCTTTCACAGCGTTTTACATTTTTATTAACTCTTAACTTTATCTTTTAACATCAAGCGCATCCCGCTCTTTATTACTTATGCGTTCATGTTCCTTTATCGCTCTTATGTGTCAATAACTCCTGCCCACTAAAAGATAGATTACCACAATAATGGCCCAATCATAGCCCCAATATAGCCTATATCATCACATCACCCAGTCCTGGCAAGCAGTAATGCTTAAACACATTTGACTAGCCAATTGACAAAACCAAAAACCGATTAACTATCAAAACTCTTTTATTCCTTCATGTTAACTGAAGGCAAATCTGAATGACCGTAATCAGCTGGTAAAATCAACCATGACACCCTCACCTTATCTTATTCCAGAAAATTCTCTCACCCAATGCTAAATGGACTCATACAGCTGCAGCTCACGTCCATGGAAGTTGGGGTAGGGGGAGCAGGGGCCTCATTTATAAAACTTTGCGTATAAACCTTACTAAAAGTGAAGGCACAACATAAATCTGATTTATAGATTTATAAAACCATGCGTACACCAGAACCTGCGCAAAAATAAATAAATCCCAGTCGGCGGACGATTGTGCGTACGTGCATCTCCACCCTGTCTCCTCCCTGAAATCACCATATATGGAGCTTACAACGCCTAGTTTTACTATGCATAACCTCATCTGCATATCATTTCCATACATATTTCCATCCACGTGACACCATTGTTAACACGGTCAAAAGTACAAGACATTGTGAAATATTACATATGGACTATAAACGCCATTGGTGCCATACATATTACTAAAAATAATCTAATATCCTTGTTGTTTTATAATAAATATATCAAAATATCCATAAAACAAAATTGTAGCTATAAAATAACAACTTCTCAGATAAAGTTTTTAGAATAGACGTGATTCATTAATTTCCACTGTCCAAATAGTATTTTAATTGTTTTAAACAATTTGAATGAAATCAAATTTATCCAGTTTTGCTGATTAGGTTAACATATCTTTAAGGATGTTTAGGCTATTTTAGTGGATAAAGATATAGGCCTACTTATTTATTGTAGTGTGAATACAATTGTCTGATGCAGCGCTTCACTGACACAGTATTTTAAAAAGGAAATGTATAAATCTTACCGTTTTCTTCTAGTTGTATCCTTCAAATACAGTGGTATTTTTCAGAAGATGCCTTCACATGACATCAACACCTCCGTGCAGCTGTGGTTGTACAGTAAGATATTATCATTGAACTTATTCAAACCGGACAATAGACCATTTGACCATCGAATCCAGTGTCCTCCATTATATCGAAGTAAGTGTGTATCACTGATCATCGCCCTTGCTAAAAATATCTTGTCATAACATGAGATCTGCAGTTTAGTTTAAAGAGGAATTATTGTGATAATTAATTATTATCCTATCACTCCTGTCATTAAAACAGCGTGTCACAAGAAAAGTGATCAGAAGTAGCACATCACTATCTTTTTGTTTACCTTCTGCGTAATGACTTAATGTAATTTTAGGGCTTATCACCATTGATAAAATTGGAATATTAATGTAAATGTGTATATAAAAATGAAAACAGAGTTGAAAATCATTTTGTTTACTACATTACTTTTCTCACTCTAGTAAAAGTGTTCGTACGCATGGGTCAGAGTTTGCGTGTAAGTGCGCAAATTTTCCTGTCAAGTTTGTTTTTATAAATCCCATTTTTTGCGTAAGAAATAGCGTACGCCTCTTTCAGGGCATGTTTTGTTCGTACGCAACGGTTATAAATGAGGCCCCTGAACTAGTTAATACAGGAAATATGCAGCCTAATAAGGAGCTTGACTGGCACAAAGTATTTTATGTGTTTTGAAAAATACTAAACTTAAGTGTATTTCCATCACCCTGTAGACTGTTTGCCCACTGAAGCTAGGCAGGGTTGAGTATGGTCAGTACCTGGATGGGAGACCTCCTGGGAAAACTAGGTTTCTGCATGAAGAGGTGTTGGTGAGGCCAGCAAGGGGTGCTCATCCTTCGGTCTGTTTGGGTCCTAACACCCCGGGGGTTCCGTCGTTACTAAAACAATTCAACAAAACTTGCGACCATTTTTCGCTAACAAACGCACCCCAGTATGGACTGGGTGGCACCGGTGAGCTGGGGTGATGTGAGTGTGCGCATGGTTACTTCCGCTCATGCCCTTCTAGTCTTAGCGACACTTGCATTTGGTGCAAGAAGAAACTTAAACTTGACGAGATATAATGAATGTTTTTTTTTTAATTAAAGAGAAGATGGTGGTCTATCAGATACGAAAGAAAACATTCTTCTTATATTATTGTGTACCTCTGTGTGTTAATTGAACGAGATACGTGGAGATACTAGATCTTTCAATCTTTCTCCTGCTGATTTTGAGGTTCAGGCTCAGCGGTGATCCCTCATGATGATCTAATGTTTGCTATTGTCAACCAATGTATCAATCGTCATCAGAGATATAAATAAACATGGGAATATGATATGGACTCATGTATGCTTTAGTAACTTTATCTGATAACATTATTATCGCTGTATTATTTAGTAGCCAATCTAATTTAAATGCTTATAATTTTCAGTGTTTGTATTTCACATTTCTATTAATTACTCTATTTATTTAGTTCAAGTGAGACGCGAAAGAGCACATGTTGCAATAAATCATTATCTGTCTGGTCTAAGCAGCAAAAACAAACTTAGCCCTACCTATATTAAACTGTTTGTGTTAGCTACAGTGAAAAATGTAAATAAATTGCGGTCTTTTTACAGCCCTTGTTTTTATCTAAAAAGAAGATGCAAAGAAAATATTAATGGAGTAATTGATGTAGCCAAGGTAAGTGAAAATATGCTCAGAACTGAGAAAATAGTATTTATGGAGATAAATTGAAGCCTATCGGAGGGGAAACGTGTGAATGTTCACGTGACGTTTTATGCAAACAACTCAAATCGTATTACAGTAGATTAATCTAACCCATAAATTAGTAGTATTTTAAGTGATGTAACAGATTCTATAAACAACTATAAGAGATAGTTTTTCGGCTTTCTCTGGCAATCTGCCAGAAATCAATCCGGAAGTATCTAAGCATACACTCGCTGGTCTGAAATCCAATATGGCGGCCTTGTGGTGGAGACACTATACTGTCAAAAAAACCCATCTTTCGGATAAAATGTTAAACCGTGGTCCTGACTCTCTGTGGTCCTCTCTGAGGAACCATCCCAGGATGTTCTTCGGAGTAGGGGTGTAACTACAGAATCCTGGCCAAATTTGCCAGTCCATCATTATAGCCCCTTAAGTATCCCCACTGATTGGCTTCATCACTCTGCACCAATAAGCACGTGTGGAATGGGCATTCTGGCGCAATATGGCTGTCATCGCATCATCCAGGTGAATGCTGCACATTGATGGTGGTTGAGGAGCCCACCCCCAAAATGTAAAGAGCTTTGTGTACCGCGAAAAGCGCTATATAAATGTAACAAATTTATTATTATTTGATACACACACACACACTGTCACATGTCTTCGTGTTTATTTTCCTTTGCCATTTGTCTTTGTTTGGTTTTCCCTCCACTCCTTGGTTTCATTGGTTATTGATTTGGTGTCATTAGTTCATTCTTGCCAGGTGTGTCATCAGTTAGTTTCGTTTGCTCCCCTGTTTCCTTTGTATATATACCCTCAGTTTCTGTTCAGCCTTTGTCCTTCGTTGCTGTTAGTTTCTGGTGTTGTGCTGTAGAAATCTCCTGTTGTTTGATTAAAAGTTCAATGTTAAAATTTCTTTCGTTGTGCGCTTCTCCCTGGATACACACCCGTAACACACACACACATATATATAATACACAATATTGTTTTATAAAAGCAATGAGGTTTATTAAAATCTTTGTCCAATATGGGCTATTCCAATGGCCTATAAAGATATCTGGAGATCATTGTGGCCATTTAATTCCATCATATAAGCAATAAAAACTACTGTCAGAAAATATAATTAATTGTCACCTTATTTGTATGTATGTAAACTCAAATATTTCTGTATTAAAATGGCTCAACAGCACAAATGGGCATTGTTATGAGCTGAATAATGGCTAAATCGACCATACTCAATACATAGCTGTCTATTTTTACTTAAAATGACCATTGCTATATATTATCTTTTCAAACATAATTGTAATTACAGTCAGTTATAAGGTGTATAAGGCAGTGGTTTTTAACTGATGGATTGCAACAAAAAATTACTTGAAGAAAAAAACAATGCTATATGTAAATATTAAAATGAAACCTGTCGAAAGAACACATTAATTCATTTGATTTGTTGTCACAATAAAAGCTTTTACCAATTTTGAAATTCAGATCTGTCATTTTATCCAGGACTCGTATGAGTTCAGTTATACTAAATGAATGCATTAAATTGGCAACCCTAATCCTAACACATTAAGGACAACTTTATAATATATTTTATTTCATAGGCATCATAGAAGGTCAAATCCTTCTTCTACGTATTGTTTAAAGAAAAGCATACATATTTCTGAATCACTTTTTTTAATGGCTGGAGTGCAATTTCAATTGAACACGATGCCTCGCTGTGTTTCTTTCATCATTGTCCTCTCTAATGACTCGACGACTGCTCAACAATCACTTTTGTACAGCACTGTCTAAGTTTTAATAGATGAAAAATGAAATCGAGTCTGTGTGACTTTTAATGAGCATTGGCCTGTTATTCCCCTTGTTATCTGGTAATTAGCATATATTAATGTTCAGAGCCACATACCCTGCTAAGTACGTATATATTTGATCAGAGCTTTAAATAACTGCCAATCAAAAACGCAGAAATATCAGTCCTGAAAAAGGAAAGGCACATGAGAAACAATTTAATAGCCACGGGAGAAAAACTAATTTACAATGGTAATAAACATCTTCATCTCCCCTTTAAATCAAATGAACTGCTCTCTCAATAAACCAACGGTATATGAATGAAGGACACATAAGGAATCTAAAGCCAATGGCAAACAACTGAACAAAACTGAATCTCGTTGTCGATATGTTGTGACCAACATAAGCTCCAGGACGCAACCAGCAGCATTTTACCCATTAACGGTGTTCTTCTGGGGCGCTTCACTTTTGTGTTCACTAAAACAAGGTGCAATCCTTACAATAAATTTTAAACTGGTTTAAAATGTAGCCCACCAGTCGTGTGGATAGCGTCCAGACTGTCATAGACTGAAATAAAATAAAAAATAAATAAAAAAATAACTAAAAAACATGGACAACATGTCTCCACTTCCTTCCATTGTAGACAAATTAAGCAAAACATCCCAGAAAAGGCCATTAACATCGTGTGCCAGTTATGTTATTTGGAGCCCAAGGGCCAGATTTACTAAACAGGGCAAATTAGCATGAGAGTGCAATTCCCAAAAAGTGCGATGGGAGTGGAAAGTTCCGCACATGATCTACTGACAACCTTTAAAATAAAAAACACTGACACAGCCGGATAATTTCCATAACGACCAACGCAATCTACCAAGAGTAGTGCAAATTAGCGTCTGGTTTAAGACATGCTTCTTTTTTTAGGCTGTAAATAATAGTGCAAATGCCAGTAAATTGACAAGAACAAATCTTTGTTAATCACCTTGCATAATTTAAATACTTAATTCTATACTCCTCGTCGTCTCAAAGAGAAACTCCTACAAATTCACATTCACTAAGGCCGAAAAAATAACTGTGTCCAAGCCTTTTAAGCACTAATTTTTCACTGTTTGTCTTTAGTAAATCCTGACAGTATTTTTTAACACCAAAAAACGAGGTTTGAGTTGACGCAAGCTGTTAGTAAATCTGGACCCCAGTCTGTGCAGCGGTGATCCTGAGGTGGAGTATCAAGGTCCCACCCATACTTCTGTAGACTCAATTGCAAGCACAGCTGTCAATCATGACGTTACACTTTTTATAGCATCAAATATCTAAAACTTATTGGAAAAACGAACACTTGAGCATACGTCACCGTGAACTACATAAAATGACAGAAACCATCTTTGCGGAGAGGGGGGGGGGGGTGTAATTGGATTTTTTTTTTTTTTATTGGCGTCCCATTGGATTATGTGAAGAGGGTGGGGTTTATGACATACACTGCAGCCAGCCAAATCGAAAGGTTTTCCCTTCTCTTTTTCAGGATGTGTGTCGAACATTTGGTCCCAACATTTAACATTTAAAAGGGCAACAACAAGCAATAAACACAAGCCAATGAAACTGTGAGAGAGCGATAGAGGAGGGCAAGGTTTTGGGAAGAGGAAACCAATAACATCAAAAGCTCCTCATATATCGCAATATTATGCATTGCCTCTTTTTCATATTTTTTCTTCCCTCGTTTCCCTTTTCAATTTCCCAATCAGTGCGAAAACGGCTGTAAGACCTTGCTCTATGTTATCTGTTCTGAAAAACTATCGCATAACTTCTGTATTTTGTAGGATTGTAACTATAGACCACTCTCAGAAAAAAAGGTACAAAAGCTGTCACTGGGGATGTATTTTTTCAAAAGGTACACCATTGTTCCTAAAGAGTGCATATTGGCACCTAAAAGGAACAAAAGTGTACCTTTTGAAAAGTTACCGCCCCAGTGACAGCTTTTGTACCTTTCTTTAAGTCTGCATAGGCAGCAAGTTTTCTTGCCATTTTATTTGCACAAAACCTGCATCTTATTCCATAAAAACTCGCAATCCAGTTTAATCAACCGCTATCTGCACTGATTTAGACATCAAATCATTGTCATTCTTTTCAGCATCCTTTCAGTGTAAATTGGGTTTATTGTTTAAATTGGCCATTTAATTCAAAGGAGATGTGAGTGTATATTATCTAGCCATCAGCAGAAATTCATCCAATGATGATCAAAATTTGGAGAAGAGCATTATAACGTTACACAATGTGTAGTCGCAGTGATGGAGTAATACATACACTGCCTTCTATTGACCACCATTGATAGACAAACGTGGGACACTGGAAACACAAGCTCATGTGAAGTCATTTTGCATTCCGCTGTGAACAAAATTCACCATTTATCTGCCAGTTCCGACCTGCAAATTCATACGGCTTGAAGAGAACACCGGTGACCAGATTGACTAAATTTAAAGAACACAAAGATGTAATTTTTCGCATTTTTTATTATTTTTAGTGAATTATTATTTATTAAAAACAGAAGCCCTATAGAGTGTGACATCTTCATGTTTGCTGTGGATTTAGTGTGACTAGAGGTTTAGTATTCTGCATATTCCACAACCTAGCACTCAAACTGGCCAGGGAAATGGGGAATTGCATCATGAAAATTGCATCTAGCGTTAACTTTTTGTGCATGTTTGCACCATTACCTGACATGCATATTTGGTTTTAGTGAATCAGGTGAAAATCACTGACAATGAGTGAATTTACCCAGAAAGCTATAAAAAGAAATGTTCCACATTTATAATATCACAAGAAGATGCTCTTCCTTTGATATGAGTGCAAAATTACAAAAAAAAAAATATGTAATTAGATACTACAGCTATCTCACACAATGAGTTATCGCTTGGAAAAGACTTCATTTTTAATCTACACGGTCTCAAATAGAAAATACTATGGACTGTTTTTGTCGCAGTTTTGTTATCTGATGTGTTTCTTTCATCGCAGGGCAAATTTTGACAGTCTTTGATCACATTTCGTCAACGTTCCGAAAAAGGTGTGCCATTTTGAATCACAGTCAGTGCGGCTATTCCTATGACAGCTGTGGAATGAAGAACCAGTAGGGGCGTAGCAATCTTTTACGGGTTTGTGAGAAAGAGAGAGAGGTATAGGCGTTAAAACTAAAGACTAGTTAAACGCCTCTAGCGAGTGCAACATGTTCCCAGATCAGCATCTTTGTTGATCCTGGGACAACATTCATTGGACCAATCAGATTTGAGGGAAATCAAATTTGTCAAATTTAGGCTTACCACCAAGGTTATGTGCATCTTCATCCGTGTTATTCACCTATCATGTCCGTCTGATTTTACGGATACCTCATGTGTAGGGCTAGATTTAGGGATAGAGATAGAGTGCAGATTAAATTTTTGGATAGAAATGTACAAAATGTGCATTTTACTTGCTTGTCTATATATGATATACAACAAATTTCATGTTATACTACCACATATTTTTCTTTTTTCCAGGAAAAATATTAACAATAAGGCGAAGTTTTGTCTGCATTTATGTGATTATTTCAATTTCGATTGTAAAAGAGGATGTAAGACTGATTACCTCAAATGCCCAGTCGACGCTGTCAATCATGACCAAAGTCTTAGCTGTCATACATTCTACAGTAGAAGGCGCACAGTCTGCATTGTCTTTTACGGCTGACTTTGGTTAATATCGTTCAATCTGACGAGCACAATCATAAAGGACAGGGGGAAAACATATAGGGTGCACCTGGCTTTAGACACTTATGTTAGAGTAACTAACATGGATACAATGACACCAGCTCCCCCACCCCTCGTGTCGTGCTCGACTCGTGATGTGAAGCTCTTTGTTGTGACTTCGTCTCGTAAGAACAATATTCTGGGAGCAGCTGTCAGATCTTGGGCCACGGAGGTTCGGTTACAGGGTGGGTGAATGTTCCAGCAAGTCAGTTCTGAGGGGGATTTGATGGGTGGTCACACGGCGGGATTCACATCCACGCAACACCCAGAGCACTTTCTGTTCCCCTATCATTCCCGATTCTACGCCCAGCAGCCTCCAGTAGGGGCCCTGAGCTCTGCCTTTGTGCTGATGTCATTTACAGACGCTGCCTCTCAGCGTGGCTAACGCTCAGCAGTGACGGGGAAATCAGACCCCATGAAGAGGGATTACTCCTCACGGTATTGTCCATGCTATAATGCTGGAGATGGGTGTCTGTTGTCTACACAACGGTCGCATTTCACCCTGACAGGGACGCCTGGACTCCTTTCATTGTTTTCGCCGTGGAGCGCAACACGTTCTTAGATGAGAATGCTAACAGCAGCGTATCCAAACAGAGGGTGCCCCCTTTGAGCCACACTGGCTGATCTGATGTTGGTGCCATGACACCCACCGCTATCTCGACACTTCTGCATCACGGTTTAGCTAAGCTGAAGTGACTTTTTTAGTAGCTGGTAAATGGAAATTCAATAATCATTGAGTTAACCCTTACTCTTGGCTCTAAATGTGCAATTAAAGCACTATTACCACAAGGCAATACTAATGATGAGTGTTTGTTCAAGCTTGCAAGGGAATTCAGAGTTCTGGATAGAATCGTAGCCTCTTGTCCACCATAGAAGATTTGATTATTCATTTATTATCGATCAGTCAAATCAAGTGTTTATTATACACTGGGTTATTTCAAACTCAATTTTTATGTTTTGGAATATAATTATAGCTTCAGAAAGGAAACCGAATTTAAGGTTTTACTTTTATACAAAGTGCTTTAAAGTACATTCAAGACATTCATCAACTGCCATTGCTAGCACTATGTTCTTCTAGTTTAACATGGTTTACAGTTTAATTTGACATTACAAACCTTGTGCTTGTGAAATTACTTTTGATGTGAATATTTCCATAAATGTGTATAAATAACACTTGATTTCCTGCTGGTTATATTCAGTCTGAACAATTAAAAAATCCCATAATATACACTGTCTACAATAACTGTATATAACATCTAAAAATTGCACAATTGTAAATTGCATAAACTGTACATTTGTAAATAACATCTGTACATATTTTTTCTCTACTTTTCTACAACTGTATTATATTGCATTTAAATTTTTGTTTTCTTTTATTATTGTTATATTTCATCTCTACTGTGTAATTCATATGTATGTCTGCATTTCTGTACTTTCTTCTGCACTGGAAGCTCCTGTTCGCCAAGACAAATTCCTGTGAGTGTGTGTGTGTGGGCGGGTATTCCCTACGTTATGGGGACCAAATGTCCCCACAGGTATAGTAATACTAGTAAATTTTGATCTTGTGGGGACATTTTTTTGGTCCCCATGAGGAAACAAGCTTATAAATCATACAGAATGATCTTTTTTGAAAATCTAAAATAGCAGAACATTTTCTGTGATGGGTAGGTTTAGGGGTAGGGGTAGTGTAGGGGGACAGAATATACAGTTTGTACAGTATATAAACCATTACGCCTATAGGGAATGTCCCCATAAAAATGAAAACACAGTGTGTGTGTGTGTGTGTGTGTGTGTGTGTGTGTGTGTGTGTGTGTAAACATACTTGGCAATAAAGCTCTTACTGATTCTGAAAATCTTTACTAATGTTAGCTAATATAAATCCAACAGTTCATTGTTAGTTTATGTTAGCTTAGCTAAATAATATTAACAGATACAACTTGTGATTTTAATTACTAACTGCTTTAGAAATATTTTTTCATTGCAATTCATGCCGAGTTAAAGTGGTTCAAATAGGAGACATTTGCTTGTATTTGAGGAGTTATTGTCATTATGGCAGTGTTTGATGGAAAATATGATGGTAACAGGGTTGACGAATAGCTTGGGGATGAAACCTTATAGAATATAATATGTCATAATAATTTTATAAATGTATAAAGCCAAAATGCTACCCTTTATTTATTGATTGTGTTTTTTATTTGCACAACATAGCAAGGAGGCTGGTGACAGGCCAAAATGTGCATAAATAAATAAATAATGGATGTGTTTGTGTGTGTATGTTTTAAAGAAAATTTCTGTTAACATATGGTAAAAGCGTATTTTTAATAGTTAATATCAACATGTAAATGAGGGGCAAAAATGGCTCTAGTTTTGCACTATTATTCTATATCTATTTGTACAATTATTCGATATGTGCATCTTGGGAAAGTTGCTCTCGGCACCCTCAAGGTTCCCATGGTGATGGGATGTCAGCGAGTGTCAGTACAATCTTGAACCTTGGAAAAGCGTTCGCCGCTATATGTGTTACGTTCCCTTGGTGACTATTGAAAAGAATTGCACAGCTGACATCACTTGTTTTAGAAGATGCACATGTGAGTCTTTGACCTCCTGTATTGTGGGAATTGTACCATTGTAAGTGTTTAGTGCTTCACAGGTGAGAGATTCACACTGGGACAAAAAGCATTTCCGTGCATTTCTAAGCTGAAGATGCATCTGTAGTCATTCAGAGCTTATGAATAAAGCAAAAGATTCACGAACATCTACATTTCTGTCTACGTATATGCACATGATAAATAGCATGTACGTCATCGATTAGTTTTAGTCTTTTGGCCAAATCATTTAGCAGTACATCAATGGGCAACCACTCGTTGTTGCCTCCATTTTGAAAAGTGGATCAAAACACATGATGGGGGTGGAATTTGACAGCTAATGTCAGCTGATGTTCGACTGCATAGAAAGAAAGAAAGAAAGAAAGAAAGAAAGAAAGAGAGAGAGAGAAAGAGAGAAAGAAAGAGAAAGAAAGAAAGAAAAAGTTTGGATACAAAGATTTACTCGGAACTGAATGCCAGAAAGAGAAAGCAAAGAGGAACTGCTGACAATCTCACCTCATCTGTGAAACATTGTGATGATATAGTTATGGTTTTTTATATATCACTGCCACTAGAACATGTACTCTTGTCTGTATGATGTGATGATGATGTGACTGGTGGACTACAGGCAGCAGTAGATGAATTCAGGAGAAAAAAACATCATATCTGCTCAGATCAAACAAGATACTTTTGCAGCACTTCACTTCGCTGCCATAGAGTGACGGTTTGTACTATATATGTGCTAAAACAATCTAGCAGTTTTCCAAGGGTAAAAAAAATGGTCACACTTTATATAAGGTGTCTTTAACTACTATACTGCTGTTAAACTACTTTACATGTTCATGTTGTATTGCAAAAACACTTTTCCTGCTATTGAGGTGAGATGCGGGCAAGGTTAGGGACAGGTTTGGTGGTGGTAAGGTTAGGTTTAAGGGTGGGTCAACATTGTAATTATAGATGTTATTACAGAAGTTATTACAGATTTACTCATGAATACATGCAGTTATATATACAATGATTCTGATCAAATATAATTAAGTTAAGGGTGCTTTCACACTTGGTTCAACTGCTTGGTCTGAACCCGATTCGATTGATCCCCCTGCCCCTGCTGAATTGGGTTCACGTTATTTTATTTTTTGGGTCTGAACCGCAATACGCTTGTGTCATCAAAGCAGCATATGTTTATCCCTGTTGCTTAGTAACGACGTTATAGGACAACGTAGCTAAATGAACCCCTCACTTTTATATTTTGGTTTTTGAACCTTTGGTTTTGTTTTCAAAGAATCAGCACATAACGGCACTTGCGTCCATCTGCCGCGAATTTACTGCAAATGTTCTAAAAAATGCAAGAGTAGAGCAGAAATGAGATATACATTCTCTGCTTGCAGTGAGTCAGTCACGCTTTGCCAGGAAAGTCAGTAAGAACACACACACAAACACAAGTGCTGTGTCTGAAAGTGCGTACTGTCTGAGTGGATACTACATTTGAATTTACTTTGTGACTGTTAAAAAAGTATTTTCTATAAAGTATGAATGTGGGTATAATGAATGAATTTCGGACATACTACATCCGCCATGTTGTTACTGTCACGTGACCTACCAGATTCTGTATTCAATTTCAGACGCACAGTTTTATTGAATCATACGTCATCAATAGCAGTTGACTTGGGTGATTTAGTATTATTGTGTTCATATCAGCAGCGAACCGTACCCCAGACTACCCTGTTTATGCAGACTTGGGTACAATTTCCGAGTGCGGACCAGAGTAGGAAAAATAGCAGTCACATTATCCAACGAACGAATGTCTGATGTCAATCAAACCTGGGTGCGCACCAAAAATGCTAGTGTGAAAGTACTCTAAATATTAGTACATATCAGTTAAGGACACTTAAAACCTGTTCACTTTGTTTGCAGACATTACTAGTCTTGTGTTGAACAATTAATCTGTAAAAGTTAATCCATAAATCTTTAATAAAAATCTAAAAATGTACTACTTCTCGAGAATGGCCTTCCTTCTCCAATGACATCAGGTTGACGGCTTGAACATCCTCTCCAACTGTCAGTCTACTGCGAGCTTTGACAACAAGCTGAATGGAACGCCCACTTTTCTAGATCCAGTCAATTCCCAGAGGAAAAAACAAGCCATGCCCTCTATTTTTCTCATTCAATGATTTGTTTCACTCAGAAAATACATCACTACTGAAGTAAAGTTGGTTGCAACTCCCGGTTCACGCAGACTTTAATATAAAATGGGTTTAAAAATATATATTAAATGTCCAAATGATACATTGAGCTTCACCAATTTTGCCTAGTTTTATTAGAGAATATTAATTAATGTTTAGAACAACATGTGACTGAATTAAAGAGTTTTGATTTTAGGATTATATGGGATTATACCTTAAAATTGTATTATTCTGCTTGCACTCTCCTTCCACAGACCATGTCTCTGTCTCTCTCTCTCTCTGTCTCTGTCTCTCTGTCTCTGTCTCTGTTTCTCTCTCATTTTATTGCCTTCCCTCCTACAAAAGAATTTCCCCATGACCACTTTTTCTCTGTCATTTTATCCCCACACGACCCCGGCCACTTCTGGCAGACATGTTCTTTTTTTTTAAGCTAATGATGAAATAAGCAAGCGTAATTAAAAAACATATTGAAAATCATCCCAATGTTTCTCTAGGTGACAATGAGCGAGGTGAAGTTATTATACTCTTCCCCTCCTGCAGTGAAGGGGGTAAGGTATGGACACTTAAAACCAGCAAGACACGCCATATTTGTTGTTCTTCTGTTGGTTTTTTAATTCGCCAGCGTCTGATTTATTATTCGCTGTAGGTAGGGAGCGTTTTTCTCTGTCAGAGCCTGTTGGTCGGCCGTTCTTATTCTTTATTGCATCCTCGCGATCATGAGTTCATGAGATTTCACTCCAGCTTCCCAGACTGCGGCGGGTCTCATGTGTTTCCGCGATTCTTTTTTAGTTATTTTATTGCAGCTCTGTTTAAGTGGAATTAATGCAAGCATCTCAAATCATCTTGTCAGTGGTCTCCACAGACCAGGTCTATGTTATGAAAAAAGTTTATGCCACTAGTAACACTTAAAAAACTTTGAATAGTTAAAGGGATAGTTAACCCAAAATAAAAATTCAGCCATCATTCTTTAAAATATATATATATATATTCTGTTTTACAACAGAAAATCAAACAGGTTTTGAGTGAATTGAATGTTTGAGTTTTGATTCATAAATGTCTAAAAGTGGAGGAAATGTTGTAATGGTCACTAGACTGATAACATATGAATTTATATCTGTCTATCAAAGAATACTGGAAAAAAAAAAACTTCCACGCTTCATTAAGAAAAAAAAAAAAGTTTCTTGAGCAACAAATTAGCATATTGGACGGATTTATACATGTATATGTGTGCGTGTGTGTATATATATATATATATATATATATATATATATATATATATATATATATATATATATATATATATATATATATATATATATATATATATATATATATATATATATATATATATTCAGTGTATATATAAAGTTTCTCAATATTTCTGTCTTTGACTTTATATATGATAACATAAATGCAGCCTTGGTGATCATAAAAAAAACTGAACTGATCAAGCTAATTAACAGTAATGTACACACTCTGTCATTGGGACTGTATCACCACCTTCTTATAGTGTTCTAGAATGTACTATTTAGGTACTGATGCAACTTTAAGGTATTTAAAGGCACCCTTTAGGGATAAATAACGTCAAAAGGCGTTCCTTTTGAAAGGGTACCATCCAAGTGACAGCTTTTGTACCTTTTTTCGGAGAGCGCATGTGCGCTTTGATTTGAGAGAAATGTTCCCTATGTAGGATACCAGTTTGGGTTAAAAAGATTTCCTTTTACTTTGTCATGGTGTTCCCCACTGTGTGAGAGAAGATATTTCTTGGTTGTGATTTCTAAAAATGAATTTCCCATGGCTTGTGCATGGTCGACATTTAATTGATTTAACTCAAGTGACCATTATGCACAGGAATTAAGATCTATATTTCTGATTGTTGTTTGTTTGACTCAAACCGCACAACGCAACAGATTCTGACTGCGTTGCTTTTGAATTTCTAGGCAGGTTATGCATGTCAAAGCGCTCATAAAAGCACATTTTCACTTGGGCCCTGAAAGCACTCGTACTGCACCAGTGGAAATCAACTCAATGTCTTAGCAATTAGCCACAATCTATCTGATTAAGGGACGCGTGCTGTGAATAGGAGGAGTAGTGTATTTTAGATCTTGTCGTGCTAATTAGGTTCCTCAGCCCTTAATGGCCATTTTGATAGATGAGAACTGAGCCGTCCTACACCTTGAATGTCAGTATGGCAGCTGAAGTCAAGCTTTTATCTGAATTAGTGTAACAGTAGAGGCTACAGGCACATCTAGACCTTCATTAGCAAGCCGACATACAAATACTCTCAATTAGCCTGGAAAGAGGACGAGACATGGCAAGTGAAAAGAAAAAAAAAGCCAACAGAGGAAGTTTGCACTGCGGCCCTAGGGCTGATATTACTCTGGTGTAATTACGATAATTAGCTACGTATTTACTTTTTTTGTTAATAAAGTTTTTTTTGTAATCAAATTTGTTTGCACGTTTACAGGCTTTTACCATATATATCTTTTTTATTTATTTCTAGAAATATCTTTTAATTCCAAAGAACTCCAAATCTTGAGTGCTGACACAATTGCCGGTGGAAATGAAGCTTCACTTATTTAAGTGCTTTATTTAATTAAGCTGCCATTTAGAGTGGTTGATTGTTCACATTATGCAGTAGTCATTCACCATAAAGGCTTTTAACAGTCTTTGTTTATTGTGTCCCTTATTACTAAACATAACAAGGTGTAAGATCATATTAGAGTATATCAAAGCTATAACAGCACCACTAAGGAGCACTGAGATACGCTGATGTTTAAAAGCACAAATTGAAGTATGTCATTTAATATAATAAAGTGGAGTTTTACTAGTCTTCAGTGCTGTCTTACATTAATATTAGCCATGAATTGCTTGAAATCCAGCAAAGCTAATTTATAATATCATGAGCAACTCAAATGTAGCAAATGTATGTCATTCTGCCTTGGCTGTATTGCAAATTTGTACAAATAAGAGTCAATAATTTGCAATTACTGTAACAATTTATAGCTTTGCACTGAAATTGCGCCTTATTTGTTCATTGGTTTTTTTCTTTCGTTTAGTGTAGGAAACTTGATACAATTGGCAGGGGTATGAAGAATATATCTGTACAATATAAATAATAAATATTTCCAAATTGCTTTCCTGATCTCTACTCCAATTTAAAAAGAGTTCTGTAAATTGAAAATGATTTGATAATTAGCAGTACTCCACCGTTGCTTTGGTCATTGTTAGTCAGTAAACTGTCTGCTGTATGCTCTATTATAGCAACTGACCAACAAAGGTTAGACTCTTTTGGAGCCTAAATTCCTAAATTCCCAAGGTCTTAGCACAACAAACTGGTACAGTAGTGTATGTCAATGTACTGTCCAATGTAACTCTTGGGTGCACTTTGCACTGCCAGCAAAGGTATTTCTGCCCACCTCCCCCTGTACTTCCTCCAAATGAGAAAGAGATGTAGTCACTCCCCAACTGTGAGTGAGTGAGTGAGTGAGTGAGTGGCTGCAGGAATGAGAAATACTCCCAGTCGCCTCTAAGAGACGGACACAGCAGGCCACATGACATCACTTAACGAAAATGCATCGCTTGCCACAAAACAGAACAATTGAGTCACTGTTAGTACCCCTGGCAAAACTCAAGAGGTTTACTTTAACATTTGTAGTAGTAGTACTTTGAAGCTTTGGTTGGGATTAAAACAAGTGCATTTGTTGTTTGTTTTCTGCTTTGTTTTTATGTTGGCCATTTGGTGTTAATATTTACATTGTCTAATAAAAACTTTTACGAGTAATGTATAGCTTTATATTAATAAGCAATATTTAAAAAATAATTGATATATAAAAATGTGTTATATAAAAGTAAATGATGTAATGTAAACACTATATAAACCAATAGCACAAGTTCAGGGTGGGATTATTGGCGAGTAGGAGGAGCATTCAGGAAATGTAAAAATATTCCTCCTCATGCCCGGATGGCGCAGAGCTTATACATTTCACCTTTAATAATAATATTAGCAACATACAGTTCTTAAAGAAAACTGACAATGAGGATTTTACAGTGCTTGTGTTTCATATATTACATTACTATAATTAATTATTGTAATAAGAAGAATTATATGTTATTTCAAGCTGCTTCAAAAACAATAAAACACAAAGCACATGTTAATTAGAATTATTAAATCTGTGAAACATGAACATTGTAAAATGAAGTGTCACCAAAATGTATATAATGCATATGATTTGTACATCTTATTCAAATACAAATCTATCAGTGCTATTTTGATATCATTGATGTACTATTATAGTTTTTATTAAATTTTAAAAATAATTATTTATATATTTTCCATTTAAGTTTTTTTTTTTTACCTTCTCTGTATATTTTTACTATTTTACTATTAAATCAAGTTAAATTAAATGATGCCTTAGCAAGTAGATTTTGTTTAATTTCACTTAATGTTTATTTTATTTCAAGTAACATTTTAAATGTATATGTAAATTCGCACTGGCTATTAAATCACTGAAGTATTGTAAACACCAGACTAGATTCTCTCTTAATTTTATGCTTGTATATTGATAGCTGACTGTCACAATGCAAACTGTCCAGGTCTTTACAATATTTTTATGCAAATTATGTGAAAGGTGATCATTGTTAAGATTATCTTGTTTTTAGGGAGGACTGCTTAAGAATGTTATTAATGGGATGTCAGTTGCCGTATTTGTGTGTGACCCTGAAGTGCGTGCTGTTCAGACAGAATACTGAATCTTGTGTTCTGACATCCTTCAAACTCCCACAAGCTGCTCTATACGTATTCAAACACCTCCCCCTTCCTTTAAAGCACTCTCTTATTCTTATTCTCCACCTATTTGATGTTACAATGACTTCTATAACAGCAGCTCTGCATAAACATATACTCCAGACGTTTCTCTCTCTCTCTCTCTCTCTCTCTCTCTCTCCGTGTGTGTGTGTGTGTGTGTGTGTGTGTGTGCGCGGGCGTTTTTTTTTTTTTGTGATTTACGAGGACTCAAATTTGTATAATGACATGGGTATTACACTGGTATTACAATGTAAACATGAAATATGAGGACATTTCATGAGTCTTCATATTTCAAATAGCTTTAAAAACATAGTAAACAATGTTTTATTAAAAATGTAAAAATGCAGAATGTTTTGTGTGATGGGTAGGTTTAGGGACAGGGGTAGTGTAGGGGGATAGAATGTACAGTTTGTACAGTATAAAAACCATTACACCTATGCAATGTCCTCACTTTGATAGCAAAACAAACCTGTGTGTGTGTATGTCTGTGAATTTGTGTGTTATGAGCTGACAGAGGGGTGTAACCTGATCCATGAGGTGCTCTTTCCATGTGTAAATGAAAGCGGGGAGATTTTTTTTCTTTTTCTTTTTTTCTCCTCGAATTCAAGCTCAAACCATCATCCTCTTTGGTATGTGCCAGGTTGTTTCCTCTCATAAGAACTACAAGGTCACAGCAATTTCCCAAAGTCAGAACTGAGGTCAACAATTCTCTACCCTTTTATATCATTTTCAGATGGCAAGAAAAACAGGGACGGACGGATGGGAAATTGTCGGCAGGGAAATATATGAGCAGCATGAGAGAGTATTACAGAATTTCATTTTATTGAGAACTGAAATAGTTATTTACTATTAATATAAAATGACTATTCTGAGTGGATGAGCCGCTTTGAAACTGTTGTAAAAATCTGTCACACTTTACATTAGGTGTATTTCACTATAATGTATTGGGTTACACTTTATTTTAAGGTGTCGTTGTTACAGTGTAATTATTAAGTACTGAGTAATATTAATTAGATGCATGTATTTAGTGTAAGTAATGTAAGCTTCATGTGCACGTGAAATTGTTACTAATTGTTTGGTATTCATGTGTTCATGTTGTATTGCAAAACACTGGATTGATTACAGTAGCGCACTGCTATTGAGGTGCGATATGGGTAATATTTGAGAGGTTCGAAGTGGAAATGAAGCGGTCATAAAGTTCGCTTTGTTTAGTAAATGGATTTCCACTCTAATCCAAAATTATATAAGAAACACAATAAATGTAACCATTCAAAAGAAAACAATCACTGTTTGCGGATATACCATAGAAATGAATGATTCGAATGATCATATTGTGCAGTAGTCCATATTTTTTTATGAAACAGCATTTTTTATAAAAATAGATCAATCCAAAACTGATGTTTAAGAGAAAACATGTTGAAGATTAGCTGATGAACTGTTGATTCATTACGGTTCATCAAACGGTTCATTCAGCGTAGTGAAGCCTCTCCTCCATTGACATCCATAAAAAAAAGGTTGTTTTTGGCAAGACAACCAACCCTGTGAAATCACAGTTTGAACTACTGCAAGATGGCGGCACCCTTGCTGCAAAAGCTGTTACAAAACATTTTATTTTATCAAACATTTTATTATGTTTATTATATTATGTTTGATTAGATAGGAAATGTGTTTACTAAATAATGTTAACATGACTGACTGCTTTTCATTTACGTGTTGGTTAAAGGGTAGGTGTTGGGTCAACAGTGTGATAGATTTAATTACAGTAAATTAATTACAGCTGTAATCACATGCAGGTATGTTTCAAAATTTAACTCTAAGTACCTAGTAGTTAAAGACACTTAATATAAAGTGGGACCATAAAATCCAATAAATGACACCAGTGGCCACACATTCTGTATTAATTGCGTAGCTTATTCATTAACAGATATAATTTTTTGAGCACTGGAGTCTTTTAAGATATTTCTCTTGATATTTTTTAAAATCAACAAACCACTCGAGGCGTATTGCTTTTATTCTTTTTATGAAATCTCCTGTGAAAAACCACGTAGTCCTGCACATGACATGCGGACAAATGAGGGAACAAAACCAAATCATGCACACAATATTATGATTTTTTCCTTTGTTTTAGTTAAATGAGGGAACAAATTAGTTAAACGTGTGTGTGTGTGTGTGTGTGTGTGTGTATATATATATATATATATATATATATATATATATATAGGCCAATTATTATATTGTGTACATGATTTACTTAAAACGAGGTAACGAATTAGTAAAACTTGATGACGTATTAGTAAGTAGTGGGAGCCTGCATATGACTGCATATATATATATATATATATATATATATATATATATATATATATATATATATATATATATATATATATATATATATATATATATATATATATATATATATATATATATATATATATATATATATATATATATGCATATGACTGCATATATATATATATATATATATATATATATATATATATATATATATATATATATATATATATATATAGTCATATGCAGGCTCTGTAAAAAAAAAACATCCTAGCAGGAATTGAAAAAAAAATATTATGATTCTTAATTACTACAGAATTACATTGTAATTATTATTGTATTACAAGATGATTTAACAAGTATAGTCCAATTTCACATTTAAAATGTGACAAATCTCTGCTCCCTTGAATGGCACATTGGGGTTTGGTGATCAGATTGGCGTTTGGTGTTTTATCTCAGAGTCTTCGGTTAAATCTCAGGCCTTAGAATCGGAATTGAGCTTGTGTGGAGAGAGCGCTTAGATTTATGAGCTGAAGATGCTCATCTAAAGCAGCAGCAGTGAGAAATGTCAGGAGGCTTCATTTAAAGGATTACAGCACTAATAAGCAGCCTGATCCTTCAGTCCTTATCTCTCGTCTGGAATGCAGAGTCCAGCTGGTTTTCAGACACTCGTGAAGAGCTGCAGATAATTAACACATTAAAGAAAATTCCTCGATGATCTGTACAGGAAAGTGTGGAGACCTTCAGGTGTTGTGGTGAGATCTTATGTTCAGCTGGATTTTTTTTTGATACTTCTGAAGTTCTACAGAGAAAGCTACAAGCTCAAATCTGAAGAGTCAATCCTTAAGTATTCTTGTCTCTAGTTATGGTTTGAGTCCTTCCTTCAAAGTAAGTACACTAGACAGAAATGTAAGTCTTTTATCTTTTTAAAAAAAAAAAAAAAAAGTAATATCACATCTCTCCTCAACAAGCCACACAATTTAAAACATACTGTATATCTCACAAAATGTTATGCAAACTGTGTGGGATGTTACGCACAAGAGTTTAATACTTCAGGGTTAGTAGTTTTGTTTTTAATGACTAAGTTTCACCAACAGTAAATGCTTTCATTAGTTATTATTGGCACTCTGTGGTTTTAGTATTAAATGCATGCACTTTCTTGTGGATTGCATAGGTAAGAATGGGTGCCAAGAACATAAATTTGAATGTAAATTTAAATTATTTGACGTCAGTAAGAAAACAGTAGTCAAACAGTAAGGAAAATGTGGCAGTTATGTGGCAGAAGCACTCTATATTTAGATATTTTATAAATTCTCAAACACATAACTGCTTTTCTGGGAGAGAATATTTTATGGCCTAATTAGCATGTTTGCTCAAAGTAAATATATAGGTCCATATTTGAAATCAGTTCCTTTGAGGTTTATTTTATTTAACTTTTATATTTATATATTTTATAAATTATATTTTTCTAAAACAATGCTGAGTTTAAAATGAACTCTGTGTCTATACTACTAACAATGAAAAATGCTTCCAAATCATTTCAAAATCTAAAGATAATGCTCAATTCAACATTTACTAATACATTGTTTAAGTCAAAAGTTCTATCTGTTAATAACAATGAACAGTTGCTTTATTGTTAGTGAAGATTGATAAATACTGTAGCTCAATGTTAGGTACTGATGCATTAACTAACATTAATAAAACCTTATTGTAAAATATTTTTTTACTCAATGTCATATACGTTTCTGATACGTTATTAGGTGTTGACAGCATTGCAGAAATCCGTATTCTCAAGTATATCTTTCTCCATGACTATTTAATTTCTAATGGTACTTTATATAACAACGATGAAGTAAAAACAGAAAAAATGTTTGCTTAACACAACCCCCGTTCACACTGATCTGCGAAAACGACAAAACATTCTGCATTATTCACTCCAGGCCAGTAGATGGCGATGTCACTTTGTAAAGAAACACTATGCACCTATAGACTGCACACATAATACACATGCGCATGACATCACCATTTTCACAAATTCGCATTTTGTTGTTTACACCGAGACGATAACAGTATCGTTTTCAAAAATATGCACTGTAAACATTTTTGTTATCATATCATTTTTTCTTTTGTTAAATCAACTTAGATAATTAATGTAGTTCAGATAACATAATATTTTGAGTTTCTGTTGATTAAACCAATCACCTTCATTGTACCAACTCAAATTTTTTATTTCAATGAATTGAACATTTTAAGTCAACCAGGTAACTTACTTTTTTAAGTTCAACTACCAAATCTTTTTTTTTACGGTGAGAACATTGAAACCCTTTTTCAAAAGTTTGTGTTATCAGGCCCCCTAAACCACATTGTCGCATAAATGAAGGGCCAAAATGCGTTAAAAGTTTTCTGTCATGTAAATGACCCCTAAATCAATAGTCTGAAAATCGAGGTTATACACTGCCATCACATGTGCCATTATGAGGGGAACCATTCTTTTATACACTTTTTAATCAAAAAGTACTATTATTTTTTCAGAGTAAAAATTTTTGTTACTTACAAAAATGTACATTAAATCATTTAATTTGGCGTGAAATATAGATCAAACTAGCAATGAAAAATAACTATGCAAAATGATGCTTTGGTCAACAGGTGAAATGTACAAAATATTTTTGACTGACCAATAAGAATTAAGTATCACAGAGTAATACTTTGTCTCTGAATGTATTTACTGTAAATGGGTGAACTGTTCTTTAACACATGTTAAAGATATCTGTAACCAAAATGTGACATGCGTGACAGTTATGCTAGAGAGCCGAACTCTGAGGGATGGAGGTGGCAGATGGTCACGGACCGACCCAAGGTCATCTGGCACCGTTACTGTCTGACCGCTGGATTTGAAACCCAGCACTCCACTCTCTGTCTCTCCCTATACACACACACACACACACACACACACACTTCCAAACTTGTAAACTAGGTCAGAGAAAAGCAGGGACATGGCCCTCCTATCTTCATTTTAACACACACACACCCATTATTTTATCCCAGGCTGCTCTTCTGGCTCTCTCGTTCAAGCGCGCACACAGACGGTTTTGCCTTCAACTCGCCTAAATGCTTTTGTTTTGGGAAATTGCCCTGGCAGAATCTGAGAGGGTGGTGGGACACAATGTTAATGATCTTCTTCAGGCATGGAAATCCCAGCCACACGGCTGCACATTCACCGCTTCTTGTTTTCCTTTTCTGTGAACAAGCCGAAATAAAACAACAACAACAGCAAGAAAAAAACAATGTTTCGAAGCTCTTCCACACTCCTGCAGCTTTGTAGTAAAAAAAAAAAATGTGGTTTATACTATCTCACCTAATAATATAAATCTGATTATCACTGCGACAAAAACAACGGCAGTATTGCGTTCCACTGAGTCAATCTGCATTTGCTTTTCTTAGAAACATACCAGGAATATCTAATGACAGCACGTCTCCTGAGACAGAACCTGACACTTTATTCCAGAGTTAGCGCACTGTTCTTATATATGGTTGAATGTACATTTCCATGAACACTGCTCCCATCCTATGACATGTGATCTCTCTAAAATTAACAAAGGAAAAATGTAACATTTGAACTTTGATGTGAGATCGTCATCCAAACTTTTCAAGAAACCCCACACATATTGTACTACTGTTTTTTATATATATATATATATATATATATATGTGTATCTATGTATGTATGTATGTGTGTGTGTGTGTGTGTGTGTATGTATGTATGTATGTATGTGTGTGTGTATATATATATATATATATATGTATATATATAAAATAAAATTGTGTTTCAATGTAAGATTTTCAGCTTTTACTGTGTGGTTACCATCCTCACACACTCTCATGGAAATTCGTAAATATTCTACATTATGAAGATTGAGGTGGCAAATTAGTACGATCTCAATCGTACATTTTCGTATGATATTCTTACGCCCCTCTGATGGATAGGTTTCCTGCACCTTCATTCTTCGAATTTCTTAACAATTTGCTTTTGATTTTCAAAAAAGTGTGTTTCTGTACGAACCACTTCGTACAAATTCATTCGAAAATGGCACCTCGTAAAATAGTTGTTTTCTCATGAGATCGGGTTGTTACTATCTCCTGCTGGTTTCCTGCAGAAATAAAAGCCCATCTCTGGCCGGATAGTGATGTGAATCCGCGTCTTTGGGTACTGATGCTATCTGACTTAATTCCAATGCAGTAAAGTCATGCATGGAAAAATGTTCCTTTAAATCTAGCCATCTACAAATATCTTTTCTGAAAAGAAGCCATTCAAACAAAACCACATTCATTTCCTGCAGCAGAAATATGCATGTGTCCAGAACACAACACATCTGGAAGTCTTTAAGAACATACATACACATGACACAGTGTTTGAAAAGCTCTGCTGAGGTCATTGGGTGCTTTTACTTTGTCTTTTGTTTTCCTTGTATGGATAGATGTTCTCTCAGCTGAATTTGTTATCATTTGAACGCTTAATTTTTTTTTAAATTAGTGTGACTGAGACTTAAAAGTGCAAAAACCTTTACTCCATTGCAATAGGGATGTATCTATATGCAAACACCACTCCCCAAAAATTGAGATTTTTTTTTTTTTTAGAATCGCAGGTATCCGAAGGCTGTCGCCCCATTTAGACTGGAAATTCAGATGCGTCATAATAAATTTGGGTTTGCGTAGAAGCACAGGGGTCCTGCACAAGACATCATTTTGTTTGAATGTGTATCATTCTTGAAAGCAGAGTGACACCTAAAGGCTGATGCAGCCCTCCCCCATCCACACATTCCATTTTTCCGTTTCTCCATGGGTCTTCTACATTCAAGGACACAGTGATTTTGGGTGGAGAAAAGTGATGAGCTTTAACTTTTCTGTATCTGAGAGCTCCGAGCGCTGGTACGGGGCATCAAATTCCTTCCCCCTAATGACTCGCCTCGGGCGGGCTCGAGGTAAAGCGCTGGTTTCATCTCTCGGTAGCTCCATCTGATTGGCCGGCGGGAATAGTCTGCCGCATGCATGCTCCCCAGCCAGAGGTTGCCACTGCGTAGACTATTGTGTCTGGATAGCAACACTTTTGGCAGTGGAACTCAAAATTCAGGATATGCCTATTTAGTGTAGTGCACTATTGATTACACGTGTATATATAAATATATTTATAATATGTGTGCATATGTGTGTGTGTGTTCAGACCTGGCCTTGTTGTGAATGACTGCAGTGTCAACGTGTTTAATTCAGTCGAAATGTCCAAAGCTTCAGCGGTCAACAACAATGAAGTGTGCGTGAACTGTCAGCGGGTTTTAATTAGCGGGATTACAGACGCACAGCATGTGAGATGGTGATTATTAGAGCCGACACAGAGATACACATCGACAAACCTTCCTTTGAACATCCCCAGTCCCCTTTGTGCTTTGACTGGAGTTTCATCACCTGCGAATATTCATCGGCGAGCAGAAGAAAAGCCACTGTTAATTCTTACAGAATCCAGGGGGTTTATCATTACAGAGGCTAAACGTACCTCGACATTACGGTCATTCCATTGCGTTCATGGGGTCTCGGTTACCCGTGGGTGTTGATTTGGATTGGATTGAGTTAGGGCTTCAAGCTGTCTCAGCACTGCATGGGCAGTGAACTTCAATAGGATAGGTCTACACAAATGTGTGAATGGGTGAATAGTCAAGGCAAAAGCTTTAAAGCATGCTGGTGCGTGACTTGGTCATATAAAGCTGAAACTCAACAGAATGACCTCAACATCATGATTGAAAATATATTAAAATGGGCAGTTTGACATATGATATATATAAAGGCTCAATCACGCAAATGCTTGTTTTGTCTAGCAGTGGTTTTGTGTGATCAAAATGTTTTTTTTTTTTGTGAATTCCATCCCCAAAATTAATTTCAACAATCATATTTTTTTGCTACAGCTGTTGCAATTCATTCATTTGCTGTATAGGGTAGGGTACCTTTTACTTTTTTGTTGTTTCATGCTGCTTAAAATAATATATATTTAGATAAACTATTTGTAAGTAGTGTGGTTTCACTGTTAATATCTTTTGCCGAGTTCTCTCAGATTAATTTCAGCGGAAATGATCAGTGCAACACTACATTAATATCCCAGCTTGAATCCGAGAAATGTGAGAAATTTACTGCCCTCTTTTTATCAGTGGAACTAATGGCCTCATATGGTGTCTTTGTGCCATTTTAATTGTTGTCATAAATATTTTGAATATCTCATATAAAATGTGATATACTCTCAGAATGTGCAGATTACAAGCATGAAAATAGATGGATGTGTTGAACAAAGTTATCACATACGAGTCACATTCACTGAAAATTATTAAACAAATGTCTCCCAATGCTTTTTTATATAGAAGATTTTGTTATCTTAATGAACAAATTTCACTGTTTGATTTGCACGTGTGCCAGCGAAATTGTTTGCCAGCATTTTCTTTTTTTCATCTGTTCAAAGTCCTCAAATTCAGATGTGATCGAGAAGAAAGCTAATTAACTATCTCATCAGCACAGGATCGGAGTGTTTATATCGACAGATAGAAAGAGTCGAGCTGGACGCACTATTGTTCAATGGAGAGTGACTAAGGTTGAATAAGAGCCAAATTAATTATTCTTTTTTAATTATTTATTCCTATTTCTTTTATTATTTTTTATTTATTTATATTTTACACAGAACAAAGGAAAAAAATATTAAGATTAAAAAAAATAACAAATACCGACACATGCTCATCATGTGTGTGCTGGTATCTAGTGTGTTCTGGTGATGTTGATAGTGGCTTATTGTGTGTACCAGGCTTCCAGCTGAGCCAATTTGTGACATAAAATCTACCACCACATAATTGTGGATCTGCATATGGAGCTTATGAGGCAAAATTCATTTCATTATTAGAAACACATTTTGCCAGGTGTGCTCTGAGCTGCACAAATAGAGTTTCACACACACACGCGCACGCAACCTTGCCTTTTGTCTGTGGAGACACCCACACATTCTGAATTCTCCTCTATGTCAGGGCTGCGTGTGACACGAACACACGATCCACAATTTAATCCATTACTGCTCTTAAATGGACTTTTTTAAGGAAAATGTTCTGTGATTAGCATACACGGTAATATCGCTCATATCACCCGGAGCATATTCAGCATATATCACCCTGATATAATCTACAGATTGACTGTGGTTGCAACTAATGGATGACTGATGCAGATTTTTTTTTTTATATCAGCAGTTGGCTGATAATAATTGATATTATTATTAAAAGGGTAACACTTTACAATAAGGTTCATTAGTTAATCATTAGTTAATGTTCTAACTAACATGAACTAACCATGAGCAATACATTTGTTACTGTGTTAACTAATCTTTGTTAATGTTAGTTAATGAAAATACAGTTGTTCATTGTTTGTTCATGTTAGTTCACAGTGCATTAACTAATGTTAACCATTTTTTAATAATGTATTAGTAAATGTTGAAATTAACATTAACAAAGATTAAAAATGCTGTATAAGTGCAGTTCATTATCAGTTCATGTTAACTAATGAACCTTATTGTAAAGTGTTACCATTAAAAGTAACATTTATATATGTAAAAAAGACTAAATATTAACTCAAAAATGTACTTAGAATGTTAATCAGCCAAGCAGGCATTATCTGATTCCATCAATATCAATAAGATGCTAAATATATCTATATTTCTAAATATATCAATTCTATAATAATTCAATCAGATTAAAAAAGAAACAAGAAAACACACTTATACATTTACATTGTTTCTTTAACATGTTCTGAAATTCAGTTTAAATTGAGCATAATTTCATTTGGTATAATTCTTTCCATCAGTCACAAATCGTTTTTCATTATTTATTTAAGAATTTATTTAAAAATATTTCTGACACCCCATATTGAACAGGATGTTGTTTATTCACATGCATGGCAAAAAAATGCATGGCATTAAACATTTAAATGCATGTTTTTCACGTGTGTGTGTGTGTGTGTGTGTGTGGGAGGGGAGGGGAGGGGGGGTATTCCTACGTTATGGGGACCCCACAGGTATAGTAATACTAGTAAATTTTGATCTTGTGGGGACATTTTTTTGGTCCCCATGAGGAAACAAGCTTATAAATCATACAGAATGATCTTTTTTGAAAATCTAAAATAGCAGAACATTTTCTGTGATGGGTAGGTTTAGGGGTAGGGGTAGGGGTAGTGTAGGGGGACAGAATATACAGTTTGTACAGTATAAAAACCATTACGCCTATGGAATGTCCCCATAAAAAAAATGAAAACACAACAAGTGTGTGTGTGTGTGTGTGTGTGTGTGTTTGGGTGGAGATGTATAAAGAGGAACAGAGAGTTTACAAGAGATTTCGCTAGTCACCACTGCAACAGGGGTGTGGAAATCAGGAGAGGTGGTAGGATGGATACATTATTAAGTATGGCTTCATTACATTCTCTCCGTTTCTCAGGGACTTATTATTCCCAGCTTTTTTTTTTTTTTTTAATGCATAAGAAGAGATAGGACGAAGATGATCAGGGTGTGATTTATGGAACAGTGCAGAGAACACCACCATCTGGTTTAAACTAGTACTACATCCAAATTATGTCAAAACATGTGTCATGCATGCTAGCACTGCATCACAGGGCACAGCGGTCCCTCGTCCACACACATCCAGCTCAAGGTGGACGGATTAAGCCCGGATTGTGATTTTAGCTTTGGGATTTGGTCATTCAGTTATTCTCATACAATTGAGCATGCAGATCATCCATAAAGATTACCAAGATATCAGTGCAAACGCTTTATTTGTTTATTTTGGTCACTTTCTTGGTAAAATTAAAATTATATTCGAGATATTCAAGAGACTCACTATATTGTTTATATGGTGTGTTCCAGCCCTTGAACATAAATATTAGATTTTGGCTCATACTGTCCCACTCTGTTGTGTTTATGACGTGAATGAGACCTCAAATCACGCGGCTTGCTGAGATGAGGTGTTCTAGTGGACCTACGAAATATATCATGAACGGTTGGGGGAAAAAATTTAGTGAAAGAGGCACCCAAGCCAGATCTGGAGACCAGAAACTCAAAAGACATGTTGGTAGACTCTTTTGATTTTACCTGTGAGCAACCACCTAGCAACTACCCAGAACACCTTAGCAACCACATAGCAGTGCCCTGACAAATTGGCAACCTCCTTCTTCACAGCCTAGCACAACAGAAAAAAATCCAGTTTCCTGTATAACATGATTCATCCTGACCTCTTTTTCTGATTTTGCAGCAAAATAGCAAAACGGCTGTAAACTTCAGATGAGAGTTCCAGTTAGCCTTGGTGTTTATGGGCTGGGTGGAGTGGACGGGTCCGGGTGGAGTTTGTGGGATGGGATGTGTTTGGGGTTTCAGAGCCAGAGTTAATGCAGTGGATGGAATTGTGGGGTTTTGTGACCTCATTGGGCATTAGTGATGCCTACACCTGTTTCCGTTCTGAGTGTTTGCACTGGAAATGTCTCATTTTATATATAATTTACAGAGAATCGACGAAACTACCGCAAAGATTTTCAGCCATCAGGCCAATAAAATGGTTCTGGGTGGGTAACTGCATTAAATAGTCTTTGGGTGGGTCATGTAGCTTAGCGGTTAAAGGCCAGTAATTGAAAGGTTCTAGGTTCAAACCCCAGTAGAGGTTTTTCATGAAATATTACGATTGTGCCCTTGAGTAAGGTGCTTAACCTTGGGTTATGTCAGGAGACTGTAATAATATGTATAAAATTAATTCGTAAATCTTGCATTTTTTTTGACTCTATCATTTTACCACTTTTGAAAAGTGTGCAACTGAAAATGCCAGCACCACTTACTACTAATCACTTTTTAATATTGTAACAGTAACTTGATGTTTTCAAAAATATTGATCCATCAAAATATTTCATTGTTTTTTTTTCCCCTAACAGGTAACAATGTAAAAAAATAGTGATTTTTTTTAAATGTCATATTGTATCACGACAAATAATAAAGGCAATAATAAAAGACATTCTTTATTTTCGAAGAATTGGTTCATTCAGATGTATGATTCCGTTTTACTTATCACTCAATACTGTGAACTTCAATACTGTGTGACTTTTTCTGTAATAAAATAAAAGTTTAGTTAAATGCTGCTGTTTTTTCACTATATTTATTGTATGTGTCGTATTTAAAGTAAATTTATCAGTTCAAATGATTTCTTTTCTGGAGGATATATAATTTTGATCGTAATATTTTATATCTTGCTATCTTCACTGTAGCTGTTTTTTTGATAACTGTTGAAAACCTTTGTAGCCTAATGAGTAAATTTTGATAATTTGGTTTTGGGCTTTTGAAACATTGCAATAGTTCTTTCCATGCAGGTGGCCCGTGATTCACGCGTCGTCTGATCTGATTCTCTCAGCACAGGTGAGGTTACGGCCTAGACAGGAGACCACAGTGGAATGCTGGTGGCTTGAAATGTTTCCCTCCTGGCCGACTAATTTGCGGGTCTAGTGGCAGTCTGATGCTATAGGAACTGGGCCATTTACACAAAGGTTGCCTGTTCTGTCGTAAGTGATCCATGAACCGGAGAGTTACTGAGATTACAGTCCTGTTCTATCAGCTTTGTGCCCTTGAGCAAGACAGAGAACGCCTGAGAACTGACTGCCCTGAGGGAAACATGTTTTAGATCTTTCTGGACCAGAAACATATGCAATAATGCTAATAATTTACTGATACTGTTTGTAACATTTTATGTATGTATGTAAATATTGATGTATGTAGAATACATTGAAACTTTTTTGTTACTTTTCAAATGCACTTTTTCTTTCTGTGTAATTTTCTTGTTTTAGTCTTGCCTTAGTCCCAAACGTTCAATCTTAAAACAGAAAAATCCATCACTAAAATACTACTTTACATTTTTAAAGTATTTCAACAATGAGTAAAAAAACCCATTTTAAATATTATTGTGTAAAATGTACTTACTGTCTCTCAATTGACCCTTCGCAAACAGTTTGATTGACATGCGATCTGACCAATCATAACCCCGAATCCACCATTTTGTCTGACAAAGCAGTCAGGGGAGCTAGAAGATTAACGTTGGTGAACTTGAACCTGAAAAACTGTCACGTCTTTCCGCGGTTGAAACAACATTCCTTCTGATGTCCATTCATGTTTATTTGATGCTATAAATGAACTAGTATGAAAAGATGATCAGTTCACGAGCCGCTTGAACTGAGGAGCTACAGCGATCTGTCACGACACTTTAAAGAGCCACTATACGGTATTTATTGTTTAAACTTCTTAAAAAAAATTACGATATATTAAATATGAAACTGTTTCTGTGCGAGAACATGATGTGTGGCGTGAGAGCGCATGGCTTGTCGACATAGCAACAGTAACTAAAGGGGGCGGGTCTTTGCGAAGGGTCAATTGAGGATCCAACACAACTAGCAATTTTGCCACTTATAAAGCTTTTTTTTAAAAAAAAAAAAAAAAAAAAAGCAGTGTACTTGTCAGTGAAGAGTGTACTTAAGATGAAATATCTTAAAATATGTCCTGCCTCTGTTGTCTCATGCACACCAGTGATACAACCCCCCACCCCCCAGGCATGTTTATAAAACCTACTTAAATGTTCTAATTGAACTAAGCTCTAACCCTGGTTTAATCTAAACCCTGTTTGTGAAACTAGGCCGTAAAGTGTGGAAATAAAATGTTAATTGTATTTTAAGATTTTTATTTTTTAGGATTCATAAAATGCTAGCCATAAAATTAGCATTAGAAACACAGAAATGGACTATTTATTTCTAAATGTTTAAAACTTGGAGATTTTAAACTACATTTGAGATGTGGTGAAAATGATTTGTTCATGATGAAAAGAAAGAGAAGAAAATACAAAATGGCAGAATTCTCTTGTGAGTGTCCACTGTTTGACATAGCAGGCAAATGAAATAAACTAGGGAGAGTGTGAAAAGTGGGTTTTAAGAACGTTTATTTTCTAAAGGTCCACAGGGCCAAAGGTGTCCATAGTTGAAAAAACACCCATTTAACCCTTTTTTTTAAATAAAGATCAAATAAAAACAGGCATAAATTAAGAGGTGAGGATCGAGGAATTTGAGATATAAAGTTTAAACTTCTGGCATGTTCCATCTAAATTCTCGTTACACGAGTCCCAATTCCAGTTTTCATCCCTTTGATTTTTTTCTTTTCTTTTTTTTCATGGATCCTGCCAACTGCTCTCTGAATGTCTGGTGGGCTGCTGTGTCTGATCGCTGGATGACAGCTTAACTATTTCTTCAGTTCGGCCAGTCCGTTGGGAACGCTAAGGACCATGAGCACTCCATGATTTGGAAGTGAACAAAAACTTTCCTTGTGAGCCTGGAAAATGTTTATCATCACAGTCAAAGGCTTCGCTCCCAGTCATGGCGTTCTGCCGCTGATGGAGAAGGTACTTTGGTATGAAAGGAGACAGCTGTAAAGTCTCTCTGTTGTGGGCTACCTCACACCTGTAACATGTCACTCAAGGACTGTCAACACAAATAACGCTCATTAATCATGTTTATAAAACCATTAATCTCACGGCTGGGTGGATAAAATGTGTTTTTCCTCTGGTAAGTTGAGTAGCTTGATCTGTGTTAATGTATCTCTTAATGATTTTTTAAATTCATCTTGGAGGCCCTGGATAATGGGATATTTCATTAACGTCAAATATAGTCGTGACATTTCATTTATTCTTTATTTATACTGAAATTTAAAACTTCAAGCATCACAGCTGACGTTCTGACATAAGAGAGCTAGAGTTTTGAGCCATTTTATCTTCATATGTCATCAGCCAGCAGACGCTCAGTGCCAAATTTCACAGCTGATAAGATTTATTCACCGAAAGATTATTATTCAATGGATAAGAGCTGAAGTTATGCAGCTCATGACAGGGAAGTGAATAAGCCATGACAGTGGGGTGATAATAAAACGCAATCAAACACCATGATTTAAAACATGAGTATCGCAGAAATTACTAAAGAGCATGTTGTAATGTTCCTGTAGAGACTGTGTAATGCAATATATTACACTGGGGTTAGTTGTCACGCTTTTTACTCAAGTGAATATTTCTCAGGATGGGTTTGGTTTTAAACCATGGTTCCTTTATAGGCACTTTTACTACTATAAAAAAGAAAAGAAAAACTGATTGAAAGTGAAAACTGATGACATATTCTGTGATGTTGCCACACCTGCAATTATTAATAAAAAATACATTTCAAATGAACATAAGCTCACCAAATTTTTGTGTGACTTGAACCTTTCATTTTTCAATAAGGAGGATCAACCAACTCTGGGTTTAAACTTGATCTCTGAGTTGACTTATCCTGAATTGGGAAACTCTCGAGTTTTCGGGTTTAGAACAGCTGAATTCAGTTAGTTCAGTCAAATCTGAGTAGGTTAACTCTGAGTTAAGCGACTATGCAAAGCCATGAACAATTCAATTCATCCATGGCAACAGCACCCAACAAAAAGACATCTGCATACTTCTAAGTCAATACAAGTTTAATTCTTATCAGAGGTGAAAAATGGCAGAAGAGTAAGTCATTGAACTAATTTTCATTTTCATGGTATCCCACGGGCAAAAAATAAATAAATAAAGTACATTTTCTTATTTTGCAAATTATCTGCCAATGGGGTAAGAAAAAAAGTGAAATTCCTACATTTTTCTTAGCGATAGATGCTATTTACCCAGTGAAAAATAGCAATATATTCTATTTACCATGTAAAAGTAGCAGTTCAGTTTATATTTTATAATGGCAGATAAGGTACTATTTGCACCTCAGTTTTTTTACATTAACAGGATGCAATAAGAACATACAGTGTAAATGATTATATTTATTTAAATAAATACTTTTATTATTATTAAACACTCGTTACACGCTTGCACTTTTAGAACGCTAAAAAGGAATAGCAAGCTCGGCAAAAGACGGACACGAACCCGGGTCAGTTGTGTCACTCTACGGTGTGTCCTTGCTGAATAAAAGTTTTAATTTCTTATAAATATTAAGCAGAATAATAAGAAATGTTTCTTGAGCACCGAATTAGCATATTAGACTGATTTCTGAAGGATCATGTGACACTGAAGAACTTATAATAACTGCCATCACAGCAAAACTGCATTTTAATATAACAAACTATAACAAAAAACAGTTATTTTGAATTGTGATAATATTGAACAATATTACTGGTTTATTGTAGTTTTCATCAAACGAAAGCAGGCTTGATGAGCATAAAAAAGTTAAAAAACATGAAAAAAATTATAATTATTCTCAAATATTCTTTTGACCGGTAGTATATATAAGCAGCCAGAGACACATATTTGTCATTGTGTATCTGACTGGCTGATCTTGGGTTAGTTTTTATCACCCCTGGCAACAAATGAGGTTAACTCCTCCACTTCCCCTGGATATTGTGTCTTGCCTTTGCGAATGTGTGGCCGAGTGACGGGGAAGAGTAATATTCCTCTGCCTGGATAAATATTTCCCTTCATAATTCAAACCTTATCTCCCAGAGACTCCTGTAAAACAGGAACATCTGCTCTGAAAACTGCCTTGTTTCTCGACGAATGAAGGCTCTGGGTGTTTTCCAGCATTGTTGTTTATCCTTCAGGATCATATGAGCAATGCAATGCTTTAAACATCAACTGGTTAATCACTCATAAACGCCTTTGTTGTTGCATTCGGTTGCTAGGAATCTGACGCTTAATATTCACAGGCTTTGCTGGCCGTTTCAAGCCAGTGAAGTACAACGCAATTCTAATGCTTTGTTGAGTTTTGATTAGACCTTGTAAACCTTACATTCCTCATTCACAACAAGATGTTGGTGGCCTATTCTCAACCAGAAGACTTTGCTGGAATAACAAATATGGCAGTATGGCTCCTTTCACATGCTGGTTCGCGTTGACCCTTCCCAGGACCCACGGAGGCAGGCAGGAAGCCAGCTCAAAGTGAGCCGCTCCTCGCTGCTCAGGTGACCAGGAAATAGCTGGTCAGTGTTTGTGACCATCTGTCCACTGTAGTGGTGGTGAAAAACAGCAGGGCAGCAGGGCTACATAATGAGCACAGTGTTCACATCATTTGGGTTGATGTTTCTTGGCAGCCCGAGACCCGGATACTTCAGGAAAACCTGCAAACTGGAACATTTCAATCAAACAGGAGAGTAACAATGGAGTTAATTTTAAAACTGTTTGTAATATGTTTTACTGAAAAGTATGTTATTTTTACAGTGACACTTCAGAACTATTCTGAAGCATACATACAGTAAAAAGTTTGGAATGATTATGATTTCTGCTCACCAAAGCTGCAATTTATTTGATCAAAACAATTACTTCAATCTTCAGCATCACATGATTCTAAGATGCTTATTTGGTGCATCAATTATTATTAATGATCAATGATTAATAATGGTTCTTATTATTAGTCTTTTTGCTGCATTATATTTCTATAGAAACTGAAAAGAAAAAAATATAAATCCTTCGTGACAATATAATTGTCTTTACCATCTTCTGATGTCACAATTCAAAATTGATTTTCTTGAGCAACAAAGCAGCATATTAGAATATTTTTGAAGGATGCTGTGACACAACTGAAAATTCAGCTTTGTACAATTAAATTTTCTCTTCAAATAGAAAGCAGTTGTTTTAAATTGTAATAATATTTCACGATATCACTGTTTTTACGAACACAGCATTGGTGAGCAGAAGACATATTACTCCAAACTTTCAAGATATATATTAATGACTGTGTGTTAAGGAGCAGTTCTCCCATCATTTACTCACCTGTTATATTTTGGTCTGTTTGTCATGCAAATATATCATATGGCATCTAAAAACTATGAATATACCAATTTTGTTAACATTCATAAAATGAAAATTGACCCTATTTATTTTCTCAGTGTATGTTCCTAGTCTTCTTGTGAGTGATTCTTCGGTGCATGTAATTCCAAAGAAAAACAATTCACCGTATAACTTTTAATAAAAAAATAAAATTACTTCCTTTCCACTGACATCACTTGCAGCCAGGCCATGCAGCCAAATGACTATTTAGGCATTCATTTATATTATAATTGGTCTGGCTCCATTCTGGTATGGAATGTCCACTTTCAAGATCCAATCAATTCTCCCTGTAGCCTACTTTATTTTATCATTATTTTGGAATTCATAATAACTGAACTGAAATTTACAAACAGCTATCCACATTGATTTAGTGCCTTTTTTGAGCTTCATAGCTCCTGGCTGTAACATGCTTTCATGAAACTTAGTCAAGTTACATGCCTTATTTAATTTCACATGATTGGAAGGATGGATGTAGCAGTCTTAGATCATTTTTACTTTTCACACTGCTTTTTATAAGATGGATGGATGGACGGACAGATAAACATACATACATACAGCTGCATAAACATTTTTACAGCATCTCTTTTTGTCTTCCACTGAGAAATTTGATACAAACTTCTTGGAATGACATCAGGGTGTGTAAATAAAGATAGAATTTTCCTTTTTGGCCGAACTAATCCTGTAAGGAATATTTAATTGACATGCTCATAGATTAGCAGCATACGTCAACAGGCCTTTTGTCCCCAGAATTCACAAAATAAGTATTATGATGATTTATTATGCTTGCCATCAGTTATGTAAGGTCAGTTGTACACTGATAGATTCTTACTCTACAATTTTCCCAACTACCATTCCAAACAATTCACTAAGCTGTAGGGGGAAAAAAAAACAATCCAGTGTCCTTAGAGGTCAGATGGTGGACGTGAGGATGGAGGAGAGAAATGTTTTTCATTTCACTTTAACAGAGCTTGAACTGCACTCTATCTTGTGTTGAAATCTCTCTCTCACTCTCTCTCTCTCATGACCTATCAGCATCCCTTGCTCCCCAACATCCCCAGGATATCTTGTGTTCGGGCTTAGCTGACCATATCTACAAACAGCATGTTTACAGGAGGGTCGTTTGTTTTCGGAGCTCGTAGGAGGCACGAGTCAGCAATGGTCAAAGGAACATGAATCAGTTCAGTGGTGAATATCCATACAAAGTTACAGTGCTGCATTTTTCCACTTTTTATTTTTTTATTTTTCAAATGAGCTTCCTCTGTGGTGGATAATTTTGAGCCATTTTATCGAGAGATAATGAGTGTCAGCTGCGTGGCGCACTGGTCTCGTATCTCTCACGGAGGAGCTCCGGAAGCATAAAAGAGGAGCGACTACAGTGAAGGACGAGAGAGGACCAGGCCTGGATTTTATTTTGTGTTTTTATTATGTTTATGTGGGCGGTAGTCTCCGTGAGGAACTGCCGCCATTTTACTTTCGTTTTATTGTTTGTTTATTTATTTGATTAAAGTTATGTTGAATGTTCGCCGGTTCCCGCCTCCTTCCCGTTCTTACGAACTGTGTTACAACAGCGTTTTTACATTTAGTTTACATTAGATCATGAGGGAATGTAAAAGTTAGGAGCTGCAACATAAAGGTTCCATATTGATACTATGCGACAGTCAAAAACAAGGATGAAGAAGTTTTTAGAGCTAAAGAGGCAGGAAATGTTCATGTGGAGAGACTCACAGCTCGATGACGGCATGAAGGTAACGGGGGCAGCATTGGCAGGAGTGTGAGCCAGGGACGGTGTTTCGAACTGAATTCTTGCAGATACTGGCAGTCAGTGAAGAGACCTGAGAAGGGTAATGAGAGAGAATTTCTGGAGGTTGACAACAAACAGTATTTTGAAAGCCCTCAAGGGGGTGTGTGGCAGATGCTGGTTGTCCGGCAGTGAAAGAGTTTCCAGAAAAGACTGGAGCCTGGAGCTCAGTAGAGTAGGTGTTGAGGATGGGCCTTATAGTCCTTATGTTTTGGAGAATGAGGTTGCCGGACCTGGCATTTGTCATAACGTGGTCCAAAAAACAGAGTTGGCCACAAGAGATTCAGCTTGAGGTGAAGCCAAAAAAAGTACCTGATGTATGTGAGACCATATACATAAACTTTTTATATCACACACACACAGATGGGCTACAAATGAAAGGAAAAATACCAACATAAAGTGACTAGGGGCCACCACATACTGCTAGAACCATTTCAGCTCACACTCGCATTGATTGTAAAAACTCTGAAACTCAGCTGGAGAGATGAAACCATTTGTCAAAAAAAAAATCCCTCATTTGCTGTTTTGATGATGATGGTGGGCATTGTCTAACTCATCGATCCAAATTCTTTTGTTCATTTTATGTAGCTCAAACAGTTGAGCACAGGTCTATCAACAACAAGGTCATGGGGTGAATTCCCAGGAAATGCATGGATTGAAAAAAAGCCTTAATACCGTGAATGCAATGTAAGTCATTCTTGATAAAAGCATCTGCCGAATGCATAAATGTAAAATGTAAATGGGTTCAGATCTGGTGACTGTGAAGGCCATAGCACACGATTCACTTCATTTATATCATACTCATCAAACCATTCAATGACCTCTCGTGCGCTATGCACGGGACCATTGCCATCCTGAGAGACCACTCTTATTAGGATAGAAATATCTTATCATAGGATAAACGTTATCACTGTGAACAGGATTTCCAACACTGAGGATTGAGAAGGGAACTGCAGATGGTTCATGAGTCTGGGTCTGTTGTATAAGCTATTAATTAATTAAATCTAAAAAAAAAACTAAAATAAAAAATAGTAATATATTAAAAGGAAAATGTGCTGACATATGACATGTATATATTGGAGACATAAAATGTGTTTTTTGGTTTTATTAAACATGTTCAAACATAAAATGCCTGAAGATTGAGCTTAATTTCATTTCAAGAGTTTTGAACTCTTGACATCATTCAGTTCGGTGCCACAGGAAATGCTCCTGTCTCTGAATAAATTTTTGAAAATCATGGAAAACCTGGGAGCTCAGAAGATTTTGAAAATGTGACTTGCAGGCCTGGGAAAAAAATTAATAAACTTTTTTGTTCAGCTCTGAATTATTTAATTGATTAGAAATTGGGTAAAACTTTATAATAAGTATACAATAGCAAAGTACTTACAAATCATTTGCAAACTATTAGTTGATAGTTACTTCATAATATATTGTATCTCTACATTGTTATTATATTAATATGCAATATGCAAATAGTGAGTTGTTCATTCATGGTCACTGTAATTAACAAAATTATTGCTATATTGCTTGACTAGCTCACATGTTTTTTTTTTTTGTTTTTTTTTGTTTTTTTTACGTTGTTAGCAAATTATTAACTGTAAATATTTCTCACTTTAGATTAGCTCAAAGAAAAATTGGACATTAATCAGATTATCATTAAGTGTTCCTTATATGAGATTGGTAGGTTTAGGGGTAAGGTGAGTGTAGGGCGATAGGATATACATTTTGAACAATATAAAAACTTGTGCCAATGGAGAGTCCTTGCAACATGTATGTGTGTGTGTGTGTGTGTGTGTGTGCTTAAAGGATTAGTTCACTTCAGAATTCAAATTTCCTAATAATTTATTCACCCCACATCATGCAAGATGTTCATGTCTTTCTTTCTTCAGTCGAAAAGAAATTAAGAAAAAAACATTGAGATAAACATTGCAGGATTTATCTCTATTTAGTGGACTTCAGTGGGGAACAATGGGTTGATGGGTCCAAATTGCAGTTTCAATGCGGTTTCAAAGGGCTCTACACAATCCCAGCAGTGGAATGAGGGTCGTAGGCGGAAGTACCGAGCAAGTGTTTACAAAGTGAACGTGCAAAGACTAAGCCTTCACAAAAAAAGGTTAAACAATGATGTCAGACGATTTAGAAGTAGGAGGACAAAATGAGATGGAGTTTTTCACCCTACCGTGGTAATTTCCAACATAATACGTAATGCAAGCATATGTGGTTAAAAAAATATATGCATTTTTTTTTTTTTAAGTAAATGACCGATTATTTCTGTATATAAGACCCTTATTCCTCATCTGGGATCATGTAGAGCTTTTGAAGCTGCATTGAAACTGCAATTTGAACCTTCAACGCGTTGGTCCCCATTGAAGTCCACTATATAGAGAAAAATCCTGGAATGTTTTCCTCAAAAACCTTAATTTCTTTTCTCCTGAAGAAAGAAAGGCATAAACATCTTGGATGACATGGGGGTGAGTAAATTATCAGGACATTCCAATTCTGAAGTGAACTAATCATTTAATGTATTTGTCAACAATTTAAGGAACACAATATGAGTGCAATTAATGCCCAATAAAGGTTGGTTTAAAGCACTAAATTAATGGCATTTTCCTATTTTCCGTGACCTTATCTAAAGTATTTACTTCTAATAACCAACAACGATTCCTTTACTACAAGCTAATTAAACAATAATAATTGTGTTAATTACAGTGACAATGAATGGAGATATATATTGATAGTACTTTATTACTGTTTACTTACTATAAAGCGTTTTCTTTTGTAAAAATCTTTTGTAAGTGTAGTCTCTACAGAATATCTTAACACCTCATCTAATACCTCATCACAAACAAATGTCATGCATATGTATTGATCAAAATTTGTGGGAATATTACATAAGTAATAGTTATAATAATTATTATTATAACGTTTAAAATTGTGTAGCTGTTTAAAAAGATGCAATCCTCATACACAACTTAAATGTTAAAATTTCAAATAAACGAGCCACCTGCATTTAATAAAAATATTCCTGATAAATATAATGTAATCAACCAATTAATTCCATTAATTAAATAGTCTAACTTAAATAAAAGATTTGAAAACATTTGTACATCTGTAAGTCTTTTCACACGTAAACACACGTAAGTCTTTTTCACACGGTGATGTCAATACATCAATATTGTATGTTTTAGTGTCTATGTGCGTGTGGTAGAAATGCATTTTATGTAAAATACATTCAAATACTCATATCATCACGTTGGGCCTTCACAGCCTATAAAGTCTATTTCCATAAAAAAAAAAAAAGCAGTGCAGTGAACAATTATTTGTGACAAGAAGTGACATTTATATGCAACAAATATGCAATGTCACTATGTCAACTATGTTGAAAACTGTTTCAACAATGTAATGCAAACTAAATCACTTATCTCTGCAGTCGCTCGGTAAGGAATTAGGACCAGGGTGAGAAAGCCAGGAGAGAAAGTAAGGAGCTGTCTGACTCTTTTTTTATGACAGGAAGACGTTTGCATTCTCCTGCGGGCATCAACTCCCTCTTGAGTAAGTCCTATTAAATCCTTTGGCTTCTGCCTCATCACATGGTAGAGAGATAACAGACAGCTTTATTTACCCTACTGATTTCATGCTACATTACTAACACATCTCACCCTTGTCATCTGAAAATTCTGCATGGTTTGGCTTCTCTCCAAAATTTTCTCCAACATATATTCAACATCCATTTTTAGAAAGAAGGACTGCATGTAAATTTTCAGTGTTTGACAGACAGATGAGAATTTAATGTCCTACACACATGCGTCAAGTGTTAAAAACTCAAGTATGGTTATATTTAAGAAAAATCACAAAAGCAAGAGTGCTGAATATCAGCACAATCACACAACTTTCCACTCCGCACTGTTCACACACTCTTTTCTAGAATTCCGCAAACACAGACAAGTGAACAGTACTTTTGGATCACCTGTTGGCAAATTTTGATTTAGATGTCAGATAAGTAAAGGTAAATGTGAAACGGCATGAACAAATTAGGCAAGACATCACAACATGCGCACAAACGGCTACATTGTAGAGAAGGACACACATATACAGACATGCACACCTGTTAAAGTAATTCACAGTTGTTCACTCAAGAATCCCTGGCTGGCCCAGTCAGAGCCTCAAATCTTGTGTCTGCAGCAGCCGGTGAGCTCAGATTAACCTGTATTTCTGCCACCCTGTGTAGGAGGAAGAGATTAAATGTTTGGCATGAACTCTAAAGGAGCCGCAACTCAGATCAACACAGAAGGGTTACATCAAGTTAATAGAGGACATACTTACAGATCAAGATTAATACATATTACTCTTGATATAGGCTATATATCAAACACACAATGCAGCTAAAGGCCAGGACCAAGAGAGTAATTTGACCAGGAATGCTGGATTCCCCATATGTCATTTTCATCATCTGGCAACAGCCTTGCTAAAGGTTGATATACAATTTCTGCTTTTAAATATTTCAAATAAATATTGCATAAAAAACAATATTGCTGAAAGTGTATAAATCTCATTTGCTATCTTTAAATTGTATCTTTAGCTGTGTTTCCACTAGGGACTTTGGGATGGTACTTGGTGTGTTTTGACCGCAGGAACCTAAATGTTCCAGGTAAAAAGTTCTGGCTCAGAAAGTACCTGTTCGCTAGTACTAAAAAGTTCCTGGGACAAAAAGTTTACCGTATATGGTAAACTGGCATAAAAGTCAGTGATTTGCCACTGAGAGTCATATATTACGGTGGCCCAACAGTGCACAACACAACGAAATTTAAAAAGCAAACATAAGTTCACAACCAAATGAAATAAAGCCACAACACTACGGAAATGAGCCGCAACACAACGGAAATAAAGCCACAACGGAAATGCTCTCTGTGCTCAGTAAAGTTAGCAATAGAAACCTAGTACAAGCTTTGGAATTTGAACATGTCTGATTTTAAATGTTAAAAGTAATTTTAATGAATAAAATTATTCGTTTTAACCACTTGGTGGAATTGGCAGACGCTCCCTTCATCATGCGCCGTGGTAGTGCGTCAAATCATTCACAGGAATAAATATGAAGGTATTGTGCACAAATGTGATTTTTAATTAATATTTCATGTCGATATACAATGTTTACATATTTAAAACTATTCATGGTATTGTAAGACTCTGGACTCTTAGAACAGTGGCAAGGAACTCTTAACTTTACTGAGCACCGCGAGCATTTCCGTTGTGTTGCGGCTCGTTTCCATTGTGTTGTGGCTTTATTTCCGTTGTGTTGCAGCTTTTTTCCGTTGTGTTGTGGCTTTATTTCGTTGTGTTGTGAACTTATGTTTGCTTTTTAAATTTCCTTGTGTTGTGCACTACTGGGCCACCGTAATATATTGACTTAAGAAAACAATATATATATATATATATATATATATATTACTTAAGAAAAAAAAGTACCAGATTCCAGATTATTGTTCAGCTTGTAACAATAACAGAAACATTTTTTTTGGTGCTAAATAATACCATTTTAATAAGATCCCATAAAGAAGCATGCTTATAAATTGCAACCTGAACTAAATTGTTTTGATAATATCAATGGGCTGAATTTGAGCATCACTATCAGACATTAAATATATTGGCATGTCAATCCAGGAAGTTTCCCTTTCTAGGGAACTTCGAGCTGCGTCGAAAGTTTGAAGCAATGGGAACGCTTCGCACTTGTGAAATCCGTCCAATGGCGTGACTCGACGTCAGAGGCGGGTGACGTCACGACCAGGAAACTACAAACCACGCTGAAATCAGCGAAATGCCAGCTTCTGTGTCTTCAGTCGTGCTTTACGTGAAACGTCTGTCTTATTTGGTGTTGTCTTGTCTATATATATATATATATATATATATGTATTTTGTGATGGCGAACCAGCAGCAGTTTAGAGTGTGTTTTCCTCCCTGTGGACCTGTGTAAGTGTTAGGACAAATTTTGGAGAGCACATATGGATATCCAAAAGAATACATTACAAGCATCTCTCCTCACTGTGTGAAACCGATAAGACTGCATAAAACGCTAAACAGAGGCAGATAACAGCATTATTGTCCAGGCAATCAGTTGGTTCAGGCTTTTGTAGTCAATACTAGTCTTTGAAAGGCTTTTTATTAGAACGGTTAGTGAATTATTAATATATTTATGAAGAAAAAACACCAGTAATTTTAAAAAGTAAAGAGACACATTTGAGAAAAGCCCATTTTTAGTCGCTTCCCACATTGTAAAGATCTTCTCCACTCGCCTCTCTTCTAAGAAGTTTAATCATTATTGTAATTATAATTATTATAATTATAACCATTACTGTCAATCCACACTTAATTATGTTCAGAAGTGGAGAGTAAATCACAAAACGTTAAGAAGTCGATTGTTCAAAGCCTGTTTTGTCTCATTTGGGACCATGGGGGTTCATAAATATTCCACGGATTGCTCAGGTCTTGACATTCGAGTTCCTGGAAACCTCGGAAGAAAAGGCAAGCATAATGAGTCCAGGTCAGGGGAGGAATGTATTCGATTACAAATAAAAAACATTTGCTGTGTTGACAATAAGACCCAAAAACATCGGACAGGCTGACAAGACCATTCATTCTCCTCATTAATTGACCACTACAACTCACAGTAGCTGCCTGGCTTTCTAGAAGTTCGTTTCTCAGTGAGAATTGAGCCATCACTGTGGCTGTTTGTAATCTTAAATCAATACCTGCAAGTGGGTCAAGAGAAGATGGACAGGAGGCAAGCTAGACTTTTCTTGCATTCCCACAGAAGATTGAAGGAGTACAATAGCTGAAAAAATGTATCAATGTTAATGAATCCATTTTCATTTAGCAAGCCGTCCCTCACAATGACTGAGGGGGGCAAAGGTATGAATCACCACACTTGAAAAACGCAAGAGTTCTAATTACCAAGTGCTTTGAATGATTCTGTTAAATACATCAGCACTCGACATGAAAGAGGGAGTTGTGACCGCCAGACAGCTGTTGAGTCCTGAGCTCAGAACATCAGTGTGGAGGGGTCTGTCTGCGAAACTGGCTAGAGCAGAGGCTATGATAATCTCCAGAAAGATCCCGGACAAGCCCCCAGTAGGCAGATGGGCTTTTTTTTCCTGGCACTAACTCAGCTGAGCCGTGGAAATGCTCACACTGTGGTTGAAATCGGTTTTGTGACAGCAAGACATGCAGGAAAAAAAGCAAACTTCACCGTAAGTACTTTCAAGCATTCAGAATCACACTATTCTTGTTGGCCGTTCACAGGTAATCTGAGGCTTTAAACTCACACTTTACAGCGCATGAAAGCGTCTATGGCTGTGATCCGTTAAATAGTCACAGAGAGGCCTTTATATGTGGGCAATAGAAAGGCTGCAGAGTAGAAGGCTCTCGAGACAGCAATTCTAACAGATCTCTCTAGAGTTGTGGCTCCTATAGTGCAATGAAAAACTTGCATTACACAAACCTTATACAAGCTTTTATGAAGGAAGGGTATCTACAAAATGAAAGTTAATTTCTCTTTTTGGCCTAAAATAAGAAAAAAATCAATAAACAAGAAATATGAAAGGAGGATATAGCCCCACTGACAAGAACTACTGATATGTGGGATTATAGTATATGGGAGTGCGATCTGCAATTATACTGTGTTTATTCTTTTGTTCTGTCCACACTTTTTGAAAAAGCTCTTTCCCCTCCATTGATGGAATTTTCCATAATTTATAAGACAATGCTTACGCACCATGGATGAATTTTCTGTCTTTTCTGTTTCCGTTTTCACTGTTATATAGTAGGGGGAGCTATTACACATCTTCTGAAAGAATACTAAATCTCCTGATCAAAACACATGCGAAGAAGAAGCAGAAACAAACGACAGCATAAGTAAGCAGATGCATATGTAAAATAACGTGACCATCAACATTAAACAGCATACATGTAATTAAAACTGCCTAACATTACTGATGATGAGCTATAGGACTGTGCAAGCTTTGGGGTGTTGATGGATTCAATCTACTCCATCTATGGTTTGATCATCACTCTGAATTCGATCCAGTCCTTGACAAAAATGAGATTTTCTCAGCTTTTTGCTCAAAATGTTGCTTTTTATAAATCTTATACACATTCAAATGTTGATAAAGATCGCATGACGCTAGAATATTTTTTTTTGTTGTTGTTTAAAAGCAGAGGGTCTGTTCTTTCTTTTGATATTTGGCATGTTCAGTTTTTCATTCAACAAAATATTCTGTGGGCCATGAAACTTTTGTGAAAACGTTAAAAAATGCTGGTACGAAAAGAGTGATGTCCTGTCCAAACGTTAATGTAGTCCTTTACTGTATGAACCTTATTAATATCATAATATTATCTGACTTAATACATCCTATCCTGTAAAGAACTGACCTGTCGTTACTTTTCTGCACTGGAGGAGTCTGCACCGTCATGACAATTCTAGTTTGGGCGCAGTATAATCAATGGAGCTGTCTAAACTGTAAGCTTCTAATATGACGTTTTGTGCTACATAAAAATGCCTTCAGATGACAGACAATCTGTTCTGCTCATTTTAGACAACTATAGCGTGCAGTAAGTTGTCTACACCCTGGTTCCCTCGACAAAACCCAGCAGGATTTTTCCATTGACTTTTGGATTATTGCAGAAAATACGCTCTGTGACCAACAAAAGTTGTTCATCATAATAATCTTCAAAAGTGAACACTTCACAATTTTGAAGCCTAAGCATAATCACCAGAAGTAAAAAGCTCAATGAAGGCTATAAACAAACTACACCACAGTGGTTTGATTATTTAAATGTCACCATGACTAAGCTTCCAAAAACTCTTTTAGTCTTTATTTAAAAAAAAAAAAAAAAAAAAAGTTAGAATAGTTTACAAAAGTAGATAAACAGTAGATTTTAGAGTTTACCTATTCAGTGTGATGTTTTATGTCCCCAACAACTTCTGTAGTCGCACTTAGCCACTTTTCCCAAGACAAATAAAAGCTTTAAAAATCACAAGGGGCATTACTGATATATTTTCAGTAATAAATGTTGTGTTTACCACAGACCTTATTTCAGGCATTTAATAAAAAAAAACCCATTGGCCTGCAGTGTTCTATAAAGCCTGAAATATAAATTACATGAGTGTGTGTTATGGGCCAATGCACGGTCCAGTTAAACATACTTGCATGCGCTCTTGTGGTAACAGGTAACAAACCTCAGTACTCAAAAGAGCTATAGATTTGCATTTAAATGTATCTGACATTAATCTGAATGTGTTATTATAGGGTACATTGCTATTAGTTTGCCCTGAAAGACAAGAAAGACCATAAAAGAAGCATTAAATAGCATTTATGCTGATTCCTGCTTTAGCATCTCTTGTGGCAATGCTGAGAATGCATCAATTTGCGGTAAGTCACATTTCAGAGTGCAACACCACACAAGACCGAGCTTGCATTTGTGTCTGCGTTCTTTTACTTGTGTAAATCTGCCATTTGTAGGTTGACCTACATAAAAAAAAAATGTGTTCAGTGGCACTTCCAGAATAGCTGTTTGCATGGCCCATGTCAAAATCATACTCAAAATCTTAATTTTGGAGTAGAACTACCTTTTGAACAAATCAAAACAGACAGGGCCAGAAGGAATGCTTGGGAAAACTGTTTGGAAACTTGTTTTTGCAATTTCGTTTGGTGCTTAAACTCACAATTGACCCTTCATCAACACTTTGTTTGATTGACAGGCGATCTGACCAATCTTAACCCTGAATCTGCCATTTTGTCTGCCAAAGCAGTCAGGGGAGTTAGTAGATTAACATTGGTGAACTAGAACTTGAAAAATTGTGTGTACTCGCGCCTTTCCACGCTTGAAACAACTTTCCTTCTGATGTCCATTCATGTTTATTTGATGCTATAAATGAACTAGTATGAAGAGATGATCGGTTCAGGAGTTGCTTGAAGGAGCTACAGCGATCTGTCACGACACATTAAAGAGCCACTATACGGTATTTATTGTTTAAATTTCTTTAAAAAATTATGATATATTAAATATTGTCAGTGTCCTCTTTGCTCCGCAATGATACGTAATACTGCAGTAAAGCGGAAATAACTAAGCAAACAAAAGTGCAGCAACTTTACAAACTTTGGCATTTAAATCGCTGTCAGTATCAAAGCACCTTAAAATGAAAATGAAGTCATAATTTACTCACTCTGGTGTTCTAATGCCGTATGCCCTTCCTTCTTTGTGGGCCATAAAAGGATAATAAAAAAAAAAAAAAAAAAAAGTTGCGTTCATTAATATAAGCTAATGGCAGTGAATAGCAACCAGCATCAATTTTAAAAAAGTACACTCTGTGTCGCCCAGAAGAAGCACACAAGATACAAATACAAACAAATACATGAAATACAACCTCTCTGAAGGAAAGATATTCGTTCTGCTCGCCGTAACGAGAGGTTATCGCTTTCACAACTGTCATTCTGACTGTCATTAGACAAATGGAGTTCTGGTTCGGTGATATTTGACTCAGTGAAGAAAGTACACGGATACTTTTTGGGGATTTCTAGGTGTAGTACTTCATGTCGCAGTTTTATTATTCTTTATTAACTTGTGTGCTACACGGAGTGAACTGCGGCACTAATAGAGTCTCGAACGTGCAAGCTGGCCAACTAATGCAAAGAATTTCGTTCAATAATACATTGAATTTCGGTTTGTTTCTCACTAAACCTTATCGTATACCCTCAGAACACGGCATGTGACACATGGGATCATTCTGTGATACCTTAGCGTATTTTTTTAAAAGCTTGATGCTGGTCACTATTCACTGCCATTATATGGACGAGGGCGAGGAGGACATTTTTTAAAAATTCTCCTTTTTGTGGTCCATAAAAGAACGAAGGGCATCCGGCATTAAAAACAATACCAGGGTGAGTAAAGTTTAGTTTAGGGTGAATTATCCTTTTAACTGAGGATAGCAATACTGTTGACTGCGAACAAAATGCAAAAGCAGTATGACAATGGCAAAAAATATTGAAAGTAGAATGTATTGAGTTAAATTAAATCTCACTTCAAGTGTCAGCTGTTGAAATTTTTATTTCTTTGATTCGAGAATCACACACTGACGTGTCAACACGTGTTTCAATCTCAATACTTCTCTCTGCTGTTGCTAAGTAACACCGTCACGGTCTTTCTTTTGTTGTAAGAGACAAGGCAAGAAACAAGTAGTTTTACAGTGTAGTTTTTAGTTTTCAAGAATGACCTCAGGTTAGATCAAAACATGACAAGGTTATGCTCTGAAATCTCATGCGAGACTGTGTGGAATGACATGGAGTGTCATGCTGCGGTTCGTATGTGTGGTGTGTGTAAGGTACCTTGTGTTAAGAAATCCTCAGGAGAAAGAAGCAAAAGTCATAGAGGTCAGACGCAGCTCAATGACATACTCAAACAGAATTCTGGAGTCTGTTTAGATGTTTTAAGCCTTTTATTGCTATTAAAAACCATTCTCCTGAATGAAAATCCAGGCAAAAATAATATTTGGCATTGTGAGATGATGGTAAGTTGGGCAAAATGACCTGAACTGGAATAAGTGTCGGCGTATCGCTGTTTTCAGAGGGAATTAAATAGTTGGCTGTCAGAACACTGTCACTACAATTTCATACTTAAAAAAAAAAAAAAATCCAACAGTCACATAGAGCTCCTCAAGAACACACCGAGATAACACACTGCTAGTAGTAGTGTTGGCACAGCGTGGTTTGAGCTAGCACGTCCAGGTCACTTTTACTAAAACACTACATGAACATTTACTGCATCCTAATTAGATCCAAAGCAAAGCTCTGCAATTAGCACTTAGTACAGTACTTTCATAAAAGGTCATTCTGTTCATAAAATCACTGATACATTGGTAATACCATGGTTAAAATGAACAAGCATGGTTAAAACAAACTTTAAATTAGATGTAAACACAGACATTTTAATAAAATAAATAGCATAAATTAATTCAAGTATCTTTAAGATGTAGCCATCCAAATTTTAGCACACTGAGCTCACAGACACACTCTTCCAGCAGCAATACTGAAAATCCCTCTCATCAACACTGCAAGGACACATATCAGACAGCTCAGAGGCTGAGGTTCATATTTGCATCAATACAGTATGGCTCATAAAAGTTATGTAAAAGAGACTTACGTCCCTTAAGTTGATAGGTGGTCTCAGCTTTAAATTCAGGCAACTACAGTCTAAAATAACATACTGCATTTACTCCAAACAGTAAGCATTTTTAATTCCTAACCTATAATAGTCATAATACCCTAACCACTAAACCAATCCCTGATCCTAAATGTAATACCTAACTATTTAACACTCTTTCCCTTTCTAAGTACGTTTTTGGGGGGCTTTCACATTGGACACATTTCATTTGCACTGTTTTAAAATTCTTGGTTTATAAACCGTTTCCGATGGAGCCCCTAAAGGGACATGGTGAAGGATGGAGGAAAAATTATTTGTCAATGCTTTTGCATTCTCTCACAAAAACGCTCAAAAAGTTTTGCGAGGGGATGCAAATTTTTTTGGGAGAATGCAAAGGTTTTATGAGCAAACGCAAAGTTTTTCGGAGGAGTGCGAAACATCTGCGAGAAAACTCAAAAGTATTGAGTTATTATTTTTCCTCCCATATCATTTTTTTTCCCCACCACCATGTCCCTTTAGGGGCTCCATAGTTTCCTGCACTGTATCCAATAATAAAACCAAAATAATAAAAAAAATAACAAAAAATTAGTAAGAGAGCTTGTCAATTGCATGAAATGCAACTTTGCATCGTGTTGTTCTTCCTGACTGCATTACATTTACACATTACATTTATGATTATTTTTAATTAATAAATCAAACTGATTGGCAAATCAAATGATACATACAAAAGGTTCCCCACAGTGGAAAACAAATTCCTGATTTTAGACTCACATCTTTGGCCACTGCAACACATCATCAAATTAAGTCATTTCATGTATCTGCTAATTCAATTAAAAATGGAATATTAAGAAAATTTAATTATGTTATTAAATAATAAAACAATTTAGGGAAAAACAGTGTAAAAGTACCTTTATGGTCAAAGCAAAAAAAAAATAAAAATGACCTTTTCTGATTCCATGACACTAAAGCATTCACTGGAATTAATAAATCGTACAGTCTTGTAAAGATGATGAACATTTTGAATTTATTTGCAAGCATCCTAAGCAATGCAGCAGATCTTTTTACAGCACAAGGGAGGCAGAGAACTGTCGATCATATTACCAAAGCAGGCGGGCAAATCCCCTTAAATACGCTCCTGGAATTTGTGGAGGTCCCAGGCATTATGCCCTTCTCACAGAGGTCTGAATATGTTCTCACCCAGCAGGTGTCGGAGTCCAGCGGCCATCAGAAGTGGCCCATCCGTGCGGTAAAGACGCTACGGGGGCGTGTTGAGGACGCTGAGCGACCGAAGCTAGAAGACGGCCACTTGATGATGAACTGGGAGGTGACTGGCAGCAGATACCTGCACAGACGGAGAGAGGAATCAGAAATAGGGGTTGGATGCCAGACTCAAAGGCAGGATTAGAGGCACAAAGGTCACCTAAAGAGATCAGGCACTTTTCCTTTCTCTCGGCTTCCAATCCTTCTCCAGCTGATGCTTTATAGATTCCCGTCCCCTATGCTGACCCTCACGTTTACACTGTGCCATTTTTAATAATGAGTGACACAAGTGGCTGAACGTGACTTGTTTTAACAGATAAGAACTTGTTTAATGCGCAGGATGATCCAAGACAGGACAACAGGTTAGATAATTAGAGCCTACAAAGAGACAAGGAGGGTAACCAGCTTGGACAGCTGACGAGCCACACTTGCTAATACCAGAACAGCTTAATTATAATTATACTCGAAACAAGGCAATTTAAACACTTAATTAATTAAATAACAATGACAATTAAAAAAAAAAAAAAAACACGTTGTGCTAAATAAGCTGTATACACTAAACCGTTTGAGCAAACTACTTAACAATAGTCAATAAATCAATATTGACCTAAATAAATCAATACTACTTCAACCTTTTTTGCTCAAGAATTTCAGTAAGACATATTTTGTAACAATTCAAAAACTTAAAATGCAGTTTTAAATTAGTAATTATTTACTGTTTCCGAGAAATTTTCACATTGTGTGTTAGGTGAATGTTCGCATATTTCTATAATCTGTCAAATTTCCAAATAAAAAAAATGTAGGACTTGATTTTATCCATTAGAAACTGATTGGATGCTAAAGAAATGAGACTTCCTAAATAAATTACCTAAATAAATCAATACTACTTCAACCTTTTTTTGCTCAAAAATTTCAGTAAGACATATTTTGCAACAATTCAAAAACTTAAAATGCACTTCTATGATGAGCAAGTTTTAAGTAATAAAAAAAAAAAAAAAAAAAAAAATTCATGAGTGTCACGTCTCTTTTCAATGAAATCTCATTCACTTCAAGCCAAGGAAGTGGCTTTGTATGAATGCAATGATGTAGTTATGACAGCAATACATAATGCTAGTACAAATTAGGGCCGCTCTTTATCTAACTAAAGAAGATTTGTTCTAAAGCCCCTGCTGCAGAAAGACAGGGCCAAGAGACTTGGGAAGAATCAAATTAACTTTTATAAAAGAATGCCCTTGAATCTGCTCATGATACTGTGATTTGCAGTGCATTCCTTGCAATCGGCCATATTTAATAAGGAACATAGATGTCTCGCATGTTTTATGGATCATAAAAACATCTCGGTTACGTATGTAACCCTCGTTCCCTGAAGGAGAGAATGGAGACGTACGTCAGAACTGAACCGACGAATTGGGGATATCGTAATTCCAATTCGTCGGTTCATTTCTGACGTACGTCGAACGTGACCGACTGAAAAGGAACTCTGGACAATGATGAATATCGATGAATGTCTCCTTCACACAAAAATGAGCCACCTTTCACATCATGTGCACATGATCTTTCTCCGCGTTCATTTCAATAAAGCTTTAAAAATCAGGCCTGATTTTTTTTGGTTCTTCCCTCTGGGAACTTCAGACAGGTGAGTTCTCAGTTAATGGTTATGGGTTGGGGTTGAGCCTTATTAGCATATTTTTCACTACAGACTGCTGAGTTTGGTCAACAAAAGGAAATGTCAAAGGAATATGAAATTCAAATATGAACATATATGGAGGTGGGCCTTTCTGGCTCTGAAGAATTCCCTGTAAGGAAGTCTCATCCATGAGAGAGCTCCATCACTCAGGGTCCAATCAGGCTGCAGGCAGTGTTTAATTGGACCTCTGTGAGGATTCCTCCAGGTCTTTGGCTTTTGATCATTGAGCAGTTCTTGGAAAAACCTGCCAGTGCAAAGCCCCCAGAGAACCGCCAGCTGTCTAACCTTCGAACGTGTGTGTGCTTTACTAATTACACACAATCGCTCAGAGATCTGCACATATCTCACGTCTGTTTGCTTGTTTAAAGCCTACACTCTATCACCCAACTGCCACATGCCGCATAAAACTTTGAGAGAGAACTTTTAGACACTTTGAGAGAAAAAGGAGACTTCCCCATTCACCAAATATCATATTACGTTTCTCAAAAGTTAAGAAAAATCTCTGTAGTTCTACATCTTGAAAAAAAAATCTCACAAAACTTTCATTGGCATCTTAAAGAACTGTAAAAATGTTCTATTTTATACTAAAATAATTGTGTGGGTTGCTATACTGCTATACTATACTTTACTAAATCTGCACCATAATGTCCGAGTTGCCTTTTCAAATGCATAACAGGTGTAACTTTTGTATTTACTCACAAATGCAATTGACTGATAACAACAAACTATTGCTCCCATTATTATTATTATAAACAAATCTGTCTACTCTGTAAGTGGATTAGAAATTATTTACTGTTTCAGGGAAATTTTTTGCATTGTGTGTTAGGTGAATGTTCACATATTTCTATAATCTGTCAAATTTCCAAATAAAAAAATGTAGACTTGATTTTATCCGTTAGAAACTGATTGGATGCTAAAAAATATAATAATAATAATAATAATAATACAATTTCTTGCATGTGACAGGTGTTCAGAGAGAGGGCACTTAAAAATAGACTTGGATGACTTCAACCAAAAGGTCGATTCAGAAGCAGAGCAAGTGATATTTTAATCAAAAATTCTGAAAACATTTCTTTGAAATAATGTGCACTGATGCAATCATGTAGAAAATGACCTAGAACATGAAGTACATAAGGTCAATTTTAATTTTGTGCTGACTTAACTAATGGGTTAGTTGGAAAAGTGCACATCTCTGGTATGTCACGTGACCTCTACTGCTTTTTTCGGCGAGAGGTCAGTCACCTGATCCGAACAAGGCACAAAGAGGCGGCGATGGAGTAAGAAGCAAGGACGAGACTGTTACCCAGGCATCATTTTCCTAACGAGGCAAAGCAGATGCCGGCTGATTGAAAAATAACAGATCCCCAAGGGCCGTTCCAGCAATGAGCCATCAATGAGGCATGTCCTGAGAGAACACAAGTGTGAGAAGAGAACGGATATTGGCTAGGATGCAGAGTTGAGAGGAAACCGAAAATAACTGGCTGGTATCTCTGAGGCCATGCCTGGAAGTACAGCAAAAACAAAAGCAACAAGCAACAAGCAGGTGGACAAAGGTTGGTGGCCGAAGATCAGACATACTGGAGGGGAAAGAGTGTGATCCAAAACCAAAAGATAAAGCCCAAGGAGGTGGAATCACAGGATGAGAGCTGTCGAGCAAACAAGGACAAATTTCCGGGTAATCAACAGGCCAGGCTCGAAGGGCAGAATCAGGATAATTCTGAATGATGCATAAACTACACTTAAGTGCTTAAGCTTATGTAGCTTAATCTCAGGTAAATTTAACACACAATGTCTGCCTAAGCACATCAAGATGGTAGGTGATTTTAATGGAGATGATCAGATCTAACAATAAGCAATATTCTCTTAAGGACAAGTTAAATGCTCAGTTTTGTGATTAAAGTTGAGCGAAATTTTATCAAAAAGGTCAATTGTCAGTAGTGTAGCTTGAAGCACTGCTCACACAGAAGTCACTTTCAAACCATGACCAAATTAAATTTCAGACTGCACAGATTCCTACTGAAATGACCATGAACATTTGCAAACAGCTACTAGAAAAAAAAAAGTTATTTACTTTATTTACTTTACAAGTATTTGCTTTAATAATAATAAAAAGTAGGATAATTTTCAGAGAATATATATATATATATATATATATATATATATATATATATTCTCTTGAAAATGATCCTAGTTTATATATATATATATATATATATATACACACACATTTATCGTACATCAAATTTGGCTGTGAAATTACAGGTGTATCTCAATAAATTAGAATGTCGTGGAAAAGTTCATTTATTTCAGTAATTCAACTCAAATTGTGAAACTTGTGTATTAAATAAATTCAATGCACACAGACTGAAGTGGTTTACGTCTTTGGTTCTTTTAATTGTGATGATTTTGGCTCACATTTAACAGAAACCCACCAATTCACTATCTCAACAAATTAGAATACTTCATAAGACCAAAAAAGTAAATAAATAAATAAACATTTTTAGTGAATTGTTGGCATTTTTGGAAAGTATGTTCATTTACTGTATATGTACTCAATACTTGGTAGGGGCTCCTTTTGCTTTAATTACTGTCTCAATTCGGCGTGGTATGGAGGCGATCAGTTTGTGGCACTGCTGAGGTGGTATGGAAGCCCAGGTTTCTTTGACAGTGGCCTTCAGCTCATCTGAATTTTTTGGTCTCTTGTTTCTCAGTTTCCTCTTGACAATACCCCATAGATTCTCTATGGGGTTCAGGTCTGGTGAGTTTACTGGCCAGCCAAGCACACCAACACCATGGTAATTTAACCAGCTTTTGGTGCTTTTGGCAGTGTGGGCAGGTACCAAATCCTGCTGGAAGATGAAATCAGCATATTCAAAAAACTGGTCAGCAGAAGGAAGCATGAAGTGCTTCAAAATTTCTTGGTAAACGGATGCAGTGACTTTGGTTTTCAAAAATCACAATGGACCAACACCAGCAGATGACACTGCAACTCCAAATCATCACAGACTGTGGAAACTTAACACTGGACTCCAATCAACTTGGGCTATGAGCTTCTACACCCTTCCTCCAGACTCTAGGACCTTGGTTTCCAAATGAAATACAAAACTTGCTCTCATCTGAAAAGAGGACTTTGGACCACTGGGAAACAGTCCAGTTCTTCTTCTCCTTAGCCCAGGTAAGACGCCTCTGAAGGCATGGTTTAGGAATGGCTTAACAAGAGGAATACGACAACTGTAGCCAAATTCCTTGACACGTCTGTGTGTGGTGGATCTTGATGCCTTGACCCCAGCTTTGGTCCATTCCTTGTGAAGTTCACCCAAATTCTTGAATCGATTTTGCTTGACAATCCTGATAAGGCTGCGGTTCTCTCAGTTGGTTATGCATCTTTTTCTTCCACACTTTGTCCTTTCATTCAACTTTCTGTTAACATGCTTGGATACAGCACTCTGTGAACAGCCAGCTTCTTTAGCAATGAATGTTTGTGGCTTACCCTCCTTGTGAAGGGAGTCAATGATTGTCTTCTGGACAACTGTCAGATCAGCAGTCTTCCCCATGATTGTGTAGCCTAGTGAAACAAACTGAGAGACCACTTTGAAGGCTCAGGAACCCTTTGGAGGTGTTTTGAGTTGATTAGCTGATTGGCATGTCACCATATTCTAAATTTGTTGAGATAGTGAATTGATAGGTTTTTGTTAAATGTGAGCCAAAATCATCACAATTAAAAGAAACAAAGACTTAAACTACTTCAGTCACTGAATTTATTTAATACACAAGTTTCACAATTTGAGTTGAATTACTGGAATAAATGAATTTTTCCACGACATTCTAATTTATTGAGATGCACCAGTATTATTGTGTAAAGCATCAAATAGACATTATAAAAAGTAGATTCAGAAAGAAATATTTCATTTGATAAACACAACATAAAATGTATTACATAAACTTTTGGACCATGAGGTTGAGTAAATGACTGAATTTTAATTTTTCAAAATGGAAAGTTCACCCCAAAATTATTAGTTCACCCCAAAATTAATATTCAGTCATTTACTCAACCTCATGGTCCAAAAGTTTATGTAATACATTTTATTATATATATATGGAAACACGAAATTGAAAGTAAACATATGGTCAACTAATGTTTTATGAATCATTGTCTTAGAGACATTTAGAGAATTTACTGAAAGCTACCAGGAAAGCTAGGTTACTAAGTTTATTAAATTAATTCACAATATGTGGACATTTATTATTAATGTGGGGGGCGACACATCAGGGAGGCACAACAGTGCTATATGACAGATGTACAGTCATGGCCAAAAAAAGCACCCTTGGTAAATCCGCATTGTTTATCCTTTTGATCTTTAATTCATAAAATGAGCAAAAATTAAATCTTTCATTGAAGGAAAATAATTGAAAGTGGGGGGAACATCATATTATGAAATAAATGTTTCTCTCCAAAACATCTTTGCCACAATTATTGGCACCCTTTTATTCAATACTTTTTGCAACATCCTTTTGCCAAGATTTCACCTATAAACCCTGATAACCCAGTTTTGGAGCACCTCACGAGAGATTAGAGACCATTCCTTCATACAGAATCTCTACAGATCCTTCAGATTCCCAGCTCCATGTTGGTGCTCACGCTACTCATTCAGGTCAGGGGTTGGGACGGCCATGGCAGAAGCTTCCTTTTGTGCTCAGACATATTTTTGTGTTGGTTTTGATGTTTGTTTGTTTGTTGACCATAGAAACCGATCCCGTTTGAAGTTCCAGTCTTGTCTGATAACTGAATATGCTGGAGATCGTTTCTGGATGAGAGCAGAGAATTTTTCTTGAAACCCTCCTGAACAACTTGTGGGGATGGTGGTGCTGTTTGATAATTTTTTTAGGTTTTCTGAGACTCAAGACTCAACTAATCTTTGCAATTCTCCAGCTGTGATCCTTGGAGAGTCTTTGGCCACTCAAATTCTTCTCCTCATTAGGATATAGACATAGACACACGTCCTCTTCCAGGCATATTTGTAACATCTTTAGTTGATCGGAACTTCTTAATAATTGACCTGATAATGAAAATACATTTTCAATTCTAAAGCTATTTTCTTACAGCCACTTTCAATTTTATGAAGCTCATCAATCTTTTGCTGCATATCAGTACTATATTCTTTGGTGTAACCAAAATAATGCGATGAATTTTTATGGGAATTTGGCCTTTGTGTTTCCTCATGTTTATACTTCTGTGGAACATGAAGTCATGGCTGGACAATTTCATGTTCATGATCACCCTGGCGTGCTAAAAAAAAAGTGTAAATATGAATGGTAATATACTTCAAGGATATATTACTCATAAAAAAATTCTTAGGGTGCCAATAATTGTGGCCAAGGAGTTTAAGAAAAACATTCATTTCATAATGTGATTTTCCACCCACTTTCAATTCTTTTCCTTCAATGAAAGGTTAGATTTTTGCTAATTTTATGAATTAAAGATCAAAAGAAAACAATGCAAGTTTATTTTTATAGTCATTTTTGATCGTATTTACCAAGGGTGCCAATATTTTTGGCCATGGCTAGTTTTTCCTTTTTTATTAAAAATATACACAAACTTGTTAACTATCATGAACTACAGGCTATATAGGCGCTGAGCACCCACAGAAAAACATGAGATATTCTCCATTAATTTTAACCCAAAAAAAGGCACAAAAAAACCCCCACAACTGCAGCTTTCAGATGCAATGTTCTTTTCATTTTTATAGTTCACTTGAAGCCGTTACTATGGCATTTTTAACAATGCAGATTGAGTGCACATCAATGTAATACATTAACTCGAGAGCACATCAATGTAATGTGCAGCACGAATCTCTCCACAAAACTCTCAAATAGTGTCCTCATGGCTCTTCTCTGGCTCAGATATTACATGTAGGCCTACATGCTCCGTTATGGAGTGTGGCCACTAACCGGCAGCAGGGCCGGTGCAACCTATAGGCAGAGCAGGCAGTGGTCTAGGGCCTCAGTCATGGAGGACGGGCTTCCATTACTTAGGGGAGCAAAATAGTAGGCTCTTTTTCTATTGGATATAGATGAATTGACAGTGACTCAGTTTGTAATGTAGGTGTGCGCGTTGTCATCATCTCTTTTGGATTGATTGTAATGTATTCTAAAAATAAACGCGTTCTGTTGATCGCTGTCATTTCTGGATAGATCATTTGCCGGTTTATGAGTTTAAAAGAGCGAGAGCGCCGCCGACATGTCCAGACTGTTAAGGGGGTCGCACACCTGATGAGAAGCTCAGCGGCGCACCACGTCTTTAAAATTCGAACGCTTGTTTTCTGTGTGCACGCACAGCGGCGGCGCCATTGGGCGTCTGTCCGCAGCGCCCCACTATGACTCCAGAAGTTGTTCAAAATCCTGCCGCGCCACAGAGCGCCATTTTCATAGTTTTATATTAAATTTATATTATATTTCTCTCAAATCGTTAATGTACAAACTGACTTCACCCTGTGCTGCAAGATACATTAGTTTTACTCTTACACTTATACTCTTATTTTGTTGTTAAAGCATAAGCATAAAATCAAGAAAAAAAAAGTGTCAATGGGCTAAGAAAAATAGGTAATAGTTCACACTGGTAAAGGTAACTGCACTTTTCAAATTTACTGTGTCCTTTGATTTGTAATTCTTTAGTAAATGCATTCATACTGACTCCGTGTACCCTTATGTCTGTATAAACAACTCTTTTTTACGTATAAATACCACTTCACTTTGCTTTTTTTGTACCAACTTTGCAGTGTTAACCTCGTAAAAAAAACCTGATTCAACTAATTGCATTTGTAGAATCCATTTGACTTGGATTGAAATTGTCAAATATAGGAGATGAGAACCAAATTGTGCATGGGTTTCAGTAAATGTGGAGCTAATTTACCTTCTTCCTAATGAACTGAGTGAATGAACGAACGGAGTCTTTCAGATGTGCTTCTTCTGCTGCGCTGAAGCGTTTAGATTGAATGCATGTTTCATGCACAAAAGTGATAAGGTAAGTGTGTCAGCACAAAAATCTGGAAGACTTTCTCATAAACAGTCAGAAATTGTGTATAGCACATTATTTATACGAGGCTGAGTTTTGTGAATCAATTCTAATCTTCTGTATAATGGGCAACATTTATATGTAGAAAGGGGATGAATTTTGCTCTGAAAAGACTTGTATTGACTTTACCAATGATTTTAAATACGAGTGTTTGTACTGAAATACTGAATGCAAAAGTTTTGTGAATTTGCCCAAGAGTTTTTGTTCTGAGTTCTCCCTCTTGCCTGTTGTGACGTCATTATAAGAACACCAAAATTGGCAATGGTGAAGTGTAAGTAAGTGAACTATATTTGCCTTTAATATGCAAGTTTATAATAGCCAGTGCCATCTGTTGTGTTTTGGTGTTTTTCGATATTTAAAATATACAGTTCTGCAGAGTTAACTATCCTAATGGTGATGTGAGTGTCAATACATTCTTTTAGCAGCATCGTCATGAACGCTTGAAGAGGGTAACTATACCTTGTGTCATCCCAGTCTGGGCTAAGTCCGCTGAGAGAACCGCGGGAGTCGGCCACAAACTTGTATACTACAAGCAGACAGTCTCTACACAACTGTACAACATGCTGGCAGCACCTCAGCTCCTGCGCGGTCACCACCTCTCTGCTCTTACTGAAAACGCTCTCCCACGACGACCTGCTGAAGGAAGATATGCACATAAATACTACAGCCATGATGTGGGGGGGAACCAACATTATACAGTGCATCCGGAAAATATTTACAGCGCTTCACTTTTTCCACAGTTTGTTATGTTACTACTTTATTCCAAAATGGATTAAATTCATTATTTTCCTCAAAATTTTACAAACAATACCCCATAATGACAACATGAAAGAAAATCTTTGCAAATTTATTAAAAATAAAAAACGAAAAAAAATCACATGTACTTAAGTATTCACAGCCTTTGCCATGACACAACAAACTTGAGCTCAGGTGCATCCTGTTTCCACTGATCATCCTTGCGATGTTTCTACAACTTGATTGGAGTCCACCTGTGGTGAATTCAGATTGGACATGATTTGGAAAGGCACACACTTCTCTATATCAGGTCCCACAGTTAACAGTGCATGTCAGAGCACAAACCAAGCCATGAAGTCCAAGGAATTGTCTGAAGACCTCAGATCTGGGGCTGGTTGCGCCAGCTGGACGTACACCCAGTCGTAAGACTAAGCTTGACGTATAATGATGTTTTAAGTCCTGCGTAGAATTAATACCTGTTGTACCATCTGGCCGTAGCGCACGTCTTAGACTAAATTTTACGCCTAGTCAAAGGTCTAAAGTGAGAAGTCTTGACTTGTTTCCATGGTGAAAATAAAGAAATAAAAACGTTGAGATGATGGTGCGTCTGGTATACAGGCTCCATGATCAGCGGGCTGTTGTCGTGTTTTTCAGAGCTGTCCTCGGTACTAAAGGCGGGTCGGGATTATCTCCAAAATTTGAACGCGTTATTAAAATATAACTTGCTCCAAAACTAGCTTATAAATTGCTCCACAAATTTGTACACCGTGTAAATAGCTGTTATCTTTTGCCAGATGTCTTGTTTTTTTATTCGTTAATGAATTGTTTTTCTTTCATACCAAAATATGCATATACTTAATGAATAGTTCAATAATCTTTCTTGTTTTACAATCTGAGTAACTTAATTTTTTTTTCGGGTCAGCAGTAATTTTTCATCCATTTGTTGGAGCCAATAAATTCACATTTGTAAACATAGTAACGTGAATGGCGTCTCAACTAACAGTGCGGTAGAGCATATCAGTGTGTAGGTGCATCGTCTACGCTAAGCGTAGCCGTGCCTAGTCGTAGTTTTAGATGGTGCAACAGGTGTAAATATTCATCTGAAAACTGGATGTAACTAAGTTACGCTGGTGCAACTGACACCTGTGGAAGGGTACATAAAAATTTCAGCAGCATTGAAGGTCCCAATGAGCACAGTGGCCTCCATCATCGTCTGATGAAACAAAGATTGAACTCTTTGGCCTGAATAGCAAAAGTCATGCCTGGAGGAAACCAGGCACCGCTCATCACAGAGCCAATCATGCTATGGGGATGTTTTTCAGCGGATCTAGTCAGGATCGAGGGAAAGATGAATGCTGCAATGGACAGAGACATCCTTGATGTAAACCTACTCCAGAGCGCTCTGGACCTCAGACTGGGACGAAGGTTCATCTTCCAGCAGGACATCGACCTTAAGCACACAGCCAAGATAACAAAAGAGTGGCTACGGGACAACTCTGTAAATGTCCTTGAGTGGCCCAGCCAGAGCCCAGACTTGAACCTGATTGAATATCTCTGGAGAGATCTGAAAATGGCTGTGCTGTACGCTCTCCATCCAACCTGAAGGAGCTTGAGAGGTCCTGCAAAGAAGAATGAGAGAAACTGGCCAAAAATAGGTGTGCCAAGCTTGTAGCATCATACTCAAAACGAATTGAGGCTGTAATTGGTGCCAAAGGTGCTTCAACAAAGTAACGAGCAAAGGATGTGAATACTCACGTACATGTAATTTTTCTTCGTTTTTTATTTTTAATAAATTTGCAAAGATTTCAAACTAACTTTCAGGTTGTCATTATAGGGTATTGTTTGTAGAATTTTGAGGAAAATAATGAATTTAATCCATTTTGGAATAAGGCTGTAACATAACAAAAAGGTGGAAAAACTGAAGCACTGTAAATACTTTCCGAATGCACTGTATGTCATGGTATGCATATTTTTATATCATAGTAACAATATTACATGGCATAGTTATCTTTTGTTGGAAACTCAAAAAAGGTTTATATGTTAAATAACCATGGCATGTGGCAAATACTTTTTATAATAATAATCCAGTCAATTAAATATTTTTAGATACTTTTTATTTGATTATTGTAGTTAATGAACTTCATGTACACAATCCAAAATATTAGATTATTCCTAACAACTGAATGATAAGTCTTACAAATCTAATTAAGATTAAAACAGTAAAATTAACATAGTAAAATTGAGATTTTCAATTTCATTCAAACTGAATAGATAAGTCATGTTTTACATGATTAAATTAAAGTGATAGTTCACACAAAAATGAAAATTCTGTCAATTTACTCACCTTCATGTTGTACATATCCAAACCTGTAAGACTTTCATTCATCTTCTGCACACAAATGAAGATATTGTTTAATAAAATCTGAGCTGCATAGTCAACTGAGGAATAGAAATCGCTAACATTTTGATGCTTAAAAAAGTTCATAAAGAGATTGTAAAACTAATCCATTTGAATTGTCCAAATTTTCTGAAGAGACTCGATCACTTTACATGATGAACAGATTTAATTTAAGCTTTTATTCATATATAAACATTCATCAGCTAACACAGCTCAAGCATGCTTTCTTGACGTGCGAGAACCAATGAGGTTCATTCTCGTGTTTTACACAGCACATTGGAGCTTCCGCAAGAACCACTGAGGTTTGTTCCCGAGTGTCATCAGGTTTGGTTGAACGTCTGTATATGTTTGCTGATCAATGTTTATATGTGAATAAAAGCCTAAATTTAATCTGCTCATGAAGCAATTGCGTTTTTTCAGAAAATTTGGACTAAACAACACCTCTTTATGAACTTTGGTAGTCACATAGCTGTCAATGGAGAGCACAGAACTGGCTCAGACTTTATTAAAAAAATCTTCATTTGTGTTCTGAAGATGAACGAAAGTATTATGGGTTTGGAACGACATGAGGGTGAGCAAATAATGACAAAATTTTCATTTTTGGGTGAACTAGCCCTTTAAATAAAAAATATGCACACCGTGACTGCACATTTTATATTAATGCATTAAGTTACAGTGAAGCATGGCAACTGTAAACACCATAAAATCGACTTAAAACCCCTTAATAACAATTTCATCTTCCAGTACGCAACCCATCCCACTAAGTATTTTCACAATATTCCACATTTTTTCGTCACACTTATACATCACGTATTATCAAAATAATGTTAAAGGCACAATATGTAAAATGTATTTAATTAAATAATAAAACATCCAAAAACCACTTGCACAATGTCATATATTTTGTTCAGCTATGCACATACATTACCCTAAATATTTCCAAGAATTTGTGAATTCAGAGAAATTCAATATTTTAAATAGTGCCCCGTCCCTCCCTTGTCACTTGAGTGTGTCAATGACGTAATATCTGTTATCCCTGGTTTCCCCTTGTACTACACAGTAACCATTTCAACACACATGGACAGCTGTGTAACATCTAGCAGCGTGCTGTTGTCTTTTCGTTCAAACATTATGGACCATGGCAAGCAAACTTTGGGACAAAAGGAGAAGAAAACGAGGATCAATATCAGCGTGGCGTTTCCGAGATGGCAAGAGCTTTGCGACAAACTTTGACTTGACAGAGACGGGGATCTTGCACGTTATAAGACTAGGTAGGCTACAAAAGACTAATCAATGTTATATAGCTCAACATGTAGAAGTGTTAGAATATCATCAGTTTGATAATCTAATGTTGATCTAGCTTACTGTTAAGTCTCATACAGCCAACAAACTAATACATAGAATAACATTGAAACTTTCAACACACTCAAATGCAGTTTAGTATGATAGTGAAACGTTAGACTAAGTGAAACAGTGCTGCGTTACCTCACATTTTTAATTAGTCAAATAAACTGACCTGTATGAGTAGTAGGGGTGGCACGGTACATGAAAAACCGTTCGAACTGTTTGGTTCGCTTGTCTCGGTTCGGTTCGTGTGTGCGTCGCACGGTTCGACGCATGCGCAATGTAGCCGCGTATTCAGACAGTATCGCGCGAACATACATATAGACAGTAAAAGTGGAGTAAGGGGCCGTTCACATATCACGTCTTTTGCACGCGCATATTCATTTTTTCCTATGTAGGCGCGGCAAGCGCGCTCAAAATGGAAGCAACGTGGCCGCACTTTCCACGCTTTTTTAGGTGCGATATGTGAACGGCCCCTAATGAAGGCTGCCCGGAGTTGGCGGATGCGCCCGTGTCGTTCAAATCCGGTGTGTGGGAACATTTTGGATTTCATGTTACTTACGATGACAACGGAAATAAAACAGTAGATAGAACTGCGACTGTGTGCAAGCATTGTGCAAAATGCATTCAATATGCTAATGGCAACACATCTAATATGACAGTTCATTTGAGAAGACATCTCGCCAATGTGTCGATAAGCACAAACAGGAGAGAGCCGGTTAGGAAACAACTTCTACTGTCCGCAGCATTTAAGCAACCTCTCAGTGATAACTAAAGCATTGGGGATGTTTATGTTATTACATTCTATTATATATTTATCTTTAAAGTATTTTGACTTGTTTAAAAGACGGAGCTTTAAGAGTTCCTCTCTTTGTCTTTTAAAATATTTTTTTTTGTAAGAGCTACACTGAATTTGGCAGTTTGATAAATGCAAGTTAATTTCAATTTTTGTGTGCTAATAAGGCACAAGTTCCTGTAGAGATAACAATACAATTGCTCTTTTTTATGCCAAACAAACGAAAAGCATGTCATCATCAATGTCTTCTCTCTTGCTGTATCAAAATCTCACCTAGCTTTTACTCAGAGATGGTCCCAATAATGTGCTTAAAGTCAAGTCAAATTTAGTTAGTGCATGATTACATTACAAAAATGTTAATACTGTATCCTAAATTGTGGATAATTAAGCTAATAAGCTATATATCATATGCTGAAGGAAATTTCTGGAGTGTTAAAGATTAAAAGAAAAAATAACAAAAAGAACCGTACAGAACCGAAAACCGTGACCCTAAAACCGTGATACGAACCGAACCGTGGGTTTTGTGAAACGTGCCACCCCTAATGAGTAGTATTTCAGCACTTGCGAGTAGTTCGGTAGAATGAAATCATTCAAAGTCATGAAGAATGTAAAGAAAAATATACATGGATGAACCATTCACAAAAATATATTACATAATATATAGTGAGTTTTAATGTTATGCCAACTTCAATGGAAAAAACAATAGATAGTAAGAATTAACTAGAAAATAGTTAATTCTAGATGTAGGCTATTCTTTGAAAATAAGTCTCACAATCTAATGTTGTTTCAAGGATATTTACAAAATTTTACTGGAAAATAAGACAAAATACTTAATTTAGCAACAATTTTTAGACCTTTTGCTGTTGTATATCAACATACGGATAATACGGTCCAGCTTTTATTGTAAAAGACACTGCTGGAACAATCTCTCAGGAAGGTTAAAGGGTTTGATTCTCTTTCCTTTGGCTCTAGTTAGAAAAAGAAACGATAAAAAGTCTCTTTAAAGTCTTGGCAGAGGAAATGAGGTTTCATTGTAGAGATGATGAAATGTAACTTCTAGGGATCTGAATTGTACATTACAGGCAGGGAGGCTGCAGTGCTCTCCCACTGATATCTCCTTCCCGTGCTAACGGCTCATGGGCCACCTTCACACGTCAGTCCCTGATTAAACAGAAGCAGCATGGGTTGCTGGCACTGCCTCTAATCCCCTAGAGCTGTGTTCGCTCTCATCAACTCCAAATGGTCTAAACCTGGCTATATAACATCCTTCACTCTGTGGCAATTACAAGAGTGATTGGGCCACACAAAGCCCCCGAGAAGTACTCGCAATGACTAGAGGGAGAGCGGCGGTCAATAAGGAGGAGTCCCTGCTGTTTGCTCTCAGAGCTGATAAAATCTCAGCATGTAAGAGTCTATGTGTATTATAACAGCAAGCGTGTATGCTTCAATGTGTGGCTCTCTTAGGAAGTAAAAGTCTATATCAAGACTTACGATTGAGCTAATAAAGACAAAACATGGATCATTTTTCTCATGGCCAGGGTTATGTTCCGTCTCAATGCCTTTTCAACATTAAACACTCTTCCTAACCAACTTATCCTCCATAACGTGATATTTACAAGTGAAATGACGAATAATATTAAGCAATATAACATCACAGTGGTTCTGATACGAGCAGAGGACGGGCGTGCCTGGAATCGTCGTCGAATACCAAACCACATCCAGAAAAATCATCCTCTGAGATGAAGATAGTACTTTTCTTGACATTCAACCTTAACCTCAACCTCAACTTTCCAACTTTGTCGAACTGCCATCTAAATCAACCAATCAGACATAATTTAATATGTGCATGCTCTGTAGTCGCAGAGGAGCAAGCGCTGCATCCACGCACTTAGTGAAACTGCAGGGTGACAAAGGTAGACCGAAAGGAAGAACTTATATGCTTATAACTTATACCTAATTTATACGCTTTGCCCCCGAAAGCGAACCTCAGAAACTTCCTGTGTTGGATGGATAAGGATGGATACGTGGAATATGCGTCCTTGAGATCTATCGTGACAAACCAGTCTTCAGACCTAATTTATGACACAATTGACCCTTCACAAAGACCCGCCCCCTTTAGTTACTGTTGCCATGTCCGACAAGCCATGCTTGTTCTTGCCATCATGTTCTCACTCAGTGAAAAATACATTGCGGAGCAAAGAGGACACTAACAACGCATTGACAGACAAGACAGAGCAGGTTACTTTAGATATGAAACAAATATGGTAATTTTTTTATTAAATAAAAAATTTAAAGAGTCGTAAATGGCTCTTTAATGTGTCGTGACAGATCAGAGCAGTAGCTCTTCATTTAAAACGGATCATGAACCAATAATCTCTTCATACTAGTTCACTTATAGCATCAAATAGACATGAATGTACATCAGAAGGAATGTTGTTTCAAGCGAGGAAAGACGTGAGTACACACAATTTTTCAAGTTCAAGTTCACCAACTTTAATCTACTAATTCCTCTGACTGCTTTGTCGGACAAAATTCGGGGTTATGATTGGTCAGATCGCCTGTCAATCAAATTGCTGGCGAAGGGTCAGAGTCAGCATTTTGAATTTCAGCTAATTTCATGTTGACTTTAAAGGCAGAATATAATTCTCTTACCCAGAGCTGGAGAGGCAGTTCCAGAGCCCCTGACCGTGACTCCAGAGCAGACAGTTAAAAACGCGGTTGAAAAGGCGATAAAGGCGTAGACTCTCCACATCCGGTTCACTCCAAATCCTCAGCAACACTGAGCGGATGTTGGTACGAACAATATCCAAAACCTTCAAGAAACAATCAGATAAATAATAGTAACTAAATATACCTGAGCTCTCTCGCTCTCTCACACACACACACAAAGCCAAATACCTACACATTGTAACATTTTGGGGAAACTACTTTGAAGTTGTAGCTTAGCAGGCTACTCATTTTAAAAATCTACAAGAAGTGGAGTTTTACACACTTAAAAAAAAAGTGTCAAGCTAAGCCTAAAGACTATAAGTCATTGCTGTAACTACACTAAAAGTTTCTTACAAAATGTACCAAACTACACTGAAGCTATTTAAGAATGCACACATAAATTCACATTAAATACAGCTAAAAGAAATGATGAATTCCAGTAGTGATAATAACAGTTTAAATACTGTAAATATTTATTTTGCTACAAAAATGCAGTAACTTCTGGGCACAATATTCAAATGAATCAATGCATCATTCTTTGATATAAAATGTCCTAATGAACCAATTAGCTCCAATGAATCAGACTTCCCAAAGATACTGGAGGGTACTGTGAACAGTAAAATCCAAAAGAAGAGTAATGGCATAAGTCTCAGTGAGTTTCTGCCAATCTGCCTCTTCTCCCTCCAGCTCCCTCACTCTATTTTGCTCGTTGACATCTGTGAAGTGACTTTCAACATGTCTGATTTAATGGCCCTGTATGAGACATGTTAACTCAATTCTGATTGATCCCTCAAACTTCGGCTGATAATCAGCTTGTGGAACGAGACAATCCCTCATTATATCAGCCTGTCATGCCCATCCTACAACGTTCGCCCTACTGTGTCAAATCAAAACACCTGTAACCTGCTGTAACCACCTGTCGTTCACTACTGTAATAGTGCTGAAATTGAGTGGCTTTGAACTGTTTCATTTTGTTGCATCATGTGTTCGGTTAAGACAGATCCAAATGGGTTTTTTTAAGACCTCCATTTTTCCCCCCAACATACACTTTGGTCACCTGAGACTCTAACTTATCAAAAAATTGAGTGTTTATTTAATATTTTTTTATTTATTTTCCAAAACTTCATGCATTTTTTTAGTCTACTCACCTTCCTTTGTTTGGTGGCGTCTAACTTCACCAGCCAGTACGATGCAACTTTTGGTTTATGGTATTTCCAGTTGTTCAGAATCTAAAGAAGCAAATGCAAATAATGTCATTATTGCAATATGCACAATTATTTTCTGTGTGTGAAATATATAGTTTATTCAATTGTCTGTCTGTCTGTCTCTGCTGCAGGCATCTCTTTCTTTTATGTACCAAACACAAGGACCTTGAATAGGAACAGTCCGTTCACTGGAGTTTTCTCCCCACGAATGAATTTTTAACACGTTGGAACATTGATCTGAATGTTTGAATATATTTACATCATTTACATTATCAATAAAATATACACACTCTCCTCACTGGGTCTCCGTGGCACAGCATGCACCATTGAACGCCGTTTCTAGTGAATACATTCTCATACTTTCCACTAAAATGAGTGGAAGAATTATGTCCATGTTTTGAGTGTGAGATGATGGCATAAATATGGTCATATTTTTATCATTTATCTTCCTTGCTAAATCATTAATAACTCATTTAGACTGTGATTTAGACCAAAAACTTGGCCTAAATTTGTCTAAAATCTGTTGTAATTTTATATGAGGTTTGAGATTTTTGCAGTCCTTGTTACCAATTTTTTTCTGAAATACCCGGGGTGTGACGAGACAGCTCACGAGATGAGACATGAGATTGAGTTCACGAGAACGGGATGAGACAAGATTTTTACAGTGTTTTTAAGAAATCCTCAATGATGAAATACATGTCTAGAAAAATAGTCTGCAGGTGCAATTGGAAATGTACTAATCATCTTGTAATAAATATCATTTCAGTTCTACTTTCTGAGTATGAATTATCATATGCAGTAAAAGACAACAATAATCAAGCACTGAAAAAGGTTTTTATCACAAACTCAACTGACTGGCTTCTCTCTTATATCTTTGCGGGGTATTGAAATCGCGTTTGAACGCTCGCTTTTGCTTTCGTGATCACACGTACTCTGAACAGGGAGTGATGTTGCTGAGCATGCATTCTACAAAATAAGACTTTTATCAGACACTTAGGCTCTGTTGTGCAACAAATCCTCTGCCATGGTCTCGTCAGTCATCTCGTCACTTACGCGTAATGCAGAAATAGCGGTGGCGTATTCCATCCTAATTTCACCCTCACACTCAGTCATGACAATATAGCGAGACAACTTTTCACTCTGACGAGAAATCTCATCACATTTTAGTCAATAAATCGTGGCATGAGATCTTGTCACACCCCTACTAATACAGACCTAAGAAGGGGTTAACTGGTTTTTCACCAAATGTTGGTTTGTCATTTACAGTATTTCCTGTATATTCAAGGTGACTATATGTTTGTTCACATTTTTTTTTAATAAGTAACAGAGAAAAAGTTGAGTGGTTGAAAAACGTCCACTCACCTATAAAAAACGTCCAATTGACATTACTTTATGGGTTTCACAATTTTAAAATTTAGAGTTCTATGATCTACATGTGCATTTTAAGACATTTGTAGGGCATTAAAATGGGAGAATAATAGCTTTAAAATCTCCCCATGCTACCTCCATCACTTTCTATTTCTTTTTCCCCCTGAGTCTCCTCATCTTTCTCTTCGCCTCATAAAGCTGAGCTTTGACCGATAGTCTTTTCATTTTTATGTGTTGATGTAGAAAGTAAACATAGGGTCAATTGACATTTATATGTTTTATGAATCATTTTCTAAGAGAAGTTAATTTAATGAAGGCTACCAGCAAAGCTAGGTAACGAAGTTTATTAAATTAATTCACAATATGTGCATTTATTATTAATCATATGATGAAAATTATAAGCCTAATATATGATCATCATTATTTCTTGACCTCTCACATTGGCAGTTGGACTACTACTAATTATTACATGAATCACGAAATTATAACTACTATTCAAAACAGCAAAGTTTATTATGCATCCCTGATTATTTTTGTAGATCGTTTAACATTTCAAGCATGAAACAGTTATCAAGAAATGGGTAGTTTAGCTACGTACATCTTATATCGCACTTTAGCAAATGCGCTGAAGCACATCTGTGCTGGTCTTTCTGTTTATGTAAATGTCATTTCACACATTTTCATCTATCTCTCTGTAACTTCAAATTCAAACCATAGGTGTTTTGATTATTGTCCATGTGCAAATGGAAACATTCAGCTTTTCACATCAGAGCTGTGACTGTAAATTTCAACTAACAAGAGTGAATATTTATTGAACAAGTTCTCAAATTAAAATCTACAAGCTCTCAGGTTTTGTTACTCTTTTACCTTCACAGGGGTCGGTTTTAGGCAATCAGTATAAAACTAACTACTTTTCACGCAAGGTTAATTTTATGTTAGATAAGAGTTTACCTAACACACCTAATGGTTGAAAATAAAATATTTACTAAAGTGTACCATATTCATGGAAAGCACCAATTACAATTTCACAGCTCTGGTAATAGAGCGGCATCAGTTCAATTGTGCTTCTCCTGTTAAATGCTGTTTCCATGATTGTTGATGTGCAAATGTACGCCAAATCAATCGCCGTGAAAGTGATGTGTAAATGAATGCTGGAAAGTGTCTTAAACAGGTGCTGTTGGCCAGCTGTGTTTCTGCACAGACAGCTAATGGATCTCATTAAGCATACAGGTGGATGTCTAATGACTCTACATACAGCGAGAGATGCTGCGAATGGCGCGGACGTCGTCAAATGAGTTCGGGGAATGAGGGGAACAGAGCAGCCGGTCTGCCTGCCCTGACAGAGCGCTTTCTCTCAGCTGCGTAGCTCACCTCATCCAACACGGCCTCGGCCTCCTCCTCGCTCTTCCCGGGGTAACGAATCCTCATCTCCCCGAGCGCAGCCAGCGTCTGCTGCATCAGCTTGGCCTCCTGCTCTTTACTCAGTGGGGTCTCTCCCTGCGCCTGCACATGCAAAGAACCAACACAATAAAGATGAATTATTAAGTGTGACTCTTTTCTCTGTAGTCATCAGGTTTGTTTCGGCCATCGCAGCAGTGTGTTCATATGGCGCCTGACTGCCTATTGTGAGAAGGAAAAAACAGTGATCTCAAGGCTTCACATACTGAGCAAAAGTTTTAAATTTACAAAATATAGTTAGGGTTAGGCATATCAGAGTCTGAGGCTCTACGAGGGAAAAATCACAGAAATTTAGAAGAATATGTTGGGGCTATGTTTCATCCCAAAATCAAAGGACTAATAATTTCATGCCAATTAACCACATTGTTTTCACATTTCAGTAACAAAAAAAGACGTTTATTTAATTCATTAAACTATTAATGTGTTTTATTTAGTTTTTTATTTATTAAAATATTTATACAGTATGGAAGTGTTTTTGTGTTGATTTTATGCTGATTTTAATAAAAGCTTAAAATATGTATGTATGTTTTTTTTTACTGCAACATAGTAAAACACTAATCAAATTAGATCATCACAAAGAATAATGGAAATTACAAAAAGATTTGGACACTGAAAAAAAAAGTTATTATACCTAAAATGTGCTTCATGTGATAACATCTAATTGATTCTATATGCAAGTCAAAAATACTATTTAAAATCATTTAAAATATATGTAAATTTTAAATACCATGGGATTTACCATACTGAGCAAAAACTTTTCAAAGACTTAATATAGTTGATGGAGGCTTACCAGAGTTCTACAAACACAGCACAAAATCCTTATATTAGAAGTTTGACGAAAGAGCGCAAATCCTAATTAAACAGGTTCCATTATTAGAAAATGAAGCCTTATTAACTTGATGATCATGCATCCTATATACAATTACTCTGAAAAGAGAATGTAGCTTTAGTAGTCCGTCTTGCTAAACACAATCTAAAGTCTTATTAAACAGTGCATAAGTGTGAGTGCAGTTTTTCCTGATTAATATTCCTTAATGAGAGTTTGAACAAGGGGGAGTGCTGGTATTCACGAGATGAATGTGCCCATAAATAAAGCCCCAATTTAGCTTCACACTCCCAATTTTTTCACAATATGACAAATTTTTCCTCTCCAAGGTATGCCCAGAGAGAGTGAGAGAATGAGAGTGTATATAGGAGTGTGAGAATGAGAAGAAACTATCACAGTATGAAAACACAGCTTGACTGATTGTTTGTGTGTGTGTGTGTGTGTGTGTGTGTGTGTGTGTTGAATCTCTATTGTTTGATGGATTGGAATGATTCAGGACAGCGATGGGAAAATAAAAATGATATTTTTCATTTTTACAGGTGATGTGTTGCCAGATCTTCTCTAAATCAGCCATCTTTGTGAACATCTGTTCAGACTCTCTAGAGGACATCTAGGGTAAAGAAAAAGATAGATGTGTCTGTGTAGATATGTATGTCTATGTTCAGAATGAAATACTAGCACAATGCTTACTGTATATAGCATACACAGTCCACAGTAGTATCTGTAGTGGTGTACAAAATGACAAATTTCAAAATATTTCCCATTTAAATATGTAGCCATGTTAAAGGGGTCATGAACTGCATTGTTTTATCGTTTTATGTTTCCTGGGGTGCACTTGTAATGTTAGTATGCCTTTTACATAAAAATGGTCAATTTAGAAATAAAAGGCATTTTTGCTACCCCGATTTTAGCCCTCTGATTTGAGCGCTGTGTTTTAAGGGGCATGTCTGCAGTGAGACATCAATGTAAACGCCAACTGCTGTTATTGGCCAACATCTTTCCATTTGAAATAGCCATGTATTACTCTCTCATTTAGCATGTTTTTACTATTACAGCACTCAGGGTTAGTTAATCGTGAAAAGTTCTGCAGTCCATTTAGATCTATGGCATTATGTTTAGATAGTGGCATGAAAGGTTGCAGTGATGAAGACTGTAGCCGATCACAGACATGTTGAGAGCCTGAAAGCAGTGATCTCGTCATTGCAACTCAATTTCTGTACACTAACAAATGCTTTCATCATAACTTACAGCGCAAACACAATATAACTGAGATATTCGTTGAATAAAACGGGAGTTTTGGTGCGTGTCCAGAACTCAGTCACTGATAAACTTGCACCGTTTGATTGACAGCTCCAGTGATTGCAAAGGGAGCGTTCTTTGATCGCTTTCTTTATATAATTTAATCACAGTTTATAATAGATTATTTTTATGTTACTAAGAGAAACAACATGAAGTTGACCGTTTAGTCACTAGTTTGATTTAGTGACATATAGACAAAGAAGAACATCTGACGGTACATAAATCATTACATATCTGATCAGGAATTAGAATTAACACAGTTACTTACATGTTGTTCTATTACTGTCGTGTCCATATCGTAAAAGTCTGCTTGCAAAGCCTGCGCCAAAATGCGATTGATTTACCAAAGAAATCCACAGTGAAATACTGAGTACTGAATAAATAAGGCTTAACTGAGACATTCACATTGCTGAAAATAAATAACCATATTCCTAGCATAACGATCCTTTGAAAGGTAAAACTACTTTTGTCCTGTATAGCTCTTCTCTTCTCGTCATCTCACTAACATGCCAGAGACGTGTCACACATTCCAGGATCAGTCGTTCGCTGGGTCTGGTGTCAATAAAAGCTTTTATTGGACTAAACAAGGTTTTAAGTTCTGAAAGTTACAGGATATTCTTATAATACGATGACCTCTTATATATCAAAAGCTCAAGGAAAAGTTGATTTCTCAATTCATGACCCCTTTAGCTATGAAACTATGTAGCCATTGCTAGAAAGAAACCATTTTGGGAGAAAAAAACATGTTATGTTGCATTTTGAAAATTTTAAATAAAAATGTCTTCACTTTGGTCAGTCCAATCAAATTTTAAGGCACTAAAACATAAATACGTTTTTAAAAAATCATGAAATATCCAGGTCACATTTATCTACAATATTATCATTTTTTCTAAATGATAATTATTTCAGTGTGTGCAGGTTTAATTGGTTAGGGTTATTTTTTTTATTTGTTTGTATATTTAATTTAATTATTTGCAATAGTGATTTTCATTAGAATTCTCATTTCTGAAATACTGAATTTAAATCAGCACATATTAATGGCATTATTATATATATTTGTATATGTGTGTGTGTGTGTGTCTTTAAGATGTGCTGATTTAACATCAACATATCCTCATATAAAAGATGCTATAATTTATACATATTAGTATTAGTATATTTAGTATATTTATAAATTATTTTTCACTTTTTATTTTTCACAATTTTATTTTCAAAAATTAAGAATTTATGGGGAAATGTGCTTAACAGTCATGAATATAACGTCACAATGCAAAAATCTATAATCAGAGTCGATTTTCTTTATGCAAAAATACATTTTATGTTTTTTTTTCTGATATCTTGGGGTGTAAATTAACCCTGGAACATTCGGTTAATTTATCAAAATGGAAATGGAAGGTCAGGTCATTGCTTTATGGGATACTTAATTCCACATAGTGTTCTCTAGTTATATATATTTGCTATACTGCAAATTCAGATCGATGTAATCTTTTGACTGGGTATTCCATGCATATAGAATTGCAGCACACATACTGTATAAATATAAAGAGTAATATGTTATTTTTTGAATACTCCAAGTGTGTGATATAGGGAGAACCGATACTTGCCGTATTGGGATGAATGGCACCTAGACTGCTGCTGTATGGAGCTCTGTTTGTAGAACTGTTGCGACTGAGCGACTGGGACCGAGAATTTGTTTGGGGTCGACCCGGGGTCATCTGCATCATGGTGGCCGCCGTTTGAGCGGCTGCAGTCGATGCATTAGCCATGTGAGTGGCTGTTTTAGGCTGTCTGGTCTCGTTGGTAGGTGACTGCGCAGTCAGAGAGGATATGGAGCGTGGACAGGACATGGAGCGGCGGATGAGCCCAGAAAAATAGGGGGAGGAGGAAGCCCCTCGCACTGGTTTAGGGGCAGGTTTCCAATGAACACGACCTAAAACAAAGAACCAAAGCATTTGACTTCAATTTAAGACACATACATTCATACACCCTCCTGGATCACCACGGAAATGAAGTCAAGCATCTTAAATCCAATAACCAAAAAAAAAAGCTTTAATTAATCACTGCACCATGTGATCATCCTGCAGGCCTGAGTGGCTGTCAGGTTTCCAACTAAGGACGGACAGTGAATTGAAACACACAAACAGCAAATCTATGATTTTGAATGACCTCCAGTTTGTGAGCTGGCCAGCGGCATGGCCGCTTCATCCGTGAGTCTTGAGGGAAGAAGTTGCCAAATGCGGTATTATAGCAGCTTAGCTCGGAAAATCGCAGATGGCCTCAGGGTAGTGTGGGGCAAAGGGGGCAAACAATGTCACCCCAGAATGGCCTAATGCCCCCTCTGGCCGTAACCCAATCACCAGTGACCGTTCGCACACCAAATAAACCTGTCAGCTTGCTTCTTTGTCCCACTTTTATTGGCTAATGGAAAAGTCATGCTTTCAACTGTGTCAGGCACGGATAATCAATAAAACGCACAATCTATGGCACTTTCCAAAATAGGGCCCAAACTTATCTTACATAAAATTCATAATTTTGGCCTGTCCAATCCCTGTAGGACACTTATGGAAATAAAACTAATTGTTAAAAAACAGTTTGATTGCCAGGCAATCTGACCAATTATAACCCCGAATACGCTATTTTGTCGGACAAAGGAGGGAAGTTGTTAGTATGAAGAAATGGTTGGTTCACGAGCCGCTTGAGCAGAGGAGCTACAACGATCTGTCTCGACACATTAAAGAGCCACTATACGGTATTTATTGTTTAAACTTCGTTACAAAATGACAGTATTTTAAATATGAAACTGTTTCATATGTCTGTCGAGGCGTTGTCAGTATCCTCTTTGCTCCGGGATGTATTTTTCACTGTGTGAGAGCATGATGTGTGGCGTGAGAGTGCATGGCTTGTCGGACAAAGCAACAGTAACTAAAGGGAGCAGGTCTTTGTGAAGGGTCAATTATTAACTTATTTTAATTTACAGAATCATTATATTTAGCTTGTCCCTTATTTTGTGCACAACCATGTATATGTAACAATTGAACTATATCATGTATATATACTGTATGTGTATATATACATAAACATATATACACTGTATGTGTATATATACATAAACATATATACACATACATACATTATACACTGCTTAATTTAAGTTTAATTGCAATACATTCTGGCATTTTTTATTAGATTGTATTTATATTTTTCTTAAATATTTTAATGTAATTTTATTTTTTGTCTCTTGATTATAGCAAGGAAATGATGAAATCACACAATTTCTTTGTTTCAAACTGTTTTCAGACATTTCTAGATAGCTAGCTTGAGTTGTTGGACCCCAAGAATCACTCAGCTTCTAAAAAAAACCTCTACTTTAAAACACAAACATTTTTCAGGGCTTGTTTGCACAGTTTTCAAGGTACGCCAAAAGTGCTTCTCTGAACTTCTCCCCAACCTGTGCTTTCCCCAAGCTGAGCGGCCGGTCTCCCTTTAAACCAGCGGACTGAAACATCAGAAAAGCTCATTAAAGCTGCATCGCATGAGAGCCGGGGGACCTCTCACGACATCACCTGCCGCAGTCAGCCAGTCAAATTAAGAGCCACTGCACTGGGCCAGCGAATACTGTGACCCTAATTAAAAAAGATGGATTTTCTCTGTTTCATGTATTAATTAGGTAAACAAATGCATTATAGTAGATTTACATCTGTAATTTAGCTCAGGCTCTGCAAACGGCACTGAAGATTTAATGTGTCTGGCTAGACAAAAGGCTGCTTAAAAGTTTAAGCCATAAGCAGCTCTTGCAGTCATCTGGAAACCATCGAGGGACAGATAGCACCTATAAAAGCGGTTCAGCAGCAGAACGTCCCAGACCCTCCAAGTCTACCCTAATAGTCCCGGCCCACAGGTGATAAATAGCTTTTCCACTGAGAAGACCCCTAAAACCTGCTGGTCTCAAACTAGGAACAGATAACATCAGACATCCATTATTGAGATCAAGTAAAGTTCTCAAAACAACAACTCAGTCTGGCAAGACTGACGCAAAACAAAACTAGTTCACTCCCATTACAAAATCATTAAAGTTTTCTACACTGGAAACGGTTGATGCAACTGTGAAGCACATTCAAATGATGCTAAAATGAAACGATTTTTATTTGCAATCATCTGAAAATTGATTGCAATCAATTTAATTAACTTCTAACAGCTGCATCAAAAGCAGCTAGTGATGGCAAAACAGAGAATTACATTTTTGGGGCCGATGTTAAATATGTTATCAAAACTAAAAGATTTGTACATTAATTTTGTAATTAATTAATTCTTATAAATGTATCAATACAATTTGATTGTTTTGCTGTTTTTGATGCTAAAGTAAAAAAAAAAGCCATTACAAATAAGTTTAAGGTAAGTAAGATATTTTAAATTAATTCTTTTATTCAGCAGAGATGCATTAAATTGATCAAAAGAGAGAGTACAGACTTTTTCATTATTGCAAAAAAGTTGTATTTCAAATAAATGCTGTTCTTTTGAACTTTCTATTCAAAGAATTCTGAAAAATAAGTTTCCACACACACACACACACACACACAGGGTTGTTTTGCTATCAAAATGAGGACATTCCATAGGCGTAATGGTTTTTATGATGCACAAACTGTACATTCTATCGCCCTACACTACTCCTAAACATTCTGCTTTTTTACATTAATAAAACATTGATTGGAATTTTTTAAAAGCAATTTTAAACATGAGGACTCATAAAATGTCCTCATATTTCATGTTTAAGTCGTAATACAACTGTGCCATTATACAAATGTGTCCTCATAAATCACGAAAATGCACACACACACACACACGCACGTTTTTAATTGTGATAATAATAATGAATAAATATTGCTTAAGCACCAAATCAGCATATCAGAATGATTTCTGAAGGATCATGTGACAGCATACTGGAGTAATGGTAGCTGAAAATTCACAAAAAGCTATTACATTTTAAAATATGTATTATAGAATGTCCATCACAGGGCAGTTACTTTGAATATTTCACAATATTACAGTTTTTATTGTATTTTTAATGTAATAAATGCAGCTTTGGTGAGTATAAGATATATGGGGGGCCAAACAGGAAATAATTTAATGTAAATCTGAATATATGGTTATAAATCCGAATATATAAATGTAAATCTGAATATATAGTTATATACCTGAATATATAAATGTAAATCTGAATATATAGTTATAAACCCGAATATATAAATGTAAATCTGAATAAATAGTTATAAACTTGAATATATAAATGTAAATCCTGAATATATAGTTATAAACCTGAAAATATAAATGTAAATCCTGGATATATAGTTATAACTCTGATTATATAAATGTAAATCCGAATATATAGTTATAACTCTGAATATATAAATCCATATGTTGTCTAGAGCCTGAATTTTAGCACAGGATTCCCATAAGTTCCATTCTTATAATGTGCTTCCACCAATTATTCATACACTATAGGTGTATAAATTATGTTCTCACGTATTTAACAAGAGGGATTTTGTTATCCTATGTATTATTAACTGGCCAGAATTTTGTGACCGCAGTGAACATTAAAGCGTGTTTCCACCATAGAATTAAAAAAAAAAAAAAAATTAAAAGTTAATCTCAACCTTTTATCTCAAAATTCAGACGTTTTTCCTCACATCTGTTTTCATCTCACAGTTTGGACTTTATAACTCACATTTGCCAGTTTATATGTCACAATTGATGAGAACACAGAATCAGAATTGTGAGAAAGTCACATTTACCATTTATTAATACCTAGGATATCAAAATCAACTGCAGGTAGTAGATCCTTTTTCCTAATTAGCATCCAAATATGTGAGGGCGTGCTTTACACACTGAACACTGAACTCATGATAGAGCGGGAAGACGCGGTTGCACTGATTCACTCATGCTGCTAGTGAAATCACAATGTGTCAGCAAGATTTAAAGTTATTAATTCGATCTGTTTATCTGGATTAATTAGTTCAATCATTCAACCTGGATGCTAATAATTGTTTGCAGAAATTTAGCACATTATATATATATATATATATGTGTGTGTGTGTGTGTAGAACTTGGGGGAGTGAGTAAAATTACCTGCAAATCCCAAAGTCCTGTAATAAAAAGTCAGGCCAAAGTTTACATTTATATTCAGATTTATATTTATATATTCAGATTTAAACTATATATATTCAGATTTACATTTATATATTCAGATTTATAACTATATATTCAGATTTATATTTCTATATATACTGGTTTATAACTATATATTAAGATTTACATTTATATATTTGGGTTTATAACTATATATTCAGATATATATTTATATATTCGGATTTATAACTATATATTCAGATTTACATTCAATTATTTTCTGTTTGGCCCCCCATATATATAAATAATATGTAAAAACATACACACAAACAAATTAACATTAAAATGGTATCGTGGCACATCTCTGCATTGAATATTTCCTGTGTAAACAGATTTCTTGATTATAATGACAGGAATCTAATTTTGTTTCGCATTTCCATCAGAGCTGTTGTTGTCTGTTGAGAACTTTACGTCATGCGTGAATTTTAAACGAACCGTTTCGATTGCACTGGAACCATTTTGAGAAAAAGAGAACCAGCACCATTTCTGTGGAAAGAAGCTAATAGAGGTTGCCAGAGCACTTTCTATCAGAGGCCCAAGGAGAGGAACTCACTGGAGCGTTCGGGGCGATTGAGTTTCTCCTGCGTGATGCTGCTACTCTCATCTTCTCCATCGGCGTCAGAACCGGAGCTGCTGTCGCTGCAGCTGGCCGAAGAGTCTTCAGGGTCTCTGTGCCCTCTGGGTGTCGAGATGCACTGCATGGATGTCAGGGCCTGCAGGCAAACAATCACACAAACACATCCGCAGGGAGAAATGATGAGAGAAGATCCTAGAAAAATGTCAGTTCTGCAGCTTTTAGCCAGAGTCCAATTAACGCTTGCCACTAATGGAAGAATGGAAGGGCGGCAGTGATGCATGCCTGGCGAACCCTGTCTTGATTTTCTTGAAGTCTTGATTAATGTCACAGCAGAAACATGTTCATTTGGTCTGAAACACATACATTGTATGTCAGGGGAGCTAATCTATTATGTCCTTCAAGAAGTATTGAACAAGGAATTGAATATCTGTCCAACACTTGGGATACACTGACTATTAGCCTCCTGAATGCACTAATTTCACCTTTTCAACTCCAATTTGGCTCAAAGGTCTGTCTAAATTAACACTTCGAATGTAATCTCCAGCAGAGTTTTGAAAGAATTCAGAGAGATCCTGTTCTCCTTGTCATTTTTTAAGAGGAACTGCTTGTGACTATTTAAATTGCTTAATTTCTGTCTTGTCAGATTATTCCAGATGGCCCTGTAATGGGACTGTTAAAGTGTTCCAATCCATCAGAGCAGATACAGCAGAAATGAAACCTACATTCTGTTAAGTCAAAAGTGAACCAATTAATATCATTTCATGCCAAACAGTGTTTGTAAATGTCTGTAACATCTCTATGAGGGAATCTCATGAAAACTGTTGAGAGCATTCTTGGGTCATATATCACCGCAAACTAAAAACAACAACAACAACAACAACAGCAAAAAGGAATTATATTTTACATTGTGACATTTTTGATAATCGGGTTCCAAAAGTAATAATCCCATACATTTTCTCCAGGTATACATAGAATAAAACTGTAAAGAAAACTTTCAAGACAAGACCTACCATGAGCTCTGAGATTAAGCAATATCATATGCTGCCCTACAAATTTTAAAAATTTGTTTTGTGAAGTTATGAATTGACCCTTCTCAAACAGTTTGATTAACAAGCGATCTAACCAATCATAACCCCGAATTCACCATTTTATCCGACAAAGCCGTCAGGGGAGTTAGTAGATTAACGTTGGTGAATTAGAACTTGAAAAATTGTGTGCCCTCACGTCTTTCCGTGCTTGAAACAACATTCCTTCTGATGTTCATTCATGTTTATTTGATGCTATAAATGAACTAGTATGAAAAGATGATCGGTTCACAAGCCACTTGAGGGAGCTACAGCGATCGGTCACAACACATTAAAGAGACACTATACGCTATTTATAGTTTAAACTACTTTAAAAAATGACAGTATTTTAAATATGAAATTGTTTCATACGTTGTCAGTGTCCTCTTTGCTCCGCAATTGTATTTTTCAATGCGTGAGAACATGATGTGTGGTGTGAGAGCGCTTGGATTGTCGGGCATAGCAACGGGGGCAGGTTTTGCAAAGGGTCAATTGGTTGCTTAGACCATGATCTGTCCAGTGACAGACAGTGCTCAACTGCATTCAGATTAAGAGAAAACTGAGCACACTTTGTTTTACAGTACATGCACTTTCAATCAACTTACAGTGTACTTACCCATAAAAGTCTGAGAAGTGTAAGGCAACTACGTGGGTTAAGTTAACGTTTAGGGTTAGGTTCAGGGTTAGTACCTAGTTATTACCCAGTTAGTGTCATTACTACAATAAGTTCAGAGGGGCAAAAAAGTATTTAGTCAGCCACCAATTGTGCAAGTTCTCCTACTTAAAAAGATGAGAGAGGCCTGTAATTTTCATCATAGGTACACTTCAACTATGAGAGACAGAATGAGAAAAAAAATCCAAAAAAAATCACATTGTCAAAATTGCAAATTATGGTGGAAAATAAGTATTTGGTCAATAATAAAAGTTCATCTCAATACTTTGTTATATACCCTTTGTTGGCAATGAGAGGTCAAACATTTTCTGTAAGTCTCCACAAGGTTTTTACACACTGTAGCTGGTAGTTTGGCCAATTCCACCATGCAGATCTCCTCTAGAGCAGTGATGTTTTGGGGCAGTCGCTGGGTAACACAGATTTTCAACTCCCTCCAAAGATTTTCTATGGGGTTGAGATCTGGAGACTGGCTAGGCCACTCCAGGACCTTGAAATTCTTCTTACGAAGCCACTCCTTCGTTGCCCGGGCGGTGTGTTTGGGATCATTGTCATGCTGAAAGACTCAGCCACATTTCATCTTCAATGCCCTTGCTGATGGAAGGAGGTTTTTACTCAAAATCTCACAATACATGGCCCCATTCATTCTTTCCTTTACACAGATCAGTCGGCCTGGTCCCTTTGCAGAAAATCAGCCCCAAAGCATGATGTTTCCACCCCCATGCTTCACAGTAGGTATGGTGTTCTTTGGATGCAACTCAGCATTCTTTCTCCTCCAAATACGACAAGTTGAGTTTTTACCAAAAAGTTCTATTTTGGTTTCATCTGACCATATGACATTCTCCCAATCCTCTTGTGGATCATCCCAATGCTCTCTAGCAAACTTCAGACATGTCAGGGCCGGTTTTTGGCTTAAGCAGGGGCGTAGTGTGTTACTGATGGTAGCCTTTGTTACTTTGGTCCCAGCTCTCTGTAGGTCATTCACTAGGTCCCCCCGTGTGGTTCTGGGATTTTTGCTCACCGTTCTTGTGATCATTTTGACCCCACGGAGTGAGATCTTGCGTGGAGCCCCAGATCAAGGGAGATTATCAGTGGTTTTGTCTGTCTTCCATTTTCTATTAATTGCTCCCACAGTTGATTTCTTCACACCAAGCTGCTAACCTATTGCTGATTCAGTCTTCCCAGCCTGGTGCAGGTCTACAATTTTGTTTCTGGTGTCCTTTGACAGCTCTTTAGCTGTCAAGAGGCCATAGTGGAATTTGGAGTCTGACTGTTTGAGGTTGTGGACAGGTGTCTTTTATACTGATAACAAGTTCAAACAGGTGCCATTAATACAGGTAACGAGTGGAGGACAGAGGAGTCTCTTAAAGAAGAAGTTACAGGTCTGTGAGAGCCAGAAATCTTGCTTTTTTTGTAGGTGACCAAATACTTATTTTCCACCATAATTTGCAAATAATTTCTTTAAAAAAAAGACAATGTGATTTTCTGGATTTTTTTTTCTCATTGTCTCTCATAGTTGAAGTGTACCTATGATGAAAATTACAGGCCTCTCATCTTTTTAAGTGGGAGAACTTGCACAATTGGTGGCTGACTAAATACTTTTTTGCCCCACTGTACATAGTATGTTAATGCGAAACTGGACTGTAAAATAAAGTGCTAAAATAAACTCAATCAAAACACTCAATTTTCAGTTCCCGTGTTGGTCTAGTAATTGCCTATGTTGAGTGGTTCACTTTTGTAGAAGTCAGAAGACAGTGTGTTCCCTTTCAGTCACGCTTTGCATGACGCACCCCGCCCCGCCCCCGCGAGCGGGTATAAATATGGAAGCGCTCGCACTTTGTCTTTCGCTTCGGAGCCGCGCAATGTTTGTCCTGCAGTTTCTCTGGAGAGTGTATGCAGAACGAGAAGAGGAGAGCTTTTTGAAGTGTTCCTGTGTCGTGTGTTAAGGCATAGCAGCGGTCCCGCGATCCCCACGGCTACAAAGAAAACTGGTGTTTTCACAGCAACTTGAGCAGATTAAAAAAGGGTTGCGATTTGGGCCGGTGGTGAGAGCGCTGCAGACGGTGTGTCTGACTAGAGCTGACTGCCATGCTTTCCCGGGCCGCCGGGAGTGTCGGGCTTGAATGGAAACCTCCACTGTGTCCCGAATCCTCTCTGCTGGACAATTGGTTTCTCTTGCTGCTTCTCAGCGCTCTGCCCCGGATCCTTTCTTTCCGGAAGTGCATGAGGAGATGATTAGATCGTGGAGGACACCTTTTTCTGTCCGAAACCGGTCCCTCCTCCACCTTCATCGACCTGGACGACGGTGCAGCCAAGGGTTACGTGGGGATGCCCCCCAGTTGAGCGTGCCGTCGCGATGCAGCTGTGTCTGGCGGCCGCAAATTGGCGGGGCAACCTGCGCCTCCTGTCCCGGGCCTGTAATTTCTCGTCCAATCTAACGGACAAGGCTTACAGACCTGTAGGCAGGCTGGCCGGGCGGCGAAGGCGACAGGGACATCTATGGCTCAACCTGGCTGACATGAGGGAGGCCGATTAGTATCGGTTCCTGGACTCCCCCGTGTCTCAGGTTGGGCTATTCAGCGACGCGGTTGAGAGCTTCGTCCAACAGTTCTCAGCCGCACAGAAGCAGATGGAGGCTTTGAAACATGTCCTGCGGCTACCTCCACCCAGCCAGTGGCGGCTGCTTCCTCGTCTGCTCATTGCCTAGGGCGCCCGCCTGCGCCGTCCTCCACCCCTGCGAAGTCTGCCAAGCAGCAGCCTCCACCCGGCAGACTGCGGGGAGCCGGTTGCATATGCGGCACCCAGCCCACAGCCAAGCCAGGTGGCAAATGAACCAGGAAGTGGTCCTGAGATGGGCGACCCGGAGGAAGTTGGAGCTGCTGTTCAGGAGACGGTGAAGGCACTGCTCCCTCCCCCGGAGGAGGGCCGGGTGGAAAATCCTTGCTTGCGTTTTATTTCTGTTCCGCCGCTGGCTCTTCGAAGTCCAACAGTACCCACATTGTCAATAAAAGAGCAGTTTCTTCATCCTCTGGATCACAAGAGGGCGCATCTGGCGGTGTTTCACGCTATGCCTGGCCTTTTTCCAGCAGAGGGTAGTGTGCAGGTCGAGGCTGCCACTGTTGTGCCGTCTCCCACACGCACTGCCACTCTGCGGAGCCAGACTTCACTTCGGGCTGCTCTGCCGTCCGAGTCAGATCCCTTGGCTCCGCTTCGTTGCCCCACCGAGGGTACGTCTATTGTGCCGTTGGTCCCGCTGGTTAGCGCTCCCCAGCCTGTCCCGCTGGCTCATCTGCACAATCAGACTCGGCTATATGATTCAGTTCGCCCGGCGTCCCCCAGTGTTCAGGGGCATCCATTTCACTCGCGTGTCTGCGAACGATGCTCCTGTGCTTCGGGCGGAGATTGCGGTGCTCCTGGCGAAGGACGCAATAGGTCCTCCCAGCCGATATGAAGTCAGGGTTCTACAGTCCCTACTTCATTGTACCCAAGAAAGGTGGTGGGTTACAGCCAATCTTGGATCTGCGAGTCCTGAATCGGTCCCTTCACAGGCCGTTCAAGATGTTGATGCAGAAACGCATTTTCGAATGCATCCGTCCCCAAGATTGGTTCGCAGCGATCAACCTGAAGGACGTGTACTTTCATGTCTCGATTCTTCCTCGACACAGACCCTTTCTAGAATCGGTATCTTCCTGTGTACTCGCCCCTACTGGCCGGTAGCGTGAAAGACCCGTTCTAGTGTCCGCTTGCAAACGCCACTCCCGCCCGCTGGGTCAGATACATGCGTCTATTGCTCCAGTCGAGTTCCCCTGTTGCCGAAGCCTGTTGAGTCCTCCACCACCTCTTGCGGCTTCGGACATTGCGGGGTGTCCGTTGCTAGGCTTAGCACTCGTTAACTTGCCTGTGCTAGGCTGGCTGCCATATATTGTGACCCCTACGGCGGTCTCATGTGTAATGTCCACGGTAGCCTTCCTACGGTAAGCCCGTGTCTTTCCCTCAGCAGAGTCCGCTCTGCTGTCCCTGCCAGATGTGTCTCCCCCTAACTTAGGCCGGAGCCAAATCAGGGACTTCATATGTGCACTGCCCACGGCCAGTCCATATGTGCTTCCCATGTAATCCCTCCCTATGGGTAGATTGTGGTCTCCGCAGCGTCCCCAGTGGGCACGCTTTCCCAGTGTTATCCAAGTCTTACTGAAGGGGTGATGTGGAACAGCAGTAGTCCGGTCCCTTCTTCGTCCCAAGTGCGCGCCGGGATGCTGTGGCTTACACTGGGCGCTGGAGGGGGTCAGTAACTGTGGCGTTTTATTAGGGATCCCAATTTGTGGGTTCAGTTCTGACGTAAGTAGAACGTGACCGACTAAAAGGGAACATCTCGGTTACGCATGTAACCTTCGTTCGCTGAAGGAGGGAATGGAGACGTACATCCCGTCGCCACAGTTCCTGTACCCCTCTGAGCGTGGGCCACTGCTCGTCTCCTCAGTGAAAAACAAAGTGCGAGCGCTCCCCGCTTCCGTATTTATACTCGCTCGCGGGGGCGGGGCGCATCACGCAAAGCTTGCACGCCAATATGCATTGGCTCATTTAGTTTACACTCAAAGGTGATAGGGCTCTCATGTGATATCCCAATTCATCGGTTCAGTTCTGACGTACGTCTCCATTCCCTCCTTCAAGGAACGAGGGTTACATACGTAACCGAGACGATTTCACCAATCAGAAAACCATATGAGTAATAAGAACTGTGGTAAAAGAGATCAGCAGCGACCACCGACTACCATGAATCATTGCAAATGACATAATCAAATTAGTTTCCCAAAGTTATCAAAACTACTTATATTCTGCAATAAACTTTAAGTACACCGTCCTTCGCATTTCTTTTCATAATTCATACCATTTTGCATTTAATTATGTTACATAATCATGATACACAATTCATTGCCTCTTTAAGATGTTTTACCTCACAAAAGTATACAACGCACTCCTGTAGTTTAAACAGAAGAGCATGGTGAAAGCATTGAGAGTGTCAAGGTTTTGATTTCCAAGGAATGCATGAACTGAAAAGATGTATAGCCTACCTTGAATTTAATGCAAGTTGCTTTACTTTATATTATATATATATATATATATATATATATATATATTTATACACATATATGGTTGCACTTTATTTTACAGTATGTGCACTTACATGTAATTACCTAAGAAAGTACTGGAAAACAAAAGGTAAATACATGGGTTAAGGTTAGGTGTAGTACCAAGTTATGACCCGGTTATTGCAATTACTATTGAAGGGGTGGATTCTGGAATCCACTGCCGCTTGAATATATATATTTTGAGCGATTTATCACGAAATTATCTTTCTAAATATTGAATTATTTAGAATGACTAACTTCAACTTATGTTAAAGCCTTTAATTTCCTTTTCATTTTCAAACACTAGAAAATAATGATGTATATTGTCTGTACCTCTGACTGAGAGAAAAGTACAACTTATCAGTATGTTTTGGTAAAGTTTCCTGTTCAGTGCAGAGCTCAGATCAACTTCAGCCTTGAAGAAGCTGTGAATCATGTGCATCTTTGTATGTGCGCTAAGTGTTCTGTACAGGTCTGTTATGGGTACTGGTGGACTGTTGTCATCTGGACTGGAGACCTGAAGGTGCCTAGGCCTGACCTAGAGGGACATTCTGTGCCTAACTTCAGTGTCTGATCGTCAGCATCATAATGGAAGGAGATATGCTTCTGACTATCTGTCCATGTGTGGAAAATTACCAGTTTTGTCTAGTGTTCTTAACCAATCAGAATTTTAGTAATGACGTAGTTAGTGGACTCTGTTAGAGTATAATTGTTCTGGAAATGTGAAAGTATGAGAGAAGAGGGGGAGAAAGAGAGCGGCCTACGAACTCCTTGTGAGGCTTGAAGCTGGCTTCTGCTGATGAAACTGCAAACTATTCTTTATTAAAATTTTCTTCAATTTATTTTTTTAAACTCTGACTCCAGGTCTTTTATCATATCTGGTCTTTTGGGTCTTTAACTGTAAAATCCCCTACACTATAATAAGTACATAGTATGTACATGGGGAACAGGACTGTAAAATAAAAATAAAGTGCTACCATATATATATATATATATATATATATATATATATATATAATATACATTTATATATATATATATATATATATATATATATATATATATATATATATATATAAAATGCAATTGCTGTAAATATCTTTTGATTGAGAAAGTGAATTACAGTATTTAGAGTATATCTAGATATCTATACATAGGCATGTGTATATATACACTTGTGACTACGTACCTTAGGTCCTTTCTGTTTAGAGGTTTTTCCCATCAGTTTCTCATCATCCAGTTCACACTGCTCCAGGAGGTCTAGGATATCTTCCTCCTGCAGAACAAGTCACAGACAAATTCAGAAGATCGTCTTTGTTTTTCACATAAAAACTTTTCTTGTGGATATGAACACATTTTTGCACCTCAGGTGATTTTACTAAATGTCAGAAGAAAATAAGGGAAGTCCAAGTTCCTCAAATACTTGCATTGAAGAACTGCTTTGATTGAACATTTAATACTCTAAAACATTCCCTGAAGTAACTATTTTTGCTTATTTTTAACAATCAAAATCAGTTTTCATATTGATCATACATTTTTAACCAAATATTTACTGTAAAATATTTAATTTTATTTTTAAATCAAATTCTTTAGATGAAATAACGGATGCTCTGACTGACCCTTCTGAAGTGATACAATATTAAATACACAAACATCAAGATCAAATATCACAGAAAGGCTTGAAAACAATTAAAATATAACTGTTCTGGATATATTGTAAGCCAAGTTTTTTTTTATTATTATTAATGTGAAATCAGCAAAAATAAATAAATAAATACATAAAATAAATAAAGAAAATTTCCGTGAGGCCTCTTCATTCCAAAATATTTTAAACCCATTATTATCTTGTCCAAACTAAAAGTAATCAAATTGAGTAATTTCTGGGGAAAAAAATCCTAAATCAAAACAGAACTTCGCATGACACCCAAACAATTTCTTGGCATAAATCAAAGCCATGTGTTTAGCCCGAGTTCAGGAATCCATCTGGAATCATTCCTTCATTCCTTCTGGACTTTATTCCTTCTTACAAGTCACTGTATCTGAACCACACTTTGAGTTTAACACATCATAATCTATGCGGCATTTCTTCTTGTCATTTCTTTCAAATAAAGCACTCTGTTGTCGACTTTGAAGTATGGGTTCACTGCAACTGCTCAGTTCACATGAGAAAAGACTCTAAAATTACAGTTCCCTGGTATTACTAATCACACATTACTAAATCCAGACTAAAACGACCAATTCATTTTCCATTATATTTTATGAATTAAAACCAACGATTCAGGCAAGAAACACCAGTTAATTTAAAACACTGTAAAACTCATAATCAGTATGATTAATTTATACTGATTCCAATTATAGTGTGACACTTTTCATAAAAAAAGTTCCAATAATTCAAGTGGTCTTTAAAATGGTGTATTTCTCTTCCACAACAGTAGCAAATTCAGTAGCAGATCCCTTGATGACACCCTGGAGTTCTTTTAAGTCATCCTGAAACATCTTGCACTCTGCTCTTGGGATGAGTGGTGTGACAGACCAGCCTAGACAGATTGTCAGTGGTCTAAAACCATTATATTGTAGATTACCTACAATAGTGGACTTAAAAAAATCTTGGAAAGGGCTTTAAAACCCTTCCCAGGCTCATAAGCCTCTACGACATTCCTGCTGGGGGGGTTGGTGGGAGGCTCAGGCAGTTCTTTTGATATTGGCATGACGTAGTCCAACACTTATGACCAAACCAGACCAGTTTGTTGAGCTTTATATAGGGTTAGCCTTCCTATTTGGTGATCTAATTTGCATGTTATTCTAACTAATCGGTGCATTTAATTTGGAACTTTATGTAGTCATAAAGTATAAGGATCATTTTATAAATATATTTTCTTTTATCTATTAATTATCTGTATGGACTTTAATAATGAACTTTAATAGACTTTTTCACCTATTACTACCTCAAGATGATTTTATATTTATGATCTAGTTTATAAATATGAAAAATAATTACTTCAGAAACAAGTTCATCAAAGAAGAGGTGTTTTTAATTTAAAGTCATTATTGTTTTAATTATTATTTAATAACATCAAAAATAACTTCTTCAGTGTATAATAATATTTTACTAGTTTGACATGAAAGACTATTAGGCTTCAAATCCCAAACTACATTTTACTCTAAAAAGGGCCTTAGTGTCTGTCAACTGCTTCACACAAATAAATGCAGTGAGTCCACACAAAACAAAACTGGATAATGACAGAAGTTCGGATGAGAAAAGAGTAAGAGCGCAGTTGTATAAACAAACAATAAATGCATTTTAGTGAGAATTGAATCATCCCAGTCTCAATTTGATCAATATTGTTCTGAATATGCTTCAATTGTTGTTTTTTTCATTGTGTGTGTGTGTGTGTTTTTCATGGACTCTGATGTTTCTCCATTACAAATGTTGCATGCTTTTCAAGCAGAAACATTATCCCAGCAGTAACTCAATAAGCCAGGCATTGATCTGTTGTTCTGTTTCAGATGGAGAGAGATTTTAAGTGCATTAAACTCGGTTCTTTTGCTCATCGCCGCCTTGTTCCCCAAATCCAGAGTAAGACTTATTGTTTAGGCAGTAGGTGAAGAGAAAAAAGTCCAAAATAAGCCAACGCTCTGACTGCAGGTGATCTGCCCATATTTGTCAGCGTTAGATGTTTAAGAAATTCATTTTTGTTACCTTCATTTGGGTCAATTTTGGGTAAATTATTGAGGGTAAATAAAATAAATACAACCGTTTCATGCATTTATTATTATTTTTTTTTTATTTTAATTATAATATTATTTTAATAAATTAAAATGTTAGGATTATAACATAAAATTATTTTAATTACTTCAGCCCCCTTGGAAGTTTGCTAATTCCCCAGGTTGAGAACTACAGCACTTGAGTAATAAAATTAATTATTAAAAGTATAGTTTACACAAAAAATACAATAATTCTTAATTCTGTCATCATTTACTCACCTTCAGGTCTTTTCTAACCCATAAGATTTCTGAACACAAAGATTTGTTAAATTTTTTTTCATAATTTTAACCAAAACAAAACCAAAACGCATCAGAAATTATGAAAAAAGAAAAGTAATCCATATTAATTGAATGGTTTAATCCAACGTCACGGATAACAGAATTTTCATTTTTGGACCCCTTTAGGTCCATGCATTTATGTAATCACCTACAAAATCTTTAGACATTATGCTACTAGAATTTATTGGGTTTTTTTCTAATTATAATGTTATACTGGATATATCTGTACACATGGGAAAGCCTGATCTGACAATTCCTGATATCTAGATCAATTTATTAACAAAATAAGTACAATATTAAATTATCTGAGAAGTGGCTACTAACAATTTTTAGTGACATCATTTAGATTTCCGTTACTGTTTTCCACCCTCTCGTTGATGCTTGGAATTAAATTTCTTCTTCTTTTTTTTTCTTGCTGCTGTGCTCCTAAGATGTAAATGCTTCTCTGCATGTGAAATGAGAAGCTATGCTTTGCTGCGAGCCGTGAACTTGCTTTCAGGTCCAGTATAGTTTGTGCTGCCCTTGCTGCATCTTTCAAAAGCAACCTTTTTGCACCGACTGCACATTGTGACAGCTAAACACATTAAAACCATTAAAACCAGGGTGAAATGATCAGGGTAATTAATAATAATAATAAAAATAACAACAATAATAATAATAATAATAATAATAATAATATGCAGGGCGACAAGTGCTTCACAGCTCTTCTAGTGATTAGGAATAATAGGCGTAGCGTACGTTCCCCTTTCAGTGAACAGTTCATAAAATAACCTTTTTTATTATAAGTGTGAAGAACATTTTAATAATCTAATCTAATCAAATCCGTAAATTTTAACAGTTATTTTGGAACAAGCCACTTTTGCAGAGACAGTAAAAACAGAGTAAAAAGTAATGCGATTACTGTTTAGACAGAGTAATTAGTGAAGTATTCCAAAAAAAAAAAAAAAAAGTAATTAGCAATACTAATGACTTATTTTGAGCAACATCCCCAAGTCTCTGTAAATTTATGACAGGCCCTAGACTAATTTTAAATGCTCAGGGTTGCTGAAAGACTGAAGCTATAACAATACATAAACACACTGATAGACAAGAAGGTCAAAGACTGCATGGCAGTGGCACAAACTCTTGAATCTAGCCCAAATAAACCAGACACCAGCTCTGTAGGAAACGGCTCACACACTCCCCTGCCACATCAACGACTCAAAACTACAACCTGCCTAACAACCGTCTCCATTCAAACTCATTCCAAAGCCAGATTTCAGATTCCATCGATGTGTGCTATGAGGACGGAACCCTTCCAACAATATGCCACATTCATATGTATGGGTACAAAGATCCGGCCTTGAAAATCCCTGTAAAATGAACATCCAGAGGTTTCAGAGAGGTTGCAGCACAATAATGAACTCCATCTGAATAGAGAATTTGAGAGCAGAGGCATTCATAAAAAAAGAGAAAATGCTCAGAAATGCAGTGGGACAATTCCTATATAAGGCTTATAATTGCTTAATTACATTTTTATATTTTATTGTTAAAAAAGCATTTATGATAGTTTCTGAACTCTTGTGAGCCATTTTCATAGCAATCAACAAGATAATATTAGAATATTACCATAATTTCACAAAATAATGTATTTAGTCAAATGTTGCCATTCATGCTTAGATTAATTGTTTAATTTTTTTTTTTTTAGATTAAATCATTAATGATAACAAACTAACAATCGTAACTGATTTTATTCTTGACTTTATTTTACAACTGTATTTTTATATAATCTCAGTTGCAATTTCTCTACAATTTCTATTTGTTACAGCTGCACATTTCTATCCTCCAACAGACCATTCGCAAAGACCCACCCCCTTTAAACTTTACAATGTGACTATTTCTTATTTTAAACGTCATTTCATGATTAGCTTGGATGTTTGCTTGCAATTTGTTGTATTTACAGTAATTTGCTACAAAAAATTAAGCTTGTAGTGTCACCAACTACTTCTTCACACAAAAGGTAGCTTCATTATAGCTAATCTACTTTAAATTATGAATATCTGGTAGTTTTACAACAGTTTCAAAATAGCTTTTCCAACACAGTCTATAGATTGGTCTCTAGATTACACATAGCTCAGTTAATGGCGTTGTTTTAGCCAATGAAAAAAAATCAAATCTCATCACTTAGAAAAGTAATAGCACACCTCTCCTCAACTAGCCACATGATTTGAGGTATCATTCATGTCTGAAGCACAATGGATGGTTTAAATCCCTAACCCTTTGAGCAATAGTAATACTGATGGTTGCCTTAAAATGGCAATAATGAAAAACAGATGGCCACAAAAAGAGTTAGGAAGTAAAATACTCTTCCACATATCTCATTTTAATTGCAAAAGGCCAAGTGGTAGGAAGTAGATGTAGGGAGGAAGAGAAAGGGGGAAAAGAGCAAAAGATTGTTGGGTTGCGTCTCAGGTACATGCCTTCATTCGTTTCAGTGGATTATGCATTTCCTTTTGAAGTGAAGCTGCTCGCCCAGTGAGGAATGTCTGAAAGGCAGCTGAAAGGAGACTCTCATATTTCTCCAAGAGCAGCTTGTCATCTGGGGGGTAAATACGCCTGTACAGAGAGAGGGAGAGAGAGAGAAAGAGTTTTATCTGATTATCTGATTTAGCGGCTTGGTCTGCCTGCTTTTCTAATCACTTAAACAAACCTCAATCGCTCTTTTCACACATGCATTTGTCCATTAATGCTGTGTATATAGTAATGATTAATAAACTTGTCTTTATATTAGACGTTAAGACTAAACAAAAGCCAGAGACGTGTAAACCTTTGTCTATATCTGTGTGATGGATCTTCAGATCAGCGCCATATTGGCTTGTGTATATAATCAAAACCAGCAACTGGCTTTGCTTCAGGACCCAGATTTTGCATTAGACATCAGATGGTGACCCATTATAGTGCCAAAATTGTGCAAAAAAACAAAACAAAACAACAAAAACCTTAATATTACAGGCAAAACTTTAAGTACACATAGTTAACGTTAGTTAATACAGTATTTATTACTCTTTTTTAATGTTAGTTAATAAAAATACACCTGTTTATTTTTGGTTTATATAAATAAATACTTTAAAGTATTTTTCATTGTTAGTTCATGTTAACTAATGTATTTATCTAATGAAACCCCATTGTAAAGTGTTATCATATCACCATGTAACAGACCAAATGAATAGAAATTAGAAAACAATTTGGTAACACTTTATTTTACAATGTCATTGTTACATATGTTAAATGTATTTACTACAGTATTAAATAGAAATTATGCATAATTACATGCAATTAACCCTAAACTAAACCCTCATCCTAACCCTATAGTAAGTACATGTAGTAAATTGCCATTACTCAGTACTTAAATGTATAATTACACTGTCACCTCAAATACTGACACCTTAAAATAAAGCGTAATCAACAATTTAAATTCTGTGTAAACATAAACAACACCATAAGTGTGATTTACCAGTTTAAACTGAGCAAACAACAGGTTGAACAATGCATTAGTATTAGCCATTTTACCAGTCACAAAAGTGTTTGTGCCACTGTCAAATACTGTAGAGTTTGATTGGACAGCCTTTAATGTCAGCAACAAATCATATGGGTGATGTTTTACCTCCTTTTAAATGTTGATAATGCAACTCATATTATAGAGATCATAAGATGATGTTGTACCATCCTAAAAAAGCCTGTTTATTTTGCTATCACAACATGATTACATCGTTGGTTGATTTTTTCCCATTTTTTTTTTTTGCATTTAGCATTGTTCCTCCATTTTTCAGAACAGACTGACCCACCATTTGAGAACCACAGGTCAAAATAATGGGCGCCTCAATCTAAATAAATAGTGAAGGTAGAGCGAGCGACACGTTTTACCTCCCATATTTCCACATTTCCGTTTAATAAACTAAAACACATTTGGTGTGTGACATTTAAAACAGCTCTTTTGGATTCCGGCTTCAATGTAATCAAAAGCTCAAGCAATGTAAATGTTCAGATCAGACGATAAACCGCCCCAAATCCATTAAGAGCTACAAGCACGATGGACAAACTTACGTGGGAGAAGTAATCTAGTAAGAGTAAGTGGGCTTAGTCTTCGGCATATGGCATGCTGAAATCTGGGTCTGACCCACAAACCTCAAACACTTTTTTTCATGTTTCAGCATCTTTTGGGGTGTTTTTATTTAGAGTTGAACAGAACAGCAGTTACGCGCATAAACATAAAATGACCTATTTAGGAAAAGGCATTTGTTTCGTATTCCTCCTCTCTGAGGCTCTGACGTGGAGGCTCCGTATTAAGGAGCGATTTGTTGCAATTACGAAATGACTCGTTGTATGAAAAATGGAGCATATGCTAAAAGGTGCAGTTTCACTATGAAGAAGCCACCCTATCTCTACAGTAAATACAAAGGGTTAGTTGAGATGCTTGTGTAATGAGGTCAGGCTAATCAAATCTTAATGGTAGATTTTCGTTACACAGATGCTGGTGTGTGAATTTGAATGTAACAAATGACAAGAGCAATAAAATGCAAGAAGCATTGGGCTGCTTAGAAATTTGGCTTCTTTACAAAACATTAGTAGTCATTAAAGGAGCGGCTTGGAGTTGTTTAATGTTCTGAAGCAAGTAATCTCCTTTTCTGTCAAGAACAGATAAAATACTGACAACTTTTGTTGTTCTTCACCAGGACTCTCAAACTTATGGAAACTTGTTTCCGCCACTGAATATTAAAATAATAATAATAATGTTATTAGGGCTTTTTACAAACTGCATGATATAAATTGGCAATTGCGAGTTATAAAGTCTGAATTGAAAGAAATAAATAAATTAAACAATTTAAAAGATAATTACGACTTTTTATCTCACAATTCTGACTGTTTTTTTCTCAGAGCTGCAAGATATAAGTTCGCAATTCTTAGAAAAAACTCCCCACAAAATCGGACTTTATATCTCACGAGAAAAAAGTCAGAATTGTGAGGAAAAAGTCGCAATTATCTTTTAAGTAGTGCTGTCAAAATTAGCACATTAACACATGTGATTATTTTTTAGTACTTTAACGCATTAAAAATATTTTAATGCAATTGATTAATGCAATAAAATGTTTTTTCCATCTTTTTTTTTTTTTTTACATGGCTTTTAGGGTAACTAAATCATTTGTGTAATTATTTTTGATGTAACATAGCACAAGTGTAAATGTAAATCCTGGAAATAAATTTCTTTCTGCATTTAGACATGCTGTTTAATGTTATCGCACAGATCCCACTTTCTAAATATGTCTCTTGTTATTTTCGTACCAATCACTGAACAACACGTATGGAGCCAATTTGATAAACAGAATGTTCCCAAAACACACTATTCGGACATGCGTTGGTGCCTTACTATCTTATTTTTCTGCCTACGAAGGCAGAATTGTTCAAGTTTTAGAAACAACCTTAGTCCTTGCTTTGTCCTCACATGAGCATCTAAGAAATTGCTTCATACCGTCACATATCCCAAACCAAGCCACAAGAGACCCCACAGGTGTAAGCGAGCATTCTTACAGGATAACAATCATCAAAGTGGCTTCCCTACCTGTAGTTCCCCAGGTGCTGCTTTTCGTGCTCGTCCCTGGAGACCTGCTTGCGGACTTGGGCCAGTCTTTCTTTCTGAAAGCACAACACAAGTGAATAAGTGGTAAGAAGTAGGAAGAATGACAAAGAAATAAAGCCCCGTTTCAGCTAGTGCTATTCTGCAGTGTAATTTAGCCACCCAAAACCGAATAACAATGTCACCGAAAGACTTGTTTCCCATATTACAAGGCACCTTAATGAAGTCTGAGAGTTAGCAGGCGCTTATAACAGCCTCTCCTCTACACTTGTTAATACAGGGGGCCCATTCATAATTCATATAGATTTAACTCCCTCTGTACTATTTTAATACATCAAAAACTATAATTGTGGAAAGGTCAGCTGGTCAATTTGCAGTGGCGCAGCAGGGTGTCTTCTATAATAGTCACTGATCTCTGCTAAATGCTGGTACACGCATATTCGCTCAGCCCCCAATCCCCAAATCTCACTCCTCTTTTGCGCCTCGCTTTGCCCTTTGAAAATACCACCTACCTGCAGTCATCTCAACCTCATTCATCTCTTCATATAATAAAAAGTTGATCAAAAGACCAATCAAGGACTGGTGCACAAAGCTCCTTCTACTTACTCTGAAAACAAGCTTTGTCTGTAAGAATGCATATCGAATATATATATTTATATTTATGTCTATATATATATATATATATATATATATATATATATATATATATATATATATATTTATTTTTTTTTTTTTTTTTTTTTCATTTTAAATGTTAAAAATATTTAACGTAATTAACGCATCATCCGTTTTTCCATCATAATGATTCATGCAAATGATTTAAACCATTCAAGAACCACAAGACGAGAACATGCTCTCTTTGAATGTTGTGTCTGTGTGACACACGACTCGTGTGCACAGAAAGACGCACTTGAACTAACAATAATAATTATGCCAAAATGCCTATTTTGTCACATTTCCTCATAAAATCAGGCTTAAAGAAGTTAAATAATGTCTTAAATGAACTTAAAGGTAGCTACTGCATCATCACCACACGCATGCGTCGTGGTGCTCTCGTGAACGCATGTTGGAGACTGATATGGAAGAGAAGATATTGTTGAATAAAGTCATTATTTTGTATTTTGTTTTTTTGGTACACAAAAGTATTCATAACATTAAGGTTGAGCCACTGTAGTCACATGAACCATTTTAAATATGTTTTAGTATATCTCTGGGCATCTGAAAGTGTAAATTAACTTGCAGTCAATGGAGGCCTCACTGAGCAATCAGATTTTATCAAAAATATCTTAATTTGTGTTCCGAAGATGAATGATGGTCTTACGGGTGTGAAATGACATGAGGGTGAGTAATTAATTACATAATTTTCATTTTTGGGTGAACTAACCCTTTAAAGAGCAATGAGAAATTGAGATGCATGTCAGATAGGCGTCATGTTCGGCAGCAGCAGGTCTTAAAAGTCACAGCAGGCAAATAAACCAGTTGCTGTGATGTCTGTCATTAATGTTAATAAAGAAGAAAAGTACCGGAGAAAATTGTAGCTTTAATAAGGATTAATCTATATTTAATTTATAATTTATGCAGTGAATAATATAAAGTGTTTGATAACTTTATTCAAATTCTGTATATTTCCTACCTGTTAAACAGGTAGGATGGCCACAGGTATGACATTTATTATAATGGGTTTATGTGAAAATTGTTTTAAAGGGATAGTTTACCCAAAAATTAAAATTATTCCATGATTTACTCACCCTTCCTGTTGCAGGAAGACAGACGAGGAAGACGAAGGTACTGTCCAACACGTAGTTTAATATTTATAAAGATCTAACAGACAGGTGAACTGGCAGCAACACGTACACATAGACGATACCGGACAATGAATTGAACTCAGGCAAGAACTTAAATACACAAAGGTAAATGACAAACAGCTGTGAGGATCGTTAGTGCTCACGGTGACTGATGAGTGGCGGTAATGTGGAACGGGGAACACGAGACATGAGTGACAACAAACTGAAAGTCCATGAACAGAACATAATGGTGACAGTACTTCCCCCTCCAGACTAAGGGGCGTTCTAACTTATGTTTGTCTGAAAGAAGAAGATATATATATATATACATATATATAGATAGATATATAGGTATATATACCTAGAATGGCTTGAGGGTGAGTAAATCATGAAATAATTAAAATTTTGGGGTTCACTTAAATTAAAAGTTATTTTTTGAAAGCCTAATATATGTTGAAATTCATACCTTTTACTTATACTGTAATATTGAATGTCTGTAGTTAATGTTTAAAATCTATTTCATAGTGAAATATTCCAGTATTAGTATCAGTGATACTGCCCTTCATTCATAAAAAGATGCCACTAAACAAATATTTAAAATATACTGTCTTCAAGTTGTTTTTAATTTGGAGAGTAACTGTGAAATTACTACAATATAAAAATATTAAAAAATCCAACGATTAATTACAGAAAACAAGTACGATTAATTAGTTATTTTTTAATAGGTTGACAGTGCTTATGTATGATGAATAAATTAAAAGACAGGCAAGATTTGAACCTGCGTTTTCCACATAAGCACAAAGACTCAACAAGTCTGGAGCCATGGCTCTGATGTCAAACCGTTATTTTGCCTTTTAACTTAAGCACGACCTAATAAATCATTGCTTTATAACAGCTGAATGGGTCGCACCAGTTCCTCTCTCCTGCGCTCGAGTAGTTGACGTTGTTTTTCCCCGTCCGATAATCCGGCCGTCAGTTTCCGCGTGGATCCCTGTCCGTACAGTCGACGCTGGGCTTCAGCTTTCTGCTGGGCCAGATTCCGTCGTTTATCACTCGCTCTGGGTAGAAAAAACAAAAAACAAAACAAAAAATAAATAAATAAATAAAAAAACAGGAAATGCTCAAGTAATAGCACTCAAAGTAGCCCAAACTCCCAGCCGAAATCCTGACAGACTCTGAGACTCCATACATCACTCGACTTGACAGCATTCAGTACTTCAAGATTTCATCGCTCACTGGCCCTTCAAATTTGCTGTTGTAAGTGGCCACTCAGGGTCAGTGGGCTCCTAAGTCACTGGGGAACCCTCTCATTTTATTGATACGACTTACACACTTCAGAGTTCTTGTCGCTGAGTTATTGGTTTTGTCCTACCACTGCTGGGGAAATAACACAGGAGTCGCTTTGATATGTTACTGGTAAGAACTCAGCTGGATCAGTTGGGACACAGTATATGTCTGTGGAGACTTCCAAGAAAATCACTGCAATAGAATGGCAGCAATGCATCCTTGAAATCTGACCCACTGCTGTATTGAGTTTGTCTGCTGTTGTTTCCTACTCTAGGACCATTGTTGTGCAACTCTGGTATATTTAGTACAAAGGGTGTACCTGGGATTTGAAGGCCAGGTCTATGGTAATCAATCACTGAATATCCCGCATACTGACATACAACTATACACCCACAAAAATGTACACAGGCAGTCAGTCACACAAATTTAGAAAAAATGCACAACAACCACACACATAAACAAAGAAATATTGTAAAGGTTCATTAGTTAACATGAACTGCACTTCTACAGCATTTATTAATCTTATTTAATGTTTATTTCAACATTTACTAATACATTATTGAAATTTTGTTAACATTAGTTTATGCACTGTGAACTAACATGAACAAACAACGAACAACTGTATTTTCATGAACTAACGTTAACAAAGATTAATAAATACAGTAACAAATGCATTGCTCAAAATTAGTTCATGTTAGTTAAAGGTGCAATATGTCCATTTTTTGCAATAAAATATCCAAAAACCACTAGGCCAGTGTTATACAGTGGGTACGGAAAGTATTCTGACCCCCTTAAATTTTTCACTTTTTCACAACACTGTTATATTGCAGCCATATTGCAGGACCATGTGATATTTCAGTTCTTCTTTTTTTAATAAATCTGCAAAAATGTAAACAATTCTAAGTATTCAGACCCTTTGCTCAGTATTTAGTAGAAGCACCCTTTTGATCTAATACAGCTATGAGTCTTTTTGGGAAAGATGCAACAAGTTTTTCACGCCTGGATTTGGGGATCCTCTGCCATTCCTCCTTGCAGATACTCTCCAGTTCTGTCAGGTTGGATGGCAAACGTTGGTGGACAGCCATTTTTAGGTCTCTCCAGAGATGCTCAATTGGGTTTAAGTTAGGACTCTGGCTGGGCCATTCAAGAACAGTCACGGAGTTGTTGTCAAGCCACTCCTTCGTTATTTTAGCTGTGTGCTTAGGGTCATTGTCTTGTTGGAAGGTAAACCATCGGCTCAGTCTGAGGTCCTTAGCACTCTGGAGAAGGTTTTCGTCCAGGATATCCCTGTATTTAGCCGCATTCATCTTTCCCTCGATGGCAACCAGTCGTACTGATCCTGCAGCTGAAAAACACTCCCACAGCATGATGCTGCCAGTACCATGCTTCACTGTTGAGACTATATTGGACAGGTGATGAGCAGTGTCTGGTTTTCTCTACACATACGGCTTAGAATTAAGGCCAAAAAGTTCTATCTTGGTCTCATCAGACCAGAGAATCTTATTTCTCGCCATCTTGGAGTCCTTCAGGTGTTTTTTAGCAAACTCCATGTGGGCTTTCATGTGTCTTGCACTGAGGAGAGGCTTCCGTCGGCCACTCTGCCATAAAGCCCTGACTGGTGGAGGGCTGCAGTGATGGTCGACTTCCTGCAACTTTCTCCCATCTCCCGACTACATCTCTGGAGCTCAGCCACAGTGATCTTTGGGTTCTTCTTTTCCTCTCTCACCAAGGCTCTTCTCCCCCGATAGCTCACTTTGGCAAAAAAAAAAAGTCAACAATTCTGTGTTTTTCTGTCAATATGGGGTGCTTTGTGTACATTAACAAGGAAAAAAAATTAACTTAAATGATTCTAGCAAATGGCTGCAATGTAACAAAGAGTGAAAAATGTAAGGGGGTCTGAATACTTTCCGTACCCACTGTATATTTTGTTCAGTTGACTACTTACAATATCCCAATTTTTTCCGACTCTGTAAATCATGAGAAATTGCAATTTTAACCAATAGCCTGTCAATGACGTCATATCCGTGTTACCCTCGGTTTCCGCTTTTTCTGCCGTAGAAACCATAACAACATAGTCTCACTGACAAATGCGTAAATAGTAGTTGTAACGTCTATCAAGCAACTAGCTTGTTTTGTGCATTCGTTATGGAACACATTTATTCTTTACTGTTTGTAGCTGGTTCTGTCAACAAAGACAAGTAAACGTCAACCAAATGACCAAGAAGATTTTTGGACAAGAAGAGAAGTGGAACAACATCGGTGTGGCATTTCCTAAATGGAGAGAACTGCACGACAAACCAACTACACAGAGACGTGATCTTGCATGTGTTTTAATAGACAGGTGAGTAATTATTTTGATTCTTTTACTGACAGAAAACTTATTATTATATCGATCAACAGTGTTAGTCTTATTGTTTGAATGTCTTGTTCTTGTCTATGCATATGATGTGAAAATGGTGAGGTGATGTTCACTACAAATACTTCAAGGCATGTTATGAACTGTTGGCAGTAATTTTGGTTTATACTGTAGCTTTAAATACTTGTCACTAACACGACATCAAATGTGTCAAATGCCAAAACTGCATATGAGTTGCATTCTGTATGAGTAATGTTTATTAAAGACAGTGTTATTGCATTTGGTTTGTGATTTGTTTGTTGACATTGCCATACATTTCACCCGATGGGACCTTTAACACATTAACTAATGTTTAACTAATGAACCTTATTGTATAGGTGCTTGTCATATAATTAGAATATTATCAAAAAGTTGATTTATTTCACTAATTCCATTCAAAAAGTAAAACTTGTATATTATATTCATTCATTACACACAGACTGATATATTTCAAATGTTTATTTATTTTCATTTTGATGATTATAACTGACAACTAAGGAAAATCCCAAATTCAGTATCTCAGAAAATTAGAATATTGTGAAAAGGCTCAACATTGAAGACACCTGGTGCCACACTCTAATCAGCTAACTAACTCAAAACACCTGCAAAGGCCTTTAAATGGTCTCTCAGTCTAGTTCTGTAGGCTACACAATCATGGGGATCTGCTGACTTGACAGTTGTCCAAAAGACGACCATTGACACCTTGCACAAGGACGGCAAGACACAAAAGGTCATTGCAAAAAGGGCTGGCAATTCACAGAGCTCTGTGTCCAAGCACATTAATAGAGAGGCAAAGGGAAGGAAAAGATGTGGTAGAAAAAAAGTGTACAAGCAATAGGGATAACCGCACCCTGGAGAGGATTGTGAAACAAAACCCACTCAAAAATGTGGGGGAGATTCACAAAGAGTGGACTGCAGCTGGAGTCAGTGCTTCAAGAACCACTACGCACAGACGTATGCAAGACATGGGTTTCAGCTGTCGCATTCCTTGTGTCAAGCCACTCTTGAACAACAGACAGCGTCAGAAGTGTCTCACCTGGGCTAAAGACAAAAAGGACTGGACTGCTGCTGAGTGGTCCAAAGTTATGTTCTCTGATGAAAGTCAATTTTGCATTTCCTTTGGAAATCAGGGTCCCAGAGTCTGGAGGAAGAGAGGAGAGGCACACAATCCATATTGCTTGAGGTCCAGTGTAAAGTTTCCACAGTCAGTGATGGTTTGGTGTGCCATGTCATCTGCTGGTGTTGGTCCACTGTGTTTTCTGAGGTCCAAGGTCGACGCAGCCATATACCAGAAAGTTTTAGAGCACTTCATGCTTAAACACTGTTATAATTAGGAGGGGGTCCTTGGAAATTTTCTCCTTTCTAAGGGGTCCCTGGCCCCAAAAAGTTTGAGAACCCCCGATTTAGACAACTTTAGGCGACTAGAGTCAAGTCAAGTCACCTTTACTTATATAGTACTTTTTACAATGCAAATTGTGGCAAAGCAGCTTTACATTAATAATTGGCATATCATTTTTAGCTGCACAGCTGCTCTCAAAGAAAATGGTTTCATTGTCCAGCTTATTCTATATATTATTGATTCATTCCATTGCAAAGATCAATAGTTATTAGTTTAGTTAATTTATGTATATCAGCACTGGAGAAAACAGTGACGTAATCGTCCGGTTCAGCTCAGTTTGCATACAACGGCGCAAATGCAAGCATACCAAAAACACTGCTGAATATCAAGCAATTGTCCCCAACTTTAGCAAGCCAAAGGCAACAGCGGCAAGGAACCAAAACTCCAACAAAATAGAGAAAAAAACCTTGGGAGAAACCAGGCTTAGTCAGGGGGCCAGTTCTCCTCTGACCAACAGTGAACACTTGCCCAATACTCAGGCAGAGTTATGTCAGGTCATAAGTCCGAACAGTCAAAATATTTAATCCAGTTCCATCTAGTTTGAGATCTTTTTAATCACGCCGGTATGGGACGGTTTGTTGGGGATATGTGTCGCTGGCTGATGAGTTGGTAAGGCCCTCACAAGGGAAGAGCTAGTTCACACAGTCTCCACCGACACCCCAGGGCCACGTTGCTGCCACACACAGGCGCAGGTTCCCCATCCGACCCGGACACGGCCCAGATCCAGTCAATCACGTTAGACATTTTTTCATTTTTTCAGCCAATCACTACACATTTTTTTTTTCCAAATATCCTGTCACTAGAGCTTAACTTCAACCAATAATACTTCTTTCAACTCAAACACAAAGACAATGGTCCCAAACAATTCCAAGCAAGTGAGATTTTAAACAAAAACAATTGATATCTTGTTCAAAATGAAGGCAAAAAGTATTGTGACATTTTGTAGTTGTCAATCCTGGAGTTGAGTGTGTCTTTACATAAGACACCTGTATGAACTTACTTCATACATCAAATAAAAATCCCCTGATGACTCAGTTCTGTGAAAAAAGTCCTGATATAAGGTTGGTCTATCACCATTTGTTTGCAAATACCACTTGTTTTAATATTTTGTTATCCAAAGCAGTGACTCAGATATTTTTAAGTGTAGCTTAAGTGTCCAAAAGTGTCCAAATACTTTCTGGGGCCTTCACACTGCAACAGAACATATTATAAATACTATAGATTCTGCACCTAATGTGCTCACAACAAACCAAAACTGCACAAACCTTTTCATTCTTTTTTCAAATCAAACAGTAGCAAAAACAAAAGCATGAAGACCCGTCAGAGTGTTTCAGGTAACTTTTCAGTTAAGATCAAGGAATCAATATTTGGAAAACACAAACGAATGGTGGACAGCCGACAATGGAGAGTGAGTTTTCTGATGAACTCATACTTTTCTCTTTCTAATGGGACTCTGGAGAGAGTATTGCTCCATACCTGATGTTGAGCAGTTTCAGGGTGTTGAGTAAAACCCCCTTCTTCACGTCGTAATCAATCTTTTGATCTGTCCCAAAACTCGGGGCACGATTGATCTGTAGAGGAAAAAAAGAGAAATGTTTTTGCTTTCATATTGTTTTCTTCAATTTCAAAATCAAAACCTGAAGCAATCACCAACTTTTAAAGGGGACTGAGAAGCCACAGTAGAAACCGTCACTATTACCCATTACAGAAATCAAAGGGCATCAGCTCTCATTAAAAACAAGTTCTGTCTCAACGTCCCAAAAACCACAATTGGCGCTGATGTTGAAAATATAGAGTTGTTCATGCACTTTCAAGATGTCTGTAGCTCAAAGACAGATTTGTGTGAGAAACAGAAAGAAATGTGCATCATTATTCACTCATAAACATCCCTTCCAATGAGTTCTTAACTGCTGAGACTAGATTACTGGGTCAATGAGTCAAGAACCAGATCAATCTAATTTGTGAATGAATCATTGTGCACCAGCTCAAGAAAAGGTTAAACTCAAACAACTGTATTGACAGTACATCGCTACATCTCTTATGAACTCTCTTGAATGTTAGAATGTGCTAATATACTGCTCACCAAAAAAAATAGATAGAATGTCAATGTCATATTGGAACTAGCCTCTTTACCAGATCCTGCCAGAAGACATCCATTTTGTTTACTCAAAATCAGTTGAAAAAAATCTACTTAAATTGTATTAAGTTAATCTTCTATCAGCCTGAGAGATTGAAAGAGGAACGCACAAGTTGTACCATGTTTATGATTTTTTTTTTTTTTTAAAGTTTGAAAGGATCAAACTTTATTGTTCGCTCATTGTAATAGGATGAAAAAGAGAATGGAAAACAAATCTTGAAATGCTGATCCCTAAGAGAAAGAAAATCATATGTGTTTGGAACAACATGAGGGTGAGTAAATGATGACCTCTATGGAGTGAAGTGCTGCATGCAGGTCACGTGATGTTCAAAGTTCAAACAATTGCAACTTTGATCTTGCTTTCTGCTGTGCTTTCAAAGCACAGCCAGAGATTACCAGAAAATTCACATGACGTACCATGATGTAGGTGGTGCCATTAAATCAAAAAATGAAAGACTACATGTCTATTTACATCGAGTTGTGTGACACAAAGGCATATGATGACAAAATGTGATCTGATGCTATCTGCTACTATTCAGTGCTAAAGACGCTTCCGTCTTACATGACAAAACAATAAAAATCTTTTTTGAATTTTGAATGTTCTGATCCCAATCCGACTTCTGACCTGTAATGCTGCCTGAATCACAAATTAATTTGTTCATCGTTTGTTGGCCGGTCCTGACTGAGCCTGGTTTCTCCCAAGGTTTTTTTTCTCCATTCTGTCATTTCTGAGTTTGGGATTCTTGCCACCGTCGCCTCTGGCTTGCTTAGTCAGGGACACTTAAAGGATTAGTGCACTTCGGAATTAAAATTTCCTGATAATTTACTTACCAACAAGTCTTCCGCCTACGCGACCTTTCCAACGTCATTACATAATGCGTGGCGCATCGCAGAGCTAGTGCAAGATGAGCATTTGCGGTTAAAAAGTGTGTATGTATATATATTACATACATATTTATATTTTATATATTTATATATATATATATATTTTTTTTTTTGACAAAATGACAAGACACTTATTCCTAGACCCACCCCCTTTAGTTACTGTTGCTATGTCTGACAAGCCATGCACTCTCGCATCACACGTTCTCACGCAGTGAAAAATACATCGACAGACAAGACATAGCAGGTTACTTTAGATATGAAAGAGTTTCATATTTAAAATATTGTAAGTTTAAGAAGTTTAAACAGTAAATACCGTATAGTGACTCTTTAATGTGTAGTGACAGATCGCTGTAGCTCCTTCAAGCGGGTCGTAAACTGATCATCTCTTCATACTAGTTCATTTATAGCATTAAATAAACATGAATGGACATCAGAAGGAATGTTGTTTCAAGTGCGGAAAGACGTGAGTACACACAATTTTTCAAGTTCTAGTTCACCAACGTTAATCTACTAACTCCCCTGACTGTTTTGGCAGACAAAATGGTTGATTCGGATTATGATTGGTTCGATCGCCAATCTATCAAACTGCCGGCGAAGGGTCAATTTGGACCTTAAACCCATTGGTAGCCGTTGAAGTCCACGAAATGGAGAAAAATCCTGGAATGTTTTTCTCAAAAACATTCATTTCTTTTCAACTAAAGAAAGAAAGACGTAAACATCTTGGATGACATGGGGCTGAGTAAATTATCAGGAAAATAAGTAAATTCTTTAATATTCAACAATATTACTGATCTGCCTGCATTGACACCATTGCTTGCAAACTGAACTGAGCTGGACGAGGACATTTTCCGTTTTCTCCAGAGCTGCTGTATAGATAAATGAACTAAATTAATAGATAATGATTTCTACAATGAAAATTAATTAATACTAAACTTACATAAGCTGGACAATGACACTATTTTCTTCTAGAGTTGCTATACAGCCAAAATTATGTTCCTACTCAGTATGCACTGCTTGCCTGCTTGAACTTTCTTGCTGTTTTCTGATTATCAGCCTGATCTTGACCGTGAGCTTGGATTTCTCTGATACTGTCTGCCCCTTGTTTCTGTTTGTCTGACCTCGACTCTTGCCTCACAACTGGATATTATTTGCTGATGGACTGATCTGGATTTCGACCCCAGCCTATTTGAATTTCCCTCTGCCTATTGCCCAGGGTTGGTTCGGAGTGGTTTTATATTTATGTTGAAGTTGAGCTTTTTTTTTTCTTTTCCCCCCTTTCAGAGAATGTAACACAACCACCAATGATAATGCCAATAGATGTCATCACTTAAACAGCAAAATTTTTTTATCTTTTCGCATACGGCATCTACTCAAGTGCTGACAGCTGACTGGGAAAAAAATAATCAAATGCAAACATATTGTGTGAGCCCTTTCACTTCATCATTACTTGCTTTGGCCAGAATAATGGCATCATCTAAACACATGAAAACCAAAGCTTTGCATTCTGTTTTACATATTTGCTTGAATTAAATCATTTATAACCATTCAGAATCATTTGAGCAGTTAATTAGAGATAATTGAGCAATAGAATGTCTTTCCGTGCATTAGTATAATCTGTCACATTCCTGCCAACACAAGCTAATTCATCAGATGCCAGAGTTATTTTCTCAGTGGAACTGAAAAAAAAAAAAAAAAAAAAAAAACTGCACAGGAAATGAGACCAGCTCGTGATATCTGCACAATCACAGTGATGTATGGTAATATTCATTCATAACTTTTATGCTCAGGACTGCAGTATTTGAAATGTTGACCAGAAACTCAATCTTTTGCCATTATTGTTGCAAGAGATAGAAGAAAAAATAAATTCAAGAAAGTGAAAAATGGTTACAACTTTCTTAATAACCTGCCATAGATTACTTAAAGAAAACAAAAACAATACTGGTCAAAAGTTAGAAATAATCTAATTTTTTTTAATGTTTTTGAAGAAAGTCAAAATGTGATATGATATATGATATGATATGATATACTACTGATATATGAATGAATGCTGCGTCTGAAATCGCATACTGTTTGAGTAGATATTTGAAATTACATGTATTTCACGACCGTTAAAAATGTACGTTCTATATAGTATAGTATGGGTAGTATGAATGAAATTTGGACGTACTACATACACCATGTTGTTACTGTCATGTAATCTACCAGCAACAGTTGCGTTCCTTTACTGCCATTCACAAATCCTCTCTAGTGGCCTTTTAGGATAGTAGGGTGTCCATCAAATGTGTACTTCAGAAAGTAATAAGTGACCCAGGTACTTTTCACCTACTTTTTTAGTAGTATTTTTTTATGTATTTGGACATACTGCTCTTTTGGCATACTGTTTTTCACATACTATATAGAAGGGAAGTATTTGATTTCAGACACAGCGACCCAGATAGGTGCCAGGAAGAGGAGGAGCAAGGTGCAAAAGAGGGAGGACAAGGTGCAAAAGAGGGAGGAGCAAGGTGCAAAAGAGGGAGGAGCAAGGGCAGATCACAGGGTCTGCCCAACAGAGGTGGAGACCCAGGTGCAGTCCAAGGGACAACAAGACCAGAAGACACCGTAGGACCAGGGGGCCAAGGCGAAGCTGTGGTAATAAGCTGCCGAGATGGAGCCAGGATGAGGGAGGACTGAGGTAGAGCCGGTGTGAGTGGAGACTGAGGAGGAGCTGGAAGGAAGGAGTAGCCCGACAGAGCTAAAAAGGTTGGAGGAACAAGGCAGGGCCATAGTCCCAGAAGTCCGTGGCAGAGCGACTTAGGGATGAGGGAGCCCAGTGGAGCCGAAAGAATGACGGGGCTAAGGGAGTGAGGAGCCAAGGTGGAGCCAATTGATCGACAAGCTGAAGTGGAGTAATGGGCTCAGAGGTCTGAGGCGGAGCCAGGGAATCCTCATAACAATGCGGAGCTGGAGACTGAGAAGCCCAAGGCTGCTCCGAACTGTTGAGTGGAGCCACTGAAGGTGGAACCAGGGCTAAAAGGGGGCAACAATATACAAACTAAGAGTCTATCAAAATCAAACAGAAACCAAAACTGAACAAATTCAGAATGATTTCTGAAGACTGGAGTAATGGCTGCTGAAACTTCAGCTTTGCCAACCCATGAATAAATTACATTTTAAAATATAATAAAGTGGAAAACAGTTATTTTACATTTTAATAATATTTCAGAATATCACAGTTTTTACAGTATATTTTTTATCAAATGCAGCCTTGTTCAGACACTTCTTTCAAAAACGTTATAAAATATAAAAAGCAAGAAAGACTATGAAATATCAAATTTTATACTAGAAGTCTAGAGTTAGGATATAAAAAGAGTGTTACTGATGATTAATAAATCATTTTAATCATCTGCATTTCAAATAAAACATCCTGATATTCATTTAGCAGTCAGGAATAATATGTTTAAATAAAATATATTAATTATCCAATAAGTCAACAAGACATTTTGGTAAAATAATGTTCATTATACCTTCTACATCTAGCTTGATATATATGAATTTCCAAACTTTTTGTTAAGAGCTCACATCTTTAAACATTGCCACATTACATTACATTTTTGTATACAATGGTCTTTGATAGGATATTCATATATTTTGCTAAAGGAATCTTTGGAACGATATGAGGATGAGTAAAGAGCAGCAGATTTTTGTGGAAGGACTATTCCAAACGCCATTCATCAGAAGGTAAGAGTCCTGGAGGATTTTCCTCACCTTAGATAATAATATGCTCTTTTCCATTCCATCTATGACAAATAGCAGCAAAAGCATTCGCTCACTCTGCTGTCAGCTCCGATCTGGCAAAAATTAGTTTTGGGTACAGCTTCGCACATTACAGTGTGTAAGATACACAGCATTAGTGCTTCAGCGTCAGCATGGACAAATGGCTTGAGAAAGATGGCAACAACAGAGAGAGATGACAGCACACACAGCCACCCCTTGCTGGGCTCTTAATAGAGCTGCCCCGCTCGGATGTTAATCTCCTTCAGAAAGGTGATCGCTTAGGAGAGGACCGTAAGATAATATTTACATCACAACTGAGCGTCGGAGGGGGGTTTGGTGGGAGGGTGGACTAAATCAATGAATTTACTGTATCACCCGTAACCTTAGCAGCAGTAACTGTAGCAGCAGTAGCTGATCCGGCTCACGCTTTCTTAGCTCTCCGAGCTGGGCCACGTCACCTCTCGCTGAGTGGATGCCCTGCAGATGGCCCGTTTCACAAAGCAACAAAGACACCTCATCAAGATCTGCCACGCAGGAGTCCTGCAGATTTAGGATGTCAGCCATGTTTTCAATTTTTTTCTTAATAATTCAACACCTTTTGACAAAAATCGTTCTGACACAAGTAGATTTTACAAAAGCTCCTTGACACCATCAAAAGATTTTACTGATATTTAATTTGCACACTTTCATTGTGGAGATTTGTAGTGTGAATGTGGGGTCAATCTACAGGAAATCCAGCTGTTCTGAGATTAATGTTTCTCTGTAGAGATGCCATACAATCAAATTTGGATCTGAAGTTGTCCATATGCGACTGCACACTTAAAGCGTTAGTTCATCCAAAAATAAAAATTATTAAATTATTACTTACTATTACTTTATAACTCGTTCATCTTCGGAACACAACATAAGATATTTTTGATAAAATCCGATGACACGTTATAAATATGTTATATGAAAACAAGGCATCGTTACGTCTTAAGTGTTTCGCAATTCCAATACTCCACGTGACTTTGGCAGTTTGATACGCGAACCGAACCACTGATTCAAATCAAAAGATACTGAAAGATACTTTTTTTGGCAAAAAGTATTGTTGTTACTTTATAATATTAAGGTTGAACCACAACATGAACCATTTTAAATATGTTTTTAGAACCCTTATCGGCATCTGAAAGTGTTATTTGTTTTGCTGGCATTGCAGGCCTCACTTAGCCATTGGATTCAAAAATATCTTAATTTGTGTTCCCGAGATGAACGAAGGTCTTACAGGTGTAGAACGACATGAGGGCGAGTAATTAATGACAAAATTTTCTTTTTTGGGTGAACTAACCCTTTAAAAGTTGACCAAAAGTCAAACTATAGCAGATAGACATTTCACATTTTCAATCGTTCCCTTTCTGGAAAACAGAACAAAAATACTGATGATCATATAAAAATGCTTGTCTGATAACACACTCAAAAATGAAAAGATCTCTACTGTCAATGGATCTTAGTCAGGGTAGAGATATATAGACTGCTATGGACAAAGTCCATTTGATAGATTCTAGACTACAAAAATGATAATGAAAATAATACAAATGAGAATACCACAACAAAATGACTACATTATTCAATAAAAATTGAAAAAAAAAAAAAAAACAAGTAAAAATTAAATCTATCAATATAGTCAAATCTATAATAGTATAACAAAGATACTAAGATAACTAGGCTGAATGATCAATACCATGGAACACAACTGTATCTCATTGTTTCCTAGACACTCACTCCATCTGCTATTGGTCAGGCAAACAGATACTAGTCCCATCTCAAACACTGTATAAGCCAACGCTGCAGTGTTGGGCTGTTTAAACTTTTAAGATGTATGAATCTAAACTATGAATGGCATACTTGCTCTTTTACATTCGTTTTCTATTTTATTGACATAGAAAAAAATGGCATGCATCATCTTTAAAACACAATACACATTTCCTCAAGTGTCACAGATCTTTCAATTACATTCAGAGGTATGTTGAAAATAAATAAACTGTACATCAAAAAAGGGAAAGTACTGCTGTATTGATTTTTTGGTCATAGTTAATCAAGTAAAAATAAATAAACTTAATTTCACACAATAACAACTTCTGAAAGTAACTTTTTGTCAAAGTTTTAGTGTATCCATGGCCTGACAGTAATCCAAGAAACCACAGTGAGTGGATTATGATTTCACTGTGCAATCATTTCAGTGCATGCAATTAATTTAAATCAAGTTTACTTAGATTTTAAATATTTGCCTTTGTGTTGTATATTGCATACTTACAGTGCATAAACATATCTAATGCACATATCTTTTTTTTTTTTTTTAATGTATTTTTTTTTTTCGAGAAAATAAGGAGTACATTTATGAACGCTTGTGTGCTTTAAATATTCAGGAGTAATATAAATCTCTGGAATAGAAATGGAAATGTTGATAATAGCTATAAATAACAGTATGATATTTGAAATGATCCAAAGCATACAATGCACTACTATGCAACAGCACTGAATGTGCCATCCCATGCATGCAAGATAAACAACATCAGGATAAACAAAACAACACTAGCTCAAATTCTCAGTACGATGTACATGCAGGAATACTGATCTGAGTTCTGCTAATGGAGCAGCTGCGGAGAGAGACGTGCGGATCGCGTTTCACATCCTTATCAATCACTGTTTTGTTCTTTTGTCGCATTTGGAGAGGCTGCTTCCAACAGCGAAACCCAATCAGTGTTTCTGTGCGTGTTCGGGGCCAGCCGCTGACCTGGCCCCCTATCAGAAATTCCCAAACACACACTGACTGTCATACAAAATAAACACTCAGGTGATAGAAAGAGTTGATGCAGGCCTCTATAAAAGATACTTTTTTTTTTTCTTCCTGTGAGACTGCATTAAAAAGCAAAGTAGTAAAGTTTTGTTCGGATATAAACAGATGAATAGATCCCTATAATAATTTTTAATAAACCTGAAAAGAGCAGTACTAAAGAGCAACACTGCCACCTAGAGTTTCCACTCACTGAACCACAGCTTTATGACTTAATTAAGAGCATAAAAATTAAATAGAGAAGCATGACAGCTAATACATGCAAGCAAAATCAAATTAACCCACCAGTGAATACGCTGTGTGTACGTGGATACATATGGCAAAGCAGACATCTCATATCATGAGGCATGTTTGCATAATTTATGATCATCTTGTGAGAAATCTTAAAGAAGTTTGCAGTTGTAAAATTCTGTTTTATGCATGAATTCCGAATGTGTAAAACCAAATTTGTGGTGCTTAAAAAAATGAACATCTGGTAGAATTTGAAAATATTTTTAACACCAAATACACCAAGTTTGTTAAGGCTCTTCTTAAATTTATGTTCTTCAAGATTATTCAACAAACAAACAAACAAAAAAAACTACTCCACTATCTATGTACTGTCAAAATCCTTAACATGACCTGACCAGCATAACTAAATTAAGGGGATGGTTAACCCAAAAATGACAAATTGTTGCCATTATTGTTATAGTAGGGTTTTTATTATTAGTTATTTATTCATTTTATTTATATCTGTCCAGCTCCAATTAAATAAATAGAATTAAAATAAAAAAGTATCCAGATTTTAAACAATTTAAAGCCTGTGTTTCACACAACGCTATTGCAAAATAGGACTGTTCTATGACAAGAGCTGTATAACAGTCCTATTAAAAATGATACTTGTGTTCCATGAAAAATAACTGCATATGAGTTTTGAATGACACAAAGAGTAAATAATGAATTAAAAATTGTATTATATTTTGTATTAAGTTATTACCTTGTGACTTTAAAATACTTTTGTGTCATGTTATAAGAAAAGTTAGAAGTGGAGCATTAGATAAATGTGCTTTCGACCATCTTGGGTGTGCGGGTGAGCTCTTAAAGCGCTACTTGACCTGCGCTTGGCAAACACTTGACAAGCACTTCCTGTCCCTGGATGCTTGCTGCTTCTCTAATGATTGTCAGAAAACCAACAGCGTCAAGGACACAACCTTCACCAAACACAAAATAAAGTCAATTTGTTTTATTTTTTTTCCCCCCTACTCTGTCCTTATTGCAGGTACAGTCTTTGCAATAACATTGAACCCACACGGAATCTGAGAGATAGAACAGAAAATTGGTAAAGATCACTGCTAGTGCATTTGTGTTAGTGAAAATGGAGCTGGAATGCAACCAGCCTAAGTAAGTGTGTGTGTGTGTGTGTGTGTGTGTGGTTCAAGTATACAAAATATCCCCACAAAGATGGCAATATCCGAAAACCTTGTGGGGATATTTTTTAGTCGCCATGAGGAAAACGGCTTATAAATCTTGCACTGAAAAAAAAAAAAAAACTTATTTTACCTTTGAATTAAGTTTATTTTTCTGACCCCATTGGCAGATGTTTTCCTCTTTTTGGCAAAAACCCACTTCATTTTGATACATTTTTCATAAAACGAGACTTAGTATCTTCGTACCCTAAGTGCTTCTCAAGCAAATATATCTTGATTTATGAATGTTTCGATATTTGAACTGGAAAACAAAACTAAAATACTAAATACGATTTTTTTTTTTTTTTGCAGTGTACCAAGTGATTTTTTCTGAAAATGTAAAAATGCTGAAAGTTTTCTGTGATGGAAGGGTTATGGGATAGAATATACAGTATAAATATCTTAATTTGAACCATTTCAGAAATGGATCATTCATTTCAGTTGTTTACATTTCTATTTCGGGATTATTTTAATTTCATTTACATTCTAAATTTCCAAATAGAAAATTTTTTTTTTAATTTTTTAATCAAAATGTAATAGCTGTTGAACCAACTTTCCTTTTTGGCAGACATCATCAAACTCAGAGCCTCCCCTACAATCTGTCATATAAAGAAATCTGTTTACATCCCGATAAATTACCAATGATGATGCCCTACATGTTTTGCGACAGAATATTCCACAATAATTATTATGTAAGCAAAAACAAAATTTTAAACTCTATAATATATATCCAACTTTATATAGAGAGAGAGCTGTGCAAAATACATTCTGCCACGATATTAAAAAAAAAATATATATAGTATGTATTGATTTACATGATTATACTGTATGCATTTAGGTAAAGTAGGATGTACTATATATACAACTTAATATATAATCATAATAATTTAGTATATTGCCATATATGTAATATACCATGATAATATGTGATATAACGATCAAGCAGATTTGCTACATAGTACTGTACATATCGCTGAATGTGCTTGTCACAATGCATTGTGGGATTGCCTTCTGAAAAATACACGCAGTGATGCACTAAACTGTAGCCAAGTAGAAGGCAGCATAATGTTGCCACTTACCTTTTAAAACAGGTTGTCGGGAGAGCCCCTATGTTGCCCTAAAATGCTTTCTAGTTAGGCAGCTCGCTACGTTTTGGATCAGAAATGCTTTCAAAACCATCCAGATACTAGCCTACTCATTGAAAGAGGTGAATTGAGAAGCCATGTTTCCCCTCTGTCTCTCTCTCTCTCTCTTTCTCTCTGTGGCTCTGCCTTTGCATTATTCGTCATGCCAGCTTAACGGCTCCAGTGTGAGCAGTTTCTGGAAAGAAAAGATGGGGAAAAAAGACAGAGATGGCCCGGGGGGGTGGGGTGGGGGGGTGATATCAATGTTGCACCACAGCATTTGACTAATGGCTATTCAAGTCCCTCAGATGCTTCTGTCTGACCTGTGGAGTGGACGAACCTTCCCAGCAGCCCTGCGAATGAGCAGCACCCAGATTAACATGTTAATGATGCGCTCTGGTGAAGACGTGGACAATGGTGCCTCACCACGTCTAGCGGATGATGTGAGGGGAGCTAAAGAGAGTGAGGTTTCTCCGGTTTCCATGTTTGTGTTCCTGCTCGTATCAATGGCTCAAATGTTTTGAATGTCAATGGAAGGAGAATAAAACCCGCAGAGAAGATAAAATCAGTACAAAAGCCTCAGAACATTAGCTGTTTGGCCAGAGCTAAAGTGCTGCTGCAGCTTGAGTGTGTGTGTGTGTGTGTGCGCGTTTGAGTAAGTGTGAGTCATTTTAGCTGTATGTGTGCATTAAGTGTTTATTTAGCCGATGTGTTTTTTTGAGGGCGCATATGTGTTTATTTGAAATGTTAGATGCGTTTAGTCGCTGTATTTGTGAGTGTTGTTTGAGTTGTTTTAGCGATGTGTGTTTTCTGTGTGTGTGTGTGGCCATGTGTCTTTTTAATTTAGGTTTATATTGGAGAGTGTATGTTAGTATTCATATGTGTGTTTCGGTGCATTTACATCCAATTCAATGTTCTATGTGTGTGCATTGAATGTATGTGTGTGTACCTACTGAACCATATGTTAAGGTGAACATTTGTACCCTGAACTGAGCAGCATTTGTGATAACGTTATGAAAATAAAGTAAAAAGAAAAAACTTTTAAACTGCATTTTCTTGTATATTTGTATGTATATGTATTTTATATTGTAGAAAGACCCATTTATTCTTAAAAAAGTGTGATTTGATTGAGCCTAAATAAATTATTAGCTTTTATATTTTCAGTTACAGTTTCAGTAGATGTATAAACCTACACAAACCTGAAAAGAAATACAGTTTCAATTCACTTAATTTTCAAAAGACTCTGCAAATAAAAATATATAAATAATATATGCAGATTTATAATAAATAAATAAATATATACAGATTTGGTTTGTATTTCTTACAGTTAAACAATTATTCTGTCTATAGCATAAAATAATCCAAATTAATTATTTTCCAAACCTGACTTTAGAAAGCAAAATTCAAAAAGCAGTAAATGACATAAAATCATTATTATTATTATTATTATTATTATTATCATTAATAACATATTTAACTGCATATTTGTCTGATATTTTTAGTGAGAATGTTAACTTTGACAGCCCTGAAAAAAAAAAAAAATTGCAAAAACATGTTTTCTCTAAATTTTTCGGTGGAAAATTAAGCATCCCTTGCCGGCCCCTGGAGGTTTCCCAGTTTGAAAACGTTTGTTTTAGGGCCCTATCATACATCTGGCACAATTCGACGCCAGGCGTGACGCAAGTGTTTTTTGCTAGTTTCAACCGACGCAGTTATAATTTTCACGTCCAGCGCCACACTGTTTAAATAGCAAATGCAGTCGCGCCCATCTGTTCACCCATGGGTGTGCTGGTCTGAAAACGAATTGTGTTCAGGCGCATTGTTGGCGCATTGCTATTTTGAGGCAACTGAAAACGACAGCGCCATGGATCAATAAAAACCTGGTCTTAAGTCAATGGTGCAGTATTTGTTTTTTGGCATGTTAGTAATATGCACCTATAGCCGGGTGCACAACGAATGTAAACTATGCTTGTTACACACACAGGGACGTGCAGCAGCACACAAACATGCCAAATATTAAAAATAAATCGATTCCTCTCTGGAGAAGTGAGGATGTAAATAGCGAATCTGCCATGGTGCAAGCGCAACTGGCTTTTAAAGGGAATGGGAGAAGAGACTCTGATTGGTTTATTGGACGTTACACCCATGACTCATTAAGAGACTGTGTAGAACGCTTTTGGACCATGCGCCTGGCATGCCGACCAATCGTTAAATTAGCAAAAGTTGATTCGGACATGCCCTAAGTGCACCTGGGCCCTGCGCTTCAGACCATGGGCTTAGATCGTTAAAATAGTGTTTGTGGGGTTTTAAAAATGTGGATGTTATTGTTTGGTGTTTTAGCAATGTGTATTTGTGTGTGCATGTGTTGGTGTTTTAACAATGTGTTAATTTTGAGGTGTATTTGTAGAACAGTGTGCATTAATAATTTTGCATATGCTTCTGTGCGGTTAAATGTGAAAAATGTGTAAATGTGTATCGCCCCCCCCCCCCCCCCCAAAAAAAAATCTGTCATTAATTACCTTCATGTTGTTCCAAACCTGTAAGACTTTTGGTTCATCTTCCAAACATGAAATCTTAATAAAATAAGCTTTCTGTCCCTCCGTAGACAGCTACGCGACTACCATTTTCCACTTTTCTTCAAAAAGCTCATAAAGAGATCATAAAACTAATACGAACTGAGTGGTTTTGACTCGATCACTTTATATGATGAGCAGATTTAATTTATGCTTTTATTCACATATAAACATTCATCAACTAACAAGCATGCTTTCTTGACGTGCGAGAACCAATGAGGTAGGCAGCACATTTCAGTTTTCGGAAGAGGTTTGTTCTTGCGCGTCAAGCAGTTGAAATGAAACTGTTTTATGTTCGCTGATCAATGTTTATATGTGAATAAAAGGCTAAATTTAATTTGCTCATCATATACAGCAATTGAGTCTCTTAAAAAAATGGATTAAACTGCTCAATTCATATGGATTAGTTTTACGACCTCTTTATGAACTTTTTGAAGTGTCAAAGTTGCAATTGTGTAGGCTGTCTATACAGAAAGATCACAGATTTCATATTAATTTGTGTTCCGAAGATGACCTAAAGTCTTACAGGTTTGGAATGACATGAGGGTGAGTAATTAATGACAGAATTTAAATTTTTGGTTTTAATTCATCCCGTGTGTGCTCGAGAAATTTTATGTTAGTGTGTGTGTGTCCACGCATGTCTGTGTTTTGATGCAATTGAGCGTTGATTGTCAATGTATGTATCAATGTTTATTTGAGCTGGTGTCCTTTAAAAACACAAGTTTTAGAGCTCTCAGTAAGATGTGTGTGAGAGAGAGAGAGAGAGAGAGAGAGAGAGAGAGAGAGAGAGAGCTGTCAGTTTGAAGGTATTCTAAAAGCTCAGATGACATTTCAGCCTCATTTGCAAATAAGAGGAATAGAAACTGAAAATAAAATGAAAAACAGTTGATAAGCGATGAAGAAAAGGAGAATATGACATTTCTCTGTCAAAGTAAGAGGTTATATTTTACTTTTTTGTTGCCACTGCAGCAGACAGTAAAGTGTCTTGATAAAAGAATCAGAAGACCTGCAGATGTACGGAAACCTGAATAAATTATAATTGTAGATCAATCCTAACAATTTCTGCTTCAAAGAAATAAATTTTATAGAATATCTGATAAGAGTGAGCCATCAAAACTGAAATTAAATAGAGGATGATGGAGGAAGTTGAAAGAATACCGTAGCGGACAATTGCCAATATTTATCCACTAAAGATTACGACAGTCATCTTGAAACTTTCATAAGAGAACAGACAGCAGAAAATCACACCTCCTGCCTCCGTCAGATGCTGCAGTGTGGATATGTGTCTTGACTAATCACTTGAAATCGGAAATAAATGTTCACTCAGTAAATGTAGCGTGAAAAAGAAACAGCTTTTTTTCCCCCTCAGTGAGGAGCTTGTGGGATGTTAATTGATGGGAGTTTGTGGCGGCTGCTAGTAGCACTGAGGGATCATTATCACTGGGGCTGAACGACTGCATCTACCACCACAGTTTGTGTTCTCTCCCAAAACCTGCGAAGAGACACGAGAACTGCAGGGGAACGACCGTCACTCAACACCAGACATTCCTAAAACCTGCAACAAAATCTGACAATGACTTGACTTAAAAAAAACAACAAAAACTGTACTTTTCTCTGGGCCCGTGGCCTATGGCGCTCAAGTGGGAAATACAAGTTCAAATAAAGCCTACAATGTGATTCAGTTGGACACACACAAAAAAAAACTCTCTATTGTTTATGGTAATAATAACAGCTTACTTACTCAATGACTCGCCACAAAAAACATTCACTTTTTTGGATTCAAATCAACCTTGCAAACTGATCCTATTACCTTAATAATATCTCCTCTCTAACGTCTCACTTAAGTGTCAAAAAAGTTAAGAAATTCCAGTAAAAAATGAAAAACAAACTTCCCTAAAAAAGATTTCTTTCAGTGCCATGGCATAGCAGATAAATACATATATGCCATAAAGTGGTTCTCACATGGGAGTCGTAGGTTTGAATCCAGCCTACAATGTGATTCGAATCCCTTAATAAAATTCCATCTCTGTTTCTATCCAAAACGAAATGTTTCTAATAAAAGATCAAATTCTTCTGAGGATTTAACCAATGGCAAAAAAAAAAATAAATAAATAAATAATCATCCCAAGGCATTTTACATTCTAGAATCGGTTAGTAAGATGGAAGCTGAAGCCAGAAGTTTGGGTTAAAAGATTTAGGTCATGCTTTAACTGCCACACAGAAGTGTGGGCGATCCAGAAAACCTGACATGGAACTTTCTGGGTTAGCAAACGGCACATTACCCCACATGTAAGAGCGCCAGCATTCCTGCATCCTAACCGTCTTAACTCACAGTCCTGACCTACATTTCTGCAGCGTGTCTGTCAAACGGAGGAAAGAGGCAAGAGAGTCTGCTCTTGCTCTGGTGTAAGCAAACTCAGTCCAGTGTTTATACTGAACGTCAGTCCTGAATACGCTGCTATTTAAGCATTTATCTTCGCTGTTGTGGAGGAACCCCACTTTAAATGTAAAAAGCAGCCACATTTCTCAAGTCAAAAGCATTAAAAAATGTGTAGGGCTGCCAATAGAACAATATAAAATACTGCTTTTTAAAATATTTTTGCTTTAATCATCAAATTAAGTCTGATTAAACCACCTTTTTGCCAGTCATCAAAATTACCCTTACAGGCAGTGCAAAATGAGTGAAGAACCATTCACACACAGAAAGCTAGAAAACTGTTTTTATCTGACACATCGCCTTAAAACCATGGCCAGCATGATGCATCCTAACGGCCAAAGACGCCATGGGAAAATATTGCAGACGAAGAAAAAAAGAAAAAAGTAAACAGCCTCTATGTTTATGTCGGACAAACTGATATAGATGATTTCAGCTTACTGTTCAATGATATAGACAGTAGACAAAGAATTTTTTTTTTACTTATTAAAGCTTTGATTGACAGCCCTACAAAATTGACATTCTCCTCAATATAAATCTTCCCAGCTGGCAGTTGTGTGTTGTGTTGTGATGTTTAAAACGAATAATGCTAAATGTGTCACGTGTAGCATTATAAAGTGAGAAGATGGACTTACTCGAAGCAGATCTACTAAACAAAAAACACTCTTCTCTAGAAACAAGGAACAGAGCGAACAGGAGGTAAAAACACAAGGACTGACCAAGAACTGAAAGAAACACAAGGCTTAAATGCACTGAACAAACTAATTAACGAAACACCTGATCAAACTAATCAAAACTGATGAAAAACCCACCCTAAACAGAAGAAGAACTCAGACTACCATTTACAAAATGGCTTTAAAAACGTTGACAAAATACACATAGTTGAAACTTTAACAATATCTTTAAAACACCATTGTGATATCAACTAAACCAATACAATGACAGCAATTCAACTTTGACCAGTGACTTCCATTCACCCATGAATTAAATGCCAACAAGGTTGTGAATGTTTGGTGTCTTTTACAATTCACCAAAAGATATAGTTGATTTAGGATCAACCATGACAAACACATGGTGAAGAGGCATAGTCAGCACAATCATTTCATGTTTGTCGAGTTAAAAGATGTCCATGCTGGGAACGGCTGGAAAATGTTGTTTAGATGACTGTCATCCAACATTACAGAACACAGCAGCAAAAGGAAATGAAAATGAGAACCAGAACAAAAAAATGTCAAACCCCAGAATCTAAGAAACCAACTGTTTTCAAACATACAAACAACTGCCTCTTTAGATCATCTTTCAGTGGGAGTTCCTTGTTTAGCTGAATTACATGGAAAGTTTTGCCTTAAATGGTGAAAAGTTGAACAAAAGGACGCAAAACCCAACATCTTTAGCAAAACAAATTTAAATTGGGTATCATTTGGCAATCATTCTAATCTATATCTTTGTTAAAAACCTACTGAGCTGCCTATCTAGACTGCATTTTTAGGCATCATATGTGGCACCAATTTAGGCACCAATGTGAAACCAGTTCCAAAGGATCAGCAGAAACATTGTATTTCTAAGATATCTCATTCTAAAGAGCTTTGCATGTATCCTTCATGAATTATTAATTAGGCAATCCCTAAATGCATTGCAATGACCTCGGTGAAATAATTAATCTAAGATGGTTTACTGCATTCAATGCTGAAAAGCATTGATAAAATAAAAACTTTACCCCATATTTACATGTCCTACAGCGTTCGTTTATAAGCTTAGCAACCCGCTAATGTGAAACTACCACTGTAAAAAATATTTTACTTGTTTTAATTTTAATTGTAAAAGTCTATAAAAATGTAACAGTCAAAACCTGTAAGTTCCTAAACTATACAGAGAGAGCTGTAATTGATCCAACCTAACATTTCATGTAAATTTACAGTTAAATATTGTTAAATGCACCATTTTTCAGGTAAAAAGAACAAATCATCTTAAAAATTTACCAGTGTGACAATTTTTTAATTTTATTTATTTATTTATTTTTATCAGTACATTAGGGTTTTATGTTACTAAATGAATGTTTATTACATTATTTTAGTGCCATGTATGTTACCATAATCGTGTTTTGTATATGTGTGCATGACACTGTCCTTCTTTACCTTGCCTTATGGAAAAGCTACTTGCGATGAACTTTGATTCATCATGTGGCTTTTCTCTTTATCACCTGTGTCATTACGGTGGATGTGTTAAAAGTACAAAACACTTTAGTAGCAGCGTGGCCTTGCTATTTCAGCAGAAAATCCAAGTGAAAAAAATATACTAAAATGTATTTTAAATGCACTTATTTTGTGTTATTTACATATTTATGTGCAAAATAAAATACTCTGCAATTTAGTATACTAAACTGGCGTACTTAAAGTCTGCTAAAGTTGAACAGTTAATTTTGTACTTAATGTACTTTAGTTGGACCTCAGCATTACTTCCTCGCAATTTAAGACATACTCGATTATATTTGATTGTGCTAAGTGGAACTATTGCAAGTATATTTTAGGTACACGTTAAATATCTTGCATTTATAGATGATATTATACAAAGATCATACAATCCTTATTAATTCAATTCTTAGTCATAATATTGCGTGAAAACGTGCATTGTGCAAAAAAGAAATACTCCACATAAAGCTTAATTATAATTTTATATCAGTAAGTCTTAAGCTATATGTCAATAAAAATGTAAAAGTTTAATGTAGACTTAGTATGAAATAAATGTATTTTAAATAGATTTTGGTACTATTTTTTTTTTTATAGGGAAGAGCTGTTGGATCAGCTAAAAAATGTTTTGTGCGTTTGTGTGGGTGTTTTTTTGTTTTGTTTTTTTTACTGGTTTGAAACTGTAGAATTTACAGGTTGTTCTGTAAAACTGTTTAATTTTTTCCTGTATTTTTCCTGAATTTTTCTGGACACCACATATGGCAGTTTTTTTTCTGTAAAAATGACAGGATTTTTTTTTCCTACTGTGCACTGCCAATACATTTTGGGCGAGATTTACTAACAGTTGCCACCAGCCCAACCCCCCCCCCCCTTGTATTTTTTGTGTGTGTGTGTTAAAAAAACACTACTGTCAGGATTTACTAAAGACATGCAGACATGCTTTCATTAGCAATGAAAAGGTGTGGACAGATTTTTTTTTTCCTTACAGCACATATAGACAACACTATAAATGTAAATAATAATAAAATAAGTGTTTAGTCTAAAAAAAAATGTTTAGATGGTCAAGAGTTAAAAAAAAAAAAAAACATGTCCTATTTCGGCATTATCCTCCATCATGTTGGCTTCTAACAGGTAATGACAGTCAAATGTGGACTGTATGCTGTTTATCAACACAAGTGGGATCAAAAAGGAGGACAGAAGGTGAAAACAGACCTCTAGCAGCCAGGGCTTGAGCTTGCGGTCGAGGATTATGTCAAAACCCAGCACCTCAAAGCAGACGCTGGCGCTCCCTGGTGGCTGACCCGGGCGGCACATACGATAGGCGTGGAGGACATGTGGCTCGGCCACTATCAGGGTCTTCACCACCAGCTCCTGTGAATACATGCACAAAACACACTTTCGTTATGAAAGACAACACAACAAATTTAAACAACTCCAAACAGTGCATTCAAAGGTTGACGTTTGTGAATTGAATTGCACTAATCACAAGATATGCGTGACGTTGTGTTAACTTTCGATGAGGGCATGCTTGTGAAATCTCATTGCATGTGCAAACAGCCCGTATGAGGGACTCATTAACATCCCAGCACCCTGAAGAGACATGATAGGTCAAAGACTGACAGCACGCTACAGGAAGACAGGGGCAGATCGTAAGAAGACAGGAACAGACGGTCTGTATCAGCTGCTGTACTCGCTTATCAGAGGTCTGGCAGGCCGGCGGTCTCCCTGCATGATTAAACAGAGGCTGTGTTGAAGTATGAGGGGCAGATAACCGGCGGGACGTTTGCAGAGCGTCCCGCGGGCCCCAAACGTGCAGTTCCGGAGAAGCAGGTTAGATCCCAGCATGCATCCTCCACAGAGAAAAGAAAGAATTGTGTGTGTGTGTCTTCAGATAGACTCAAAATTTTCAAGCATATCTGTTCTGACACGTGAATGAGAATTTAAAATGAGTTATCTGTGGGGTCTTACACTTCTAAGAAATTATTACAAAAAAAAAAAAAAAACTTGTAAAGCAATACAGAGACAATGGATTACAGAGAAGGTGCACGCTGGGTAAATGGTGACGCTTCTGAATGCCTGGCTAAGGAGCAAACAGATGCAGACATGCAGTGAGTGGATGAGCTCTTAATTTAAAAGATGGAAAAATTACAATTAGATCAAAAGCGAGAAGTGGGCAGCAAGGAGAAAGAGGTAGAGCAAACAGAAGCAGGGTAGAGATAAGGGCAGAGCTGTCATACTGGAAACACACTGACAGGAAACAGATTCGTTTTTGAAAGGAACATTTGATACAATTAAGAAACCTGAGCCAGGGAGGCTGATTAAAGTAGGATCTATCGAATTCTGAAAAATACTGCAAATCACGATAAGCTTATCATCAGAGTTGTGATATGCATTACGATATGAAATTAAAGCCATTAATCTGTAAAGTTAATGGAAATGTGGAGAAAAACCTGACGTGTGTGTGAAGCAATGACATAAGCATAATTTGTAGAACTTCTTTTAACTGTGTTCTTTTCAGGGAACACAGTTCCCTAAAAAGACATTGCTTGTGGCACAAAAGCTAAAAAGAAAGTTGAAATACATTGCAACTGTCCAACTAGTGCAAGTTTGCATAGACAATTAAAAAAAATAGCACATATAGATGTAACAACAGGTATCGCAAAACCCACCCCCTGTTGCTATGGCCGACAAAACATGCGCTCTCACTCCACACATCATGTTCTCATGCAGTGAAAAATACATCGCGGAGCAAAGAGGACACTGACAATGTATGAAATAGTTTCATATTTAAAATATTGTAATTTTTTAAAGACGTTTAAACAATAAATACTGTATAGTGGCTCCTTAATATGTCGTGGCAGATCGCTGTAGCTCCTTCAAACAGCTCGTGAACCGATTATCTCTTCATACTACTTCATTTATAGCATCAAATAAACATGAATGGACATCAGAAGGAATGTTGTTTCAACTGCAGAAAGACGTGAGTACGCGCAATTTTTCAAGTTCAAGTTCACCAATGTTAATCTACTAACTCCCCTGACTGCTTTGTTGGATAAAATGGTGGATTTGTGGTTATGATTGGTCAGATCACCTGTTAATCAAACTGTTTGCGAAGGGTCAATTGCGTTAGCTAGTTAAAACGAGTTGCAAAAATATCAGTAAGTCCGAGCGCAATCAGACAAATTCGATACTTTCGATACTGATGTTCATTAAACTTAATTTTAAAAAGCATAAAATAAGCTTCTAATTAGAAAAATAAACTATGTTAGCAAATAATTGTGTCGGTTAGAACTATCTCTCCTACCCATCTGAATATACGAAAAATGCTGAAAGACAGAACCAATCAACCTTCTGAAGCATCCGATGGGTTTGTGTAAGAAAAATATCCATATTTAACACGTTATTGTCACACCGTGGTAGGAACGGACCAGGAACAAGGAGTTTTCCTCAATAGAATTCGTTTTAATATTGAACAGGAGACAGGAATACACAGACAATTACACGCATGAAACGTTAACGCTCGACCAGGACTGGACTGGAACAGAGGGAATTTATACAGCGAACACAAGAGGATAATTGATGGGGAACAGGTGATGACAAAACTGAAATGACGAGACACAGGTGGTGGCGATGAACTAATAATGACAAGGAATCAAAACAAAGAGCACATGACTAAACTGACAGGACATATCGAAACGAAAACAAAGAACATGTGACACATGACAGGACACACTTATTACAGTACTTCCCCCTCCCGGAAGGGCACCCTGGAGGCCGTGGTCAGGAACAGGCAGGTCAGGTGGCCTCCAGGGTGTCTCCTGGACCTCCGGGCGCCATGGCGGGTCTGGGAGTTCCGGCGGCCACGGAGGAGTCCGGGGCAGAGTCACGGCGGGTGCACGGAGGTCAGGTGGCCACGGAGGAGTCCGAGGCTGAGTCACGGCGGGTGCAAGGAGGTCAGGTGGCCACGGAGGAGTCCGAGGCTGAGTCACGGCGGGTGCACGGAGGTCAGGTGGCCACGGAGGAGTCCGAGGCTGAGTCACGGCGGGTTCAAGGAGGTCAGGTGGCCACGGAGGAGTCCGAGGCTGAGTCACGGCGGGTGCACGGAGGTCAGGTGGCCACGGAGGAGTCCGAGGCTGAGTCACGGCGGGTGCACGGAGGTCAGGTGGCCAGGGCCGAGTGCAGGACATGACCTCCTTCCCACTGGCCACCGTGGACGAGGCCACTGGGCCCCCCCCCAAAATTTTCAGGGGAAGGGTCCCCCATTTCGGTGACCTTGGTGGCACTGGCTCTGGCGGTGGAAGGTCAGGGAGGTCTGGGAGCGCCGGCTCTGGGAGGTCTGGAAGGTCTGGGAGGTCTGGCCAGTCGGGGAGCTCGGGCCAGTCGGGGAGCTCGGGCCAGTCGGGGAGCTCGGGCCAGTCGGGGAGCTCGGGCCAGTCGGGGAACTCAGGAGGCTCAGGGAACTCAGGAGGCTCAGGGAACTCAGGAGGCTCAGGGAACTCAGGAGGCTCAGGGAACTCAGGAGGCTCAGGGAACTCGGGCGGCTCAGGGAACTCGGGCGGCTCAGGGAACTCGGGCGGCTCAGGGAACTCGGGCGGCTCAAGGGCGGCGAGCACTGGAGACGGCTCACGGGCGGCGAGCACTGGAGAACAGTCTGTGAGCCACTTTTCCGGGATCGGCGAAGCCATTGCGGTCGGAAGGGGGCGTGGTCTGAGAGCGGCGGGCTAATGGTGCGCTGGAGCGGGCTCGCGGTTCCTCGCGGCCTTTCGGGGGCGTGGCTTGCGTGCAGCGGCCCCTTGTGGTGGCGGCCCGCGAGGCGATTTCTGGGCGGCGGTCAATACAGGCGGCCGTTCACGCTCGCGTTGTGGCTTAGGAGCGCTGGGTAGAAACACAGAGGGGCTGAGGATGGTGTCATACGGCAGCTCGCTGTGGGCCGAACTGAGGAGATCCGGAAACTCCTCCTCCTCCTCGTCGGAGACCGGATCAGGCGGCCAGACAGGCATTCCTCCGCTGCAGAGGTATGCGGGGAAACTCGGAGAAGGCGGGGCTGGCGGAGCGGGCGTTTTGGATGGGACCGGACGAGAGACACATTCTTCCACTTCATACCCTGAACCGTTTAAATCTAAGATTAGATTGACCAAATCTATAAACGACGAATTAGTCATCGGTTCCTCAGGGCGAATCGCGTCTTCGTCCAGTCCCAACCAAAAGATAACATTCAGCGTGGCATCCGGCCAGCCCACCAAATGGGAGAGCTCAACGAACTCCCCCACATACCTCTCCAACGGACGCCCGCGCTGCTGAGTATTACACAAATGAATCTCTGCTTCAGACGGATCCATCTGTGTAGCGTAGTTTTGGGTCGAGCGTTCTGTCACACCGTGGTAGGAACGGACCAGGAACAAGGAGTTTTCCTCAATAGAATTCGTTTTAATATTGAACAGGAGACAGGAATACACAGACAATTACACGCATGAAACGTTAACGCTCGACCAGGACTGGACTGGAACAGAGGGAATTTATACAGCGAACACAAGAGGATAATTGATGGGGAACAGGTGATGACAAAACTGAAATGACGAGACACAGGTGGTGGCGATGAACTAATAATGACAAGGAATCAAAACAAAGAGCACATGACTAAACTGACAGGACATATCGAAACGAAAACAAAGAACATGTGACACATGACAGGACACACTTATGACAGTTATAAAGTAAAATATCTAGCTTCCGCCAGACCACCTTCCGTATTCAACTTACGGAAAAAAAGTGTAACTGATGTCACATAACATTTACAATTTCTTCGTAAACTGAATACGGAAGGCAGTCTGACGGAAGCTAGATATTTTACTTTATAATGTGTTAAATATGTACATTTTTCTCACACAAACACATCCGAGTGTGTTCATCAGATAGAGGAAAGTCATACACCTAGGATAGCTTAAGGGTGAGTAAAGCTTGGGGTAATTTTCATTTTAAAGTGACTGGAGTAACAATGCTAAATCTTCAGTATCACATCACAGGAATAAATGTACAATATATTAAAATTGAAAACAGATATTTTAAATTGTAATTATATTTCACAATTAGGGCTGCAACAACTAATCGGTAAAAATCAGTAATAATCGATAATGAAAATCATCGACAACGATTGTCATTATCGATTAGTTGGGTCTGCCCACAGTGAATGGAAAACTTCCGCCAGTCGCGTCAAATTACAGCACTGAATAATGCATTTCTGTGAACGAAATGCATTTTAAATAGTGGAGGAAACTCTGTATTTTAAGCTTCAAGCTAATTCATTAGAGTAATGGCTTGCCCTGTAAGGCGCTTGACAGATGCGTGCGCATCCTCAGCGGAAAACGTTCATTCGACAGCTATATCCTTATATGTAAATGTTACGAATTCAGGCAAGCATTTCCATTCTGCATAAAGGTTTGTCCTGACAGTCTGCGTTAAACTTCAAATTATGTTACTGAATGAGTGCCGGCGCGTACACCCGCGCCAGACAGACGGAACGTGGTAGAGAGGGAGACCATTAATATTCCGCGTAAAAATATTAATTTTGCTGAAATATCTGTTGCTGAAAGTTCAATTTAGGTTTAAAAGTCAACATGTCATTCGAGTATTTTATGGGAGTAGAAACTGTAAAGGGACAACATTGAATAATTGTAAAACGTTTCTATTATTTACACTGGATAGAGAAATGACAGAAAGAGGTTGTGCGTGTGTGTGTTCCTGCAGAACATTTCTCTTGCCTATTGGTTAACACTGAGTTTGTGTTTTTGTTTTTCTTTATTATCCTTCTTATTATCTTAAATTTTTTAATGTAGCGATTTAAACTAAATTCACTATATACAGTGCTTAAATTTATCAGTAAGTCACTCAGTGTAAGGCTTGTGCCACAGCTGCCCTAAACTAACAGTACTGGTGATTACCAAAAATCTTTTTTGTTTGTTTGTTTCTGTAATTTTTAATCCACCAGTAAGCTATTTAGTATTTGTAATGCCAAAATCTAATCATTGTAATTATGAATTTTCAAATTTACTTTATTACAAGAAAGACATAGTAAAATAGTAAAGCACTTTCTTCAGATGCCCAATTACAGTCAATAATAACAGAGACTGTGGAAAAATACATTAAAACAATGCCAGCAAGAATGCAAGCTGTTATCAAAGCCAAATGAGGCCATCCAAAATATTACGTTTTTTGGACATTATGTGTGAATAATGAAATGTTTTTGACAGATCCCTAAAATATGTGTTCTCTTTTATGTGACAGGTAGTCTGAGAAATTAAACACTGTGTGTTTTCATAGCATTCAACCGGCATGTTTGTTTGGAGGACTTTGGGCAAGATGTGCAATAATGTGTTTTTGTCAATAAAATAATAAAGAAAGTTAGGATTTGTGTCAGATTAATCAAATATATTGATTGTATCGATTATCAAAATAATTGTTAGTTGCAGCCCTATTCAAAATATTACTGTTTTACTGTATTTTTGATCAATTAAATGTAGCCTTGGTGAGCAGAAGAGACTTCCTTCAAAAAAATTGATTGTTAAAAGATCAAATGGATTGTGTTATGTTCAGTAAATTACTGTTAAATCTGTAGATTGAGCATGGCAGATCTTTACATAAATTAACCATGGTTCCCTTTCGAGGGAACTTGCGCTGCGTCAGATTGTACGGCTCAAAACTACAGTTATTATGGCGACACAAACATTTAGAAAGTGTGTTCCTCTCTACGGTTTCTTTCGAGTGGGGATACACAATCTGTGTATTGTGTGTTTGGGAGTGGAGCATGCTTTGTCAGCCTTCGAGGGGCTGACTGTGAGCATTGTGAGACAAGAGCAAGACTGCATTCCGCATGGTTCTGGACCCGCTGCTGCCGAGGCAGAACGGAGAAAGAGATTGTGGGGTTCGTAGATGGATCTCTCAGAGGGGTTTGAGACGGGTGTGAGAGCTCTTTCTCTGCCTTCACCTGGGGGATCCAGCACTCAATCTCTGGGTTCGGAAGCCAGCTCTGTGGTTTCTTCCTCCCGGGGAGAGGGCCCATCACTTCAGCTATCCAGCTCAGAGGAGGTGGATGTGTTGAGTGGCGGAGTGGGGGAAGAAGATTGGCCATCTCTTTCCCCAGCGTACGAGGAGCTGGTGGAGGTGATAACTTGCCAACGTGTCAAAGTTACACATCAGTTGGCCAGCCGAGAAGCAGGGTGCTCGTCTAAACGAAAACTGGACGAGCGCTTTCTCACACCAAGCACGCCATCTCCACCAAGGGGCCTTCCATTCTTTCCCGATCTGCACAGCTCACTGTGGAGATCGTGGAAGAAACCGTATTCTTCTCGTTTGTTCAGTCCCTAAGTCAAAGTGTACAGCGATATAAGGGGACTGAATGAATATGGCTATGGGGCGATACCCAGGGTTGAACAGACGCTAGCTAGCTATCTGTCCCCACTAGACCGCTAAAAACAACATCAGGTTTGGTGGGGAAAGCATACACGGTGGCAGGTCAGGCTGGGGCATGTTTGCATACTATGTCCATCTTGCAAGCATGCCAGGCTGATCTGCTGAGGGATATGGATAGCAGTTAAGGGATTGGCCCTGCCACAGATCTCTCAGAAAAAGTTCAAAAAGTTTTTACCACGCCGCCATCAACCCTCTGGGGCTGCTGGGCATAAGCAGCCCCCAGCAGTCAAGCTCCTCATACAGAGCGCCACCTCAGAAACACGGGGGGCAGGGACGACACTCTCAGCCCAAGCCTTCCAAGCCGAAGACGGGTCTGAGGGCCGTTCTTCAGGCGAGGAAGGCTGGGGGCCAGAAGAGGTCCTGACGCCATTGGGGTCAGGATCTCAAGGGCAGCCCCACGTGGGGTGGAGCGGTACACACCTCAGTATATGGTGCCCGCCCCATCTCGTTGCCCTCAGGGGGCCGTTTTGCAGCGGTCTCAAACGAGGCTGTGATTCGGTGTTCACTCGACACTGCGTCACAGTCTCTGCCTCTCAGGAGGTTAAAAATACAGTCAGATCGGGCGGTTCCAGCTAGTATGTTTCAGAGCGCCGAGATGGCTGTATTAGTGGCACCAGAGACCAGCCTCGAGAGGTTAGTTCCCTTAGAAGATTTCTGGCAGAGTGGAAACGTCTACTAAATATATCTCATTGAGTCCTAAAGACAATAGAGAAAGGGTACAAAATTCAATTCGTCCCAAGCAGGCTCTGGTGATGGAGCAAGAAGTAAAGACTCTGTTAGCAAAGGAGGCTATAGAGAAGGTTCCTGTTGCGGACAGAAAGTCAGGGTTCTACAGCCGACACTTCATTGTTCCAAAGAGGGACGGAGGGTTGCGTCCTATTTTAGATCTTCGTCATCTGAATCGTGCAGTAAAGAAAATGAAATTCAAGATGCTGACTCTGAGTCAGATCGTGACACAAATCAGATCCGAGGACTGGTTTGTCACGATAAATTTAAAAGATGCATACTTCCATATCTCCATCCTTCCACAACACAGGAAGTTCCTGAGGTTCGCTTTCGGGGGTGAAGCTTACCAATATCAGGTTCTTCCATTCGGCCTAGCACTTTCACCTTGCACATTCACAAAGTGCGTAGATGCAGCTCTGGCCCCGCTCAGGCTGCAGGGCATACGTATTCTGAACTATATAGACGACTAATATTAGCAGAGTCAGAGCAGATGGCGATTCAACATAGATGTTGTTCTTGCGCACATGCAAAAATTGGGGTTGAGACTGAACGCCAAAAAGAGTGTGCTTTCTCCAGTACAGAGGACCACCTTTCTTGGCGTAATATGGGATTCAACGACGATGCGGGCTACCCTTTCGCCCACTCGCATTGCTGTTATTCTCTCAGTCGAGAAAGAAATAAAACTAGGCAAGTCACTCACTGTGAAACAGTTTCAGATACTGTTGGGTCTGATGGCAGCAGCATCCAACGTGATACCCTTTGGCCTGCTCTGGGTTTTCCCCGAGGGGGAACCCATTTCGTACGATCAAGATCATTGATTATATGGAAAGACCAATGGTTCCTGTCCCAGGGCCCTGAGTTATGAGCTCAGTGTCGACGAGTCGCACTGACTACAGATGCTTCTCTCACAGGCTGGGGAGCGGTAATGGAAGGCCGCTTAGCTCAAGGTCTCTGGAAGGGTCATCACCTTTCTTGACACATAAACTGCCTGGAGATGATGGCTGTCTTCAATGTGTTGAAGTATTTCCTCCCAGACCTGAGAGGCCATCATGTGCTTGTTTGCACAGACAACACATTGGTGGTCTCTTATATAAATCGACAGTGGGGTCTGTGTTCAGGTCCACTTCGCAAACTGGAATCCAGATCCACCAGATCCTCCTGTGGTCCCTGGGAAAGATGCTCTCTTTGAGGACCACTCTATTCCAGGGGCCCAGAATATAGGAGCAGACATCCTGTCGAGACAGGGGCTGAGGCCAGGGGAATGCAGACTTCACCCCGAGGCGGTAAAGTTTATACGGGAGATTTATGGCCAAGCGGAGGTGGATCTGTTCATGTCTCAGAACACGACGCACTGTCCCCTTTGGCTCTCCCTCACGCATCCAGTAGAGACCATACTCCAGTCCAAAGCTCCTTCCACAAGGAAACTATACGCACTGAAGTGAAGATTATTCACTGCATGGTGTGCTACAAGAAAACAAGATCCAGTTAACTGCCCGGTCGGTTCAGTGTTAGAGTTCTTGCAAGACCGTTTTTCATGTGGGTTAGCCCCGTCCACCCTAAAGGTGTACGTGGCGGCTATTGCAGCTTACCATGTCCCATTGTATGGTACTTCAGTGGGTAGAAACCCTTTGATTACTCATTTCCTTCATGGCACCTTGAGGCTAAGGCCAGTAGCACACACAAGAGTTCCTGCTTGGGATTTGGCTATTGTTTTAGAATGCCAATCTACAGCATCATTTGAACCACTCTCAGACAAGTTTCTGACTTTCAAGACCATTTTCCTTCTTGCCATTTCATCCCTTAAAAGAATAGGAGACCTGCAGGCCCTTTCGGTATCTCCAACTTGTCTTGAATTTGCACCTGGCATGGTTAAAGCATTCCTTTACCTGAAAGAGGGATATGTTCCCATGGTTCCTTCCCATGTGCCATGGCCTGTAGTGTTGCAGGCTTTCTGTCCTCCTCCATTCTCGGACTCAGACCAGGAGAAGCTGAATTTGGTGTGTCCAGTGCGAGCATTGGACACATATGTCCACAGAGCTGCCCTGTGGAGAAAATCTGATCATTTGCCTTGGACCGCACAACAGGGGTCTCCCAACGCCCAAGCAAACGCTGAGCAAGTGGATAGTCGAGGCTATTTCAACTGCTTATGAGTCCTCTGGGCAACTGTCTCCTTTGGTTGTCAGGGCTCACTCCACGAGCAGTATGGCGGCCTCCAAGGCTTTATTATTGGGGGATGTGGCAGGTTAGTCCTCAGTGCTCACCTTTGTAAAGTATTACAGTCTTGACCTGGACGCAGCTCCAGGATCCTCAGTGCTCTCAGTCATGATGTGCCACAGTTTCACACAAACAGGCATTTGCAAGTATGGCGTTTTGGTATATCGTTCCCAAAGTGTCATCTCACACAGTGTGAGTTCCCTTGAAAGGGAACGTCTCAGGTTACGACTGTAACCCTAGTTCCCTGAGAGAGGGCATGAGACACTGCTTCGCCCAGCCATACTCCCTGCATACCTGTGATCGATTTGCTTCGGCTACTTTAAGCTTGTGAGCGATCACTAAGGATGTGCTTTTATCCTTCTTGGTCATGACGTTATCTGCCCATGGCGTTCATTCTCGCCGTTGGCTAGTTGACATTCAAGCATCAGACGCATTCATGCTGACGCGTTCCCAAAGTGTCATCTGACACAGCACGAGTTCCCTCTCTCAGGGAACTAGGGTTACAGTCGTAACCGGAGACGTTTTTACTAGAGTAACCACATTTTGACGGTAATATTTGTTGTAACACTTTACAATAAGGTTCAACATTATTAAACAGTTAAAACATAGTTAAACATTAATGTATTAACAAACATAAACCATGGGCAATACATTTGTTACTGTATTTACTAATCTTTGTTAACATTACTTAATGAAAATACAGTTGTTCATTGCTTATTCATTTTATTTCACAGTGAATTAACTAATTTTAACAAGATTTTAATAATGTATTGTGTACATTATTACATTATGTACAACTTGTGTCCCACCTCTGCAGTGCAACAATGCATTTTGTTGTTAGTGAGTCAATTGATTGTTAACAGCACTATATAGTGTCTTATTATTCTAATTGTATTTATTGATTGATTATTGATCCGATGAATTTGAGTCCTGATCTGGTCTTGGTCTCGACTCTGTCTCACCTTCTCTCCGTTTTGGTCTCGACTTGGTCTCGGATAAGGTAGTCTTAACTACAACATTAGTTGCAATCTTGTTTTTATTTTTATTTTGTTTGCCGTTCCAATTACTTATTTTTTTTGTTTGTTTACTACTGTTTTTTTTTTTTTTGCAAGCTCCAGCTATATGTTGTTTCTTTATTTTGCTTTTGCCAGTTTTTATTTATTTATTTGTCCATTTCAACCCGCAGACTACAACAACCTGCAGCAACAGTGTAAAATTAGCCCAATTCTGGGCAACACTGCTCTTATGGTCTAGTCTTGTATGTGTGTCATTTTGGTTCCTGCCCTGCTTCCTCCCTGGTCGTTGACTCTCCTGGCCCAGCAGCTAGTCTGGTGCTATGTTAAGTCTCGTCAACAACGCTGAATCCAAAATCACCCCCTATACCCTCATTCACTATTCCCTACATTATTTCAAACATCTGAAACTTAGCAAACTGGCAGCCCCAGTGGTAACATGAATGAATTCATCTTGAATTCTGTCATGACAATTATATATAAACCTTAGATAAACAATTTAATAAACAATGAATTTATACCTCTATTATATTACGCTGTACCACAGCGGACCACAGCTGTTCATAAAATGAATGAATTAACAGATGATTCAGCTGAGGGTGGCGACTCTCACAGTGCATTAAGGATATCCTCTGGCCATTGAGTATGCATCAGTTGTACACTCTTTATTGTGGTGCATTGTGGGATTGAATGAGTGCACTCGATAATGTCCAGACACAAAGGTTTCAGACACCACTAAAAATGGCTGTTCCCTCAAATAGTGCCCTATTTAAGGGTATTAGGGGCGATTTCAAACAAAGCACAAGTGTCAAGCCTCCAGTTCTCTCAGTCGCTGCCTGGACTTCATTATTGGCCATGGCGCCTGGTGCAGTCTCACCCCCAAACTGCCTGTTTCCCCATTGTGTGCCCTGCCCTTAGTGTTTGGACTGTGTTTCACTCCTCAATTACCTTCTTGTGCCTTGGTTACTGTCCTATCAATAAATGTTGTCATCGCTCATCTCTGTGTTTGGGTCCTCTCTCACTCAGAACCCTTGATACTTATGCTACTAATATGCAACCTTTTAGGGATCGAAAAGGTACACCTTTGAGGTTACCGCCCCAGTGAGAAGCTAAAAGTACAATTGTAGTACATTTTATCTCTGACAGTGTAAACAAAAGCATAATATAATCATTTGCAGTTAAGGCACAGGTGAATGTTTAAAAAGCATGGCTTTTAAATATATGTGGGTATAAGTTCCCATTTTATTCCAACAATAATTTAAATGATCGGTTTAGTTTTCGTTAGAGGTATTGATATCGATATTGGTGATACTGGCCTTGAAACTATCTGATCGAAAATAAAATGAGGTATAGCCCATTCCTACAATTGTATATCACATTTTTCCATCATATCATGCAGCGCTAAATTAAAAGAGAACTAAGAGAAGCAATAGAAATAAAAACAACTCACTGATACATCGTCCCAGAATTTGGCCACGTCGTAATCGTTGGTTCGAAGGAACTCTGTGAACCACCCAATAGACCGCTTACTGCCCTTGTCCACCGTTTCATCTCGCTCAAAGTTCTCATTGTGTTTGTTTACGGAGTAGTTGGTCAAGTGCATGTACAGCTGATCCTGAGGAAATAAAAAAAAATTAAAGTCCAGAGTATAGATGCCATTTTTTTAAATTTTAGAAAAAGCACAATGTCAGTGTTTTGTCTGCTGAAAGAAGTACATCTGTGTAAATAAAACCAATATTATGTAAATTGTCACATTAATTTCCAATACAATATTTATGAATATATGTAATGTAACATTTCATGCAAGAATTTATTTATTAAGATTTACAATATATTATTAAGTTTTTACAAAAAAACTTGTATTCAACTTCAGTTGTATTAGAAAGTGTTTATGAAAATTTACAATGTGGCAACTTATTTAAAATGAATTCACCAAAAAATTCTCTGCTCTCTACATGATCCCAGATGAGGAATAGAGGATCTTATTTAGAGAAACAATAATAGTCATTTTCACACACACAAAAAAAATAGTATGTACTTTGGCCACAAGCACACATTACATTTTTTGTAAAGAGCATTTGGCTTAATCTTTGTACATTTGCTTTTTAGACACTGGATCTGTACTTTCACCTACGTCGCACTTGACCTTTGTAACGTGATTACGTGATGCGTATCACAGAGCTAGTGTAAGACAAGCATTTGTGGTAAAAAAAAGTATATTATTATTTTTTTTTTTTTTTAGAAAATGACAGATCATTTCGCTAAATAAGACCCTTATTCCTCGTCTTGGATAGTATATAGTTTTGAAGCTGCACTGAAACTGCAATTTGGACCTTCCACCCGGTGAACCCCACTGAAGTCCACTGGAATGTTTTCCTCAACATAAACCTTAATTTGTTTTTGACTGAAGAAAGAAAGACATGAACATCTTAGATGACATGGGGGTGAGTAAAATTTCAGTAAATTTTCATTCAGAAGTGAACTACTATGAAACCACTTTTGCAATTAATTTTCTACAACACATACACTCATTCCCTACCAGGAATTGCTGGATTGTGAAAAGTGTCTTGTGAGTTGTATGGAGTAGAGGATTTTGACCATTAATGGAGTCAGTTTTGATGACTTTTTAATAGTCCATTTACTACATAGAACTAAAATTTTCACATCGTTTTGATGACTTCATAACTTACCAGGTTCGACTTGTTTGGTGTGTGGTACTTCTCTGTACCCAGTCGAACCAGGCCGTCATTGTAAAGGAAGACACGCAGCGGATCACAGGAAGTAACAAGAATGTAGAATCTCAGGTCAAACTTGTAGCCCTCCATTAGAAAGGGCTTATCCAAGTATTCCTGCACAATGAAGTGGTCTTGGACCGGGAGCATTTTGTAGTTTCGAACCAGAGATATCCTGGGAGAAAATGGATAAGATTCTATCAGAGCACATCCCAAAAATGTGGTGCATATTTTATTGTTGGTTAAGAATCCAAACCACTGAAGTGTGTCAGAGAGAGCAGGTTTATTAAGGCGTTGACTCTGTCGCTGGTCCCTGGACCCTGACTAGGCCCAGGTTAATAAGACCAGACATCTTGGTCTGTTTTAAGCCCTGCCATAATTTATTTCCTTTGATTTTGAGGTTGAACAGACCTCCAGCTCTTGGCTGTTATAGAATACAGACAACGATGTTGTTACCAGTACCAAACGTGAAAAAGTGAAGTTTGGATGTTTAACAAACAAAGGGGCCTTAGAAAAACAATTTTGAAGGTAAAATATACGGCGATTGGTCTGCATTGACTTAATTGGTTACATGTTTCTCTTCATCCGGTTTGCATGTGGCCTCAACAATTACCTGAAACGTCAACTTTCCAAGGACTGCAAGCTGCTGAAGGAGGGCTTGATCATCACAGTTCATTCGTTAGCTATGTCAGCTGATAAATATTGCAACAGAATTTGTCTATTTGTTCTTGGAGCAATTCGATATAGAGGTTCAGCACTATTAAAACACAGCTGAACGATTCTCTTGTGACTCGTGATACATTTGACTCATTTACGGTTGTTTGTTTAGTACAAGCAGAAAATTGCAGAAAATGACCAAACAGGAACATGGGCCACAAAAAGACCCGCATAATATTGAGATGTTCCATTTTCTCAATTAAAACAATTAAAAATGATTAACTGTGATTGAGTCTGTAGCATAATAAGTGGCTCTTGAGGGATTTCTAGGATTTATTACACTTCAAATGCATTCTGTTTTAAATAAGAAATGCCACATCTATCGCTACCTGTCATTAAAAGCTTTTTTTTTTATAAATAATTTAATTTATAATTAAAAATTAAATATTAATTGTTTCTGCTTTACGAAGGGAGTTCAGAGTACTTGAATTTGATGCTCAGCCAAAAGCAGCACACTGGCCAATCTTCCTTATCTCCACCGTATTGGCACACAGTCCTGCGCTTGGCGTCCGCTGGCTCAGGTGTGTGTTTAGCGTCCAGTAGCTTGTGTTGTGTTATGTTGTAGAGGATAATGGGGTTGTTTGAATTGCATGACATGATTGATGAGGGCTGATGGCAGGTAATCAAAACCCACTTTGGCTGACTGTTTAATTTGGCACCAGTGGGGATCTCGTCTTTTAGCCCGCCACAGTTTTTAACAAGCCTCTGCTTAGACACAAACAATATTCATTTAGTTTTCGGCCTGAAAAATAAATTACGTAGGAAGATATAACTTAATTTCCTGCGTCACGCTACGCTTTTTCAAATTTAATCTCCAGCCTAGCAGACGATCTTCTTTCAGTTGTTAAATGCAGCACAATAACTCAACCTTTGATGACTTCTCATTTTAATAAGTACCGGCTTGCTGTAGCGCATGACCATAGAAATATTAATTTACAAACGGATAAAAGACAGTCATAAATAAATCTATTGCATCTGCTGCTGTATACTTTCAGCATAGGTATGACTTTTCAGCATTAGGATAAAAGATTGGGGATAGGTTTATTATTAGGGTCACAGTTCAGTTTCAAGTTTACAATTAGGATTAATGCTTGTGGTGGCACAATATTGTTTATATAAGTCAAATCAAGTTACCTTTATTTATACAGCACTTTATACAATAGAGATTGTTTCAAAGCAGCTTTACAGGGATTAACCGTCTTTACTGGTAAGTTCTCTGTAAATTACAGGCAAGAGATCATGTGTGAACAGGACCTTTTCAAAAATACCGGTAAATTGGTTGTGGCAATTTACCAATAAGGGAAGTTGTAACATTGCCAGTAAATTACCGGTAATGTGCTCTGTGTGAACGCAGAATGAAGATTACCGGTATGAGCACGTACAAAGTCAGAACGTGCTGATGTAAGAAGTCTGCTTTGGTCCCATTCATAGTCCTTATTGAGATCACTATCATTTGTAAAAGTATGCCGTTCATGGGAAAAATGAAAAACAATCTAAATTTTGAGAAATACTCCCAAACAACTCTCAGTCATACAGGATGTAAAACTTCCAGTCTGTTGTAACTTACCCATGCCCCATGGCTCCATTCGCAGGCTTAACGATAAATGTTTTCTGCTTGCGTTTTCGTTTCAACTCTTTTACATAATTCTGGAACTGTGTGCACTCAGCTGGGAAGATCCAGGTTTTGGGGATGAAGCTATAGTCCTGAGGCTGACTTTTAATCATTCTAAGGAAAAGAATAGGGTATTAAAATTAACAAAAATGGTTAAAAGAGTAAAGTCAATGTTCCTTGGCTGGAGGGCAGCTGTAATCATTCATGTATCTGATATGGTATCATGTTTTCAACTCACTTGGCCATGTTCCTTGCCAAGCAGTCTTTCCGACAGATCTCACCCATTCCCGGGAAATGGTTTATCCTCTGAGAAAAATAATCACACTGTTAGAGGGCACTCGGTTATTCACCTCTTAGAGGAAAAACACAACATTAGAGCCCAAGTCTTGAACTGAGACTATAATATTTTGACATTTATGTCCAATTACAGACTTAAAACAAAAGGTGGTTGTCAGACCTTTCTTAACCCCTATTTAGTTCCCCCACATTGTTTTTAATTTAAAACTAAAAAAGACGATCAATTTTGACTCTAAGGGCCAAGGTAATTGGTTCTGCATCAGAGCCCATGTAGTTGTAGGTACTGACAGATGAATGAATTGCTTTGAATGCAAAGAGGAAGGGTGGGGGGTGGGGGGGGCTGTATTCTTTGAGCAAATGAGGCTGAACAGGGACATTAATTTGACTCATATGACCTGTAGCTTGGCAGCTGAGCCAATCACAGGAAAGCATGGGGGAGGGGGAGGGGGAGGGGTGAAGTGTGAAAGCACAATATGCCCCCCCCCAAAAAATAAATAATAATAACAAAGAACACAACTGTATGAAAAGTGTTTCATGAAGCAAAGCATCAAAGCCAATTGTTTAAGGCATTTTTATTTGTGGCTGTATTCCTGTGAAATGTGAAAATATTACATGCAGGCTTGCGTTTTTCACACTAACACATTACACTAATGTTTCATACAGACCTTTTATGTCATTCTGATTGGGTGTAAAAGTCATTTGTTTCAATTAATTAATTTTCATTGACAGTAAAAGTGAAATAACTGAACAGAGCTTGAAAAAAGGTTACTTTAATATTTTACCTCATTCTCATGTCATTCTCCATTACTTTCCTTCTTCAGAAAATAAAAGGAGAATTTTTGAAAATTTCATGGTGCTCTTCTCCAAGTAAATGCAACAGCATTGGTTCTGATATGTCCAAATGTGTAACTCCAGTGGTTTAATGAGGGTGAGTTAATTAAGAAAAATTATTTTTGGGTGAAGTATTCCTTTAAGGTGGTTTTAATTAAGATGCACAATTTTAAGATAGCATAGCGTATATCCTTCACAGGGAAGGCAATTCCAGAATGTCATGCAAGCTCAATGAGAAAAGAATTTTTTTTTTTAAAATGGCAGACGACGTTAGAGAATGTCTGATTGTTAAACTTAAACATGCTTCATTTCCAAAATGGATTTGTAAAAAAATAGATACAGAGCAATTTAAAACAGATTACCCATTATTTTTGTGTGATATGCGTGAAAAACGTCTAGGTTACTTATGTAACCCTCGTTCTCTGAACAGAGATATTATATCAGACCATATTGACGAATGTGGTCTTGCCCGAGAGCTCAATCACCTTCGAGTGGTGACAAAACGAGCCAATGCACACTAAGTACCTTGGTCTGCAGAATTTGTATCGCAATCTCCACCCCATTCTATATAAGGAGCAGCGTGAGCATACTCCCATTCAAGTCTTTGCTGAGAAGCCGAACCAGTGTGACCCGGCCATTCAGCGGAACAGGGGTTGTGGCAAGGGGACGTAATGTCACCCTTGGTGACAAGCAGGCTGAGGCAGCTGAGCCAGCCACAGTGTAAAGGCAGAGTAAAGGCTTCTGAGCAGCTGAGAATTGCTGGGCAAAATTCTCAACCGCATCGCCAAAGAGGCTAGGGAGTCCAGGGAGACCAGGGAGTTGAGGAGCTGAGTCCGATCAGATTCCCTCATGTCTGCCAGGTTTAGCGATAGGTGGTGCTCTGGGACAACCAAAGTGGACATCTCCTTACTAAGGGACCGCAAAGTGACCTTCGTCACCCGTAGAGAGAGGTCGGTAGCAGTGCGTGCCTCCTGCCCCTTCAGCACTGCCCTTGTGTAACTGTTTAAACACTTTGGCCTGGTGTACCTGCAAGATGGCTATGGCATGCACGGCGGAAGCAGCCAGACACGAAGCTCTGTCAGCCTTGCCCACAAGCGTGGACGAAAAACTTACACACCTTAGACGGATGCTTGGGATCGCCACACCAGGTGGAGGTACTCTGAGGACACAACTGCATTGCAACAGAGTGCTCCACTGGGGGGATCCCCGCATACCCTTTGGCCACTCCCCCATCGAGGGAAGTGAAGGAGGAGGTAGCCCAAGAACAGTTTTGGGCAGTTAAAGGTGCCTTCCACGAACTGGTGACTTCCAGATGCACCTCCGGAAAGAATGGAACAGATGGAAATGGCAATTAGCGCGTGCAGCCCCGAGGAACCAATTGTACAGCCTCGAGCGCTCAGGACATGGTGGAGGGTTCCACTCGAGCCAGATGCTCTCAGCTTCCCGGGAAAGCATGGCCGTCATCTTGGGATCAGACTCAGGCAACGCTGGCATCCCAGAGGAGAGGCTACTCGCTGCAGAGCCATAACCTCCAGCTCCCCCTCTCTTGAGCTACTGTGGGCATGATGGGTGGAGCTGCATTCTCCAACCACACCCTAACCCTATCTTTCCACCCATTAAACAGGTTAAGCTCCACCCTTGAGCTCCAGAGAGGTGGAGCTGGAGGTTATTATGCACTGCAGCGAGCACTACTTGTCCCAGAGGGAGGCAAAGCAGCTGAATCCTCATCTTCTGAGGACTCAAGCCTGCCTTGTAATGTGGCAATCCACATCTGATCATCCGCCAGAGCCCCAAATTAGATGTCAGGATCCTGATGAGAGGACCCAGCAAACTCAGCCGGAGGCTCCAAAGCTTGCAGTGTTTGAGAGGGGGGTGTGGCCTGAGCATTGGCTCGTCAGGGAAGCCCATATCGTCACCCTCAGATCACCCTGGCCACCAGCCAAAGTAGCCTTCTCATGAGAAGAGGAACAAGATAGGGGTGTGATTGGGGTGACATTATCTCTACCTCGTTTGAGGTAGAGTCTCTAGACCGAGATGATCATGTTCCCACAGTGGGAACATGAGCCATTCACAAACACAGCCTCAGCGTGCTGAAAGCCTAGACACATGAGACCGCGCTCGCGGCTGTCAGACAGAACCATATATCGACTGCACCCAGGAACACAGGTGCGGAATGACATCTTTAGAAAAACGCAAACTCAACCCGTGTATGCTCTTTTTAGAGAGATAAAAGCTCTTTCAGCAGTGTTGAAGCACCCATGGGAGACGCAGATATGGAACAGAAGCAGGAAGTTCTTCTAAACGATCTCTGCTGAGCTGCACCATCACACCAATGTAATTCATCCGCCATTTTGTTGCTCTCATTTGACCTACCAGGATCAGTTGCATCGCTTCACTGCCATTTATAAATCCTGTCCCGTGGCCTCATGGGATAGTAAAGTGTCCATCTAATGTGAACTTCAGAATCTCAGCGGAAGTAGTAGGTCATCCTGGGACTTTTTGGGGACTGTTTTACGAATACTATGTATTCGGACAAACTACTCTTTTGGTGTACCGTTTTTCGCATACTGTATTCCCTTTTCAAATGATGAAAAATGCTTCTTCTGCAGCCAGCATACAGAATTAGGAAGCCAACAAGACATGTCTGAATCCAATGAATGTGATGCATCGTGTCTACTGAGATACCTTTATCTAATCAATTTTTGAAGGCAACATATATGTACCCCTTCACTGCCTATGATATCCCACTATCCTGTGGATTCAATCCTGTGAGTTCAGCTAAAAAAATATAACAGCACTTGAAAATTGTGGTTGGTGGTCAGTTAGTGTTAACCATTTAAGTAAATATTCGCTTAGTCGTCACAAATAGTTTCTCTATTTTGTTGTAGATCATTACATTGTTATGCTGCTTGAGAAGCCTGTCTGAAATTAGATCTGGGAGGTACCTTCATGTGCCAGGGAAAAAGTTAAACAAGTGACTGGCTTTTGAGAGCAGCCACAGTCCGCTGGTCGATCAATGAACTGACTTGCCCTAAAAGGACTTTGGTTCAATTCTTTTCCTGACAAATTTGCTGATCTCGAGTGACCTCAATTGATGCTTTACTATTGAATAGTACTTTAGGCATAAAGGTTATATACAGTAAGGACTTCTGTTGATTAAACTGCAAATGCCTGTGAAGGATGTTAGGAAAATGAGTATAAGCCATGGTAAAGGTCACATCTCTTAAAAATAGGGAAAATAAGAGGAAACCTTGGCTTACATATTTGTTTTCAACATTATTGCTCTCTTCCATTCTTTGAACTAAAAGGAAAATCACAGTACCTGGTAGTTCCTGAGCTCAGCAATTTTCTCATGTTGCACAGCAGAGTCGTTCCAGATGAGATTGGCCATCTCATCATCATCTCTGGCTTTATGAAAGGTCATCTCCTCAATGACTATACGAACTGCATAAATCAAATTAGATTCCTTTGATATGCATTGACAATACTGGATCATATTTTTGTTTCGATGACTGAATGGGCACAAACAACTGACTTCATTAGTAGAATTTGTCAACAGACATCATCTTGTTCTTTACTTTAAATAAAAAATTCATACTTTAATAATTTTTATGCTTAGCTTATGCTTTCGCATCAACTCAAGTGCTTTAAGAATGTTATGTCTGCATTTAATTATATATTCAAAAAAACATAACATAGCTGCAGTAATTGCAATATTATAATCATGATATTGTTTTTCCATAAACATCAGCATTACTGGATAAAATCAAATCGGTGTAGCTTAGACTGAAAGCCGGTTGAACCTAAGCTATAAATCTTGACATGATTGTTGACTTATTGAATGACTGTTAATTGAGAGAATTACTGTTTTAATAATACTTACTAAGCGTAAGTTAAAACATACATGGTGAGGCCAAAATCTTAAAGTATCTAGCCAAACATAAACTTTCTCACATTAATGGTAGGGTAGGTCATTTTTCGGAGGCTAGCAATAACGAGCTAGCTTTGAGAGCATAAGATCCCACTATCCCTTCAGAGCACTCTACAAAGCCGTGTGGCCTCCAAAACGCATGAATGCGTGCATACAGCAAGGAGCAAACAAAAAAGTCACGAGAGATGGCGTTAAAGGAGCAGTAGGACATTTTCAGAGAGACTAGCAATAGCCAGTTAGCTTTCAAATCATAACATCCCACCTTCCCTTAAGAGCGTCTCCAAAGCCACGCCTCCTCCAAAACACATGAACACACACAGCTGCTCGGCGTTAAACTACCTCATGTCTCAAAGCACAACACATTACAATGATAATGAACGTAAATAACTTAAGAGAGCTTGTACCTGATTGCTACAGATTCACTTCGGTGTTAATACTGTTTACATGGAAACGCATAATTCCGAGTCAGAGGATGTGAAAAGTTCCAGTTAGAATGTCACGGGTTTCCATCTCTTAAATATGGTAGTTATGGTGTGAAGGCAGCATAAGCTTGTTGTTTTGGAGGAACTGTAAAAGGTGGCTGCTGCCTGCTGTTGGTTTGCGGTGCTCCGTGACAGACTTCTGTCTAATATAATGCACATATTATGTACATATAATGATAGGATAAACATATATGGTCCAACGCCTAATAAATAATTAAATATTCTGAAGTAATAATAAAAACTAGTGGTAAATACTAGTAAGTAACAATATAAAAAAGATGTATGGCATACTTTTAATCGAGTGCCATTTTGACTCTGCCCTTATTTTGACTTAGTGTAAAGTACATATTATATTATACATTAGACTATATATTGTAATTCTCTCAATTAACAATCATACAATTACTTAATAAAAGTTAAAATAAAGTTAAAATAAAATCGTATTTAAAAATTGATTTGTATCACAATGACAAGTGAAATAAGTACTTTGTTTTTTGTAAAGAGAAAACACTTAACATTTATGCTTTTGGCAAATACATTTAAAAATACAGTTTCAATACTACTCAAACAGCAGTATTTAAGTACAACTACTAACAACAGATCTATTATTGAGTTTCATAAATAAATAATCCAAAAAAAAATTGTAATTCCAGGCTGATGATCTTCAAATAGGTCTACTCTTCAATTTTTCATATTGCTGTTTTTATAAATATTTGAAGCAATCCCTATATAAAAACCCTTCTTAGGGGGTATTCAATAGGCCTCTAGACATTGCTATTTTTAATTTCTTTTATTCCACTGCCCTGTATCTCACTTTTAAATACAAAAAAGCTTTGTGTGAATGTCCCCTTACATCAACAAGCTTAACATAATGAACAAATTGATGAAAGAACGTTTTTCCTACCAATCTCAAATTTTGTTCCTGCAACGTTGGCTGTGATGAAACCCTTCTTTTTCTTCTTGGTGTGGACCTTTACTTCATTCTCATTGGACAGTGCTGGTGGCATGTTCATGGGGGACGTTCCTTGATCGTCTGTAGAGCATAAAGTCCATTTACTAAGGCTTTTGAGAAAGCCAACATACTGATATTCTATTTAAACTTGTTCTTCTAAAATTCCTGACTGTAATTGCTCCTGGATATTTTAAGCTACAATCTCCAAACTCGGCACAGACTCATGCTACATCTTTTCTAACTGATCGATAATCCCTGGAAATGACGATTAAAACTTCAGATTAAAAATCCCACAGACTAACAATTGACGGAATGTTCTAATGAGCCAAGACTATTTAAAATCTGTTTGCCTATTCGCTCTATGAAGCAACTAGAATATTATCGATCTGAAACACACTAGCAATGTGTTACTATGTACTAGCATCTGGATAGCAACCCTCTAGCAATAATGCAGAGTAACCTAATCTGTTTTTCTGGTAGACTGTATGACTTTCAAAACTTTTAAAGTGCCCCTATTATGCATTTTCGAAAATTACCTTTCATGCAACGTGTAATGTAGCTGTGAACTCTGCAGTACAGTGGCCCTCCAGGAGCAAGTTTGGAGACCCCTGATATAAATGGTCAGCAAAGTTGTAAGGTTGAAAGTGCACGATTAATAAAGTTATTGTCTCCCAAAAGAAAGAATCAACTCTGAACCTCCTCAATGGAGTTCCACCCTCACTTCTGGGACCTGAATGCGGTAAAACATTAGCATAATGCCAGCCTATGGACTTCATTGCCTGCCCACAAACAATGTCTATATTGACCCACGCTCAAACACAGTAGCTGCTTCATGTTATGTACTTGTTGAAGAGACACTGTTTTCTGCTCTGCAAATGCAAATTGTAACCACTTCCAAAAATTAGGATGTAAAGAGTCAGTGTTTAATATTACCACAGCAATACAACTCAGAAAATACACAAAACTCTGAGTTCTAAATAGAATTTATAAAATGCCTATCCATTAAAGGGATGAAAAAATGAAAATTCTGTCATTGATTACTCACCCTCGTGTCATTCCACATCTGTAGACCTTCGTTCATCTTTAGAACACAAATGAAGATATTTTTAATGAAATCTGAGCTTTCTGTTCCTCCATAGAGATCAAACTTAACTACCACTTTCAAGGTCCAGAAAGGTAGGAAAGACAACATTAAAGTAATCCATGTGACTCCAGCGGCTTAACCTCAAATTTATGAAGTGACGCGAGTGCTTTATTTGTGCAAAAAAAAACATAATTTCAGACTTTATTTATGAAAATATTGATCTGCAACGCCCGTTCACGAGAGCACCACAATGCATGTGTTTTGTGTTCACGCAAGTGCTGACATTGTTGCGTGAACACGCTTTGGAATATATTATTTTGTAAATAAAGTGGTCTGTCCAACCTTTCTGGACCCTGCAAGAGGCAGTTGTGTTGGATCTCTATGGAGGGATAGAAACCTCTCGGATTTCATTACAAAAATATTAATTTGTGTTCCGAAGATGAATGCAGGTCTTACAGATATGAAACGACACAAGGGTGAGTACTTAATGACAGAATTTACATTTTTGATTGAACTAATCCTTTAAAGATGGGATAGTACCCACTTTATTTGGACCAACTTGCTCCTCAGAATCACAAACTGTGAGTATGATTCATTATTGATGTATATATTTTCTATCGGGTGTTCAAAATATGTAGTTATTGTGTAGGTCTCCAACTATCTGATTAACTCACCTTTTTACTGTCTTACTGAAATACTTATGCAAATCAGCTATGGCTCACTATTTTCTAAATTTGTGTCCATTAATGCCAATTGTCTGTTGTTCTTACTACTCTGGGTAAATAAAGGATGTAGCAAGATTTGTTTTACAAACTTTAATGTTACATCAGTCATTTACGTTATTGCTCAGCTAATGTATGTGCTGTTATTGATACAGATGTGCACCGCAATGAATTATAAATATACACACCGGTTTGTTGATGGACATACACTTGTTAATGCTTATAATGAGGAATTGCAGTTACAACATCTCATATTGCATGTCAAACTGAGTAGCGTTTCACTGAGAAACGTCCAGCTCAAGTCGTCCTTGTGATGGAGGTTTGGGTTGAACAATTAGTTCTTCCAATGTTTCATGATTGATATGTAAAATCAACACTGTCTGTCTTTACAGTGTGTACAGTCACAGCGCTTTAGAAAGCCTCCGGAGCTGAAGTTCAGTTATAGTAAAGGGCATTCCGTTTCCAACAGGTACTGTAAAAGGTAGACCAATCACAACAAACTGGACCATCTGGAAAATCAGTGCAGAGTAGGCTCGCAGAAAGAAGGGATTTAGAGGGACTGAATCATTAGATGAGTCATTTGAGAATCATTGAAAAATGTGCTGATATGCAATGTATATTATGAGAAAATTAAAGTGTTTTTTGACCTTTGATACATGTAAACCTGTTATAGGTGACCTAAAAAAACAAAATTAGGAATTGTTAAAATGGCACAATAGGGGCAACGTTAAACTTCAAGCTTTAAAACTCCTTTGAACTTCAAGCTTTAAAAAGTACTTCAGACTTTTAGGACAGGCTTTCTCAAGCCAACATCAGAATTCATCTTGATAAACTTTTTTTTATCTATTTGTCGCTGTTATTGATATATTGTACATTTTAGTATCAAGAAACAACCTTCAACTTCCAGTCATAGTCATAGAGGGTTTACATGGATGCTCTGGTATTCTGGGTGAACTTTTGGGGTCACTGTTGTAATTGTATCAAACTTACCTCCATCATTGGGGGGTGAGGGCATATCTCAAACACCTGACCTCTCGTTGCCTCAGAGACTTTTGAGGCACAGTTTGGCACCAATCTACTTCCTCTTCGCTGTCTTTGTGACAACAGTTTCAGGAGGTGGCAATATCATCTGTCCACTTAGATCATGAGGTAGGGCACAGGCTGAAGGTCAGTTGTAGACCGTATATCTTTAAGGAAAGAGGTCAGGGCTTTTTCACAGATCCACAGATGGGCAGATAGACAAGGTGTCTGAGGAAGAGAGAGAAAGCGGAAGATTGGTAATGTCAGACAAAGAAGAAAAGTGAGGGAACTGCACAGTCTGGCCAAACGTTTGCTGTGTCACTCAAACCCATCAGCAGCGCTGACAGCAGGTTTCACCTCACTGATCAGCTCTTGCTGCCTGACGGGGGCTTTAGCAGACAAGGGTCTGTCTGCCGCTTGTCAAGCAAAAGCAACATTAGCACCACTGCATCATCAGTCTGTGAGATTTTCCATGTTTAACATTCTAATGTTCGCTTTACATGTCTGTAATCTGTCACGCAGCAAAGCACACGTCTAAAAGCACAACACACTCTTCAAAAACTAATACTAACATCAAACTGAACACCAAAGCAATACTTTCTTTTGACACAAGGATGACAAATGATGACTAAATCTGGGTGATACATTAATTATTTATCATATATTTATGACTTTGCTAGCAACAAAGTTATAGATAAAGATTCACGTCCATGAATCAGTTCAAACTGTCATTTTTGCTGTGTCCAAAATCAAATACTTCTATACAGTATGCGAAAAACAGTATGCCGAAAAAGTAGTATGTCCGAATACATAGCATTCGAATAACAGTTGGTGAAAAGTACCCGAATGAGATTCTGAAGTGTACATTCGATGGACACTATCCATCTAATGTAGAGATAGATTACTATCCCATGAGGCCACAGAGGATTTGCGAACGGCAGTAAAGTGACGCAATTGACCCTTCGCAAAACCCGCCCCCTGTCGCCCGACAACCCATGCGCTCTCACACCACACATCATGTTCTCACACAGTGAAAACATCGTGGAGCAAAGAGGACACTGACAACGGATGAAACCGTTTCAAATTTAAAATATTGTAATTTTTTAAAAGAAATTTAAACAATAAATACCGTATAGTGGCTCTTTAATGTGTCATGACAGATCACTGTAGCTCCTTCAAGCGGCTCGTGAACTGATCATCTCTTCATACTAGTTCATTTATAGCATCAAATAAACATGAATGGACATCAGAAGGAATGTTGTTTCAACCACGGAAAAAACGTAAGTACAAGTTCAAGTTCACCAATGTTAATACATAAATATTTCTCAGCCTTTTGACAATATTCAACATACAGTGGGTACGTAAAGTATTCAGACCCCCTTAAATTTTTCACTCTTTGTTATATTGCAGCCATTTGCTAAAATCATTCAAGTTCATTTTTTTCCTCATTAATGTACACACAGCACTCCATATTGACAGATAAACACAGAATTCTTTACATTTTTGCAGATTTATTAAAAAAGAAAAACTGAAATATCACATGGTCCTAAGTATTCAGACCCTTTGCTCAGTATTTAGTAGAAGAACCCTTTTGATCTAATACAGCCTTGAGTCTTTTTGGGAAAGATGCAACAAGTTTTTCACACCTGGAGTTGGGGATCCTCTGCCATTCCTCCTTGCAGAACCTCTCCAGTTCTGTCAGGTTGGATGGTAAATGTTGGTGGACAGCCATTTTTAGGTCTCTCCAGAGATGCTCAATTGGGTTTAAGTCAGGGCTCTGGCTGGGGCATTCAAGAACAGTTACGGAGTTGTTGTGAAGCCACTCCTTCGTTATTTTAGCTGTGTGCTTAGGGTCATTGTCTTGTTGGAAGGTAAACCTTCGGCCCAGTCTGAGGTCCTGAGCACTCTGGAGAAGGTTTTCGTCCAGGATATCCCTGTACTTGGCCGCATTCATCTTTCCCTCGATTGCAACCAGTCGTCCTGTCCCTGCAGCTGAAAAACACCCCCACAGCATGATGCTGCCATCACCATGCTTCACTGTTGGGACTGTATTGGACAGGTGATGAGCAGTGCCTGGTTTTCTCCACACATACCCCTTAGAATTAAGGCCAAAAAGTTCTATCTTGGTCTCATCAGACCAGAGAATCTTATTTCTCACCATCTTGGAGTCCTTCAGGTGCTTTTTAGCAAACTCCATGCAGGCTTTCATGTGTCTTGCACTGAGGAGAAGCTTCCGTCAGGCCACTCTGCCATAAAGCCCCAACTGGTGGATGGCTGCAGTGAGCTCTAGGAAAGGTTCTGGTCATCTTCCATTTAAGGATTATGGAGGCCACTGTGCTCTTAGGAACCTTAAGTGCAGCAGAATTTTTTCGTAACCTTGGCCAGATCTGTGCCTTGCCACAATTTTGTCTCTGAGCTCTTCAGGCAGTTCCTTTGACCTAATGATTCTCATTTGCTCTGACATGCACTGTGAGCTGTAAGGTCTTATATAGACAGGTGTGTGGCTTTCCTAATCAAGTCCAATCAGTATAATCAAACACAGCTGGACTCAAATGAAGGTGTAGAACCATCTCAAGGATGATCAGAAGAAATTGACAGCACCTGAGTTAAATATATATGAGTGTCACAGCAAAGGGTCTGAATACTTAGGACCATGTGATATTTCAGTTTTTCTTTTTTAATAAAACTGCAAAAATGTCAAGAATTCTGTGTTTTTTCTGTCAATATGGGGTGCTGTGTGTACATTACAGTTTTTCTCAGTCGCTTTGGTACATTTCTTAGATCAGAATTGAAATTTGCAAATAAGTATGTGGATTTCTCAAAACAATTTGTACAAACAGCACAACACAATAGATTACCTGCAAAAACCTATAACTTGCTCAAAATCTTTAGTACATCTCTCAAAACTAAGTTTTTATGTCAGTGAATATATCAGTGCCATCAGAATGACAAGTCCTTGTGTCATTGTGTACGGATAAGACAGTCAAATTGCTTAGTCATGTTGTCAATATAACAGTGTACTCTGGAGGGATGTTCTGATGTAAACTATAGCTACAGTTTTGATGACAATTAGTGTAAATTGTAGGTTACACCTTTGTGTATGTGGGAGTTTGATTCCAAGAGACTGGACAAAATTCACATTTACTGTTTGTACTTTAATTTGTTGACAGACCATGTCATTACGATACAGAAAGGAAAAGACAGCACTGCATAGCACAAAGACAAAAAAAAAAACAAAAGTAGAAATGTGAACATAGGATAGTCTCCTTAGGGAAAACTGTACATGCAGTGCTGGAGGAATTACAGTGCAGTCTTCCTACACCTCCTGACGTTCCTGTCTGTTGGCCACAAATTCTCATCCACATCACAACGAATATCTTCTCTTGCGATGCAGCGTGGAAAAAATCTTTTAGAGTGTCTTATCCAGCCTCTGCAGGCATTTGCAGTGATGTCATCACACGCTGCATCCATGGCAGCCAGAAGGGTCATCTGTGTATGTGGCTGACGATTGTATACTTTCCATCTCCATGCTGAGAAAAATTCCTCAATGGGGTTAAGGAATGGAGAGTAGGGTAAGAGGAACTCCATCAGCATCCTGTTGTGGGCTGCAAACCATTGCCTGATGATGTTGGAGCGATGGAAACTGGCATTGTCCCAAACTATCACATACTTTGGCAGGTCATCTCCTATCTGACCCCTCTCTTGTTCAGGGATGAGATCTCTTTAGAGAGTGTCTAAAAAGGTGACAAGATGCTCTGTACTGTATGGCCCAATAATGGGAATATGTGTTAGCACACCATTCTCAGAGATAGCAGCACCCATGGTTATGTTCCCGCCCCGTTGGCCTGGCACATCAACTGTAGATCTGTGGCCGATGATATTTCGACCAGCTATATACATATTTGCCAGTGCATGAGATGCACCTTCGTTAGAGAAAGTCAAGATTCACCTGGGAGCAATTTAACAATTCAGGACAGATTTAGGAAAAAAGTCTAATGGAAATGTATAGAAATATGCTTCATGTATTATGACAACTTGTTCAACCATTTTGCATTTAATGACTTATACAATGAACTAATGACTGGACGTTTTGAGGGGTAAGACTATTGCTCAGTGAACTATATAATACATTTTGATCAACATGACATAAGCAATTGATAATGTAGGAAACGGCAGAGAATTGTACATAATTATTTGCATAGATGTACCAAAGCATTTGCATTGTTCAAAGAAATGAGAAACTGCTTTTCTGATGTGCACAAGTGACACAATGATGTGCAGATTGAACAGGTAGTTTTGAGAATTTCAATTCTGATCTGAGAACTGTACCAAAGCGACTGAGAAAAACTGTAATGAGGGAAAAAAAATGAACTTAAATGATTTTAGCAAATGGCTACAATATTACAAAGAATGAAAAATGTAAGGGGGTCTGAATACTTTCTGTACCCACTGTATACTGTATCTCATGTTAAAGATTGTTGAAATGATGAGAAAAAATACTGTTATACAAAATTACATTTGACAGTAATTCAAATGTACCACTTTGCAAGTAACTCCTTCACAATTTGGCATATCTTAAAACATCAAAATATTTAGCTTTTATTTTTTTTCTTTTATTTATTTATTTTTTACAGAACCGTTATTTATATACATGATGAGGGATAATAGTTTACAGATTAAAGTTATGTAAAAATGACAATATGTAAACATTCTTAATGTAACATTACATTTTGATCTTGAGAAAGTGTGCTTTGAACTGATTAAACTAAATGCAATGTAAGTCACTTTGGATAAAAGCATCTATCTAGCAAATATATGAATGTAAATGAAATTTGTGCACAATGCTTGAAATTGTTTATATTCTGTGTGTGGGAAAGAACATAGTTTTAATTTTATTTATTTATCTTTCTTTGTCAATAAAAAATAAAAAATATTATTTTTCCCATAAAATGTTTCTGACTTTTATGCCTCAGCCCTGACTGTTACTTTGTAGCAACAGAAGAGGCAAAATATAACACAACACTGACTTCTGGTGGTAAAATTGTGGAGTGGCACATATTGATTTCACACGAATAAAAAACAGATCAATGTTCAAGAATTAAATATTTGCATAAGGCGAGACCAATTCCATGTGTCTCAAATTATTTTGATTTTGTGACTCCAAAGATCACATACTATATGCTGTATGTTGAAGCAAATGTAACAAATATATTTGGGTCAGTCTGTGTCAAATCAACCAAATTTTGGAACCTTCCCTGGCTCAAATTTTTTTATTGTGTTAATATATTTTTCTGTAAAAACATAAATACTGATCAAAGCCAAAATATTAAATGTCACAGTTGTATATTTACTGAGTAATCCACTATTTGTAGAGGGGGGTTAAAATGACAAATTTCACCTGAGATTTGAAGCCAAATTACAGAGGAGTAAAAATGACTTTAGAAAGATCATCATATTTTTGCACATAGATTGGTAGGTCTATTAGTAAAATCTGTTGACTTTAGCAATCTTTGTTTGATTATATGCCAATGGTGACAGTTCAAAATGGCAAAAACCACCTTTAAAAAACACTGATATGGACATGTTAATATGGGTCATTGAGTAAACTGGTAAATTTTACACATTTTCAGTGGTCAAAAGCCAGATACTGCATATTTAAACTTATGGTAGCTTCAGAAGCTGTTAAAACGAACAAAATCCCATCTTCCAAATATGCCTAAAACTGATTCAAATATAGATTCTTATAAATAAACTTTTGAGAGCAAGTTAATGTGCATCAACAGCCATTTTCAGTGGATTGTTGGTACTCAGAAAGCTATATTTTAAACATGATAAATTTCTAGTGTAAAAATTATTTATTCTTCAGACATTCCTCTTTAAATGCAATAAGTATCAGCTGTGCGACATGAACCACATTTGGTTTTCGATCACTGAAATGGGTAAAATTCAACAATTTAAACATGGAGCTGCTCTGAGATCCCCATATCTACTTTTTGAGTTACATGCAAACTTGAGGCAAAAAATGGCTTTTTGCCATTTTGAACTGTCACCGTTGGCATATAATGAAACAAAGATTGCTAAGGTCAACATATTTTACTAATAAACCTACCAATCTCTGTGTAAAAAGTAAAATAATGATGCCGCCATCTTTCTAAAGTCATTTTTATACCCATGTAATTTGGCTTCAAATCTCAGGTGAAATTTGTCACTTTGACCCCCCTCTATAAAATAGTGGATTACTCAGTAAATATACAACTGTGATGTTTAATATTTTGGCTTTGATCAGTATTTATGTTTGTCTCTGTACAGAAAAATATATTAACAAAATCAAAATTTTGAGCCAGGGAAGTTTCTGAAATTAGGTTGATTTGACACAGAATGACCCATTTTCAAATCTTAATCTTTTTCTGGCATGTAGTGGAATATGTAAAAATCATGATCTGATTGGATGTTGATGACAGGCAAAGCATATATTCCGTGAAGGCCAGTGCAAGTTTTCAGATTGGAAACCAGCATGTAATCAGGAAAAAGAAATGCAATGATTGATTGATAGGTTGGTAGGTGAGAACTGGTGGTCCTCTGATTTGAATAATCTTATGTTCTGGTTTGATACTATAGTATGAAGTTCCCAAAAACAAGAAAATAAGTTATGGAGTAATGGAAATATTCCACTCAGCATCTCCATGAATATCAATGACTAAATCTAATCTATCAGATGCAGTGTTTCTCTTGCTCATATGTAGCATTGGAGTATCTGAATAATTCTGATCTTCTTTTAATAGTGGTGTAACGGGTCACAAAACACACGGTTCGGATTATATTACAGTTTTCGAGTCAAGGATCGGATCATCTTTCAGATCAGCAAAAATTAAATAAATAAAATAAAAACATATAAAAATGGGGGGGGGGGGCAGATACAAATAAAGTTAGGTCTACATTAGTATTCATGTACAGAAATGTAATAATATAAATATAATTGCAATTACATTGCATGCATAGAGTCCACTGTATAAATTAACTATAGATCAATCATTGTTAAAGTTGTTTTTTTGTATGACAATTAATGACAGTTATTTTTAGGCTTGTGTCATGGAATGCATGGAACCAATGCACGAAAGACCAAATGCACAGAACCATTATGATGAAACTCATCCGATTTCTTTCTCAAGTTATTTCAACTGTTTAGGTTCACTTAAGACTTTATAACCAATTGTATATTTGTCAAGATGGGGATTTTGAGATCATTGTGTGTGTGTGTGTGTGTGTGTGTGTGTGTGAGACAGAGCTCAATTATGTGTTCGCATCAGAAAGGCGCCACTGTGAAAACAATGTGCGATTGTGAAATTGGCCTCTTGCATTTAAATTGTTTAAAAAATGCTTGAGTGTTTTAAATTGGTAAGACTTACAAACACGTGCAAATAATAAACTTTCACTATATAATGGCTGATTAATGCAGTTAATCAACGAATCACATGCATTTCGAACCGTGGGGCCTGGTTCGTATACGGATCAACCGCGATCTGTTACACCCCTATCTTTTACAGTGAAACATTTAGTTATATCCTGCTGTGTTTACTATGTTTTTAACTTGGTTATAAAAATTACTTAATTATAAATTAATTTCTAAATTAAATGATGTAACTGGACTATTATATATATATGTAGATTATAGATATTGGTCTCTTAATTAGCTTCAATGTTGTTACTTTTTGTTAATATCTAAAAGTTTTTTTTCAAATGCCACCATTTCAAAACTTGACTGCAGTTGTAGCTATAACTACTTTAAATTATGAGTAGCTTGCAAAACTAGAGAAAGTAGTTTGCTCAACCCTAATCAGGGGTGCGTTTCCCGAGCAACAACTTCTTAACTACCATAGTAAGATGCATTGTTGAGGAAACCACTGTTTCCCGAAACCGTATTGTCGCAAATTTTACGTTCAACCAAGTTGGTTGACTGATGTCAAGAAGGTGGTGGAGTTCTAGTAACCGGTTTCTGAGATCTTTTCTTTTTCAGATTTTTTTGCTATAAATTGTGGACATCTGAGGACTAATTCTCATTTTTCTGTTATTTTGCTTTATTTCGACATTCAATCGGTCTCGTTCTTACGTACTAGAGCACGTGCATATGTGAACTCTTAAAAAACGGCCCCTTAAATCTTATGACAAACTAAAAGACATAAATGAAATTAATTCGAAATAAAACATATAATGAGTGTCACCTTGCTTGTTTTGCTCAACATAAGGATTTCTTAAGTTCACATGTCACAAGAAACTATGCTTTCAACCACAGCTCGAGACGTTTGACAGACCCTTGTGAAGCTGTTTGCAAACGTTCAGTGGAGCTATGGTTTTGGGAAACACCAACTCAGGGTTCAATTATGCTGGTTAGGGCTGCAAAAAAAATATTCACCCGACTATCGCCATTTTTTTATTTATTTTTTTTACATTTTTAACATCAAAGTCTTTTTTATTTCAGAATCGAATATTATATCAGAATATTAATTCATATTATAAATTGCTTTATAACCCCTAAGAAAATCCAGTCACAATTGTGTCACTGCATTTAGCCCAATGCATATAACTGAGATGAAATATTTGCATAAAAAGCATCAGCTTTATCAATACAATTTCCATATTATGAAGTAATAACGCAATTAGAACAGTCGCTAAAAGAGACGTTCAGGCAATTTATGAAGGTACAGTCAATCTGTTACAGCACAAGACAGCAACACAATGACAGGCAGGCGTGTATATGATGAATGAGTGCTTGAGTAATCTCCTGCTATCATGCATCACCCTGACAGCTCCACCACCCACAATCCACTCATACATTATTTCCTCTGAGACGTCACATCACTTCCTGCTAACACCTCTCTCAGCTATAGAGGGTGTCAGAAAGCACACACAGTGTATTTTTCTGTCTCACATTTGCTTTTGCTCACACTTATTGGTTAGGTTCAGGGTAGGGTTTAATGTACATTTCATTTCTTAAGTGTCACAATAAAATGATGGTGCACGTTAAACTGTCTTGAAGAAAATTTAACTCATTTTTATGAGAGAGGTAACCTGCAGAGGGATCAAAGAAGTATATGTGGACTCTCCCAAAGATGTGGTCATGGGCCTAGACAAAGAGTTTGTATACTGAAGTGCATGGAGTATTTCAGAAACTGAATGAACATAAGTCTGTCGCCAACAGAACAAATGGAAGAGTGAATGAACGTTGCTTTGATGCAGCTTGTTTGTGTCTCTGTACAGACTTCAGAAGCATCCCAGCGTCGGAAACACGTGGATGGTTTATTTTAATGCCGCCATTTACAACTCCTACTGAATCAAAACAACAAGCTTATGGCGTTCGCACCATAACTACCAGAATTAAGAGATGGCAACCCATGACGTTCTAACCGGAGCTGCTCAGTCAGACTCAGAATTATGCGCATCCATGTCAATAGTATCAACACTGATATTAATCTGCAGCAGTCAGGTACAAGCTCTCTAAGTTGTTTACTTTCATTATTATTGTACTGTCATGTGCTTTGAGACATGAGACATCAACGGCATCTCTTCTGATAATTTGCCGAGAGCAGCTGTGTGTGTGCACACTCATGTGTTTTGGAGGAGGCGTGGCTTTGGACAGCGACTTGCAGGGAGGATGGGATCATATGCTTTCAGTGCTAGCAGGCTAACATTAAGGACAATTTTCATTTTTTAGGTTTTTCTGAATTTATTAAATGTAAGCATATTGTCAAATTCTCACATTTAATCATTAAATTCTATTAAAATAATAAGACACTATAAGCCATTACCAACTGAATGAAGTATCAAAAACTACCAATAGGTGGCGACAAGTCAGCCCCATCAAAAAATGTCCACTTCATGTGAACTTACGGTCTTGTGGACTAATGTCCGTTAGGTAGTCCCATTCGTCAATTGACCCTGCACAAACAGTTTGATTGACAATCAAAACCCTTAATCTACCATTTTGTCTGACAAAGTAGTCAGTGGAGTTAGTAAATTTACATTGGTGAACTTGAACTTGAAAAATTGAGTGTACTTTCTGCGCTTGAAACAACATTCCTTCTGATGTCCATTAATGTTTATTTGATACTATAAATGAACCAGTATGAAAAGATGGTTGTTTCAAGAACAGATTGAAGGAGCTACAGCGATCTCTCACAACACATTATAGAGCCACTATACGGTATTTATTGTTTAAACTTCTTTCAAAAATTACGATAAATTAAATATGAAACTGTTTCATAAGTCTGTTGAGGCAGTGTCAGTGTCCTCTTTGCTCCTCAATGTATTTTTCACTGCATGAGAACATGATGTGTGGCATGAGAGCGCATGGCATGTCGGACAAAGCAACAGTAACTTCGTCTTTGTGAAGGGTCAATTTAGCTTTCAGAAGGGTCCTCGCAAAACCCCTCTGTGGTAGCTATGCGCCATTGAGTGAGTCATTGAGTCATTCATTCAACTGATTGATTCAAATGGCTGATTCATTTAGAAATGAAGCAAGTGACTGTCTTTATGAATGGATAATTGAATCATTGATTTGCTCAAAAATGCTGATTTATTCAATAATTATGATTTTACTGACGTAGATGATATAGTATGGGATCTACCCTAATGACAAAGGCTGCTGGGTCAATTCAACCAAACCAACAAAAGGTCAGCTGTCAGCTCCATCATCAGGACAGTTCACTAAGAAAACCAGCAAGTCTGCTATTCACTATACTTTTACAGTAACGGAAATATCATTACTGTGTAGAATTCTGTATTTGGTTTCATCCTCATTTCATTACCCTGTATCTTTCACTGTCCTCCTCTTTCCTCAACCCAACTGAAGAATTCTTCTCTACATTATGGTGGAAGATATGATTGCCATCCTCATGAGAATGTCATCCTCCATCATATCATAAACAAGGCTTGCTATATGACAATATTATTACCGCAGATATATTCACTGTGATACTGAAAATGCATGGCCAAATGTTGATTACAGGCCGGATTTAATTTAAAAATAAATAAATAAACAGCTATGATCTTTAAATTGATCAAACCAGTTAATCTACTTTGATATAAATCTATAGATGCACCAAATGATTCATTGACTAACCAGAATGGAATTAAATTATAGACAAATGTATTAAACTGAGAAAAAAGAGATGCAAATTAAAGGTTTGATAGCATTATGAAATGCATTTACTGTGAATAAAAAGTTTATATTGATGAAACAATATGTGCAATGAAACTTTGTGATTCATTTTCCAGATTTTCCTGAGTTGTGATTTATTTTTTAATCATCTGAAACGTGCTGTAACTTATATTCTGAAGTGACTTATATAATGAGCTCAACGTCAAGCACTCAAAATAGAATATGCATGCACGCACACATACAGTCAGTATATGTACAAAAAACAAACCAATTCTAGCATAGGTGCCACTGATGTTGCAGAAACCACAAAATTTTTGTTCAGGCCGTCATAAAAATAAATTATGGACACATGCAAAAACAAGTACTGATTGATAACGATTATGTTGTAGTCAATGTATTTTTTTGTCCTGTGATGTTTTTGCATAGTAAAATAAACCTGTAGCTGTAGTGTTTTGTTCTTCCCTCATATTTAAAATATTTTCCTCATATTTTGCTGGTTTAATCAAACTTGTAGATATGGTTAGAAAGCATGCTCGCTGTGTCACAATGCCAGTCTGTCAGTCAAGAAAGCAATGACGTCGTCTGATGGCAGATAAAATATGGTAAACACGGAAGCTCAAACGTGCATGACACCCTAGAGCAGACCTCATTGGTTCTCGAATGTCAGCACATTTGAGCTTTGTTTCCTTGTTGGCAAACCACTTAAATGTTCATTCCTTCACCTACTGCACAATACCTGCATGACAGCTGATGTAAAAAATAAAAGATCGGGATTAGGATAGCCAATACCGATCAGTTAAAAAATGCTTATTCGGCCCCCCATACTGATCTTTGAGATAGGCTTAGGACATCTCTATTGCATCCCTAATGGTCGAGAAATTATGATCATATAACCCCAATTCTATCATTTCTGCACCTATTAAGTTCTGTATCAATTACAAACTATTGCTACTGACCTATAAGTCACAAAACTTTGGATTCTTGGTAGTACCTAGAATATCTAAAGCCTAAAGTCTAAAGGTTCACACTATACGATTTTGGCTACAATTTGGCTGTCTGAGACAAATGTTGAGAATCCTAAAAGATTCCTTTGATCCTAGGCCTAAATCTAATGTCTTTGTTCGCCAACAACTGATCAATGACCGTTGCAATACAATTTTACCTTCAACAAAATTTTGGCAGTGTCAGAAGATTTGACCACCACTTGCTCCACACACATCATCTTCGTTTTTTGTTTTTTTTTCCCAAGAGAAGCCATGATCAAAATTAACGATAAAGATTGTTTTTTTTCATTGCCACCATTTCAATCCCACATGTAATGCAGCTCAGTCACTGAATATAAACAGATTGATGATATCATCTTGCATGCATCTGTTTTTGATTGTCTTGACATGAACGACAACTGAAATCTTACAGTGTGAAATGGCTTAAAGGTTTAGTTCATCCAAAAATGAAAATTATCCCATAATTTACTCACCCTCAAGCCATCCTAGTTGTAACTTTCCGTCAAAGACGGAAAATGTCAGACAAGCCAAGCGCTCTCACGCCACACATCATTTTCTCACGCAGTGAAAAATACATTGCGGAGCAAAGAAGACACTGACAACTCGTCAACAGATTATGAAACAGTTTCATATTTAATATATCATAATTTTTGAAAGAGGTTTAAACAATAAATACCGTATAGTGGCTTTTTAATGTGTCGTGATAGATCGTGAACCGATCATCTCTTCATACTAGTTCATTTATAGTATCAAATAAACATGAATGAACATCAGAAGGAATGTTGTTTCAAGCGCAGAAAGTACACACAATTTTTCAAGTTCAAGTTCACCAACGTAAATTTACTAACTCCCCTGAATGCTTTGTCAGACAAAATGGCGGATTCGGGATTATGATTGGTTAGATCGCTTGTCAATCAAACCACCTGCGAAGGGTCAATTGGAGTTATTAAAAAATATTCTGGCTTTTCCAAGCTTTAAATTGGGAGTGAATAGTAACAGATATTTTGAAGCCCAAAAAAGCACATCCATCATAAAAGTAATCCATACGGCTCCAGTGGGTTAATAAAGGCCTTCAGAAGCAAAGCGATGCGTTTTTGTAAGAAAAATATCCATATTTATAACTTAAGAATCACTGGCTTCCATATCACCTGTCAACACTCCCGTTTTGTTATTTCTCCCAGGAAATTTGTATGGGGCCAAACCTCCTTATATGAATAATTACCGGTACATCAATATATTATTCCAAGGTTGTCCAGTTGCCAGATCTTGTATGAAATGCATTCTACTCACATAATCAATACATCATACAAATTTCAACCCATTTGTGACCTCAACCTAGCAACCTACAACTCAGTTGCGTAGTTGATATCTGCACAGGTAGTAGACGCGGGGAGTTGAATCAAGCATCACTGGTAGAAATGGGAGGAGAAGACACGGTGATGCTCCGGTGAAAAAAACAAACCAAATATACATGTAAATTTAACAACAGATAGACAGAAGATTATTTAATTTCATATCTCGAAGCCATATCGACAATGCCTACGCCTTTTGCAAAATGTGTCACACTGATTTTAATATCGGACACAATGGAAATAATGACGTCACTCAGCACATTAAATTAGAACGGCACAATCGCGCAGATTGGAAGCACATTTAAACTTTCAATGTAATGTTAATGTGCAATGATAAATACATGAAATACATTTATTTTTGTTACATGTTCACAGTTATATGGACCAGAGTTTTAAGCAGTGTTGCTTTGCAGTGTTTCTGTTTATGCAATAAAATTTGTAATAATTTTGGTACCCAAATGTTGACAGGTATGGCTTCCATACGCGAGTCGATTCTGGCAGAAGAGTGAACTTTGACCTGACGCATAATGTATTGACGAAAACGGAAGCGCAGAGGATAGAGCAAAACAAAACAATGGTCACGAATTAGAAGTCTAAAACATGAATGTGTAAAGAGAAATGTCAGAGGAGCTTGAGTTTGCTGCCCAGCCCTATTTGTTTGAACTACGAGAGGCGTCAACTCTCACCTAAGCTTACGCTAGCCTTCATCCTACGTCACATGATTCTAAGTTGTAAACAAGATCAAGTCAAGTTACCTTTATTTTTATAGCACTTTGTACAATACAGATTGTTTCAAAGCAGCTTTTCAGTGATAAACAGGAAAATAATGATTCCAATGATGCAAATAGAGTTCAATTCTGCTGTAAAGCAGCTCTAAAAAGACAATAGTGTCATTGTTCAGCAGAAGTCAGTTCAGTGTTGATTTAGTTCTGTTCAACAACACAGATTGTGGATATAATTCAGAATATTTCATCCAGTTTCTTCTGCTGTTCCCTTTTTATCTCTCAAAATGGATACCATTTTAAAACGTGTAAATTAGTATAATCAAGTTAATAAATGCATATAAAATATAAAAAATGTATTGCATATAGGTGTGTGACGAGCAGGGCGGGCGAGAGCCGTGAGGGAACGGCACAAGGCCAGTGACGCGAGTGATAATGAGCTTCAGCTGCTCGGCACACCGGTCTCGTATCTCTCACGAAGGAGCTCCGGAAGCATAAAAGAGGAGCGACTACAGTGAAGGACGAGAGAGGACCAGGCCTGGACTTTATGTTGTGTTTTATTTTGTTTGTGTGGGCGGCAGTCGCCGTGAGGAACTGCCGCCATTTTACTTTGGTTTTTTTGTTTATTTATTTGATTAACGTTCGCCGGTTCCCGCCTCCTTCTTCCCGTACTTAAGAACTGTGTTACAAGGTGTAAGCGAAATAAGCTGAAAGTAATTATTAATTAGTTTATTTATAGAAAATTCTAAATGAGTCACTTATTTTACGACCGAGCAACTGAATCGTCCAGCGTTCACTTGCATGAGCCGTAACTATAAGTGACTCGTTTAGAATTTCGTATAAATAAACTAATTAATAATTACTTTGAGCTTAATCCGCTTACATAATGGTGGAGAATGCGGGCGGTTTAATCTAAATTTTAAGCATATACCAAGCATTTATCTTTTCTATTGTGCAGATTAATCAGAACCGCTCGGTCTGTGTGTGTGACGTATGCAGCGCGGCCCGTTTGAATGAGTGCCTGAATAACTAAGAGAGAGAGCTGTAACCCGAATCTGCTTCCGTCTTTAAACTTCAGTCTGCTGTAAATTAATTTAAGATCTGAGATCTCACACTATATGATAAGGTAAGAATTGAGAGTGTTCCTCAATCTCTAGACCAGTGCTTCCCAAACTGTGGGCCGCGGCCCCCCGGTGGGCCGTAGCAGTATTGCAGGGGGGCCGTAGCTAGTCCAAATCAATATATTAAAATAATTCAAATATTCCAATTGTTCTAAAGTTAGATTTTTTTTTTGAAAGTATGTAAGGTTAGTGTTATGGATTTAAATATATTTGTAAAGAATGTTTACATCATAGTTCTCATAATTCACATGAAATTCTTACAAACTTGTTAATAAATGTATTTGTAAATGTTGCAAATGTCGGTATATATTTTTTAGCGGCGGGGTCATGGAGCTTTTGCAATGTTTTTGGGGGGCTGCAAGGGAAATATTATTTTCTTATGTGTGTTCAATCAATGCTATGGCTCATACATGATTAATTTTGTTAATGTTATATGAGTTATACGGATTTCCATATATGATCTTTTCATAATCTTTGAAGCATGGGAAAAATGAAATTTGATTGTTGATATATAGATATGTGTGCAACTATATATAGAAATGTATGTATGTATATATGTTTCTATATGCAACACATATAGAAAACAGATTTTTGTTTTTTGATGTTTATGATGTTTTCAAAAGAGTGTTGATGGTTTAAGAATGTGAGGAGATGAATCGAAGGTTAAAGAAAGTTTGCTGAAGATTTTTACCCATTGGAGGTTAACCCACATATGTAGGGGTCAGATCCTGATCGGTCAGCACGAAGGGATGTGTTATCTGTTAGTTTTATGGCTAAGTAAATGGATTACCATTTACCTTATACATGGCCGTACCCCTCTTAAGTTTGGGAAGCTCTGTTCTAGACTGCCTTGTGTCTGCGTGTTCCAGAGTCACTTGAGTCACACATATATTTATATGTGTGTGTGCGTGTGTGTGTGTGTGTGTGTATATATCAGTCAGAAACCTGAATGATATTAAACTGCAGTAATTAAAAAAATACCTCTGTGTAAAGACGAATATTCTCCTCGCAGCGCGGTAAGTTGAGCGTGTTCCTTGATCTATTTATAGTTATATTGACTGCCAGTGCGTGTTCCACTCCGTGTCCGAGTTTGACAATTGAGCGTGTTCCTCGATCTGTCTCTAAAGGCCTTATATTTATTTATTTATAGTTATACTGATTATCAGTGCGTGTTCCGCTGTATTCAGTGTACTATTTCCTCACGTTGTTTAGACAAGTAACGATATGCCTGCCTGTTCGCGAGAGCTTGTGTAACAGTGCGTGTGTCCGAGTTTGATTTGAATGCGAAGTGATTTAAAATATCGATCAAGCAAAGTTTTGAAACTGTGAACCAACAGTGAAGAAACTCTGTTGTGTTTTGCTTGCCTAAAGGAACTTGCACATAGAGACGATCCGCCGAGATCGCTATTGTTCCATCTATTACAGCTCAAAGCTGTCCCTTAAAGTTTAAGCCCCACGTGGTAAAACATCTAGGTTACGAGTGGTGTCTCTTATTTGTACAGTGTTGAAATGCGCCGACATTTCACATAATAGGCTCGACTGTACACGCATGTATCTGTTATTTGTTCAGTGTTGAAACGCACCAACATTTAATGTAACATGTCTTACTGTAAGTAAACTCCTTGCAATTCACGTGACCGCCACTATCGTTGTTTGGTCGCCATAGTTACGATCGTGGCACGGAAGTCTTAACCAACACTTCCGAGTGAACTGCGCATGCACAGTGTATTGACGTCATTTGTAAACAAAGCCTACGTGTTGCTAAGCTAACCGAAGCAGTTTGTTTACATTGAAGTTCGTATGCTAAAGCCCTTAGCCCCAAAGCTAAGCTATTTAACATCATTCATTGGTGAATACAGTGTCTGTTTGAGCAACTATAAAGTGATTTAACCATTTAAACACTTCAACTTTATGTACACCTGTTGGTCTTTTCCACATACTTTTCTCACTTGTTACTACACCTTTATTTTACGTGAAAGGGAAAATATTGCTTTACAATTATTAATTGTCAAATTTGAATTTAATAAATCGATTTCTAAATTTATTTCATTTATTTCAAATTTCATAATTTTCATAATTTGTAAAATTTCTACTCCAGAACTAATCACTTAGATGTATGAATAAGCCTTGAACTTTAAAGTTTAAGTAACTTATTTCACCAAAGTTTTCCTTTTAACTAAAATGGTTTGAGACTCACACTTGCTCATTATTTTATTGCATTGTATCTTCCTTTTCCCTTTCTTGGTTATACACTTAGCCACTCTTGTTTATTAATTTACCTCTTTATTTAATCTCCCTTTTCTTATTTAATCCATTTACCTTTCTTCGGTTCTCTTGCCTTTTCCCTTGCTCCGTGTATCCTAGCGACACACTTTTGAGCCTCAATAGGAGATATCTCACTACGGATATCAAAAATCAGAGTCTATTCTCTTTTACTAAAATTTTATCTTTGTGTTTAGTTGTTGATCAACTACCAATTCTATACTCGTAGCTAGGCATAAAGGCTTCAAAGCCATTTGTGGGTCCAGCCTCCTTCCTTTCCTTCCCTTTTCTCACATCTTTCCTGTCTATCCTCCTTTGTTCCATCTTCTTCACATTATAGGGACCAAACTTGGAAGAACCATCAATCAATTCTGAAAGAAAGAGAAACATAGCGTTTCCAAAGTAACAAATCATTAGGTATTTTGACTTTAATCATACCCTTTTGTGTTCTCCATACTCTCCCTGCACTTGTAAACGCAATTTAAAATTTTGCATTTCCTCCAAGAACAGAGACAAGTGTTGAGCAACCGTCTCCATCACAGCATCCCTGGTAAGCGGTTCAACTGAAGGTGTGTAGTATCAATCCTGTCAAACTAAGAAAAGAGGTATCAGCATTATTATTGTATTATTGTCCTTTCAATCATAAACAATAATATCGCTTGCCTTTTTGAAAACAGCTTTTCATTAATCGAAAATATTTATTGGAAAAAATATTTCTCTAAATTAGAAAAGTTTCTTTCCTGTGAAATACGTTTAATCTTTTCTCTCTTTCCCCTTTACTCAGCTGAGTGATAAAGTCCTCACCTCATGAGTTGAACAGCTTTTCATTGACAGAAAATATTTATAGAAAATATTTCTTCTATTGAAACTTGTTTTAACTTTTTCCCTCTTTTTCCCTAACTCAGATGAAGTCTTCTCATCACTAGCCTACCTGTCTACACTGAGACCAACACATAGTCATCACACTGGTGTACATTCACTGAAACGACACTTAGCTGTTTACCACATTTAGGCTTACACCCCACACAGATCTGTGTCAGTCTCTTTTCCCCGGTGTGCCACACAAAAAGGTGTCGTCATGTCACAGACGACAAACCCCACTGCCCCAGACATGGACGCCTGGCTCATAGGCATTACAGACTGCCTCATGCCAAAGTCAATTGAACTGTTATTACTTTTAATAATCATCATAATTCTGAGAAGACTCCTGACACATGATTCAAACCACAACCACATGGAGCTAGCCAAGATCACCAACTGCTTAAGCAATACCTTCACAGCCCAGCTGAAACTAAGCGACAAGTACATCACCCACCTTCAAGAGGAGTTGACACGTGCCAAGAGCCACATAGAGAAGCTGGAAGTGAAAGTCCAGGGTGACTTCAAGCGTCAGACCACTGAGTTCCTGAGAGAGCTGATACACATGCAACGCTGCACAGACCAGCTCAAAGTGAAAGCTCAAGACAAACTCAAAGTGCCAGACGAAGCGGAGCAAGAAACAAAGAAACAAGTTGACAAGCTCCAAGAAGCCCTTGCAGTCACTGAACGTGACAAACAAGAATTGAAGACTGTCCAAATGCACCTGGTAAACCAACTCGAGTCTGTTGAACATCAACTAGAGAAAGCCAAATCTGAAATTGAAGACAAGAACTCTAAAATTGATGCTCTGGAAGACCATCTTGAAAGGTACAACACTGAAATGGACCATCTGACCCGACAGCAAGACGATGCCAATGACAAGAGATGAACTCAAGCATGTTCATGAACAGAAACCAGAGCCAAGAAGGGAGAGACTTCCCTCAGCATCAACACTGCTGAGCAGAACAGAGTCCTCCATCCCAGAACTGCCATACAATGGAAGAAGTGAATGGCCACAACTAAAAACATCATCGGCCTTCACTACAGAACTCTTCCCTTTCAAGCAAAGAAGAGATCCAAGCAGACCCCAAAGCTGCACATGGGATGACCTTTAAAGACCTTGACAAGCTGGCTAAGAACATCACTCATTTCAACCCGAACTCCACGAAGGGCCACAACGTCCAGACCTACCTCCGAGATATCGACTTCCACCTAGAGGTGAGACCTCATGTGACTGACAGGGACAGGTTATACCTCCTCAGATCCACATCCAGCCCAGAGGTACGAAGCTTCCTAGCTTCCTCCGACAGCATGTTCACATTAAGCACACCTACCAGCTCTTACGTGAAACACTGATCAAAGAATTCACAGGCCCAGAGTCTGAGCATGGACTGTTAATCGCCTTGGAAACCAAACAAAGTTGACAAGAGACTCCCCAAGCTTACTACAACCGTTTCTGACAAGCTTACCTTGGTGCACATAATGAACCTGAACTTGAAGAGGATGTGAACTTCAAAACCCTCTTCCTGAGAAACCTGCACCCCGGGTTGAGTCATCATCTTGGCGTCATGGTCTGCCCAAGCACCATGACAATTCAACAGCTACGTGACCTGACACACAAGGCCTACATCAAACAAAATATGGCCTCAAAGAAAGGTTCTAAAACATCCACAGTTTTGAACCCTATCAACCAAAACCCAGGCCGTGCACTGCAAGACACCCAGTGGCACGACAACACCACAGTTCCCCATAAGGTGTACAGAGAACGTGACTCCCATGCTGATGACAGCTACCACACCACCCGCTGGGAAAAGTCATGGGACCAGCACACTTCTCAAGAAACCCTCAAGAAGGAAACGACTGGGAACCTGACTGGACATCCAAAATCCATCAGCCATCACATTCAAATGCATCCAATGTGGGTAATCGACCCTGGAACCCACCTCAGCACCGCTCAGTTGAGAACTGCTTTGAGTATGGCCGAGAACAAGAGTTTTACCTCAGAAGACATGGAGCGACTAATGAGGCAAATGAAAGAGTACATTGACGACAACATAAATAGGGATGACCACAACGATGAGTCATCTTCATTATGACTAGAAATGGCACGGAAGGTCAGTGATCATCTAACACACCTTCCTAATGGAGATGACAACCACCTGTCCTACAACAACACAGAACCAAGGTGTCTCTCACAGCCAACCACCGTTGAAAACCCAGGGGTATCAGAAAACACAGTTCTGGTTACCCATCACTCATCAAGAAACCACCAAACGAGCTCCCAACTCAAGATCCATGCGTCTGCAACAGTAAACATCGAAGGTCAGACAGTCTGTCACAACCAGAAGGCATCACAAGAGGAATGCAACGTAGAAGACCATGTTTTGCAGCACAGCTCAACGCAGCCATGTCAAACTACCTCCCACTTTCTGCCAAAGAACTTCCTGCCTTACTGGACTGACTCCCATCAGATTATGGACGATCCCTTGTCCTAAATCAAAGGATGCAAAGAGCCAATCTTCATCTAAGCCCTCAAGAAAAGGGGGGAGCAAAACAGACTGAAACAGATCTGACCACACTTACATACACTACATCACCAACATACTCGCTTACATACCGAAGTTAACCACATCTACCCTGGAAAACATTCAGCAAACATGTTCTTCCTACAGGTAGAAACTAGCTCAACATCGAATTAGCTGCACTCACTGTAAGAAACGCTTAACTATCCACACAACAATTAGAACACCTCTCGTTATTACAAATTATGATACATGACACCTTAACTGTGCAACAGAAGCGTTAGCCATACCAGGAAACACTCAACTGCTTTGTTTTGTTTTACCTCTTCCTTCCTTTCCTTCTTCTTTGTATAAGGTAGAATGCCTGTCTACCCCATTAGGGTCAAGGTCACGATATTAGGATTGACACACCACTCCTAATGTCCGTAAACCACCTTAAAATTTAAAGTGAGCCAGAGAGCCATGCATGATGGGTCACATAATTTTTACCACAAATGATGTCATCAGAAAATGAAGGGTAAAATGGTCTCAACCTAGAACAATGTAGAAGAGAAGAAAACAAATCAAACTAAAATGTAATCACATAATTTGATCAAAACATCAACATACCGAGACAATGTAGAATAACATTCCCAAAATTGAAACTTGAACTGTTAGTACTCAGATAATCTAATGCCTTGCACCAGTACAGTGGCCAATCATGGAGGTGTCGCATTGTTGTTTGCCGTATATGTGTCTGCTTCTTCTGCCTGTGTTTCTCCAGCGTTTGCCGATGTCTTCATCTCAACACATCGTCTAACGAAGGGGGGGATGTAGGAATTGAGGACGAACCAGACAAACGAATCTTCCAAATGATTCATTCAAACATAATTCCATAAACTCATCTCAGCCCAAATCATCACAGGACCCAAGATCAATGAATGTATTCGTGGCTCCAGTCCATCTGAAAACCCCCCAGGCTAAGTACCTTATGCCCAGCTGACGTGAAAGACCAAATGTTTAAAAGACAATGCAACTGGAGCCACAAAAAGATAACACCAGAGTGTTTGATCCCCAAAGAAAGAGATAAAACAGGCCACCTTGCGTGACCCCTGAGTGACACAGAATTAAAATCCACAGAAAACCCTACAGAGATTCCTTTATATATGAACTGCATTTAATGGTTCCAAAACCATTCTAAACGGACTTGTAATCAAACAGCGCTCGACTGCATAATTCCATGTCAAGTTCTTTTTTTATTATTATTATTATTTTAATTTACAGCTTAGCAGAAGTTGTCTCATAGAATAAGATCAGAATGAATTAGTTTAAGTCGAGACAAAGACCAAGAAACAGACGATGAAGACCAGACGATGAAGGGCAGCCACGCAGTTTCATTCAAGCCATCCAACTGACTTTCGTCTCACTCGCTTTCCTTTCTTTTACTTTAATTTTCTTTCTTTCCGTCGAGAGTCTCGTGTTCTAAGTTAAGTTTTGTCGCAAAGTTAAACAACTCTACAATCTTTGCCGCCTCAACTTCAAACTTCTGCCACGAGGGAACCTCCATTCATCTGCCATCACACTTGAACGTGACTGGCATTCCTACTGCATCAATCCGAACGAAAAGACCTTCAGCGAATCAACGAACCCGGGGAACCCCTTTCTCCAAGCCAAAGGACGCCAACAAGGAATCCCCATTTAAAGACAGACTACAAGCGCAAGTACCTCCAGATTCTATAGCTGAACTGGTGCATTTATTTAAAATATAATAACCCCGCCTAAGCAGCGATAAAAGGATTAAATTAATGATTGATGGTTTGTTCAGATCAGGTCTCATGAAATGCATATGTTGCTAGAAACTTTCATCATTTCACTCTCTTAAATTCATTCTTTCCTCTCTTCCTTCTTCTCTGCAACTCGTATGAATGTTTGTGCGTGTGTGTGTTTGTGTTAGATATTGGTTTATGTGTTAGTATAGTCAATAAAGTGTCATTCATATTTTAAAGAGAAGTGTATTGTGTTACGTGCTTTTAATTTAATGTCTTAAACTGCCGATCTATGTTACCTTGCTAAAGGGTGTTTTTAAGACAGTTGAAGTCGCTACAGAGCTTATAGCTTCGGCCCGTGCAAGTGAACGCTGGACGATTCAGTTGCTCGGCCGTAAAATAAGTGACTCATTTAGAATTTCCTATAAATAAACTAATTAACAATTACTTTGAGCTTAATTCGCTTACATAGGGGTGTGCGATTTATCGCAATTGATGTTTTAATGGTGTGCCAAATCATATTATCAAGTATTTAAGTCATTTTTAGAAACCAATCAAAATGCTGCATGAAGTGTTCACAAATTCACTGAGTGATGTAGTGAAGTATAAATACTATCGCGTGCACGTATTCAGAGTGTGGTGTTTAACAGAAGTTAAAATGAGTGAAGAAACTGCGAAGAAGCTGTGGCTTCTTACACAGAATAAGGGAGTCGTGTGTTTATTAGTCATGTTCAATAAATCAAAGCATTTCAATCTTGTTTATTCAGCTACAGCGATATGACGCATTATCTCCTTCTGCTGCAGGGCGTATTTTGAGTTTCTGCGCAAGAGCACCCTCTGGCGTTCAGATGGAGAAACATTTACTACTGATCACAGAGCCGTACAGCTCTGACAAGCTGCGCATTAAATAATCGCTGCCTTTGCCAAATTTAAACGCGATAAATGTGCAGCCCTAATATGAGGATTATGAAAATCTTCAGGAGTCAGCTGAAGACGGCGCTTCTGCCGCAGACAGAGCAAAATCAAAAACACACGCAACAAACATGGCCGAATTGTTCAGCAAGAAAGTTCCTTAGGACAGAAAAAGCAACGGATGGAAAGATATAATAAACGCTGTCACCAATTACATTAAACATATTCGAATGATGCAAAATATCATTTGATTATTGTTATCAGAAAAATCTTAGAAAATATCGAGGTGTCATTTTTTGTCAATATCGCACACCCTAATTGCATACCAGAATAATTGCCCTTACGAAAGTTTTTTTTCATTTTATTTTTCTTTTCCTTTTTTTTTTTCTGAACAGTCACTGTATAGAGGAGTGGTGACATAATATTATTCTTGCATTTACAGTTTCCAGCATTTCAGTAACAAAAGTGTCCACATTTAAAAAGAGTGCACAACAGTTACGTACAGTGCTTGGCAGTAGTCAAATAGGCTTTAAAAAATAACATTTGGTAAACTCAGAGATGTGTATTTGGACAGCAAATTACCACATGGTCCTGGTGTTTGTCAAAAAACAGAAGGTAATTCGGCCAGGAATTTTCATGCAGGTATTGGGAGAAAAAAACTGACATTCTGGATTCGGACAGCGATAAAATCACCAACTAGCACCTGAAAATAGTGAAATTACCTTATGTTCCGATAGGGACAGCCAATCATATCTTCACTGATGCTTTTTGAAAATTGGTTACTCTCACTTAATTACATGTGTCTGACTTTTCTGACTTTTTCAGACTTTTCACTTTCACAACGACGATCCTATTTTCATTAATATGTTTTGCGAATCACTGATTCTCACTTAGAACAAAACAAACCAACATTTGAATCTCTTAACAGAACACTTCCAACCAATATTTAAATCTCTTAAATACCTTTGAATGCTCACATGTATGAGTCACTGCGGCACTAATATATGTGCTAGACAACGGTATAAAAAACAGATCTAAATCTGAAAGATGGCTCGTACCGTCATTATATATCCTCAGTATCACCCAGCCCACAATCTGGCTCCATGGTAAAGCAATAAGGCATTTTAGACACAACAGTATGACTAAAGCTTCTTTGAAATGATGTGTGAAAAGCGCTATACAAATAAATTTAACTTGACTTGACTTGACAATCATGCTTGATTTGTACTTGTGTTTAGTACGCTTCAGGCCTTTTCACACCAACACTTTTTTTTTACCACATAAGAGACGTTACAGACAGTGGTTCTCCTGTGCCAGAGTGTGCATATCCTACAAATCAATAATTTCACCAGCTAAATATTTTTTTCAAGTACCATGTTACTGTTTCTGTCAATCCCCTTCTCTTGCTTGTGATTAATGTCTGTAAATTACCATCATGACAGAGATTAAACATAGTTCAAATATCAAGACTTTTTAGTCTTAAGCATCTTTCATGATTTAATGCTTATTTAAACTCTTCAGCATTTTGAAATGCTATTTTCTAACATTTGGTCCAAGACAGGCTGAAGCTCCAAATATTGACTGAGAACAAAGAGATTGAGAGCCACATACATGTTGTATGTCAGCATGTCCAATGTGATTACTTTGCAATTTATATAGCATATCAACCAAACTTGCGTGATCAATAAAACCATAAGATTACCTATACATATATATATATATATATATATATATATATATATATATATATGATACTTTATTGATGCAATTATTAATTACCAAAAAAACGGATTACTATAAATCATCAAAATAATCGGTCGATTACTCGATTAACAAAATAATCGATAGTAACATCCTCATTTTTTAGCACTATTATATGTAATACATGTGTTTTGCTAATAAAAAGTCACATTTACATTCTAAATTGTTTAATACAATGCTTAGTGAATTTATATAGAAAACTGCCTTTTCAAAGATTTCACTCAAGATTTCCAGTGTTTGTATTAAATTTGGCATGCATTGTCAGAAAAAAATGCAAAAATCGTAGCTTGTCACTGGGGTAGTACCCTCAAAGGTACACCTTTGTACCCCTAAAAGTTTCATAACGGTACCTTAGGGTTCCCTTTAAGGGATAGTTCAGCCAAAAATGAGTCTATCATAATTTCTCCTGTCATTCCAAACCTCTTTTTTCTACAGATATTTTGGGAAAAGTTTATGTGTTTTTGTTTTATATCCTACAATGGAACTCAAATAAAATGGTAACAAGAACTGTTTGGTTTTGGTTTATCCTTTAAGGTACTAATAATATGCATCCAATAGTGGTAGATAATAAACAGTAATGTGCCCCAGTAACAATTGTATAATATATAATGTAAAATAATATTTTCATGGATTAAGCAATGAGAAAAGACTCCAACGTTTGATCAACCATATGTGTGAAATAACACTAAGCGTGGGGTGTTAAGTTTTGTGTAAGTTTCTAAAATTAGGGCACAGCTCTTAGACATGGACATATATGTTTCCTTGGCAACATAATAACACCAGCTTTACTTACAATATGCAAGAAAAAAAAATGCCTAGCCAGACAGATAACCACCAGAAATCTTCAAAGCTCCAACTCTGGACAATGCACACCGAAAATGTTTACTGAAACAGTGAACCAATGAGCAGACAACATCAACCTCTCCTAGAAACTATTGTCTTCCATGAACAGAAGAGTTCAGTGATGTAATCTGCTGTTAGACTGTTACACTATACACCCTCTCAACAAACATTATACTATGTCTAGTGCTAAGAAGGCTATGGCATGAGGTGGAAAAATGTACAGATAGATAGATAGATAGATAGATAGATAGATAGATAGATAGATAGATAGATAGATAGATAGATAGATAGATAGATAGATAGATAGATAGATAGATAGATAGATAGATAGATAGATAGATGGATGGACAGAGAGAGAGAGAGAGAGATAGATAGATAGATAGATAGATAGATAGATAGATAGATAGATAGATAGATAGATAGATAGATAGATAGATGGACAGAGAGAGAGAGAGAGAGAGAGAGAGAGATAGATAGATAGATAGATAGATAGATAGATAGATAGATAGATAGATAGATAGATAGATAGAGATCTTTTGTTGTTCTGGCTCATGTGCAAAGGTCAATTCATGTTCACTAGGCCACATATAACGAAGATGCTCAAAGACCAGATCTGCATCAAACACCTGTCTTTCTCCGTTTATTCTCCTTCTCAGTTAAATACAGTGTGCTTTGCATTGTCATGTGATTCATTTGCCTCTGATTTCTCTGCAATGTCCACTTATGGAAGGAGGCCCAGATGATAATAAAACTACGGCACTGCACTGCCAGGATTTATGCAGCTGTTCATCTAAACTGCTCAACGAAAATTACAAACTTATCAACAATGCTCAGGTTAAATTGCATGTTATTAAAATGAAAAATGATCATTACTTATAAACAGCAGATGCGGATGCGATGAGAGATGCAGAGATGCGCCGCATACTGACACACAAGACAGCCTGATAGGTGACGGACACTGAGCCCAAGACATTGAAAAATTATGTCAATAACACTATTATTTTGTATAAACTGTGTGCACTGTGAGCAGATCAATGATGATGGAAATGAGAAGGTTTTGAGTTAAATTACCTAAACACGGGCTGCTGTCTCTCTGTCTGCGATGATGTCGCTGTTCCTCGCTTTTTTCTGTTTCTTTGTGTATAAATCTTTTGACCTTAATTAATATTATTTTATTATAATATTTCACTTATACGTTTGGATTTGAATGAAAACGCTCAATATGATTTGTATGTTGTCCAGTTACCGCAAGTGTACGTTGAAGATGGACCGACCTATTCATCAAATGGGGGCGCATGGACTTGCATGCTGTTTACACACTACCAATAACACAATATAATTTAACCACAGTTTAGGATTTTTTATTGCCTGTAAAATTTATATAATTACTGTTTCATTTATACATGATTAAGACGCATGATTTCGCGTGTGTGTTTACTAATGATTGACCATGATTCCCCACTGCAAAATAAATGGACTCTTCCGGAGCGTACGGATTCTTAGCAACAAACCAATGTTTCCATCCGGGTTCTTATTCAGATGACTAATATTAAGAAGCTAATAATATTGTACATTTCCTATGTCTTAGTAAATAAGTAATCAAATTTGTTCCCTATAAAGTTATTACATGAACCTAACATAAAAATCAATCTATGAACCAAATTTGATTTTTAAGCATTTTCCACTGTGTTTAGGCTACTACATGCTAGAGTAAAATAAAAAGGTGACTTAGAAATGACAGTAAATAAAATACAGCTACACTTTACTTTTTGTATTTAAATTTTAGCATTTAAACAAATAATGATTAAAAGGTCACGTGGCTTGTCCTTTCCTTTGTCAACCTGTCAGTAATTTTGTAGCATTGCTGTTTGAAAGATATTTTAATCTGATCCTTTAGTCAAGTGAATTTGAATAAAGTGGCCAATTAATGTAGATATAGGCCTACCAAAATCCTAAGTATTTCATCACTGACGGTTATTCTGTGTTCTCTCCACTTGATGGCGCTATTTCGCACCTATTTTATGGTAGCCTATTTGTTTTTGTTTTGGGTGTCACTACTTTTTTTTTTTTGAGTTAATGTTAATAAATTCTTACTCTTTTTTTAGTTTATAATGAATTCGCTTCAAAGGAAAGCATTTACCACAAGGGTCTGAGGAAGATAGTTTGAAGAATATGGCTAACCAAACAGTTGATGGACCCCACTGATGTCAGTGAAGTCAATGGTGCCCATCAACTGTTTAGTTACCAACATTCTTCAAAATATCATATTTTGTTTTCAGCAGAAGAAAGAAATTCATTCAGGTTGGAATAACTTGAGGGTGAGTAAATGTTGTCACAATTTTCATTTTGGGGTGAACTATCCCTCTCACTGCAACTCTGTCTTTTCTGAGGATAAGTAAAAGATTTCTACAGGTTAGCACAGACAAGTTATCTCTCAGTGGGAATCAATAGCTTACATTCTCCCTGTGGTGGCCTTTGGAACCTCAGAGCGTTTTTTTTGTTTTTCTCCACTGTTTTGGGTGTTGAGCAAAGGGCCTGATGACTCGTATTTACTTCTTCATTAACACACACTCTAACAGGAAGTATAACTATCTCAGTTGGTGGTGAGACAAAAACTCACTATGTTAATCTAGACTCTCAAACAGGAAATGACTATGACTTCTCTGTGCTGCAGAGACAGTAGTTGAAGAGCATTGTGGTTATAAACCAGTTTGAGAGTTTCCCTCTGTATGAACAGTGCACGTGATGGCCCAGACAAAAGATCCGAACTTTGGGCAGTCATCAGGCACCACTATATCTGCCCTTCAGAAACTGGACACTTTGGCTAGCCGATTTTTTCACAAATATCGGAAAGGTAACCAGGAGAAAGGACTAGAGAATGAGGGGCCACATGTGTCCGAGTACACTGGCCTTTGGGATGCAGCAAGTAAGTCAAACCCTTTTCAGTGATATATGTATTTTAAATATCTCATTATTAAGAAATAGAGTTGATTCAATGAACTAGAGTCCTGCTTCCTTAAACTGGATTACTCTTGATATTATCTCATTGCAGTATCTCTGATTAATTTTCTCAAGGATTATAGATTTAAGGTTATAATGTGGTGAAGTTTTTTTATTATTATTATGTATTTATTTATTTATTTAGATAATGAGTGCAGAGTAAAATGTGCTAGCCTTGTCTATATTTCTGCACACGTTGATTGTTGTTAGACTGTTTGTGGTTTTAACAGGAAGAGATCATTTTGTTTTCCACAGCCTGCAAACAAACCTGAAGTTTCGCTTTAGTGAAAAGTGGATATTAAAAAATTACATCAAGTTTACTACATGAAGTATTTACTATCCTTCGAATTTGTAGCAGACCTGATAGCTTGCACAGCTATCACAGTGTTCTTGATTCTCATGACAACTCTCTCGGTTGCAGTGAAATTACAACATAATATTTAACCAAATCCACAACTGTTACATCAGACAAACATGCAAATCAAATCTTATGTTCAGGTGGCAGGCTGCACCTCGTGAAAGATATCATAAAAGTATGTTTGTTGTAGCTGGTTTTATGAAAACATTTACAATGTTGTCAAGTGGAGAGATATATAATATTTTCCAGAACAGTTCTCAGCAAATGCATTGTAATGTTATAATGCAGTGTTGTCTTATGTCATTTCTCAGTCTGCCATCTTTTTTATATTAATTTGTTGCTTACAAGAGTCAGACTAAACTGTTCTATATTGATCAGCATGAGTATCGCATAGTTGTAACACAGTTGTGTGCCTTTTAGTGGTTATTTCAAGACACTCAATAAAATCAAGATAAATCCAAATAGCTGCATGTGCCTAAAAGGTTAGGTGGCTGTTCAACATTAATAATAATAATCAAAAGTTTGCAGTGTTGTCCTTTTCATTTGCATCAAGAATATACTTTCCATAATCTCTCTGGATAAAGTGTATAGGGCTACAGGAAGTTGAGTGTAGCTAGAACCATGTCTTTGAATGACCAACCAGATTTTATTATTCACTATAACAACATCTCTGTTGCTGCAAACATGGAATGGAGTTTTCTATAATGCTCATGTGCTATAATGTGTTTGCTTTTGTATTTTGCACCTTTTAAAACTGTTTGGTTGAACTTTTATTAACATGAAATAGCCATGTAAACTCAAATACGTGTCGCAGAAACCTATAAAGTGAATATCCAAAAAAGCAACCAGATATATTTGCGTTCACTGTAGCTTGCAAAAGCACACACTTTTTAAATATTTTCATTTTTATTGCGTCTAACATTTGGAGTTTGCATGAAGAGCACTGACACTACTGGCATTTGACATTATCTGCCTTTTTCATTTTGATAAATAAAATAAAATAACATTTAATTTCAGTATTTATTCAGCCCATCCAATCCCTTGCAAAGCATGCTGGAAGCTAAATACACTCTGGCCAGTGGATGCTATTCATGTTATTCAATAGCTAGAACCAATCTAAATGCATTAGCTTCTGTTTTACAAATTCAAGTTGATTGCACACATTAAAATTAAGTTAACAAAAATGTTAAAGCCAAACTATGCAATTTTATTGATTATCATGCAAATCATGCAATCCTTTGCCATTTTTCTGTAATCTTTTCTGTTTAGTGAAAGAATTCTTGGCAGAAGCCAAAGAAGATTTTTTGAAAAAATGGGAGTGTCAGCCACAGGTATGGGATTTTTATTACAGTAAACATGAAAGTCAAAATCTGTTTTCTCCAGCAGAACTAACTGTTGACTTCTGCCTTTGGATCTGTAGAGCACATCATGTCTGGATGACTTTGACAGGCTGAAAACTCTTGGGACTGGATCTTTTGGAAGAGTAATGCTAGTCAAGCACAGACAGTCGGGACAATACTATGCTATGAAGATTCTGGACAAGGAAAAAGTGAGTATACAAACTGTATATCCTCCTGCGGGATGCAGCAATTGCTGTTTGTCCTCTGTAGAAGACATTTGTTTTTGTTAATTCCTCAGAGACATACATTGTTTAACCCAGTCATGTCTTTTACATCCTGAGCTTCTTGGACATGCAGAATTTGCAAATGTTTATTTTCAAACTCTCCTAGAGTATGATTTTACAATGAAAACACTGAAGGGGGCATCCACTTTAAAAAACAAATAAATAAATAAACAACTCAACAAAATAAAAAACAATTGGGTTGGTCTGTGAAGGTCACATTTATTTATATAGCGCTTTATACAATACAGATTGTTTCAAAGCAGCCAAACAGTGATAAGGAAAATAATGATTCATTGATATAAACAGAATTCAAAATCAAAATAAAAAGAAAATAGTAAATTCAGCTGAAATTAGTTTAGTGTTCATTCAGTTCAGTTCAATGACTGTGTAAAGTTAATCAGTTTTGGAAGGAGTTCAGTTTACTTTAAAGCAGCTCTGGAGAAAACGGTGATGTCATCATCCATCTCAGTTCAGTTCTCATTTAATATTGTCAATGCAGTCAAATCAATAATATTGCTGAATATTAAGTGTCCCCAACTAAGCAAGCTAGAGGTGACAGTGGTAATGAAGCCAAACTCCTTCGATGACAGAAATGGACGAGAAAAAAAGAAACCAGGCTCATTCACAAGTAGTGCTCATTGCAGAGTTCTCTGGAGCTCAAGGGTGGAGCTTAACCTGTTTAATGGGAGGAGAGATAGGGTTATGGGTAAGGTTAGGGTGTGGTTGGGGGATACAGCTCCACCGATCATGCCCACAGTCGGTCAAGAGAGGGGGGAGCTGGAGCTCCAAAGGGAGGGAGCTAGAGGTTATGGCTCTGCAGTGAGTAGCCTCTCCTCATTCGGGCTCATTGACACAAGTCATATTGTGGATTGATAGCATTCAGAATACTTCATCCAGTCCTTCTGCTTGAAGTTCAAGCAGTGACATCACCATCTACTGGCCAGGCATGAATAATCAGATATTGTAGTCATTTTAAAGGATCCATGTGAATAAGGATCATCATGGTGGCATATGGAGGGAGGAGGAGTTGAAACTGGCCATAGGGTTAGTGCCACCAAAAATGATAACTAAAAAGATAACTATAACCATATTAGAGTTCACACCAATGAACAATAATGTTCTGTTTATTATGAGCGTTTGCTGCCGTTATTTCGTCTGCTGCTTAAAGTCATAAGGATTCTGTCAAAAGTTTTATGATTCATGAACTGGGGTAAAAAAAAAAAAATGTTTTCCTCTGTGTCATTATCGTTATAACTGGATATGTACTTCCCTATTTTCATAGAATTAGAACAATCATTAAAACTTTATAGTTATCATTATAGTTATTGTCTGTGGAGTGAACTTTATACTTGTGGATCCAAGTTCAATAAACTTGCATTTTTAAGTTTAGCTGAGTATTAATATTATAAAACTCAGCTTGCTTAGTTTGTGTAGAGTTAGTGGCACAAACTCAAAGGTTATATAGGGTTACTTCTATGCACCAAATCAACCAATAAATAATCAATATCATATCAATAAATCAGATCAATAAATAATTTAATCATTGAAATTGAAGAAACTTCACCAAATTAAAGTTGGGGTAAGTAGATTTTGAAAAACACTGTTTGGAAGTTAGTCGGGCGGACACCAACAACAAATGTGTAACCAATCAGCATTAGGGGCGTGGCTATAATGGTCGAGGAGACAGGAGCAATCAATCACGTCGGAAAGATCGTATTTCCTAGCTGAACGTACATGAATGTCACCATAATGTCGTAAGAGTGGAAAGTTTGGGATTTTCTTTAAGCCCCGATCTGTACGAGTTGGGGGCGTGTCCATGAGAAACATGGCGGAATACCACAATATTATACGTATTTAACAGAGGTCTTCTTGTGCACTTTATTTTTCATGAACCATTATTTTGTTGCGTGTCAGCTGTGATAAACAGACATCCACTCTCGTATTGTGTGTGTAACAGTGGCCAGCATGAGAGAGTTGTGTTGAATGTTGAGTTAAAATTCATTGTCAGTGTTCTCGCCTTGCTTGCCAGAAGTGAACGGATTGGTGTGAGACTGACTTGGAGCAGGGTGGTTAGGATTGGAGAGAGAGTTTTGGAGGCAGAGCAATGAAGAGAGTGGTGGGTTTCTTTGGGTTGGTTTCAAATATCAACAATGTCCAATAGTGTATCTCAAAATCTAAAAAACCACTAATCACCTTAATGGTAACTTGAAACAAAACATTTTTAACAACATGAAATTGAGCTAAAACATACATTAATTCTGAATAACAAATATTTACATTTGCTCAAAAGTCCCCATGCTTTATGAAGTTTTTCAAGATTATTATGGGTGATCAGTGATCATCAAACTGAGCATACTCAGAAGCCTCCTCACCAAACTTGACATCATTACCCGGTTTCAAAGACAAAGCTTAAGCGTAGTCCCAGACTAAAATGCATGTTTGAACTGTCTTAACCGAATTTTAATGGACACTTTACTATCCTGTGAGGCCATGGGAGAGGAGTTATGAATGGCAGTGACGTAGAGCTCCATGATTAATCATAAAAAGTTTGTGTTCTCGATTCAAGCATCCACACAATCTTATTTTATTAATGACAACGATTCACCCAGGTCTTTTAAACCTTTAACAAACATTAAATATGTCTTCTTGCTGCCAGAGCCAGAGAGAGCAGTTTTGAACCACACATTAGTTAATTCTGTATTACAAATGTTCAAATTATCACAGAAGTACTGAGATATAAGTTTTAAGTTAGTAAATAAACACTGATGTCTACGATAGCGAACAAAATAGAGCAAAATAGAGAAAACTACCTTTTGAAACGAACTTGGCGTGTCAAATTTGTCATTGAATCATGGTTTCATTTGTTGTCATAGTTACTCATTGTTTGATTGATTACATCCACCTGCTCCTTGTTTAGTTCATCATTATCCTGTGTATGGCCTTCAGTTTGTTTAGTTCTTTGTCTTGTGGTGTTAATGTTGTTGCTTGTTTCTCCTGCGATCTTCTTCATTGTTTCTCTTGCGGATTATCGTCTTTGTTTTTGTTTATAATAAAAGTGCTACATTTAGATCCCTCCTCTACTTATTTTGCTTGACCGGCTGTATTTTATGTTTCTTAAACGTTGAATTTGCTTGATTATCATTTTGGAATTTCAACAAATTAAAAAACAGGTCAAATGTCACAGTTTAAATTGAGTTAGGCTGGTCTAGGCCTTGTTTCATTTGTCAGAATATAATGTAAAATGGTACAAATTTATTTACAGAGCAGAGAGGAAACTGAAACTTCCTCTGCTGTCAGACTCAAACCACAGTGAGCTATGATGTTTCCACTGATGACAGTCACGTAATCAAACTGTTTGAGGGCCATTTCCACAACACCATTTTCAACTAAAAACAGCGTTTTGGACGTTCATTTACATGACAATGGTGTTTTGGGGGCCTGAAAATGCAAACTTTTGAAAATGTGTTTCAAAATGCAAGTTATCGTTATCATCTCTGTGTAAACTACAAAAACAAGAATTTGTGAAAACAGTGATGTGCACATGTGTCTCTGTAGGAGCATAGTGTTTCTTAAATAAGTGACATTCCCATCTACTGGCCTGGCATGAATAATACAGATATTTTAGTCATTTTAGAGGATCCATATAAGGATCATTTTAGCAATGTTTTCATTTGTATGCAGAAAAGTACATCGTTGTCATGTAAACGTACCCTAAGCATTGTGTACCTTAAGAAACCAAAACACATTGCTGAGAGGATTGAGCTGGCAAAAGGGGTCAAATACAATGCATGTTTGCTCATGTGTTTGTGACTCCGATCTGACAAATAAGAAGAAAAACGCGAAATGTGTTTTGAATGACCATTATGGGTAAGAAAGAGTCATCATGTCTGGATCCAGCTGCTTTCTCTTCTTGAATTTAAATGGAAAACAATCATTCTAAAAAATCAGTATTTTAAAACCACAAGTATTACTTTGCTTGATGGTGTTTTTACATAGAAATACAATGCTAATGTTGTTTTGTTTCCAAAACATTTAAGTTGTTAAATGTAACATCTTAAGAAAATTCAATTTTCTTAAAAGGGATTTTTTTTGTTTGTTTGTTTTGTTTTTTCTTAATAATTGCTGGTAAAAAAAAACATTCTCTTGATATTGGCCTTATGCTATATCACTATAGTATAATTTAAGTAACCAATTAGGTTGCTTCATTAATATTAAATTAAAAATATATATATATTTTACAATATATTTTGGGACATTTGTAAATTAAAAGATTATAATATATAATAAAATATAATAAAAATTATATTTTGTTTAGTATTTCGGAATTTTGTTTCATATTATTAATTCTTTTTTATATCCCTGCTTTTTCAGGTAGTGAAGCTCAAACAGGTAGAACACACATTAAACGAGAAGAAAATATTACAAGCGGTGTCCTTTCCTTTCCTTGTGAAGTTGGAATGCGCTTTTAAGGTAAAGTAGCAATTTATATTGAGAAGAAAGACAAAGTGTACATTTGTAGGAAGTGGGATCGTTGCTAAAGTTACTGAAAAATGCAATGCTATTACATAAAAACAGGAATTAATTGCATTTCAGGGCATTAAGGTTTTCATGTAATGTGATGTTAAATAATTCCCTTAACAGGATCATTCAAATTTATACCTGGTCATGGAATATATCCAAGGCGGTGAGATGTTCTCACACCTGAGACGGATTGGAAGATTCAGGTGAACATCTTAAAAACTAGTTAATAAAATCTCTTTATTGAAATAAATCACTAGATTTATTTTATCTTTATGTGTCTTTAGGCCTCTTCCTTTCGTTACAAGTGAAATAACCATGTTTTTTTTTTCCCTTATAGTGAGCAGAATGCACGTTTCTATGCTGCTCAGATTGTTCTGACGTTCGAGTATCTTCATAGTGTAGACCTCATCTACAGGGACCTAAAGCCTGAAAACTTGCTCATTGATCATCAGGGATACATCCAGGTGTGCCAGTCACTTGGATGCTAGTCTTCCGATAAAATGTTACCTTCACTTTGTTCATTAATTATTTTAATTATCTCCATCCATAACTCTTATATTTGAATGTGATTAAGGTAACAGACTTTGGCTTTGCCAAACGAGTCAAAGGCAGAACTTGGACATTGTGCGGTACGCCAGAGTACCTGGCACCGGAGATCATTCTCAGCAAGGTAAGAAAGCACAGCAATAGTTCTTACTCATTTAGGAGTTCAATGAGACCTCAGCATTTTCTCCTGTACTTTATTAGGGCTACAACAAAGCTGTTGACTGGTGGGCGATGGGTGTTCTGATCTATGAAATGGCTGCTGGATATCCACCTTTCTTCGCTGATCAACCAATTCAGATCTATGAGAAAATTGTATCTGGCAAGGTCAGAAGAATTTAACAATTTCAAGAAATAAAAATACACAATATAAAATTTCGAAATAATCATTTATAAATTCCAACGTTTTGTGAAGAAATTGTGAGTGGCAAAATGTATGAGTATTCTGCGTAGCTGCCAGGATTTTGCTTTCCTCATAGCTAAGATGTTATATAAATATAATAGTTCACCGAAAAATGAAAATCATCCCATAATTTACTCACACTCAAGCCTTCCAAGGCTTATATATTACTATATATTACTTTATTCTTTCAGCCGAACACAATCACAGTTATATTAAATAATATCCTGGCTCTTCCCAGCATTGTTTTGTTGTTGTTGTTGTTGTTGTTTTAGGTTTCAGACATTTAAATACATATAAGCACCAGTAAAAGAATTCATTTAGAACAAAATACACACAGATGTCAGACATCAGTGGAAGCAGCAATAACAATCCATTCAAACATAGTGGGCTTAAGTAACTATACAGTTTACTCTATTATTCTTCCAGTTCACCAGCCTCTTGCATGTATTTCAGGAGAAACTAATGAATTCACGTGCTGTAAATCAGACTGACAAGACTGCGGCGCACTAAGGTGGCGGCACCCATCTCACGTTATGGATCAACATAAAGATCATTTATAAAGGTTTTTAAATGACAAAACACACTCCCTTACGTATATTTGACAATTGGAATATCAGATAGTCGATGACATGGTAAGCAAGTTTGTGAAGGAAAAACAGAATAATAGCGATACATCTGTCATACGGTGTTATTGTGGCTCCTGTGTGTTACATGACAAGCATGACGCATCGGCAACATTTAAACTCACTCGGGGGGTTTAGGTATTTTAAACTCACTCATGAAAGGGTTAAAACAAAACGCCTGTCAAAAATTAGAAGTCTAATACAAGAAATCTTATAGAAAAATGTAGGAGCATTTGAATATAAGAGAAGAGGAGCTGGAACTGGAGTCTCTCATGAACATAGCCGACACCCAGTGTATGTAGTTTATAAAGGTTTAAATGTGTATAATTTCTCACAAAAACTCATCACTTCGCTTCAGAATGCATTTATTCGCCCACTGGATTTGTATGGATTACTTTTGTGATTGATGGATGCTCTTTTTGGAGCTTCAAAAACTCAAGCACTATTCGATGCCATTACAAAGCTTGGAAGAGCCAGAATATTTTTTAATACAACTCTGATTGTCTTTGGCTGAAAGAAGAAAGTCATATAAGCCTGGGATGACTTGAGGGTGAGTAAATTATGGGATAATTTTCATTTTTGGGTTACCTATCCCTTTAATCTGTGTTAAAAAGAACATATTTAGTTAAAACTTTTAGTGAGGTTAATGCTTAAAGCAAGGGAAAAAGTTTACCAACGAAACTAATAAATGGCAGAAGCAGACAACACAGAAAGGTTCTAGAGTTGTTTTCAACATTTGCTGACTTCTACAACAATGCATGGGTGTTTTTACAGTTTTTTTCGATTGCTAAAAGACAGTGAGCACAACTGGAGCTACATGTGCACAACTCTAACTACAGTCTGCACTACCAACAGTCACCTGAGCTAAACAGTTCACATCACCTGCAAAACTCATTCCAAGCAACACAACTCTTAACACATGGCTCAAAACAGGCTCAGTGCAGCCAAACACTATGCACAACCCTCACTGAGATAACGCACACTGTCACTCAGAACACACTGAGAGGAAAAACACTAGCATCAAACACCAACACAGAAAATACAAACTTTTCATCTTTACAGTTTTAACAATTTCAGTGACTTCATACAAAGTATTATTTTCTTCAAAGAAAAGAGACATTCTTTCACATGATTTATATTTTTTTAGAACAAAACAATTCTTTAAGGTAAATGAAAATTAGCAGTTTGCTTCAATAGTTTGTAGTAATTTATGGAATTACAGTAATGAGAAAAGAAATGTAGAAACTAAAAGTATATACTGTAATTCGAACAAATAATTGAGGGGCTAATCCTGCCTCTTTCTCGAGCATCAGGCCACAGGTTTTCATCAACATCACATCCTTGTTCCATTTTCAAAATTAGTGTTTCTGTTTCATATATATATATATGTATATGTATATGTGTGTGTGTTCACTAACAAGTCTAAAACAAGATACCTGCTTAGCCTTTCAGCTGAAATTGCAATCAGCAGTGTTTGAAAGGCACAAGGCTGAAAACTATTCTGTTTTGAATGTGTGGTTCACAGTTTTGACAGCAGTGTGTTAGCATTTGAACAAAGTGCTGTAAATCCACAGTGTTGTGCAGGTTGTGGTTAAAGTCATGGTATAAAGGTGTAGAGTTTTGAAAACTGTGTTCAAGCAATGAAAAACGAACTAGAGTTTGGTCCACATGAACTGCTGCTGTGCAGACTGTAGTTAGAGATTTGCACATGTGACTCCAGTTGTGCCCACTGTTGTTTAGCAATCGAAAAAAACTGTAACATAATTAGTGACTGGATAAATATCAAACCTTCAGATGTGAATATTTGATTTCCACAGGTACGATTCCCCTCTCACTTCAGTTCAGACCTGAAGGATCTTCTGCGCAATCTGCTGCAGGTGGACCTCACAAAGCGCTTTGGCAATTTGAAAAATGGAGTCAGTGACATCAAAAACCACAAATGGTTTGCTATGACAGACTGGATTGCAATCTTTGAGAAGAAGGTGTGTCCTCGTGTTCTTTAACACCTTATTCATACTTTCAGGTTTCAAGTTTTTGAGAACTGCTCTTTTTTGCAATCTGGTTTAGTTCTCCATGCATTTTACAGGTTGACGCTCCCATCATACCAAAGTGCAGAGGACCCGGAGACACAAGTAACTTTGATGACTATGATGAGGAAGACATACGGGTATCTGTCACAGAGAAATGTATAAAAGAGTTCTTGGAGTTCTAGGGCATCTGTAAAAGCTTTAGTCTGGGTTCTGGTCTTGTTCTGCTCTTCTTAAACTTTTTTTTTTTTTTTAGAAAGTACATTTATGATTAAATTTAATATCTTTACTTTAATTTATAAAATTAATAAAGACAATTTTTACTTTTTTTTCATTTTTCTTTTATTTTTTAACACTTTATGGAATACTGCTCCATTTCTCCCCCTGTCTGTTACACATGAAAGAACAGTATATATTCAGTATTATGTGAAAACAGCAGAATGTATTCTGTGATGGGTAGGATTAGGGGTAGGGTTAGTGTAAGGAGATATAATGTACAGTTTGTACGGACGTGTGTGTGTGTGTGTGTGTGTGTGTGTGTGTGAGAGAGAGAGAGAGAGAGAGAGAGAGAGAGATCGATCTTTGTATATGCTGAAGAAAGCCTGTGGCTCTTCAGAAATATGAAAGTAAATAAATGTGAAGGTTTTTTTTCCAGCTCTGAAAACAGATTTATGATCCTGGTATTTCCTCTGAAGTCTTAAACTGCACTGAAATTGTGACAAAAAGAAACTTTCAATTTGTTCACCTTTACAGTAATTTGTTTTTGGACCATGTGAATAGATTTATATGAAGAGAAAATTTTGTATCTGCTGTAGAGATCATGCTGTAAAATTTTAGGACCAATTATTTTGAATAAAAATAAAAATATATTGAATAAAAGAAAGTGATTTTCATTGCCTTTTAATGTCCAATGCTAAGTGTCATTTATCTATAGCCTATTTGGCTATGTGAATGATTTTACTCCCCCACTTAAATTAAGCCTTAAGATACTTATATACCTACTACACATGTAGTATGTTAAAACATTTTAGGCAGTGTTAAAAGCCTGTTGTAACAAATGAGATTTTTTTTTTTTCAACAAGAAGTGGAATTGCAGAATTGAGAAGAAAATTGCATTTGCAACAAATATTTTTTCTATCCTGGATAAAAAAAAATCAATTGGAATTGGTGGTAAAACAGCCTATTGATTTCTCAGGTAAAAATAATTGGTTGATTTAAATCTAGCCATGCTTGTGAAGAACTACATTTCCCATCGTTCGAGACTACATTACCCATGATCCCCCGCTCCTGCATTTGTCGGATTGTGCTGAGGGAAAAAAGCGTAATATTGTTCCAATGATCGGGAATCAATAACATCCAACCCGTCTACATAAATCATCCAATCATAAAACAAATTGGTAAGATAAAAGCTTTTCATCCAAACAATTGGAAAGTGTCGTTTTGTTTCTTAGAAAGACGGTAATTGTCATAAATGTGGAGTTAAAGGAAGCTAGCTGGCTAATGAGTTCATCATCTGCTTTATTAATCATCACACTGTTGAAATTCATCATAAAAACACTTGTAATATATCAAGTATATGTTTTGTTGAAATATACTTCCGTTTAGCCTGTCAGATTACAGCTTCAGTGATAGTTACAGATATTTATAGCAAGACTAAATGTATATTTCATCCGGTATTTTTCAGTTATTAAAAATCAGTCACACAATAAATTATTAGATGTTTTATGTATAATTAAAAATAACTTCAAAATGATGGCTGTCATTTTGTTTATCGCGTTCTCTTCAAAGACACGGAACCTGTCAAACCAGCAAGGAAAACGTTTTATTTCACTTATAATTGTGATATTTTTTCTCATGTAATTTGGCTTTTCTCAAACTCAAAAGCTTTTATTTGAGCAATGAGGTTCTTTGTATGCTAATGAGAATATTAATAAGTTTTATTTGTTAGTAATTTTATTTGTTAACATTTCTCTCTAGCCTCTTTTGTTGTCCTGAACTGTGGGGTTTATTACTCAACTGAAAGGTCACAGTGACAGAATGCTTGGTCGTTTTTTTGTATTTCTCACATCCTTTTATTATTTTGCAGAATCAGATTTACACCAAGATTTATTAAGAAACTTGGCGGTTTGTGTAAGTTTATGGAAAATGGGGCAGTTTTGCACAGCAGGAGACTGATGAAGAGTGAATGAGCAGGCCATGCGGATACAACTGAACACATCTAATGGAATAGAGCAGACTCACCTCTCTGACAAACAGGTGAGGGATTGATCAGTTGCTGATCAGATTGATAAAATATTGATCAGTGTCCAGATCAAAGGATAGTGTCTGTTAATTTAATCAGAATCTGCAAATATGAACTGAATGATTGAATTATAATAGAGCATATCCCATACTATAGTATTTCTTAGAGAACGTGTGATGATAATTGCATGTACTGAATCGGAATCAATTGAGTTTTTTTTTTTAATCCAGCAGTCATGGAAGCCAAGGAAAATGGGTCAGTGGACACCAAAAGGTAAGTGAATGCTAGGCATACGACGGTATCAAATTTCCATTAAACGATAATTGTTTAAGCTTTTATCGTGGCATATTGTATTGTCACGGTATTGAATTAAGATACAAAAAGGTGTTGTTCTCCCTACACGTTTAATAACTTTTTTCTTATAACAAAAAAAACAACTATGTGAATATTTATATACAATAAAACAGTGCACAAAAAATGTAGCCTATAAAATAAACAAATGTTTCAAGATTAAAGTGCAAAATAATTATAAAGAACAATATGCTGGTGCCGTAAAGTTAACATTAGTTAATGGATTAACAAACAATAAGAAATAGCTACATTTGTTACAGTAGTTATTCATAGTTATTGTTAGTTCATGTTCGTGCACGTACATTAAATAACAAATACAACTTTAAGGTTCTCAAATCTGATTGGCTAAGAGATCTTTCCAGCCAAGCGATATTCTATCAGTATCACCACAGGAACCATTCCACCGTTTGAATCACTCCGCTTTCAGCTTTCTCACAGTGTCATGGCGGACGAGGAAACCCACCATACTAAGTTTCATAACTTTATATTTACGTTGAACTTAAATGCTGTACTAACTAGAGCGCTGCTTTTGTACATTTGCCTGAACCGTTTGCTTGTGTTTATTCCCAATTGTACTTCTTATACTGTTATAATGGTTATTGTGGAGAGATTGCTCAACTGTGCATCCAACGAAAACCTGTGTACACGTATAAGTCAAATTAAGTATACTTTGCGAGGCTGTATATTCGACTGTGCGCATAAGCTCACGCATGTAAATAAAACGAAGTATACTCTGGGCTTTAGACTTTAGTGAAAGTTACATTAATACGCCGTTAGATGGCAGGAAAGACTGTCTTCATGAATAAGTGACAAAGTCGCAATGACTTTTATATTGAAAGGGACTGAAACAAGGTTGTAAACAAGGACATTGTTTTTACTTTAAACGACATCTTACAAGATGCAACTGACATGCATTGACTAGCGCTGTAATGGGAAATCAACTTAAATGTTAAAAGGACAAAGATATCCTTTCCTCAGCTGACATTAAAACTGATTTTGTGATTTATGAATACAAGATTGACCTGAAGAATATCAGCTAGATGCAGGAAATGCTCTCACTTAGTCGATCTCTCCTCTCTCTCTCTCTCTCTCTCATAATAATCTACTCTACATAGGACAATAAGCTTCAATGAAGCAACTCGTTTTTCTTCTTTACTAGTTCTAAAGTGATGTTTTACGTTTGTGGAATATAATTCTTGTTAAAAATCACCATCTTTTGGCTGCTTCCGTTAGGGGTCAACACAGCGGAATTACTGGATTTTTTACGCCAGATTCCCTTCTTGATGTAACGGCGCACTGTGTGTGCAATAACTTCTACAATCGCGGTGCTGGGAGACACTTTCACTCTTACGACCAATTTAGCATATCCAATCCACCTATCCTGTTTGATTGTGGGGGAAACCCACGCTGAGAGCATGTAAACTCCACACAAAAAGAGTTCCTGGCTCCGCTGGGGCTCGAACGGAGGACATTCTTGCTGTGAGCCACTGTGCCACCCAAATCCTGTTCAAAGAAATTCTCTGCCCCTTCTGCTGTTTAGATGGCCTCATTTATTGCTCATGGGTAGCCATGGCAAGTGGACTGAAAATAAATGTTTTGCATGACGACTGCTGCCAATTTATTTTATAACCAGAACTGATTTTATTTAAAATATTCACACACTGTCGGTTGTAGACAATTTGAATATTATTGCCACACTGATTTGACCAAAGCAGATTTTGCTGAATTGAATTTCCCTGTTATTTGGCACACACCCTTTCTTTATGACCTCACCCTCCAAAAACTCTTCAACCAAACTGATATCAGCATATACTGGTGTGTACATAAGGCAGAGAGGCAGAGAACGATGTCTGATTGGACAACTATTTTAGTGATATCTTACAGCACACATAAAACCGTTTTAAGCCAAATGAAGTGATTATTTGAAAGCGATTAAGTGTTATTAAGTGATCACATATTTTGAGGATTGTATAGGCATATATTGGTTAAATCATACTAAAGCATCTGTTTAAATGTTTTTTTTACTCCCTAACAGTTCTGTGGAGAATGGGCAGCTTACGGATCCCGCCCACTGGGCTGTAGCAGATGTGGTCAATTACTTTAAAGCTACAGGGTTTGAGGAGCAAGCCAACGCTTTCCAGGATCAGGTAAGGATTCATTTTCACAAGTCCTAAGTTATTTGCTGCACAGTTTCACAACACTCACTCTCTCTGAGATTGAGTAGCTAGTATTTCACATATTTATTGGATTTTCAAGGCTATTGGGAATTCTTGATGTGTTAAGAGACTTGAGCCATAATTTTATTTTTACAAATGGTTTCTTTTCTCAAATCTCAAACAAAAGCAAAATTGTTTTTATTAATTTTTTTTGGGGTAAGACAAATACGGCAATTTGAAAAATTGCAGTTTAACAGCGATACTGATCCTTTGAACATGTTCAGAGTTCAAAAGTAGACTTTGTTATGGAGTGTAAGCATTATGAATTGGTGAATGATACTGAATCTTTTTTTTCTTTTTATGGGGTGTTGGAAATATTTTATGTCAACCCAATACAGAGGGAGGTTGTAATAAATTTTTGTAAAACGAGCTGATTTTCTTTTCTTTTTAAATATATTTATTTGTAAGAATATGTATTTATGAAGTAATGTATTGTGTTAATGTTTTATGTATTATGTGCTAATGTATTGTAATTAAAAAGATGTTAAAAGTCTCTCTCTCTCTCTCGCTTGCTCGCTCGCTCTCTCTCTCTCTCTCTCTCTCTTTCTCACTCGCTCGCTCTCGCTCTCTTGCTCTCTTGCTCTCTCTCTCTCGCTCGCTCTCAACCAGCCAGGTGCATACGATTTAATATTCAGAATATGTTTGTTTTTTAAAAGGGCTAATTACAATTATTTTAATTATTTAAAAAATGTAGTCAAATGATTGCTAAATAAATCAATTTAAAATTAAGATCCTTAACTGGACTGAACAAACTAAGACATTAGCACTCCACATTTCAAACATTAGAACTGCAGGGACATTTTCTCCTTGCATTTTCCCAAATGGTCTGACCCCTACTTCCTAGTCCTTAGGTTTCTCAACAAGACTAATGTAATAATAACATGGCTTGCATTTACATGTCTGAGGAAAATGTCTGTGGCATGTTTTAACCCACATCCACCAATTTGGTACTTCATATCAACTCATTTTACAATTTTCTACAGAATGTTCTTTGATATGCACTATGCCTCCAAGTTTATCTCTCAAGTACATTCAGCCATAAATGACATATGGTCATTTGACAACAATTTCAATTCTCAAGCACAAGCCGTAACTATTTTATAAGACAATCATAGTATAAATCTGTCATGATGCAAGAAAGTTGTAAGATAAATTCAATAATGTTCATGTTGTGTGTCAGTTTATTTATTTATTCAATGACTAAACTTAAAAACATCTGCCCCCTGCAGGAAATCGATGGCAAATCCCTTTTATTAATGACTCGTAATGACGTTCTGACCGGACTGTCAATAAAACTGGGTCCTGCACTGAAGATATACGAGTATCATGTCAAGCCTCTCCAAACCCAACATTTAAAAAGTAACGTCTCATAGCCGCTGCAGCCATGTGGACGCATGGAAGACAATCACAGCAGGGAAGCGCAGGGTAACTGCAGACAGAACTAATACATTTTATGCATCTTAATAAACATGGTGAATTTATTGCTTTAAGGTCTCATTCTGCTGTACAGGCACATTTACGGTTTTCAGTTGACCTATGTTTAACAGTGTGTTCATTCAGATTTGACTTTGTGTGCTTGTACATAAATCATTATTGCTTTTAAGATTAAATGTTTGGTTTAATAATGTGATCTGTGATGTAAAATGAAAAGCTGAAACACTAAGATGTTTCTGTGTAATGCATGAAGTACGTTTGAACAGAAGTGAGATTGACGACATTGCTTTTAATCAGCTTGTTGGTGTTTATTTCCCTTTTTGTTTTTCCAGTTTTAATAGATAAAAAGTGTGTTGAGATGAATTGACAGCACAAATGATCAAATGGACGAAAAGGCTCAACACGTGAGATTTGTTTGCAGGAATCCTGTCAGAATGACAGTGCTTTGTGCTGCTATTAATTCTGTTTATTTATTTCATTCTGTAACTAACAATGTGATTCCTGTTGAATTGGTGAATGGTTGTTGTTGACAGACAGCAAACACTGTAAATCTAAAGCAGTTTGTGATACAGGGAGTTTCAAAAAGAGGAAACGAACGTGAGTGTAGCCTGCAATAAATGGTGCTTTTTCAGATTGCTGAAACAATCCACTACCTGGTCCTCATTACAGTGCTGTTTAACTTCCTTTGTGCATGTGTGGTGTTTCAATAATATATCAAATAATATGAACCATTATATGTAAGAATCATTTCACAGAAACATTACTGGCATGTATTGATATGTATATCTGATGCTGATCTTTCCAATGTTGATACCATTATTAGTAGTCTATAAAATAAGGTGGTGAAACCAACCGAACTTTAATGTTAATAATGATTCTCATTCATTTGAGGGTACTCCAGAACCACTGCTGTAAACACCTTTCATCTCAAATCTAAAAGTTTACAAATTTGCCAATTTTAATTTAATTACTTATGAAGAACATAACTCTGATAACTATAGAAATGTATTTTAAAAAAGATGAAAACACTGTTTATTAACCCACATTTTTCATTTATTAATATTTGTCCATGTTTTCATTTCAACATTTTTATATTTTTAAAATTTTACTCGTGTGATTACACAAAAAAATCTATTTGTAAAAAAAATTACGTTAATTGACTGTTTAGACAGATAACCATGCTAGATTTCTTTATAGATTTGATTTGTTTTGTGTATATGAGAGTCTAGTTTGTGAAAGTTTTCAGTCTTTACATTTTGGCTCGTGGTTTTCTGCGCACAGTGCCTGTGATGTTTCCTGCTGGGTTATCGAGAGGAAGATAAACCTGAAATGAAAGCACAACAACATAATGTGACATGTAAATTGAAATATAAATGCGTACAAAGCAAACCTCCTTCATACTCTTAAGTATGAAGTATAACAAAGCATATTCCTCGTGCGCCTTTTTGTGTGGTTTGTAGACATTTGGCAATAAAGTCATTTTAAGACTAGTAGCCTCAAAAGCCCTTATTTTGTCAGAGCCTGAAAACTCTGAACTTTGTTCTGTGTCAATACAGAAGTATATTCAGACTGATCTGATCTGATAAACTGTATGACAGGCTTTTTTCCAGGATTTTCTGTCACTCACCTCATCCTTGTTTGAGAGTCCTATTTTTGTCATGTCAATGACAAAGTAATGCTGATTTGGCATAATTATCTCGATTTCCTCAACCTGTTGAATTCAATTGATGACAAGACATCATTGAGAAAATTTCATAAAAACATTTGCTTTTAAGTATATATCTAGTGTATATGAATGAGTAAGATAATAAAGCATTAAGCCACTCGGGGTCATGCATAAGGTCAGGGCTTTGTTCAAATTACTAACCCCAAGGATAAACAGTACTTATCATACCAAACACCTTTAACAAAAGTCACACAAAACTGAAACCAGATTTACTTGCCTGTGGAATTCTGTCAAGTACCAGGAGTTGTGTATCATAGAGAGTTTTCTGAACGGAAGGAGAGTATTCCCCACGATCATAGGGTCCCGCAAACTTCTGAATGATGGTGTCTTTAACAGTTTTCCTACAAGGACATTTTCATTGTACGATATGTATATGACACATAACATGTATCATGGCATGACTAAAAGTTTTGTGTTTTGTTGTCATGTTTAAAAGTTTTCCATTTACCATGCAGCATCAAACGCCACGTTCACGTGAGTGTTGTAACGCCATCGTGCATAAACTGAAGTACAGAAGAATCTGTCCTTTGCCTCTGTCAAAGTGGTGAAACGGTCCCGCAGGAAGCCCTCAAATCCAGACTGAGTAGTCTTCAGTACCTTCATATCTTTTAGACCGCTGTGAACCACTGGAGTCGCTGAAAGAACAAAATTTAAACATAAATTTGCTCAAATATAACAACAATATTTGTTTTCCTTAATTGTTTTCCTTCAGACCAACATCGCAAGTTCAGAATTTCATTTTTACTCACAATTTAGATGTTGTTCGACCTCACAGAAGTGCAAGGCCTCAGGGCAGTGGATAAAAGCATGTGTGTGTTCGACTCCATTCTGTTAAACACACATTCATAATATTTTGGATATTAAAAAAAAAACATTTTAATCCCCTATATGATGCTAGTCATTATTACAGTGACCTAAAAATGGATTTCAAATGAATTAATTTGATAAGAATCAATAATATAAATAAAACATTTACCCAACATAATGGCATCTGAAAACAATTCAGTGCTACAGCTTTTCTCAAAATTGACCACTTATGTTATTTTTTTCTATGAATTTTAAGTGACTGATGTCAAGGTAATTCTTAGTGGATGTATAAAGTTCCATTTAAGCTCACACAGGTGCAGAGTTATTACAGGTTTAGCTTATCACATTAAATCTGTACTGGTTCCACAACCAACCAAATTGTCCAAAGCTATGTCAGTTTACCCGAAGGGGTGCCTCAGGGTTCAGTGCTTAGTCCCCTACTCTTCTCTGTATTAGACTACATCATTGGGCCCAGTAATAAAAGCAAACCTTTTCCTATATGCAGATGATACACAGCTCTACCTGTCCTTCTAACTAAACTTGTATTTCTGCTTGAGATTCAGACATTTTGGACTTGATGTCTCTGAACTTCTCTAACTTTGGTACTACTCTAGTTTACTCTTGTGGCAGCTTCTCAGTACTTTGAATATTGTTGACTTTTGTATAATAAATTGCTTGTGATGTTCCTCATTTGTAAGTTGCTTTAATGGAATTTTCGGCTAAATGATTAAATATAAATACAAATATTTAAATCGTTTTTGGAAGCCATTGTATATTGTTTGCTTTAGCTGTAACACAACACCTTTTCCAGTCTCTTCCAGGGAACTTCATCAATGTTGACCCTCACTCTTGTGACATGATTGAATGCAGTGAGGAAATGTTCACAGATATCCAGGGCAAAGCCCTCAATGGTCCTGATCTACAAGACAAGAAATATTCTTGTACAGACATGGCTTAACAAAACAGCTGTTTAATTACAAGATGATTATGTTGATTTAATGACCAATTTATAGAACTAAACATTTCTAAACATTAAAAAAACAAATATACTAAAATTAAATCAAGATGATTCAGTCATATCAAATATTTGTCTTCATCAAAACCAGGCTAATTTATCATTTTTGTAAAACATTTTTTTTACAATGTAGCTTTATTGATAACACTTTGGTATGGGGAACACATATACACTATTAACTAAGGCTTTTGCCTCAATAAACTCTTTTTTTATTGTGGCAACTCAAACTCTAATTTACTTCTCATTAATAGTAAGGTAGTTGTTGTAGCGTTTAAGTTTGGATATATGGTAGGATTTAGAGATGTAGAATTTGGTCATGCAGAAGAAGGCATTAATCCACATCCAGTATTCAAGCTAGTCAAAAGTGAGAATTTATCCCCACACTAAAGTGTTACCCTTTTATTTTGTTTCTACCTATATTTGAGAGAGAGAAAAAAATGAATGTAGCTATAAATCAAGTCACTTATAGGAGCTAAATTAAACAAATAAAAAGACTTACTCCTTTTATTTTGGCAAGACCCTGGACAGTGTTTTTGATTGTGTCAGTGGGGATGATATCCGAGTTGTCTCCTGTCAGATAGTCTTTGTGGGTCTTCAGGGTTAACTGAACATTTGCAATCAGCTCAGTGATGTGATGATGAGCCCCTTCACGGCGGATGTAAAGAACTTTAACCAAATTCTTCCCATAGCCGGTCCTCACAAACTCCACATTCTACATGGGGCACATTATTAAAAAATAATGTCGCTGAAAAGCATTATTTGAAAGACGCTGCATGACACAGCCACGCAACTACAGTATGAATTAAAATTTAATTTATTTACCTGACTTGAGGTAGTAGCCATGACTGTAAATGGAGTCACTGCTGGCTGCACCAACGGGTGGAGGAGGTTTTGGAAGGAGGTAGCAGTTTTATTGTTTTGTAATGGGTCCAAATGATCAAGAATATGCCCCACCTACATAATCTGTACAAAGATTCTGATTTGCTGGTAACCCTCCAAAACAAGCCACCTCTCTCCTCTACCCCAGTCCTGTTCAATTTACACAGTGACCACCGTCACGTTCTTCCATATCTATAACCCAGCATTTCATCTGGCCCACTGTCCTCCCTTTACCACCCCTCAAAGTTCAACAAATTTTTCGAGGAACAAAAGAAAATTACACCTCAGCTGGTAATATCTTGGTGTGTTTTAGGAACAGGAAATATTGGTGAGATTTTAGCGGTGCAATTCAGAGAGAGCAACATAAGCCAAGACAACCTGTATATGTTATGTTGTCTTATGCCAACAACCTAAACAAATTCTACTCTATACCTTTAGTGACAAAAGTATTCTGGTTCTGGTTATTTTTATGAGATAAGTGTTATATTTGGCATCTGCTACAGAGGGGTTTTGTGGACTGTCAGTTTATATCTTGCTCTTGTATAAAATCGTCCTGGCCTTGTAACTACCTTTGTTTGAGGGCGAGCCAAAGTAGCCAGCAGATGACCGGTCATTATGCATATATGTCTCATAGTGATGTGACTACATCACATAAATTATGGCAGGACTACAAACCTATGTGTGACTGGTACATAGGTCTCATTCCAACAGAAGTAAACCAGAAGGTAATAAAGGTTTTAAGACTTTAGAGATATTTTGCTCTCTGTTGTGGGTGTGTCCCCTTTCACTGGGTCTTTCATGCAAATGGTTCTCTGTCCCCAAAAATGTGTAAATTAGGACCAGTGGGACCAGTCTCAGTCTTCCCATTGTGAACTCATGTTTCCATTTGAAAGAAGTTTCTGTCTTGGTCTCGGTATTTAAAGAGATATTGCTGGAGGCTCGAGGCGATTCTGTAATCAGATCAGCCCACATTGCTGAGTGTCCAGGACATTTGCGCATTTTTCTAATGTCAGGAATGCATATTTTACTCTATTTCTGAGAATTTGATGTTTTGTATTGATCATCTTTGAATTGATTATGTAATTGGCATTTACCTGACTAATAAATTGTTACATTTGATTTTACTCTGACTTACTCTGAAATTATTGACTTCAGTAGATTGCGATGAATCCATTGTTACCGCAAATCTGCGTCAGGTTAGTAAAGTAAAGTATACTAAAATTCAGTTTTGAGTGGAGCATAGAGAACAACAACTGTGATTTTAGAGCTCCAGCGAATGCTTGGCATTAGTTCAAGTGTACTTAGACTGTAAAGGTTAAAAAGGGAATTTATATTTAAGACAACAAAATGTTGATCGACCAACCTAAATCGGGTGAGCCTTACCTCTGTTTAATGTAATGTTAATAAGTGTACACTGGAAACCATGGCATTAGCAAACCAAAGCTACCATCAGAAAAGTAATATTGTTTGGCTTGTCTGTAGTAGTGGTTGTGACTTCTGACTAGAGATAGTATTACTTTAATTCAAGTGTATACAGATCTATGGGGACTAAACAAAATACTTTTAGATAGAGCAAGCATGAAAGTAGCCTTTTAAACAGTATAGTCAGTTACCTCTGTATAGTGACCATGACTGGTGAGTTTGTGATCACGGGCCCGCGTAATAAATGAACGGCCGGTGCGAGGACCCTGAGAACCGAATGAACAAGTTCAATAAGAGTAAAGAGTTACATAGAATAATGAAATGTCTAGATAAATTATAAATTCCAATGCCATTCCAACCTAAATTCAAGCTCATAAAATCAAATAAGAGTTTATCTGGAATTAAACTACTTTGCCACGCTGAAAAGACCGAACTTGCAAGAAACCTTCCCCATCCAATGGGAAAACCGCTTTTGGGCAGATTGGGCGGGCCTTACAGTGGAGTAGGTTATCAATAACATTAAAGAGTTTACCTTAATTTACACAGTTTAGTGATAAATTCTTGATTTCTAAACAGCCAAATTTTTCCAAACAAACAGACTTTCCCAGTCTCTTCCATATGCAGAGAAAATTCTGAATACTGCTTCTCTGTCTCTAGATTACAGCTGCATGATATCGGTCATGAGACAAACTTCCTCTTTCTTACATTAGACAGCTGTTTTGATTTCTCAGCTCAGAATACTACAGTCAAAACGCCTTTCTCTGTTTTGATTTAAACAGGAAATGTTTGATTTGCTTTGAATCACAGACTGAAATGTTCATGTTGTTTCAACTCTGTGTGTGTATGTTGATGTTTTTGACGGGTTTCTCTGAAGCAGTGATATCCTGCTTAAATGAGGATGGCCAGCCGGTTGACTGGTAGGTTCAAATCTTTGCTTTAGGCTTACTTTATGATAATGCGATTGACAGTTGTTGTTGATATAGCTATACTCTGTAAAGTGTTATGTACAGCAATGTTTTATGCTGTTTTGCTATTGTAACTCTCATATTATTTTAAAAGGTTTGTTATTTACAAACTTCCCATTTACAAGATGGAGGTTAAGGGAAGTGGAGTAGATTACATGTATCTGGATCCGTCCGTCATGGATTTTCAGATGAGTAAACATACAATCAACAGCAGTAAAGGAGCTGTAGGCAGAACACTGACACAGCTTTACTCTGGATATACAGTAAGAAGCTCTTTGAATACTAATTACAATCCTCAAACATTGCTCTTTGCTGTTTCTAATGATTGTTTCAGAAGTTTGATAAGAGACACTACAAATCTTTTCATTCTATCACTGTTGTCGCACTGAATTGTGAATCAATTACACTGTAATGACACTGTACTGCACAAAGATTACTGTACTTTTACTTTTCAGTCCAACAGCTCAGTCTATATGCTTTACAATGACGCACCACCAGAACTAAAATACCCAAGCATGTATGGACATTCAAAAGGTACATTTGAGTAAATACTCACTAATAACATGTGTTTTGTTGGCAACATATATACAACATATACACTACTATTTAAAAGGTTTGGAGTCAGTAAAATTTGTTAATGTTGAAAGAATTGTCTTGAAACACAATAAAAAACAAAAGTTTGAGATATTATTACTGTTAAACTATTCTCTGTTTTAAAATATTTTAATTAATGTAATTATTTCCTGGTATGGCAAAGCTGAATTTTCAGTCTTCAGTGTCGTGATCCTTTAGAAATCATTCTAATTTGCTTATTTGGTGCTCAGGAAACATTTATTTTTTTATTATTAATGTAAAAAGAGGTTTACTGATTAATAGTTTTGTGGAAACCATGATATTTTTTTTCCAGGATCCTTTGATGAATGGAAAGTTTAAAAGAACAGCATTTATTTGGAATAGATGTCTTTTGAAACAATTTAAAAGCCTTTTTATCTTTAATGCATCCTTGCTGAATAAAAGTTTTGATTGAACATACATACATACATCATACTAACCCCAATCTTTGGAACTGGACAGGAGTGTATTTACAAGCAATTTTAGAGTTTGGATGTTTGGAAAGTTGAGTTTGTGATAAAATGTCATGAATTGTTTAGGACATTTTCTAATAACCCTTGTAAAGCAAGTTGGATTTATTGCAATAAATGAATGCAAAGTTCCATCATGAACGTCTAGATGGCACAGGCTGATAGGATCATTTCTGTCATTTATTCCTCACCTTCATGTCGTTCCACACCCGTAAGACCTTTGTTAATCTTTGGAACACAAATTAAGATATTTTTGATGAAATCTGAGATGTTTTTTTATCTCCCATAGAAAGCAACGAAATAACCACATTCAAGGTCCAGAGAAGTAGTAAAGACATCGTCAAAATAGTTAATGTGAATACTTTTTGCATGCAAAAACAACAACAACAACAAAAAATTATTCAACAACTTTTCCTCTTCCAGTATGTCTCCTACACAGTTGTCGCAGTGAATGCAGTCCATAACTTTCATGTTTATGTTCATGTTTCTATGTCAGAACACTGACTCTGTATTGGCTGGCTCCTGCGTCAGCATCACACGCATGTATCGTGGTATTCACGTGAAGAGTGTTGGCCAATAATGAGCCGGCGTTCGGATATAAACACTGAAGATCTGCATTGCGTTCACTGCGTCAACTGCACAGGAGACAGGGAAGAGGAAAAACTGTTGAATAAAGTCGTTATTTTTGTTTTGTTTTTGCGCACAAAAAGTTGTTCAACATTAAGGTAAAGTGTAATGTACACTTTATCACTTATAATCTTTACTACTTCTCTGGACCTTGAATGTGGTAATTTCAATACTTTCTATGGGAGATTAAAAAAACTTGGATTTCATCAAAAATATCTTAATTTGTGTGCCAAAGATGAACGAAGGTCTTACGGGTGTGGAACAACATGAGGGTGAGTAATTAATAACAGAATTTTCATTTTTGGGTGAACTAACCTTTTAAGTCAATCTGCTTGCAATCACATATTTCTCTATAGAGCACAGCTGATTGGTTCCTGTTGTATCAGTAGCCAATGAGCTTGCTGCTCAACCTTCAAATACTTAGTCAGCATGTACTGTAGCAGTTTGCAGAAACCCTCCACCTTCCCCAGCTCCACCTGCATGCTATTGTACAGAAGCAGCATGTCTGTGTATGTACTGGCAGTAGCAAATCCCGTACTTGCAGCAGCAGCAGCAGCGTGGCAGATCTATTCCACCAAGACCAAACATTAACATTGTCATATTCATACCAAAACTAACACTCTGAAAGTTATCCTGAAAGAAATATTCTTACTCTTTGCATATTCTCAAAACCAATTTGAGAAACAAGGTTTCGCGCTAGATGAAACGTAAAGATGTATGTAACTGCATGAGGATTTGTGACTAACTTTGCCATGTGTATGATTTCTGCAGGAGTGCTGATGTTTGACCAGTCTCAGGGATTTTGGCTCACACACAGTGTTCCTCATTTTCCTCCATTTCCAGAGAGAAATTACAGTTACCCATCTACAGGAAAATACTACGGCCAGACTCTGCTCTGTATTACATACAACTATACACAGTTCCCTCAAATATGTGAGCACATGCAATGCTTATTGTACAAGATCAGTTTCATTTAAAGAGTGGTATAATTTAGTTCTCACACGTCTGAAATAAATATTCCTCTCTCTTAACAGCATGGCAGTTAGCATATATTAATCCACGTATGTATAACTGCTCTGTCCCTGAGGCATTTCGTCCAGATATTGCAGAAATGGCACAAATTTGTGATGGTAAGACACCAGCCTTGAAAAACAGGAAGAGTCTGCAGAAGCTGAAATCAGTTCGAGGACAAACTTTTTTCAGTTTTGCCAAATCACACAACTATGTGGATGGTGAGAGCTCTAAAATTCAAAAACTCTTCTGCATATTTTGACCGGTGGCCCAACATAGCAGTTTATTGACATTACATTATTCCAAAGTACATCACTGTGCTTAAACAACTATTTACATTGATTATGTAACTCAAGTTCAACCTTTCATTAGGGCCTGAGCACCAAGGTGCGTATTATATATATATATATATATAACGTATTCTGGATTAAAGAAGAATAGGTCACAAATTCATCACTCTAATTTCTAAATCTAATCTTAAGTCATTTTTGATAATTAGTATTGTTCAGTTATATCACTGAAAGTCAGCAGCAATGACATTGGTTCATAAAGTGGGATTAAATACATAAAGTATATTTATGTAAATTAATACAGTGAATTATTACAGGTTTCCATACAATTCTGAGATTGCATTTCACTGTTTTTGTGCAAGTGAGATGAGTAAATGCATGTTCACATTTAGTCTCGATTAACCATCATGTTCACACAGCACACACAACACCTTTACTTTATTTCTCTCAACATGGGGACAGGAGAGCTGTCAGTCAAAAAATGTGAAAAAGTGACTTCCATTACATTTTTGAAAAAGTAACAAATATTTTGTTGTAAATTGAAAAAGTAATGCGTTACTTTACTCGTTACTTTAAAAAAGTAATCTGATTACATAACTCTGTAATGTGTTACCCTCAACACTAGTTATAATGCATTATATCTTTTCATAAATAATTGCAATCAGATTTAAAAGGCATTATAATATTTGCAGATCCCTTGCTGCTTCTAAAAATTGATTGTCAGAGGGTGTTTTCAGTGAATAGATAAGTATTATAATGTATTACTATAACTGTGGTTACAATTTTTCATGAAACCATACAATGATATAAAAATACTTTTATAATGCATTATATATAAAGACTTTAAGTAAAGTGTTACCGCTTACATTATAATGGTAAATGGATTTTTGGGTGAACAGTTTTAGGTTTCTATTCTTTTAGGATAAAACAGAATTTTAGGATAATAAGACACTAATTCCATGCTAAATGCTAAACATTCTCTACAGATATTTACACAGGTTGGGTGGCTCAAGCATTAGGGACAGATCTGCTGGTGGAATCATGGCTGCACCAGCCACATCGACTCCCCTCTAACTGCTCACTTCCCCGGCACGTGATGAACATTAACAGAGTTTGTCTCCCAGGACCTCAGATGTTCAGAAGCTACGAGGATCATTCTAAGTGGTGTGTGTCCTATGCTTTTAAAGACCAGTGGACATGTCTGGGGGACTTGAACAGAGACAGTGGTCAGGCTGGCAGAGGTGGTGGGCTGATATGTTCTCAAAACTCAATCATTTATAAAGCTTTCCGTCAGGCCATGGCCGGGTATAATCACTGCTGAAACATACCTTCAGTAGACTGAACCAGCTCCGGACAGAGGAGCATGTAGTTAAAATATGACATCAGATCTTATACGAGTTTTGACTTGAACCCAGATGTAATTATGAAAGTTGACTGTAAAAAACAAACAAACAAAAAACATAATGTTAATTAGATGAGGATGGTGATTTTTGTTGTTGTCTCCAAATTCCAAACTCCAAAAAAAAAAAAAAAAAAATTGACTGTAAATGTTAAAATTCCTGTCTCATTTCCCCTGTTTTATGTTTAAGGACTCTTATTTTGAAGCATATTTTTTCACTTCTAGGGTTTAGTTTGTTTCCATAGTTGCCTTGTTTGTTTCTATAGTTATCCCCGTACGTTTCCATAGCAATTCCCAAGTCTGGTAGTCCCAAGTCGGTGGTCTCAGCACTTCCAAGTCTGGTGTTCGCAAGTCCATTGATCTAAGCACTTTAAGTCCTATGGTCCCAAGTTCATTGTGCTTGGAGGTCTGTCATATGTCCCGCCCCCACTTCACACTTACAATTAAACATTTTTCAGATGTGTGTGAAAGATTGGAGATTTTGTTTATCGATAAAATTGCACCAAAATAAAAGCATACATAAACATGTGTTCAGATTTTTTTTTTTTTCATTCTCCGATGTAAAAAAAGCAGCACGCAAACACTAGTAGAGCTGTAGTACAAATTCAAATTCTGCATTATATTATATAAGAAGTATATGCCCGGAGTGGCCATAGGAAGACACCCTGCTTTACAATAAACAATCATCCAAAAATATATAGGCCTACTTTATTTTTTTAAAGCAAGTTTTAACATTTTTGTTGATATGAGAAACTTTGAGAGGTAGTTTTACTTAAAACAATAAACAATAGCCGTAGTTATGGATTTAATGCATAGACCCTGATGAAGTTATAATGATCATGGAATAGCCCCTATGAGGTCATTATGAAATGACAATGTACAGAATAGACCCAGATAAAGTCACAATTGACCATATGCACGGAACGTTCTTAAGAACTTCCACAATAACACAAGCCAGCGGTCAAACTTCCGGTGAAATGTCATTTCAATGACCTGAGGTAGCTTCAACAGCATCCATTGTGTAACAGTACATAATCAGAATATAGTCAATTAAATAGTCAGATGACATAAAAAAGATGCGTTTGTCAGTGTTCCTCCTCAGCAAAATTCAATTCGACCATCAGTTTTCACACTTTAGTTAATAAACGAAGGATATGGTTCGTTTATGATAATCAAATCAGTTATGTTTGAATAATCGTCTATAGGCTGGACATATTTCTTTATTTAAACAACTTCAGTTTGATGCCAGCATCGTAAAGTAGGTCCATGACAAAAATGTGAACATTATTGTTTAATACAATAAAGAGTCCCCCAAACGGACTCCACCCCAATTCAAAAATCCACCCCAAATGGACTTTAGTAATAATTATTATTTTAAGATTTGTCTAATTAAAAGGCTTTAAAGTGATATGTTGTTTGTATTCTATTTTGCACTTGCTTGGGCGTTATTTATGCGTTATTTAAATACTCAATTAGTAGTTGTAAACAGAGGTTTTACGCTACTACTTGAAGCTTCTGCTGTTCGAGCGCGGAAGTGTGATAAAGGCGTGTATATTATTTCAGACGCCAGGTGGCGATGACGATATAAAGACTGATACTGCACTTGTATAAAAATCGAAGAAGAAGAGGACGAGCCGAGGCGGATATAATTGTCCAAAATGATCGGAGATCTTCTAATTTTGGGGTAAATTTCACTGTTTTATTAAGGCAGGAGACGTTTTTTATTGAATGGAAAGTTATCTGTGATGGTCATATGTCTAGTATATGAATGTCACAGTCTAACAGACGTTTGTTTTCCTGTCCACGTCACACATCTTATGTTTTCAGCACTCTGCTCATGAACGCTGGCGCTGTGCTCAACTTTAAACTGTGAGTAAAGACGCAAAAGTCATCTTACAGTTTTTGTTTGGAGGATCATAAGTTAATAGGTGTGGTGTCTTTGCGCAGAAAGAAGAAGGAAACACAATCTCAAGGCTTTGGCGATGAATCTGGATCATCCAGCACTGGTAACAGCAATTCATTAACGTTGCACTATGAAGTAATATTTAATGTCTTCTTAAAATGTAATTTATTGCTAAAATTGCAATATTAATAATCACTAATGGTAATAGGCCTCCTCTTCAACATGCAGTGCTCTATAGTTCAATATTTTGTACTGATTTACCATAAAGTGTAAACATCTATCTATCTATCTATCTATCTACACACACACACACACATCTATTGTATATTATATTAAAATGTTGAGTAGTCTGTTGTAAAAAGTATAAAATTAGATTATGAAGTAAATATAAAGATGCTGCATTTCTGCCACCAGATTTTTTTTTTTTTTTTTTTGATAATATTTGACTCTTATTATGCATTATTTGTCTTAAGGTGACAACATCAGAGAGTTTTTGCTCAGTCTGCGGTACTTTCGCATATTCATTGCCCTTTGGAACATTTTCATCATGTTTTGCATGATTTTGTAAGTATTGATGTTAAGCATTTTGCTGTTTCATACTTCCATGTTGTCAATCATTTTTATGCAATATTGAAAGCTGTGTAAGAGTGTTCTGTGTTTGTCTTGTCATTTCTTTCAGGTTATTTGGATCATAATACATGGCTGTTACAGTGAGGATAACTACAGACAAAATATATGATGATTGGGCAGATTTGTTTTAATATTTTTACTGCGGGGTGTCTTTAAGTCTTATACATAGTCTTATCCAACGTCTTAAGACGTCTGTATATTTTGTACAGAAGTGTGTATAATTAATATTGCTTTTACTTTGTGAATCAAATGACAGAGCATATGGGAATTAGTGTAAATAAAAATGTCAAGTGTTAAATGCATCGAGGCTTCTTGTTTTCAGGTTAGGAATAAATATTGATTTGGAGTATCATGCACCACGCTAAGGCTGGCTAACACTAAAAGACTTTCAAAATGTGAGACACCACAAACATAGCTAAAAAGCATAGATTTAAATGGATTGTTCACCCAAAAATGAAAATACTGTTATTTACTCACTCTCATGCTTCAAAGAGTACACAAAGATATCATAAAACTAATCCATTTGAATTGAGCGGTTTAGTTGAAATATTTTTCTGGAGACACCATCACTTTCTATGATGAACTGATTTAATTTAGACTTTTATTTACATAAACTCAACCAAATCTCTTGCGGAAGCTCAGACATGCAACGTAACAAGAATGAACCTCATTAACTATCGCACGCACCAAGCAGACATGCTTGAGCTTTCATTAATTATAGCTGATGCGAGTTGAACGGTGAGTAAATGACCATTGTTGGGTGAACCAATCCTTTAGTTTTGTTCCAACAGTGTGAAGTGCCAAGATGTCACAGACAGCACAACATCTCAGTCAAATGTGATTTAAGAAAATGCAGACGAGAACAGACTAGAAGAAATAAACGTATTGCTTTTTACAGAAAATTTGTGGAGGAAAAAAAGTTGAATTCACATGCATCCGCCAGCTCATTTTACGATTTGGTATAATTTATTTCCATGTGACAGTGCAGGAGATATTGCAAATATATTTAATATAAAATATTGCAAATATTCATTTGCCCTAGCAGTCCTCCCCCCACACACAACAGGATTTGGGATTATAAACATTCAAAATGTTAGATATTTACCATTTGTGATTGTGCGGCCCAACATTCTTATAAGCAGATACGGTCACTCTTACCACAGGGGGAAAAAAAAAGAAAAGAATCTGTAGAACTAATCAAGATCAATGGGACTGTATCTAGGATTGTCAAAAGGGGAGAATTGGGCCAAAAAGCACCTTTGGTTGTAGCAGTAGTATCCTTGTTGCCATCAGCTTTTTTTTTTTTAAAAAAAAGGTAGTTGGAGCTTCCTGACCTTTAATTTTTCTACCCGTTTTATACACTTAACTCCAAAAGTCATCCTGTTCAAAGATTTTAAGAGCATGTTGAAATCATGTCGCTCAATTTGAATGTACATTAGTTTTGATAGCCAAACAACTAGGCTTAGGTCACAAAACCACCATTAAATTGACATCCCATTACAATTTATTTATAATGCATAGTCATAAGATTGATGTAAAGTTTAAAAAGAAAAAGATAAACAGCATTGATATTCTCAGTTTATTGTAATTTATATAATTACTACAACATCCATTAGCAGCTCAATTACAGGAAACTTTAAAAACAATTATACATTTTCCTCCTGCACTGGTAAATGTGGGCTGCTTAGCAGAGAGCTATCATGTACTTCAGCTGCTTCTCCATGTAGATTTGGGGCCGTCGGGGTACAAAGCCCTATAAGTGTACAAGAAACCGTAAGACTCAATCCAAAGTTACTGAATAGAATAGACTGACAAGAGGGAAAACCCTCAACTACCTTCAAGTTGCTGCAGTCCATCAAGCGCCACTCATGTAAAGGTACTCTTGAATTACAGGAGTCTTCCTTTTTGAAAAAAAAAAAAAAAGAAAGTTAACAAAAAAAAAAAAAACACCTCTGACTTTGTATCCCAAACAAGTTAATAGTGCGTCAGATAAATTGGCTTAAAGATTTGAGCAAGTCAACAATATCGATCTGCTGGGGAAAAAAGATCAGTCATCATGTGCACCAGGTAAAATGGCAAACAGTCTCAAGCACATGCTCAGCCTTACCCATTGAGTGAGTGTAGAACTTCTGAAACAAAGCCTGATGAACGTGAAGTTATCCATTTGGATGGTTCTAGCATGATCTGCGGGGAAAGGGATGGTAAAAGGTAAGTTGCCTTAAAATAAACCTTGCATATTTAGTTGCTGCAACAGTCTGGTTGCTCAGTTCACTTGGCTTATTTCGTTTCAAAAAATGAAGTCAACAGAGTCGATCTGCTGGGGAAAAAAGATCAGTCATCATGTGCACCAGGAGGAAAAAAAAAAAAAAAAAAGTATCCCAAGAACATGTTCAGCCTTACCGGGTTGAGTGTAGGACTTATGAAACAAAGCCTAATGAACGTGAAGTCATCCATTCGGTTGTAGCATGATCTGTGGGGAAAGGAGTAGTAGAGGTCAATTGCCTTAAAATAAACCTTGGATATCTAATTGTTACTACAGTCTGGTTGCTCAGTTCAATTGGCTTATTCGTTTCAAAAAATGAAGTCAACAGAGTCGATCTGCTGGGGAAAAAAGATCAGTCATCATGTGCACCAGGTAAGTGGAAAAAAAAAAAAATCAGTGTCCCGTGGAGATGTTAAACCTTACCTGTTTGAGTGGTGTAGGACTTATTAAACAAAGTCTGATGAACATGATATTATCCATTTGGTTTTGGTGCAGTCTGTGGGGAAGAGGGTAGTAAAGGTCAGTTATATACAGACACACATATATACACATATGTTATTATATATGGGACTTCCCAACTGTTGCAACTGTCTGCTCAATTCAATTGGCTTATTTTACCTTTTTAAAAAAAAAAAAAAAAAAAAAAAGTAAACAGTCGATCTGCTAGGGATAAAAGTTTTTCATTCCTACCATAAGTTATAAAGTAGAGTCTAGTGTGAATCTGAATTCACCAAGATCAGAGTAAACACTAGTGTAAATCAAGTATGAATAATAATGCAGTCTTCACGTGCTCTCGGAATGATCGTAAAGATAATAAAAACTGGTATAAATTTCACATGAACGCGCTCCCAATTTCGAAACTTGAATGCGATTTGCTTGTATTCGCGATTTCATAAGTGGTAACTATCAAGTTTCTGATAGCACGTGAAGGCAGCATTAGCCAATTTATCTGCTACAAAGAAGCTGAAATAATGCAGCTACGACTTAACAATATATAATCACATTAACATCATGTGTTTTTACATTTATGTACGGGATATGAGCGCAAATGTTACAATATTTTCATCAATCAAGTTTCCAAGGTCTAAAGACCTTCCCGCTTGTAACGGAAACGAGCCACGTGGCCAGAGCAAAACTACACAAACATTAATTTCAGTTTTTTTAATCCATACAATTTAAAAACGATACGTATTTTTCAAAACCTTCATAGAATTTGCTTTTATAAACACTTCTCAAAGACGAATGCTTACCCTGACGAAGGAGGAAGATACTGGGAAGAACGAAGAGGCTAACACGCTTTATATAGTCCGTGCGCTTGCGCAGTGACGGATTGTCGCGATGACAAAGACGTGGACAAGCGGTAAATCTAAAGGATATGCTACATTATTGTATAATTTTTTAACCATTCAGGGTGTGATATTACACAAAAAGCACCATGCATTTTGTCCTTCTTTATGTCATTGGGTTGTTATTTTTTAGCATAAATTTTACATGCCTGGCGAAAGTGATTATATCACTAAGAATATTCAGATAGGCTACTAGATTTTTTTTAAAATCCCTTTGTGTGATTTAAATAGTTTAGGCTAAAAATGACTTAGTGTTTCTGCAGCTATGACCAAATGAGAACCCAAATGTTCAATTTTCCCTTTCCCCATAGCAACGTAGCTGTAAAATTATTTTTTACCTGAATTACATTAAATATTTCGAAAAATACTTTAAATGTGACACCAAAAGACTTTAAAATGCGAGAATGCTGGTTGACTATTCATCTCCTTGTTTTACCAATAGTTCTCCAGAAGGTGGCAGTATAGGCTAAATTGGAAATTACTTTGCTTTCCTTTTAATAGACCTTGTTTTCCCCTCTGTATTCAATGAAAAAAAAATCATTGCCACGAAAAAACGAAAAAAAAAAAAATACATTGCTAAAGAAAACAGCTGCACATTAAATTGCATTGTTTAATATGTTATCGCTCTTTCCCATAAAAAATCTAGCATGATTCGACTTCATATAGAAAATGTAAGAAATGTATGCAAAGTGTCCAATAGGCCTAACTGTCGGCTACAGTTTCTTTACATTGTAGTATGTTATCTTAAAATAAAATTGCTAAACATAACCACACACTTCTGCCAGATAAAAGTGGCATTCCCCCAAAATTATTTTCAATAACATGTGACAAATGACATGCTCACGCACATTTTAAATTCTTTAAAAAAGCCTGTATTTAAATATTATTAATCTTTGTATTATTAGGCTTTTATTATTATTTCGTCAAGTAGCTACGGAGGCAGATTGTGGTCACACTATGAGACGCAAAAACTTGCACGCTCACCGTAGGGTAATTAGCGCCTATTTGTGTGATTACATTAGCACATCTTGTGTTTGTAAGTCGAGTACATACATAGCGAATGTTTTGTCAGCACATAAGGGCGGCTCCCAGCTCTTTGTTTTACCACAAAGTAACAAAAGTAGTGAATTATCAGTGGCGGGATTATCCCATCAACAACTGATATTAAAAAGGCCCCTTCCCCCATGTGTCTCTGGTGCAAAACATCCCTGCAAAACGTGTGAAGCACTGCTTTTAGTCTTGCTAAAGTGATCAATCACTTAAGGAATAGGCTATTTTTATTTTTGAAAATGTGATTCAAATGTGATTTTTTTAACTATACCTTTGCATTTGATACTAAAGCATGAGTGTTATATGAGTGACTTTATTCCAATTAATCGAGGAAAAAAACAACAACAATACAAGTAGGCCTAGTGCTAACATTCTCAATTAAGTAGGTGAATATTGGAAAAGTTTGGATAGCTATTCCAAATATGCTTTAAGAGCTGGTTTAAACAGTGGCTTATTGCAGTTTCTGTACATGATCTTGTTTGAGAGATCCCACCAATCAATCGCTTTCTTTGAGTTCTCTGTTAGCATGTTTGTGGGATTAGCCTAAGGTTGACTAATTTCTGGCTTGAGTAACTAGGGAGAGGACACAATCTTAAAAGTTCCCTGGGGTTAGGGGTGGAATGAGAGGAAAACCACGGACCAAAATGAAAGGATTACCCAAATAACAAGAAAATGTTTTTGCTAGTTATATGATTTCTTTGCTTTCTTTTTTTAAAATGTTAAGCCCCATATTGCAAAAATCCATGGTGTATCATATTTTAAATCATCAGCATAATCTAAACTTTGCTGAAGAACCTGTACACAAACTACTATATGCCTTCTGTAATCTGATAGTTTATACTTTTATAGCTGTAATAGGCATTTAGTATAATTGTAATTGTATTACACGCATCATTGCATCTCTTTTCTGTGAAATCTTTAGGGGTTTTTTTTAGTAAATTTAAGAACTTTTATATTGTTAGTAAAAATCATGTTTAAATGTGTGTATCAAGTATGATTTTAAGGAAACATTACCCCCCCCCCCCATAATAAAACTAAAGAGCTGTGAACATAAAAGCATTTTAATATCTTAAGACATATTGTTGTGAAAAAGAGAGTAACAAATATATGAATTTTATGCAAGTAGTCTGCTAGACTGTTATAAAGATCTCAGCAATTTCACATTACTTTTTTAACTATGTAAATACAAAAATATGCACCAAATGGAATATTTTTGCTCACTTTGTGCCTTCTGTGCGTTTTTCTATACTTATGGATGTACTTATGTATGAGTATGAGCTTCATATTCTCCTAAATCATGCTATTTGAGCCTCAACAAACAACACATATGCAAAGGTCTAAAGAATCAATTTAAAAAAGTCCAATTTTCATATCAGTCAGGATTTACAGGGTTAAATCATGTTGATCGAAGTCGATGTCTTGTTATTCTCATGACGAATCCAAATGAGCAATGGATTTTTTTTTTCTGACACTTTCCATTTAATAAACGCACAACAGATCCTACCAATTTAAGTACACATTATGATCTCAAAAAGAGGAGAGGCGGCTTCAAAGAGAGACAGATATGATTTTTTTGTTTTGTTTTTTTACAGTGAAACAATCATGGATGTCTAGCAGTTTTTATGGGTTGGCCCGTTCTCTTCTAGGGCTCAATGAGTAGGCTAACCTTAGGGGGCTGCCCTCATCACAACTTTCTGGGTTGTCAACATCCCAACCGTCATCCCTCACCCCTCACCCAACAGCCCATGTCTACAGAGGAAAAGTGTCTGGGAAGGACTAATAGTAGGACAAAGAGAGTTGCTGGTGAGATCACTGGTGCCTTTCAGCATGGGCAGTACGTATGAGCTAACCAGGGTGTGGGACTCGTTTGACCTTTTGGCTCAGGTTGGCGGGTGCACACAGACTGGAAACACAGCAGGAGGGAGGTGCTGGTTGCCAGACTGCTGTCTGCTGCTCTCTATACTAGTGGCATAGGGAAACGGGCCCGAACCACAGCAGGTGGTCAGCAACATGGCAGATCACCATGCTGAAGCTGTCATGCACTTTCAGAGTCCCCAACAGGGTCCTGTCATGACTTGCCCGATGTTTGTTCCTATCAGACAGAGATTAAGGGCAGGGAATGTAACATGGTACCCTATGGCAGGCTACAGGTCAATGATGTGCTGGATGTTTTCATTGATCAGGTCAGGTGTTAATTGTGTGCTCAGATTAAAACTACGATTATTAACCTTGAGAAAACAGAGACCTGTTATGGCGCTGAACAGATAACCAAATGTACAAAAATGCATCATGGTACTACAGTTTCCGCCAAAATACCACAGCCATTGTTACTCCTGTAAAGCAATAATTCATTAATATGGTATCCCATGATTCTTTTGTTTTTTATTATTTATTTTGATAACTGTGGTGGCTAAAAGAGACCCTTATTTATAATAACTATAAATGATATTTTGAAGAAAGCTATGGCTGCCAAGTTCCCTATATGAACTAAATCCCACAGTCTCTGTGTGTAACAGCATTGGTCCCCATTGACTTCCATATTTATCTGTATATGGGGACTAGAAACTGGTTACCCACATTCTTGAAAATATCTCTTGCTATCTATGGTCAGCAGAAGAAAGAACTTCATACAGTTTTAAAACTTGAGCGTGAGTAAATTATGTCAGAATTTTCATTTTGGGGTAAACTATCCCTTTAATTATGTTGTTTAATAAAAGACAGCCCAATGCATTTTTTTCTTTTCTTTTTTTTAAAGTTGTTAACTGTAGACGAAAATGCTAATTGTATTTTTCAGGTTGTCTAAATAGTCACATGACCAAAGCCTTTGTCTTAAAAAATAATTAAATAATCAGGGCCGGCAATTTACATAGAGCTATCGCAAAGATTCAAACGGATCGCTAATCATGATAACGTGGGCTATACAAATGTGCCTGTACTAATTAGGACAAAATTATGTTTACGCTGTTGTTTACTAAAAGACAGCCCATGTGCGCGCGCCCCACCCACGGTCTTCAGCGGGCTATTTAAAGCGTGTAGACATCAGCAGAAGCAACGAGACCATCAATGCAACAATACAGATCATGCTGGATTTATCTCCGGGCTGGATTATTCAACACATTCAGTATATTTGAAATCAGCTCAATTTATATAATATAATCAAATGAAGTAGCAAGACTTCAAGTGATCTAATCAACCGAGGACTTTAGTATTATTTTTAGAGAATAAGTTATTAAATATGATTCCAGTGCAGCTGATTTCAACTTTGATTGTGGCGTGTGGTTGCAGTGTGCTCGCGGACGCAATGCAAGCTAACTTCACCCTGGATAATGACATTCAGTCCAGCTTCATCCAGCGGCGGCTGAAGAGCCAGGAGCGAAGAGAGATGCAGCGGGAGATCCTCTCCATCCTCGGGCTGCCGCACCGGCCCCGTCCGCTCCTGTACGAGAGACACACCGCAGCTCCCATGTACATGCTGGATCTGTATAACGCCATCCTGGAGGACGGAGATCATCGCAGCGGGATTGTGTACTCTTATGAACCGGCGTACACGACCCCGGGACCCCCGATGATGACCCAACAGGACAGTCGCTTTCTCAGTGATGCCGACATGGTGATGAGCTTTGTAAATCTGGGTGAGCATCTTATATATATATATATTTTTTCGAACCCTCTTCCTATCAAGAACCTTTGGCTGTATCGAGTTATTAAGACCTTTGATAAAGATGTTTTTTTTTACTTTCATTTTATAATGATAATTTTTTTTTGAAAATCAATCATTTGGTATAATTTTGCTGTGAAAGCACTTTAATTAGTTTTACTTTATTTATTTAAATAAATAAATATATAAATATAAATAAATAAAAATATATATATATATATATATATATATATATATATATATATATATATATATATATGTATATGTAACACACACACTAAACATATTTTGGTGTAAATGAGATTATGGATTATCAATCATTTGGTATAATTTTGCTGTGAAAGCACTTTAATTAGTTTTACTTTATTTATTTAAATAAATAAATATATAAATATAAATAAATAAATATATATATATATATATATATATATATATATATATATATATATATATATATATGTATATGTAACACACACTAAACATATTTTGGTGTAAATGAGATTATGGATTATCAATCATTTGGTATAATTTTGCTGTGAAAGCACTTTAATTAGTTTTACATAATTTATTTAAATAATCCATAATCTCATTTACACCAAAATATGTTTATTGTGTGTGTGTGTGTATGTATGTATGTGTATATATATGTATATATATATATATTACTAAACCATATTTTGGTTTAAATGAGATTATTTATTACTATTCATAGCTCATATCTTAAATATCTTATTTAGAAATAAATTCAAAGCAGCTTAACAGTGATGACAGGAAAATGATTCAATGATGCAAACAGAGTTAATTTCGGCTGTACAGCAGCTCAGTTCAGTGTTGATTCAGTTGTAAAGATCATCAAATGTTAAATTATCTATAAAGAAGTTGTGCAGAAAACAGTGATGTCATCGTCCGGCTCAGTTCAGTTCTCATCCAGTACTGTCAGTGCAGTCAAATTTTCAAATGTGTTCAGCAAATGTATGCCCAAATCTGGGATGGCAGCTATCTATCAGTCATTTTACATACAAATAATGTGTGTTTGGCAGTAATTTCTGCCATTTCAGAGAGATAAAATGTTATGCTTCAATTTATGTTAGGTTAAACATTCCTAAATTGACTTATTCAACACCGTTAAATGTAACTGCAGCAACCTTGTATCTAATTTCCACAGAATCCCCTCAAAGCTCCGAGACATGGGGTTTAATGGGGCTTTGTTTCGCATGACTAGGATTTAGGGAGGCATTTTTTGGAGAGTGCTGAGGGCAGTAGACATGGAGGGTCACATACATCATCCAAACACTCTTGCTTTCAAGACTAGAGCTCTTGTATGTGTATGTGGTCTGAAGAGATGCTGAATATTTAAAAGTTGAAGCTTTAATTCTATTCCTAGATGTGGACATGAATGCAGTTGTGTGAAACTATTGATGCAAACGTGTTTGCCAGAGTGTGTATTTAAGTCCAGAAGGGCAAGATCCGGTCAGTGACTTCCTTGATCATTTCTTAAACCCAATTCCTGTCTTTATTTCCTTTGGACAAGGAAAGCAGTATTCCATGTGCCAGAATTTCATCAAATTAATTTCATCAAATGTTTTAAACCTTTGATGAGAAGGCAGGCTTATGATGCGTTTAGAATTAGTGTTGGACTGGGTGTTCGGGCTGGTGTACCACAGGGTGTTTTCTTTTCGATGACTGGCAAAATAATTTAACCTTGGTACCCATCCAGAACAGCCTAGCAACTACTCAAAGCACCTTAGCAACCATGTAGCACTCATCTAGAACCTTAGCAACTACCTAGACCTCATCCTAGGAAACAATTTAAGGCCCTAGCAACTATCAAGCAACCAACCTCCATAGGTAGACTATAGCATGTATCCCTTCAATCTCTCCTCAAACTCCTAAAGAGTAGAAGCCATCCATCCATCCATTTTCTACCGCTTATCCAGGGCCGGGTCGCGAATGTACACCTTTTGTCATTCTGCACAATGTTTCTATTACCTTTAAATTGTTTTAAACTTCCAGTCAAGGTTATTTCAATCCAACTATCTTAATTTTCATATTATGGCGTTAAAAGGCCTTGTAGATTTTTACTTTCAAACTAAAATGCGTTTTAAAATCTTAAACAATGCATTACACAAGCTAACATAAGTTTGCTCTCCCAAACTTTCCTTTTCTAGCTTTAATTTACAAAGAGGTTGTGGTTTTCCAACAACCTGGCTGTGACCTCATAGAGCAGCTTGTGGTAAAAATGACTCCCATTTTCCATGTTTATGTGTTTCACATGGAAGTTTGTCACAGACACTGATGCTCCTACTAATGAAAATGTAAAAAGCCTCCACAGCCTTTCTTATCGGAATCAAGACCTTTCACATTATTTGGCCTAGCACATTTAGACTGGCATGTTTTTAAACCAAAAAAGCTCCATTAAATGAAGTGTTTGACATGGAACATAAGGCTGCAGCAGACACCTAATCAGTTTACATTTAAGATAAAAAGTCTGCTAAGATTATCATAACCAAACAAAAAATGAACCGTGATCTCTTATGTGAATTGTTAATCCAAATTCCCTGTAACTCTAAACTCAAAGTAGAAGCATGCACAACAAGCAGCGTACAAATCCACCTGTTTATGTTAATAAGCTGATTTTGAAGAAAGTAAGCAGATCTTACCTCAGATTTCTTGCCTCAGCATCACAAGCTGATTAGACCCCCAATTAGTTTTTCAGCCATCTCAGAAAACACATTTGCCATTGTTTGATGTTTAGCATTTAGCATAGCATTGTGATAGAATGTTCTCTTGTTAACTTCTGTAGCCACTATTTGTAAAGTTTATTCAATGTCTTTATCTTTGAGCTGTATTTTGGAGGCTTTTCTAAGCAAATATTGATGTGATTGATTAACTGAATGATTTGATTTATAACTTTTTTTTTTTTTTTTTTAATTGAGTGATGGCGCATATCCCACAACGGAAAAGGCGAGTGTATGATTGTTTTTACTCAAAAGAGATTATAGCAATTAAAACTGTTTGTTCTGCCAAGTGTATTGGCCCTCATTCCTGTCCTCAGATCAAGAATTAAGTGTAAGAAAACAGCACATGGTGCAGCATGCATATCAGATCATTGCATCATGTGGTATTTCACATAAACGCACCAAACCTTACAAGCAATTATTGCCTCCATAAAATACCCATGTTTTTCTTTCCACTGTTTAATTGCGGTCAAACAAATGACTCGCTATTTTGAGTATGCGCATACCTCAGAGTTCTTCCTCTCAGAGTGCTTCCCCCAGTAATCGTGCTAGATAAAGTCTAAAATGCATCATAGTTCACTCGCACAAGATGTGCATGAAAAGATAAGGAATCATCATGACTGAGTCCATGCATGCTTGCAGGAGGTCACTTGAAAACCCTGGAGTGACTGGAAGGGTGGTACTCGAGGACGAGTTGTAACAACAAGCATTGTAAAAACAGCACAATACCTCCAGGAAATGTTCTGCTCATGCCACCGTCAGACTGGAAATTCTGAGGACAGCCTCAGCTGGGTTAGGGCTGGGTGGAAACAACACGGGAGTTAAGCCTGTGTCGGCCAAGACTTCATTATGATTTTTGTCTCTCTGCACGTGTGGAGATATTTTATTTTAGCCTTTCTTGCTGTTAATGTGTGTGGAATGTGGATTAAAACAGATTCAGATGCCAACTGCCAACAAAAGAGGAAATGAGGCCCACCCCACTGAAAAGATTATCTTGGAACTGTTTGAATTTCCACACTGGTCCAGAAGGTTATGCTGGAATGGTCAAGCTGGTTTCATTGGTGAAGCTGGTTGATCCCAGCATATGCTGGTGATATGGTGGTCTTTTCAACAGGATAGGAACAACCATGTCCTAGATGTGGTCAACCATGTCTAGAATATTTGGAACAAGCCAGATGCTACTTAAGACTGAATTAGATTAATTTACCACAGTTAACAGGTCTTTCAGGTTAATGTTGCAAGCCACCAATATACTATTTGAACGTGCATGTGTATCCATTACGTACATGTATATGTGGGGCACCGTTGGTTTCCGGGCCAGGCTTTTAACAGAGCTTTTCTTGTGGTTGGCACATGTGTGTGATTGAAGTCTATGGTGGGTGGGTGCAGGGCCTGTGGTTTCTCCCCCAGCTTCATTCCCCGGGGTACCCAGCGCCCAGATCAATCACTGGCTTATGGAAGCAAACATTTCTTTTTTGGACACAGTGATGTGGGTGAGGCAATCAAGCGTAAGCATTCAGTGTGACTCCACTGTGTTTCTGACAGATTGAAGTCTGGGTATGGTGACTTATGCTGTGGTGTGAGTGAGTGTACTCATTAGTTGGCAGCGGCACTGCGAAGTTGAATGAGACAAAAGCCTGTAGTTCGCATTGAGACCAAACCAACTAGAGTTAACCAACGCACGGATTCTGAAATTTTACATGGAAAAGTTCCATGTAAAATATCAATTAATATGAGGGCATGAAAACATTGATTGGGGGAGTCACTCCACAAACTCAGTAGTGGTGAGAAATTAATATGGACTGACATGGACGCCAATTGGATAGTTAAAAAAAAAATTCCACAATGAGGAAAGTCACGCTCTGACTAATTTCCACTTTATTATCTTTTAAAATGGCTAAAAACATTAAAATGCACTTTGAATGGATAATTGTATGTTTGTGCAGCTAAATGAAATGCCTTTTGTTCTTGAAGGAAGGTTAAATTCCATTTAATACATATTAACTTCCCAATAACTCCCATCTTCCTCTTTCTGAAGTGGATCCAGATGAAGACCGTCATTTGTATCATCAGCACCGTAGAGAATTCCGCTTTGACCTCTCCCGCATCCCGGTGGGAGAAACCGTGACTGCTGCCGAGTTCCGTATCTACAAGGACTTTGTGCACGAGCGTTATGAAAATGAGACCTTCCGTGTGAGTGTGTTCCAGGTGCTTCAACAGCAGCCCAAAAGGTATGTCATTATAAAATACATTTAATAATAAGAATTGTATTTAGCCATTCAGCCCATGACATCGCACAGAAGATTCCTTGTTCAGTTGTGCATGATTCAACAGCGCATGGTATTCCAAAATACAATTACTTGCTCCTTCTTGGAAGCTACTTTTTTTTCGCCTGACTTTACAAATCCCTTCTTAAGTCATCCCATCAAACCATCTGTTCCATTGTGATATCTAAAGCCCACTTTCAATGATCCATTCAATTACCCATGGATAATATCATGTCTCACCCTTTCATTGAAAATCTGTTCTATTCTAAAATGTTGCATTATGGAAGTAAAATGGCCATGGTGTTTCACATTGACTTTAATTTGGATCTGTTTGCCCTGGGCCTTTAATGGTTTGGTTATTTATTGTGTCAGCTGTGAGTAAAGGATATAATCAGATATGTAAAAGCTAATTCACGACTTTGGTATGTTTAATTTGGTTGGGGTTTTAATAGAAGTATGTAAATGCCTCTAGTCATAATAAAAATAAAAAAAATGGTGCAATGTCTGAAATGAAACACATGCCACCACTCACTTAAAGCCTAAATGTGGGATGGATGCACCCACACACGGAGAAAGATTTGTCTGCCCAACCTTACATGTCTAGTGCCAGGGCTCCCACAGAATTCCTCGATCTGATTTACGGTGTGGCCGCTAACAAGCAGTGAGAGCAGTCGCCATTACAAAGCCATTACTGTCAATTATTGAGATGCAAAGTCCTAAATGGACGGGAGGTTTTCCGCCCCAGACATCTGGAGAAACCCCCCATTCCTCCACTCAAAATGATTTCCCCTTCAATCCCTCATCCTTGATCACACCTATTTGGAAAGTTCTGATTGTCTCCATAAAGTGAAAAAACTGAAGTCCTCCAGGTGAGACATGCTCAGACAGACTGTCTCTCTTAAGTTCTCCATTGCTTGTCCTAAATTACACATGCACTAAAGCATTATCTACCCCCGATGCACACATTCCCTGTGAAGACCACCCATTGTGAATCATCCTTCCTGCACCTCTCCCATTGTCATGCAGAGACGGTTCGCCCCGTTGATGAGCACAGACAGCAAGGCGACTAGACGCCTAGTCTCCTGATGCCCTCAAGGTCTGAAATCCTACCTGTAAGTCAAGTCATTGTTCAGGAGAGCCATCTAGAAGCCCCCGGTTTTCATTTCTGGAGGACAATCTGATGCCTTAAGTAACGTCACATTTAATAAGAGAGAACTTTGAGCAGTCTTGGAAACATGTTGTTGCCTGTGGAGCGTCAGTTGTTTTTGAATTTATGGGTCGTATGAGCCAGACCTCAAGTTCTTATCTAATGGAATAGAGCTTATTTTGTTATCTTTATCTGAGAAGGACAACAAGTTCTGGCATGAGATGGCATTTTAGCTTCTCATTTCCTTGTCTGCAAAGAGAACATGATGAACTCATGATGTTAATGCAAATGATGCTCACATTCAACTGCATGAAGAATGATACTTAACATGTAAACTACACTGAAGTGAAAGTCTCATTGAGACATTTAAGGTGTGGCCACATTTACTGTTGTCTGAGTTTTCTGCCAGATTTCTCAACTGGTTTAAGTTGGTCTCACATATTCGCTGCGTTGACCCGGAAGCTGCTAGGTTTAAAAGTGACTTATGTGTGAGCTGTGCTTCATATATTTTTACCGTGCTGAAAAATCCAGCATTGCTGGTCTCCAGCATAAGGCATGTTTTGCATGCTAGGACCTGCATGGGACGCTGGTTTGCTGGTCATCAGCAGGGGAAGTGGGAGTACCTGTGGACAAGCTACTCCAGCTCAGTTTTGTTTGAGAACAGCATGACTATGCTGGTCCACCAGCTACACCAGCACTGCACCAGCTCTACCCAGAATAAACAAGCTCATAATTCATGCTGGGTTTTTCAGCAGGGTATACGGTTCACAATTTGTCTTCTATATGTCATGTGCCCAGAACATTCTAGCAACTGCATAGCAACACTCAGAATATTCTAGAATTGCGTTAGTTTACATGGGCACTCCTTTTTTTAATCAGAAAATGTAAAAAAAAAAAAAATTGTTTTTTTAAATATTGTCGTCATACCCACGTTTTTGATCAAATTAAAGGGCTATTGACTCATGATCTCTTCTGACCCTGCTTAGGGAACTGTACCTGCTGGACTCGAGAGTGGTATGGGCGGCAGAAGAGGGATGGCTGGTATTTGACCTCACGGTCACCAGTAACCACTGGGTCATAAACCCTGGACAGAACTTAGGACTGCAGCTTTCTCTGGAAACCTCACATGGTAAGTAACTAAGTATCAAGATCTTTATAACGTAACCTGCCAGATTGCCATTCTAAATGGTCATATGGCAGAATAGCACTTAAAGGGATAGCTCACCCAAAAATTAATTATATACTCCCCATCTTGCCGTTCCAAACCTATAAGACTTTAATTCATCTTGGGAACACAAATGATGAAATCTGAGATCTTTCTGTCCCTCCTCTGACAGCCTAGAAAGGTAGTAAAGGCATCATAAAAGTAATCCATGTGACTCCGGTGGTTTAACCTTAATTTTGGGACGGTTTACGCATGGTCACTTTGTTTTTACTGATCAGATAGCCATCTGATTTATCAAAATGATTCCATTTACACTTGGCCACATGTGTCTCCGCTTAACGGATATAAATTAAATAAAATAACTAAAAATAAAATAACTAATTTCAAAATCAGAGACTGCAATAGAAGAGAGTGTGGCAACAGCACTGATGATCATTAAAATTTACATGTGGTTTCAACAACCAGATGCATTTAGACTTGTTCAATTTTGACTGGAATGCATCTCAGACCACCTCCTGAAGTGGTTTGCAGGATCTGATTTAAATCCGTCTCGACTGTTTCGGGGGGCATTTACAACCTGGTCTCTTCACGATGGGATAGCTATGATGTCTTTTATTAATGATGTCTTTACTACATTTCTGGGGCTTGACAGTGGTAGTTGCGTAGACTGTCAGCGGAGAGACGGAAAGCTCTCAGGTTTCATTAAATGGATATTCATTTGTGTTCCAAAGATGAACAAATGTTTGGAACAACGTGAAGGTGAGTAATTAATGACAAGTTCATTTTTGGCTGAACTAACCCTTTAAAGGTATAGCTCAGGCAAAAATAAAAATTGATCATTAACTCACCATGTAATTTCTAACCTGTATGCATTCATAATGTTTAAAAAAAAAAAAAAAAACACCGGGGGCTCCAGTGTTCTGGACCCCGAAAACGAACTATTGGAACAACATTATATCTCATGAGCATAATATTTGTCAATGCCATCATGCAACTCTCTGTCGCCCTCTGTAGGCGAAAGAATGAGCCCAAGGAGAGCAGGTCTGGTGGGAAGCAGTGGACCTCAGAAAAAGCAGCCATTTATGGTAGCGTTTTTGAAAGCGTCAGGAATCCACCTCCGAAGTATACGCTCAGCATCAGGAGGCAAACAGAGGGGTCACCACCGTTATAAAAACCCCAAACCTGGTGCTGCACCCAGCCAGGTGGCTTTAAAGACAGCTGAGGCCACAGGTGACACTTTTTAACAATAAAATGATATCTTGTGTTAGTTCATTGCTGTAATTTTTATTCTTGTGCAATTTTTTCTACCATTGGACATCCTACCTAACCCTAACAAACTTGCAGTTTAACATGCAAATGTGCTACTTATAAATATCCTTCCTGTTCTCTGTAGACAGTGCCAGCGTAGACCCCAAACAAGGTTGCAAGAAGCATGAACTCTATGTCAGCTTCAGAGACCTAGGATGGCAGGTACCTTGATGCCCTTCCTGTTTCAGACTTCTCTTTCATTGTATATCTTTCTCGTCTTTAACCTTTCTCATCTTTTGCGTGTTTCCAGGATTGGATCATTGCTCCTGAGGGTTATGCTGCTTACTACTGTGAGGGAGAATGTGTGTTTCCTTTGAACTCTTATATGAATGCCACAAACCATGCTATTGTACAGACACTGGTGAGTCTCTCAATCATTTTCTACGTTAATAAAATTAATTTTGGGGTTAATTTCTCTATCATTTACTGATCAACACGTCATTCCAAACTCTTATTGTCTTTCTTACATGATGATATTCTAATGTTTTTGTCCACAAACTGAAAAATCAATTGGGTCCAAAACTGAGCACAACGGAACACAATTTAATTGGCTATTCACTCTCAAATCAAATCAAATGGTTGATTAACTCAAGTAGAGCCTACATAAAGCCCAACTCCAATATGGTGGCATGTCAATAACCTCAAACCTTATTGGTAGAAAATGTGAGTCGTACTATTCTAAAGGGCTTTTCACACTTGAAATGGTTAACCCTGGGACATTCTAAACCTGGGTAAATGGAATCTTGGGTTGTCTTGCTTCATGTTCCACACTGCTCATCATTTATCCAGGTTTAATAATTCATCCTATATATTCACATAATGGCGTTTCACACAGTGAATTCCTTGGGTTAACATTCTAATTTGCATATTTTCTGTTACTGTCATTGATTGGACGAATGCAGCACACAGCCTATTTACATAAGGGCTCTAGCGTTGTGCATCCTCATTATATATTGCTGACTTCACTATCAAGTTTTTCCCTAAATGGAGCATAAACAAATCTGTAAAAAGAGCACAATGAACTGTTAATTTGACGTCATTTTCCGTATTTATTTTTTTTTTACAGGTGTTTTACCTGTATTTTGAATTTTGACCTTCATTGTGTTTTAGGGTTAACGGAAATGTCCGTAAAATTACTGAATGAGTCTGGGTAATAAGCTGCCAGTACTTGTTTGTTTTTATTGATTTATCTTTTAGTGTTCGAATTATAAAGGTCAAAAATAAACGGTCTCTTCTTCACACCAGCTGACTCATTTTTCATCACCATTTGACATTTTTCCCCCCTGAAATGTTGAAACTACAATTTATACAACATGCAGTTTTAGCAAGAGCATTCAAAAGCCCATAATATGAGGGACTTTTTTTTTTTTTTTTTTAAACCTCTAGCTGTAATATTCTAACACAGCATTGTTTTACACTGTGCACTGTCTTTGGGCTAACCCTACTCCGGAGCAGTGTTTCATAACCCCAGGTAAAAAGCATTGCTAACCCTGCTTCTAAATTACAAATGTGAAACATTCCTCTACCTAGGTTTAAAAGCAGGGTTTAGAACAATGATTAAATTAACCTGGGGTTAAGTGCAGTGCCTTTAATTAAGCCCTTAATTATGTGGAAATTTGCAGAGTTTTGTGGAGTTCTGTACAGGAGATGGACGTTAGAAATGGTTTAATTCAATTACAAAACATATATATATATATATATATATATATATATATATATATATATATGCTCTGCAGTTGTTATAATTATGTTTCACTTCAAATCATGTAATTCTCTGGTCTTCCTAGGTCCATTTCATAAACCCAGAAACGGTCCCAAAGCCCTGCTGCGCTCCAACTCAGCTGCACGGAATTTCCGTTTTGTACTTCGATGACAGTTCCAACGTAATATTGAAAAAGTACCGCAACATGGTCGTCAGAGCCTGCGGATGCCACTAATCACTACTTCTGCCCTTGGGATTCATAAAGGTTGGAAAAAAATATGGGACTCAAATACTGATGGCTCCACCAAGCGCCCAGGGCGGAAAGAGACTCATTACTGGAGCAAAACTGGACTTTTCTGTTAGAAGAGAATATACTCAAAGCATACATTTTCATGTAAAACTCCTGGAATTGTATGAGGTTGACCACAGTTGAGTCAAATGAGTGTGGTGTTCTGGCTTTCACTTGTGTATAGAAAGCAAAGTTTGGAGTATCAGAGGACGTGAGCAGATACAGAGACAATTTACAGATTTAACCAGACTGATCAGGGAAGACACAATTGATTTAAGTACGTTTCTCTATAGAGATTTTATTACAACCACTTGTACACATTATGGCATGATTTCTGTATATAATTTACTAGAGTAATTTTTGGATGTAAATCCTGCCTTGACTTATCAAAGCCTGAGACCACTAGTGAAAATGCTTTTATATTGGTGAAATGAGAATTTTATTTAATTTTTTTTTTTTTCTTTTAAGTTATATTATAAGCAAAACAATGCGAGTAAAAAATTAATGAGAATTTTAGTGCTTGGTATGTCCCCCTGATCTGAAAATGGAGCATCTTGGGTGCTTCAGTGGGAGACATCATAATCTTAAATTTATTTTAAATTCGGTTATTTCCAGGTTTAAATGAGATTTTAAATCAGAGAAATTCCATGTGGTCACAGACTTTTAAACCCCACTGTATTTCAGCACAAGAGTTGTTGTCTGTTACAATGGGTTGACGCAATGTTTTCAGCACACTCAACGGACCCTTTCACATGTTTTGCACTCGATTAAACAGTACTGCAGAAAATATGAAATTCAGTTGTCTTGGAGTCACTTTGATTTCATCACATACATGGAAGAACAGATGATTTCTCTCAGCAGTTATCAGTCATTCAGTCAACAAAAAGACATATGCCTTGATTTGGCCTTTCAGGGTTTCAGAACAGTCAAGCTCATAGGTATGTGTTTACAACTCCATTGACAATTGCTTTCATTTGATTATTTCAATTACTTTGGATCTCATTCATTAATTTTACATACTTGTGTATGTAATTTCTGTCAGACTCAATGTGTATGTGCATACTTTGTTCTGACCTTCATTCTCTTGTTGAGTCCAGTGTTGTACAAGAGTGTCATGCATGATTCTCATTCCTCAATATCTAATCAAAAACATCAGCACATTATCATGACATCTTGTTTCTGCTAGTCAAAAAAGCTTTTCTTAACCAGTTAGTGCTCTATGCTCTAAGCTAGTAGGCTGTGCTGTTATCTTGCTAATCGAATGCTAACTAAAAACATTAAGAAAAGGAAATGTTTCATTGCACTTTTTTATAGTTACTGTAATAGATGTAATATAAAACACATTGATTAACATATCTTCTTGATTAAGACTAAAAAGATAAATACCATTTTAATCCGACACTAAATAGAGTTGGCCTACAGATAAAAATAGTTGGATGGAAATGTTTTTGGGTCCACTGGGGATAGTTTTCTGATAAGATCTTGCACAACACCACATCATTCTAAATGAGGGAACATGTTGAACCACAATAAACACCTTATGACAACTTATTGATTAATAATAAAAATAATCATTAGCTCAGTATAAAAACCTTAAGTCTTCATGATGAAGTGTACCAACATTTATGTGTGTGTGTCTAACAACTCATGTCATGTGTCAGTATTGCGGTATCAGAGTCATCACTTAGCTCGTCCTCGCCTGTGAAGAGCGGCCAAGCCAGCAGGTGGGCGGTATCAGGGGAAAGCATTTGGTTATGATCTGAACATTCGGAATAAATCAAATGATAAAATGAAATGAAACTGTCTAAATAGGAGCAGGTGCGATAGATTTTGGCAGACGAAAATGTGAGCCCTGCAGCTGTTCTTAATAATGTCAATACAATACAACATTGTAGTGGTGCATTAAAGAGAGGCATGGAAAAGATGACTTTCGAAACCAGATGTTTGGAGAACTGAAAAACATGTCATATGCCATGCATTGTGTTTTTCAATGTTGTGCAGAAAATATGTTTTATCATTATGAATACTGCAATACAAAAAAATCACAAAGTGACCCCTTCACATTAATCAAACAATGCAAATGTAATTATTCTATGAAATTAGATGTTTTGTGTTGTTTTATTGGAGAGCTTTTACTCATGGGGTGGACATGAGAATGTTAATGATTAACTCTCTAGGCATTAGGAATTATATAGACTCCCTTGTTCAGAAAAAAATATATAAAAGTATATTACATGTACCTATTTTCTGCCTACTATCTTTTACAAAGAAGATGTAAAACAGAATGCATAATGGAAATCGTTCAAACTGTAGTATGCTACATTATTGTTATGCCTGCATATACTGCATGTTTAATTCAGCTAGTGGCATCCACTTATCTCATGAAGTCATGTACATCTGAACGGGAGTGCTAACAGATAGTTTCCCGCAGGTATTTTAAACCTTAATCTAGGTTGCATACTATATACATACAAAAAAAGGATATGATGAAGGGTCGAGACATCCTACATCGAGAGGGATATGATGTCATAAATATTATCTTGTGTATATATACTAAGTTCATTTTATCAGCTCTTAGGAGTACTCTAGAATATAGATTACCACCAAGCTAACAGACATTAAGTCCAATGCCAAAAAAAGTCCAATATTTGCACAGGGTTTTTAAGATATTCTTTATACCAATGTGTGATCTCACAGGAACTTATACACAGCAAAACATAAAAATAACTATTGTAATATCCTACTTTGTTTTTGTAATGTGGTAGTTGTTGTAAGAAGGTATGATATGTATTTTGTAACTAAATAAACTACCATTCAAAACATCTGGGGTTGATAAGATTTTTTTTTTTTTTTAATCTTTGAAAGAATGCTTACCAATATGGCATTAATTTAATCAAAAATACAGTAAATACAGAAACAGTATATTGTAAAATATTATTACATTTTATTATAATTGTTCTATTATAATATATTTTAAATTGTAATTCATTCCTATGATGGCAAATCTGAATTTTCAGCGGCCATTAACCTAATTACTAATATGCTGATTTGGCTCAAGAAATGTTTATTATTATCATCAACATTGAAAACGGCCATGATGTTTTATATTTTTTGTTTTATTCATCTTTGAATAGAACATTCAAAAGTACAGAATTTATTTGAAGTATATGTTTTTTTGTAACAATGCAAAAGTCTTTATTGTCACATTTATTCATTTTAATAGATCCTTGCTAAATAAAATATTAATTTTGGTTGCATTTTTTTTTTTTTTTACTGAACCTTCACTTACATGTACTTACAGTGTACTTACCTAAAAAAGTACTGGGTTAAGGTTAGGTTTAGGTGTACATTCAGGGTTAGTACCTAGTTACTACCCAGTTATTGCAATTACTACAATAAGTTCATAGTATTTATAATATTCCAATTGTTTCCAACTCTTTGTAAATCATGAGAAAATTGCGATTTTAACCAAGGCTCCGGGACGTGTGCGGGAATAGCCTGTCAATGACATCATACCTGCGTTACCCTCGGTTTCCGCTTTTACTGCTGTAGAAACCATAACAACATAGTCTCACTGACAAATGCGGAAATAGTAGTTGTATCATCTATCAAGCAACTAGCTTGTTTTGCGCAGTCGTTGAGAAGGGTCTGTCTGCATCCCGCAGTACTACAACATACTTCAAGTTACGCCTTTTCAAGTTACACCTTCCGCGTATAAACAAGCGTGGACATCATTGACTAAAACAATCTTTTAAAGTATATTATTTTATGTTTTATGAATGAAATGTGTGTAAGATGAGCTTATATTGCTATCGAATCTTAAGTATGAAACAAGCTAGTAGTAAAACAAAATAAATACTATCAAATTAATACAAACTCATGCAATTATAGCTAAAAACCTACCCCCACACCCAAACCTTTCCCTAAACTTACCCCTTCCATAAAAAATGTTCTGTAGAGTTTCATAGTTAAAATACTTAAAAAATGACGAAAACAAATAGCATGACTGTGGCGTTGTAGTTGTTATACGATCCGATCCCTTCACTAGGTGGCGATAGTGAAGCTTAAAAAGCAAGAAAAGTGAAGTAGAGGAAGACAAGTGTCTAGAAGGGATACATACAGCTATGGCCACAAGTGAGGCAGAATCTTAGGATAAATAACAGTAAATTAAATGTGCTACTTATCAAATTGTGGGTTTTTTTTATCACCTATCCCAACCCTAAACCTACCCTTACAATACTGCAAATACAGTTATTAAATAAAATAAATAAATATTAAATGACGCAGTATTGATGTACGCATGTGCAGTATCTGTATCCCTTCTAGTCTTTACCTCTGAATCTAATCGCATCATCTCTTTTTGACATCTCGCGTGGTTCCGTGTGACTTGGACAACTTCAAGTTACGCCCCCTGCAACAGGTTACGCCTCCTTCCTGTTACGCCCCCTCTCTTGCAGTCCGCAGACTCTATTGAAGTCGTTAGGGAACACAACAAAAACAAGTTCCCATAAATGTAAACGTCAACCAAATGACCCAAGAAGATTCTGGGACAAGAAGAGAAATAAGACGAGGATCAACATCGGTGTGGCATTTCCTAAATGGAGAGAACTTCGTGAAAAAATTCAACTAGACAGAGACGTGATCTTGCATGTGTCTTAATAGACAGGTGAGTAATTATTTTGATTCCTTTACTGACAGAAAACTTATCATCGATCAACAGTGTTAGTCTTATTGTTTGAATGTCTTGTTCTTGTCTATGCATATGATGTGAAAATGGTGAGGTGATGTTCACTACAAATACTTCAAGGCATGTTATGAACTATTGGCTGTAATTCCGTTTTATACTGTAGCTTTAGTGAAATACTTGTCACTACATCGAATGTGTCAGATGCCAAAATTGCGTATGAGTTGCATTCTGTACGAGTAATGTTTATTAAGGACAGCGTTATTGCATTTGGTTTGTGATTAGTTTGTTGACATTGCCATATACTTCGCCCGACATGATAATGGAAATTAATACAGTGTTATACATAAATATTAATCAGCCTTTTTGCAAATGATGTGGGTATGTTCAACTATACTTTTACTATGATTGTTTTGAACATCACATCAATGAAGTTGACAAATGCAGTAACATCTATGACAACCAATTTAGTGTTAAATCTTGCTTTACTTGAGGCTAATTCATTATAATGAAATAAAATCATGGCATCAAGCCCGAAATGTATAAAACTACTACTTTACCTCATCTATGAACATGATATATGATTCCCATCTGACTGATTTAAATCAGTGGTGGAGCTCAAGACGACATTTTCCATAATTCAAGCTACGCCATTGTTGTTGTTTTGACTGTACGCCCTCTAGTGGCCAAAATCTTTACATACTGCACCTTTAATTTCTTAAAAAAATACATCTGGTCCCACTTTATATTAAGTGTCTCTAACTACTACGTATTAAAATTTAAATTAATCATTTAATACTCTCACAATTCTGAAGATGAAGACAGATGAAGGCAGATTCAAAATAAAAAAAGGTTTAATCCACAAGCAGGTGATAATGTGTAACAGCGTGTAAACACATATACACAAACAACAACCGAGAGTGAACCAAGGAAAGAACAGAACTTTAGTGCAGATTCAAACAAGATAAATAATCAAACACAGCTAAACCCAACAAACTAATTATCTGTAACCATAGAAACAAAGGAGAAGTCGGAAAATTGAACAAAGGAATACAGGAACTAATGAAAACAAACTAAAAGTCTATGAAAACTGAAAATAACTGTAACAGATACAATGCACTTATTGTGTACATACAAGTTTTTACATTATATTTTAAAAAGACATGCATGTAATTACAGCTGTTATTCATGTCTGTAATTACATCTATAATTACACTGTTGACCCTTCCCACCCTTAAACCTATCCATACCACCAGTCCTTAAAGGGATAGTTTACTCACACTTCAAACCCGTAAGACTTTCATTCATCTTCGGAACACAAATGAAGATATTTTCGCACATCAAGCCAACATGCTTGAGCTTTCATTTACCATAACTGACATGTGAGCTGATGAATGTTTATATGTGAATAAAAGCCTAAATTCAAACTGTTCATCATATAAAGTGATCATGTCTCCAGAAAATTTATACTAAACCACCAAATTTTGGTTAGTTTTGCAAACTCTTTATGAACTTTTTGAAGTGTCAAAGCAGTAGTCACTTAACTGTCTATGGACTGTCTTTTTTTTTTTGGAATGCAAGTACATAGCAGTAACCTCATATAAAGTGTGACCATAAATCTCAGTGACACCAAACTTTGAATGGTAGTGTAATGGATTTGGTAACACTGCAGTTACTCTGTACATACACACATTTGCAAAAATGGCAGTTACAATGTACACAGACTTATGTAAAATAAAATAAATTTTGAATATAATTCTGATCAAATAAACACAATTAAACTTTTTGTAATAACTCAACAATATATAATTCAGCTTTTAGTTGCTCAATCTTTGATGTGTTCACTCTATCTTGGAAATTTCCCTGAACTCAGGTGCTGTGAAGTGTCTCTTTCTTGAACTATCTTTTTTCTGTGGAGGTGGCTTCCTTTCGGCATGACACTTCGGGACCAAGTGATCTCCACCAACTTCAGTTAGGCCCTGATTGGCAGGTTGTGATGAAGATGTGGGCATATGCGTCAGTGCCAAGCACACGTCACCCACCTTTAGTTGGCGGCACTGTAATCTGCAGGATTGACTTGTGTGTTGAGGGTTACAGGAGGACCAGCCATGCCCACAAACGAAGAAAGGCAGCCCTTCACTCACCTCCAGAGACAACTGCAGAGAAAATGTAAACATTTTAAAGGAATAGTTCACCTGAAAATACAGTGTTTCACAGAAGACGGTTGGAATAGTAAGATTTACTTATATGCTGCATATCAGGAATATTTTCTGTCCATGTGTTTGCTTACCAGCGAGTGGTCATGCTCAATCTCCACGTGCAAACTAGTGAGCACAGGTGTGCGTGAAGGTGTGATCTTTAACACAGTGAAACGTTTCAGCATCAGCTCAGGATGTAATTGAGCACACTGCTCCAAATCTTCTGTCCTTAAATCCTCCACCCTCTTTAGTCGACCACCTTCAAGCTCCACCAAAGAGCCCTCTACAAAGCGACGGGGAATCCATAGGCCAGAAGAGGAGGATTTAGATTGGTGATTGTGTTTTTCTGCATCTCCTCTCCAGACCAGTAGGGGGAGCTCCTCTCTTGTTTGCTTTTCACTTTGCCACTTTGATTCCTCAGGCACGGCATGAGTAGAACGGTTCAAATCAAGTGGCTGGTGTTTAAAATGTTTAAAATGTTCTTTATTAGAATCTGTATATAGTAGAGAACCTAGAAGTGGGTTGTTTTTGACATAATGTCTCTCACTGTCTCTTTTAGAGCAGATTCTTTGACTTTGTGGTTTGTGGTACCAATGTGAATACCTCAGTCTCTCCTTTTGCATGCACATTTTGACTTCTTCATTTGGATCTCTTTTTAGAACATCCCTAACAACCCCTGTATAGAAATATGAAGCTGACGACGGGTCGATTTGTGGATTGTGCAGCTTTCTGAAACCTTTGACAAGTCCATGTCCGACTTCTGGAGTTAAATAACTCCAGTATGAAGCACCCCTTCCAATACTATGCAGCGTATTTGGGTCAGTCACAAGTAATTTTGATGAAGGAGGCAGATATCTACTGCTAGTAGGGTTCTGACTCAGTGAAGGGTGGATCTGATTCGCTCCAGTAACACAAGAAATGTCAGGAGTTGTGAAATCACACCTGTAATTATATAAGTTAAATGGATCTGAGACAATATCAGGTGTGGATTCCCGGACATGTCTAGCTCTTCTGAATATTAAATCTTGATTCCAAAATGGTGAAGGGGTTTTAAAAATGTGTTCGGATGACTGTTCATTGGAATTTGTTACAGAATCCCATTTTTCTAAAGCTGAGAAGGAACCCATATTTTTAGCCATGCGTACAACAACAGCTGCACAGTATCACATTTGACAGAAATAATCTGTTATCCTCCTCTTTCTCTCTTTAAAATAACTTCTTTAGTGATTATGGAGAAAATGTCAATAACAGTTGACGAATTGTTTATGATGGAAATTTTCTTATGGGGAAGACCATTTGAGATGATTTCAGAAAATATTATTTTTAGGGCATCAACTCTTGCTGGAAGATCAGGTCAGCTGAGTATTCGAGGTTTTAATAGTTCTTTGAGTTGTGATGGGTGAATTAATGTAGGAATCTAAGGAGACTGTTGGGTGGCTTTCAGGGCTAAGAATTTCTGAAAAAGAAAAAAGAAAATGCAAATTAGCTTATGTTAATGATTGATCTGTTTGTAGTGAAACCCACCTTTAGGCAACAGCTATACAATATTAAGTATTAAAGTATGCTGTATATTATGAAACTTACTGTTTTATACTTTTAGAAGGCACTTTTTTCAGATTTGCATGTAGTGGCTGCAGTCACTAAAGAAAGAAAGAAAAAAAACAGAATGTTGCAATGTGCATATATTGTGGTTTTATTTAAACTTTTATTATTCTCTCAGTTAACATTTAACATTAAAGTGACCAACCGGGCACCATATGTTAACTAAACAGGCACTTTGGTTGAGGAATAAATAAATATTGGGTGACAATTACGCATAGAAATTTTCTACAATAGCAATGACAATGGCAATTTTACATTTTGTGTAATGCCGCGTTTACGCCAATAGATGTCAGTATAAATATATGACCACTGTTGTATCAGCTAATGAAAACAAAGAAAAATTCAACATAAAGTCAAATTAGACTTGTCTTAATGCATGTTCCTGGTCATACGATTCATTAGTCCATGTTATTTCTGACTTTGTAAACTTTTATCACAATGTAACTAGATCTGTCTGTGAAAGAAAAGATTTAGTAACTACAGTTTATCCTGCTTATTTTGTAATGCCTTCTCTCCAAAGACCTGACTCCAACAAAAATTCAAACAAAATCAAGCCTTGTCCTACATTTTCTCTCTATGAATATCATGTTTCACTCAAAAATATTTCAGGTTACTTAAAAATGTTGATTTCATGCAAAAATACAAAATAATGGTATAGTAGGTATAGGTATACAAGGTATAAATATAGATATCTATATTTATAGAAATAAGCTGCTTTATTGCATGGCTCTTTCCTGAGTCTTAATATTTCCTGCTAAGATCATTTCTATTTTTTGTCCTAGTGTAACCCTGTGGAAACGGGGCTCTATACTTTACAAGTGCCTCTTCACTAACAATTTGATAACTTAATGGTACACTAATAACAGCATTCAGCACCAGACGACCTGCCTCACACCAGCTTTTAGTCTACAAACTTCAGTCTGCCCCCATGTCAGGGTGTTTCTATGGCTACAAATTTTCCATAATAACAGAGCATGTTTGACTGCTTGAAGGGTTAAGAGTAAATTAACTATGACATAGGAAAGATTATAAATACACACCAATTTGGAATGAAATGAATTAAGAACAACTAAATATTTGTGTTATCTCATTTCTGAATGGGATACACTTGGTCCGTTTCTCATGACTTTGAACCCAAATGTTGGACTTTTTCGATTCCCACGCTGTCAGAGAGACATTTTACTTATCACATATTATTACTGAAGTGTGAACTATGAGGAAAGAGATATTTACCTATTCAAATTCCCCAGCTGTTTATTCAAATGAAATGACTAATACTGTCATTCAGTATTTATAGCCCTCAATCTACTTTTTACATCAGAACATAAAGAGTCCATTTTTCAATAACATCGTTTAGGCAATACTATACAAAACACAAGAACCAAATGGCTTATTTGAATGAGGGATATGCAAATACAATAATTGCTCATTGCTGTAGGATAGCAAACAGTCGATTTTTACATGCAAACGTGAATATTGAAGCTAAAAGCATAAACAACTGAATGATCTAAGAATCCTTCTCAGTTCTGCAATTCATTTACAGCATTATGTTGAACAGTTCAAGAGAGAATCTAGATGTGTAAAATGTTTTTTTTTTTTATTATTATTCTATCTACATAGCTAGAACAGCACATAACCACAATATACCTTGCATGTTGTTAAAGAGGAAGTTCTGGTTCTAGTAATATACTGCTCCCTCTAAAGCTATATGCAACTGTGCATTACATGCAAATGAAATAATGTAGTCTGACTTGTGAAAGCAAACATGTTATGAAATAAAATGAAATATTAAATGAAACAACTGAATTGAACTATTTTAAATAGTTTTAAAACAACAACTTGTGCTTAAATACATTCATATTACTGAAAATTAAAATTAACGTTCATGAAACATTTTATAATGCTCGTTTTTGACTATATAAAATGAAGTACCACTGGACTCAAAACACATGATTAAAGAGTTATCTTACCTCTAGCCACCTCTTGCTTTATGTAACATAAGGGTCTGTGCTGATGAAATGCTGTGCATCCAGTTGTGATGCTGACTTGCATATAAACTCTTATTTTCATTCCTCCTACTCTCTCTCAGTCTCTCCCACTCTCCTCTCAACTCTGTCTGACGCTGATGCTCGCTCTCTCTCTCTCTTTCTCTCTCTCTCTCTCTCTTTCTCTCTCTCTCTCTCTCTTCCTCTCTCCTGTTAGCAGACCAATTCTCTCTTTTAAATACATTTCATAGTTTATATGTAGCTATTTGCTTTACACTAATGGTGCCAAGCAGTATTGCAAAAATTACTTTTTGTGTGTGGTGCTTGTGTGCGCGAATGATGCCTGTGTGTTCTGGGTATAGAACAGGTGTTGTGAGTTTGTATACGGTTGCTAGGAATTCTGGGGTGTTAGTGTGTTCTGTATTGTTGGCAGGATGTTCCTGTGCTATTGCTAAGGTGTTTTGTGTGAATGTTGGTGCTAAGCGGTGTGTGAGAGAGAGAGTTTGATTGTTAGCATGTTTCTAGGGTGGATGCTAGGGTGTTGTTATAAAGTTTTCTAAGTGATGTCAATACATTGCTAAACAGTTGCTAGGATTTATGGGCGGTATCTGTGTTGTGCGCGGTTGCTAGGGCATTTCTATGCAGTTGCTAAGTTCTTTATTCTGAATGGTTGTTAGAGCTTTGCTATTGCTGCATTTCAATTCGCCTACTTATACTACTTTGCTTAATGACGCATTTAAAAGTCGATGACCAAACGCGTAGTTATGAAAGTTCACAATGCTGTTGCAGATTAAATATGTGGATAACATTTAATAAATATTTTTTCGTCAGGTTATATACTGATTATTAATCACTCAAACCCCTTTATCTTAACTGCTCTGCTTAACCTTCGTTCTCGCACATCAGTCGTGTTTGTAGTTTTTTATTTGTATTTGTAGTTCTAATTGAATCCTTGTCCACAGTGCAATGTGTTATGGGCAATGTTAGCTGTTAAAGTGTGCTCGGATCTGCACTTCGGATTCTAACCGGAAAAAGTAGACCATCCAGGTAGCTTTGGAATTCCCATTTCAGCATACTACAATTTTGAGACACACTAATTCTAATTTCGAATACTATTTAGGATGGATAGTATGTGAATTGGGACGCGCACAAGACAAGTACAGACATCTTTATTTATATAACATTGTTATATAGTATTATACATTTCATAGCGGCTTTACAATAATAAACAGGTAAGTAATGATCAATGATGCAAACAGAATTCAATTCTGAGGAAAAGCAGCTCTAAAACAAAAACAAACAAACAAACAAAAAAACAATAGATGTATCTTCAGCCATTTCTGAGCTAAAGACTCAGCTGCTTGGGTTTAGTTAGGCAGGTCATTCCACCAGCCAGCTGAAATTCAGGTCTGTAAAATTAATTTTTTGCCTTTTTGGGATGTCACTACAAGGTGCCATTCACTTGCAGAACGGATGCTTCTGGAGGGCACATAAGTTTGTTGTGAATGGTGATTAGTGAGTTTAGGTATGTGGGGTGCCAGTGGTCTTTCTATAGGCAAACATCAGAGCCATAAATTTGATGCCAGTGGCTGTTGGAAACCAATGCAAATTGATGAAGAGAGTTGTGATGTCTGCTCTCTTGGTCTTGTTAAAGACCACTGTTGTTGCTGTTTTCTGAATCTATTGCAGAGTTTGACAGTACATGGTGGAAGGCCTGCCAAGAGAGCATTACAGTAGTCCAGTCTGGATAGAACAAGCTTGGACAAGGAGTTGTGTAGTATGGTTCGATAGGAAGGGCCTGATCTTCCTAATGTTGTATAAGGAAAATTAGCAGGACCAGGCCGTTCTAGCAATATGGTCTGTGAAGTTTAACTGATCTTCAATCACAACTTTGAGGTTCTTGACTGTTTTGGAAGACAAACCTAGCTGAATGAGGAAGTTGTGATGAAGTGTTGGGTTGGCCGAGATCACAAGCAGTTCTGTCTTTGCAAGGTTGAGTTGAAGGTGGTGGTCCTTCATCCAGTCTGAAATGTCTGTCAGGCAGGCTGAGATCTGCCTGGAATGAGAGTTAGAGTTGTGTGTCATCAGGATAGCAGTGATAAGAAATGACAGATCCTAATGATGTCATGTAGATGAAGAATAGAAATGGTCCAATAACTGAGCCCTGAGGCCCCCCAGTAGCTAGATGTTACAACTTAGACACCTCATCCCCCCAAGACACCCTGAAGGACTACCTGAGAGGTAAGACTTAAACCACTGAAGTGCACTTACTGAGATGCCCATTGTTGTGAGGGTTGACAAGAGGATCTGCTGGTTAACCATGTCAAAAGCAGCAGACATATCCAGCAAAATTGTAAGCACTGATGATTTGGAAGCTGCTCTTGCCAGTCTAAGAGTTTGAATAACTGAGAACAAGGCAGTCTCGGTTGAGTGGTCGCTTTTGAAGCCAGACTGTGTTGTTGATGTAAGTAAAGGGATCCAATGAGGCCAATGATGAGTCTGTAGCGTTCATATTGTCGAGACCAGACAACTGTGATGAGGATGGTAACTGCTTATGAAGGGAGTGCTGATGAGTGGTAATGAGGGTGATGGCTTGCAGGTGACTGATGATTGAGTGCAGGTGTGGAACAGGAGGGATGCTGGGAAATTGAGTGCAAGTGCTGGTGAATGTGACAATGCTATTGTGACTATGAATTACATAAAGTGTTCTGACTGGTTTTTAGCATATTACAATGCAGTTGCTATGGTAGATACCAGGGTGTTGTTAAATGGCTGCTAAGGCGTTCTGAATTTGTATACAGTCGCAAGGATTTATGGGGTGCTAGGGTGTTCTGGTGGTTAGCAGGATGTTCCTGGGCAGCTGGTGAGGCATTTTGTGTGTTTGTTAGCGCATTGTTAAGAAGTTGCTTGGGTGTTCTGGGTGGTTGCCAGTGCAAGCACGCTTTTGCTAAGATGTTATATGTGATTGTTAGTGTTAATGTTAGTTTGTTGCTATGCAATTGATATAGTATTCTGATTGGTTGCTATGGGCGTTGCTATGCAGTTGATAATGTGTTCTCATTGCTTTTTAGCATGTTGCAATGCAGTTGCTAGGGTAGATGCCAGGGTGTTGTTATATGGCTGTTAAGGTTTTATGGGTTACGTTAATGCATTACAATTGCAATTCAGTTGCTAGGGCCATAGATGTTGTTGTTATATGGTTACTAAGGTGTTCTGAGATATTGATAATGCATTTCTCTGTTACTAAAGTGTTATTATGAAGGCAGATGCCAAAATGTTGTTATATAGGTTCTAAGGTGTTCTGAGTGGTTGTTAGTGCTTTGTGCTAGGGTTTTGTGTCTCAAATTCACTAGTGGAGCTATGCAATTGATAAGATGTTGTGTGTGCTTGTTATATGATTGCTAATATCTTGTTAAATGGTTGCTAAGGTGTTCTGGGTTATGAAAATATATTTCTATACAGTTGTTAGGATTTCTGGGTGGCATCTAGGGTGCACTGGGTTATTGTCAGAATGTTACCACATTGCATTATTTGCTAAGGTGCTATGAGTGCACAGTATTGTCACCAATGGTGAGTGAATGCACAGATGAAAGATCTATTATTTGATCAGTAATAAAATAGAGTGCTGTTTGTTTTGTTTTTTGTATTTCACTGTTTAGACACTTAATGTTTCTATGCAGCTGATAATGCATGACATTTCAAGGCAGTTGCTTGAGGGCAGATACCAAAGTGTTGTTGTACAGGTGTTTTGACTCAATGTTAGCACTTTGCTATGTGGTTGCTAGGGTTTTCTGTGTCAGTGCAAGGGTGTTGCTATGTGCTTGATAAGGTGTAAATGCTTGTTATTATGTGGATATGCAGTTTCTGGATGGTTTCCAGGATGTTGTGTGATTGTGAGTGTGTTCTCAGCAGTTGTTAGTATGTTGTTATACGGTTAGACGGGCTTTTTGATGGCTATGATATGATATTGTTATGATATTGATATAGGCTATGATATTCTTGTTGGTTGCTAGATTGTTGATTTGGGGCAATCAGTGGTTGTTAGGGTGTTTTGGGTGGTTGCTGAGTAGTTGCTTTCTTGCTGTGTAAATGTTTAAAGCCCAGGAAGGACGTACTACTATAAAATGTATACAATGAATGCACTATAAATAATTTGAGTAAGTGTCCATCAAATGCTTAAATGTTCTGCCATTTAGATCTGCTAGTGGTGCAGAAACTACACAATTCACTTTTTCTACATTAAAATATGATTTGTGCACAGCAGATGTCTTTTGAGTGATGGCACTTCAATTCAGTTTTTCCTATCTGGGTTTACTTTTTACATAGTTTTTTCCTCCATCAAAATCAAACCCAAACATCAGTCAGACGTGTCAATATTATCACGGTAACCTGTCTGCACATTTGCTTTTTTTGATTTTGTTTGCACATGAAACGTTAGTGACATGCTGCGGCCACAAACACTGAAGTGAAGCCCACACACAGTCGCAAGGATTCTCTGTCTGAGTCATATAAGAGTCTCCAAAACACCCCTCCAAACACACATGTCAGTCTGCATTGTAAAGATATGTGTGTGTGACATTTAGAGAGAACTAATGCTGATACAATCATGTTTTCCACACATCCCACACACTCTTACAGCTGTGGTAAACTAATCTTCAGACGCAACACAGCTTCAGCTGCACTTTTGAGGCTGTGTGTCTTCTGAGGATAGTTGAAGGGCAGTTTCAGTACTAAACCGGAGAGCAACATTAACCTCAATTCTGATCCTCTCATCCTTTCATGCACAATATTGTCACAGTGAATGTACAGTTTAAACAGCCATTATTCGATCAGTAACAAAATAGGTGTTTTCGTGTGTGTTTCACTCTATTTAGATGTTGCAGTGGACACTTAAGTGATGCCATTTAATGTTTTAGACATTTTTAAATGTATAGTTTGCATTTGGGTGTAGGGTTAGGAATAACACTTACACAAGTGACAAATTTTAACTCTAAATGTACCACAGTAACAAGCACCACAGTATTAAATGTTGCACTATACATCTAAATTTAATATTCACGTCAGTATAAAGGACAGCCTTTTTAATACATAAATAAAAATACACACCCCGGGCTTACTGCTTTTATTTAACAGCCACTAGATGGCGCTTTGGATGTGATCTTAAAACTTGACTAAATGCACAAAAAAATCCCCCAAACCTAAACAATATCTGTTGTACTTACAAATCATCATCATACCTTATACTGTGGCTGGAAGTGGTCCAAATCCAAATTTCTGCTCATATTATTATTAATACTTTAGAAGTTTTTTTTACTGCTTTCAAACCATTTATCTAGTTTGCAGCTCTGCATACTCTTAACCAAATGCAAGAGGTACATCTCAGGATGATTTTTTAAACAACTAAAATTGAATGCACTGTTTATATGTTATATTATATTATATATTGACTGCCTTTTAGAGTTACTATCCATAAACGTACATTGAATAATGAATGTGTGTATACATAAAACACACATTAAGTAAGTTTATATTTAATTTAAAATGAATAAGTTAATGGTCGATTTTTGTTAAGTGCACTTCATCAAATGTTAAAGAAGCATGCTTCTCCTTTCATGGAATGACCTCTGAGACAAAGAGAGTTTGAGAGACAGAGCTGGCTTTAATTTTCTTAGCACTTCCTCTCTCGTTACATAACCCCTCCCGCCTTCCTCTGTCTGATCCCATCTGTAAAACTGTACTCTCCTCCTCCCACGAGGGTGGACTTGGTATGATCCACTTGCCCCAGACCTGAGGTCTGACTCTAAACAGACAGACACGGCCACTGGTGCTGCTGCAGAGGAAGTGCATGACTGAATCTACAGCCTAAAGTCTTAGAGACAGAGAGGGAGAGAGTGGGAGATGAGCTGTGTCAGAGTCCAGTCTTGCTCTGGGACGGTAGACTGACTGAAGCTGCCGGTAAAGCACTGAGTTTTCACAGCTGTGCATCTCTGTCACTCTGGAGTCATGAGCTCAAAGGGGACGAACCTCCACAACAAACGTCTTCCGTGTGAGTATTTCACCTTTTGTTAAATTGTTTTGCTCATAAAGATATGACTCTTCTTACACTCTGCCTGACAACAAGCATGACAGATGACCAGTCATTAATCAACAGAAGAATCGTTGTGTCAGTGAAGAATATGTATGGCTAGTTGTCACAGTTTTTACTCCAGTGAATATTTCTCAGTTTAGGTTTATTCTTTTTGATCATTAATTTCTAAGTAGATGCAAACCCTAAAGTCTTGAATACAAAAAAAAATCTTTATTTCCCAAGTTTAACTCTTCTGAATGCACTCCCCACTGTTATTCAGCATGCCAACCTGTTATAAAATAATCATGAAACACACACAAAAAAGAAAAAGATATATTAAAAAAATGTTTTATTTGCAAAATATGAAAATGACAAAATATAAACACATGTTGCCCCAACCCGATATTTATGAAAAATATCATTTTCCTGAAAACAATTTTCAATTAAAATCTTATTTGACATGCATACCTTTTACCGGATATATGCCAATATCATTTTGTTTGCAGCTAAATTTGTAAATATATGCTGATATTTTAGTTTTAGTTTGGAGCATTCGTAATGAATTCATCCAAATATTCTATTCTGTTTGAAACCAGCATACAAAACTTCTGCCAGTGAAAACAATGTAATTGGACTTTTGATCAAAAGCATATAACTTCTTGTGACAACTTACCCAGTTTCATCTACATATACTGTATGTGAATGTGTGAAACATATTATCTATTATTCTCCTTGGAGTATCACCAATAACATGCCTCCCTTATTTGGACATTTCCTTGGCTGAATAAGGAAAGAAGCGGTCATGGAGTTGAGACACTGTTTTATTTTAGTCTATAATAGTGCAGGACTTTCATTTATAACCAGAGTGTAAAACTTTTTGCTTAGTTTCTCAAATGTATTTTACAGTTATGTAGAATTTCTATTTCTAAAAGGCTTCTGTCATTGTTTTGACCAGAAATTTAAAGAGCTGGATTGACTTGATGAACCCGCTAAAGCTTACTTGATTAGATTTGTTTGGTGTAACCTGACTGAAATCCCTCTAAATGGGATTGTTTTTCTGCCATTTTTAGCAGATGGACTGTATACAATCCAAGTTCCCACACTCACTGGTCGCACACACACATGCTTAGAGGTTGAGACTGGAAATTAGATTGGCCACAGGAGAATTTGCCACACTATCTTTCAATTTTGCTCACATTATCTATGTCTGTCAAAAAGATTTGCACTCCAGATGTCTAGGATGGTGTCATTCAGGTCCAGAGAAATGACTCTTATCTACAGGAATGGCAATTGAGCACTCGCAAAGATCCGCCCACTTTAGTTACTGTTGCTATGCCATGCGCTCTCAGGCCACACATCAAGTTCTCACGAAATGAAAAATACATCGTGGAGCAAAGAGGACACTGACGAGTCGACAAGACAAGACAGAGTCGGTTACTTTTGATATGAAATAGTTTCATAATTAAAATACTGTAATTTTTTTAAAGAAGTTTAAACAATAAATACCGTATAGTGTCTCTTTAATGTGTTGTGACAGATCGCTCCTTCAATCGCCTCGTGAACCGATCATCTCTTCATACTAGTTCATTTATAGCATCAAATAAGCATGAATAGCAGAAGGAATGTTGTTTCAACCGCAGAAAGACATGAGTACTCACAACGTTAATCTACTAACTCCCCTGACTGCTTTGTCGGATAAAATGGCGGATTCAGGGTTATGATTGGTCAGATCGCCTGTCAATCAAACTGTTTACGAAGGGTCAGTTGTACAAGTACTTTTTGTTAATTGTCTTCATTTGTGTGACTATAATTATGGTAATATTTCTGATTTGTCAAAACAAAGCAACATGGTAAAATGAAATGGCAGGTTGCCATAAAATTATATTTAAAATTATATTTATAGAAAAAAAACGGACTAAGTGTATGTGGTATATTGGAAAATAACACTTCTCATTTTAGCGACCATTAATTAACAAAAAGTGCCTACTTGATTATGTTACCTACTGATGCATTCTAAATCAAAATTGATTAATTTTGGTCTAAAATATACTCGTTTTTATCCTTATAACTGTGTGTGTGTGTGTGTGTGTTCAAGCATTGTGGCTGATTCTGTGTTCATAGTTGCACTAATGAAGAGATTTTTAACAAACAACTATGATACAGACCGGAGACAAACTGACTGCAATGTTATCAAAAAGCCTGTCTTTTTGAGTTTAACTATACAGTATGTGATACGATGGAGTGGATTCTATTCTGGAATGGTGTGTTTTTTTGTTGTTGTTGTTGTTTTTTTTGTTTTTTTTTAATTTAGGTTGACAGTTCTCTGTTTTTTGTTTATGAAGGGTAACTTTTATTAATTTGTAAAGTTTTTGGTAGAAGATCTGATGCCATTCAGTGTAAATAAAAATAAAAAATACAGAAAATCAGACCAATCATGACAAACTTTTTCACAGCACTCACTGTATGTATCACTCACAAGTCTTTAGATGATAGCATGAAAAGTGGGGAGAAATTTCACTGATCCTACAAGGACTACCTTTTATCTTCTCACTTTAGGAGCTTGTTTATAGGGTGGGCAAATGAATGCTAAAAAGATAAAAATACATTCCAGTCCTTTTGGTCGACAGCACATGCTATCTAGTTCTCTACTCCCTGCTTCATTCTTTCCTTATGACTCATTACTGTGTCATTCATCTTCTAGGACTTCCATGTTCACTGTGGTACTTTCCTGTGAATTTCAGTCTATGAAAATAGAACTATAGGCAATTGCCTTGTTAAAGATGCTGCATTAAATGTCTAGGAGATTGCTGTAGCTTGTGCACAATGATTTCTTTGTGATAGCTGGAGTTATTTTGGGTGTTTCTGGGTTTCCTAATTTCCAAAACATGTATACCCACCCATTCCGCACACACAAAGGCATATGTATATATACTCCCACTATTAATAATTCATTTTGTTTAGGAAACCACAGATGTGTGTGTTTCAACACAGGGTATTTCTGAGTTATGCAGTAACTATTTATGCTTCTGTTATTTCTATAAAAGGGTTTATCAGAATATGCTCTGGTAATACTCAGACACTTAAAGGTGCAGTGAGCAATTTCTGAGAAACCCAGTTGATATTTGAAATCAACTTAAACAAATACAACCCTCCCTTCCTTGGTTCGATCCCAAAATAATGAACATGCAATGCAAGAGTGGATGTCTCTTTATCATAGCTAAAGCGAAGCAAACTAATGCTTCATGAAAAATAAAGCAAAGATGAGAAAACCTTAACAACTTATAAAACACAACATCAATTTTAAATGTAACAAAAACAAACCTATTTTGCATCTTGCCATTTTGACATGTCATAATTAGTATCCTGCTCAGCAAACTCAAAGTCATGTAATGGAAGTTACTGTATTGTAGCCTAATATTTCTGAGTGAAACAGCTTTTTGAATGTAAAAAGCTATAGGGCAGGACTTGACTTAGCCATCAATATAAATGTATGAATTCAAGGAAATCAGGGTAGCTTGGTAATTGAGAACAGCTTATTGGGACCTGAAGAGTGGGAAATGCAGTAGTAAGGGGACAGGGAAGGGGACCTACAGTTTTTACAGTGGCATGCACTGCATATATCCAACATGTAATTTCCATAACTCAGGCCCAACTCAAAACTGTTTCATTTTTTAATGCATTTATGACTGGCAAATTACATTGGAAGTTCATTGTATGTTTTACATCCCTGGTGGGTCCAAGAGAATAACATAAATAAAGTTTTCTTTACACCGTACTGCTTTATTTATTTTTTGTCTTATAGTTATGTTCAATCATCACAGTCAGCACACAACATCAAAAGGACGCAAATGGAAGTAAATGATATGTTTTCAAGTATTTTGGTTGCATATAATTACTGTATATTCCATATTTACCATAGTGAAAAGCTATAGTAATAGTTAGCATTTACAACACAAGGGATTTGTTGTTGTTCTTGTTTCTGAATTTTGACCCATGTAAATTACTGCTCCAAAGATGTTAGAAACATTCTCTTCCTTTGAAACTAGGAGCTGCCACCATGTTTTAAAAAAGCAATTTCATTACAACAGAAAAAACAAATATTTGCCTAACTAATTAAAAAGTCTGTGACAAGTCCAAGTCCACGAAAAATTTTACTTGAGTTTGTACTTGAATCCAAGTTCGAGTATCCCAACTCTAGTTATAACATTATAACAACAGCATATCTTGGTTCTGTGTTACAGCAAAACCAGTCTTACTCATGTATGAAGTAGGCCTTGCCGTTTAGGTCTCTCCTGCACTGGAAAGTTTTTCTAATATTAACAAGGGTCCTAAAGCTCTTTATAAACCTTCTTTTTCCTGTCATATTCCTCTCACCTTATTTCTTTTGTAATGTCTCTCAGCCATCTCTCTTTCAGTCTTTCTTTAAATTTCCCTCTTTCTCACTCTCTCCTCCCCAACAAGAGTACATACGCCCCCTGCTGCTGATTAGCTATAAATGTGTAGTGCTGTAATGTTGTAGTGCTTGGTCTGATACCCTTTTAACAGAATTTCTCAGAAATCACTTACTGCACCTTTAAATGTATTTTTTTTTTAATTACACAATGGTAAAAAAAAAGGGCTTATAGGATGCCAAACAGGATGGAAACAAACAGCTAAATGAAAGTTAAATGATGGTGCCAAAGTAAATATTGATTTAAATAGTGATTATATCACATGTATGTGTTTTTGTCAAGAAGGATTTCATGTTTTAAAGTGAGACAAACCAACTAATAGTGTGGATGATGTTAAAAAAAATATGAAAAAAATAAAATAAAAAAGATAAATGTATTACAAAGTAAATATTCAATAAACAATATTCCTAAGACAATATATTTTGTCAACAACATTTTGATGAGCCTAGAGAAAATTAAAAATTATGTGGATTATATAACTGATATAGCCCTTCACCAACAAAACAAAACAATTTTTAAATATTTTAAATAACGATTCAAAAATACATGCTGTTTTCTTCTGTTGGGTTGTACTTCTTACATGATATAACGAAACTGACTACAAACAGTAATGAAATTGCTAAAACATGACCACACCTCATACGTACTTATGTCAGAGATGTTTTCAAAAACTCAAAATTTGCAACTGATATAAAATGGTGTAGAGAGGACCGAAAATGGTAGTGAGAAGAGGAAGAAACCAGATCACGAAAATCCTGCAAACCAGACTGAAGTATCGTTACACAGCTCAGTGTGTCAAAACAGTGTGTTTCTCTAAGTTTAGTGTGTGGCCTATTATCAATTGGGAAACATCTTTGGGTACATCATCCTTCACATAATGAGAACATATTGCAAAGTGATGACTGCTATTTAAACTGAACACAGTGTGGCATGATTCTGTCTGCAGTTTGATGGATGACAGTTTGAAAAAGCAGCAGGTCAGAGATCAGTAAAGAAGGGAAACACTAATGAACAGCAGCAGTTCCAAATGACCTGACAAATCATGACATTGTTATGGCATGACATCTTTTATAACAGACCTGTGACATCACATTCTGCTTACAGGACTGAGTGTTACATAATGATCCAAGGAGTAAACAGATATGATAACAGACTGTTGTATGCCTTAGATCAGCTGTTTTTCTTGTAAGATACATAGATATAATATATTGCTTTGCATTTCATGAGTATTATGTATTCAGTATCAGTGTTGGGGAAAGTTATACTTAAAAGTAATGCTCTTACAATATTGTGTTAATCCTTAAAAAAGTAACCAATTGTGTTACTGCTGGGTTTGCTTGTTTGTTTTTTAATGACAGCAAAAAAAGTTCTATTTTTTGGCAAATGTTAAGGCCCTTTCATGCCAAATGTGAAATGAATATGCTTCAGACTTAAGGAAATGCATATTTATGTAGAGTACAGTAGAGTACCTACAGTAGAGGGTGCAACTCAAACAAATCTTTCAGCTGTGTTGCCAATCTGGAATAAAGGAGAAGTAAGTTCAACACCAGTTCACAAGTAACTTTTGCTTAATAGTATGTTTGAATTAGATCATTGAAGGTCAGCAGCAAAGACATTGGTTAATAAAGTGAGATTAAATACATAAAGTATATTTGTGTTTATTTTATAATTTTAGTATAATTTAATATTGTTAATTATTACAGGTTTGCATCCAATTCTGAAATTGCATTTAGCTGTTTTTATTCATTCTGAGGAATACTGAATGTATTTAAATGAGATGAGTAAATGCATGTTCACATTTAGTCTAGAATTATAATACAATATAATAACCATCATGTTTACACAGCGCACACAACACCTCTGGACTTTATTTCTCTCAACATGGTGACAGGAGAGCTGTCAATCAATAAATGTGAAAAAGTAACTTGCATTACTTATTTTAAACAGTAACTTAGATATTTTGTTGTGAACTGAAAAAGTAATGCATTACTTTACTAGTTACTTGAAAAAGAAATCGGATTATGTAACTCAAATTACTTGTAATGTGTTATCAAAAAGTAGTGTCAAAAAATAAAATAAAAAAATAAATAAAAATTAAAATCTAACAGCTATGACACAAAACACCTTCAATGAGTAGCACCCTAGCGGATCTTCGTTTTTGTTTTGCATAGCTATGTTCTGTTATGTCAAATACTATTTTCTAGCAGAATGTTGCCACCTAATGAATTTACATAATTAGACACTGTTTTAATGAAAATGTGTTTCCTTTATATATGCAATATAGTAGCAAACATTTTATAAAATCAAGAAGGCAGTCAAGTGTGTGCTAAGCTGTATATATTACCATTGAATATACACTGTAAAAAATGATATAAGTCACAACAACATATGTTTTTACATCATTTTAACACAGAAATTCTTAACTATTTTACAAGAACCTAAAATGAAGGAACAGCAATGGAAGAACAGAAATCTTTTAGAAATCAGACATTTTATTTAAAACAATTTAATTTCTGTATTGAAGATGAACAAAATTTTAATGGTTTTGGAATCTTCATGAGGGTCAGTTAATGACGACAGAATTTCAATCTGTGAACTATTGCTTTAAGAGATGGTGTATACATCCTTCATTCAATGTCTTCGTTAATTTGGTTTGTGGGTTTGAAAATTCCCATTTCTAATTCAAGGTTAACTTGTCAAAATTGGGTAAAATCTGTTTTAGAGAAACATTGTCTTGTCATTCTTCAATGACAGAAATGAGCACCTGGTTTTTAGTTATAGTTTTTAAGGTATGGTTTCTTAGTTAGTAAATCAGGGTTTTACTCTCAGTCCCTGAGGTTTAACACATGAACTTTTAACTCATTCATCTGGAAAATTCATTTCCCATGTCCTGTTTTCAAACTGTCCTCAGAGGAATGTGGTGGACTGGTTTTATGTTGTTTTTTGGGCTATAATGCTTCTGAAAGTCACCTCCTTGAAGAAAAATGTGTTTCGGGTGAGATGACTAGAAGAGGTTGATGTGTGGTCAAGGCATTCCTACTGTGGTAAGAAATTACAGAGACCTAGACTATTTATACAAACTGAATACATTCCTGTAAATGAGTCCAAAATCTGTTAAAATCATGAGCAGCATGAAGTGGTATTTGTGTCTGAATAGGTTAAGACTCTGAGAGTGCTAGTATGGATGCTGTGCCATGTCCGGTACTCTGCTGGATTATAATCCTCAGAATGCCTTAGTATGAGAACCGCTATGACAAAGAAAGCTGGGGTGGGGTGTAAACAGAGCTTTGCCTTGTATGGAGGGAATGACAAATTAGTCCTTACAGACAATCCGCCTTTCTTCTGCTTTGATCTAACAAGTCTTGCTCACCCCTCCCGGCCTGCTGCTGTGTGAATGGACAACACAGTGTGAAAAAGGGGGATGGAAGCGAGAAAGAGATGAGTCCGAGAGAGGAAGAGAAAAATAGAGTGATCTCATCCTCATGAGTTGTTTACTTGTCTTATGAATGATCTTATTGGATGATTTGGGGCAGGGTTGAAAAGCCTCATGCTGAAGTCATTCACTTTGTATCAATCACTGATTCAGTCCAATTGGAAAACACTGCCTGATCAATTGTGGAACATATTACTCTACAGGAGACTTTATCCACTTCTGTTTCTGTAAACTCCAACAACTGACAATCAAAATTAGCTATGTGGTTGTTGAATGATAACAGTGGTTGGTTGTCAACTGTTGTTGTACAGTTGCTAGGTTGTCGCCAGGGTGTTCTGAGTGGTTAGTTTTAGGAGCGTTCCTACAAGGTTGCTTCCCCGTGATTTGCGGTTGCCAAGGCATTTCTTAGTAGTTGCTAAGGTTACTGCGTGTTTTTTAGCTTTTGGCCAGGTGCTATATAGGTCAAGGGAAGCTAGCTCTTCTCGTGGAGGGCTAACTTCTTGAAGAGTTCAACTACAGGACAAAAGAACCACTAACTCAATTTAATGAGAATTGAAGTATTTCATGCATTACCAATGGATTTTTTCAATATGACTCTATGAAAATTTACAATTTGTCATCATGATGGAGGTCCATGCCTAACCAAACCCCCAAAAGTAACCCTGGCATGAGCAGATTGTACAAAACTTGAATTTCTCTGGTTCACCAAATCATAACATATAAATGCTATGAATTCCCTTGTGGAAAAAGAGATGTGTTTAATTGCATTAATACATGTGCATTATATACATATAATGTGTTATTTTATATTACATTTAAAAAATTTTAGTTCATATTTTTAAATTGCAAATTTATCATTACTAATGTGTAACCACAAATATATTGAAAAACATGACATACAGTTTCACTCAAAATGACATTAAAGTGTATTTTAGTTTAAAATATTGACTACCATAGTATTTATAAACGAGACCTGTTTGGTTACTGAAATTTTGATAACAAAATTTGAAAGAGGACACGGACAACGTCAGGTTACAAAGTCTCAGCTTTCAAATTTTGTAATTTTTTTTTAAAGAAATTCAAACAATAAGTACAATTTTGTGGCTCTTTAATGTGTCATGACAGAATCACTGTCACTGCAGCATCTCAATTCAAGCAGCACATGAACCGATTATCTCTACTAATAAACATGAATTAACATTAAAAGGAATGTTGTTTTGAGACATCAGTACACACCATTTTTTAAGTTCAGGTCCACCGACTTTAATTTATTATCTTTCCTGGGTTGTTTGTCGGATAATAATAATAAACATTATTAATAATTGAGCACCAAAAATAATTGAGAACCAAATTTTAATGATTTCTTAAGGATCATGTGACACTGAAGGCTGGAGTAATGATGCTGAAATTTCAACTTTGCCATCAGAGAAATAAACTATATTTTTAAATATATTAAATTAGAAAATGAGTCCTGTCAGTCAAACTCCTGTTGAAGGGTGAATTGTATATAACATGCAATTAAGTGTCCAAAAGCTTTATATTAAATTCACACTAAATATATTCTTTTAAAGTCAGAGTGAAACAGAGGTTGCGATATCCTTTTCTTCTATATTGTGATGTATATCTGAGTGAAATGGCCTCTGGAATGAGGAAAAAATGTAGTGTGGGACTTGATTTTGTCAGCGGGAAGTGATTGGATTGTAGGAAGTTGGGCGTTGCTAATTAAATGGAGGCAGATCTGAATGCTGTTAGCAGTCAGTTGTGGATAATATTTATTCCCACCCTCCACCAAGACGTACAGTACATCACGAACAGAACAGATATCGTTTCAAGGGGGGAGGGGAGGTTAACATTTTTGATTAAAGATTACAAGAGCATATGGATTAAGAAAAAAAAGATGTGCATGGATAAATCATTTATAATACGTACTGCAAAATTCTGTGAAGTTTCATTTAATGTTGACTCTAAAGTATATTAAAAAATAATTTATATAAATGTTTTTATTTTTTTAAGCATATAAGATAGGTATCGGTTGATTCATGATTATTTGCTTTATAAGGTTTGTGATTGGTGGATGATATTATACTTATTTTTTTTCATTGGTTCTTCATAAGTTTGAATTTTGTCTCTGTCTTCAATTAAAAGGAACCTACACCTGTAACCTTTTAGCCCTGATGAAGGCCTGTGTGCTGAAACGCGTTGGCAAAATAAAATATTGATCTTTTAGCTCCACCTTTTGTTTATTTTGACCGATTAACTTCACAAGTGTTGCTGGTATTGTCCACAAATAGCTTTGCTTTTATTCCATGCACCTTTTTGATCATGTGAAGTTGCACCAGATTAACTATACAATACTTCTGTAGCATGGTGTGCGCCTTTGTATACAGCAAAAATAAAATAAAGAGATTACAAAATGAACAGAATGTAGCTATTGCTGCCTACAAGTTGATATGTGGCCCAGAGGTCAAGAACACTCATGAGCTCTGCCAGATCTGCCAGCTGACCTGAATAAACACCATACCCACTGCACTGGCATTTTGCTAAGTGCAAGAGTGGCCAGGAAAATTTTGTTTTCTAAGGACAATAGCTCAGTCAAATCACATTTTCCCTGACTTGCTCCTTTCTCGATCATGTCAGAGAAAATGCGATTTGACTGGAAAGGAATGCCAGAGAATAAAACAAACACTGCACCCCTGAGCAAAGCACTTAACCCTGTGTTATTTCAGAAGCACCAAGTCATCATTTTATTTTCACACACATGCACACACGCAAATATGCACATGGCAGATGTCAAGAACTGCGTCACACCATCCTGGTTATGCAATATGTCTATAGAGTTATAAGTGCCTCAACCTGTCTTAGAATTTTATATAAACACCGGCGTAAGGTTTAAATATTAAACTTGGACAAGGTCATAGAAAAATAGAAGAAGAGATCCCTGCAGCGTTCCAAGAGACAAGTTTATGTGTTGAATGGCTTGACATTTGGATACTAGAATGCCACTGTGAATACTTTATTTTAGTCCCACTATGATGAGTTCCTGCTACAAACCTAGTTTGTCCTAGCAGGTTTGAAGGAATGTTCTGGGTTTAATTTACATTCAAGTGGATGTTTTCTAAACACATGTTACTGATCTTATTATGAACAATTCATCTATACATGTTTTATTTTTTAAAAAACAATTTTTGATCTGGAAATATTTAATCAAACTGTCATAACTTGATCTTGACCACATAACTTTGGTAACACTGACTACCAAAATAAAAATAAAAAATAAATTTAAAAAGTCCATAGCCACCACTGTTAAAAGGTTGATTTAGATTTACTGCTTAAATATCAATTTGGTAACACTTTACAATAAGGTTCATTAGTTAAAAACTACATTATTTAACATGAACTAATAATGAATTGCACTTAAACAGCATTTATTAATCTTTATTAATGTTAATTTCAACGTTTACTAATACATATTAAAACCTTGTTAACATTAGTTAATGCACTGTGAACTAACGTGAACAAACAATGACCAACTGTATTTTCATTAACTAACATTAACGAAGATTAGTAAATACAGTAACGGATTGCTCATGGTTAGTTCATGTTAGTTAATACGTTAACTAATGAACCTTATTGTAAAGTGTTACCAACTATTTTTATACAGGTAAAAACCAGCATAAGCTCTGGAAGGAAGAGGAACAGTATCAGCGTATCAAATGAGCACCACACCTTCAAAACACTTTAAAGAATCTGGAGAATGTCTGGGGAAGAACGTCTTTTAACTGCTAGATCACATGAAGTTGCATTTTGTGACAATATTTGATCTTGTGATATTTTATATATAGTTTGACATTCATGCATTTTGAATCCATTAACTGAAATGAACAGTTTGAAATGATTTATGGAAATTAATAAAATTCACAAACATTTACTACTAGTTTAAACTAGAGATTGCAACATCTCTGTTAATGTACTTATAATCGCAATCACAAAACTGATTTAATGAAAATAATCCTAATCCTAAAACAAACCCATATACACACATTTTGTGCTGAGCCACACAGTACTGTCAGATGGAAACACAAATGGGACATCCGGCTCCCCCTTTGCCCATTCTGGCTGCAGTGGTCAGCTAGTGCAGATCTGATTAGTTATTCAGAGTGACAGCGCTGCGGCCCCTGGATGCCTCCCATCGTCCTCACTGCCACCACCAGACGAGAGAGAATGACCCCGTCTAAACCTTACACAACTGCCTACTCTGGCTGTTTGCCTGTCAAATGTGATGACTCGTTGATTCTTTAACGGAAATAAAAATCATGTCAGTCTTACCCAGGTTCTCCTTCGTGCAAAAGTATTTTGCTAATCTAAGAGTACAATTGAGATATTATAGTTTTTATCTTTCATTTTGGGAGATTCTAAAAGGAGTTGTTCATTCAAAAATGGAAATTCTGTCATCATTTACTCACCTATTGTCCCCCATTGACTTTAATGATATGGACAAATTTTTTTTTGAGACATTTTTTTTAATATGCTCGGTGTTCCACAATAGAAATAAATGCATACAGGTTTGGAACCAAATGAGACATCTGCTCAAACACTGGTGGTGGATGATAGGTCTCTGCACACTGTTTATAATGTAAACGCGTGTTGGCAGTTGGTTTTGGAAAGTTACTGCACAGCAAAACCCCCAGTGTTAAATTAACACTGCCAGGGTTTATATAATCCACATGGATTATATAAAAACCGACAGTGTTAATTTAACACTGGGAGTTTTGCTGTGTGGGAACTCAGTTGTACATCTTCAGTAACCTTTGTATTATGTGTTTTGCCCCACACAAAAAACTTCAGACTTTTCCATTTAAATATGAACATATTATTGGGAGATAAGTAAATATTTGTAATGTGTTTGTTCTGTTTAGTCATTGTTAAGCTTGCCTGAGTTTGTGATTACATTATGTTTTTGATCTGCCTGCATTGACACCATTCTATGCAAACTGAGCTGGACGATGACATCGCTGTTTTCTCCAGAGCTTCTGTATAGATAAATGAACTAAATTAATAAATAATGATTTTTACAACAGAATGTATCAATACTGAACTTACTTAAGATGGACAATGACACCATTTTCTTTTAGAGCTGCTGTGCAGCCAAAATTATTTTCCTGTTATCACTGTAAAACTGCTTTAAAGGTGCACTATGTAGTTTTTTCGTCCTCTAGGGGTCGCTGAACAATTCAAAACAATAACAAAGGCGTAGATTGATAGCGCAGTGAATATGGTGAAGGTAGAGAAAAGGCAACCCCACAATCTCAACACAATCGCAGAGGGGCCGGAACTGCAGGGAACACGAGCCTGAACACCCTCCTTGTAGAGTAACAGGCGAGAATGCAGCGTGTGCAGCGTTTCACAATGCTCACAATCAGCCCCCTCGAGAGCTCATTGATCGTGCTCCGCTCCCAAACAAACAACATACAAATTTAAATTTAAATGTCTGTTTGTTCACAATATTAATGTCTTTATGTGCTTCTCCACTAGGGAAAATTTCGACACAGAGTGCTTGCTGAGGCACAGACGCTAATGCCAGTCATTTCAGATATGCTTTCCTAGTTGTGACGTTCCGTTTCGCCTTTGGATGCAATCAAGCATAATAGTTCCCAAATCATCAATATTATGATGCAGTGGGAGTTCCCTTGAAAAGGAAATTCTTTCTTTTCTAATTTCCAAAAAGTTGATTTCATATTATTTCATATGTAAGAGTTTACAGTACCACCACAGCTGCCAAGTTGAGATCACATGACTAGCCTAATACTACTCACTACTTACTTTGATGACCAATCAAAAATGTCTGCGTATTAAATTTATATTTTGAGACAGAAAAACAGAATTGTTGACATTTTTGCAGATTTATTAAAAAAGAAAAACTGCAATATCTTTCACTTTGCTCAGTATTTAGTAGAAGCACCCTTTTGATCTAATACAGCCATGAGTCTTTTTGGGAAAGATGCAACAAGTTTTTCCCACATGGATTTGGGGATCCTCTGCCATTCCTCCTTGTAGATCCTCTCCAGTTCTGTCAGGTTGGATGGTAAACGTTGGTGGACAGCCATTTTTAGGTCTCTCAAGAGATGCTCAATTGGGTTTAAGTCAGGGCTCTGGCTGGGCCATTCAAGAACAGTTAAGGAGTTGTTGTGAAGCCACTCCTTCGTTATTTTAGCTGTGTGCTTAGGGTCATTGTCTTGTTGGAAGGTAAACCTTCGGCCCAGTCTGAGGTCCTGAGCATTCTGGAGAAGGCTTTTGTCCAGGATATCCCTGTACTTGGCCGCATTCATCTTTCCCTCGATTGCAACCAGTCGTCATGTCCCTGCAGCTGAAAAACACCCCCACAGCATGATGCTGCCATCACCATGCTTCACTGTTGAGACTGTATTGGACAGGTGATGAGCAGTGCCTGGTTTTCTCCACACATACCGCTTAGAATTAAGGCCAAAAAGTTCTATCTTGGTCTCATCAGACCAGAGAATCTTATTTCTCACCATCTTGGAGTCCTTCAGGTGTTTTTTAGCAAACTCCATGCGGGCTTTCATGTGTCTTGCATTGAGGAGAGGCTTCCGTCGGGCCACTCTGCCATAAAGCCCCGACTGGTGGAGGGCTTCAGTAATGGTTGACTTTCTACAACTTTCTCCCATCTCCCGACTGCATCTCTGGAGCTCAGCCACAGTGATCTTTGGGTTCTTCTTTACCTCTCTCACCAAGGCTCTTCTCCCCCGATAGCTCAGTTTGGCCGGACGGCCAGCTCTAGGAAGGGTTCTGGTCGTCCCAAACGTCTTCCATTTAAGGATTATGGAGGCCACTGTGGTCTTAGGAACCTTAATTGCAGCAGAATGTAACCTTGGCCAGATCTGTGCCTTGCCACAATGCTGTCTCTGAGCTCTTCAGGCAGTTCCTTTGACCTCATGATTCTCATTTGCTCTGACATGCACTGTGAGCTTTAAGGTCTTATATAGACAGGTGTGTGGCTTTCCTAATCAAGTCCAATCAGTATAATCAAACACAGCTGGACTCAAATGAAGGTGTAGAATCATCTCAAGGATGATCAGAGGAAATGGACAGCACCTGAGTTAAATAAATGAGTGTCACAGCAAAAGGTCTGAATACTTAGGACCATGTGATATTTCAGTTTTTTCATTTTTAATAAATCTGCAAAAATGTCAAGAATTCTGTGTTTTTCTGTCAATATGGGGTGCTGTGTGTACATTAATGAGGAAAAATGAACTTAAATGATTTTAGAAAATGGCTGCAATATAACAAAGAGTGAACAATTTAAGGGGCTCTGAATACTGAATACTTTCCGTACCCACTGTGAATATATATATATATATATATATATATATATATATATACACACACACACATTTATAGTTTCTCTATAACCTGTTTTATAGAGAACTTTAGTGGGGGCCCACAGACCCTGGGACAATGTTCACAGTTAACCCCTTTTTAATGACAGGCTTGTTCTACAGCACATCTGAAAGCAGCTGAATGCGATCAGCTCGCCTAGCACACACCAGATAATCTTTACATTATTCCTATTTTAGACCAGGTTTAAAAGGCAGATCCAATTATTTCAGGCTCAGCCTGTGCCTTCTAATTATGGTTGACTTGCGGGACACTGTCTCTGAGGCTGGATGTATTAATGACTTGTGAAAGGATAAGAATGCAGTTCTCTAACACTTTAGAGCTGTGGTGCAAGCTTTAGGGCTGTTATTTCAGTTGAGCTGATGCTTGCCCCGTGTCACTTTTCAAGGACAGTGAAACACAAATGTCAGGCTGAACATGTCATACTGGCAAGCCATAATTAGCTCAGTTGTTGCTTGTGTCTAATGTAAAAAGATTCTAATGAAATGAAAAAATGCATAATGAATGCACTCTACCAAAATCCTACCTCTATTAAGTGATTTTAAAACTGCATCTGATGAAAGATGAAATTAAGTTTTCCACATTGCTTAACTGAGAACTGGTTGTTTATGTTTTTAATTGCTTAGCTCCTGGGGTCAGGGTGGCAGATGACTCATATTGTGTATTTCCAGACAGTTGTGTATGTGCTAACACACATTGAGAGGTCTCCAAATATAGACCAATGACTAACATCTCTGCTTCCAGGTCAAAGGTCAGTTTTCTTGGCCAGCCAATACTACCTCTATAAATTTCTGTAAAAACACATTCATACACCTTTATGTTTTATTTTATGGTAAAACTTGATTTTTACTATCATTAGTAAAAGAAGACATTGACTTCCATGGTATCAGAATATGTGTTTACCTATATATATATATATATATTATAAACCTATAATATAATATAATAATATATATTATATATAAACCTTCTGCAGTTTTTAAATGAAGGTTGTTATTATTAAGGCAAAACAAAATCCAAACCTACATAACCCTTTGTGAAAAAGTGTTTGCACCACCTGTTAAAACATAACTGTGGTTTATCACACCTGAGTTCAATTTCCCTAGCCACACCCAGGCCTGAATACTGCCACACCTGTCCTCAATCAAGAAATCACTTAAATAGGATCTGTCTGACAAAGAGAAGTAGACCAAAAGATCTTCAAAAGCTAGACATCATGCTGAGATCCAAAGAAATTCAGAAACAAATGAAAACGAAAGTAATTGAGATCTATCTGTCTGGAAAAGGTTATAAAGCCATTATCTACAAATGGCAAAAACATGTAACAATGGTGAACCTTCCCAGGAGTGGCCAGCTGACCAAAATTACCCCAAGAGCGCAGCAGCAACTCATCCAAGAGGTCACAAAAGACCCCACAACAACATCCAAAGAACTGCAGGCCTCACTTGCCTCAGTTAAGGTCATTGTTCATGACTCCACCTTAAGAAAGAGATTGGACAAAAATGGCCTGCATGGCTGAGTTTGAAAATCACTGCTGAGCAAAATGAACATTAAGGCTTGTCTCATTTTTTGACAGCAAACATCTTGATGATCCCCAAGAATTTTGGGAAAATACTCTGTGGACTGACGAGACAAAAGTTGACAAAAACAAGGTGTGTGTCCCATTACATCACGTGTAAAAGAAACACCACGTTTCCGAAAAAACATCATATCAACAGTAAAATATTGTGATGGTAGTGTGATGGTCTGGGGCTGTTTTGCTGCTTCAGGACCTGGAAGACTTGCTGTGATAAATAGAACCATGAATTCTGCTGTCTACCCAAAAATCCTGGAGGAGAATCTCTGGCCATCTGTTCGTGACCTCAAGCTGAAGCGAATTTGTGTTCTGCTGAAGGACAATGATCCAAAACACACCAGCAAGACCACCTCTGAATGGCTGCAGAAAAACAAAATGAAGACTTTGGAGTGGTCTAGTCAAAGTCCTGGCCTGAATCCTATTGAGATGTTGTGGCATGATCTTAAAAAGGCAGTTCATGCTCAAAAACCCTCCAGTGTGGCTGAATTACAACAATTCTGCAAAAATGAGTGGGCCAAAATTCCTCCACAGCGCTGTAAAACACTCATTGCAATGTTACTGAAAGCGCTTGATTGCAGTTGTTGCTGCTAAGGGTGGGGCAATCACTTTTTCACACAGGGCCATGTAGGTTTGGAATTTATTTTCCCTTAATAACAACCTTCATTTAAAAAATGCATTTTGTGTTTACTTGTGTTATCTTTGACTAATATTTAAATTTGTTTGATGATCTGAAACATTTAAGTGTGACAAACATGCAAAAAAATAAAAAAAGAAATCAGGAAGGACACTTTTTTCACCATTTTCATTTTGAAGGTTTTAAAAATACTTTGGGGAATAGTCTTCTTAGCAATTTTGTCTCTATAAAACAGACAAGAAAACAGCCATGTTTACAAGCTGTCCTATTTTTAGATATCTACTTAAGAGCCTAATGCACACACCACCTATATACATTCATTTCAGCTTGTCAAATAAGGCTTAAGTAAAGACGGTTTATCAGCCATTTGACTCATCAGTCATACTGAACAAACTGATACATATTCTTGTATATTCCACTAAGGTGTTTATTTTTTCTTTGCAAAGCATGTTTTCTTTCTTTTTTACTCTCATATTTTCTTTTGATTCTGACACTCTTATTTACTATAGTATTTGCTGAAGTAAACAAGACTCAAGACGTTTTGTTAATTTAGAGAAACAGCAAAAACACAGGTCAAAATTGCATTAGAAAATATATGAGGTAATGGACTTGCAAATCTTGTTTTATACTGTATAACTTATGCCCCCTGTTGGCATAAAAACATTTTTTTTTAAGGGGATTGTTGAGTGCAGCTTGTTTGCTCAAAGTATTGTAGAATCAACCTTAGTATAAAAGTTTGCAAATGTGGTTTAAGCAAATATCCTGTTAATGGGTGTTGATATAAAATGTGTCTGAAGAATGTCTGTGTTGTTGCTGATAGCGGAGACAGAACATTCACAAAGAGTCCCAGACACAGAGTCGGCCCAGCAAATGAGGCTGAGAGAGAGACAACGATTCTTTGAGGAGGTGTTTCAACATGATGTGGACGTCTACCTCTCCTCTGCACACCTGCAGATAGATTATAAGAGACGTGAGTTTGAACACACACATTTATGGGTGACTCTTTTCATTTTTTACATCTACTTATAAAATAATATAATAGTTTTGGGCGCTTTAAAAAAGTTCTTTTAAAACTATGATAAATTTAGTTTTAAGTGTTATAGTGATATAAAGAGTGTTCAGGTAGGGAATACCAGGTACACATACACCCACACACAAACAAAATATTAATAGATCAATGTCACACATTAAACCAAAATCCACTTGAAAGTTGATCTTTAATTTAACACATGATGCTACAGATGAAACATACTTTTAATAAGATTACAAGCAGCCAAATATGCCATATTCACATCTATTCATTTTCTTTTCATCTCAAATGTTGTGTCTGACCCTCCTATTGCAGCTCCCTTAGGAAGTATCTCATCAATGGAGGTGAACGTCGATATGCTAGAACAGATGGACCTGATGGACATTTCTGATCAGGAGACCTTGGATGTCTTCTTCAGTGCCAGCGGAGAAGAAGGACCACTGACATCTCCTCTTCCAGGTATAAACTCCTCACCAGCCTAAATGGCTGTTCACACTGACGTGGGTCGACAAGTTTCTGTGTTGCTATTCCTCCTTGACTGCAATATCCAACAGTATCAGGTGGCAGATGGCATGGGCTCCATTGTGTGCGATCCTATTTGGTATTTGCATAAAGTAGAAATCTACTTCATTGCATTGCCACTGTTTCTCATGACAACTGAAATTGACAACTTCTGGTTGCTTTGCTGCTACAAATTGCCAGCAGTGTAAAAATGTGCATTGTTACCAGGTGCAAAGTTCCCCGTAGTATACAAAGTAGTCATTTTTATATCCTTACTTAAAGCTAAATAGTGCTTGAAGCGATTGTTACTGCCAAAAATATCATATTTTTCCCCAATATAATAGTATGTGGAGTGGCAATGTGGACTAACATCTGAATTCGCCAACCTGATCTCATGAAAAAACGTGACAATTTTAGGAGGTGGTGATTTTAGATTAATTTGTATGATTTGAAATCGCATGGAAACATACAATTTAAAAAAAAAAAAAAAAAAAGTAAGCATGAAGGTCCACCTTTCAACCACCATTTGACCATAAGCAGGCTGTATGAAAACATACAAATGAGATTGTACAACTTCATATGAATTGGCCACCGATTCCTCAAAACTGCCATGAGAGCGTCTTGAATTTGCACCCAGGGTGTGACACAACAAATATAGCAACCTTGGATCTGTTCAGACTAGCATTCTATCAACAAAGCATACTCCTTTTCAATGAGAGGTGATGATTTCAGAAGCATACCATTCCCATGGTCCTTTGTTCCCCAGATGTATAATTCAGATAATGAACATAACACGTTCCTATATAGATTCTATGTTGTCCAACCATCTTTATTTCTTCAAGTCTAGGCCTGTTATATTGAAAGCCATACAGCAATGTATATTTCATTAATTGATTTAATTTTATAGGACACATGACCCTTTTTATGTGTTCCTTGTGTGTCATATACATCTGGGGGACATAGGGCTCTGGGAAAATAGGAATGACCCGAAGGATTTCACGCAAAATGAGTGACAGAGACCAATGATGACAAGCGATTAACTATATGTGAATAAACAGTGATGCACTGAAGTATAGACAATGATTTGCCTCATACAGCTGCATACTGCAGTCAAATTGAAACACCTACTTGTAGCAAGTGTGTTGGGGTGAGGTGACTATGCCAGAAATTTAAACATTGTCAGTGTGAACAGTGCTTAAGGATTTCACAGAGACAGGTATGATTTCTCAGGTCACCTATTTCAGTGATGTCTGTCAGGTGGTAGGAACATTTTCTATGTGCTGTTAGATAAAAATGGCTTACAGCACTTTTAACTGCATTGTTAAAGAGAAAAAGGATTGCTTTCTAGTAAAACCCTTTTATTTTTAAACAATTTACTAGGAAATGTCATTAGAAATAGTCACTCATTGTATGTAAAAGCCATGTGGCTCAGATCTGAGCATGACCACTGACAAAAATCTTGTTGATAAAATTCCATAGTGAACAAGTAATCCATTTCTTCTCCAGCTCTTGGTCACACTGAAATAGAAGAGGATGGATTGCGGAGAAATGACGTTTCCTTGAGAATTTCTGACACTTGTGAGATCAAAACACGTATGTTGTCCACTTCTTCCAACTCCACCTGTGACAGTCAGGCCTCCAACGAGGACGGATCAAACACTCCTGTCGTCCAATCAGATGACGAAGACGTGCAAGAAGATAGCCTGTCGCAAACAGGAGTGCGTACGGCCAACAATGCAGCAAAAGAGCCCCTGCCCTCTGACCTCTCATTTTAACCTGCATTCCTATTCATTACTGACAGTCTGGAAAGTGTTTCAGGTGTGGGTTAAATGTTTTAGACATAAATCAATCTACCAAAGACCTTCATGTAAGCTTGCGAAATTCAACGCATTCAAGGCTCCTATTACGCCACACTGGGAGTGTCACGCTTTGACATACCTGCATTTTTGTATTATCACTTGCGTCTTATAAACATTTTACTGTATCATTTGCTGTTTTGGGGGAAAATATACAGGTATAACAACACCACATACACACCACCAATATTTTGCAATTCGCGTCATGAAGATTGATGCTGATCTGCAGAGAGTCCGATTTTTTTTTTTTTTTAATTAAAACTGCTGAGGTGAGTCTCACAAAAACATTTCACCTCAAATATCAAAAGAAAACTAAATATTAAAAAAAAATACACCTCTTGTTTACACCATTAAAAAGCCAGTGGGGATTGCATCTTGCCATTATTTTACATTTATGCATTTGGTTGACACTCTTATTAAAAAAAATTAAATATTATTGCATTTTTTGTTATTACAATAAACATGGTTTTTTTAATTTAAATCAACATAAAAGGCAATACAACAAATACTAGCAATGGTGTACAAATACATTATTAATACAGCATAATTGTTAATGAGAATTTAAGAAGAAATGTGCTTAATCTTAAAAAAAAATCTTAATGGGCATTCATGTTATTTTTATGGTTTTCCTTTATACAAGACAGTAGATGATAAAGTAGGGGCGAGAGGATGGGGAATGGACCCATAACATCCCAAAATTGAACCTGGCTGCTATGAGGTCACCGTCATGTCATTTTCACTGAAAGAACATGCAACTGCACTAATGGACTAAATATTATTATTATTATTTTTTTTTACCTCTTTTGATTTGGGTTGAAATATTACCCATTCTTGGCAGTTTTTCTGAGGCTTAAAACTGTTGGTTGTGCATTTTAAGAATATCAGAATTGTAGCTTTTTTTTCTTTTCTTTTTGATCATGTGCTGAGGATATGTCTTCGTCTCTGATGTCCACAACACCTTATGCTTTGCTATCAAAATAAAGCCAAATGCCAGATTAAAATGATTGGTAATTACTTATTGGTATTTAATTATTTAGTATTTAATGCATTATATATATATATATATATATATATATATATATATATATATATATATATATATATATATTGCAACATCCTACTCTACAGTAGTGTTCAGACTGATTGATGAATTCATTTAACAAAAGCAAGAGGATGGAAAACATTTCCAAATTATTTTAAAATCACCTGAGACTGCTCATTTAGACCTGTGAGAATGACAGGTTAGCAGGTATACTTGAGAAAAGTGACAGCATGTTCCTGAATAGTCTGTAAATGTGACTGCTCTTTGTTGTCATGACCAAACACCTCACCAAAGGAATGTAGTGTGGCGTCATTCAAGCAAATGTTAATAAAAGAAGAAGAAGATGAAAAACATGAGAGGGCTGACAAAATCATATTTTGACATGTTATACTTGATTTTTTAAAGGGTTGGGCTTACATTTTAGATAAGAGGATTTTCATGTCAATCGTAGATGTTGTTTAAGCAGTGACACCCATAGAGAGCTAGGAGTGCCACTTGCAAAGGATCCCATTTTCATTTTATGCATTTGAAAATAAAAATTTAAGTAAGTCAAGTCAAGTCACCTTTACTTATATAGCGCTTTTTACAATGCAAATTGTGGCAAAGCAGCTTTACATTAATAATTGGCTAGTAATTTTTGGCTGCACAGCAGCTCCCAAAGAAAATGGTGTCATTGTCCATCTTATTCTATATATTTGTATTGATTCATTCCGTTGCAAAGATCAATAGTCTAGTTAATTTCTGTATATCAGCACTGGAGAAAACAGTGATGTAATTGTCCAGCTCAGCTCAGTTCACATACAACAGCGCCAATGCAGGCATACCAAAAACACTGCTGAATATCAAGCAAGTGTCCAGTGGGTTTAAAATTAAATGTGTGTGTTTAGGGCTATGTATACATTTGTCCAATCTACACTGAAAAAAATGAGCAACTGTCATTATTTAAAGTGCATTTTTATATTGGTTTTAACAGATTTACGGTTTAAACCTGTTTTGTTCAGTTTGTGCAGAACATAGTATCTAGCTTTACTGACTGCAGAAATTATTGTGGGTTTTATTTAGGGGTCAATTCAGGTTTATTTTGCCACTTTTTCCAAGTCATCTCAATAGCAAAAAGTGTCCCAATCACCCTGAATTCACCCCTATTTCTTTTTGTCAGCAAATAACATTACAATAAACATTAAGGTCTCACGAAGAGAGTAGGCCTACTCCTGTTATTTATAGTAAGTTAAACAGACTAACGAACTGTTTTTCCGTTTTATCTCAGGTGAAAATTGTACTTTCATATTTTAGTAAAGTTAGCTTTTGTTTATGGTGAAAGTAAGTTGTAAAAGGCCATATTATATATTATATTATAAAGGCCATATTATACTATCTATCTATCTATCTCTCTCTCTCTCTCTCTCTATATATATATATATATATATATATATATAGAGAGAGAGAGAGAGAGAGAGAGAGAGAGAACAGTACAAAAAGAAAGAAAAGAGAACAAACAGAACAAAAAGAAATCCAGCAACACTTGTGGAACTTTTAAACAATGTGTTTCGGCTTGAGAGCCTTATTTAGGGTATACACCAAACACAATACCACAAACACAAACAATAATTGTGTTGTATACCCTGATGATTTTTGGTGGATTTCTTTTTGTTATGTCTAGATTAATCACTAATCTTGCAAAACTATGTTTATTAGCATGTTGGCATTTTTTTTTTCTTTTGTTTTTAAGAGACTCTAACAAACTTTTGAGGTTTATGCCTAAAACAAGAAAAAACAATATAAGATATATATATTTTCTAAAATATTATTTTGCACAATCTTACCCAAGTAAAAAATCATTTAAAATAAAAAAAATCTTGTTATAAGAATGTTTAGATATTTGTACTGAAAAGCAACCAATTAAAAATGCATTTTTTCTCTGTCTTTTTTTCTCTTTCCCCTATAGATTCATACGTAACGTCTCTCTCTCTCTCTCTCTCTATAATGTCTACATGTGTACACTGCCAACTAACACTGCCCCAGGGTGTAGTTAGCTGTGCTTCAGCCCTAGATAGGCATCATTTTGCTCTCAGTCCAAAGCAGAAGCAGGTCTGAGCGTACAAGTTCATGAGACTCCAGTGTTACTTACACTGTAAAATTATGAATTGACATTATTATGACTACAACAATGTTCAGCTATTTGGTGCTTTTGGTAAGTACAGTTTGTGTTTCTGTCACAGTTATTCAATAGGTTAATTAAATATTCAGTAAGACATTTAAATCAAAATGTTTTGTTCTATGGCTTGTTTGGTATAGTTTATATTCTACATTGTTTTGTTTGGTATAGTTTATATTCTACATCGTTTTGGAAAGGAAATAAATAGTAAATATCTGTTTCTGTTACAACAAGAAGTTATTTCTACCTCAACTGACCCTTAAATGACTTCTGCTGATCTAACCCCAAATAAATAATGCCAAATAAATGAATAAATAAAAGTAAAATGTAACTAAATTTAATTAAAACCATTGATTCATGTTACCACATAAATACGTTTCTGTCTGTTTTTCATTCAGTATTGGTTCTGACATTCTTATTGTTGGGACCCTTATAATCTTGATCTAATAAATAATCTGTGCAAGTGATTAGAATGATTATTATTAGTAATTTTATTGAAGACTGTGCTTTTATATGTGTATTCCTGTAACATGAGCCACTATCCAGGGGATTTTTCTTTCTTGGGGTCAGTTGAGAAAAACGGCAACAAAGGAGAGTCAAGTATAGCCTTTCTCAAACCTGTTTCACAACTTTGAATTTTTTCTGGTAAACATATAGTACAAGCTCAAAGAGTTTCAAAATATATGCAAACAAAGTATCCTTTTTTTGACCCTGCAATCATGACAGAAATGGCTACAAATTATCTGAATGTTAATAACTGAATGGCATTTTGATTGGTAAAGCAAAGTTTTTGCATCATAATCACTTCAGGGGACTTCTTTTGAGAAACTTCTCTTACCTTTTGGTTTAGCAGATGGATTGTTTTGGGGCTACGACCCCATACACTTAGCACCATCTTAGACATAAACAATGTTATGCCACGTTTCGCTGCATATTACATTATTATTATTACATTTACATTTATTCATTTGACAGAAGTTTTTATCCAAAGTGACATACAAGTGAGGAATACAACATGTGATTCATTATTTCCAAAAGCAAATAAAATACTGATTTTGTCTGTGATTTTGATCATATGAACTGCTCTTGATCACTCTTGTTGTTTTTTTTTTTATACACTGTTTCTGTTGAAAGGGAATTATCTGTCTGTGCAGCACAGAGGCTCTCAAACGCCATAAAAGATCATGGATTATAGACTCATTTAACATTGTGGAGGAACACCCAGGGCCATTCCCTTATGAATTGGGGCAGGTATGTTTTTGTAACGATCGTCAGCCCATTAGATCCACTAGGGGGCACTTCACCATGGACTATGCACTACACACTTCACCACCGGAATCCAATTCCCATTATGCATCACATACTCACTCAGAGATATACACACACTACATTTCCCATAAGCCTTCATACCTGTACTGATTGCACACACACCTGCCATGAATCACTATCACTATTTAAGCACCCTGCACACATACACCATCGCAAAGTCTTGATTTGCTTTAAGTGGCTTTACTTCCCCCTGTTGGTTTTCCTGTTTTTGTATTCTGCCTGTCTGCCCTTTTTCTGATTGTTCTCTGCCTGCCCTGTTGGATTAACTGCTTTGGATTATTGGACTGTTGTTTGCTTGCTGCCTCTCTCGATCTACATACCTGCTTAACGGTTACAACTCTGCCTGTTCTATGACATTCCTGTTTGCTGGTGTTTGACCCTGCCTGTTATTACCATTCTGTTATTTAATAAAAGCCTGCGATTGGATCCCATTCCATTGACCCACTTATCATTACAGTTTTCTCCAGTAAGAAAGTTATTTCTTAAGATTAATCTGAAGACAACACTTGAAGAATTCAAATTATTGAAAAGAAATCACCGTAAATAACTTCTTATAGTTTTAAATTTTAAATTGGTAAGATATTATATGAATTTATTGGATAGTTTCAATTTATTTGTTGCATTTAAGTAATACAACATAACACTAGTTATCTGAATTAATCACACCAATGATCAATAATATAAAATGATTGTTTGTGATTGTGTAATGTGACTTTTTGCTGAATTCGAAATTACGAATGAATTATGCCGCAAATATATTATGGAAGTTTTAAGGCAAAATTTTAAAGGTGGCTTTGTTTATTAATAGTGACATTGAATATTAATATCTAATTTTTTATTCATGATTATCAATGTTATGTTGTGTATGTTTTGGGTAATAAATAACATGACATGTAGTATTAAAAATGACCATTTTTTTTTAATTTTATTCCATTTCAATTTGCTACTTCAATTCAAATTTTACAAAATTCAGGAATAAAATAAAAATAAATAAATATTCAGGACATTTCATTATTAATGAAAATGTAGTGCAATAGTAATTCAAATGTAATTCTCGCATTACAGGGATGTTAATCGACAAATTAATTGTTATATTACATAAGTAGTTATCCTTATGTACATAGGTGTCATAATGATATAAAACTTGCCTTCCTGAGAAAATTTCTTTACCCAAATTCTAGATTAAACTGGACCGTAACTATTTAGTGGAGTTCATGCTAAAAGGCAAAGGTGTGGATGAAGACCCAAAGGGTGTTCTATCTATTGACTCGAGCACAGGAGTCATTAAAGTCCACAGTAAAATCGACTTTGAGCAGTACAGTGTTCTGATGGTAAGAGGGATCAGATATATATATATATATATATTTTAATCAGATGGTAGAATATGAAGGTTTAAAACTAATTTAATCATCCTTTCAAAGCTGACCTTTCAAGCAAGAAATAAATCCAACTTGGCTGTAGACACACAACTAGGGATGGAGGTCAACATACTGGATATCAATGACAACCCGCCTGTATTCCAGAGGAAAGTTTATGATGTCACAATAAATGAAGCAACAAAACAAGGTCAGTATCATTGTTTAACTGTAGCATTTTCATCAACTGTAATCATGGTCATTTCACGTTTGATTTACTGCACATTATTATCTAAATGCTACAAGTCTGTTTTTTCAACATGTTTGGTCTTGTTAACTGTTAAAATTAAACTCCCTTAAAACATAGTATGATTAGTTTAATGGGTCTACCAGCATCATGCCACTTTGCCATTTTTGTAATTTTTCTGAATCATTTTAATTTCCGCCACATGCTACATTACCATTCATTTTGTGGGAAATGATAGTGATGGAAATGATACATCCTTTGTTTGAATTTTCTTGATTATTACTGATGTTACGCTGTATGATCAGAATTTTAAAAAATAATGAACAATGTATGAAAGACTTTCATATTTTAAGCCTGAAAGTATAAATCTGATACAAGGGTTAAAAAAAGAAAACATTTGAAAACTGTTATGGTGAAAAAAATATTTAAAAATATTATGTGTTTGCTAGCTCTTATGAATAAGCTCTTATTTATGTCACGCTAGGCTGTGTAAATACGCACGACGAGGAAGAAGATCATATAAAACGACGAAAAATGACGAACTAATAGAACTGAACTTATATACACTGAGAACAGGGGGATAACGAGATTAGTGATGAGAATCAGCTGTGGTGATTAGGAGTGTCCATGGTAACAGATTGTGGCGGGAAATTTGTTTGAAATACTTGAACACTAGTAGTTCTTTTGCATCATTTTGAAGCGTAATCAGTCCATATTAATTGTAATTGTATGGATGAAACAACAGATAAATCAAAGTCTTATGGATTTGGAACGCCATGAGGATAAGTAACATATTTTCATTTTCAGGAGAACTATATAAACAAATGAATTAAATAATTTTCTTTATATTATCTGTTTGCAGGTGGTTTTGTTGTAGCTGTATTAGCAATTGATAAGGATGCACCGGGAACTCTGAATTCCACCATTGATTACAAAATCATTTCCGTCACTCCAGTCACTAAAAATACGGAATTCTATATCCAAGACAGTGGTGCAATATCGTTTAAAGGATGCTTGGATTATGAGGTAAAAAGCACAAAGAAGGCATAATTTGCAAGTACAGGGATTACTTGAAGCATGCATTTTTGTGGACTCAGGCCATAACATACTATGGCCTATGGCAATGTTGGTAAAGCTAAAATTGGAAAATTGTTGTAACAAAACATGAGCCATCATGTTAGTGCCTGACAAACCAACAGGCATTACAGTCCGGTCACAGCGTCAAAGTAACATGTGAAAACATGTCTTTAAAATATCTTGACATTGCAGGTGATTTAAAGTTAGCGTTTGAATTTTGTGAGTATGTATATGAGAGTATAACCGGTTTTATTTTTCAGGTGGCTAATAAATACACTATAACAGTTGAAGCAAAGGACCGTGGGGAAGTTGTAAAGTTGTCAAGCACGGCGACCATAAATCTCAACATTCAGGATGGCAATAACCATCTACCAGTTATCACAGGGCAAACGGTTAGTGTTAATCTGTCCAATATATAATATTTCAGATAAATGCATACATTACTTACTCACTTTAAAAGAAGTCACTTTAAAAGTATAGTTCAGTCAAAAATAACCCTCGTCTTGTTCCAAAACTGTATGACTTTCCTTCTGCTCCTTATCATACTCATTCAGGGTTCAGGGAATGTGATTGAGGGGACAAACGGTACCTCCCCTCTCAAAATACACACAACTGACACTGACACGCGTCTCACTCCTGCATGGAGGGTCAGATACTCAATACAAGGGGATAAAGGTGGTCACTTCTCCATCCACACTGATCCAGAAACCAACGATGGAATCATCACAGTGATTAAGGTATGTTCACACAGTGTAGGCTATTCTGTAAATGTCATAGTGTTCACAATCTCATAATCACGAAGAAATAAATTATCAAGGGATACTAGGTCATTTAGAGTCATTAATAGGGCAAGGTTGTAGATGCCAAAAAAATCTCTGCATTATTACTTTTTTTTTTTAATTCTCTGCATGCAGCCCCTAGACTTTGAAGAACACGCCAAACAAAAACTCACCATCTCTGTGGAGAATGAAGAGCCTTATTTCTCTTGTGAGGTGAAAGCTAAACCTGCAGATGGCCTCTGGACTGTCATCAGAAATCCATCAAAACCATCCCCTATTAATGTTACCATAACAGTGGAAGATGCAAATGATCCTCCATACTTCCCAGATCCAAAAAGGAAAGTAATTGTTGAAGAAAATGGTGTTATTGGAGCATTTGTGGACAAGGTGACAGCAGTCGATCCTGACACTGGACGTCCCCACAAACTAGAGTATGTTATGTGTTCGATCATTAGAATCATTTAACTTTGTTTGGACTCTAAAGCCACAGTTAAAAATGTGTGGATGTTGTTGCATTCTATTACAAAGTGTCAAACCATATGGTACTTATTTAAAAGATATTAAAAAAAAAAAGTACAAAAAAAGTTTAGGTTTGAAATGATAAAACAATAGATGGTATTAATGTAATGAACTGTGGTTACTCTGATAGGGCTGCCTGTTTGAACTTTTAGGGGCTGTTTATTCGACACTATTTAACTAAAAACGGAAAACTTTTTATGTGTTTTGGACGTTCATTTACACAACGTTTTGGTGGCCTGAAAATGCAAACATTCCCTTGTGAACGGACAGTTTTGAAAGCATTGTCATCTGTACAAAGAAAAAACGTTTCTGTTTTTAGTACATCGTTTCATGTAAACATACCTTAGAGTATGAAGTCAGTTTCTCTCCTAAAAATCACCTTGACACCAGCTGTTCAATGTTTTGCATCTATTATAATAACAGACATTTTGACTGTGACTTAACTGTCCAAAAGTGTCCAAAAACTGGACTTAAAATTGTTTCCTCCTGTCAGGTATTCTATTGAACACGATCCTGCTGGTTGGTTCAGAGTGGACAAAAACACCGGGGAAATCTTTGTAAAAGAGGCATTGGACAGAGAGTCAAGTCATGTGACCAACGGGACTTATACAGTCACTGTCCTCGTGACAGAGAAGGGTAATACAATATGGTTGTTTTGCATTTGGCAAAAACTACATTCATCCAATTTCCAAAGCGTTTCTCCTATACGGTCTTAGAGACCCTGGAGCCTATATTGTCTCAGGCTGAATGCACAGACAACAACGACGTAGCTTACTAAAACTTTTATCAACTCTTTATAAGAATTATTTCCATTTTCACTTTTGAATTACTGATTCTCCACACCAGATGATCATCCTCCAATGACAAGCACTGCTACAATTCAGATCCACATCGAAGACAAGAACGATAATGTCCCCTTATTGAAGGAGAACATGGTTTCGGTCTGTCAATCTAATGAAGTGTCAAGTACAGAGATCACTGCCTATGACCCTGATGGGGATCCGTACAGCGGACCATTCAGTTTTGAAGTAACAGGAGATCATAAGGATGGATGGAGCTTTGACCCTAGCCATGGTAAATAAAGCCTTCCCATTGCCACTGTCAGCTCACTGGATGATGTTCATTATCATAGTGTTGTGTAAGCTACAATGCAAATTGGTAAGCTACAATGCAAAACCCATAATCATCACCTTTGATCTTTTTTTATTATTATTTTTTTACTTTGTCTTTTTAGGTAACACAGTGCATTTGGTGAAGGATAAAAGCGTTCATTCCAATCTGTACACGTTGATTGTGAAAATCTCTGATAAGCAGGGCAGGTTTGTACTCCAGAATCTCTCTGTTGCTGCGTGTGATTGTGCTGTCTCACCAAACTGTCTGCTGCAGCGCAACACACAGCAAAGAGTAGGAAGTGGTGTGACAGGAATTGTCATCTTTGCCGCGCTGATGATTTTGGGTAAGCACTGGATTCTGTCCTTTAAATTAAATAAACACAATTCTTGTCCCGCGTTGTTTGTTATTGTTGGGATACAACCAGTATTTGGTACTTACCCTACTAGTACTTGTGAGAGCGCACTAAGATTCTAATATTTTATATTGTTTGTAAGAAAGTTAAAAGATCTTGAATCTGAAAGGCATTTTTCCTCTTAGCAACCCTGTTGCTGTCCCTCACTTGCTCTTGTGGGACTGTGAAGTCTCTGGTGGAGGTAGACAATGTCTTAGAAGATGCCCTTCTGCCTTCTAACATTGAGAAACCTGGCACTGATTGTGTGGTAATGTGACATTAAGATTTCTTATGGGAAACTAAATGAAGCTTTCATAGTGTTTTGTTTGTTTTGTTGTTCCTAAGTCAAATCTACAAAGATAACAAATGGCTGTTAATATATTATTTACATTCATTTAGGTCCCGACTATTCTACTGAAGAAAACATCTGTAAGTCAGTCAAAGGAAGCAACTCTTATCAATAATGGTGTTCAACAGACATCTGACATTCAGCAGGTATGGTAAACATTTCAGTTTGATGCATAATAAGGTCTTGGAAACTATAAGAACTTCATATAGCCATGCACTGTCCTTCATTATACTACAAAGAATTGTATTGTTTTATTTCTTTCTTTTTTGGCCACAGGTATCTTGCAATGTAATAGCAACTCATAGTCTCCCAGTTGAAGTGGATGAATGTTGGTCTAGAGACAGATCACAGTATTCTAGTGAGGTAATATAGCAGAGTTTGTTTATGAAATTGTCACGATCATTAGAAAGGACTAATTTCGAATTAATTAATGTAACGATCCTTTCAAAGTAAAAGTGGAAGTTCAATGTTTACCGTATTGTCTTCTGTACCTAAGAAACAGGCATGGATGTGGAAACAAATGCAGTATCAGAGTGAGAACCGCTACCAGGTAAATCTTAACAATTTTAACATGTTTAAACTTATTATTCAGTATATTGTTTTTTCTTGTGAAATCTAAAATCAGTCATATATGTAGGGCTTTCCTTATACCCCTTAGGGTTCAACATTTAGCAGAAGGAGCTCACAAAGAAGACAGAGTGCCTATTTCATCAGCCGATCGACTCTACAAAGCTTGATTTCTCAGGTAAGTTCCCAAGTAGCAGATTCAGCTTCAGTTTTTTTTACAGATATGCAACATATAAATTCAACAATCATTTGTTCGTTCATTCGTTCGTTCATTTGTTTGTTTGTTCACTGAACATGTTCCTCCTCAACTTTCAGAGGCTGCATTCCATACAGTCCCAGGAAAATGAGTTGCTTGACTATGAGCCTCGCCTTTATGCCTTTGAGGGCAACTCTGAGAATTTTGCAGACCTTGACCCCATAGACCTGCCCAGTAATGAGTTTGATCCTGAGCTGATCTCTGACCTTGGGCCAGCTTTTAAGCCTCTGGCTTCTATCTGTAACCCAGGGACAAGGTCAAAAACAGAAGTGATGAAGAATGGGACCAGATAGTCTAGTGACCAGGGGCTGGATTCACAAAACATTCTTAACAATAAAATTTTCCATGTTTTCCTCATGTGGACATGTCACCACATGTTTCACATGTGATCACATGGATTTCACTTGGAAACTTTTCCAAAACCACATTTTACAAATGCAAAGAATGAGTTTTACATTAGATCCAAATGTTTTTTTTCACTTGTGCAATTCATCACAATTTAACAACAACTTTACAAAAATCAAAGTCAAATAATGTCCTCATTTTTAATTTTAGTCATTTTCAGCAGCATTCGCATATGGGAGCGTTATACAGGCCTTTTTTACAGGACATGTTCACAACGATAGACACACACACATACAGGCTACAGGGTGCATAGAGATCGAAAAAAAGACAGAGCTTAAATAATGAATGTAATCGAATGATCAATTTTGAGACAGACTCTTTAAAAATAACTGTTTAAATACACAGCGCATTAAAAATGTGACGACAACTCCAATCAAGGTGGTAGCGACGAAAATAGTTTGCAGGGTGATGATTATTATGGTAATCTGCGAGAAGAGCAAAAACATGGCCTTCCAAGTGTTTTTGAGACCGTGTTGGTTTTTCAGCAAGAACCACCATTCAATATGATAACACCAAAGTCTGCCATTTTCTATCTTGAAGTTGGCATAAATGGAAGTTTTGATAGTCTTTCATTCCCTATTGTGACGTATATCCGAGTGAAACATCTCGAACAAGAAAAAATTTAGGACGGGACTTGCTGTTTGCTGTTGCTCCGATCTCATGAGCAGCCTAACAGGTTGTCCAGCCCTATTCAAACATGTCATCATAGAGCTGCCAGGGGGAGGGGGAGTTATTTTGATGATTATAAGGGATTATGAGGGAACCTGAATATTTAAAAAAAAAAAGAAAAAAAAGTGTATGGATAATTAATAATAATGAGCAAATTTCCATTGACTTTCTTTCTTTAGAAGACTTTTGTGAATCCAGCCCCAGGATGTTGAAATTGTTTTACATTCTTATACATGATTGGTTATTTTGAACAGAAGGGCCAATTGTTTCAAAAGAGAAAAAAGTCAATGGGGAGATTTTTTAAAATGTCGTAAACCGGTCAGTTTAATTGGTATTATTATTATTATTATTATTTCAGAAATGGAGTTTTTTGTGTGCCTGAAATAGGATTGTGTGATTACATTATTTTGTCATTTCTAAGACAAATGGCGAATATTCTATAGAAGCATTGAGACACTTGCATAGGGTTTCCCAGGTTATAAAAGAATGTTGAGTGCATAATTTACAACCTAAATTTCTCATTTTGCCACTGATTCAAATGATCTGAAATATTGGCATTCGAGATTCAAGAAAATGAAATTCACACTTTGAGTTTGAAGGGAAAATAAATATTTTACCTGCAAAGTAAAGTAAACTGCACCTGCAAAGAAAAGTTATTACTAGCCTATCTCAATTTGAGAAAATGTAATGATCTTTCGAGTTATTGTTTACATAATATGAAAAAATTACAAAATATGATGCAAGTTAAAACATTGCACTCAGGGTTAAATAGAATTGTATTCTTAATCATTCACTGGAATGTTTTGTAAGATGACTGTAACCATTTAAATGTCTTTTTGTACACATCAAGAAGCAGAAAGTACACATCAAAAGTAGAAAGACAAAAAATCTACAAAAACGAAGAAATCAAGGAATAGTCAAAACTTACCTGTTACAATATATTGATGCCTTTTACCCAGTGCTAAAGTGGGGGGAAAATGTGCTGGTTTCTTATCTTATTCTCTTACTTAAAATGTTTGTTTAGTAGATGTTTTCTCATGATCTCTACTATCACACAAGTTTCTTACATTGTTGTGCTGTTCCAGCTGTCATGTATTCTTTTAAATTGTGAAAATATAGATGATTTTCATGACCATCCTGGACATGGAATAATAATAAATCTCAGTACCAATCCATATACTTCTTTAAAATAAAATGAGAGCTTGTATATTTGTTACATGTATCTTGGTTTGGACTCTATTTTTCTGTTTGTATTCAGTTTTTCCCTCCACTCGTTAGCTCCCTAGATTACTTATAATAATTACTTAAACTTTAAAGGCAAAACATCATCCCTGAATTGATTTTTGAAAAGTTGGGATGTTTAGAATTTTTTTGAGATTTAATTTTGATGTAAATAAGGTTCATACATGGTTACAGATATGATTAGTTTGTTCCTTTCAGTGGTGTATCATTAATTAACTTGTTTGTGTCAGTATTTAAGTTCCTGTTCCTGTGCTTAGTGTCTGGTCTCATTTGCATTTGTGTTTTAGTATCTTCTGTCTTGCCCTGTGGATTATTATTATTAAAACTTTGTATTTTGAACTTAATCATCTTCGTCTGTCTGCACCTTGCTAACAAATGGACTTCTATTTAATCACTGTGGATTCCTTTAAAATCCATGTAACTGTTAAAGAGTTTGCAACAGTATTTGATGCCATTCCTAGTGGCCTTAATTAACTTTTATCAGGCACTATATTTTCTAGGAAGTCTATCTCCCTATACTAATCAGTTAAGTATTAACTGTAAGTATTAAGTTAAGTATAATCAGTGAAGAATATAGATACAAATGTAATGACTTTTATATAAAAAAAACTTTTTGCAGAAATATTCCTTAATGAAAACCATTTTGGATTTCAATGTATAACCAGGTTGAATGGAAAGAGGTCTGGAGTTTATACCCACAGTCTCACCAACAAAGTTAAAGAAGTAACATAAGTAATTCATTTCATTTACCACTAGTCTCAAGATTTTATTTTAGAGATATGGAGACTACATATATCTTTTGTAACTTAGAGGAAGAATCCATAAAACATTAATTTTATGAAAGTGTATTTATAAATAAAATAAATACACCCCCTCCCCCATTTATTTATTTTTTATTATTATTTATTTACATTGAATATCTAATATTTAGCCTAAACTCACAAAATGAAAGATTCTGCTATTCAGCCATAGGATAAGTAAGAGATTGGAGCAAAATTTTGTGATTGATTTAATAATCATGTATGGAAAATAGCATATACACAAACAAAAATGGACAAATAATAAACCTAGCATCATATTATTAAACCTGAACTTATGTATTATATTGAGGCCCTAAAATATGCAAGAAATTGAAAAGCAAAATGGATATTTTTTATTCCCTTTCGCTTGATAAATACTTGCAAATTATCCCCTGTATATATACAGGTATAACGTTCTGTTAATGTTATTGTTAATGCAGTAAAAAGAAGAAGAAGAAGAAAAAGAAATCTACCTCCAAAGCTAAAGAGCAGTAGGCTACTTTCTCAACTCCGTGCTCCGTTTCGAAAGGTGGCGCTAATGTTGGTAGTCAATCGCCATAACAAACATAAGAAGTAGCAGCGAGACAGAAGAAGAGTTTATAAATAATAGATTGAAACAAAACTGACCACGATGGGCCTAGAGTCTATTTATTCTCTTATGGTAAAGCGCATGATGGCAGTAGCCGATGAAATATTTGACTCGGTAAAAGACGGTATAATTGAATATGAGGAGGAAATAGAGCGTCTAAAGCAGGAAAACTGTTGTCTGAGGAGCCGAAAATGCAGCTGTGCAGAAACATGCCATGGTCAGTTACACATTCACTGTAAACTAATAATAAACAAGAAATGTATCCCCTCTCTAATTACCTTCTTAAAGAGAGATATGCAGTGTATTAACAATATTCAAGTCATATTCTTATGGATAAGGGGGGAAAAAAACACAAACAAAACTACCATGGTTTTACTATGTGTTAATTTGAAATGGTTCAGTTGCAATACCACGCTTTTTGGACATGGCACAACCATGGTTTTATTATTGGTTTTATATTTATGTACTGTTAGTTACTCCAAGGTTTCCAAATAATGATCATAGTTATGCTATTGATAATTATCAACACCAACAAATTTATTTAACTGTTTTAGTTTAAAGGTGAATAAATCAATATTGTAAGCAAAGACCGAATTTTTAATTTCTCATTTTAATCAGTTCTTTAAAGTGCATTTTTAAACAAAGTCCAAATTTTGTTCTAAAGGCTTAACAAAACAGAAACTTCCCAAGTGTTAGTAATTGCTGTCTTGGTTCATTCAGAAATACGTCAGATTACTGAAGTAAAATGGGTTGTAATCTGTATTTCACGTTAACTTATTTTTAACATTGATGTTTGTTGTTTCCCCGTTTTTGCAGTTGGAAATTAATCTTATGCCTCATGTCACACAGATACTCAGAAAGATGGAGGTCTGCAAGGTCCGACGGGTTCAGAACTGTCAGAAATACAAGTAAAGTTGGAGGTTGCCACAGTGATGTGTCATGAGCCTTTGAGTCAATCTTCTTCCAATATTTCTTCTCTTTCGGAAGAGGTCACAGGACAAGAACCCCATCAGTGCCTCTCACTTCTGCCAGAAGTGATGCTGAAGAATGAAAATGGTTCAGATACACAGTCATCAATCACAGTTAAGTCAGAGCTGTGTGATAATCAGGCCAGTGAATCGAACTCATCTGCAGTGCAGTCTGGCAGCGATTGTCATGTTGAACTTAAACTAACTGAACAAGACCCGTTATCTCTTCAACTTGAACTTGAAACCTTTGAGGAGGCGTTACAAAAGGCAAGGCGAAAACACCGGAATGCGTTATGCAAGATATGCGGCAAGTCTTTCAGGAACAATGGACGTTTGCAGAATCACATGGTAGTACACCAAAATGAGAGACCTTTTTGCTGTGGTTCATGTGGCAGTCGTTTTAAAACGAAATCCAGCTTGAAAGAACATGAGAGACTTCATTCAGGTGATTATCGCTATAGCTGCCCGAGATGCGGAAGGGGTTTTTCTCGATCAAATCATGTCAGAAAGCACCTTAAGGCAGCTTATTGTCATAAACCTTAATCCTCAGTCATCCAAAAAAAGATTTACTTTATTAGATATACTGTATTGCAAATTTAAATATCAAAACAGATATATGAGAGAACTGCTTTTCTTCTGAATGATGTAATATTACTATATGAAATATAATATTTTGATCGTTTTACGCACTGCCTGTAACTCTTGGCAAATTGGATATCTAGATTCCATTTTGATATGTCCATGTTATAGTCCCAGCCATATGAGGCTCTCAGTCTGGTGCCTTGCATAAATTATATACTACACATTTTCAAAGGTTAAAAATCAAATCTGGGTCACATCATGGCATGATGCTTGTGTTTTTTATCCAACAAATCAATAGTCAACAATGCCTTTATTTATTCAACATCAGTTATAAGCAATAAGAATAAAAGTTTTGTATTTTGAGGTGATGATAGCAGTGATCCTAGAGCATATTCTGTTATATTTTACCCAATGGCAGTTTATATTTATAAGATCTACTATAACATGCCTATGTTAACAAAACTGGACAGGAAATACTGCCATACCAAGTTATTAGAAACAAATAGAAATGTAGTACAATTGAACAGGCCTGAAACTATAAAGGTTATTCTGGTAGTTTCAGTCCTTTCAGTGTAATAAATTCAACAACTTTGTATTAAAACATCTGTGTTCTTAATAATATCATATTTGCATGTCATGAAACTAGTCTAATGACTGCATGTTCACATAAACTGCTTTAAATTCACGAGGTTGCCTCATTTTAATTTAATCTTAATTTCAACACACAAATTATATTAATAAAACACTTCTTTGTCAGGTTAATGCACAATTAAATTCTGTACCAGAATGTGTTAAGCGTACACTGGCTTTGTTGAAAACCTTGTGAGCTGCCTCAGTTTTTAAGGCAGATTCCTAACAAAAGTGGATCCTCATAAGCAGGCTAAGAGGAAATATGTGTAGCATGCATGATTTTCCAAGCAAGTCTTATATCTTTAACATGGTGGTGAAATAAGAAATTTCAGTTCTCTTTCTGTATCGCTAGGTGGCAGCAATATGCTAATATTGGTTTCTCCATCTTGTGCAAAGGAAATGGAACTTCTAGGGAGAGACACTATCAGGGTAGACTCTTCAGAATGTAATCAATCCTTGAGATATTGAATGGAAGATAAACAGAATTACATGAATGAGGGCTTTAGTCGAAAAAAATGCAAGTAGTTTGCCAACATTGTGTTTTAACCCATCGTCATATTTGTAGACTTCATTACAATAACATTTCTTTTCCTACAGAAGGACAAGCTGAGGATCGGTCAGTAGAACCACTGGACTCACAGCTATCCCATATGGAAATAATTCTACAACCAGACAGAGTAAATGTGGACACAAACCCGCAGCACTCTACTAAATTAAGTCTTTCTGGACAGTACCTAGGGAATTTTCACAAGATATGTGACAGGCCGTTCAAGCATCCTCAGAGCATGAAAAACTACATACGTTTGCCAGAAAGTGATCGAAAATACCCCTGTGCGATTTGTGGTAGAAGATTCTATAAGAGATGTCATCTCATAGAGCATTTAAGAATTCACACCGGTGAAAAACCATTTGGGTGCAATAAATGTGGAAAGTGGTTTGTTCAATGGAATCAGGTAAAGGCACATATAATTAAACATCATGAAGGAGATATGTCACAGATATTAAAGAAAAAATAAATTTGTTTTATCATTACCAAAGAATGTTAGTTGTGAATTTCAAATGTTCATTCTAATTATATTCATGTTTGTCACAAAGTGTCTCTCTTCATTTTCTGGTAGAAGATTCAATAAAAGATGTCATCTCATAGAGCATTAAAGAATTCACACTGGTGAAAAACCAAAAAACCATTTGTCTGTGTGTGTTATTATATAGAGCTTTAAAGAAGAATATTACAGCGCTAATATGTGAAAATCCATCGGTTGTCATTGAGCAGTTCAAGCTCATGCCTGTATTTGTCCTTATAGCCTCAGAAAGTCAGCCAAAGGCGACTTCTTAATTATACACTCTGGTAGGAAGTCTCACATACTTTAAATGAAATGAGATGCGGAGTGCATGTGTATATGAGAATGTTTAATGTGACAGGATAATTGACAGTTCCCAAACACTGCATGTCTCCAATAGGGTCTGGCTGCAGACACAGGGGGCGAGTGGAGCTCCACTCGAGAGCGGAAATACGTCACCTCCACTGCGACATGATATTCACGGAAAATATCGAAGCGGTATACCAAGCTTTACGACTTTAATACAATATTATAGTAAAAGTAAAATAACATGTAAAAATAAATCAGGCTCTTTTACTGAAATAAAACAATGCTTGTGTCATGAATATTTTAATCTTTTACGTTTTTCCTCCACAAACGAACAGCCTGGTATAATATGTACATATTTAATTGTTCAATACCTGGTAATAACACACAAAATTCCGAATAGACATTCAAAGGCGAACTATTAGTTTAAGTCAATATAAGTCTAATTTTTAAAAGTTAATTAAATCTGCCTTGGGTTAATGTATAAACTTGAACAGATGAAACAAATGACTTGAACAAACTATTTGCAATAATTTCAAATATTTTATTAATTTTGGAGACATTACCAAGCATACAATAATTCAATCCAATTACCAGATAGACACTAAGTGGGGAATCAAGTAGAATTTATATAACTCTGTGTTTAACACACAAAGGAGTGATTACTGTGAACACACAATCTACTTAATACAGACAACTTTGTTATAAAGAAAAATAACAGCAAAATCTGTTAACGTTAGATTTCTCAAATTCTCTTTTCACATTTAAGTTACACTTCTTCCCGTGAATCAAACAATCAGCAACAAATAAACAGAATAAAACATTAAATACAAACATACGTACCACACACTTAATACTAAAATGTTCTCTATGTGGTCTCGCGCCATTAATGCTCAAAATGGAGCTCTGAGCTTGTGCATCTCTAAAATAATAAACTTTAAAACATTTAAGTGAACACGCAATCGCTATAATACTCACATTTACACACTCTTAAACATCATACATTATATTAGAATAATTATTAGAATTAATACCTGAACATAGGGGGAAAAGATTTAACACAATACTCGTTGATGTTTCCTCACTGCCAACTTTATGTGGAATGGAAAAACCCCGCGAATTGTCCACCTAGTGTTCAACAAGGCACATCGCCAAACTCACAAATGAAACCAAAATTACATAAATTAACGTTACATATTTACATTTTATAAGCCTTTTTACATACATTCAAAATCGCGTCGATAGTGCCTTACATTTTTCATAGATTTTTTAAATTTATAAAATACATCTTTCAATCTGCCACACTAACATCTATATTGCTCGTAAGAAATATATAAATCCATCATGTTTATTCGTCCTTAACATAATTCATCCAGTGTAACAATATTGAGGTAAAATTCGTCTATGGTAAAATTAAAAGAGCTCATATAGCGACGCCATCTTGGCCCTTCTTTATTAATTCAAGTGGAGGTGACGTATTTCCTGTTTGAGAGTGGAGCTCCACTCGCCCATGTTTTCTGTGTCCTTAATCAAACACACCTGATTCAGAGGATCAGCTAATTAGTTGAGACTCGCAAAACCTGAAATGGGTGTGTCAGACAAAGGAGACATGGAAAACATGCAGTGTTGGGGAGGCCCTGCAATAAAGCGTTCCATTAGACGTTTATGATGTGCTAATATGTCCCAAAACTTGCATATTCTTCTGATACCCATTCAAAGTACCTTTTCACCACAAAAAGTCATCACATACTTTTAGTGCATATAGGCGAATTGGGAACTTTAAGGGATGCAAATTTTGTCATCTTTTAACTTTTTAGCGTCATTCAAAAACTGTATGGCGCTGTTTGCCCTCTGAAGAGCATCAAATTCGAACATGTTTTTGCAGCGTTGAACAAAGTCAATCACAGGGATGTCTGTTGATTAATTGAGCGCAGTGGCCAATCAGAGGTGTTTCAGTTAGATTCCAGTCACCGTTCACTGCGAAAGATTTTGTCTGGCACTGTTATGCGCTTGCATATCCTCTCATTATAACAAAGACATGGTGTAAATAATAGATTCATTGTACATGTACAGTGTAGACAGCTTCATTGATTGTAAAGGAACTTTGTAAGAATAGCCTGCACGTCATCGCGATGAACTGAGACGTGTGACAGCTTTTTAGTGATTATAGCTCTTTGCATGCATTCAAGCCGATATAATCAATAATTAAATCAGAATTTAATATAACTTTTTTTTGTCATGCTTGACCATTGGCGATATACACACTGCAAAGAGTGGCATCTGCTAAATGCCCCCTTCTCTCACAAAAATGATCATTTATAATGTGTCTCATTTGATTGGGTAGACCTGCTGTCAATCTGAGTGGGCCAGAGCTACTGCCAATTGGTAGAATGAACATTTACTAGACAAGCATTTTTTTTTTTTTTAGTTCACTAGATTATCCATACATTTTTTAAATTATGTTAAAATAGAGCTTCTCAGAATGTCTGAATGATTTGGGTATGTGTTGGTGCTGCCACTGACCCAGAGAGAGCATATAGTTTTGATTGCATAGAATAAATTAAGCTTATTCTTCTTCTTTTACTTAAAAATCATTTACTTTGTTTGTTTATTTAATATCCTTTCATTTTTTTATCTCGAAGTTCCCTGACAAAATAAGATTTCGGAGGGTGGCGCTAATGGTCATGGTAATCTCCGTTAGGCACAAAAGAGGAAGAAGAAGAAACGGAAGACCATCCAGTAAAGTAGGTGGCGATAATGCTCCTAAGGAGTTGGTCGCCAATGAAAAGAACACGAAGTAGAAGAAACGGAAGATATAGGTCGTAACAAAATGTTCAAGATGGAACTTGCGTCTATTCATTCAATTTTGGTGAAACGCTTGGCAGCAGTAGCCGAAGAAATATTTGACGCTGTCAAAGACAATATAATTGAATATGAGCAGGAGATAGAGCGTCTAAAGCAGGAGAACTGTTGTCTCAAGAGCACACTGACTCACAACCGTAACGGCATTTGCGCAGAAACACGCTATGGTAAGTAAAACATTCATTATAAACTAATTTTATTTTTACATGGTCAATGGGAATACCATGCTTTTTTTGTCATGGTCAATGGTAGTACTATGGAATTATCTGAAATACCTTGTTTTAGGTAACCTTTATGTTATATGGCAGTCAGTCAGTGCATTACTGTAAAGTATATTAAAGCAAAATCTCAAATCGAATGTTCTCACGTTACTCGTACATATCCATCTATCCATCTATCCATCCATCGCAAAAATATGCAATTTTGGACTGATGTTGTTGGTTATGTGGCCAAAAGTTAAGAATATGATAGCTTGCAATGAAATTTGTAACAGACATAAATGCATATATCAGTGTTCTGTCAATATGTCTTAGTAAGATGTTATTTTGATCAAAGGTGTTTTTAAAAATTATATTCAATACAATGTGCAAATTCAGTGTAATGATTGAGAAATGTACAAATAAACAGTCCTCAAATACCGGTTGTATCATATTTGATGCACCTTAACAGAGCTGCATGATTCTGGATAAATTGCAAATCATATATATATATATATATATATATGATTTGCATATATAAATTGCAATTTATCCAGAATCATACAGCTCTGTTAAGGTGCATCAAATATGATACAACAAAATTGCATTATTTATTTATTTATTTATTTATATATATATATATATATATATATATATATATATATATATATATTACATACGCACACAAACATGCATATATATATGTGTGTGTAATTATGTATAGATTATATATATTTTAAAAATTGATTCCATGATTCTCCTACGATTCTGAATAGTCAACTAAACAAAAAAAAACCATGTCATTTACAATTACTTTGAAAAGGGGATCTGCTCTATTTTGATCTCTACTGTCGACATCAGTGTTTATAACCATACTATAAACTTTCCTCGTACTTCTGTGATAATTTGAATTTATGTAACAGAAATAATGATACTGTGTGGTTGACAACTGCTCTCTGTGGGTCAGTGGTCCAACGTAAATTTGAATGTTCTGCCTCATCGTACTTGTCAAAGATTTAATATACACACCTGAATCATTGACATAGGAATGAGTTTGTGCGGGTGTTTGAATCAAGATCGCAATCTTTAATCAATTATTTGTGCAGCTCTATTTAACATGATTAAAAAATTATAATCTAGTAAACTACAAAAAAGTTGCTTCAGTCCAGTAAATGTTTATCTTGAAATGGACCTTTTACACTGACTAGGATGACTCATTCCCAGAGTTATCAGCATCACAAATCTAGTGAAGTTTTTCCATATTTTCATTTTTATACATTTTTATTTATAATGCTATCTTTTGTGTTGCATTACCTTGGCAATCAATGACAAATACAAACCAACACAGCTGTTAAAGCATTTCTAATACAATGGCTGTAAGAGTGATGACAAATTTGACATCTTTCCAACATAATCAATCTCTCAATAAAGACGTTTACCCAACTATGACAACTTCAACTTCTGAGGACCCTGGATATTTGAAAAGAGTCCATTCTAGTAACAATGTAAAAGTTGTTCTTACATTTGCTTTATAGAAATCATTAATTTCACAGCAAAAAGACACGTGTACCACAATCTTAAGGTGGACTTTTTCTTTTTTAATTATTTGTATGTTTTGCTAGGAGACGTTTTTTAATTATTTGTATGTTTTGCTAGGAGACGCATGACAAAGGTGAACAATGTGATCTAAAATTGGCTTTCAAAATATCAAACATGATGATTATTGTTATTAAGCTAAAAAAAATAGAGATTTTCCGATATACTTTTTCCCTTCTCGGTTCCGATATCTGGGCTCAGGGTATCGGCCGATACCGAGTACTGATCCGATACCTGGGTGTGTATCTGTATATACAGCTGTATATTTTACTAGCCCTGTATGAAGTGCTAGAGTTATTTTATGGTCTGCTTCAGACTTATCCCTTAATAAAACATGATTTATTTATTTATTACGGTATTTTTATTATCTGACATGTATTTCACAGTAATATTATTTGTTTCTTAAGCGAAAAAGAACTTCAAATGCAGCCACAAATCTAACACAGCAAACTGAAAAAGGTATTTTAGTTTTACAATATAACTGTATAAAAAACAGTGCAACAAATAAATCTAGGAATATAAAAATGATATATTAATCTGAAAATCTATTTACAACAAAACAAGTGAAAAATAAGCAAATATCTAGGCATAATTATTATTAGTAGACGTATTGTTATTACATAGAGATGTAGCTCAATCTACTGTAGGCAACAGTAGACGGTTTGTGTTCGTGTCCTCATATAGTGACACACGGCAGAGGCTACAAAGACAGAGAGCGAGTGTCGCACGCCCGCACATTTGCGCCTGTCATCCACGCAGAATTTGCAGGAGTAATATTTAAATAGTATTTTGCAGTTTAATACTCACAGACACTAGTATATATTTGGCTACAGTCTGGAGCCCTGTGCTTAGATTAACACGGAAGCGACTGAACGCAGCTGCAGGTACCGAATATACTCTGGAGTCGGTACTACAGAAATGCTGGTATCATCATATTTTAAAAATTTCAGTACCGACTTGGTACCGAACTACCCATACTTGTGACAGTTGCCGTTTTACTGGCTGGTTGGTCCAGTACTGCTAATGTGTTTTCATTTCTTCTTCGCTGCTCTAAACAGTGGTTGCTTGTGGCAAAACGGCACAACTTCCTGTGTTTGCAATGCATTCTGAGCAGCGAAGAAGAACCATGCAGCGGTTAGGCAAAGCTAGCGGTCTTAATAACTGGTCTTGTTTAAGAAAATGGTATCGGATCAGTACATGGGTTCAAGTACTCGCCGATACCGATGCCAGAATTTGTTGTGGTATCGGTGATATTTCCGATACTAGTATCAGAATCAGAACAACTCTTAAAAATAAAAATCTGAGGTTGTTCATTATACACTTTTCAGTTTTATTTGAAATGCACGAGTTCTGACTTTCCAAACTCTGCAAACTGGATATAACTTTTGACAACTAGCTTTGACTCATCTAGACCGTAAATCAGGGCAAAAATCTGCAAAATTTGTGTAGTGAATTCCAGCTTTTACCGAAGTGAAATTAGTGGTGAGTGGCGTTTTAAATTGACATGAACATTATTTTGTGTTTCACTGTCTTACAAGTAAAAATTAATTTTGTGCTTCATGTCACACAGATACTCAGAGAGATGGAGGTGTGCAAGGTCCATTGGGCTCAGAACTCTCAGAAATACAAGTAAAGATGGAGGTTGCCACTGTAATGTCACATGAGCCTTTGAGACAAGCTTCTACCAATACTTCTCCCCTTTCTGAAGGTTTTAAATGGCAGGAACCCTCTCACTGTCTCTCACTTCTGCTGTCGAAGAATGAAGATAGTGGTGGTACAGATGCACAGTCATCAATCACATTTAAGTCAGAGCTGTGTGATAATCAGGCTGATCATTCATACTCTGCTGTGCAAAATGGCAGTGATTGTCATGTTGAACTTCCAGCACCTGAACAAGACCCGCCCTCTCTTCAACTTTACATCGAAAGTTCTGATGAGATGTCACAAAAGGCAATTAAAAGTCACCAAAACATATTAATTTGCAAGTTTTGCAGAAAAACTTTCAGCACCAAAGGACGTTTGCAGAGACACACTTTAGTGCACCAGAATGAGACACCTTTCTGCTGTCGTTTATGTGGGGGTCGTTTTAAATCGAAATTCCACTTGAAAGAACATGAGAGACTTCATACAGGTGATTACCACTACAGCTGCCAAATCAAGTTGTCAAATGGCACCTTGAGACTGTTTGCCAGTCTTAATTCTTAATCATTATAATCAAAAAAAGAAAGAAAAAATATGTATAATATATAGTATACAATTATATATAATATTATAAGATGTTTCCATCATGCAAGATGAATGATGCTGACTGACATTTCATCCCTGTATATTGTTGCATTAACTATTGTTATATTATTATAAATATTAAAAATAAAATGACATGCAGCACTGTAAAGACTTTATAGACTAAATAAAACTTATACGAACCTTTGTTATAGTAAAGCACAAATTCTCTCCTGATGAGGATGCAAAAATTCTCGCTTTGTGTTACCCAACATCTGGGTTGCTGGAGTAAACCTGTAGTTGCATTGGGGGCTCAACCCAGCATTTGGGTATTAAAAGAAAAAAAAAAAACAGCATTTTTTTAGAGTGTGATAAACCTGCTGCTGTCTGTCATTAATGTTAATCAAAGAACAAAAGTCTAAAACAAAATCACTTACTGCACTTGACAAAAAAAATGATGGCTTTCAATTATACTGTAATGTTAAATGGCTATAATTAATGGCTAAAATTTAGGGGAAAAAATCAATTTAATAGAGATATTAGTATGACTACTGATATCAGCTATATTGGCCTTCATTCATAGTATTTAGTACAAAAAAAAGGTGCCATTAAACAAATATTTAAAATATATTGTCTTTGTGTTTCTACATTATTTTGGAGATTCAATGTGAAACTATTACAACATACAAAAATACACATTGACAGCCCTAGTTTTTAACTGAATATCATACTTGTAGACTTAATTACAATACCATTTATTTCCATACAGAAAGGCGAGCAGAGGATTGGTCCGAGGAACCACTGGACTCACAGCTGTCCCATGTGGAAATAATTCTGCAGCCAGACAGTGTAAATGTGGATACAAACCCACGGCACTCTTCTAAATTAAGTGTTTCTGATCAGTGCCCTGGGAAATATCCTTTCTATTGTAAGATATGTGATAGGCCATTCAAACGTCACAAGACTATGAAAAACCACATGTTTTTACACCAAGGTGATCGAAACTACCCATGTAAGTTTTGTGGCAGAAGATTCTATAAGAGCTGGCATCTTGCGGAGCATTTAAGAATTCACACCGGTGAAAAACCATTTGGGTGCAATAAATGTGGAAAGTGGTTTGTTCAGTGGAATCAGGCAAGATCACATATAATCAAGCACCATGAAGGCGATATGTCATTATTATTAAAGGAAAAAGCCTAAACCTGTAAATTGGCTCTTATGATCAACTCTTTGGCAAGGAAATTAGAATAGTAATGTTAATTTCTGAATTGCAGATAAACATTTCTAATTATGTTACACAGAGACATTTATCTCAGGTGTTGTAAATGTACATACTCTTCCTAAATCCCTAAAATGTCATTTTTAAAAATGTATATGGTTTTAAAACAACAATTTTTTGATGTACTGATATGTCAAACGTCAAATTGCAAAGGCTTTGCAAATCTCGTCATCTACAATGCGTAACATCATCAAAAGATTCAGAGAAACTGAAGAAATCTCTGCGAAATGGACAAGGCCGAAAACCTTTATTGGATGCCCGTGGTCTTCGGACCCTCAGGCGACACCGCATCACTCATCGGCATGATTATGTCAATGACATACTAAATGGGCCCAGGAATACTTCCAGCAACCACTGTCGGTGAACACAATCCGCAGTGCCATCTGCAGATGCCAACTAAAGCTCTTATCATGCTAAAAGGAAGCCATATGTGAATATGGTCCAGAAGCGTGTCCTGTAGTCCAAGGCTCATTTAAAATGGACTGTATCAAAGTGGAAAAGTGTTCTATGATCAGATGAGTCCAAATTTAACATTCTTGTTGGAAATCACGGGTGCCGTGTCCTCCGGGCTAAAGAGGAGGGAGACCTTCCAGTGTGTTATCAGCGTTCAGTTCAAAACCAGCATCTCTGATGGTATGGGGGTGCATACGGTATGGGCAGCTTGCATGTTTGGAAGGCACTATGAATGCAGAAAGGTATATAAAGGTTTTAGAGCAAAATATGCTTCCCTCCAGGCATCTATTTCAGCAGAACAATGCAAAATCATATTCTGCAGCTATTACAACAGCATGGCTTTGTCGTAGAAGAGTCCGGGTGCTGAATTGGCCTGCCTGCAGTCCAGTTCTTTCACCTATAGAGAACATTTGGCAGATCATTAAATGGAAAATACGTCAAAGACGACCACAAACTCTTCAGCAGCTGGAAACCTATATCAGTCAAGAATGGGACCAAATTCCAACACCAAAACTCCAAAAACTCATAACCTCGATGCCCAGACATCTTCAAACTGTTTTGAAAAGAAGAGATTTTACATAATGGTAAACATGCCTCCGTTCCAACTATTTTGAGACCTGCAGCAGGCATCAAATTTGAAATGAGCTCATTTTGGAGAGGCTACTCACTGCAGAGCCATAACCTCAAGCTCCTCAAGCTCCTCTCTTGACCTACTATGGACATGATCGGTGGAGCTGTCTACCCAACCACACCCTAACCCTACCCATAACCCTATCTCTCCACCCATTAAACGGGTTAAGCTACACCCTTGAGCTCCAGAGAACTCTGCAGCGAGCACTACTTGTCATTTTGTGCAAAAATGGTAAAATTTCTCAGTTTAAACGTTTGTTATCTTTGTTCTATTATGAATAAAATATTGGCTCATGTGATTTGAAAGTTCATGTGATTTGATTGAAAGGTCCAGTAGCCCAACGGTTGGGTCCAAACCAGCATCTTCAAAACCCTCATCTTCCAACTCTTCCTCTGTTCCTACATCTTCCAGCATCTGATCAGTCTCCTCTGAGTCAGGTTGGAAATCCTGCAAGGCCCTCCCTGTCTGGCGGTATAGGTAATCTAGACCTATTAGCTCCCCTGGGAAAAATAAAAAAAAAAAGAATAGAGGAAAATGTACTTTTCAGAAAATTCATAAAAAGATTATTCTATTTAATGAATATAGAAAAAAGCCTCCTGATGGAAAACTTAAAATTAACCAGTGTAAACAGCAGGTGGCTGAAAAGAGGGGCCAAGCTTCCTTGACACAGTAGTTGTTGAACAAGCTCGCCTGAGTAGCTGAGCAGCGATGGAGGCCAGACTGCCAGGGATGCAGCTTCACGGTCCTGGTTCCATCTGTTAAGGCCTTCCAGGAGGTACAGCTGGAAATTCAGACTGTTGGCACTGGTTTCTTAAGATAGTAAAAACATGAGCAATATTGTTAAGTTAACTTGTTGTGTTTGGTTCTTTGACAGACAGTATCAGCCTTTCCAGAATAACTACTACTACTACTACAATGTTTAACTGCAAATATGTAATCTTGCTGATGAATAAGAAGTGATTCATACCGACCTGGAGTTAACCTGTTTAGATGCAAGTGTAGTGATTCAAGTGATGTGGACCCTCTTGCACATCTGTAGTTTGGCAAGACAATGCCCTCCTTGGTAGTGGTGCCACTTACAGTGTACAGAAGGACACCTGGTTCATCCTGAATGCATTTCACATGCTTTTCCTGGATTTGCCAGATGTGCTGCTTCCTCTCATGGTCTAAGAGAGGGACACCAAGATAGTCTCTGCCCTCAACTGTCGCACTCAAAAATGCAGCTTGAAAGTCTGGACATGAAGATGGAGTAAACAGGATGTGCATCCTTTGTTCACCCAGATGGCAGTCGCCACATGAAGTGGTATATATCAAGCTTTATAACAAGGTCTGGCCACCCACCAAATCTTTGTTTTAGTTTTGTCTGCCCTGTGCCCTCCTGACAACATTCACAGTCAACATAGAGTAGCTGAGGAGGAGCCACACCAGCATTGCTGTACCTGCAGATGAGATCAGCAACCATGGTGTCAAGAGCAGGACCCTCCTGAGCAGTCAGGACACTGATGAGGATTTGGTCCACCTCATTGCTCACAGATGTAAGCCACAAGGCGGTCCACATGGCAAGGCCTGGTAGCTTCTTGGTGATCTGTGATCACACAGAAAAGACAGTGAGTGCCTAAAGCCCAAATAAACCTTTATATGTAAAATACTGAAATACATTATTTTATTACAATGCATTAATTTCATTTTTCACATGTCTTTACTGCTAATATTGTATTTTACACTTTTGTTTGTGAGGTAGGATTTTACAGTGGTAAGAGTTAGAAATAATTTACCTTTTTTATGGAATCCATTTTTAATATATTGCCAAAGCTGGATGTTATGCTGGCTTTGATATGATCCAGCCTGCTTAAGATCTCTCGGCCATAAACAACCAGCATCCACCGGTGGGAGGGAACAGCCATTAGCTTAGGAGGGTCTTGGAACTTGACAAGGAGCAGGCTTGGCTGGACAAACACTGCTCGCAGTAATTTTCCCTCACCTGCCTGACCAAGAGGCTGGGGCTATTACCCAAGGTTCTCTCCCTCAATAAACGGATCACCCGCATGTCAGAGCGTATCTGTATTAAGAAACAAAGTGAGAAAGAGACAAAAAAAAGGCAAACATTTAGTCAAGCTAAATTCTGTGTTTGAATGACAAATATTTGAGAAACATATAAAATAAATAATGTCAGTATACTCACCAGTGGTGGACAGTAATGAAGTAAATGTAATTCGTTACTGTACTTAAGTAGCTTTTTCATGTATCTGTACTTTACTGGAGTATTTCCATTTGGTGAGACTTTTTACTTTAACTTCACTACATTTCAAAGTCAATTTTCTTAATTTTTACTCAACTACATTTTGCAAAATAAGTCATTCCTTTTTATTTATTAGTGGATTAAAAAACTGAGCTGGTTAAGCGTGTGGCAAACCACCAATCAGGGTACAGCGCCCACTCTGTTTTGAACTTGGTTTGGTTGCTGTTTACTTAGCACGAGCAGTTCCGCGTCAGTGCAACGGCAGAACATTGAGAGTGCCAGTGCCTTCATCATGGAAGAATCGCCAACTCCAACGTCCCACAACACCCGTGGCCTTATTTGCGCAATTTTTTTTAAATCATTTCAACTGCCTTCTCTGCCTGCCTCGGAATTGTAGAATTTCTTCTGACAAGAATTCTCCTTCCAATCTTAGGAAACACGTTGAGGTATGCTATTTTTATTCTAATGCTCATTTTTAAATGAGTAATCCAACAGTAGCTTGCAGAAAATGGTTTCATTGTTTATGTTAAGTTTCATTGTTTATGTTCACCGAAGTTTGAAATATTTGAAGCTCAGTGCTCCGATATTGATGTTAGCACTTTCTGTTGTAAAATAAATTCTATTTTGACTAGTTTTGCATGCAGCGTATGATGCTAAAACAGTTGGCAGGTGGAGCGGAATGGAGTACCCCTTATTAATATAGATCGCCTTTCAGCATGGCAAGGCTTATTTTTAGTCTAGTTTGAGTCGCTTATAATGTACATTTGAAAAAGCAGCGCGCGTAAAACATCTTTCCAGACATGAGAAGCATTTATTAACATCTTGTCCAACAAAAGACAACATTTAATAACATGTTTTTACTCCAAACTCACTTCATAATGACAGTTGTGCATCCTTCTGAGAGATAAGGAAGTCGTGTGTTTAGTCATATTTAATCAATCAAAGCGTTTCAATCATCTGTTTATTCAGCTATAGCCATATGACGCGTGTTATCTTCTGCTGTAGGACATATTTTGAGTTTCTGCACAAGAGTGCCCTCTGGCTTTCAGATGGAGAAGCATTTACTACTGAAAACAGAGCAGTACAGCTCTGACAAGCTGTGCATTAAATAATCGCAGCCTTTGCCCTAATATGAGGATTATGAAAAGCTTCAGGAGTCAGCTGAACACGGCGCGTCTGCAGCAGACAGAGCAAAGTCAAAAACACACACGTAACAAATATGGCTGAATCATTTAGCAAGAAAGTTCCTTATGACAGGAAAAGCAACAGATGGAAAGATATAACAAACACTGTCACCAATTACATTGCCAAATAAAACATTTTTGAATGATGCAAAATATCGTCTGATTATCGTTATCGCAAAAGTCTTAGAAAATATCGAGAAATCATTTTTTTCAATATCGCACACCCCTACTGGCAAGTGTTTTTTTTCAATACAAAAAACTAGTTCCTGTTACAGTAAATCTGATTTGGCCAGTTGATATTTCTGAAGAGACATTCAGATACAATATAGTAAAAGAAAACTCATGTGAACCAGTGTTTAATACAAGCTTTTATTAAACTTAAACTTGCAACTGTTACAAATAAACCTTAAAATAAACTCTAAAATCCTCTTATTTCAATTGGTTGTATAGGAAATTGTTTGGCTTCAAGGTTTTGGGCTCATGGTAATTTTAATAGATATCAGTGTCTGAATAACTATATTCTGTTAATAGATCAGTGTGCTAAGAGTAACAGAGTCTTTTCACATAAACTGAGATGATTAAGCAAGAGACTTGTGACAAAAATTGAGGCCACTATAGCCTTAATAAATTATAGTACTTCGAATACTTAAGTACATTCGAATGCAAATACATTTGTACTTTTAAACTTTTACTTTTCAAGTAAAATTTAAAAGGGAGTACTTTTAATTTTACTGGAGTAATATTTTACCTAGTGTATCTTTACTTTAACTCAAGTACTTGGTTTGTGTACTTCGTCAACCACTAATACTCACCTTCGTGTCAGGATCAGTCGGAAATCCAATCTGTGTGCCAAATCCAGCTGATAAAGATGGTCTTGCTGCTGGAAATGTAACTCGTTTTACAACCAGCTGAATTGCACCAGAGAATCTCCGTGATCATCAGGTAGTACCAATCCACATGTAAAACCTGTCGGGCTCTCTTGTGGGCTCCATAACCTGTGATCTGTTTTCCACACACAGGACAGCCTGATTTTCCAAAGGTGGTATGGCATCCACAAGAAAAGCCAGTGTGTGAAAGAATGCTTTGGAGTGGGGGCCTGATGATAACTCAGCGCTGGTTCTGGTGGGTCACACCACAGCTTCAGGTCAGTGCGCAGCTGCTGGTTCCTCCACAGGGCACATGAAATCCACTTCTGATCCCGAGGTGGTATGGTCCCCATCAGCTTTGCAGCTTTGCTGACAGGTCTCCATGTCAGCAGTTGGGTGAGCTGAGCGACCAACCACAGATGGAGCAGCTGAGGTGACAAAAAAAGAGGTGGCAGATGTGGAGGTCAAAGGGGCAAAAGGAGCAGAGGAGGTACCAGAGGAGGAGGCGGCAGCTGACACATCCATTATAAACAAAAGGAAAAAAAATATATATACTTGGTTGCAAGTCACTCATGAAGGATGTTTATTTGAAGTTAAGTATCATTGTAAAGAAAACCACTTAATTTAAGAGTTTCTCATGGCTCTAGCAGCTACTGATGGTATCGAGGAGGTGGTTGTGGACACAGAAGAGGGAGGAAGAGACAGAGTTGAGACAGTCTGAATGTACATCCTGGGACTGCGGGCAGGTGATGGTGTCCTCCTTGTCATGGCACTTGTGACAGTGCTGGACATGGCAGAAGAGTCGGAAGTGCAACTGATGGGCTGAGAGAATATGACCACACTTTACAACATTATATATAATATTAATCTATCCATATTATTGTAATTCCTTATGACAACAATTTCAACATATTTTTATGGAAAGAAAATGACAGTAGCCTAACAAGAACACTCATGCATACAGTGGCGGACTGGGACAGTAAATCAGGCCGGGAATTTGACTCCACCCCAGGCCACCTCTGCTGCTGCAGTCACCACCACCAAATTCATGTGTCCACCAGCCTGCTAAACTTAAAAAAAGATACACATTCACATGTTAAAATATTTATATTTTATATATTTCCAATGCTATATTTCCTATGCCCATACAGTATGTAAAACAATGTGCTAGTTTGTCATTAAGATGCGTTTTTAAAACTTCTATCATTATATATATATATATATATATATATATATATATATATATATATGTATTATTTTTTATAAAGAATAGATTTTATCTATTGTAAGTTGCTTCCGATGAAAGCGTCAATCTGCCAAATGATTAAGTAAATATTAGGGGTGGAACAGTTCAACTTTTTCACGGTTCGTTTTTTTTTTTTCTTTTCATCGGTGTTGTTGTAATGTCTGGGAACCCAGAATGTTCATCCGTCAACAGAAACATATATTAACTGAACCCTGATTGTTTTACGTGTTATTTATAGTAAACCATATTACAGATGCTCTGTCAGATTTAAGTTGAACAGCGGACCGTCCGAGCGCTTGGAGAACCGAGTGTGGAGAACCGAACGGATCAACCTTTTTTTTTTCCACCCCTAGTAAATATTATGTAAATGTAAATGTAGTTCCCTTACCGACGAACATGGCTGGGATTTTGCAGCAACTTGCTGCGTCTGTGGCCAGGGCTTTTCTCCTTTTTATGCGTTCCCTCTCTGCTCTTCCTTTGCGTTTACGCTCCATTTTTCGCACTATTTTCCAAGATAAAGCCTGCCTCTGGATATAGCTAATTAGGCAGTGCTTCACTGATGTTGGGTCATGTGGTGGTGTCATTTTCACTCCGCGATCGCCTGATTCGTAGATTCATAAGTGCGTCAATTAATTCGCAGTTGCATACCAGGCTATTGCACGTCAGTCTGATCGACAGCACAGCTGCAGCCGGCAGGCCAGAATGACCATCAGGCCACCGGGAAATGTCCCGGTGCTCCCGATGGCCAGTCCGCCCCTGCATGCATAACAAGAATGAGAGTGCATAATATACTATTGTATTTTACGATTTGATTATATGATTTTAAATCAAATTCAAACTGTCATTATCTTTGCATTACCTTGGTTGCATGTTTCCTACCCAAATCTAAGTTTGGCTTTAAAGCGGCACCCTGAGACCCACCGAACTGTGGCTTTATAAACTATTAAAAAGTTTTTAAAAAAGTCATCTTAAGTGCAGCCTAGTAAATTAAAATGCGTATATTTGAATACACTAAATATTTAAATATCATTATCAGTAAATCCATAGGTCAAAGTTGGCTTGTGGGGTGTGAGTCTTCCAAGTGTTGTCGTCTGCCCAGATGTTGCGGTCTGTCCTGCTGTGTTGTGGCAGATGATCCAACAATTGATGCAGATGAGGGACCTGGTGTCATTGAAGAGGACATTGACCTGGAAGGCTACAGGTTAAGAGAAAAGAAAATGAAATTTAATAATGGAGACTACAACACCAACACGTCATAATTTTAGGAAAAGATTTGATACCTTTGTTGTATGGAATCCACAACTACATGTTTGTGACCCTCCAAACAAAGACATTTGTCCCCTCAACTGCACTGGACATTTTCAATCTGTAATATTGTTTGACAGTGAATAAGAATGTGACCCCTTTCAATATGAGATAGCTTTATGTTTTATGATTGTACACATCACTTTATCTAAATTTACCTTCAGAGTGTTACGGTGTGTGTCCATCTACATCTACATCTTTGCTTAGAACTTTTAACATAATAACACGAGAAAATACACAGCACAACAGCATCAACTAACATCAACACAAGACAAGGAACAGAAGAAACCCAAGGGCTTATATACAATGAACGCAGAGGGGTAAATGAGACTAATTAATTACACACAGCTGAACACAAGTGTAAGGTTCAAAACATCTTGTGCCTGTCTACTGATGACCATGTGTTCTGTTCTGATGTCTTGAGACTTTTTCTTGTGTCCCATTGGACAAATATCTAGACATTGTCTCATCTTGTTTGCCCCTCAGACTAACCCAGAAACCATGTGATTGTAATCATGTCCTTATATGTATTTCCAGTTGCTAAATCGATGGTTTCACTTCTTGTTTTTCACCTATAATTTGTACCCCTGGAGAGCGAATAAACTGTGTCCATGATTGAACTACACTCTGTGTCAGTCTCATTTCTTGGCACCCGGGATCGATCCTGTATTTCTTGCTGCATTGCTCAACCTCAAAGGGTTTCTTGAAATATTCAATATCCAAATTATTTTTATCTTACAGTTTGGGGGCTCGTCCGCGAACGGGGGGGATTCTCTCTGAGAACCAGGAAAAGAGAAAAAGCGCGCCGAAGATCGGAGGACCTACGGAGGGGGGTAAGTGTCTTTTTGAATAAAGCACTACCCCGTAGGATCCTTTTGTTGAAAACAATCTCGTGGACGCATGAGAAGTTTTCTTTCTTTTTGTAATCACTTGTAGGCTAGTGGAAAGCACCTTCCATTGTTGTGCCACTACGGCTGGCAAACAGTAGTTTTAATTAACTATTAGCGCAGGAGTGATTGGGAATCACCAATTGTTAGTGGAGAAATATCCATCGTTGTGACACTGTGGCAACTACGGCCATTGTGTTTCGCCGGAACGCAACAACGGTAGCTTTAATTAGCTATTAACTGGGATGGTGGTTGGAGGGTACAGTACTGATCACACTGTGCTCTCAGATCACGGCAGTGCATATTAGATTACGTAAAAACAAATTTGTAATTTTTCAGTATTGATAAAACATAATTTCAATTGTCATTGTGTGTTGAAATATTGTGACATAAAAGAAGGTGTTTTTAGGGGCGACCTGGACTCTGTTTGGCAAAGCTGGACAGACAAGGCGAGAGCCCAACATTAGATTAAAACACCCAAATAATAGAAGGTGATTTTAGAGGCGATCAGGACAAAAGTCTTGTGTGAGCCTAACCTAGGACCATCACGCACGTCACAATACGATACATGCATAACAGTTGGGGTTGAGCAATTTAGTACAGAAATCTTTGCACACGCTTACTAACAACTGAAACTAATCAATAATAGACTACAAGTGGAAGATGGGAGGCTCAGTCTCTAGACCATTACCCAATGAAATGCCGGCTGAATTCATGTATAGAAACGACCAAGGAATTTACACCGAACCGTATATTAGTAATTTGGCTGGATGGTCCGAATAGATGAAACCACAAATTGAACTCACGTACCCAAGAGAGGGTTCATTTACTGAGGAAAATATGCAATTGGCAAAGCGTCTAGTGAAAGAAGGGTGGGGCGATCCAGAATGGGATTATACTTATATGACGAAAAGTTTTAATGTCTGGAAAGAAATGAAGAAGACTTGGGACGAAGGACCTGAGAAAAAAAATGTAACAGCGTTCGTATCTCAACAAAAGAGACTCGCAGCAGCAAACCTACCGCTCTACTGTGCAGGCCATGACCCCTCTGCACCTTGCGTAACGAAACCTGAAGAGTTGCAGACTGATTTTAAAAAGGAGAGTAGAGGAAGTGGAACTAAGGCATCCAGCCAGAATGCGATGGTATGGACAAGAGCTGCAAACGCAATAAATATGAAACTTCCAACAAGTACTGACATGAAAGCTCTGTTTGCTAACACTTTCTTTAACAATATGCAGGCTTTGAATGCAAAATTAATCAGAATCACCACTACCAACCTTCACAATATGGAAATAGACGCAATAGGTGAGAGAATTAGGGAACTAGATTCATCTGGTGGTTTCGCAGTCAAAACCGAGACAGCAATGTTTACAACACAAAACCCCCAATCGAAAGTTCGCGACCAAAAGGTGGAAGTAAAACAGCCCACAGCCCAGCCAAGACGCTTAGTGTGTTATTTCTGTGGGAAAAGAGGTCACGTCCGCAGCGATTGCAGAGCATGGAGAGGGCGACAAATGGGGAAGCCGTGGGCAAAGCCACAACAACACAGGAATGACACAGGAAATTATCCTACCATGTGGCCAAAGAATCAGCAATGACGCCAGAAATTAGTTCCAGATTTATCAATGGTAATCTTAGCTTTCTCAAATCATAGTGAAGATTTACCTTATATCACTTTGATGGTACATGGTCAACCACAGACGTTCCTTTTGGACTCTGGGGCTGATGTGACGTCGATCTCATTGATCTTTTACGAAGGGCCACTTAGTAATTGAATAGTTGATTCTGTAGGTATATCTGGAACTAGCATTGCATGCCCTGTAACGCCCCCTTTGGAGGTAAAAGCTCCTGGATTCAAACCATTTTTTCACAAATTCACAATTATTCCAGAAGCTCCAATGAATTTATTGGGACGAGATCTCATGCATAAATTGAACATGGACATTAACATGGGAAGAAACCAGTGAACCACAGAGTGAACCACAGCACAGTGAGCTACAACCAGACACGCATCGGATGGTGCATCATATGATTAATCCATCTTTGTGGTCACAATACAAAGATGACACAGGTTTTATAGACATGGAACCGTATACGGCTAAAATTAAAGACTAACAAACCAGTCTATATTGAACAATATCCTTTGTCCAAAGACAAGGAACTTGGTATCAAACCACTGATTGATAATTTTGTGCAGCAGGGTGTCCTCATACCAATACACTCACCGTACAACACACCTGTGAATCCGGTGGTCAGGGCGGATGAAAAGACATGGCGATTGACTCAGGACTTGAGGGTAGTGAACCAATTAATAACACCTTTAGCTCCTATTGTACCTGACGTTCCAACTGTTATCAATTCTATTCCGTGCACCCACAAATATTTCACAGTTATTGATCTTTGCGCAGCATTCTTCTCTGTACCTGTACATCCAGAAACTCAGCCTATTTTAGCTTTTACATTTCAAGGTAGACAGCTGACGTGGACACGCCTTGCACAGGGTTTCATTGACTCACCCGCTGTTTTCTCGGCAGCAGTGCAAAGAACATTGGCTAAAATGACTGATTTGCCTTCTAGAGTGTGTGTGCTTCAATATGCAGATGACATCCTGGTTTCCGGGGAAACACAGGAAGACTGTGAAAAGGCCTCCCAAAAGATGGATTCAAGGCTTCGAAAGAAAAGCTTCAGTGGGTCAAGTCGATGGTGACGTACCTGGGACACATCATAATGCCAGGTTTGAAAGCAATCTCAACAGACAGGGTCCAGTTGATCAGAGAAATGAAGTCCCTTTGAACTGTACAACAGCTTCAAAGCTTCTTGGGGTTAGTGAATTGTTGTAGATCTTGGATTCCTGATTGTGCATTGCATGACAGACATTTGAGACACCTGATTGACCACAAAGCCCCTCCAAGTACTCTTTTACAGTGGACGGATGAAGCGGAACTGCATTTCACTGTATTGAAAGAAGCCATCACTACAGCACCTGCGTTGGGCCTTCCCGACTATTCCCAAGACTTTCACCTGCATATTCGTGAGGCGGAGGGTGTGGCCCTTGGCGTCCTGTTGCAACAGCACGGCTCCACGTACAGACCATTAGCGTACCTGTCTAGGAAACTAGATAATATAGCTTCAGGTATGCCAGCATGCCTGCGGGCGGTAGCTGGGGCTGCTCTGATTGTACAGATGGCAGAGAGAATTGTCCTGTCGCATCCATTGATCCTTTATACCTCCCATCAGGTAGGAGCTATTTTGCACAACATGCAAACACAGCATATGACAGCGCAACGACGTTCAGGTTATGAGGCAACTCTGCTGGCTTCCAAAAATCTCACCATTAAGCCATCCGCATCCATTAACCCTGCGTTGCTGAGCGTTCTTGGAATGACAGACATGATGACTAATGTGACAGATCATGATTGCATCATTGAATCGACTTCCTCATGTTCCTCCAGGGCCGATCTTTTGGATACGCCCCTGGTTGGGGGGAAGCATATCTATAATGATGGGTCGTGCTCAAAACCTTCTGATGGTGTTTTCCTTTGTGGCTACGCTGTGGTGTCGGACACTGGTGAAGTATTAGAGGCTTTCGCATTAGACTATAATTCAGCTCAAGCTGCTGAATTGGTTGCATTAATTTGAGCATGTGAACTAATGGCAGGAAAACGTGTAACAATCTACACTGATTCAAAGTATGCATGGGGGGTAGTACATCATTTTGCTAAAACATGGGAAGCTAGAGATTTTAAAACAGCAGATGGTAAACCCATAGCTCACTCTAACCTGATAGGGCAATTGACTAAGGCAGTACAGCTTCCCTCCGAAGTGGCCATAGTAAAGGTGAAAGGTCACGAAGCAGGAGATGATGAACAAGCTATAGGAAACAGAAATGCAGATGAAGCTGCCAAAGAAGCTGCAAAAGCACAAATCAAATCACGGTTCGTCACGGGTAACCAAAGCCAGTTAATTATGACCATGCACGTAACTAACGTATCTGATATCGACATTAAGATCTTGCAGAGCCAACCAACACAAACTGATTTGGAGTACTGGGGAAAACACAAATGTGCCCCAGATAAAGATGGAATTTTGAGAGACGAAAAGGGAAGAATAGCGCTTCCGAAATTAGGATTAATAGTCCTCATCAGACATTACCATGGTTTGTCATACACAAGTTGTGCAAAAGTAGTACAAGTAATCAATCAACTGTATTGTATTGCAGAAGTACACAAAACTGCTAAGCTCGTGCTAGATACATGTGCCAATGTAAATCCGCACAAACCAGCTAAACATGACGCACTGCCACATCCACAGAATGTGCAAATTGATTTTACGCACATGCCGCCAATGGGAAATTTGAAATATCTTTTAGTAATTGTGGATCAATTCTCAAAGTGGCCAGAAGCATTTCCATGTGCAAAAGAAGATGCTAAAACTGTGGTGCGAATTCTAACCAAGGAAATAAGTCCTCGATTTGGCATACCTACCACTACTGAAAGCGATAACGGGACGCCATTTGCGTCAAAGGTAACGCAACTCTTGGCCAAGGCATTGTCAATTGACTGGCAATTTCACATTCCTTACCATCCGCAGTCTGCATCAAATGTTGAACACCTCAATCAAACCATCATAAGAAGGCTTACAAAAGCCTCCATTGACACCGGAAAGAGATGGCTAGATTTGCTGCCCGCAGTATTGGCAGAGATAAGAATGACTCCATCTTCCACTACTAAATTTTCAACATTTGAAATACTAATGGGTAGGCCTTTCCCTACTCCATGGATGAAAGGCCGCTCAGGTATTACTTCCCTAGGTGACCTGGAGGTGATACAGGAGGACTACGTGACTTCCCTCATCGGAAAACTAAATTCTGTATGTGCTGATGTTTCTCTGTGTCTCCCTCTCCCCTCAGAAAAAGCCCACTCACCCTTTTGTTCCAGGAGAGAGTGTGCTGATCAAAAACTTGAAACCAAGGAAGGTGGGAGAGCCGAGGTATCTTGGACCTGCCACGGTGATCGCTGTGACGAGGACAAACTGACAGATTACCAACCGCAGTGGATACACGCTTCAAGGATAAAGCACAGTCCTTCAGGAGACCAGGCAAGCTCCAATTCAGAATAGAATCTCAAATGGGGATTCACCTTACTGCCTAACTGGGAGGAGCAAAACACTGATTAAGCTAAGGAAAGAAGTACCTCTAATAGTGAGGTGGGGGTCATCCAAAGCTAGAAGATATATGGCCCATTGAGTCAAACAGTGTTAACTCCTTACACCCCCTGTATGCACTAAGGGCCAAACTCTTATTAATGGATATACTATCTCTAGAAGGGTTTACACAGTGCTCAGTTGAAGAAGCTGTTGCCGTGTTCAGCGAAGATATTGTTTATTTCGCCAAGTGCTCCCTAGAGGAAGACCCAAGATTGGATGAGATAATTCTCGAGAGACCGTTCCCAGATAAGAGTGTGTTATATCTGTTCACATTACAATACGGGATATTCGAAGTGTATAAGCGAGGAATGAAAGCTATATGTGCGATCCTATAAGTGTTGATTTAGGGAAAATAGGCCTTAACATAAAATTAATGTGAGATCTGTACCGCGATGGAGTATACTTTTGTACTGGGTCATGTAGTTGGTCAGAAGTAAAAGTGTATGTTGGACCAGAATAGTGGAAAATTAAAGGACGATTAAGTGTTAGTAGACCAGATAGGAGTAGTCCGGAGTGATGGAAGGAAAGAACGCTCATTGATACTGAATGTTACAATACCTGATGTACAGCCTTCTGATGCAGGAATATATTACTGTGGACCAGATCAGGTGAAGATGGCTGTCAGTGAGTTAGAACAGCTAAAGCCAGATGTGAAGGAAATTATGCATGTGCATTGGCGCTTCTACAACGAGGTGCTTTAAAGAATGAGATATACGGAGAATGTTGGATTTGTATGCAACTACACCTTGAGGAAAACAAATGTCTATTATTGTACAGATGACAGATAATCTACAAGCTAATAAAACAGTAACCTCCTCTCTAAAAGGAAATATGAGTTTATATGATATGTATACAATAATCAAGTTTTATGTGCACAATGATGTTTCTAAGATAAGACATTCTGTCTTAAAGTGGCCATTGTAAGGTTCAAAACATCTTATGCCTGTCTACTGATGACCATGTGTTCTGTTCTGATGTCTTGAGACTTTTTCTTGTGTCCCATTGGACAAATATCTAGACATTGTCTCATCTTGTTTGCCCCTCAGACTAATCCAGAAACCATGTGATTGTAATCATGTCCTTATATGTATTTCCAGTTGCTAAATCGATGGTTTCACTTCTTGTTTTTCACCTATAATTTGTACCCCTGGAGAGCGAATAAACTGTGTCCATGATTGAACTACACTCTGTGTCAGTCTCATTTCTTGGCACCCGGGATCGATCCTGTATTTCTTGCTGCATTGCTCAACCTCAAAGGGTTTCTTGAAATATTCAATATCCAAATTATTTTTATCTTACAACAAGGAACTAATAACAATGGTAACTGTAGAAATTAAAGAGTGGCAGGAAAATCTAAACAAAGGAGCATGTGACTAATAAAAAAATCCAGAAGACACAGACATGTTGTTAGAGTGCTGTGTCCAGGAAGAAGTGCACGGGGGATGGAAGTTCATTTAACATATACCTTTTAATAATACAGGAGAATCACAAGGAGATTTCACACAAACACCATTAAGCGATAAACGAAGCCAGACAAGGACTGAATGAAGCACAGGGCTTAAATAGCAGGAATACAGGGGAGCAAACAAAAGTAATGAATTACACACAGCTGATAGTAATGAACTAATGATGACGGTGGCGGGAACATAAACAATAAGTACATGCGAAAACAGTCCAGACAGAGATACACGTAACATTTACTCCCCCTTTCCGGAAGGCGTGACCTCGCGCCAAAGAGAATCCAATCAGGGAGGGGGGCAGGCACCCTAGAGGTCGTGGACGGGTGCAGGCAAGTCAGGTGACCTCCAGGGTGGAGTCCAGGGCGGCATGGCCTCTGTGGCCTTTCCGCTGGCAGTCAGACTGGCCACTACGGCCACTAATTTTAATGTGCGGAGCCGCCACTGGAGCGCACTCAGCGGGCTCTAGAGCGTATTCAGGAGGCTCTGGGGCGGATTCAGGAGATGCTGGAGATACAGGAGACGCTGAACTGGCCTTGGAGACAATTGGTAAAGTCCAAAAGTCAATTAGCCACTCCTCCTTGGCCGGTGTGGCTCTCTCTAGAGATGCGGTGGCCCTCTGAGGACATGGCTCCGGTGCAGCAACCGTCTGATGTTGTGGCTCGCCATTGGCAGCCATCTTGCTCACAGCACAGAGGTGGGAGTGGTCTTTTCTTTCCTTGTGGGGCGGCGCCAGCGGACAGAAATGGTCAGATTTATATGTGGGGATAATACAGGCCACAGGATAATAACATCTGCCCGGAGTTGGCGGATGCGCCCGTGTCATTCAAATCCGGTGTGTGGGCATTTTGGATTTCATGTTACTTACGATGACAACGGAAATAAAACAGTAGATAGAACTGCGACTGTGTGCAAGCATTGTGCAAAATGCATTCAATATGCTAATGGAAACATTTCTAATATGACAGTTCATTTGAGAAGATATCACGGCAATGTGTCGATAAGTACAAACAGGAGAGAGCCGGTTTGGAAACAACTTCTACGGTCCGCAGCATTTAAGCAACCTCTCAGTGATAACTAAAGCATTGGGGATGTTTATGTTATTACATTATATTATATATTTATGTTTAAAGTATTTTACTTGTTTAAAAGACAGAGCTTTAAGAGTTCCTCTCTTTGTCTTTTAATTTTTTTTTTGTAAGAGCAACACTGAAGTTGGCAGTTTGATAAATGCAAGTTAATTTCAAGCTTTGTGTGCTAAAAAGGCACAAGTTCCTGTAGAGATAACAATACACATTCTCCTTTTTTTGCCAAACAAACAAAATGTCATCATCAATCTTTTGCTGTATCAAAATCTCACCTAGCTTTTACTCAGAGATGGTCCCAATAATGTGCTTAAAGTCAAGTCAAATTCAGTTAGTGCATGATTACATAACAAAAATGTTAATACTGTATCCTAAATTGTGGATAATTAAGCTAATAAGCTATATATCATATGCTCAAGGAAATTTCTGGAGTGTTAAAGATTAAAAGAAAAGATAACAACAAGAACTGTACAGAACCAAAAACCGTGACCCTAAAACCGTGATGCGAACCGAACTGTGGGTTTTGTGAACCGTGCCACCCCTACTTATTTTCCACCACAATTTGCAAATAAATTCTTTAAAAGTCAGACAATGTGATTTTCTGTTTTTTTTTTCTCATTCTGTCTCATAGTTGAAGTGTACCTTTGATGAAAATTAAAGGCCTCTCTCATCTTTTTAAGTGGGAGAACTTGCACAATTGGTGGCTGACTAAATACTTTTTGCCCCACTGTATGATACCCAAGTGCTTTGAGAGACCTGAGTTCAAGTCTCTGAGTTCAATTTTTTTTTTAACTGATTCTGATTAAGCTCCATCCACACACATACACATACTGTCAACATATATCACAATAAATGGCAAAATGACAAAAAATGAAGATTTAAACTGATGCTGGTTTGCGGGTTTTCGACGGCTGTATTTTTCCTTGACGGATTCTGTCCCCCCCCCCCTATGTTTTGTACAAAATGAGGTTCTAATATTTATCAAACTGGCTGTGTCTCACACTTACAGACATCCTCTGTGGCAGTGTCCTAACCTCTGGTGCTGTTGCGTCCCAGGAAACCTGAGTTCGAGTCCTGGCTCGTTGATTTTGCCAGATCCAGTCTGCCTTTTCTGTAAGATTTTGCTTCCTGTCAACATATATCATAATAAATGTAAAAAAAAAAACAAAAAAAATGAAAATTTAAACTGATGCTGGTTGAACTCCATCTACACACAGGAAAGAATCAGTATCCTTTAAGTCACTGCATCAACAACTCGCATCATATGGTGGTGATGGTGGTGGTGATGGTGGTGGTGGTGGTGGTGGTGGTGGTGGGGGGGGGGGGGGGGGGGGGTTGACAGCTGCATTTTCGCTGTCGGATTCTGTTGCCCGCTATGTTTTGTACAAAATGAGGTTCTAATATTTATCAAACTGGGAGTCTTTCACATTTGCAAATAGCCTTGTGGCAGTGTATTAACCTCGGGTCCTTTTGCACACTAGGATACCTGACTTCGAGTCCAGGCTCGTTGACCTTTCCAGATCCAGTCTGCCATTTCTCTAAAATTTTACTTCCTGTCAACATATACCATAAAAGGCGAAATTAGTAAAAATGAAGATTTAAACTGATGCTGGTTGAACTCCATTTACACACAGGAAAGAATCAGTATCTTTTAAGTCACTGCATCAACAACTCACATCATATGGTGGGGAGAAACGGATATCATCAGTTGTATTTTTGCCATCAGATTCCGTTACCCCCCTCCCCATGTTTTGTACAAAATGAGGTTCTAATATTTATCAAACTGGTTGTGTTTCACACTTACAGATATCCTTGTGGCAGTGTCCTAACCTCTGGTGCTGTTGCGTCCCTGGAAACCTGAGTTTGAGTCCTGGCTCATTGACTTTGCCAGATCCAGTCTGCCTTTTCTCTAAATGTTTGCTTCCTGTCAACATACAGTACTGTGCAAAAGTTTTAGGCAGGTGTGAAAAAATGCTGTAAAGTAAGAATGCTTTCAAAAATAGACATGTTAATAGTTTATATTTATCAATTAACAAAATGCAAAGTGAGTGAACAGAAGAAAAATCTACATCAAATCAATATTTGGTGTGACCACCCTTTGCCTTCAAAACAGCATCAATTCTTCTAGGTACACTTGCACACAGTTTTTGAAGGAACTCGGCAGGTAGGTTGGCCCAAACATCTTGGAGAACTAACCACAGTTCCTCTGTGGATTTAGGCAGCCTCAGTTGCTTCTCTCTCTTCATGTAATCCCAGACAGACTCGATGATGTTGAGATCAGGGCTCTGTGGGGGCCATACCATCACTTCCAGGACTCCTTGTTCTTCTTTACACTGAAGATAGTTCTTAATGACTTTCGCTGTATGTTTGGGGTCGTTGTCATGCTGCAGAATAAATTTGGGGCCAATCAGATGCCTCCCTGATGGTATTGCATGATGGATAAGTATCTGCCTGTACTTCTCAGCATTGAGGATACCATTAATTCTGACCAAATCCCCAACTCCATTTGCAGAAATGCAGCCCCAAACTTGCAAGGAACCTCCACCATGCTTCACTGTTGCGTGCAGACACTCATTCGTGTACCGCTCTCCAGCCCTTCGGCGAACAAACTGCCTTCTGCTACAGCCAAATATTTCAAATTTTGACTCATCAGTCCAGAGCACCTGCTGCCATTTTTCTGCACCCCAGTTCCTGTGTTTTCGTGCATAGTTGAGTCGCTTGGCCTTGTTTCCACGTCGGAGGTATGGCTTTTTGGCCGCAAGTCTTCCATGAAGGCCACTTCTGACCAGACTTCTCCGGACAGTAGATGGGTGTACCAGGGTCCCACTGTTTTCTGCCAATTCTGAGCTAATGGCACTGCTCGACATCTTCCGATTGCGAAGGGAAGTAAGCATGATGTGTCTTTCATCTGCTGCAGTAAGTTTCCTTGGCCGACCACTGCGTCTACGGTCCTCAACGTTGCCTGTTTCTTTGTGCTTCTTCAAAAGAGCTTGGACAGCACATCTGGAAACCCCTGTCTGCCTTGAAATTTCTGCCTGGGAGAGACCTTGCTGATGCAGTATAACTACCTTGTGTCTTGTTGCTGTGCTCAGTCTTGCCATGGTGTATGACTTTTGACAGTAAACTGTCTTCAGCAACCTCACCTTGTTAGCTGAGTTTGGCTGTTCCTCACCCAGTTTTATTCCTCCTACACAGCTGTTTCTGTTTCAGTTAATGATTGTGTTTCAACCTACATATTGAATTGATGATCATTAGCACCTGTTTGGTATAATTGTTTAATCATACACCTAACTATATGCCTACAAAATCCCTGACTTTGTGCAAGTTTACCTTGAAGAATTGATGCTGTTTTGAAGGTAAAGGGTGGTCACACCAAATATGGATTTGATTTAGATTTTTCTTCTGTTCACTCACTTTGCATTTTGTTAATTGATAAATATAATCTATTACCAAGTTTATTTTTGAAAGCATTCTTACTTTACAGCATTTTTTCACACCTGCCTAAAACTTTTGCACAGTACTGTATATCATAATAAATGTCAAAAAGACATAAAAATGAAAATTTTAACTGATGCTGGTTGAACTCCATCTACACACAGGAAAGAATCAGTATCTTTTAAGTCACTGCATCAACAACTCGCATCATATGGTGGGGGGGAACGGATTTTGAAGCTGTATTTTAGCAGTCGGATTGCTTGACTTTGAGTCCAGGCTTGTTGACTTTTCCAGATCCCTTCTGCATTTTGTCTAAAATTTTGCTTCCTGTCAACATACACTCACCTAAAGAATTATTAGGAACACCATACTAATACTGTGTTTGACCCCCTTTCGCCTTCAGAACTGCCTTAATTCTATGTGGCATTGATTCAACAAGGAGCTGAAAGCATTCTTTAGAAATGTTGGTCCATATTGATTGGATAGCCTCTTGCAGTTGATGGAGATTTGTGGGATGCACATCCAGGGCACGAAGCTCCCGTTCCACCACATCCCAAAGATGCTCTATTGGGTTGAGATCTGGTGACTGTGGGGGCCATTTTAGTACAGTGAACTCATTGTCATTTTCAAGAAACCAATTTGAAATGATTTGAGCTTTGTGACATGGTGCATTATCCTGCTGGAAGTAGCCATCAGAGGATAGGTACATGGTGATCATAAAGGGATGGACATGGTCAGAAACAATGCTCAGGTAGGCCGTGGCATTTAAACGATGCCCAATTGGCACTAAGGGGCCTAAAGTGTGCCAAGGAACCATTAAACCACCACCACCAGCCTGCACAGTGATAACAAGGCATGATGGATCCATGTTCTCATTCTGTTTACGCCAAATTCTGACTCTACCATCTGAATGTCTCAACAGAAATCGAGACTCATCAGACCAGGCAACATTTTTCCAGTCTTCAACTCTCCAATTTTGGTGAGCTTGTGCAAATTGTAGCCTCTTTTTCCTATTTGTAGTGGAGATGAGTGGTACCCGGTGGGGTCTTCTGCTATTGTAGCCCATCCGCCTCAAGGTTGTGTGTGTTGTGGCTTCACAAATGCTTTGCTGCATACCTCGATTGTAAGGAGTGGTTATTTCAGTCAAAGTTGCTCGTCTATCAGCGTGAATCAGTCGGACCATTCTCCTCTGGCCTCTAGCATCACCAAGGCATTTTCGCCCACAGGACTGCCGCATACTGGATGTTTTTCCCTTTTCACACCATTCTTTGTAAACCATATAAATGGTTTTGTGTGAAAATCCCAGTAACTGAGCAGATTGTGAAATACTCAGACCGGCCCGTCTGGCACCAACAACCATGCCACGCTCAAAATGACTTAAATCACCTTTCTTTCCCGTTCTGACATTCAGTTTGGAGTTAAGGAGATTATCTTGATCAGGACCACACCCCAGGCATGAAAATCCCTCACCTTTCGGCGAAATTCGGCATTTTGAAACCAAAATAGGTGACCTACGTGAATCGTGTAGATTCAATGAGAAAAGTTTTTGGAAGGGAGGGGGGGGGTATTCATATTCAAGGAAGTGCGAACAGGTCCAAAGTACGCTGGTACGATTTGTCACTCTAAACTACGCAAAAACCTGTTGACGCCTCTGTGCACGCGCAGTCCTCAAATCAAGCAACAGCAAAAGAAGAGTTCGACCAATCATAGCGCTAGGTTCTTCCCCCAAATAAGTGAGGGATGATTGACATGTGCGTAAAGCCTATCATTAAAAAGAGACTGAAAATCGACACCAAAGATTCCCGCTCGATCCAGCTTCCACTCCCGCCGTTTGACAGATGAACAGTAGGTTACAGAAATCGCGGTACTTCTGACCTGAAGGTAAACGGCCTGGGCTCGATGTGGAAAGGTGAAATATTGTATTGAGTTAACTTAATCCTCTGGATTCGATGATTATCTTAAAATACTCCGTCATTTATGTTCCCTCAGATAAGAGGAAGACCTCATTCAGCCATGCAAATGATAAAATTCTCAAGTAAAGCTGAACAATAAATCTTAATAAATTTGAAATCGCTATGGCTTAGTGATTATGAAAGTGCTGTGATTTATGGATGACTGATCAGCTTATCGATAAGCGCGAGTCTGGAGAAACAGGCGTACGTTTATTAATTCTCCGTGTTGAGCAACGTAGCCTGCATGTGTTACGTTATTGTGTTCATAATAACTCGAGTACCTAATTATGTTACATATTTATTTTGTACGAAAACTAGCGCGTTAGTTACAGTTGTGTTCAAAATTATTCAACCCCCACTGAAATTGATTGTTTTGGCCGGTTTGACATTGATTTTGATCATTCAGTCATCCTGCTTACAATTAAATCAAAGAGGCACGTGTAGGTCAGACAAATATGACATAACATTTATAATGAAATAACCACAAATGTCTTTTCTCTGCTCACATCATTATCAGTTTTATTCAACCCCCAAGTGACATTCAATCTTAATACTTAGTACAACATCCTTTTACAGTTATAACAGCTTTTAAACGTGAAGCATAGCTTGACACAAGTGTCTTGCAGCGAGCTACGGGTATCTTCGCCCATTCATCATGGGCAAAAGCCTCCAGTTCAGTCACATTCTTAGGCTTGCGCACTGCAACTGCTTTCTTTAAGTCCCACCAGAGGTTCTCAATCGGATTTAAGTCTGGTGACTGCGATGGCCATTTCAAAATGTTCCAGCCTTTAATCTGCAACCATGCTCTAGTGGACTTGGAGGTATGCTTGGGATCATTGTCCTGTTGAAAGGTCCAACGTCTCCCAAGCCTCAGGTTTGTGACGGACTGCATCACATTGTCCTCCAATATCTCCTGGTACTGAAGAGAATTCATGGTACCTTGCACACGCTGAAGCTTCCCAGTACCTGCAGAAGCAAAACAGCCCCAAAGCATGATTGACCCCCCGCCATGCTTCACAGTAGGCAAGGTGTTCTTTTCTTCATAGGCCTTGTTCTTCCTCCTCCAAACATAGCGTTGATCCATGGGCCCAAACAGTTCTAATTTTGTTTCATCAGTCCACAGAACACTATCCCAAAACTTCTGTGGTTTGTCCACATGACTTTTGGCATACTGCAGTCGACTCTTCTTATTCTTTGGAGACAGCAAGGGGGTGCGCCTGGGAGTTCTGGCATGGAGGCCTTCATTACGCAGGGTGCGCCGTATTGTCTGAGCAGAAACTTCAGTACCTACATCTGACAAATCTTTTCTCAGTTCCTCAGCAGTCACACGGGGACTTTTCTCCACTCTACGCTTCAGGTAGCGCACAGCAGTCGAAGTCAGCATCTTCTTTCTGCCACGACCAGGTAGCGTTTCAACAGTGCCCTTTGCCTTGAATTTGCGAATGATGCTTCCTATGGTGTCTCTTGGTATGTTTAACATCTTTGCAATCTTCTTATAGCCATTGCCCTTCCTGTGAAGAGTAATCACCTCTTCTCTTGTCTTCCTGGACCATTCTCTTGACTTCACCATGTTTGTAACCACACCAGTAAATGTCTAGAAGGAGCTGAGTATCACAGTCATTTTAAAGCTGCCTAATTGGTGCTTATTAGGCTTTATTGCTGCTCCCTGACATCCACAGGTACTTTCAATACCTGATTGAAAACACTTCAATGGACCTCTGTTCTTCAGAGTGGTAGTCTTTAAGGGGTTGAATAATTGTGTCAATGAAGAATTCACAAAAGAAACATTTACTACTGTATTACAAAACCAATTGATGTCATTTTAGTTGCATATGCTTCTTTAAGAAGTCCTTGTAGGATTTCATTCTGAATTCAATTACAAATGTACTCTAAATTCTCTAAAACCATTTACAGCATTGGGGGGTTGAATAATTTTGAACACAACTGTAATTATGGATTAAAAAGTAGCGTAGTATCAGTGCTGCGCAAGCCGTCTCTCACAAACCCGGACGCGCGCACACAGACATAAGATAATTGTAAAATGAAAATTGACGGACTAAGTTTAAATTTTGTTCTTGCTTGTGTTTTTTTTCTGTCAAAATGTCAGAAAGCATTTTGTATTATCCATCCGTGTTTTTAAAATTAGTTAAATGACGGACGTTTTACTGTTAACACAGCCCTCATTACATGTCGGATTCGTCTAAATTATACTTGACATTCTTTTTAGAAGAAGTGATTCATTTTGCTATTATTGGAATTCAGTTCATTGTCTATTCATTGTCAACTATAAATATGTTTGTACTGACTAACATTTATTCAGCTAATGTGTGCCCTGTTTAAAATGTAGGCCTACAATGTTCAAATGCAAAGACAGCACGTGACAAACAGAAGCCCTTTTCCCTGTGGTATTTAGTATCATATTAGGATATTGGGATAAGAGAAAAGGGCGAGGCTGAGACATGTGGCAGAACAGCAAAAGCGGGCCATGGAGACACTGGTGGTTCAGGCAAAGAAGAAAATATGAGATCTGGTTCTGAGAGTATTACAAACTGTTATGTAAATTGTTATCTTTGGCAATAAAATGTATTAAAATCTGAATTACATAACATTGTATTGGCTGTCAATCATGATGGAAGAGTAGACGAGTTAAGTTACAGCATGTCCACCATCTCTTGTGGGGGTTATGCATTAAGCCATTTGTGGTGCCCTTACCACATTGTGCCTCATATACTGTAAATGTTAGACCCAGTGACAGGCTGGCATGAAATGGCATGCATAATACTTAGTAAGGACGCCATAATAATTTTTGACTCATGGCTGAAGTCAAGTTTCTCCAGCTCTCCCCGGGTTGGCAAAAAAAGCATCTCAAAATGCATCAGATTGATGCTTCAAAATATGGAATATTTAAAAGTTTTCTTACGGGGGAGCATGCCCCCGGACCCCCCTAGAGGGGTAATATCCTTCTCGCCTTTTTCACCCCTGACCCATTTTCATGCCTGACACCCCTAAATGCATTGAAGCAACTGCCATGTGATTGGTTGATTAGATAATTGCATTAATGAGAAATTGAACAGGTGTTCCTAATAATCCTTAAGGTGAATGTATATCATAATAAATGGCAAAATGACAAAAAAATTAAGATTTAAACTGATGCTGGTTAAACTCAATCTACAGTTTTGGCCAAAAGTTTTGAGAATTACATAAATATTAGTTTTCACAAAGTTTGCTGCTAAACTGCTTTTAGATCTTTGTTTCAGTTGTTTCTGTGATGTACTGAAATATAATTACAAGCACTTCATACGTTTCAAAGGCTTTTATCGACAATTACATGACATTTATGCAAAGAGTCAGTATTTGCAGTGTTGGCCGTTCTTTTTCAGGACCTCTGCAATTCGACTGGGCATGCTCTCAATCAACTTCTGGGCCAAATCCTGACTGATAGCAACCCATTCTTTCATAATCACTTCTTGGAGTTTGTCAGAATTAGTGGGTTTTTGTTTGTCCACCCGCCTCTTGAGTATTGACCACAAGTTCTCAATGGGATTAAGATCTGGGGAGTTTCCAGGCCATGGACCCAAAATTTCAACGTTCTGGTCCCAGAGCCACTTAGTTATCACTTTTGCCATATGGCACGGTGCTTCATCGTGCTGGAAAATGCATTGTTCTTCACCAAACTGTTGTTGGATTGTTGGAAGAAATTGCTGTTGGAGGGTGTTTTGGTACCATTCTTTATTCATGGCTGTGTTTTTGGGCAGAATTGTGAGTGAGCCCACTCCCTTGGATGAGAAGCAACCCCACACATGAATGGTCTCAGGATGCTTTACTGTTGGCATGACACAGGACTGATGGTAGTGCTCACCTTTTCTTCTCCTGACAAGCCTTTTTCCAGATGCCCCAAACAATCGGAAAGGGGCTTCATCGGAGAATATGACTTTGCCCCAGTCCTCAGCAGTCCATTCACGATACTTTCTGCAGAAGATCAAACTGTCCCTGATGGTTTTTTTTGGAGAGAAGTGGCTTCTTTGCTGCCCTTCTTGACACCAGGCCATCTTCCAAAAGTCTTCGCCTCACTGTGCGTGCAGATGCGCTCACACCTGCCTGCTGCCATTCCTGAGCAAGCTCTGCACTGGTGGCACTCCGATCCCGCAGCTGAATCCTCTTTAGGAGACGATCCTGGCACTTGCTGGACTTTCTTGGACGCCCTGAAGCCTTCTTTACAAGAATTGAACCTCTTTCCTTGAAGTTGCTGATGATCCTATGAATTGTTGATTTAGGTGCAATCTTAGTAGCCACAATATCCTTGCCGTTGAAGCCATTTTTATGCAATGCAATGATGGCTGCATGCGTTTCTTTGGAGGTCACCATGGTTAACAATGGAAGAACAATGATTTCAAGCATCACCCTCCTTTTAACATGTGAAGTCTGCCATTCTAACCCAATCAGCCTGACATAATGATCTCCAGCCTTGTGCTCGTCAACATTCTCACCTGAGTTAACAAGACGATTGCTGAAATGATCTCAGCAGGTCCTTTAATGACAGCAATGAAATGCAGTGGAAAGGTTTTTTTGGGATTAAGTTAATTTTCATGGCAAAGAAGGACTATGCAATTCATCTGATCACTCTTCGTAACATTCTAGAGTATATGCAAATTGCTATTAGAAAAACTTAAGCAGCAACTTTTCCAATTTCCAATATTTATGTAATTCTCAAAACTTTTGGCCACGACTGTACACACAGGATAGGATCAGTAACATTTAAATCACTGCATCAACAACTCTCATTATATGGTGGGGGGGGGGACGGATTTTGACAGCTCTATTTTTGCCGTCGGATTCCTTCGGCAAACCCCCCCCCCCATGTTTTGTACAAAATGAGGTTCTAATGTTTATCAAACTAACTGAGACCACCAGAGAAAGGATGGTCATCTGGCACCCTCAAGCTTGGCTGGGGGTCCCTAACAACTACACAAGAAATTAGCTTGCAAAATATAACAAGGAGAGCCCAGCTGTTGTCTCTGTGTTTATAGCACGCGAAACAGTAGATGTTATGACAGGCCTCTGTCCATTTGAGCACACAAGGGAACCTAACCGTTCAGCCAGTGGCGCAATGGATAATGCGTCTGACTACGGATCACGCTCTTCTTCTTTTTCTTCGTGGTCAGGCCATAGCAGTTTTATTATTTAATTTAATTAGCCCATCGCTTTCATTGCTATTATTTGGTTGATTAGATGTGGTGGTCAGGATTATTCTTTTTCACCCAGTTGGCCCAGGTTCGACACCCTGTGTTGGATGTTCGGCTTGTCTTTGCTTCCCTTATCGAACACCCAGCACGTCTGTGGAGGGATGTCCGAATCAACAAACATCAACGCGATTATAAATCAGATTATCGTTACGTTGTCAGAGTGGATATTGCCTTCAGTGGAGCAGCTCAGGTAGGCTAAAATGCCATTTTTGTATTAATATTTAATATTTTATATCTTCTTTATCCGTCTTTGGATATTTGCGGTTTCATGCGAGTTCAACCATCATTTGTCCACTGGATTGTGTCATGATAGTAGGATAGCTGGTTGGCTTGTTGGTTCTGTGTGAGTGTTACGATCGGGGCAAACAGTATTACAGTCCACTTCAGGATAAGGCTACCAAGGCAGAGCTTAGTATCTGTGGTGTCAAATCTGGGAAGACAAAGCTAGAATGCAGTAACATCACTTACTGTGGTTTTCCTTGGTATTAACTCTGATTTTGTAGTTACTGCAATTTTGACACTCTTGTTTCTCTGAAACGGGACAGAATTGAACCGGGAGGCTTTGTCACAAGACAGAACAGATGTCACATGCTCATCTTGCACCCGTTTTCACATATTCAGTTCCGGTTGGAGGTTGGGTCCTCCAACTCTTTGCTGCATGGCTCACTTTTTCCTTTGAAAATTTGTAGGAGTTTGCCTTCGGTGACCGCCCTCTCAATCGACAGATAGAAAGCGTGAAACTGGCAGTCTCACCGACGGTCTCTGTGGCGCAATCGGTTTAGCGCGTTCGGCTGTTAACCGAAAGGATGGCGGTTCGAGCCCACCCAGGGACGAAGGAAGCTTTTCGTTGCCTGTCTTTCTCTCTGACATGAGGTCAGTCGATTTGGAAACCCATGGTGGCGTTATGTTGAGTCCTCCAACTCTTTGCTCTACGGATCACTTTTGCCTTTGGAATATTGGAGACGTTGGCTGTCAGTAACCGCTCTCTCACTCGACAGACCGTAACCAAACTTTGATTCATGATTTGGATTATGCATACCATTGGCCTGCTCTGCTTGGGCGTATCTATGGTTCCCAGTCGAGGCCTGTGCTCCAGAGAGGCCCTGCTCAAAACTCCTTTTAAAACACCACTGAGCATTTGCAATAACTCGCGACTTTGATATGATGTGGATTATCATCATATTAGGAGGACACCAGTAACTTATAACCTATCAATCTCTCTGGCACAAAGTCAACCCAATCGACCTGAGTTTGATCTCCCATGATGGCGTTTTTGTATGCTCAGTTCCGGTTGTCAAATTGTATCCCCCGGCAACAGATATGGCTAAAGAAAACGAGGTGAACTTGAAGCCTAGGCTTAACCCTGATTTTGCCTGCACCAGATTTTCCTCTCCAAAAGTTGAGGAAAAGCTGAGGAAAAGGTTTCACAACGGTGAGGCCTTTGTGAAAGCTTATTTTCAGCTCCAGTTTGCTGTGGTGTGTTGATGGAATGTTCATGTTTTGTTCCAGGTTGTGGAGGCCTGTGTTCCACAGAGTTCCTGTTCAAAACTCCTTTTATAAAAGCATCAAGCATTTGTAATAACTTCTGCCTGTAGTCTAATGTGGATTTGTGTCATATGAGGGCTCCAGTAACTTATAACTTATCAAGCTCTCAGGCATAAGGTCAATCGATTTGGCATACGCCTAGACGTGCTGACGTTTTTGTATGCTCAGTTCTGGTTGTCAAATTGTATCCTCGGCAACAGATATGGCTAAAGAAAACGAGGTGAACTTGAAGCCTAGGCTTAACCCTGATTTTGCCCGCACCAGATTTTCCTCTACGAAAGGTGAAGAAGCGGGCCTTTGCGAAAGCTTATTATCAGCTCCAGTTTGCTGTGGTGTGTGGATGGAATGTTCATGTTTTGTTCCAGGTGGTGGAGGCCTGTGTTCCCGAGAGTTCCTGTTCAAAACTCCTTTTATAAAAGCATCAAGCATTTGTAATAACTTCTGCCTGTAGTCTAATGTGGATGTTTGTCATATGAGGGCTCCAGTAACTTGTAACTTATTAAGCTCTCACGCATAAGGTCAATCGATTTGGCATACGCCTAGACGTGCTGGCGTTTTCACATATTCAGTTCCGGTTGGAGGTTGGGTCCTCCAACTCTTTGCTGCATGGCTCACTTTTTCCTTTGAAAATTTGTAGGAGTTTGCCTTTGGTGACCGCCCTCTCAATCGACAGACAGAAAGCGCGAAACTGGCAGTCTCACCGACGGTCTCTGTGGCGCAATCGGTTTAGCGCGTTCGGCTGTTAACCGAAAGGATGGTGGTTCGAGCCCACCCAGGGACGAAGGAAGCTTTTCGTTGCCTGTCTTTCTCTCTGACATGAGGTCAGTCGATTTGGAAACCCATGGTGGTGTTTTGTTATGTTGAGTCCTCCAACTCTTTGCTCTACGGATCACTTTTGCCTTTGGAATATTGGAGACGTTGGCTGTCAGTAACCGCTCTCTCACTCGACAGACCGTAACCAAACTTTAATTCATGATTTGGATTATGCATACCATTGGCCTGCTCTGCTTGGGCGTATCTATGGTTCCCAGTCGAGGCCTGTGCTCCAGAGAGGCCCTGCTCAAAACTCCTTTTAAAACACCACTGAGCATTTGCAATAACTCGCGACTTTGATATGATGTGGATTTTCATCATATTAGGAGGACACCAGTAACTTATAACCTATCAATCTCTCTGGCACAAAGTCAACCCATTCGACCTGAGTTTGATCTCCCATGATGGCGTTTTTGTATGTTCAGTTCCGGTTGTCAAATTGTATCCCCCGGCAACAGATATGGCTAAAGAAAACGAGGTGAACTTGAAGCCTAGGCTTAACCCTGACTTTGCCCGCACCAGGTTTTCCTCTCCAAAAGTTGAGGAAAAGCTGAGGAAAAGGTTTCACAACGGTGAGGCCTTTGTGAAAGCTTATTTTCAGCTCCAGTTTGCTGTGGTGTGTGGATGGAATGTTCATGTTTTGTTCCAGGTGGTGGAGGCCTGTGTTCCCGAGAGTTCCTGTTCAAAACTCCTTTTATAAAAGCATCAAGCATTTGTAATAACTTCTGCCTGTAGTCTAATGTGGATGTTTGTCATATGAGGGCTCCAGTAACTTGTAACTTATTAAGCTCTCACGCATAAGGTCAATCGATTTGGCATACGCCTAGACGTGCTGGCGTTTTCACATATTCAGTTCCGGTTGGAGGTTGGGTCCTCCAACTCTTTGCTGCATGGCTCACTTTTTCCTTTGAAAATTTGTAGGAGTTTGCCTTCGGCGACCGCCCTCTCAATCGACAGACAGAACGCGCGAAACTGGCAGTCTCACCGACGGTCTCTGTGGCGCAATCGGTTTAGCGCGTTCGGCTGTTAACCGAAAGGATGGTGGTTCGAGCCCACCCAGGGACGAAGGAAGCTTTTCGTTGCCTGTCTTTCTCTCTGACATGAGGTCAGTCGATTTGGAAACCCATGGTGGCGTTTTGTTATGTTGAGTCCTCCAACTCTTTGCTCTACGGATCACTTTTGCCTTTGGAATATTGGAGACGTTGGCTGTCAGTAACCGCTCTCTCACTCGACAGACCGTAACCAAACTTTAATTCATGATTTGGATTATGCATACCATTGGCCTGCTCTGCTTGGGCGTATCTATGGTTCCCAGTCGAGGCCTGTGCTCCAGAGAGGCCCTGCTCAAAACTCCTTTTAAAACACCACTGAGCATTTGCAATAACTCGCGACTTTGATATGATGTGGATTTTCATCATATTAGGAGGACACCAGTAACTTATAACCTATCAATCTCTCTGGCACAAAGTCAACCCATTCGACCTGAGTTTGATCTCCCATGATGGCGTTTTTGTATGTTCAGTTCCGGTTGTCAAATTGTATCCCCCGGCAACAGATATGGCTAAAGAAAACGAGGTGAACTTGAAGCCTAGGCTTAACCCTGACTTTGCCCGCACCAGGTTTTCCTCTCCAAAAGTTGAGGAAAAGCTGAGTAAAAGGTTTCACAACGGTGAGGCCTTTGTGAAAGCTTATTTTCAGCTCCAGTTTGCTGTGGTGTGTGGATGGAATGTTCATGTTTTGTTCCAGGTGGTGGAGGCCTGTGTTCCCGAGAGTTCCTGTTCAAAACTCCTTTTATAAAAGCATCAAGCATTTGTAATAACTTCTGCCTGTAGTCTAATGTGGATGTTTGTCATATGAGGGCTCCAGTAACTTGTAACTTATTAAGCTCTCACGCATAAGGTCAATCGATTTGGCATACGCCTAGACGTGCTGGCGTTTTCACATATTCAGTTCCGGTTGGAGGTTGGGTCCTCCAACTCTTTGCTGCATGGCTCACTTTTTCCTTTGAAAATTTGTAGGAGTTTGCCTTCGGTGACCGCCCTCTCAATCGACAGACAGAAAGCGCGAAACTGGCAGTCTCACCGACGGTCTCTGTGGCGCAATCGGTTTAGTGCGTTTGGCTGTTAACCGAAAGGATGGTGGTTCGAGCCCACCCAGGGACGAAGGAAGCTTTTCGTTGCCTGTCTTTCTCTCTGACATGAGGTCAGTCGATTTGGAAACCCATGGTGGCGTTTTGTTATGTTGAGTCCTCCAACTCTTTGCTCTACGGATCACTTTTGCCTTTGGAATATTGGAGACGTTGGCTGTCAGTAACCGCTCTCTCACTCGACAGACCGTAACCAAACTTTAATTCATGATTTGGATTATGCATACCATTGGCCTGCTCTGCTTGGGCGTATCTATGGTTCCCAGTCGAGGCCTGTGCTCCAGAGAGGCCCTGCTCAAAACTCCTTTTAAAACACCACTGAGCATTTGCAATAACTCGCGACTTTGATATGATGTGGATTTTCATCATATTAGGAGGACACCAGTAACTTATAACCTATCAATCTCTCTGGCACAAAGTCAACCCATTCGACCTGAGTTTGATCTCCCATGATGGCGTTTTTGTATGTTCAGTTCCGGTTGTCAAATTGTATCCCCCGGCAACAGATATGGCTAAAGAAAACGAGGTGAACTTGAAGCCTAGGCTTAACCCTGACTTTGCCCGCACCAGGTTTTCCTCTCCAAAAGTTGAGGAAAAGCTGAGTAAAAGGTTTCACAACGGTGAGGCCTTTGTGAAAGCTTATTTTCAGCTCCAGTTTGCTGTGGTGTGTGGATGGAATGTTCATGTTTTGTTCCAGGTGGTGGAGGCCTGTGTTCCCGAGAGTTCCTGTTCAAAACTCCTTTTATAAAAGCATCAAGCATTTGTAATAACTTCTGCCTGTAGTCTAATGTGGATGTTTGTCATATGAGGGCTCCAGTAACTTGTAACTTATTAAGCTCTCACGCATAAGGTCAATCGATTTGGCATACGCCTAGACGTGCTGGCGTTTTCACATATTCAGTTCCGGTTGGAGGTTGGGTCCTCCAACTCTTTGCTGCATGGCTCACTTTTTCCTTTGAAAATTTGTAGGAGTTTGCCTTCGGTGACCGCCCTCTCAATCGACAGACAGAAAGCGCGAAACTGGCAGTCTCACCGACGGTCTCTGTGGCGCAATCGGTTTAGCGCGTTTGGCTGTTAACCGAAAGGATGGTGGTTAGAGCCCACCCAGGGACGAAGGAAGCTTTTCGTTGCCTGTCTTTCTCTCTGACATGAGGTCAGTCGATTTGGAAACCCATGGTGGCGTTTTGTTATGTTGAGTCCTCCAACTCTTTGCTCTACGGATCACTTTTGCCTTTGGAATATTGGAGACGTTGGCTGTCAGTAACCGCTCTCTCACTCGACAGACCGTAACCAAACTTTAATTCATGATTTGGATTATGCATACCATTGGCCTGCTCTGCTTGGGCGTATCTATGGTTCCCAGTCGAGGCCTGTGCTCCAGAGAGGCCCTGCTCAAAACTCCTTTTAAAACACCACTGAGCATTTGCAATAACTTGCGACTTTGATATGATGTGGATTTTCATCATATTAGGAGGACACCAGTAACTTATAACCTATCAATCTCTCTGGCACAAAGTCAACCCATTCGACCTGAGTTTGATCTCCCATGATGGCGTTTTTGTATGTTCAGTTCCGGTTGTCAAATTGTATCCCCCGGCAACAGATATGGCTAAAGAAAACGAGGTGAACTTGAAGCCTAGGCTTAACCCTGACTTTGCCAGCACCAGGTTTTCCTCTCCAAAAGTTGAGGAAAAGCTGAGGAAAAGGTTTCACAACGGTGAGGCCTTTGTGAAAGCTTATTTTCAGCTCCAGTTTGCTGTGGTGAGTTGATGGAATGTTCATGTTTTGTTCCAGGTGGTGGAGGCCTGTGTTCCACAGAGTTCCTGTTCAAAACTCCTTTTATAAAAGCATCAAGCATTTGTGATAACTTCTGCCTGTAGTCTAATGTGGATTTGTGTCATATGAGGGCTCCAGTAACTTGTAACTTATCAAGCTCTCAGGCATAAGGTCAATCGATTTGGCATACGCCTAGACGTGCTGACGTTTTTGTATGTTCAGTTCCGGTTGTCAAATTGTATCCCCCGGCAACAGATATGGCTAAAGAAAACGAGGTGAACTTGAAGCCTAGGCTTAACCCTGACTTTGCCCGCACCAGGTTTTCCTCTCCAAAAGTTGAGGAAAAGCTGAGGAAAAGGTTTCACAACGGTGAGGCCTTTGTGAAAGCTTATTTTCAGCTCCAGTTTGCTGTGGTGTGTGGATGGAATGTTCATGTTTTGTTCCAGGTGGTGGAGGCCTGTGTTCCCGAGAGTTCCTGTTCAAAACTCCTTTTATAAAAGCATCAAGCATTTGTAATAACTTCTGCCTGTAGTCTAATGTGGATGTTTGTCATATGAGGGCTCCAGTAACTTGTAACTTATTAAGCTCTCACGCATAAGGTCAATCGATTTGGCATACGCCTAGACGTGCTGGCGTTTTCACATATTCAGTTCCGGTTGGAGCTTGGGTCCTCCAACTCTTTGCTGCATGGCTCACTTTTTCCTTTGAAAATTTGTAGGAGTTTGCCTTCGGTGACCGCCCTCTCAATCGACAGACAGAAAGCGCGAAACTGGCAGTCTCACCGACGGTCTCTGTGGCGCAATCGGTTTAGCGCGTTTGGCTGTTAACCGAAAGGATGGTGGTTCGAGCCCACCCAGGGACGAAGGAAGCTTTTCGTTGCCTGTCTTTCTCTCTGACATGAGGTCAGTCGATTTGGAAACCCATGGTGGCGTTTTGTTATGTTGAGTCCTCCAACTCTTTGCTCTACGGATCACTTTTGCCTTTGGAATATTGGAGACGTTGGCTGTCAGTAACCGCTCTCTCACTCGACAGACCGTAACCAAACTTTAATTCATGATTTGGATTATGCATACCATTGGCCTGCTCTGCTTGGGCGTATCTATGGTTCCCAGTCGAGGCCTGTGCTCCAGAGAGGCCCTGCTCAAAACTCCTTTTAAAACACCACTGAGCATTTGCAATAACTCGCGACTTTGATATGATGTGGATTTTCATCATATTAGGAGGACACCAGTAACTTATAACCTATCAATCTCTCTGGCACAAAGTCAACCCATTCGACCTGAGTTTGATCTCCCATGATGGCGTTTTTGTATGCTCAGTTCCGGTTGTCAAATTGTATCCCCCGGCAACAGATATGGCTAAAGAAAACGAGGTGAACTTGAAGCCTAGGCTTAACCCTGATTTTGCCCGCACCAGATTTTCCTCTACGAAAGGTGAAGATGCGGGCCTTTGCGAAAGCTTATTATCAGCTCCAGTTTGCTGTGGTGTGTGGATGGAATGTTCATGTTTTGTTCCAGGTGGTGGAGGCCTGTGTTCCCGAGAGTTCCTGTTCAAAACTCCTTTTATAAAAGCATCAAGCATTTGTAATAACTTCTGCCTGTAGTCTAATGTGGATGTTTGTCATATGAGGGCTCCAGTAACTTGTAACTTATTAAGCTCTCACGCATAAGGTCAATCGATTTGGCATACGCCTAGACGTGCTGGCGTTTTCACATATTTCTTTCCAGTTGGAGGTTGGGTCCTCCAACTCTTTGCTGCATGGCTCACTTTTTCCTTTGAAAATTTGTAGGAGTTTGCCTTCGGTGACCACCCTCTCAATCGACAGACAGAAAGCGTGAACCTGGCATTCTCACCGACGGTCTCTGTGGCGCAATCGGTTTAGCGCGTTCGGCTGTTAACCGAAAGGATGGTGGTTCGAGCCCACCCAGGGACGAAGGAAGCTTTTCATTGCCTGTCTTTCTCTCTGACATGAGGTCAGTCGATTTGGGAACCCATGGTGGTGTTTTGTTATGTTGAGTCCTCCAACTCTTTGCTCTACGGATCACTTTTGCCTTTGGAATATTGGAGACGTTGGCTGTCAGTAACCGCTCTCTCACTCGACAGACCGTAACCAAACTTTAATTCATAATTCGGATTATGCATACCATTGGCCTGCTCTACTTGGGTGTATCTATGGTTCCCAGTCGAGGCCTGTGCTCCAGAGAGGCCCTGCTCAAAACTCCTTTTAAAACACCACTGAGCATTTGCAATAACTTGCGACTTTGATATGATGTGGATTTTCATCATATTAGGAGGACACCAGTAACTTATAACCTATCAATCTCTCTGGCACAAAGTCAACCCATTCGACCTGAGATTGATCTCCCATGATGGCGTTTTTGTATGCTCAGTTCCGGTTGTCAAATTGTATCCCCCGGCAACAGATATGGCTAAAGAAAACGAGGTGAACTTGAAGCCTAGGCTTAACCCTGACTTTGCCAGCACCAGGTTTTCCTCTCCAAAAGTTGAGGAAAAGCTGAGGAAAAGGTTTCACAACGGTGAGGCCTTTGTGAAAGCTTATTTTCAGCTCCAGTTTGCTGTGGTGAGTTGATGGAATGTTCATGTTTTGTTCCAGGTGGTGGAGGCCTGTGTTCCACAGAGTTCCTGTTCAAAACTCCTTTTATAAAAGCATCAAGCATTTGTGATAACTTCTGCCTGTAGTCTAATGTGGATTTGTGTCATATGAGGGCTCCAGTAACTTGTAACTTATCAAGCTCTCAGGCATAAGGTCAATCGATTTGGCATACGCCTAGACGTGCTGACGTTTTTGTATGCTCAGTTCCGGTTGTCAAATTGTATCCTCGGCAACAGATATGGCTAAAGAAAACGAGGTGAACTTGAAGCCTAGGCTTAACCCTGATTTTGCCCGCACCAGATTTTCCTCTACGAAAGGTGAAGAAGCGGGCCTTTGCGAAAGCTTATTATCAGCTCCAGTTTGCTGTGGTGTGTGGATGGAATGTTCATGTTTTGTTCCAGGTGGTGGAGGCCTGTGTTCCCGAGAGTTCCTGTTCAAAACTCCTTTTATAAAAGCATCAAGCATTTGTAATAACTTCTGCCTGTAGTCTAATGTGGATGTTTGTCATATGAGGGCTCCAGTAACTTGTAACTTATTAAGCTCTCACGCATAAGGTCAATCGATTTGGCATACGCCTAGACGTGCTGGCGTTTTCACATATTCAGTTCCGGTTGGAGGTTGGGTCCTCCAACTCTTTGCTGCATGGCTCACTTTTTCCTTTGAAAATTTGTAGGAGTTTGCCTTCGGTGACCGCCCTCTCAATCGACAGACAGAAAGCGCGAAACTGGCAGTCTCACTGACGGTCTCTGTGGCGCAATCGGTTTAGCGCGTTCGGCTGTTAACCGAAAGGATGGTGGTTCGAGCCCACCCAGGGACGAAGGAAGCTTTTCGTTGCCTGTCTTTCTCTCTGACATGAGGTCAGTCGATTTGGAAACCCATGGTGGCGTTTTGTTATGTTGAGTCCTCCAACTCTTTGCTCTACGGATCACTTTTGCCTTTGGAATATTGGAGACGTTGGCTGTCAGTAACCGCTCTCTCACTCGACAGACTGTAACCAAACTTTAATTCATGATTTGGATTATGCATACCATTGGCCTGCTCTGCTTGGGCGTATCTATGGTTCCCAGTCGAGGCCTGTGCTCCAGAGAGGCCCTGCTCAAAACTCCTTTTAAAACACCACTGAGCATTTGCAATAACTCGCGACTTTGATATGATGTGGATTTTCATCATATTAGGAGGACACCAGTAACTTATAACCTATCAATCTCTCTGGCACAAAGTCAACCCATTCGACCTGAGTTTGATCTCCCATGATGGCGTTTTTGTATGCTCAGTTCCGGTTGTCAAATTGTATCCCCGGCAACAGATATGGCTAAAGAAAACGAGGTGAACTTGAAGCCTAGGCTTAACCCTGACTTTGCCCGCACCAGGTTTTCCTCTCCAAAAGTTGAGGAAAAGCTGAGGAAAAGGTTTCACAACGGTGAGGCCTTTGTGAAAGCTTATTTTCAGCTCCAGTTTGCTGTGGTGAGTTGATGGAATGTTCATGTTTTGTTCCAGGTGGTGGAGGCCTGTGTTCCACAGAGTTTCTGTTCAAAACTCCTTTTATAAAAGCATCAAGCATTTGTGATAACTTCTGCCTGTAGTCTAATGTGGATTTGTGTCATATGAGGGCTCCAGTAACTTGTAACTTATCAAGCTCTCAGGCATAAGGTCAATCGATTTGGCATACGCCTAGACGTGCTGACGTTTTTGTATGCTCAGTTCCGGTTGTCAAATTGTATCCTCGGCAACAGATATGGCTAAAGAAAACGAGGTGAACTTGAAGCCTAGGCTTAACCCTGATTTTGCCCGCACCAGATTTTCCTCTACGAAAGGTGAAGAAGCGGGCCTTTGCGAAAGCTTATTATCAGCTCCAGTTTGCTGTGGTGTGTGGATGGAATGTTCATGTTTTGTTCCAGGTGGTGGAGGCCTGTGTTCCCGAGAGTTCCTGTTCAAAACTCCTTTTATAAAAGCATCAAGCATTTGTAATAACTTCTGCCTGTAGTCTAATGTGGATGTTTGTCATATGAGGGCTCCAGTAACTTGTAACTTATTAAACTCTCACGCATAAGGTCAATCGATTTGGCATACGCCTAGACGTGCTGGCGTTTTCACATATTCAGTTCCGGTTGGAGGTTGGGTCCTCCAACTCTTTGCTATATGGCTCACTTTTTCCTTTGAAAATTTGTAGGAGTTTGCCTTCGGTGACCGCCCTCTCAATCGACAGACAGAAAGCGCGAAACTGGCAGTCTCACTGACGGTCTCTGTGGCGCAATCGGTTTAGCGCGTTCGGCTGTTAACCGAAAGGATGGTGGTTCGAGCCCACCCAGGGACGAAGGAAGCTTTTCGTTGCCTGTCTTTCTCTCTGACATGAGGTCAGTCGATTTGGAAACCCATGGTGGCGTTTTGTTATGTTGAGTCCTCCAACTCTTTGCTCTACGGATCACTTTTGCCTTTGGAATATTGGAGACGTTGGCTGTCAGTAACCGCTCTCTCACTCGACAGACCGTAACCAAACTTTAATTCATGATTTGGATTATGCATACCATTGGCCTGCTCTGCTTGGGCGTATCTATGGTTCCCAGTCGAGGCCTGTGCTCCAGAGAGGCCCTGCTCTGCTTGGGCGTATCTATGGTTCCCAGTCGAGGCCTGTGCTCCAGAGAGGCCCTGCTCAAAACTCCTTTTAAAACACCACTGAGCATTTGCAATAACTCGCGACTTTGATATGATGTGGATTTTCATCATATTAGGAGGACACCAGTAACTTATAACCTATCAATCTCTCTGGCACAAAGTCAACCCATTCGACCTGAGTTTGATCTCCCATGATGGCGTTTTTGTATGCTCAGTTCCGGTTGTCAAATTGTATCCCCCGGCAACAGATATGGCTAAAGAAAACGAGGTGAACTTGAAGCCTAGGCTTAACCCTGATTTTGCCCGCACCAGATTTTCCTCTACGAAAGGTGAAGATGCGGGCCTTTGCGAAAGCTTATTATCAGCTCCAGTTTGCTGTGGTGTGTGGATGGAATGTTCATGTTTTGTTCCAGGTGGTGGAGGCCTGTGTTCCCGAGAGTTCCTGTTCAAAACTCCTTTTATAAAAGCATCAAGCATTTGTAATAACTTCTGCCTGTAGTCTAATGTGGATGTTTGTCATATGAGGGCTCCAGTAACTTGTAACTTATTAAGCTCTCACGCATAAGGTCAATCGATTTGGCATACGCCTAGACGTGCTGGCGTTTTCACATATTTCTTTCCAGTTGGAGGTTGGGTCCTCCAACTCTTTGCTGCATGGCTCACTTTTTCCTTTGAAAATTTGTAGGAGTTTGCCTTCGGTGACCACCCTCTCAATCGACAGACAGAAAGCGTGAACCTGGCAGTCTCACCGACGGTCTCTGTGGCGCAATCGGTTTAGCGCGTTCGGCTGTTAACCGAAAGGATGGTGGTTCGAGCCCACCCAGGGACGAAGGAAGCTTTTCATTGCCTGTCTTTCTCTCTGACATGAGGTCAGTCGATTTGGGAACCCATGGTGGTGTTTTGTTATGTTGAGTCCTCCAACTCTTTGCTCTACGGATCACTTTTGCCTTTGGAATATTGGAGACGTTGGCTGTCAGTAACCGCTCTCTCACTCGACAGACCGTAACCAAACTTTAATTCATAATTCGGATTATGCATACCATTGGCCTGCTCTACTTGGGTGTATCTATGGTTCCCAGTCGAGGCCTGTGCTCCAGAGAGGCCCTGCTCAAAACTCCTTTTAAAACACCACTGAGCATTTGCAATAACTTGCGACTTTGATATGATGTGGATTTTCATCATATTAGGAGGACACCAGTAACTTATAACCTATCAATCTCTCTGGCACAAAGTCAACCCATTCGACCTGAGATTGATCTCCCATGATGGCGTTTTTGTATGCTCAGTTCCGGTTGTCAAATTGTATCCCCCGGCAACAGATATGGCTAAAGAAAACGAGGTGAACTTGAAGCCTAGGCTTAACCCTGACTTTGCCAGCACCAGGTTTTCCTCTCCAAAAGTTGAGGAAAAGCTGAGGAAAAGGTTTCACAACGGTGAGGCCTTTGTGAAAGCTTATTTTCAGCTCCAGTTTGCTGTGGTGAGTTGATGGAATGTTCATGTTTTGTTCCAGGTGGTGGAGGCCTGTGTTCCACAGAGTTCCTGTTCAAAACTCCTTTTATAAAAGCATCAAGCATTTGTGATAACTTCTGCCTGTAGTCTAATGTGGATTTGTGTCATATGAGGGCTCCAGTAACTTGTAACTTATCAAGCTCTCAGGCATAAGGTCAATCGATTTGGCATACGCCTAGACGTGCTGACGTTTTTGTATGCTCAGTTCCGGTTGTCAAATTGTATCCTCGGCAACAGATATGGCTAAAGAAAACGAGGTGAACTTGAAGCCTAGGCTTAACCCTGATTTTGCCCGCACCAGATTTTCCTCTACGAAAGGTGAAGAAGCGGGCCTTTGCGAAAGCTTATTATCAGCTCCAGTTTGCTGTGGTGTGTGGATGGAATGTTCATGTTTTGTTCCAGGTGGTGGAGGCCTGTGTTCCCGAGAGTTCCTGTTCAAAACTCCTTTTATAAAAGCATCAAGCATTTGTAATAACTTCTGCCTGTAGTCTAATGTGGATGTTTGTCATATGAGGGCTCCAGTAACTTGTAACTTATTAAGCTCTCACGCATAAGGTCAATCAATTTGGCATACGCCTAGACGTGCTGGCGTTTTCACATATTCAGTTCCGGTTGGAGGTTGGGTCCTCCAACTCTTTGCTATATGGCTCACTTTTTCCTTTGAAAATTTGTAGGAGTTTGCCTTCGGTGACCGCCCTCTCAATCGACAGACAGAAAGCGCGAAACTGGCAGTCTCACTGACGGTCTCTGTGGCGCAATCGGTTTAGCGCGTTCGGCTGTTAACCGAAAGGATGGTGGTTCGAGCCCACCCAGGGACGAAGGAAGCTTTTCGTTGCCTGTCTTTCTCTCTGACATGAGGTCAGTCGATTTGGAAACCCATGGTGGCGTTTTGTTATGTTGAGTCCTCCAACTCTTTGCTCTACGGATCACTTTTGCCTTTGGAATATTGGAGACGTTGGCTGTCAGTAACCGCTCTCTCACTCGACAGACCGTAACCAAACTTTAATTCATGATTTGGATTATGCATACCATTGGCCTGCTCTGCTTGGGCGTATCTATGGTTCCCAGTCGAGGCCTGTGCTCCAGAGAGGCCCTGCTCAAAACTCCTTTTAAAACACCACTGAGCATTTGCAATAACTCGCGACTTTGATATGATGTGGATTTTCATCATATTAGGAGGACACCAGTAACTTATAACCTATCAATCTCTCTGGCACAAAGTCAACCCATTCGACCTGAGTTTGATCTCCCATGATGGCGTTTTTGTATGCTCAGTTCCGGTTGTCAAATTGTATCCCCCGGCAACAGATATGGCTAAAGAAAACGAGGTGAACTTGAAGCCTAGGCTTAACCCTGATTTTGCCCGCACCAGATTTTCCTCTACGAAAGGTGAAGATGCGGGCCTTTGCGAAAGCTTATTATCAGCTCCAGTTTGCTGTGGTGTGTGGATGGAATGTTCATGTTTTGTTCCAGGTGGTGGAGGCCTGTGTTCCCGAGAGTTCCTGTTCAAAACTCCTTTTATAAAAGCATCAAGCATTTGTAATAACGTCTGCCTGTAGTCTAATGTGGATGTTTGTCCTATGAGGGCTCCAGTAACTTGTAACTTATTAAGCTCTCACGCATAAGGTCAATCGATTTGTCATACGCCTAGACGTGCTGGCGTTTTCACATATTCAGTTCCGGTTGGAGGTTGGGTCCTCCAACTCTTTGCTATATGGCTCACTTTTTCCTTTGAAAATTTGTAGGAGTTTGCCTTCGGTGACCGCCCTCTCAATCGACAGACAGAAAGCGCGAAACTGGCAGTCTCACTGACGGTCTCTGTGGCGCAATCGGTTTAGCGCGTTCGGCTGTTAACCGAAAGGATGGTGGTTCGAGCCCACCCAGGGACGAAGGAAGCTTTTCGTTGCCTGTCTTTCTCTCTGACATGAGGTCAGTCGATTTGGAAACCCATGGTGGCGTTTTGTTATGTTGAGTCCTCCAACTCTTTGCTCTACGGATCACTTTTGCCTTTGGAATATTGGAGACGTTGGCTGTCAGTAACCGCTCTCTCACTCGACAGACCGTAACCAAACTTTAATTCATGATTTGGATTATGCATACCATTGGCCTGCTCTGCTTGGGCGTATCTATGGTTCCCAGTCGAGGCCTGTGCTCCAGAGAGGCCCTGCTCAAAACTCCTTTTAAAACACCACTGAGCATTTGCAATAACTCGCGACTTTGATATGATGTGGATTTTCATCATATTAGGAGGACACCAGTAACTTATAACCTATCAATCTCTCTGGCACAAAGTCAACCCATTCGACCTGAGTTTGATCTCCCATGATGGCGTTTTTGTATGCTCAGTTCCGGTTGTCAAATTGTATCCCCCGGCAACAGATATGGCTAAAGAAAACGAGGTGAACTTGAAGCCTAGGCTTAACCCTGATTTTGCCCGCACCAGATTTTCCTCTACGAAAGGTGAAGATGCGGGCCTTTGCGAAAGCTTATTATCAGCTCCAGTTTGCTGTGGTGTGTGGATGGAATGTTCATGTTTTGTTCCAGGTGGTGGAGGCCTGTGTTCCCGAGAGTTCCTGTTCAAAACTCCTTTTATAAAAGCATCAAGCATTTGTAATAACTTCTGCCTGTAGTCTAATGTGGATGTTTGTCATATGAGGGCTCCAGTAACTTGTAACTTATTAAGCTCTCACGCATAAGGTCAATCGATTTGGCATACGCCTAGACGTGCTGGCGTTTTCACATATTTCTTTCCAGTTGGAGGTTGGGTCCTCCAACTCTTTGCTGCATGGCTCACTTTTTCCTTTGAAAATTTGTAGGAGTTTGCCTTCGGTGACCACCCTCTCAATCGACAGACAGAAAGCGTGAACCTGGCAGTCTCACCGACGGTCTCTGTGGCGCAATCGGTTTAGCGCGTTCGGCTGTTAACCGAAAGGATGGTGGTTCGAGCCCACCCAGGGACGAAGGAAGCTTTTCATTGCCTGTCTTTCTCTCTGACATGAGGTCAGTCGATTTGGGAACCCATGGTGGTGTTTTGTTATGTTGAGTCCTCCAACTCTTTGCTCTACGGATCACTTTTGCCTTTGGAATATTGGAGACGTTGGCTGTCAGTAACCGCTCTCTCACTCGACAGACCGTAACCAAACTTTAATTCATAATTCGGATTATGCATACCATTGGCCTGCTCTACTTGGGTGTATCTATGGTTCCCAGTCGAGGCCTGTGCTCCAGAGAGGCCCTGCTCAAAACTCCTTTTAAAACACCACTGAGCATTTGCAATAACTTGCGACTTTGATATGATGTGGATTTTCATCATATTAGGAGGACACCAGTAACTTATAACCTATCAATCTCTCTGGCACAAAGTCAACCCATTCGACCTGAGATTGATCTCCCATGATGGCGTTTTTGTATGCTCAGTTCCGGTTGTCAAATTGTATCCCCCGGCAACAGATATGGCTAAAGAAAACGAGGTGAACTTGAAGCCTAGGCTTAACCCTGACTTTGCCAGCACCAGGTTTTCCTCTCCAAAAGTTGAGGAAAAGCTGAGGAAAAGGTTTCACAACGGTGAGGCCTTTGTGAAAGCTTATTTTCAGCTCCAGTTTGCTGTGGTGAGTTGATGGAATGTTCATGTTTTGTTCCAGGTGGTGGAGGCCTGTGTTCCACAGAGTTCCTGTTCAAAACTCCTTTTATAAAAGCATCAAGCATTTGTGATAACTTCTGCCTGTAGTCTAATGTGGATTTGTGTCATATGAGGGCTCCAGTAACTTGTAACTTATCAAGCTCTCAGGCATAAGGTCAATCGATTTGGCATACGCCTAGACGTGCTGACGTTTTTGTATGCTCAGTTCCGGTTGTCAAATTGTATCCTCGGCAACAGATATGGCTAAAGAAAACGAGGTGAACTTGAAGCCTAGGCTTAACCCTGATTTTGCCCGCACCAGATTTTCCTCTACGAAAGGTGAAGAAGCGGGCCTTTGCGAAAGCTTATTATCAGCTCCAGTTTGCTGTGGTGTGTGGATGGAATGTTCATGTTTTGTTCCAGGTGGTGGAGGCCTGTGTTCCCGAGAGTTCCTGTTCAAAACTCCTTTTATAAAAGCATCAAGCATTTGTAATAACTTCTGCCTGTAGTCTAATGTGGATGTTTGTCATATGAGGGCTCCAGTAACTTGTAACTTATTAAGCTCTCACGCATAAGGTCAATCAATTTGGCATACGCCTAGACGTGCTGGCGTTTTCACATATTCAGTTCCGGTTGGAGGTTGGGTCCTCCAACTCTTTGCTATATGGCTCACTTTTTCCTTTGAAAATTTGTAGGAGTTTGCCTTCGGTGACCGCCCTCTCAATCGACAGACAGAAAGCGCGAAACTGGCAGTCTCACTGACGGTCTCTGTGGCGCAATCGGTTTAGCGCGTTCGGCTGTTAACCGAAAGGATGGTGGTTCGAGCCCACCCAGGGACGAAGGAAGCTTTTCGTTGCCTGTCTTTCTCTCTGACATGAGGTCAGTCGATTTGGAAACCCATGGTGGCGTTTTGTTATGTTGAGTCCTCCAACTCTTTGCTCTACGGATCACTTTTGCCTTTGGAATATTGGAGACGTTGGCTGTCAGTAACCGCTCTCTCACTCGACAGACCGTAACCAAACTTTAATTCATGATTTGGATTATGCATACCATTGGCCTGCTCTGCTTGGGCGTATCTATGGTTCCCAGTCGAGGCCTGTGCTCCAGAGAGGCCCTGCTCAAAACTCCTTTTAAAACACCACTGAGCATTTGCAATAACTCGCGACTTTGATATGATGTGGATTTTCATCATATTAGGAGGACACCAGTAACTTATAACCTATCAATCTCTCTGGCACAAAGTCAACCCATTCGACCTGAGTTTGATCTCCCATGATGGCGTTTTTGTATGCTCAGTTCCGGTTGTCAAATTGTATCCCCCGGCAACAGATATGGCTAAAGAAAACGAGGTGAACTTGAAGCCTAGGCTTAACCCTGATTTTGCCCGCACCAGATTTTCCTCTACGAAAGGTGAAGATGCGGGCCTTTGCGAAAGCTTATTATCAGCTCCAGTTTGCTGTGGTGTGTGGATGGAATGTTCATGTTTTGTTCCAGGTGGTGGAGGCCTGTGTTCCCGAGAGTTCCTGTTCAAAACTCCTTTTATAAAAGCATCAAGCATTTGTAATAACTTCTGCCTGTAGTCTAATGTGGATGTTTGTCATATGAGGGCTCCAGTAACTTGTAACTTATTAAGCTCTCACGCATAAGGTCAATCGATTTGGCATACGCCTAGACGTGCTGGCGTTTTCACATATTTCTTTCCAGTTGGAGGTTGGGTCCTCCAACTCTTTGCTGCATGGCTCACTTTTTCCTTTGAAAATTTGTAGGAGTTTGCCTTCGGTGACCACCCTCTCAATCGACAGACAGAAAGCGTGAACCTGGCAGTCTCACCGACGGTCTCTGTGGCGCAATCGGTTTAGCGCGTTCGGCTGTTAACCGAAAGGATGGTGGTTCGAGCCCACCCAGGGACGAAGGAAGCTTTTCATTGCCTGTCTTTCTCTCTGACATGAGGTCAGTCGATTTGGGAACCCATGGTGGTGTTTTGTTATGTTGAGTCCTCCAACTCTTTGCTCTACGGATCACTTTTGCCTTTGGAATATTGGAGACGTTGGCTGTCAGTAACCGCTCTCTCACTCGACAGACCGTAACCAAACTTTAATTCATAATTCGGATTATGCATACCATTGGCCTGCTCTACTTGGGTGTATCTATGGTTCCCAGTCGAGGCCTGTGCTCCAGAGAGGCCCTGCTCAAAACTCCTTTTAAAACACCACTGAGCATTTGCAATAACTTGCGACTTTGATACGATGTGGATTTTCATCATATTAGGAGGACACCAGTAACTTATAACCTATTAATCTCTCTGGCACAAAGTCAACCCATTCGACCTGAGATTGATCTCCCATGATGGCGTTTTTGTATGCTCAGTTCCGGTTGTCAAATTGTATCCCCCGGCAACAGATATGGCTAAAGAAAACGAGGTGAACTTGAAGCCTAGGCTTAACCCTGACTTTGCCAGCACCAGGTTTTCCTCTCCAAAAGTTGAGGAAAAGCTGAGGAAAAGGTTTCACAACGGTGAGGCCTTTGTGAAAGCTTATTTTCAGCTCCAGTTTGCTGTGGTGAGTTGATGGAATGTTCATGTTTTGTTCCAGGTGGTGGAGGCCTGTGTTCCACAGAGTTCCTGTTCAAAACTCCTTTTATAAAAGCATCAAGCATTTGTGATAACTTCTGCCTGTAGTCTAATGTGGATTTGTGTCATATGAGGGCTCCAGTAACTTGTAACTTATCAAGCTCTCAGGCATAAGGTCAATCGATTTGGCATACGCCTAGACGTGCTGACGTTTTTGTATGCTCAGTTCCGGTTGTCAAATTGTATCCTCGGCAACAGATATGGCTAAAGAAAACGAGGTGAACTTGAAGCCTAGGCTTAACCCTGATTTTGCCCGCACCAGATTTTCCTCTACGAAAGGTGAAGAAGCGGGCCTTTGCGAAAGCTTATTATCAGCTCCAGTTTGCTGTGGTGTGTGGATGGAATGTTCATGTTTTGTTCCAGGTGGTGGAGGCCTGTGTTCCCGAGAGTTCCTGTTCAAAACTCCTTTTATAAAAGCATCAAGCATTTGTAATAACTTCTGCCTGTAGTCTAATGTGGATGTTTGTCATATGAGGGCTCCAGTAACTTGTAACTTATTAAGCTCTCACGCATAAGGTCAATCGATTTGGCATACGCCTAGACGTGCTGGCGTTTTCACATATTCAGTTCCGGTTGGAGGTTGGGTCCTCCAACTCTTTGCTGCATGGCTCACTTTTTCCTTTGAAAATTTGTAGGAGTTTGCCTTCGGTGACCGCCCTCTCAATCGACAGACAGAAAGCGCGAAACTGGCAGTCTCACTGATGGTCTCTGTGGCGCAATCGGTTTAGCGCGTTCGGCTGTTAACCGAAAGGATGGTGGTTCGAGCCCACCCAGGGACGAAGGAAGCTTTTCGTTGCCTGTCTTTCTCTCTGACATGAGGTCAGTCGATTTGGAAACCCATGGTGGCGTTTTGTTATGTTGAGTCCTCCAACTCTTTGCTCTACGGATCACTTTTGCCTTTGGAATATTGGAGACGTTGGCTGTCAGTAACCGCTCTCTCACTCGACAGACTGTAACCAAACTTTAATTCATGATTTGGATTATGCATACCATTGGCCTGCTCTGCTTGGGCGTATCTATGGTTCCCAGTCGAGGCCTGTGCTCCAGAGAGGCCCTGCTCAAAACTCCTTTTAAAACACCACTGAGCATTTGCAATAACTCGCGACTTTGATATGATGTGGATTTTCATCATATTAGGAGGACACCAGTAACTTATAACCTATCAATCTCTCTGGCACAAAGTCAACCCATTCGACCTGAGTTTGATCTCCCATGATGGCGTTTTTGTATGCTCAGTTCCGGTTGTCAAATTGTATCCCCGGCAACAGATATGGCTAAAGAAAACGAGGTGAACTTGAAGCCTAGGCTTAACCCTGACTTTGCCCGCACCAGGTTTTCCTCTCCAAAAGTTGAGGAAAAGCTGAGGAAAAGGTTTCACAACGGTGAGGCCTTTGTGAAAGCTTATTTTCAGCTCCAGTTTGCTGTGGTGAGTTGATGGAATGTTCATGTTTTGTTCCAGGTGGTGGAGGCCTGTGTTCCACAGAGTTTCTGTTCAAAACTCCTTTTATAAAAGCATCAAGCATTTGTGATAACTTCTGCCTGTAGTCTAATGTGGATTTGTGTCATATGAGGGCTCCAGTAACTTGTAACTTATCAAGCTCTCAGGCATAAGGTCAATCGATTTGGCATACGCCTAGACGTGCTGACGTTTTTGTATGCTCAGTTCCGGTTGTCAAATTGTATCCTCGGCAACAGATATGGCTAAAGAAAACGAGGTGAACTTGAAGCCTAGGCTTAACCCTGATTTTGCCCGCACCAGATTTTCCTCTACGAAAGGTGAAGAAGCGGGCCTTTGCGAAAGCTTATTATCAGCTCCAGTTTGCTGTGGTGTGTGGATGGAATGTTCATGTTTTGTTCCAGGTGGTGGAGGCCTGTGTTCCCGAGAGTTCCTGTTCAAAACTCCTTTTATAAAAGCATCAAGCATTTGTAATAACTTCTGCCTGTAGTCTAATGTGGATGTTTGTCATATGAGGGCTCCAGTAACTTGTAACTTATTAAACTCTCACGCATAAGGTCAATCGATTTGGCATACGCCTAGACGTGCTGGCGTTTTCACATATTCAGTTCCGGTTGGAGGTTGGGTCCTCCAACTCTTTGCTATATGGCTCACTTTTTCCTTTGAAAATTTGTAGGAGTTTGCCTTCGGTGACCGCCCTCTCAATCGACAGACAGAAAGCGCGAAACTGGCAGTCTCACTGACGGTCTCTGTGGCGCAATCGGTTTAGCGCGTTCGGCTGTTAACCGAAAGGATGGTGGTTCGAGCCCACCCAGGGACGAAGGAAGCTTTTCGTTGCCTGTCTTTCTCTCTGACATGAGGTCAGTCGATTTGGAAACCCATGGTGGCGTTTTGTTATGTTGAGTCCTCCAACTCTTTGCTCTACGGATCACTTTTGCCTTTGGAATATTGGAGACGTTGGCTGTCAGTAACCGCTCTCTCACTCGACAGACCGTAACCAAACTTTAATTCATGATTTGGATTATGCATACCATTGGCCTGCTCTGCTTGGGCGTATCTATGGTTCCCAGTCGAGGCCTGTGCTCCAGAGAGGCCCTGCTCAAAACTCCTTTTAAAACACCACTGAGCATTTGCAATAACTCGCGACTTTGATATGATGTGGATTTTCATCATATTAGGAGGACACCAGTAACTTATAACCTATCAATCTCTCTGGCACAAAGTCAACCCATTCGACCTGAGTTTGATCTCCCATGATGGCGTTTTTGTATGCTCAGTTCCGGTTGTCAAATTGTATCCCCCGGCAACAGATATGGCTAAAGAAAACGAGGTGAACTTGAAGCCTAGGCTTAACCCTGATTTTGCCCGCACCAGATTTTCCTCTACGAAAGGTGAAGATGCGGGCCTTTGCGAAAGCTTATTATCAGCTCCAGTTTGCTGTGGTGTGTGGATGGAATGTTCATGTTTTGTTCCAGGTGGTGGAGGCCTGTGTTCCCGAGAGTTCCTGTTCAAAACTCCTTTTATAAAAGCATCAAGCATTTGTAATAACTTCTGCCTGTAGTCTAATGTGGATGTTTGTCATATGAGGGCTCCAGTAACTTGTAACTTATTAAGCTCTCACGCATAAGGTCAATCGATTTGGCATACGCCTAGACGTGCTGGCGTTTTCACATATTTCTTTCCAGTTGGAGGTTGGGTCCTCCAACTCTTTGCTGCATGGCTCACTTTTTCCTTTGAAAATTTGTAGGAGTTTGCCTTCGGTGACCACCCTCTCAATCGACAGACAGAAAGCGTGAACCTGGCAGTCTCACCGACGGTCTCTGTGGCGCAATCGGTTTAGCGCGTTCGGCTGTTAACCGAAAGGATGGTGGTTCGAGCCCACCCAGGGACGAAGGAAGCTTTTCATTGCCTGTCTTTCTCTCTGACATGAGGTCAGTCGATTTGGGAACCCATGGTGGTGTTTTGTTATGTTGAGTCCTCCAACTCTTTGCTCTACGGATCACTTTTGCCTTTGGAATATTGGAGACGTTGGCTGTCAGTAACCGCTCTCTCACTCGACAGACCGTAACCAAACTTTAATTCATAATTCGGATTATGCATACCATTGGCCTGCTCTACTTGGGTGTATCTATGGTTCCCAGTCGAGGCCTGTGCTCCAGAGAGGCCCTGCTCAAAACTCCTTTTAAAACACCACTGAGCATTTGCAATAACTTGCGACTTTGATATGATGTGGATTTTCATCATATTAGGAGGACACCAGTAACTTATAACCTATCAATCTCTCTGGCACAAAGTCAACCCATTCGACCTGAGATTGATCTCCCATGATGGCGTTTTTGTATGCTCAGTTCCGGTTGTCAAATTGTATCCCCCGGCAACAGATATGGCTAAAGAAAACGAGGTGAACTTGAAGCCTAGGCTTAACCCTGACTTTGCCAGCACCAGGTTTTCCTCTCCAAAAGTTGAGGAAAAGCTGAGGAAAAGGTTTCACAACGGTGAGGCCTTTGTGAAAGCTTATTTTCAGCTCCAGTTTGCTGTGGTGAGTTGATGGAATGTTCATGTTTTGTTCCAGGTGGTGGAGGCCTGTGTTCCACAGAGTTCCTGTTCAAAACTCCTTTTATAAAAGCATCAAGCATTTGTGATAACTTCTGCCTGTAGTCTAATGTGGATTTGTGTCATATGAGGGCTCCAGTAACTTGTAACTTATCAAGCTCTCAGGCATAAGGTCAATCGATTTGGCATACGCCTAGACGTGCTGACGTTTTTGTATGCTCAGTTCCGGTTGTCAAATTGTATCCTCGGCAACAGATATGGCTAAAGAAAACGAGGTGAACTTGAAGCCTAGGCTTAACCCTGATTTTGCCCGCACCAGATTTTCCTCTACGAAAGGTGAAGAAGCGGGCCTTTGCGAAAGCTTATTATCAGCTCCAGTTTGCTGTGGTGTGTGGATGGAATGTTCATGTTTTGTTCCAGGTGGTGGAGGCCTGTGTTCCCGAGAGTTCCTGTTCAAAACTCCTTTTATAAAAGCATCAAGCATTTGTAATAACTTCTGCCTGTAGTCTAATGTGGATGTTTGTCATATGAGGGCTCCAGTAACTTGTAACTTATTAAGCTCTCACGCATAAGGTCAATCGATTTGGCATACGCCTAGACGTGCTGGCGTTTTCACATATTCAGTTCCGGTTGGAGGTTGGGTCCTCCAACTCTTTGCTGCATGGCTCACTTTTTCCTTTGAAAATTTGTAGGAGTTTGCCTTCGGTGACCGCCCTCTCAATCGACAGACAGAAAGCGCGAAACTGGCAGTCTCACTGACGGTCTCTGTGGCGCAATCGGTTTAGCGCGTTCGGCTGTTAACCGAAAGGATGGTGGTTCGAGCCCACCCAGGGACGAAGGAAGCTTTTCGTTGCCTGTCTTTCTCTCTGACATGAGGTCAGTCGATTTGGAAACCCATGGTGGCGTTTTGTTATGTTGAGTCCTCCAACTCTTTGCTCTACGGATCACTTTTGCCTTTGGAATATTGGAGACGTTGGCTGTCAGTAACCGCTCTCTCACTCGACAGACTGTAACCAAACTTTAATTCATGATTTGGATTATGCATACCATTGGCCTGCTCTGCTTGGGCGTATCTATGGTTCCCAGTCGAGGCCTGTGCTCCAGAGAGGCCCTGCTCAAAACTCCTTTTAAAACACCACTGAGCATTTGCAATAACTCGCGACTTTGATATGATGTGGATTTTCATCATATTAGGAGGACACCAGTAACTTATAACCTATCAATCTCTCTGGCACAAAGTCAACCCATTCGACCTGAGTTTGATCTCCCATGATGGCGTTTTTGTATGCTCAGTTCCGGTTGTCAAATTGTATCCCCGGCAACAGATATGGCTAAAGAAAACGAGGTGAACTTGAAGCCTAGGCTTAACCCTGACTTTGCCCGCACCAGGTTTTCCTCTCCAAAAGTTGAGGAAAAGCTGAGGAAAAGGTTTCACAACGGTGAGGCCTTTGTGAAAGCTTATTTTCAGCTCCAGTTTGCTGTGGTGAGTTGATGGAATGTTCATGTTTTGTTCCAGGTGGTGGAGGCCTGTGTTCCACAGAGTTCCTGTTCAAAACTCCTTTTATAAAAGCATCAAGCATTTGTGATAACTTCTGCCTGTAGTCTAATGTGGATTTGTGTCATATGAGGGCTCCAGTAACTTGTAACTTATCAAGCTCTCAGGCATAAGGTCAATCGATTTGGCATACGCCTAGACGTGCTGACGTTTTTGTATGCTCAGTTCCGGTTGTCAAATTGTATCCTCGGCAACAGATATGGCTAAAGAAAACGAGGTGAACTTGAAGCCTAGGCTTAACCCTGATTTTGCCCGCACCAGATTTTCCTCTACGAAAGGTGAAGAAGCGGGCCTTTGCGAAAGCTTATTATCAGCTCCAGTTTGCTGTGGTGTGTGGATGGAATGTTCATGTTTTGTTCCAGGTGGTGGAGGCCTGTGTTCCCGAGAGTTCCTGTTCAAAACTCCTTTTATAAAAGCATCAAGCATTTGTAATAACTTCTGCCTGTAGTCTAATGTGGATGTTTGTCATATGAGGGCTCCAGTAACTTGTAACTTATTAAACTCTCACGCATAAGGTCAATCGATTTGGCATACGCCTAGACGTGCTGGCGTTTTCACATATTCAGTTCCGGTTGGAGGTTGGGTCCTCCAACTCTTTGCTATATGGCTCACTTTTTCCTTTGAAAATTTGTAGGAGTTTGCCTTCGGTGACCGCCCTCTCAATCGACAGACAGAAAGCGCGAAACTGGCAGTCTCACTGACGGTCTCTGTGGCGCAATCGGTTTAGCGCGTTCGGCTGTTAACCGAAAGGATGGTGGTTCGAGCCCACCCAGGGACGAAGGAAGCTTTTCGTTGCCTGTCTTTCTCTCTGACATGAGGTCAGTCGATTTGGAAACCCATGGTGGCGTTTTGTTATGTTGAGTCCTCCAACTCTTTGCTCTACGGATCACTTTTGCCTTTGGAATATTGGAGACGTTGGCTGTCAGTAACCGCTCTCTCACTCGACAGACCGTAACCAAACTTTAATTCATGATTTGGATTATGCATACCATTGGCCTGCTCTGCTTGGGCGTATCTATGGTTCCCAGTCGAGGCCTGTGCTCCAGAGAGGCCCTGCTCAAAACTCCTTTTAAAACACCACTGAGCATTTGCAATAACTCGCGACTTTGATATGATGTGGATTTTCATCATATTAGGAGGACACCAGTAACTTATAACCTATCAATCTCTCTGGCACAAAGTCAACCCATTCGACCTGAGTTTGATCTCCCATGATGGCGTTTTTGTATGCTCAGTTCCGGTTGTCAAATTGTATCCCCCGGCAACAGATATGGCTAAAGAAAACGAGGTGAACTTGAAGCCTAGGCTTAACCCTGATTTTGCCCGCACCAGATTTTCCTCTACGAAAGGTGAAGATGCGGGCCTTTGCGAAAGCTTATTATCAGCTCCAGTTTGCTGTGGTGTGTGGATGGAATGTTCATGTTTTGTTCCAGGTGGTGGAGGCCTGTGTTCCCGAGAGTTCCTGTTCAAAACTCCTTTTATAAAAGCATCAAGCATTTGTAATAACTTCTGCCTGTAGTCTAATGTGGATGTTTGTCATATGAGGGCTCCAGTAACTTGTAACTTATTAAGCTCTCACGCATAAGGTCAATCGATTTGGCATACGCCTAGACGTGCTGGCGTTTTCACATATTTCTTTCCAGTTGGAGGTTGGGTCCTCCAACTCTTTGCTGCATGGCTCACTTTTTCCTTTGAAAATTTGTAGGAGTTTGCCTTCGGTGACCACCCTCTCAATCGACAGACAGAAAGCGTGAACCTGGCAGTCTCACCGACGGTCTCTGTGGCGCAATCGGTTTAGCGCGTTCGGCTGTTAACCGAAAGGATGGTGGTTCGAGCCCACCCAGGGACGAAGGAAGCTTTTCATTGCCTGTCTTTCTCTCTGACATGAGGTCAGTCGATTTGGGAACCCATGGTGGTGTTTTGTTATGTTGAGTCCTCCAACTCTTTGCTCTACGGATCACTTTTGCCTTTGGAATATTGGAGACGTTGGCTGTCAGTAACCGCTCTCTCACTCGACAGACCGTAACCAAACTTTAATTCATAATTCGGATTATGCATACCATTGGCCTGCTCTACTTGGGTGTATCTATGGTTCCCAGTCGAGGCCTGTGCTCCAGAGAGGCCCTGCTCAAAACTCCTTTTAAAACACCACTGAGCATTTGCAATAACTTGCGACTTTGATACGATGTGGATTTTCATCATATTAGGAGGACACCAGTAACTTATAACCTATCAATCTCTCTGGCACAAAGTCAACCCATTCGACCTGAGATTGATCTCCCATGATGGCGTTTTTGTATGCTCAGTTCCGGTTGTCAAATTGTATCCCCCGGCAACAGATATGGCTAAAGAAAACGAGGTGAACTTGAAGCCTAGGCTTAACCCTGACTTTGCCAGCACCAGGTTTTCCTCTCCAAAAGTTGAGGAAAAGCTGAGGAAAAGGTTTCACAACGGTGAGGCCTTTGTGAAAGCTTATTTTCAGCTCCAGTTTGCTGTGGTGAGTTGATGGAATGTTCATGTTTTGTTCCAGGTGGTGGAGGCCTGTGTTCCACAGAGTTCCTGTTCAAAACTCCTTTTATAAAAGCATCAAGCATTTGTGATAACTTCTGCCTGTAGTCTAATGTGGATTTGTGTCATATGAGGGCTCCAGTAACTTGTAACTTATCAAGCTCTCAGGCATAAGGTCAATCGATTTGGCATACGCCTAGACGTGCTGACGTTTTTGTATGCTCAGTTCCGGTTTTCAAATTGTATCCTCGGCAACAGATATGGCTAAAGAAAACGAGGTGAACTTGAAGCCTAGGCTTAACCCTGATTTTGCCCGCACCAGATTTTCCTCTACGAAAGGTGAAGAAGCGGGCCTTTGCGAAAGCTTATTATCAGCTCCAGTTTGCTGTGGTGTGTGGATGGAATGTTCATGTTTTGTTCCAGGTGGTGGAGGCCTGTGTTCCCGAGAGTTCCTGTTCAAAACTCCTTTTATAAAAGCATCAAGCATTTGTAATAACTTCTGCCTGTAGTCTAATGTGGATGTTTGTCATATGAGGGCTCCAGTAACTTGTAACTTATTAAGCTCTCACGCATAAGGTCAATCGATTTGGCATACGCCTAGACGTGCTGGCATTTTCACATATTCAGTTCCGGTTGGAGGTTGGGTCCTCCAACTCTTTGCTATATGGCTCACTTTTTCCTTTGAAAATTTGTAGGAGTTTGCCTTCGGTGACCGCCCTCTCAATCGACAGACAGAAAGCGCGAAACTGGCAGTCTCACTGACGGTCTCTGTGGCGCAATCGGTTTAGCGCGTTCGGCTGTTAACCGAAAGGATGGTGGTTCGAGCCCACCCAGGGACGAAGGAAGCTTTTCGTTGCCTGTCTTTCTCTCTGACATGAGGTCAGTCGATTTGGAAACCCATGGTGGCGTTTTGTTATGTTGAGTCCTCCAACTCTTTGCTCTACGGATCACTTTTGCCTTTGGAATATTGGAGACGTTGGCTGTCAGTAACCGCTCTCTCACTCGACAGACCGTAACCAAACTTTAATTCATGATTTGGATTATGCATACCATTGGCCTGCTCTGCTTGGGCGTATCTATGGTTCCCAGTCGAGGCCTGTGCTCCAGAGAGGCCCTGCTCAAAACTCCTTTTAAAACACCACTGAGCATTTGCAATAACTCGCGACTTTGATATGATGTGGATTTTCATCATATTAGGAGGACACCAGTAACTTATAACCTATCAATCTCTCTGGCACAAAGTCAACCCATTCGACCTGAGTTTGATCTCCCATGATGGCGTTTTTGTATGCTCAGTTCCGGTTGTCAAATTGTATCCCCCGGCAACAGATATGGCTAAAGAAAACGAGGTGAACTTGAAGCCTAGGCTTAACCCTGATTTTGCCCGCACCAGATTTTCCTCTACGAAAGGTGAAGATGCGGGCCTTTGCGAAAGGTTATTATCAGCTCCAGTTTGCTGTGGTGTGTGGATGGAATGTTCATGTTTTGTTCCAGGTGGTGGAGGCCTGTGTTCCCGAGAGTTCCTGTTCAAAACTCCTTTTATAAAAGCATCAAGCATTTGTAATAACGTCTGCCTGTAGTCTAATGTGGATGTTTGTCCTATGAGGGCTCCAGTAACTTGTAACTTATTAAGCTCTCACGCATAAGGTCAATCGATTTGTCATACGCCTAGACGTGCTGGCGTTTTCACATATTCAGTTCCGGTTGGAGGTTGGGTCCTCCAACTCTTTGCTGCATGGCTCACTTTTTCCTTTGAAAATTTGTAGGAGTTTGCCTTCGGTGACTGCCCTCTCAATCGACAGACAGAAAGCGCAAAACTGGCAGTCTCACCGACGGTCTCTGTGGCGCAATCGGTTTAGCGCGTTCGGCTGTTAACCGAAAGGATGGTGGTTCGAGCCCACCCAGGGACGAAGGAAGCTTTTCGTCGCCTGTCTTTCTCTCTGACATGAGGTCAGTCGATTTGGAAACCCATGGTGGCGTTTTGTTATGTTGAGTCCTCCAACTCTTTGCCCTACGGATCACTTTTGCCTTTGGAATATTGGAGACGTTGGCTGTCAGTAACCGCTCTCTCACTCGACAGACCGTAACCAAACTTTAATTCATGATTTGGATTATGCATACCATTGGCCTGCTCTGCTTGGGCGTGTCTATGGTTCCCAGTCGAGGCCTGTGCTCCAGAGAGGCCCTGCTCAAAACTCCTTTTAAAACACCACTGAGCATTTGCAATAACTCGCGACTTTGATATGATGTGGATTTTCATCATATTAGGAGGACACCAGTAACTTATAACCTATCAATCTCTCTGGCACAAAGTCAACCCATTCGACCTGAGTTTGATCTCCCATGATGGCGTTTTTGTATGCTCAGTTCCGGTTGTCAAATTGTATCCTCGGCAACAGATATGGCTAAAGAAAACGAGGTGAACTTGAAGCCTAGGCTTAACCCTGATTTTGCCCGCACCAGATTTTCCTCTACGAAAGGTGAAGAAGCGGGCCTTTGCGAAAGCTTATTATCAGCTCCAGTTTGCTGTGGTGTGTGGATGGAATGTTCATGTTTTGTTCCAGGTGGTGGAGGCCTGTGTTCCCGAGAGTTCCTGTTCAAAACTCCTTTTATAAAAGCATCAAGCATTTGTAATAACTTCTGCCTGTAGTCTAATGTGGATGTTTGTCATATGAGGGCTCCAGTAACTTGTAACTTATTAAGCTCTCACGCATAAGGTCAATCGATTTGGCATACGCCTAGACGTGCTGGCGTTTTCACATATTCAGTTCCGGTTGGAGGTTGGGTCCTCCAACTCTTTGCTGCATGGCTCACTTTTTCCTTTGAAAATTTGTAGGAGTTTGCCTTCGGTGACCGCCCTCTCAATCGACAGACAGAAAGCGCGAAACTGGCAGTCTCACTGACGGTCTCTGTGGCGCATTCGGTTTAGCGCGTTCGGCTGTTAACCGAAAGGATGGTGGTTCGAGCCCACCCAGGGACGAAGGAAGCTTTTCGTTGCCTGTCTTTCTCTCTGACATGAGGTCAGTCGATTTGGAAACCCATGGTGGCGTTTTGTTATGTTGAGTCCTCCAACTCTTTGCTCTACGGATCACTTTTGCCTTTGGAATATTGGAGACGTTGGCTGTCAGTAACCGCTCTCTCACTCGACAGACTGTAACCAAACTTTAATTCATGATTTGGATTATGCATACCATTGGCCTGCTCTGCTTGGGCGTATCTATGGTTCCCAGTCGAGGCCTGTGCTCCAGAGAGGCCCTGCTCAAAACTCCTTTTAAAACACCACTGAGCATTTGCAATAACTCGCGACTTTGATATGATGTGGATTTTCATCATATTAGGAGGACACCAGTAACTTATAACCTATCAATCTCTCTGGCACAAAGTCAACCCATTCGACCTGAGTTTGATCTCCCATGATGGCGTTTTTGTATGCTCAGTTCCGGTTGTCAAATTGTATCCCCGGCAACAGATATGGCTAAAGAAAACGAGGTGAACTTGAAGCCTAGGCTTAACCCTGACTTTGCCCGCACCAGGTTTTCCTCTCCAAAAGTTGAGGAAAAGCTGAGGAAAAGGTTTCACAACGGTGAGGCCTTTGTGAAAGCTTATTTTCAGCTCCAGTTTGCTGTGGTGAGTTGATGGAATGTTCATGTTTTGTTCCAGGTGGTGGAGGCCTGTGTTCCACAGAGTTTCTGTTCAAAACTCCTTTTATAAAAGCATCAAGCATTTGTGATAACTTCTGCCTGTAGTCTAATGTGGATTTGTGTCATATGAGGGCTCCAGTAACTTGTAACTTATCAAGCTCTCAGGCATAAGGTCAATCGATTTGGCATACGCCTAGACGTGCTGACGTTTTTGTATGCTCAGTTCCGGTTGTCAAATTGTATCCTCGGCAACAGATATGGCTAAAGAAAACGAGGTGAACTTGAAGCCTAGGCTTAACCCTGATTTTGCCCGCACCAGATTTTCCTCTACGAAAGGTGAAGAAGCGGGCCTTTGCGAAAGCTTATTATCAGCTCCAGTTTGCTGTGGTGTGTGGATGGAATGTTCATGTTTTGTTCCAGGTGGTGGAGGCCTGTGTTCCCGAGAGTTCCTGTTCAAAACTCCTTTTATAAAAGCATCAAGCATTTGTAATAACTTCTGCCTGTAGTCTAATGTGGATGTTTGTCATATGAGGGCTCCAGTAACTTGTAACTTATTAAACTCTCACGCATAAGGTCAATCGATTTGGCATACGCCTAGACGTGCTGGCGTTTTCACATATTCAGTTCCGGTTGGAGGTTGGGTCCTCCAACTCTTTGCTATATGGCTCACTTTTTCCTTTGAAAATTTGTAGGAGTTTGCCTTCGGTGACCGCCCTCTCAATCAACAGACAGAAAGCGCGAAACTGGCAGTCTCACTGACGGTCTCTGTGGCGCAATCGGTTTAGCGCGTTCGGCTGTTAACCGAAAGGATGGTGGTTCGAGCCCACCCAGGGACGAAGGAAGCTTTTCGTTGCCTGTCTTTCTCTCTGACATGAGGTCAGTCGATTTGGAAACCCATGGTGGCGTTTTGTTATGTTGAGTCCTCCAACTCTTTGCTCTACGGATCACTTTTGCCTTTGGAATATTGGAGACGTTGGCTGTCAGTAACCGCTCTCTCACTCGACAGACCGTAACCAAACTTTAATTCATGATTTGGATTATGCATACCATTGGCCTGCTCTGCTTGGGCGTATCTATGGTTCCCAGTCGAGGCCTGTGCTCCAGAGAGGCCCTGCTCAAAACTCCTTTTAAAACACCACTGAGCATTTGCAATAACTCGCGACTTTGATATGATGTGGATTTTCATCATATTAGGAGGACACCAGTAACTTATAACCTATCAATCTCTCTGGCACAAAGTCAACCCATTCGACCTGAGTTTGATCTCCCATGATGGCGTTTTTGTATGCTCAGTTCCGGTTGTCAAATTGTATCCCCCGGCAACAGATATGGCTAAAGAAAACGAGGTGAACTTGAAGCCTAGGCTTAACCCTGATTTTGCCCGCACCAGATTTTCCTCTACGAAAGGTGAAGATGCGGGCCTTTGCGAAAGCTTATTATCAGCTCCAGTTTGCTGTGGTGTGTGGATGGAATGTTCATGTTTTGTTCCAGGTGGTGGAGGCCTGTGTTCCCGAGAGTTCCTGTTCAAAACTCCTTTTATAAAAGCATCAAGCATTTGTAATAACTTCTGCCTGTAGTCTAATGTGGATGTTTGTCATATGAGGGCTCCAGTAACTTGTAACTTATTAAGCTCTCACGCATAAGGTCAATCGATTTGGCATACGCCTAGACGTGCTGGCGTTTTCACATATTTCTTTCCAGTTGGAGGTTGGGTCCTCCAACTCTTTGCTGCATGGCTCACTTTTTCCTTTGAAAATTTGTAGGAGTTTGCCTTCGGTGACCACCCTCTCAATCGACAGACAGAAAGCGTGAACCTGGCAGTCTCACCGACGGTCTCTGTGGCGCAATCGGTTTAGCGCGTTCGGCTGTTAACCGAAAGGATGGTGGTTCGAGCCCACCCAGGGACGAAGGAAGCTTTTCATTGCCTGTCTTTCTCTCTGACATGAGGTCAGTCGATTTGGGAACCCATGGTGGTGTTTTGTTATGTTGAGTCCTCCAACTCTTTGCTCTACGGATCACTTTTGCCTTTGGAATATTGGAGACGTTGGCTGTCAGTAACCGCTCTCTCACTCGACAGACCGTAACCAAACTTTAATTCATAATTCGGATTATGCATACCATTGGCCTGCTCTACTTGGGTGTATCTATGGTTCCCAGTTGAGGCCTGTGCTCCAGAGAGGCCCTGCTCAAAACTCCTTTTAAAACACCACTGAGCATTTGCAATAACTTGCGACTTTGATATGATGTGGATTTTCATCATATTAGGAGGACACCAGTAACTTATAACCTATCAATCTCTCTGGCACAAAGTCAACCCATTCGACCTGAGATTGATCTCCCATGATGGCGTTTTTGTATGCTCAGTTCCGGTTGTCAAATTGTATCCCCCGGCAACAGATATGGCTAAAGAAAACGAGGTGAACTTGAAGCCTAGGCTTAACCCTGACTTTGCCAGCACCAGGTTTTCCTCTCCAAAAGTTGAGGAAAAGCTGAGGAAAAGGTTTCACAACGGTGAGGCCTTTGTGAAAGCTTATTTTCAGCTCCAGTTTGCTGTGGTGAGTTGATGGAATGTTCATGTTTTGTTCCAGGTGGTGGAGGCCTGTGTTCCACAGAGTTCCTGTTCAAAACTCCTTTTATAAAAGCATCAAGCATTTGTGATAACTTCTGCCTGTAGTCTAATGTGGATTTGTGTCATATGAGGGCTCCAGTAACTTGTAACTTATCAAGCTCTCAGGCATAAGGTCAATCGATTTGGCATACGCCTAGACGTGCTGACGTTTTTGTATGCTCAGTTCCGGTTGTCAAATTGTATCCTCGGCAACAGATATGGCTAAAGAAAACGAGGTGAACTTGAAGCCTAGGCTTAACCCTGATTTTGCCCGCACCAGATTTTCCTCTACGAAAGGTGAAGAAGCGGGCCTTTGCGAAAGCTTATTATCAGCTCCAGTTTGCTGTGGTGTGTGGATGGAATGTTCATGTTTTGTTCCAGGTGGTGGAGGCCTGTGTTCCCGAGAGTTCCTGTTCAAAACTCCTTTTATAAAAGCATCAAGCATTTGTAATAACTTCTGCCTGTAGTCTAATGTGGATGTTTGTCATATGAGGGCTCCAGTAACTTGTAACTTATTAAGCTCTCACGCATAAGGTCAATCGATTTGGCATACGCCTAGACGTGCTGGCGTTTTCACATATTCAGTTCCGGTTGGAGGTTGGGTCCTCCAACTCTTTGCTGCATGGCTCACTTTTTCCTTTGAAAATTTGTAGGAGTTTGCCTTCGGTGACCGCCCTCTCAATCGACAGACAGAAAGCGCGAAACTGGCAGTCTCACTGACGGTCTCTGTGGCGCAATCGGTTTAGCGCGTTCGGCTGTTAACCGAAAGGATGGTGGTTCGAGCCCACCCAGGGACGAAGGAAGCTTTTCGTTGCCTGTCTTTCTCTCTGACATGAGGTCAGTCGATTTGGAAACCCATGGTGGCGTTTTGTTATGTTGAGTCCTCCAACTCTTTGCTCTACGGATCACTTTTGCCTTTGGAATATTGGAGACGTTGGCTGTCAGTAACCGCTCTCTCACTCGACAGACTGTAACCAAACTTTAATTCATGATTTGGATTATGCATACCATTGGCCTGCTCTGCTTGGGCGTATCTATGGTTCCCAGTCGAGGCCTGTGCTCCAGAGAGGCCCTGCTCAAAACTCCTTTTAAAACACCACTGAGCATTTGCAATAACTCGCGACTTTGATATGATGTGGATTTTCATCATATTAGGAGGACACCAGTAACTTATAACCTATCAATCTCTCTGGCACAAAGTCAACCCATTCGACCTGAGTTTGATCTCCCATGATGGCGTTTTTGTATGCTCAGTTCCGGTTGTCAAATTGTATCCCCGGCAACAGATATGGCTAAAGAAAACGAGGTGAACTTGAAGCCTAGGCTTAACCCTGACTTTGCCCGCACCAGGTTTTCCTCTCCAAAAGTTGAGGAAAAGCTGAGGAAAAGGTTTCACAACGGTGAGGCCTTTGTGAAAGCTTATTTTCAGCTCCAGTTTGCTGTGGTGAGTTGATGGAATGTTCATGTTTTGTTCCAGGTGGTGGAGGCCTGTGTTCCACAGAGTTCCTGTTCAAAACTCCTTTTATAAAAGCATCAAGCATTTGTGATAACTTCTGCCTGTAGTCTAATGTGGATTTGTGTCATATGAGGGCTCCAGTAACTTGTAACTTATCAAGCTCTCAGGCATAAGGTCAATCGATTTGGCATACGCCTAGACGTGCTGACGTTTTTGTATGCTCAGTTCCGGTTGTCAAATTGTATCCTCGGCAACAGATATGGCTAAAGAAAACGAGGTGAACTTGAAGCCTAGGCTTAACCCTGATTTTGCCCGCACCAGATTTTCCTCTACGAAAGGTGAAGAAGCGGGCCTTTGCGAAAGCTTATTATCAGCTCCAGTTTGCTGTGGTGTGTGGATGGAATGTTCATGTTTTGTTCCAGGTGGTGGAGGCCTGTGTTCCCGAGAGTTCCTGTTCAAAACTCCTTTTATAAAAGCATCAAGCATTTGTAATAACTTCTGCCTGTAGTCTAATGTGGATGTTTGTCATATGAGGGCTCCAGTAACTTGTAACTTATTAAACTCTCACGCATAAGGTCAATCGATTTGGCATACGCCTAGACGTGCTGGCGTTTTCACATATTCAGTTCCGGTTGGAGGTTGGGTCCTCCAACTCTTTGCTATATGGCTCACTTTTTCCTTTGAAAATTTGTAGGAGTTTGCCTTCGGTGACCGCCCTCTCAATCGACAGACAGAAAGCGCGAAACTGGCAGTCTCACTGACGGTCTCTGTGGCGCAATCGGTTTAGCGCGTTCGGCTGTTAACCGAAAGGATGGTGGTTCGAGCCCACCCAGGGACGAAGGAAGCTTTTCGTTGCCTGTCTTTCTCTCTGACATGAGGTCAGTCGATTTGGAAACCCATGGTGGCGTTTTGTTATGTTGAGTCCTCCAACTCTTTGCTCTACGGATCACTTTTGCCTTTGGAATATTGGAGACGTTGGCTGTCAGTAACCGCTCTCTCACTCGACAGACCGTAACCAAACTTTAATTCATGATTTGGATTATGCATACCATTGGCCTGCTCTGCTTGGGCGTATCTATGGTTCCCAGTCGAGGCCTGTGCTCCAGAGAGGCCCTGCTCAAAACTCCTTTTAAAACACCACTGAGCATTTGCAATAACTCGCGACTTTGATATGATGTGGATTTTCATCATATTAGGAGGACACCAGTAACTTATAACCTATCAATCTCTCTGGCACAAAGTCAACCCATTCGACCTGAGTTTGATCTCCCATGATGGCGTTTTTGTATGCTCAGTTCCGGTTGTCAAATTGTATCCCCCGGCAACAGATATGGCTAAAGAAAACGAGGTGAACTTGAAGCCTAGGCTTAACCCTGATTTTGCCCGCACCAGATTTTCCTCTACGAAAGGTGAAGATGCGGGCCTTTGCGAAAGCTTATTATCAGCTCCAGTTTGCTGTGGTGTGTGGATGGAATGTTCATGTTTTGTTCCAGGTGGTGGAGGCCTGTGTTCCCGAGAGTTCCTGTTCAAAACTCCTTTTATAAAAGCATCAAGCATTTGTAATAACTTCTGCCTGTAGTCTAATGTGGATGTTTGTCATATGAGGGCTCCAGTAACTTGTAACTTATTAAGCTCTCACGCATAAGGTCAATCGATTTGGCATACGCCTAGACGTGCTGGCGTTTTCACATATTTCTTTCCAGTTGGAGGTTGGGTCCTCCAACTCTTTGCTGCATGGCTCACTTTTTCCTTTGAAAATTTGTAGGAGTTTGCCTTCGGTGACCACCCTCTCAATCGACAGACAGAAAGCGTGAACCTGGCAGTCTCACCGACGGTCTCTGTGGCGCAATCGGTTTAGCGCGTTCGGCTGTTAACCGAAAGGATGGTGGTTCGAGCCCACCCAGGGACGAAGGAAGCTTTTCATTGCCTGTCTTTCTCTCTGACATGAGGTCAGTCGATTTGGGAACCCATGGTGGTGTTTTGTTATGTTGAGTCCTCCAACTCTTTGCTCTACGGATCACTTTTGCCTTTGGAATATTGGAGACGTTGGCTGTCAGTAACCGCTCTCTCACTCGACAGACCGTAACCAAACTTTAATTCATAATTCGGATTATGCATACCATTGGCCTGCTCTACTTGGGTGTATCTATGGTTCCCAGTCGAGGCCTGTGCTCCAGAGAGGCCCTGCTCAAAACTCCTTTTAAAACACCACTGAGCATTTGCAATAACTTGCGACTTTGATACGATGTGGATTTTCATCATATTAGGAGGACACCAGTAACTTATAACCTATCAATCTCTCTGGCACAAAGTCAACCCATTCGACCTGAGATTGATCTCCCATGATGGCGTTTTTGTATGCTCAGTTCCGGTTGTCAAATTGTATCCCCCGGCAACAGATATGGCTAAAGAAAACGAGGTGAACTTGAAGCCTAGGCTTAACCCTGACTTTGCCAGCACCAGGTTTTCCTCTCCAAAAGTTGAGGAAAAGCTGAGGAAAAGGTTTCACAACGGTGAGGCCTTTGTGAAAGCTTATTTTCAGCTCCAGTTTGCTGTGGTGAGTTGATGGAATGTTCATGTTTTGTTCCAGGTGGTGGAGGCCTGTGTTCCACAGAGTTCCTGTTCAAAACTCCTTTTATAAAAGCATCAAGCATTTGTGATAACTTCTGCCTGTAGTCTAATGTGGATTTGTGTCATATGAGGGCTCCAGTAACTTGTAACTTATCAAGCTCTCAGGCATAAGGTCAATCGATTTGGCATACGCCTAGACGTGCTGACGTTTTTGTATGCTCAGTTCCGGTTGTCAAATTGTATCCTCGGCAACAGATATGGCTAAAGAAAACGAGGTGAACTTGAAGCCTAGGCTTAACCCTGATTTTGCCCGCACCAGATTTTCCTCTACGAAAGGTGAAGAAGCGGGCCTTTGCGAAAGCTTATTATCAGCTCCAGTTTGCTGTGGTGTGTGGATGGAATGTTCATGTTTTGTTCCAGGTGGTGGAGGCCTGTGTTCCCGAGAGTTCCTGTTCAAAACTCCTTTTATAAAAGCATCAAGCATTTGTAATAACTTCTGCCTGTAGTCTAATGTGGATGTTTGTCATATGAGGGCTCCAGTAACTTGTAACTTATTAAGCTCTCACGCATAAGGTCAATCGATTTGGCATACGCCTAGACGTGCTGGCATTTTCACATATTCAGTTCCGGTTGGAGGTTGGGTCCTCCAACTCTTTGCTATATGGCTCACTTTTTCCTTTGAAAATTTGTAGGAGTTTGCCTTCGGTGACCGCCCTCTCAATCGACAGACAGAAAGCGCGAAACTGGCAGTCTCACTGACGGTCTCTGTGGCGCAATCGGTTTAGCGCGTTCGGCTGTTAACCGAAAGGATGGTGGTTCGAGCCCACCCAGGGACGAAGGAAGCTTTTCGTTGCCTGTCTTTCTCTCTGACATGAGGTCAGTCGATTTGGAAACCCATGGTGGCGTTTTGTTATGTTGAGTCCTCCAACTCTTTGCTCTACGGATCACTTTTGCCTTTGGAATATTGGAGACGTTGGCTGTCAGTAACCGCTCTCTCACTCGACAGACCGTAACCAAACTTTAATTCATGATTTGGATTATGCATACCATTGGCCTGCTCTGCTTGGGCGTATCTATGGTTCCCAGTCGAGGCCTGTGCTCCAGAGAGGCCCTGCTCAAAACTCCTTTTAAAACACCACTGAGCATTTGCAATAACTCGCGACTTTGATATGATGTGGATTTTCATCATATTAGGAGGACACCAGTAACTTATAACCTATCAATCTCTCTGGCACAAAGTCAACCCATTCGACCTGAGTTTGATCTCCCATGATGGCGTTTTTGTATGCTCAGTTCCGGTTGTCAAATTGTATCCCCCGGCAACAGATATGGCTAAAGAAAACGAGGTGAACTTGAAGCCTAGGCTTAACCCTGATTTTGCCCGCACCAGATTTTCCTCTACGAAAGGTGAAGATGCGGGCCTTTGCGAAAGCTTATTATCAGCTCCAGTTTGCTGTGGTGTCTGGATGGAATGTTCATGTTTTGTTCCAGGTGGTGGAGGCCTGTGTTCCCGAGAGTTCCTGTTCAAAACTCCTTTTATAAAAGCATCAAGCATTTGTAATAACGTCTGCCTGTAGTCTAATGTGGATGTTTGTCCTATGAGGGCTCCAGTAACTTGTAACTTATTAAGCTCTCACGCATAAGGTCAATCGATTTGTCATACGCCTAGACGTGCTGGCGTTTTCACATATTCAGTTCCGGTTGGAGGTTGGGTCCTCCAACTCTTTGCTGCATGGCTCACTTTTTCCTTTGAAAATTTGTAGGAGTTTGCCTTCGGTGACTGCCCTCTCAATCGACAGACAGAAAGCGCAAAACTGGCAGTCTCACCGACGGTCTCTGTGGCGCAATCGGTTTAGCGCGTTCGGCTGTTAACCGAAAGGATGGTGGTTCGAGCCCACCCAGGGACGAAGGAAGCTTTTCGTCGCCTGTCTTTCTCTCTGACATGAGGTCAGTCGATTTGGAAACCCATGGTGGCGTTTTGTTATGTTGAGTCCTCCAACTCTTTGCCCTACGGATCACTTTTGCCTTTGGAATATTGGAGACGTTGGCTGTCAGTAACCGCTCTCTCACTCGACAGACCGTAACCAAACTTTAATTCATGATTTGGATTATGCATACCATTGGCCTGCTCTGCTTGGGCGTATCTATGGTTCCCAGTCGAGGCCTGTGCTCCAGAGAGGCCCTGCTCAAAACTCCTTTTAAAACACCACTGAGCATTTGCAATAACTCGCGACTTTGATATGATGTGGATTTTCATCATATTAGGAGGACACCAGTAACTTATAACCTATCAATCTCTCTGGCACAAAGTCAACCCATTCGACCTGAGTTTGATCTCCCATGATGGCGTTTTTGTATGCTCAGTTCCGGTTGTCAAATTGTATCCCCCGGCAACAGATATGGCTAAAGAAAACGAGGTGAACTTGAAGCCTAGGCTTAACCCTGATTTTGCCCGCACCAGATTTTCCTCTACGAAAGGTGAAGAAGCGGGCCTTTGCGAAAGCTTATTATCAGCTCCAGTTTGCTGTGGTGTGTGGATGGAATGTTCATGTTTTGTTCCAGGTGGTGGAGGCCTGTGTTCCCGAGAGTTCCTGTTCAAAACTCCTTTTATAAAAGCATCAAGCATTTGTAATAACTTCTGCCTGTAGTCTAATGTGGATGTTTGTCATATGAGGGCTCCAGTAACTTGTAACTTATTAAGCTCTCACGCATAAGGTCAATCGATTTGGCATACGCCTAGACGTGCTGGCGTTTTCACATATTCAGTTCCGGTTGGAGGTTGGGTCCTCCAACTCTTTGCTGCATGGCTCACTTTTTCCTTTGAAAATTTGTAGGAGTTTGCCTTCGGCGACCGCCCTCTCAATCGACAGACAGAACGCGCGAAACTGGCAGTCTCACCGACGGTCTCTGTGGCGCAATCGGTTTAGCGCGTTCGGCTGTTAACCGAAAGGATGGTGGTTCGAGCCCACCCAGGGACGAAGGAAGCTTTTCGTTGCCTGTCTTTCTCTCTGACATGAGGTCAGTCGATTTGGAAACCCATGGTGGCGTTTTGTTATGTTGAGTCCTCCAACTCTTTGCTCTACGGATCACTTTTGCCTTTGGAATATTGGAGACGTTGGCTGTCAGTAACCGCTCTCTCACTCGACAGACCGTAACCAAACTTTAATTCATGATTTGGATTATGCATACCATTGGCCTGCTCTGCTTGGGCGTATCTATGGTTCCCAGTCGAGGCCTGTGCTCCAGAGAGGCCCTGCTCAAAACTCCTTTTAAAACACCACTGAGCATTTGCAATAACTCGCGACTTTGATATGATGTGGATTTTCATCATATTAGGAGGACACCAGTAACTTATAACCTATCAATCTCTCTGGCACAAAGTCAACCCATTCGACCTGAGTTTGATCTCCCATGATGGCGTTTTTGTATGCTCAGTTCCGGTTGTCAAATTGTATCCCCCGGCAACAGATATGGCTAAAGAAAACGAGGTGAACTTGAAGCCTAGGCTTAACCCTGACTTTGCCAGCACCAGGTTTTCCTCTCCAAAAGTTGAGGAAAAGCTGAGGAAAAGGTTTCACAACGGTGAGGCCTTTGTGAAAGCTTATTTTCAGCTCCAGTTTGCTGTGGTGAGTTGATGGAATGTTCATGTTTTGTTCCAGGTGGTGGAGGCCTGTGTTCCACAGAGTTCCTGTTCAAAACTCCTTTTATAAAAGCATCAAGCATTTGTGATAACTTCTGCCTGTAGTCTAATGTGGATTTGTGTCATATGAGGGCTCCAGTAACTTGTAACTTATCAAGCTCTCAGGCATAAGGTCAATCGATTTGGCATACGCCTAGACGTGCTGACGTTTTTGTATGCTCAGTTCCGGTTGTCAAATTGTATCCTCGGCAACAGATATGGCTAAAGAAAACGAGGTGAACTTGAAGCCTAGGCTTAACCCTGATTTTGCCCGCACCAGATTTTCCTCTACGAAAGGTGAAGAAGCGGGCCTTTGCGAAAGCTTATTATCAGCTCCAGTTTGCTGTGGTGTGTGGATGGAATGTTCATGTTTTGTTCCAGGTGGTGGAGGCCTGTGTTCCCGAGAGTTCCTGTTCAAAACTCCTTTTATAAAAGCATCAAGCATTTGTAATAACTTCTGCCTGTAGTCTAATGTGGATGTTTGTCATATGAGGGCTCCAGTAACTTGTAACTTATTAAGCTCTCACGCATAAGGTCAATCGATTTGGCATACGCCTAGACGTGCTGGCGTTTTCACATATTCAGTTCCGGTTGGAGGTTGGGTCCTCCAACTCTTTGCTATATGGCTCACTTTTTCCTTTGAAAATTTGTAGGAGTTTGCCTTCGGTGACCGCCCTCTCAATCGACAGAGAGAATGCGCGAAACTGGCAGTCTCACTGACGGTCTCTGTGGCGCAATCGGTTTAGCGCGTTCGGCTGTTAACCGAAAGGATGGTGGTTCGAGCCCACCCAGGGACGAAGGAAGCTTTTCGTTGCCTGTCTTTCTCTCTGACATGAGGTCAGTCGATTTGGAAACCCATGGTGGCGTTTTGTTATGTTGAGTCCTCCAACTCTTTGCTCTACGGATCACTTTTGCCTTTGGAATATTGGAGACGTTGGCTGTCAGTAACCGCTCTCTCACTCGACAGACCGTAACCAAACTTTAATTCATGATTTGGATTATGCATACCATTGGCCTGCTCTGCTTGGGCGTATCTATGGTTCCCAGTCGAGGCCTGTGCTCCAGAGAGGCCCTGCTCAAAACTCCTTTTAAAACACCACTGAGCATTTGCAATAACTCGCGACTTTGATATGATGTGGATTTTCATCATATTAGGAGGACACCAGTAACTTATAACCTATCAATCTCTCTGGCACAAAGTCAACCCATTCGACCTGAGTTTGATCTCCCATGATGGCGTTTTTGTATGCTCAGTTCCGGTTGTCAAATTGTATCCCCCGGCAACAGATATGGCTAAAGAAAACGAGGTGAACTTGAAGCCTAGGCTTAACCCTGATTTTGCCCGCACCAGATTTTCCTCTACGAAAGGTGAAGATGCGGGCCTTTGCGAAAGCTTATTATCAGCTCCAGTTTGCTGTGGTGTGTGGATGGAATGTTCATGTTTTGTTCCAGGTGGTGGAGGCCTGTGTTCCCGAGAGTTCCTGTTCAAAACTCCTTTTATAAAAGCATCAAGCATTTGTAATAACGTCTGCCTGTAGTCTAATGTGGATGTTTGTCCTATGAGGGCTCCAGTAACTTGTAACTTATTAAGCTCTCACGCATAAGGTCAATCGATTTGTCATACGCCTAGACGTGCTGGCGTTTTCACATATTCAGTTCCGGTTGGAGGTTGGGTCCTCCAACTCTTTGCTGCATGGCTCACTTTTTCCTTTGAAAATTTGTAGGAGTTTGCCTTCGGCGACCGCCCTCTCAATCGACAGACAGAACGCGCGAAACTGGCAGTCTCACCGACGGTCTCTGTGGCGCAATCGGTTTAGCGCGTTCGGCTGTTAACCAAAAGGATGGTGGTTCGAGCCCACCCAGGGACGAAGGAAGCTTTTCGTTGCCTGTCTTTCTCTCTGACATGAGGTCAGTCGATTTGGAAACCCATGGTGGCGTTTTGTTATGTTGAGTCCTCCAACTCTTTGCTCTACGGATCACTTTTGCCTTTGGAATATTGGAGACGTTGGCTGTCAGTAACCGCTCTCTCACTCGACAGACCGTAACCAAACTTTAATTCATGATTTGGATTATGCATACCATTGGCCTGCTCTGCTTGGGCGTATCTATGGTTCCCAGTCGAGGCCTGTGCTCCAGAGAGGCCCTGCTCAAAACTCCTTTTAAAACACCACTGAGCATTTGCAATAACTCGCGACTTTGATATGATGTGGATTTTCATCATATTAGGAGGACACCAGTAACTTATAACCTATCAATCTCTCTGGCACAAAGTCAACCCATTCGACCTGAGTTTGATCTCCCATGATGGCGTTTTTGTATGCTCAGTTCCGGTTGTCAAATTGTATCCCCCGGCAACAGATATGGCTAAAGAAAACAAGGTGAACTTGAAGCCTAGGCTTAACCCTGACTTTGCCAGCACCAGGTTTTCCTCTCCAAAAGTTGAGGAAAAGCTGAGGAAAAGGTTTCACAACGGTGAGGCCTTTGTGAAAGCTTATTTTCAGCTCCAGTTTGCTGTGGTGAGTTGATGGAATGTTCATGTTTTGTTCCAGGTGTTTGAGGCCTGTGTTCCACAGAGTTCCTGTTCAAAACTCCTTTTATAAAAGCATCAAGCATTTGTGATAACTTCTGCCTGTAGTCTAATGTGGATTTGTGTCATATGAGGGGTCCAGTAACTTGTAACTTATCAAGCTCTCAGGCATAAGGTCAATCGATTTGGCATACGCCTAGACGTGCTGACGTTTTTGTATGCTCAGTTCCGGTTGTCAAATTGTATCCTCGGCAACAGATATGGCTAAAGAAAACGAGGTGAACTTGAAGCCTAGGCTTAACCCTGATTTTGCCCGCACCAGATTTTCCTCTACGAAAGGTGAAGAAGCGGGCCTTTGCGAAAGCTTATTATCAGCTCCAGTTTGCTGTGGTGTGTGGATGGAATGTTCATGTTTTGTTCCAGGTGGTGGAGGCCTGTGTTCCCGAGAGTTCCTGTTCAAAACTCCTTTTATAAAAGCATCAAGCATTTGTAATAACTTCTGCCTGTAGTCTAATGTGGATGTTTGTCATATGAGGGCTCCAGTAACTTGTAACTTATTAAGCTCTCACGCATAAGGTCAATCGATTTGGCATACGCCTAGACGTGCTGGCGTTTTCACATATTCAGTTCCGGTTGGAGGTTGGGTCCTCCAACTCTTTGCTATATGGCTCACTTTTTCCTTTGAAAATTTGTAGGAGTTTGCCTTCGGTGACCGCCCTCTCAATCGACAGACAGAAAGCGCGAAACTGGCAGTCTCACTGACGGTCTCTGTGGCGCAATCGGTTTAGCGCGTTCGGCTGTTAACCGAAAGGATGGTGGGTCGAGCCCACCCAGGGACGAAGGAAGCTTTTCGTTGCCTGTCTTTCTCTCTGACATGAGGTCAGTCGATTTGGAAACCCATGGTGGCGTTTTGTTATGTTGAGTCCTCCAACTCTTTGCTCTACGGATCACTTTTGCCTTTGGAATATTGGAGACGTTGGCTGTCAGTAACCGCTCTCTCACTCGACAGACCGTAACCAAACTTTAATTCATGATTTGGATTATGCATACCATTGGCCTGCTCTGCTTGGGCGTATCTATGGTTCCCAGTCGAGGCCTGTGCTCCAGAGAGGCCCTGCTCAAAACTCCTTTTAAAACACCACTGAGCATTTGCAATAACTCGCGACTTTGATATGATGTGGATTTTCATCATATTAGGAGGACACCAGTAACTTATAACCTATCAATCTCTCTGGCACAAAGTCAACCCATTCGACCTGAGTTTGATCTCCCATGATGGCGTTTTTGTATGCTCAGTTCCGGTTGTCAAATTGTATCCCCCGGCAACAGATATGGCTAAAGAAAACGAGGTGAACTTGAAGCCTAGGCTTAACCCTGATTTTGCCCGCACCAGATTTTCCTCTACGAAAGGTGAAGATGCGGGCCTTTGCGAAAGCTTATTATCAGCTCCAGTTTGCTGTGGTGTGTGGATGGAATGTTCATGTTTTGTTCCAGGTGGTGGAGGCCTGTGTTCCCGAGAGTTCCTGTTCAAAACTCCTTTTATAAAAGCATCAAGCATTTGTAATAACGTCTGCCTGTAGTCTAATGTGGATGTTTGTCCTATGAGGGCTCCAGTAACTTGTAACTTATTAAGCTCTCACGCATAAGGTCAATCGATTTGTCATACGCCTAGACGTGCTGGCGTTTTCACATATTCAGTTCCGGTTGGAGGTTGGGTCCTCCAACTCTTTGCTGCATGGCTCACTTTTTCCTTTGAAAATTTGTAGGAGTTTGCCTTCGGCGACCGCCCTCTCAATCGACAGACAGAACGCGCGAAACTGGCAGTCTCACCGACGGTCTCTGTGGCGCAATCGGTTTAGCGCGTTCGGCTGTTAACCAAAAGGATGGTGGTTCGAGCCCACCCAGGGACGAAGGAAGCTTTTCGTTGCCTGTCTTTCTCTCTGACATGAGGTCAGTCGATTTGGAAACCCATGGTGGCGTTTTGTTATGTTGAGTCCTCCAACTCTTTGCTCTACGGATCACTTTTGCCTTTGGAATATTGGAGACGTTGGCTGTCAGTAACCGCTCTCTCACTCGACAGACCGTAACCAAACTTTAATTCATGATTTGGATTATGCATACCATTGGCCTGCTCTGCTTGGGCGTATCTATGGTTCCCAGTCGAGGCCTGTGCTCCAGAGAGGCCCTGCTCAAAACTCCTTTTAAAACACCACTGAGCATTTGCAATAACTCGCGACTTTGATATGATGTGGATTTTCATCATATTAGGAGGACACCAGTAACTTATAACCTATCAATCTCTCTGGCACAAAGTCAACCCATTCGACCTGAGTTTGATCTCCCATGATGGCGTTTTTGTATGCTCAGTTCCGGTTGTCAAATTGTATCCCCCGGCAACAGATATGGCTAAAGAAAACAAGGTGAACTTGAAGCCTAGGCTTAACCCTGACTTTGCCAGCACCAGGTTTTCCTCTCCAAAAGTTGAGGAAAAGCTGAGGAAAAGGTTTCACAACGGTGAGGCCTTTGTGAAAGCTTATTTTCAGCTCCAGTTTGCTGTGGTGAGTTGATGGAATGTTCATGTTTTGTTCCAGGTGTTTGAGGCCTGTGTTCCACAGAGTTCCTGTTCAAAACTCCTTTTATAAAAGCATCAAGCATTTGTGATAACTTCTGCCTGTAGTCTAATGTGGATTTGTGTCATATGAGGGGTCCAGTAACTTGTAACTTATCAAGCTCTCAGGCATAAGGTCAATCGATTTGGCATACGCCTAGACGTGCTGACGTTTTTGTATGCTCAGTTCCGGTTGTCAAATTGTATCCTCGGCAACAGATATGGCTAAAGAAAACGAGGTGAACTTGAAGCCTAGGCTTAACCCTGATTTTGCCCGCACCAGATTTTCCTCTACGAAAGGTGAAGAAGCGGGCCTTTGCGAAAGCTTATTATCAGCTCCAGTTTGCTGTGGTGTGTGGATGGAATGTTCATGTTTTGTTCCAGGTGGTGGAGGCCTGTGTTCCCGAGAGTTCCTGTTCAAAACTCCTTTTATAAAAGCATCAAGCATTTGTAATAACTTCTGCCTGTAGTCTAATGTGGATGTTTGTCATATGAGGGCTCCAGTAACTTGTAACTTATTAAGCTCTCACGCATAAGGTCAATCGATTTGGCATACGCCTAGACGTGCTGGCGTTTTCACATATTCAGTTCCGGTTGGAGGTTGGGTCCTCCAACTCTTTGCTATATGGCTCACTTTTTCCTTTGAAAATTTGTAGGAGTTTGCCTTCGGTGACCGCCCTCTCAATCGACAGACAGAAAGCGCGAAACTGGCAGTCTCACTGACGGTCTCTGTGGCGCAATCGGTTTAGCGCGTTCGGCTGTTAACCGAAAGGATGGTGGGTCGAGCCCACCCAGGGACGAAGGAAGCTTTTCGTTGCCTGTCTTTCTCTCTGACATGAGGTCAGTCGATTTGGAAACCCATGGTGGCGTTTTGTTATGTTGAGTCCTCCAACTCTTTGCTCTACGGATCACTTTTGCCTTTGGAATATTGGAGACGTTGGCTGTCAGTAACCGCTCTCTCACTCGACAGACCGTAACCAAACTTTAATTCATGATTTGGATTATGCATACCATTGGCCTGCTCTGCTTGGGCGTATCTATGGTTCCCAGTCGAGGCCTGTGCTCCAGAGAGGCCCTGCTCAAAACTCCTTTTAAAACACCACTGAGCATTTGCAATAACTCGCGACTTTGATATGATGTGGATTTTCATCATATTAGGAGGACACCAGTAACTTATAACCTATCAATCTCTCTGGCACAAAGTCAACCCATTCGACCTGAGTTTGATCTCCCATGATGGCGTTTTTGTATGCTCAGTTCCGGTTGTCAAATTGTATCCCCCGGCAACAGATATGGCTAAAGAAAACGAGGTGAACTTGAAGCCTAGGCTTAACCCTGACTTTGCCAGCACCAGGTTTTCCTCTCCAAAAGTTGAGGAAAAGCTGAGGAAAAGGTTTCACAACGGTGAGGCCTTTGTGAAAGCTTATTTTCAGCTCCAGTTTGCTGTGGTGAGTTGATGGAATGTTCATGTTTTGTTCCAGGTGGTGGAGGCCTGTGTTCCACAGAGTTCCTGTTCAAAACTCCTTTTATAAAAGCATCAAGCATTTGTGATAAGTTCTGCCTGTAGTCTAATGTGGATTTGTGTCATATGAGGGCTCCAGTAACTTGTAACTTATCAAGCTCTCAGGCATAAGGTCAATCGATTTGGCATACGCCTAGACGTGCTGACGTTTTTGTATGCTCAGTTCCGGTTGTCAAATTGTATCCTCGGCAACAGATATGGCTAAAGAAAACGAGGTGAACTTGAAGCCTAGGCTTAACCCTGATTTTGCCCGCACCAGATTTTCCTCTACGAAAGGTGAAGAAGCGGGCCTTTGCGAAAGCTTATTATCAGCTCCAGTTTGCTGTGGTGTGTGGATGGAATGTTCATGTTTTGTTCCAGGTGGTGGAGGCCTGTGTTCCCGAGAGTTCCTGTTCAAAACTCCTTTTATAAAAGCATCAAGCATTTGTAATAACGTCTGCCTGTAGTCTAATGTGGATGTTTGTCCTATGAGGGCTCCAGTAACTTGTAACTTATTAAGCTCTCACGCATAAGGTCAATCGATTTGGCATACGCCTAGACGTGCTGGCGTTTTCACATATTCAGTTCCGGTTGGAGGTTGGGTCCTCCAACTCTTTGCTGCATGGCTCACTTTTTCCTTTGAAAATTTGTAGGAGTTTGCCTTCGGTGACCGCCCTCTCAATCGACAGAGAGAAAGCGCGAAACTGGCAGTCTCACTGACGGTCTCTGTGGCGCAATCGGTTTAGCGCGTTCGGCTGTTAACCGAAAGGATGGTGGTTCGAGCCCACCCAGGGACGAAGGAAGCTTTTCGTTGCCTGTCTTTCTCTCTGACATTAGGTCAGTCGATTTGGAAACCCATGGTGGCGTTTTGTTATGTTGAGTCCTCCAACTCTTTGCTCTACGGATCACTTTTGCCTTTGGAATATTGGAGACGTTGGCTGTCAGTAACCGCTCTCTCACTCGACAGACCGTAACCAAACTTTAATTCATGATTTGGATTATGCATACCATTGGCCTGCTCTGCTTGGGCGTATCTATGGTTCCCAGTCGAGGCCTGTGCTCCAGAGAGGCCCTGCTCAAAACTCCTTTTAAAACACCACTGAGCATTTGCAATAACTCGCGACTTTGATATGATGTGGATTTTCATCATATTAGGAGGACACCAGTAACTTATAACCTATCAATCTCTCTGGCACAAAGTCAACCCATTCGACCTGAGTTTGATCTCCCATGATGGCGTTTTTGTATGCTCAGTTCCGGTTGTCAAATTGTATCCCCCGGCAACAGATATGGCTAAAGAAAACGAGGTGAACTTGAAGCCTAGGCTTAACCCTGATTTTGCCCGCACCAGATTTTCCTCTACGAAAGGTGAAGATGCGGGCCTTTGCGAAAGCTTATTATCAGCTCCAGTTTGCTGTGGTGTGTGGATGGAATGTTCATGTTTTGTTCCAGATGGTGGAGGCCTGTGTTCCCGAGAGTTCCTGTTCAAAACTCCTTTTATAAAAGCATCAAGCATTTGTAATAACGTCTGCCTGTAGTCTAATGTGGATGTTTGTCCTATGAGGGCTCCAGTAACTTGTAACTTATTAAGCTCTCACGCATAAGGTCAATCGATTTGGCATACGCCTAGACGTGCTGGCGTTTTCACATATTCAGTTCCGGTTGGAGGTTGGGTCCTCCAACTCTTTGCTGCATGGCTCACTTTTTCCTTTGAAAATTTGTAGGAGTTTGCCTTCGGCGACCGCCCTCTCAATCGACAGACAGAACGCGCGAAACTGGCAGTCTCACCGACGGTCTCTGTGGCGCAATCGGTTTAGCGCGTTCGGCTGTTAACCGAAAGGATGGTGGTTCGAGCCCACCCAGGGATGAAGGAAGCTTTTCGTTGCCTGTCTTTCTCTCTGACATGAGGTCAGTCGATTTGGAAACCCATGGTGGCGTTTTGTTATGTTGAGTCCTCCAACTCTTTGCTCTACGGATCACTTTTGCCTTTGGAATATTGGAGACGTTGGCTGTCAGTAACCGCTCTCTCACTCGACAGACCGTAACCAAACTTTAATTCATGATTTGGATTATGCATACCATTGGCCTGCTCTGCTTGGGCGTATCTATGGTTCCCAGTCGAGGCCTGTGCTCCAGAGAGGCCCTGCTCAAAACTCCTTTTAAAACACCACTGAGCATTTGCAATAACTCGCGACTTTGATATGATGTGGATTTTCATCATATTAGGAGGACACCAGTAACTTATAACCTATCAATCTCTCTGGCACAAAGTCAACCCATTCGACCTGAGTTTGATCTCCCATGATGGCGTTTTTGTATGCTCAGTTCCGGTTGTCAAATTGTATCCCCCGGCAACAGATATGGCTAAAGAAAACGAGGTGAACTTGAAGCCTAGGCTTAACCCTGACTTTGCCAGCACCAGGTTTTCCTCTCCAAAAGTTGAGGAAAAGCTGAGGAAAAGGTTTCACAACGGTGAGGCCTTTGTGAAAGCTTATTTTCAGCTCCAGTTTGCTGTGGTGAGTTGATGGAATGTTCATGTTTTGTTCCAGGTGGTGGAGGCCTGTGTTCCACAGAGTTCCTGTTCAAAACTCCTTTTATAAAAGCATCAAGCATTTGTGATAACTTCTGCCTGTAGTCTAATGTGGATTTGTGTCATATGAGGGCTCCAGTAACTTGTAACTTATCAAGCTCTCAGGCATAAGGTCAATCGATTTGGCATACGCCTAGACGTGCTGACGTTTTTGTATGCTCAGTTCCGGTTGTCAAATTGTATCCTCGGCAACAGATATGGCTAAAGAAAACGAGGTGAACTTGAAGCCTAGGCTTAACCCTGATTTTGCCCGCACCAGATTTTCCTCTACGAAAGGTGAAGAAGCGGGCCTTTGTGAAAGCTTATTATCAGCTCCAGTTTGCTGTGGTGTGTGGATGGAATGTTCATGTTTTGTTCCAGGTGGTGGAGGCCTGTGTTCCCGAGAGTTCCTGTTCAAAACTCCTTTTATAAAAGCATCAAGCATTTGTAATAACTTCTGCCTGTAGTCTAATGTGGATGTTTGTCATATGAGGGCTCCAGTAACTTGTAACTTATTAAGCTCTCACGCATAAGGTCAATCGATTTGGCATACGCCTAGACGTGCTGGCGTTTTCACATATTCAGTTCCGGTTGGAGGTTGGGTCCTCCAACTCTTTGCTATATGGCTCACTTTTTCCTTTGAAAATTTGTAGGAGTTTGCCTTCGGTGACCGCCCTCTCAATCGACAGAGAGAATGCGCGAAACTGGCAGTCTCACTGACGGTCTCTGTGGCGCAATCGGTTTAGCGCGTTCGGCTGTTAACCGAAAGGATGGTGGTTCGAGCCCACCCAGGGACGAAGGAAGCTTTTCGTTGCCTGTCTTTCTCTCTGACATGAGGTCAGTCGATTTGGAAACCCATGGTGGCGTTTTGTTATGTTGAGTCCTCCAACTCTTTGCTCTACGGATCACTTTTGCCTTTGGAATATTGGAGACGTTGGCTGTCAGTAACCGCTCTCTCACTCGACAGACCGTAACCAAACTTTAATTCATGATTTGGATTATGCATACCATTGGCCTGCTCTGCTTGGGCGTATCTATGGTTCCCAGTCGAGGCCTGTGCTCCAGAGAGGCCCTGCTCAAAACTCCTTTTAAAACACCACTGAGCATTTGCAATAACTCGCGACTTTGATATGATGTGGATTTTCATCATATTAGGAGGACACCAGTAACTTATAACCTATCAATCTCTCTGGCACAAAGTCAACCCATTCGACCTGAGTTTGATCTCCCATGATGGCGTTTTTGTATGCTCAGTTCCGGTTGTCAAATTGTATCCCCCGGCAACATATATGGCTAAAGAAAACGAGGTGAACTTGAAGCCTAGGCTTAACCCTGACTTTGCCAGCACCAGGTTTTCCTCTCCAAAAGTTGAGGAAAAGCTGAGGAAAAGGTTTCACAACGGTGAGGCCTTTGTGAAAGCTTATTTTCAGCTCCAGTTTGCTGTGGTGAGTTGATGGAATGTTCATGTTTTGTTCCAGGTGGTGGAGGCCTGTGTTCCACAGAGTTCCTGTTCAAAACTCCTTTTATAAAAGCATCAAGCATTTGTGATAACTTCTGCCTGTAGTCTAATGTGGATTTGTGTCATATGAGGGCTCCAGTAACTTGTAACTTATCAAGCTCTCAGGCATAAGGTCAATCGATTTGGCATACGCCTAGACGTGCTGACGTTTTTTTATGCTCAGTTCCGGTTGTCAAATTGTATCCTCGGCAACAGATATGGCTAAAGAAAACGAGGTGAACTTGAAGCCTAGGCTTAACCCTGATTTTGCCCGCACCAGATTTTCCTCTACGAAAGGTGAAGAAGCGGGCCTTTGCGAAAGCTTATTATCAGCTCCAGTTTGCTGTGGTGTGTGGATGGAATGTTCATGTTTTGTTCCAGGTGGTGGAGGCCTGTGTTCCCGAGAGTTCCTGTTCAAAACTCCTTTTATAAAAGCATCAAGCATTTGTAATAACTTCTGCCTGTAGTCTAATGTGGATGTTTGTCATATGAGGGCTCCAGTAACTTGTAACTTATTAAGCTCTCACGCATAAGGTCAATCAATTTGGCATACGCCTAGACGTGCTGGCGTTTTCACATATTCAGTTCCGGTTGGAGGTTGGGTCCTCCAACTCTTTGCTATATGGCTCACTTTTTCCTTTGAAAATTTGTAAGAGTTTGCCTTCGGTGACCGCCCTCTCAATCGACAGAGAGAAAGCGCGAAACTGGCAGTCTCACTGACGGTCTCTGTGGCGCAATCGGTTTAGCGCGTTCGGCTGTTAACCGAAAGGATGGTGGTTCGAGCCCACCCAGGGACGAAGGAAGCTTTTCGTTGCCTGTCTTTCTCTCTGACATTAGGTCAGTCGGTTTGGAAACCCATGGTGGCGTTTTGTTATGTTGAGTCCTCCAACTCTTTGCTCTACGGATCACTTTTGCCTTTGGAATATTGGAGACGTTGGCTGTCAGTAACCGCTCTCTCACTCGACAGACCGTAACCAAACTTTAATTCATGATTTGGATTATGCATACCATTGGCCTGCTCTGCTTGGGCGTATCTATGGTTCCCAGTCGAGGCCTGTGCTCCAGAGAGGCCCTGCTCAAAACTCCTTTTAAAACACCACTGAGCATTTGCAATAACTCGCGACTTTGATATGATGTGGATTTTCATCATATTAGGAGGACACCAGTAACTTATAACCTATCAATCTCTCTGGCACAAAGTCAACCCATTCGACCTGAGTTTGATCTCCCATGATGGCGTTTTTGTATGCTCAGTTCCGGTTGTCAAATTGTATCCCCCGGCAACAGATATGGCTAAAGAAAACGAGGTGAACTTGAAGCCTAGGCTTAACCCTGATTTTGCCCGCACCAGATTTTCCTCTACGAAAGGTGAAGATGCGGGCCTTTGCGAAAGCTTATTATCAGCTCCAGTTTGCTGTGGTGTGTGGATGGAATGTTCATGTTTTGTTCCAGGTGGTGGAGGCCTGTGTTCCCGAGAGTTCCTGTTCAAAACTCCTTTTATAAAAGCATCAAGCATTTGTAATAACGTCTGCCTGTAGTCTAATGTGGATGTTTGTCCTATGAGGGCTCCAGTAACTTGTAACTTATTAAGCTCTCACGCATAAGGTCAATCGATTTGGCATACGCCTAGACGTGCTGGCGTTTTCACATATTCAGTTCCGGTTGGAGGTTGGGTCCTCCAACTCTTTGCTGCATGGCTCACTTTTTCCTTTGAAAATTTGTAGGAGTTTGCCTTCGGCGACCGCCCTCTCAATCGACAGACAGAACGCGCGAAACTGGCAGTCTCACCGACGGTCTCTGTGGCGCAATCGGTTTAGCGCGTTCGGCTGTTAACCGAAAGGATGGTGGTTCGAGCCCACCCAGGGATGAAGGAAGCTTTTCGTTGCCTGTCTTTCTCTCTGACATGAGGTCAGTCGATTTGGAAACCCATGGTGGCGTTTTGTTATGTTGAGTCCTCCAACTCTTTGCTCTACGGATCACTTTTGCCTTTGGAATATTGGAGACGTTGGCTGTCAGTAACCGCTCTCTCACTCGACAGACCGTAACCAAACTTTAATTCATGATTTGGATTATGCATACCATTGGCCTGCTCTGCTTGGGCGTATCTATGGTTCCCAGTCGAGGCCTGTGCTCCAGAGAGGCCCTGCTCAAAACTCCTTTTAAAACACCACTGAGCATTTGCAATAACTCGCGACTTTGATATGATGTGGATTTTCATCATATTAGGAGGACACCAGTAACTTATAACCTATCAATCTCTCTGGCACAAAGTCAACCCATTCGACCTGAGTTTGATCTCCCATGATGGCGTTTTTGTATGCTCAGTTCCGGTTGTCAAATTGTATCCCCCGGCAACAGATATGGCTAAAGGAAACGAGGTGAACTTGAAGCCTAGGCTTAACCCTGACTTTGCCAGCACCAGGTTTTCCTCTCCAAAAGTTGAGGAAAAGCTGAGGAAAAGGTTTCACAACGGTGAGGCCTTTGTGAAAGCTTATTTTCAGCTCCAGTTTGCTGTGGTGAGTTGATGGAATGTTCATGTTTTGTTCCAGGTGGTGGAGGCCTGTGTTCCACAGAGTTCCTGTTCAAAACTCCTTTTATAAAAGCATCAAGCATTTGTGATAACTTCTGCCTGTAGTCTAATGTGGATTTGTGTCATATGAGGGCTCCAGTAACTTGTAACTTATCAAGCTCTCAGGCATAAGGTCAATCGATTTGGCATACGCCTAGACGTGCTGACGTTTTTGTATGCTCAGTTCCGGTTGTCAAATTGTATCCTCGGCAACAGATATGGCTAAAGAAAACGAGGTGAACTTGAAGCCTAGGCTTAACCCTGATTTTGCCCGCACCAGATTTTCCTCTACGAAAGGTGAAGAAGCGGGCCTTTGCGAAAGCTTATTATCAGCTCCAGTTTGCTGTGGTGTGTGGATGGAATGTTCATGTTTTGTTCCAGGTGGTGGAGGCCTGTGTTCCCGAGAGTTCCTGTTCAAAACTCCTTTTATAAAAGCATCAAGCATTTGTAATAACTTCTGCCTGTAGTCTAATGTGGATGTTTGTCATATGAGGGCTCCAGTAACTTGTAACTTATTAAGCTCTCACGCATAAGGTCAATCAATTTGGCATACGCCTAGACGTGCTGGCGTTTTCACATATTCAGTTCCGGTTGGAGGTTGGGTCCTCCAACTCTTTGCTATATGGCTCACTTTTTCCTTTGAAAATTTGTAGGAGTTTGCCTTCGGTGACCGCCCTCTCAATCGACAGACAGAAAGCGCGAAACTGGCAGTCTCACTGACGGTCTCTGTGGCGCAATCGGTTTAGCGCGTTCGGCTGTTAACCGAAAGGATGGTGGTTCGAGCCCACCCAGGGACGAAGGAAGCTTTTCGTTGCCTGTCTTTCTCTCTGACATGAGGTCAGTCGATTTGGAAACCCATGGTGGCGTTTTGTTATGTTGAGTCCTCCAACTCTTTGCTCTACGGATCACTTTTGCCTTTGGAATATTGGAGACGTTGGCTGTCAGTAACCGCTCTCTCACTCGACAGACCGTAACCAAACTTTAATTCATGATTTGGATTATGCATACCATTGGCCTGCTCTGCTTGGGCGTATCTATGGTTCCCAGTCGAGGCCTGTGCTCCAGAGAGGCCCTGCTCAAAACTCCTTTTAAAACACCACTGAGCATTTGCAATAACTCGCGACTTTGATATGATGTGGATTTTCATCATATTAGGAGGACACCAGTAACTTATAACCTATCAATCTCTCTGGCACAAAGTCAACCCATTCGACCTGAGTTTGATCTCCCATGATGGCGTTTTTGTATGCTCAGTTCCGGTTGTCAAATTGTATCCCCCGGCAACAGATATGGCTAAAGAAAACGAGGTGAACTTGAAGCCTAGGCTTAACCCTGATTTTGCCCGCACCAGATTTTCCTCTACGAAAGGTGAAGATGCGGGCCTTTGCGAAAGCTTATTATCAGCTCCAGTTTGCTGTGGTGTGTGGATGGAATGTTCATGTTTTGTTCCAGGTGGTGGAGGCCTGTGTTCCCGAGAGTTCCTGTTCAAAACTCCTTTTATAAAAGCATCAAGCATTTGTAATAACGTCTGCCTGTAGTCTAATGTGGATGTTTGTCCTATGAGGGCTCCAGTAACTTGTAACTTATTAAGCTCTCACGCATAAGGTCAATCGATTTGTCATACGCCTAGACGTGCTGGCGTTTTCACATATTCAGTTCCGGTTGGAGGTTGGGTCCTCCAACTCTTTGCTATATGGCTCACTTTTTCCTTTGAAAATTTGTAGGAGTTTGCCTTCGGTGACCGCCCTCTCAATCGACAGACAGAAAGCGCGAAACTGGCAGTCTCACTGACGGTCTCTGTGGCGCAATCGGTTTAGCGCGTTCGGCTGTTAACCGAAAGGATGGTGGTTCGAGCCCACCCAGGGACGAAGGAAGCTTTTCGTTGCCTGTCTTTCTCTCTGACATGAGGTCAGTCGATTTGGAAACCCATGGTGGCGTTTTGTTATGTTGAGTCCTCCAACTCTTTGCTCTACGGATCACTTTTGCCTTTGGAATATTGGAGACGTTGGCTGTCAGTAACCGCTCTCTCACTCGACAGACCGTAACCAAACTTTAATTCATGATTTGGATTATGCATACCATTGGCCTGCTCTGCTTGGGCGTATCTATGGTTCCCAGTCGAGGCCTGTGCTCCAGAGAGGCCCTGCTCAAAACTCCTTTTAAAACACCACTGAGCATTTGCAATAACTCGCGACTTTGATATGATGTGGATTTTCATCATATTAGGAGGACACCAGTAACTTATAACCTATCAATCTCTCTGGCACAAAGTCAACCCATTCGACCTGAGTTTGATCTCCCATGATGGCGTTTTTGTATGCTCAGTTCCGGTTGTCAAATTGTATCCCCCGGCAACAGATATGGCTAAAGAAAACGAGGTGAACTTGAAGCCTAGGCTTAACCCTGATTTTGCCCGCACCAGATTTTCCTCTACGAAAGGTGAAGATGCGGGCCTTTGCGAAAGCTTATTATCAGCTCCAGTTTGCTGTGGTGTGTGGATGGAATGTTCATGTTTTGTTCCAGGTGGTGGAGGCCTGTGTTCCCGAGAGTTCCTGTTCAAAACTCCTTTTATAAAAGCATCAAGCATTTGTAATAACTTCTGCCTGTAGTCTAATGTGGATGTTTGTCATATGAGGGCTCCAGTAACTTGTAACTTATTAAGCTCTCACGCATAAGGTCAATCGATTTGGCATACGCCTAGACGTGCTGGCGTTTTCACATATTTCTTTCCAGTTGGAGGTTGGGTCCTCCAACTCTTTGCTGCATGGCTCACTTTTTCCTTTGAAAATTTGTAGGAGTTTGCCTTCGGTGACCACCCTCTCAATCGACAGACAGAAAGCGTGAACCTGGCAGTCTCACCGACGGTCTCTGTGGCGCAATCGGTTTAGCGCGTTCGGCTGTTAACCGAAAGGATGGTGGTTCGAGCCCACCCAGGGACGAAGGAAGCTTTTCATTGCCTGTCTTTCTCTCTGACATGAGGTCAGTCGATTTGGGAACCCATGGTGGTGTTTTGTTATGTTGAGTCCTCCAACTCTTTGCTCTACGGATCACTTTTGCCTTTGGAATATTGGAGACGTTGGCTGTCAGTAACCGCTCTCTCACTCGACAGACCGTAACCAAACTTTAATTCATGATTTGGATTATGCATACCATTGGCCTGCTCTGCTTGGGCGTATCTATGGTTCCCAGTCGAGGCCTGTGCTCCAGAGAGGCTCTGCTCAAAACCCCTTTTAAAACACCACTGTGCATTTGCAATAACTCGCGACTTTGATATGATGTGGATTTTCATCATATTAGGAGGACACCAGTAACTTATAACCTATCAATCTCTCTGGCACAAAGTCAACCCATTCGACCTGAGTTTGATCTCCCATGATGGCGTTTTTGTATGTTCAGTTCCGGTTGTCAAATTGTATCCCCCGGCAACAGATATGGCTAAAGAAAACGAGGTGAACTTGAAGCCTAGGCTTAACCCTGACTTTGCCCGCACCAGGTTTTCCTCTCCAAAAGTTGAGGAAAAGCTGAGGAAAAGGTTTCACAACGGTGAGGCCTTTGTGAAAGCTTATTTTCAGCTCTAGTTTGCTGTGGTGTGTGGATGGAATGTTCATGTTTTGTTCCAGGTGGTGGAGGCCTGTGTTCCCGAGAGTTCCTGTTCAAAACTCCTTTTATAAAAGCATCAAGCATTTGTAATAACTTCTGCCTGTAGTCTAATGTGGATGTTTGTCATATGAGGGCTCCAGTAACTTGTAACTTATTAAGCTCTCACGCATATGGTCAATCGATTTGGCATACGCCTAGACGTGCTGGCGTTTTCACATATTCAGTTCCGGTTGGAGGTTGGGTCCTCCAACTCTTTGCTGCATGGCTCACTTTTTCCTTTGAAAATTTGTAGGAGTTTGCCTTCGGTGACCGCCCTCTCAATCGACAGACAGAAAGCCCGAAACTGGCAGTCTCACCGACGGTCTCTGTGGCGCAATTGGTTTAGCGCGTTCGGCTGTTAACCGAAAGGATGGTGGTTCGAGCCCACCCAGGGACGAAGGAAGCTTTTCGTTGCCTGTCTTTCTCTCTGACATGAGGTCAGTCGATTTGGAAACCCATGGTGGTGTTTTGTTATGTTGAGTCCTCCAACTCTTTGCTCTACGGATCACTTTTGCCTTTGGAATATTGGAGACGTTGGCTGTCAGTAACCGCTCTCTCACTCGACAGACCGTAACCAAACTTTAATTCATAATTTGGATTATGCATACCATTGGCCTGCTCTACTTGGGTGTATCTATGGTTCCCAGTCGAGGCCTGTGCTCCAGAGAGGCCCTGCTCAAAACTCCTTTTAAAACACCACTGAGCATTTGCAATAACTCGCGACTTTGATATGATTTGGATTTTCATCATATTAGGAGGACACCAGTAACTTATAACCTATCAATCTCTCTGGCACAAAGTCAACCCATTCGACCTGAGTTTGATCTCCCATGATGGCGTTTTTGTATGCTCAGTTCCGGTTGTCAAATTGTATCCCCCGGCAACGGATATGGCTAAAGAAAACGAGGTGAACTTGAAGCCTAGTCTTAACCCTGACTTTGCCAGCACTAGGTTTTCCTCTCCAAAAGTTGAGGAAAAGCTGAGGAAAAGGTTTCACAACGGTGAGGCCTTTGTGAAAGCTTATTTTCAGCTCCAGTTTGCTGTGGTGAGTTGATGGAATGTTCATGTTTTGTTCCAGGTGGTGGAGGCCTGTGTTGCACAGAGTTCCTGTTCAAAACTCCTTTTATAAAAGCATCAAGCATTTGTGATAACTTCTGCCTGTAGTCTAATGTGGATTTGTGTCATATGAGGGCTCCAGTAACTTGTAACTTATCAAGCTCTCAGGCATAAGGTCAATCGATTTGGCATACGCCTAGACGTGCTGACGTTTTTGTATGCTCAGTTCCGGTTGTCAAATTGTATCCTCGGCAACAGATATGGCTAAAGAAAACGAGGTGAACTTGAAGCCTAGGCTTAACCCTGATTTTGCCCGCACCAGATTTTCCTCTACGAAAGGTGAAGAAGCGGGCCTTTGCGAAAGCTTATTATCAGCTCCAGTTTGCTGTGGTGTGTGGATGGAATGTTCATGTTTTGTTCCAGGTGGTGGAGGCCTGTGTTCCCGAGAGTTCCTGTTCAAAACTCCTTTTATAAAAGCATCAAGCATTTGTAATAACTTCTGCCTGTAGTCTAATGTGGATGTTTGTCATATGAGGGCTCCAGTAACTTGTAACTTATTAAGCTCTCACGCATAAGGTCAATCAATTTGGCATACGCCTAGACGTGCTGGCGTTTTCACATATTCAGTTCCGGTTGGAGGTTGGGTCCTCCAACTCTTTGCTATATGGCTCACTTTTTCCTTTGAAAATTTGTAGGAGTTTGCCTTCGGTGACCGCCCTCTCAATCGACAGAGAGAAAGCGCGAAACTGGCAGTCTCACTGACGGTCTCTGTGGCGCAATCGGTTTAGCGCGTTCGGCTGTTAAGCGAAAGGATGGTGGTTCGAGCCCACCCAGGGACGAAGGAACCTTTTCGTTGCCTGTCTTTCTCTCTGACATTAGGTCAGTCGATTTGGAAACCCATGGTGGCGTTTTGTTATGTTGAGTCCTCCAACTCTTTGCTCTACGGATCACTTTTGCCTTTGGAATATTGGAGACGTTGGCTGTCAGTAACCGCTCTCTCACTCGACAGACCGTAACCAAACTTTAATTCATGATTTGGATTATGCATACCATTGGCCTGCTCTGCTTGGGCGTATCTATGGTTCCCAGTCGAGGCCTGTGCTCCAGAGAGGCTCTGCTCAAAACCCCTTTTAAAACACCACTGTGCATTTGCAATAACTCGCGACTTTGATATGATGTGGATTTTCATCATATTAGGAGGACACCAGTAACTTATAACCTATCAATCTCTCTGGCACAAAGTCAACCCATTCGACCTGAGTTTGATCTCCCATGATGGCGTTTTTGTATGTTCAGTTCCGGTTGTCAAATTGTATCCCCCGGCAACAGATATGGCTAAAGAAAACGAGGTGAACTTGAAGCCTAGGCTTAACCCTGACTTTGCCCGCACCAGGTTTTCCTCTCCAAAAGTTGAGGAAAAGCTGAGGAAAAGGTTTCACAACGGTGAGGCCTTTGTGAAAGCTTATTTTCAGCTCTAGTTTGCTGTGGTGTGTGGATGGAATGTTCATGTTTTGTTCCAGGTGGTGGAGGCCTGTGTTCCCGAGAGTTCCTGTTCAAAACTCCTTTTATAAAAGCATCAAGCATTTGTAATAACTTCTGCCTGTAGTCTAATGTGGATGTTTGTCATATGAGGGCTCCAGTAACTTGTAACTTATTAAGCTCTCACGCATATGGTCAATCGATTTGGCATACGCCTAGACGTGCTGGCGTTTTCACATATTCAGTTCCGGTTGGAGGTTGGGTCCTCCAACTCTTTGCTGCATGGCTCACTTTTTCCTTTGAAAATTTGTAGGAGTTTGCCTTCGGTGACCGCCCTCTCAATCGACAGACAGAAAGCCCGAAACTGGCAGTCTCACCGACGGTCTCTGTGGCGCAATCGGTTTAGCGCATTCGGCTGTTAACCGAAAGGATGGTGGTTCGAGCCCACCCAGGGACGAAGGAAGCTTTTCGTTGCCTGTCTTTCTCTCTGACATGAGGTCAGTCGATTTGGAAACCCATGGTGGCGTTTTGTTATGTTGAGTCCTCCAACTCTTTGCTCTACGGATCACTTTTGCCTTTGGAATATTGGAGACGTTGGCTGTCAGTAACCGCTCTCTCACTCGACAGACCGTAACCAAACTTTAATTCATGATTTGGATTATGCATACCATTGGCCTGCTCTGCTTGGGCGTATCTATGGTTCCCAGTCGAGGCCTGTGCTCCAGAGAGGCCCTGCTCAAAACTCCTTTTAAAACACCACTGAGCATTTGCAATAACTCGCGACTTTGATATGATGTGGATTTTCATCATATTAGGAGGACACCAGTAACTTATAACCTATCAATCTCTCTGGCACAAAGTCAACCCATTCGACCTGAGTTTGATCTCCCATGATGGCGTTTTTGTATGCTCAGTTCCGGTTGTCAAATTGTATCCCCCGGCAACAGATATGGCTAAAGAAAACGAGGTGAACTTGAAGCCTAGGCTTAACCCTGATTTTGCCCGCACCAGATTTTCCTCTACGAAAGGTGAAGAAGCGGGCCTTTGCGAAAGCTTATTATCAGCTCCAGTTTGCTGTGGTGTGTGGATGGAATGTTCATGTTTTGTTCCAGGTGGTGGAGGCCTGTGTTCCCGAGAGTTCCTGTTCAAAACTCCTTTTATAAAAGCATCAAGCATTTGTAATAACTTCTGCCTGTAGTCTAATGTGGATGTTTGTCATATGAGGGCTCCAGTAACTTGTAACTTATTAAGCTCTCACGCATAAGGTCAATCGATTTGGCATACGCCTAGACGTGCTGGCGTTTTCACATATTTCTTTCCAGTTGGAGGTTGGGTCCTCCAACTCTTTGCTGCATGGCTCACTTTTTCCTTTGAAAATTTGTAGGAGTTTGCCTTTGGTGACCGCCCTCTCAATCGACAGACAGAAAGCGTGAAACTGGCAGTCTCACCGACGGTCTCTGTGGCGCAATTGGTTTAGCGCGTTCGGCTGTTAACCGAAAGGATGGTGGTTCGAGCCCACCCAGGGACGAAGGAAGCTTTTCGTTGCCTGTCTTTCTCTCTGACATGAGGTCAGTCGATTTGGAAACCCATGGTGGTGTTTTGTTATGTTGAGTCCTCCAACTCTTTGCTCTACGGATCACTTTTGCCTTTGGAATATTGGAGACGTTGGCTGTCAGTAACCGCTCTCTCACTCGACAGACCGTAACCAAACTTTAATTCATAATTTGGATTATGCATACCATTGGCCTGCTCTACTTGGGTGTATCTATGGTTCCCAGTCGAGGCCTGTGCTCCAGAGAGGCCCTGCTCAAAACTCCTTTTAAAACACCACTGAGCATTTGCAATAACTCGCGACTTTGATATGATGTGGATTTTCATCATATTAGGAGGACACCAGTAACTTATAACCTATCAATCTCTCTGGCACAAAGTCAACCCATTCGACCTGAGTTTGATCTCCCATGATGGCGTTTTTGTATGCTCAGTTCCGGTTGTCAAATTGTATCCCCCGGCAACGGATATGGCTAAAGAAAACGAGGTGAACTTGAAGCCTAGGCTTAACCCTGACTTTGCCAGCACTAGGTTTTCCTCTCCAAAAGTTGAGGAAAAGCTGAGGAAAAGGTTTCACAACGGTGAGGCCTTTGTGAAAGCTTATTTTCAGCTCCAGTTTGCTGTGGTGAGTTGATGGAATGTTCATGTTTTGTTCCAGGTGGTGGAGGCCTGTGTTGCACAGAGTTCCTGTTCAAAACTCCTTTTATAAAAGCATCAAGCATTTGTGATAACTTCTGCCTGTAGTCTAATGTGGATTTGTGTCATATGAGGGCTCCAGTAACTTGTAACTTATCAAGCTCTCAGGCATAAGGTCAATCGATTTGGCATACGCCTAGACGTGCTGACGTTTTTGTATGCTCAGTTCCGGTTGTCAAATTGTATCCTCGGCAACAGATATGGCTAAAGAAAACGAGGTGAACTTGAAGCCTAGGCTTAACCCTGATTTTGCCCGCACCAGATTTTCCTCTACGAAAGGTGAAGAAGTGGGCCTTTGCGAAAGCTTATTATCAGCTCCAGTTTGCTGTGGTGTGTGGATGGAATGTTCATGTTTTGTTCCAGGTGGTGGAGGCCTGTGTTCCCGAGAGTTCCTGTTCAAAACTCCTTTTATAAAAGCATCAAGCATTTGTAATAACTTCTGCCTGTAGTCTAATGTGGATGTTTGTCATATGAGGGCTCCAGTAACTTGTAACTTATTAAGCTCTCACGCATAAGGTCAATCGATTTGGCATACGCCTAGACGTGCTGGCGTTTTCACATATTTCTTTCCAGTTGGAGGTTGGGTCCTCCAACTCTTTGCTGCATGGCTCACTTTTTCCTTTGAAAATTTGTAGGAGTTTGCCTTCGGTGACCGCCCTCTCAATCGACAGACAGAAAGCGCGAAACTGGCAGTCTCACCGACGGTCTCTGTGGCGCAATCGGTTTAATGCGTTCGGCTGTTAACCGAAAGGATGGTGGTTCGAGCCCACACAGGGACGAAGGAAGCTTTTCGTTGCCTTTCTTTCTCTCTGACCTGAGGTCAGTCGATTTGGAAACCCATGGTGGTATTTTGTTATGTTGAGTCCTCCAACTCTTTGCTCTACGGATCACTTTTGCCTTTGGAATATTGGAGACGTTGGCTGTCAGTAACCGCTCTCTCACTCGACAGACCGTAACGAAACTTTAATTCATAATTTGGATTATGCATACCATTGGCCTGCTCTACTTGGGTGTATCTATGGTTCCCAGTCGAGGCCTGTGCTCCAGAGAGGCCCTGCTCAAAACTCCTTTTAAAACACCACTGAGCATTTGCAATAACTCGCGACTTTGATATGATGTGGATTTTCATCATATTAGGAGGACACCAGTAACTTATAACCTATCAATCTCTCTGGCACAAAGTCAACCCATTCGACCTGAGTTTGATCTCCCATGATGGCGTTTTTGTATGCTCAGTTCCGGTTGTCAAATTGTATCCCCCGGCAACGGATATGGCTAAAGAAAACGAGGTGAACTTGAAGCCTAGGCTTAACCCTGACTTTGCCAGCACCAGGTTTTCCTCTCCAAAAGTTGAGGAAAAGCTGAGGAAAAGGTTTCACAACGGTGAGGCCTTTGTGAAAGCTTATTTTCAGCTCCAGTTTGCTGTGGTGAGTTGATGGAATGTTCATGTTTTGTTCCAGGTGGTGGAGGCCTGTGTTGCACAGAGTTCCTGTTCAAAACTCCTTTTATAAAAGCATCAAGCATTTGTGATAACTTCTGCCTGTAGTCTAATGTGGATTTGTGTCATATGAGGGCTCCAGTAACTTGTAACTTATCAAGCTCTCAGGCATAAGGTCAATCGATTTGGCATACGCCTAGACGTGCTGACGTTTTTGTATGCTCAGTTCCGGTTGTCAAATTGTATCCTCGGCAACAGATATGGCTAAAGAAAACGAGGTGAACTTGAAGCCTAGGCTTAACCCTGATTTTGCCCGCACCAGATTTTCCTCTACGAAAGGTGAAGAAGCGGGCCTTTGCGAAAGCTTATTATCAGCTCCAGTTTGCTGTGGTGTGTGGATGGAATGTTCATGTTTTGTTCCAGGTGGTGGAGGCCTGTGTTCCCGAGAGTTCCTGTTCAAAACTCCTTTTATAAAAGCATCAAGCATTTGTAATAACTTCTGCCTGTAGTCTAATGTGGATGTTTGTCATATGAGGGCTCCAGTAACTTGTAACTTATTAAGCTCTCACGCATAAGGTCAATCGATTTGGCATACGCCTAGACGTGCTGGCGTTTTCACATATTTCTTTCCAGTTGGAGGTTGGGTCCTCCAACTCTTTGCTGCATGGCTCACTTTTTCCTTTAAAAAATTATAGGAGTTTGCCTTCGGTGACCGCCCTCTCAATCGACAGACAGAAAGCGTGAAACTGGCAGTCTCACCGACGGTCTCTGTGGCGCAATCGGTTTAGCGCGTTCGGCTGTTAACCGAAAGGATGGTGGTTCGAGCCCACCCAGGGACGAAGGAAGCTTTTCGTTGCCTTTCTTTCTCTCTGACCTGAGGTCAGTCGATTTGGAAACCCATGGTGGTATTTTGTTATGTTGAGTCCTCCAACTCTTTGCTCTACGGATCACTTTTGCCTTTGGAATATTGGAGACGTTGGCTGTCAGTAACCGCTCTCTCACTCGACAGACCGTAACCAAACTTTAATTCATAATTTGGATTATGCATACCATTGGCCTGCTCTACTTGGGTGTATCTATGGTTCCCAGTCGAGGCCTGTGCTCCAGAGAGGCCCTGCTCAAAACTCCTTTTAAAACACCACTGAGCATTTGCAATAACTCGCGACTTTGATATGATGTGGATTTTCATCATATTAGGAGGACACCAGTAACTTATAACCTATCAATCTCTCTGGCACAAAGTCAACCCATTCGACCTGAGTTTGATCTCCCATGATGGCGTTTTTGTATGCTCAGTTCCGGTTGTCAAATTGTATCCCCCGGCAACAGATATGGCTAAAGAAAACGAGGTGAACTTGAAGCCTAGGCTTAACCCTGACTTTGCCAGCACCAGGTTTTCCTCTCCAAAAGTTGAGGAAAAGCTGAGGAAAAGGTTTCACAACGGTGAGGCCTTTGTGAAAGCTTATTTTCAGCTCCAGTTTGCTGTGGTGAGTTGATGGAATGTTCATGTTTTGTTCCAGGTGGTGGAGGCCTGTGTTCCACAGAGTTCCTGTTCAAAACTCCTTTTATAAAAGCATCAAGCATTTGTGATAACTTCTGCCTGTAGTCTAATGTGGATTTGTGTCATATGAGGGCTCCAGTAACTTGTAACTTATCAAGCTCTCAGGCATAAGGTCAATCGATTTGGCATACGCCTAGACGTGCTGACGTTTTTTTATGCTCAGTTCCGGTTGTCAAATTGTATCCTCGGCAACAGATATGGCTAAAGAAAACGAGGTGAACTTGAAGCCTAGGCTTAACCCTGATTTTGCCCGCACCAGATTTTCCTCTACGAAAGGTGAAGAAGCGGGCCTTTGCGAAAGCTTATTATCAGCTCCAGTTTGCTGTGGTGTGTGGATGGAATGTTCATGTTTTGTTCCAGGTGGTGGAGGCCTGTGTTCCCGAGAGTTCCTGTTCAAAACTCCTTTTATAAAAGCATCAAGCATTTGTAATAACTTCTGCCTGTAGTCTAATGTGGATGTTTGTCATATGAGGGCTCCAGTAACTTGTAACTTATTAAGCTCTCACGCATAAGGTCAATCGATTTGGCATACGCCTAGACGTGCTGGCGTTTTCACATATTTCTTTCCAGTTGGAGGTTGGGTCCTCCAACTCTTTGCTGCATGGCTCACTTTTTCCTTTGAAAATTTGTAGGAGTTTGCCTTCGGTGACCGCCCTCTCAATCGACAGACAGAAAGCGTGAAACTGGCAGTCTCACCGACGGTCTCTGTGGCGCAATCGGTTTAGCGCGTTCGGCTGTTAACCGAAAGGATGGTGGTTCGAGCCCACCCAGGGACGAAGGAAGCTTTTCGTTGCCTTTCTTTCTCTCTGACCTGAGGTCAGTCGATTTGGAAACCCATGGTGGCATTTTGTTATGTTGAGTCCTCCAACTCTTTGCTCTACGGATCACTTTTGCCTTTGGAATATTGGAGACGTTGGCTGTCAGTAACCGCTCTCTCACTCGACAGACCGTAACCAAACTTTAATTCATAATTTGAATTATGCATACCATTGGCCTGCTCTACTTGGGTGTATCTATGGTTCCCAGTCGAGGCCTGTGCTCCAGAGAGGCCCTGCTCAAAACTCCTTTTAAAACACCACTGAGCATTTGCAATAACTCGCGACTTTGATATGATGTGGATTTTCATCATATTAGGAGGACACCAGTAACTTATAACCTATCAATCTCTCTGGCACAAAGTCAACCCATTCGACCTGAGTTTGATCTCCCATGATGGCGTTTTTGTATGCTCAGTTCCGGTTGTCAAATTGTATCCCCCGGCAACGGATATGGCTAAAGAAAACGAGGTGAACTTGAAGCCTAGGCTTAACCCTGACTTTGCCAGCACCAGGTTTTCCTCTCCAAAAGTTGAGGAAAAGCTGAGGAAAAGGTTTCACAACGGTGAGGCCTTTGTGAAAGCTTATTTTCAGCTCCAGTTTGCTGTGGTGAGTTGATGGAATGTTCATGTTTTGTTCCAGGTGGTGGAGGCCTGTGTTGCACAGAGTTCCTGTTCAAAACTCCTTTTATAAAAGCATCAAGCATTTGTGATAACTTCTGCCTGTAGTCTAATGTGGATTTGTGTCATATGAGGGCTCCAGTAACTTGTAGCTTATCAAGCTCTCAGGCATAAGGTCAATCGATTTGGCATACGCCTAGACGTGCTGACGTTTTTGTATGCTCAGTTCCGGTTGTCAAATTGTATCCTCGGCAACAGATATGGCTAAAGAAAACGAGGTGAACTTGAAGCCTAGGCTTAACCCTGATTTTGCCCGCACCAGATTTTCCTCTACGAAAGGTGAAGAAGCGGGCCTTTGCGAAAGCTTATTATCAGCTCCAGTTTGCTGTGGTGTGTGGATGGAATGTTCATGTTTTGTTCCAGGTGGTGGAGGCCTGTGTTCCCGAGAGTTCCTGTTCAAAACTCCTTTTATAAAAGCATCAAGCATTTGTAATAACTTCTGCCTGTAGTCTAATGTGGATGTTTGTCATATGAGGGCTCCAGTAACTTGTAACTTATTAAGCTCTCACGCATAAGGTCAATCGATTTGGCATACGCCTAGACGTGCTGGCGTTTTCACATATTTCTTTCCAGTTGGAGGTTGGGTCCTCCAACTCTTTGCTGCATGGCTCACTTTTTCCTTTGAAAATTTGTAGGAGTTTGCCTTCGGTGACCGCCCTCTCAATCGACAGACAGAAAGCGTGAAACTGGCAGTCTCACCGACGGTCTCTGTGGCGCAATTGGTTTAGCGCGTTCGGCTGTTAACCGAAAGGATGGTGGTTCGAGCCCACCCAGGGACGAAGGAAGCTTTTCGTTGCCTTTCTTTCTCTCTGACCTGAGGTCAGTCGATTTGGAAACCCATGGTGGTATTTTGTTATGTTGAGTCCTCCAACTCTTTGCTCTACGGATCACTTTTGCCTTTGGAATATTGGAGACGTTGGCTGCCAGTAACCGCTCTCTCACTCGACAGACCGTAACCAAACTTTAATTCATAATTTGGATTATGCATACCATTGGCCTGCTCTACTTGGGTGTATCTATGGTTCCCAGTCGAGGCCTGTGCTCCAGAGAGGCCCTGCTCAAAACTCCTTTTAAAACACCACTGAGCATTTGCAATAACTCGCGACTTTGATATGATGTGGATTTTCATCATATTAGGAGGACACCAGTAACTTATAACCTATCAATCTCTCTGGCACAAAGTCAACCCATTCGACCTGAGTTTGATCTCCCATGATGGCGTTTTTGTATGCTCAGTTCCGGTTGTCAAATTGTATCCCCCGGCAACAGATATGGCTAAAGAAAACGAGGTGAACTTGAAGCCTAGGCTTAACCCTGACTTTGCCAGCACCAGGTTTTCCTCTCCAAAAGTTGAGGAAAAGCTGAGGAAAAGGTTTCACAACGGTGAGGCCTTTGTGAAAGCTTATTTTCAGCTCCAGTTTGCTGTGGTGAGTTGATGGAATGTTCATGTTTTGTTCCAGGTGGTGGAGGCCTGTGTTCCACAGAGTTCCTGTTCAAAACTCCTTTTATAAAAGCATCAAGCATTTGTGATAACTTCTGCCTGTAGTCTAATGTGGATTTGTGTCATATGAGGGCTCCAGTAACTTGTAACTTATCAAGCTCTCAGGCATAAGGTCAATCGATTTGGCATACGCCTAGACGTGCTGACGTTTTTTTATGCTCAGTTCCGGTTGTCAAATTGTATCCTCGGCAACAGATATGGCTAAAGAAAACGAGGTGAACTTGAAGCCTAGGCTTAACCCTGATTTTGCCCGCACCAGATTTTCCTCTACGAAAGGTGAAGAAGCGGGCCTTTGCGAAAGCTTATTATCAGCTCCAGTTTGCTGTGGTGTGTGGATGGAATGTTCATGTTTTGTTCCAGGTGGTGGAGGCCTGTGTTCCCGAGAGTTCCTGTTCAAAACTCCTTTTATAAAAGCATCAAGCATTTGTAATAACTTCTGCCTGTAGTCTAATGTGGATGTTTGTCATATGAGGGCTCCAGTAACTTGTAACTTATTAAGCTCTCACGCATAAGGTCAATCGATTTGGCATACGCCTAGACGTGCTGGCGTTTTCACATATTTCTTTCCAGTTGGAGGTTGGGTCCTCCAACTCTTTGCTGCATGGCTCACTTTTTCCTTTGAAAATTTGTAGGAGTTTGCCTTCGGTGACCGCCCTCTCAATCGACAGACAGAAAGCGTGAAACTGGCAGTCTCACCGACGGTCTCTGTGGCGCAATCGGTTTAGCGCGTTCGGCTGTTAACCGAAAGGATGGTGGTTCGAGCCCACCCAGGGACGAAGGAAGCTTTTCGTTGCCTTTCTTTCTCTCTGACCTGAGGTCAGTCGATTTGGAAACCCATGGTGGCATTTTGTTATGTTGAGTCCTCCAACTCTTTGCTCTACGGATCACTTTTGCCTTTGGAATATTGGAGACGTTGGCTGTCAGTAACCGCTCTCTCACTCGACAGACCGTAACCAAACTTTAATTCATAATTTGGATTATGCATACCATTGGCCTGCTCTACTTGGGTGTATCTATGGTTCCCAGTCGAGGCCTGTGCTCCAGAGAGGCCCTGCTCAAAACTCCTTTTAAAACACCACTGAGCATTTGCAATAACTCGCGACTTTGATATGATGTGGATTTTCATCATATTAGGAGGACACCAGTAACTTATAACCTATCAATCTCTCTGGCACAAAGTCAACCCATTCGACCTGAGTTTGATCTCCCATGATGGCGTTTTTGTATGCTCAGTTCCGGTTGTCAAATTGTATCCCCCGGCAACAGATATGGCTAAAGAAAACGAGGTGAACTTGAAGCCTAGGCTTAACCCTGACTTTGCCAGCACCAGGTTTTCCTCTCCAAAAGTTGAGGAAAAGCTGAGGAAAAGGTTTCACAACGGTGAGGCCTTTGTGAAAGCTTATTTTCAGCTCCAGTTTGCTGTGGTGAGTTGATGGAATGTTCATGTTTTGTTCCAGGTGGTGGAGGCCTGTGTTCCACAGAGTTCCTGTTCAAAACTCCTTTTATAAAAGCATCAAGCATTTGTGATAACTTCTGCCTGTAGTCTAATGTGGATTTGTGTCATATGAGGGCTCCAGTAACTTGTAGCTTATCAAGCTCTCAGGCATAAGGTCAATCGATTTGGCATACGCCTAGACGTGCTGACGTTTTTGTATGCTCAGTTCCGGTTGTCAAATTGTATCCTCGGCAACAGATATGGCTAAAGAAAACGAGGTGAACTTGAAGCCTAGGCTTAACCCTGATTTTGCCCGCACCAGATTTTCCTCTACGAAAGGTGAAGAAGCGGGCCTTTGCGAAAGCTTATTATCAGCTCCAGTTTGCTGTGGTGTGTGGATGGAATGTTCATGTTTTGTTCCAGGTGGTGGAGGCCTGTGTTCCCGAGAGTTCCTGTTCAAAACTCCTTTTATAAAAGCATCAAGCATTTGTAATAACTTCTGCCTGTAGTCTAATGTGGATGTTTGTCATATGAGGGCTCCAGTAACTTGTAACTTATTAAGCTCTCACGCATAAGGTCAATCGATTTGGCATACGCCTAGACGTGCTGGCGTTTTCACATATTTCTTTCCAGTTGGAGGTTGGGTCCTCCAACTCTTTGCTGCATGGCTCACTTTTTCCTTTGAAAATTTGTAGGAGTTTGCCTTCGGTGACCGCCCTCTCAATCGACAGACAGAAAGCGTGAAACTGGCAGTCTCACCGACGGTCTCTGTGGCGCAATTGGTTTAGCGCGTTCGGCTGTTAACCGAAAGGATGGTGGTTCGAGCCCACCCAGGGACGAAGGAAGCTTTTCGTTGCCTTTCTTTCTCTCTGACCTGAGGTCAGTCGATTTGGAAACCCATGGTGGTATTTTGTTATGTTGAGTCCTCCAACTCTTTGCTCTACGGATCACTTTTGCCTTTGGAATATTGGAGACGTTGGCTGCCAGTAACCGCTCTCTCACTCGACAGACCGTAACCAAACTTTAATTCATAATTTGGATTATGCATACCATTGGCCTGCTCTACTTGGGTGTATCTATGGTTCCCAGTCGAGGCCTGTGCTCCAGAGAGGCCCTGCTCAAAACTCCTTTTAAAACACCACTGAGCATTTGCAATAACTCGCGACTTTGATATGATGTGGATTTTCATCATATTAGGAGGACACCAGTAACTTATAACCTATCAATCTCTCTGGCACAAAGTCAACCCATTCGACCTGAGTTTGATCTCCCATGATGGCGTTTTTGTATGCTCAGTTCCGGTTGTCAAATTGTATCCCCCGGCAACAGATATGGCTAAAGAAAACGAGGTGAACTTGAAGCCTAGGCTTAACCCTGACTTTGCCAGCACCAGGTTTTCCTCTCCAAAAGTTGAGGAAAAGCTGAGGAAAAGGTTTCACAACGGTGAGGCCTTTGTGAAAGCTTATTTTCAGCTCCAGTTTGCTGTGGTGAGTTGATGGAATGTTCATGTTTTGTTCCAGGTGGTGGAGGCCTGTGTTCCACAGAGTTCCTGTTCAAAACTCCTTTTATAAAAGCATCAAGCATTTGTGATAACTTCTGCCTGTAGTCTAATGTGGATTTGTGTCATATGAGGGCTCCAGTAACTTGTAACTTATCAAGCTCTCAGGCATAAGGTCAATCGATTTGGCATACGCCTAGACGTGCTGACGTTTTTTTATGCTCAGTTCCGGTTGTCAAATTGTATCCTCGGCAACAGATATGGCTAAAGAAAACGAGGTGAACTTGAAGCCTAGGCTTAACCCTGATTTTGCCCGCACCAGATTTTCCTCTACGAAAGGTGAAGAAGCGGGCCTTTGCGAAAGCTTATTATCAGCTCCAGTTTGCTGTGGTGTGTGGATGGAATGTTCATGTTTTGTTCCAGGTGGTGGAGGCCTGTGTTCCCGAGAGTTCCTGTTCAAAACTCCTTTTATAAAAGCATCAAGCATTTGTAATAACTTCTGCCTGTAGTCTAATGTGGATGTTTGTCATATGAGGGCTCCAGTAACTTGTAACTTATTAAGCTCTCACGCATAAGGTCAATCGATTTGGCATACGCCTAGACGTGCTGGCGTTTTCACATATTTCTTTCCAGTTGGAGGTTGGGTCCTCCAACTCTTTGCTGCATGGCTCACTTTTTCCTTTGAAAATTTGTAGGAGTTTGCCTTCGGTGACCGCCCTCTCAATCGACAGACAGAAAGCGTGAAACTGGCAGTCTCACCGACGGTCTCTGTGGCGCAATCGGTTTAGCGCGTTCGGCTGTTAACCGAAAGGATGGTGGTTCGAGCCCACCCAGGGACGAAGGAAGCTTTTCGTTGCCTTTCTTTCTCTCTGACCTGAGGTCAGTCGATTTGGAAACCCATGGTGGCATTTTGTTATGTTGAGTCCTCCAACTCTTTGCTCTACGGATCACTTTTGCCTTTGGAATATTGGAGACGTTGGCTGTCAGTAACCGCTCTCTCACTCGACAGACCGTAACCAAACTTTAATTCATAATTTGGATTATGCATACCATTGGCCTGCTCTACTTGGGTGTATCTATGGTTCCCAGTCGAGGCCTGTGCTCCAGAGAGGCCCTGCTCAAAACTCCTTTTAAAACACCACTGAGCATTTGCAATAACTCGCGACTTTGATATGATGTGGATTTTCATCATATTAGGAGGACACCAGTAACTTATAACCTATCAATCTCTCTGGCACAAAGTCAACCCATTCGACCTGAGTTTGATCTCCCATGATGGCGTTTTTGTATGCTCAGTTCCGGTTGTCAAATTGTATCCCCCGGCAACAGATATGGCTAAAGAAAACGAGGTGAACTTGAAGCCTAGGCTTAACCCTGACTTTGCCAGCACCAGGTTTTCCTCTCCAAAAGTTGAGGAAAAGCTGAGGAAAAGGTTTCACAACGGTGAGGCCTTTGTGAAAGCTTATTTTCAGCTCCAGTTTGCTGTGGTGAGTTGATGGAATGTTCATGTTTTGTTCCAGGTGGTGGAGGCCTGTGTTCCACAGAGTTCCTGTTCAAAACTCCTTTTATAAAAGCATCAAGCATTTGTGATAACTTCTGCCTGTAGTCTAATGTGGATTTGTGTCATATGAGGGCTCCAGTAACTTGTAACTTATCAAGCTCTCAGGCATAAGGTCAATCGATTTGGCATACGCCTAGACGTGCTGACGTTTTTTTATGCTCAGTTCCGGTTGTCAAATTGTATCCTCGGCAACAGATATGGCTAAAGAAAACGAGGTGAACTTGAAGCCTAGGCTTAACCCTGATTTTGCCCGCACCAGATTTTCCTCTACGAAAGGTGAAGAAGCGGGCCTTTGCGAAAGCTTATTATCAGCTCCAGTTTGCTGTGGTGTGTGGATGGAATGTTCATGTTTTGTTCCAGGTGGTGGAGGCCTGTGTTCCCGAGAGTTCCTGTTCAAAACTCCTTTTATAAAAGCATCAAGCATTTGTAATAACTTCTGCCTGTAGTCTAATGTGGATGTTTGTCATATGAGGGCTCCAGTAACTTGTAACTTATTAAGCTCTCACGCATAAGGTCAATCGATTTGGCATACGCCTAGACGTGCTGGCGTTTTCACATATTTCTTTCCAGTTGGAGGTTGGGTCCTCCAACTCTTTGCTGCATGGCTCACTTTTTCCTTTGAAAATTTGTAGGAGTTTGCCTTCGGTGACCGCCCTCTCAATCGACAGACAGAAAGCGTGAAACTGGCAGTCTCACCGACGGTCTCTGTGGCGCAATCGGTTTAGCGCGTTCGGCTGTTAACCGAAAGGATGGTGGTTCGAGCCCACCCAGGGACGAAGGAAGCTTTTCGTTGCCTTTCTTTCTCTCTGACCTGAGGTCAGTCGATTTGGAAACCCATGGTGGCATTTTGTTATGTTGAGTCCTCCAACTCTTTGCTCTACGGATCACTTTTGCCTTTGGAATATTGGAGACGTTGGCTGTCAGTAACCGCTCTCTCACTCGACAGACCGTAACCAAACTTTAATTCATAATTTGGATTATGCATACCATTGGCCTGCTCTACTTGGGTGTATCTATGGTTCCCAGTCGAGGCCTGTGCTCCAGAGAGGCCCTGCTCAAAACTCCTTTTAAAACACCACTGAGCATTTGCAATAACTCGCGACTTTGATATGATGTGGATTTTCATCATATTAGGAGGACACCAGTAACTTATAACCTATCAATCTCTCTGGCACAAAGTCAACCCATTCGACCTGAGTTTGATCTCCCATGATGGCGTTTTTGTATGCTCAGTTCCGGTTGTCAAATTGTATCCCCCGGCAACAGATATGGCTAAAGAAAACGAGGTGAACTTGAAGCCTAGGCTTAACCCTGATTTTGCCAGCACCAGGTTTTCCTCTCCAAAAGTTGAGGAAAAGCTGAGGAAAAGGTTTCACAACGGTGAGGCCTTTGTGAAAGCTTATTTTCAGCTCCAGTTTGCTGTGGTGAGTTGATGGAATGTTCATGTTTTGTTCCAGGTGGTGGAGGCCTGTGTTCCACAGAGTTCCTGTTCAAAACTCCTTTTATAAAAGCATCAAGCATTTGTGATAACTTCTGCCTGTAGTCTAATGTGGATTTGTGTCATATGAGGGCTCCAGTAACTTGTAACTTATCAAGTTCTCAGGCATAAGGTCAATCGATTTGGCATACGCCTAGACGTGCTGACGTTTTTGTATGCTCAGTTCCGGTTGTCAAATTGTATCCCCCGGCAACAGATATGGCTAAAGAAAACGAGGTGAACTTGAAGCCTAGGCTTAACCCTGATTTTGCCCGCACCAGATTTTCCTCTACGAAAGGTGAAGAAGCGGGCCTTTGCGAAAGCTTATTATCAGCTCCAGTTTGCTGTGGTGTGTGGATGGAATGTTCATGTTTTGTTCCAGGTGGTGGAGGCCTGTGTTCCCGAGAGTTCCTGTTCAAAACTCCTTTTATAAAAGCATCAAGCATTTGTAATAACTTCTGCCTGTAGTCTAATGTGGATTTGTGTCATATGAGGGCTCCAGTAACTTGTAACTTATCAAGCTCTCAGGAATAAGGTCAATCGATTTGGCATACGCCTAGACGTGCTGACGTTTTTGTATGCTCAGTTCCGGTTGTCAAATTGTATCCCCCGGAAACAGATATGGCTAAAGAAAACGAGGTGAACTTGAAGCCTAGGCTTAACCCTGACTTTGCCCGCACCAGGTTTTCCTCTCCAAAAGTTGAGGAAAAGCTGAGGAAAAGGTTTCACAACGGTGAGGCCTTTGTGAAAGCTTATTTTCAGCTTCAGTTTGCTGTGGTGTGTGGATGGAATGTTCATGTTTTGTTCCAGGTGGTGGAGGCCTGTGTTCCCGAGAGTTCCTGTTCAAAACTCCTTTTATAAAAGCATCAAGCATTTGTAATAACTTCTGCCTGTAGTCTAATGTGGATGTTTGTCATATGAGGGCTCCAGTAACTTGTAACTTATTAAGCTCTCACGCATAAGGTCAATCGATTTGGCATACGCCTAGACGTGCTGGCGTTTTCACATATTCAGTTCCGGTTGGAGGTTGGGTCCTCCAACTCTTTGCTGCATGGCTCACTTTTTCCTTTGAAAATTTGTAGGAGTTTGCCTTCGGTGACCGCCCTCTCAATCGACAGACAGAAAGCGCGAAACTGGCAGTCTCACCGACGGTCTCTGTGGCGCAATCGGTTTAGCGCGTTCGGCTGTTAACCGAAAGGATGGTGGTTAGAGCCCACCCAGGGACGAAGGAAGCTTTTCGTTGCCTGTCTTTCTCTCTGACATGAGGTCAGTCGATTTGGAAACCCATGGTGGCGTTTTGTTATGTTGAGTCCTCCAACTCTTTGCTCTACGGATCACTTTTGCCTTTGGAATATTGGAGACGTTGGCTGTCAGTAACCGCTCTCTCACTCGACAGACCGTAACCAAACTTTGATTCATGATTTGGATTATGCATACCATTGGCCTGCTCTGCTTGGGCGTATCTATGGTTCCCAGTCGAGGCCTGTGCTCCAGAGAGGCCCTGCTCAAAACTCCTTTTAAAACACCACTGAGCATTTGCAATAACTCGCGACTTTGATATGATGTGGATTTTCATCATATTAGGAGGACACCAGTAACTTATAACCTATCAATCTCTCTGGCACAAAGTCAACCCATTCGACCTGAGTTTGATCTCCCATGATGGCGTTTTTGTATGCTCAGTTCCGGTTGTCAAATTGTATCCCCCGGCAACAGATATGGCTAAAGAAAACGAGGTGAACTTGAAGCCTAGGCTTAACCCTGACTTTGCCAGCACCAGGTTTTCCTCTCCAAAAGTTGAGGAAAAGCTGAGGAAAAGGTTTCACAACGGTGAGGCCTTTGTGAAAGCTTATTTTCAGCTCCAGTTTGCTGTGGTGAGTTGATGGAATGTTCATGTTTTGTTCCAGGTGGTGGAGGCCTGTGTTCCACAGAGTTCCTGTTCAAAACTCCTTTTATAAAAGCATCAAGCATTTGTGATAACTTCTGCCTGTAGTCTAATGTGGATTTGTGTCATATGAGGGCTCCAGTAACTTGTAACTTATCAAGCTCTCAGGCATAAGGTCAATCGATTTGGCATACGCCTAGACGTGCTGACGTTTTTTTATGCTCAGTTCCGGTTGTCAAATTGTATCCTCGGCAACAGATATGGCTAAAGAAAACGAGGTGAACTTGAAGCCTAGGCTTAACCCTGATTTTGCCCGCACCAGATTTTCCTCTACGAAAGGTGAAGAAGCGGGCCTTTGCGAAAGCTTATTATCAGCTCCAGTTTGCTGTGGTGTGTGGATGGAATGTTCATGTTTTGTTCCAGGTGGTGGAGGCCTGTGTTCCCGAGAGTTCCTGTTCAAAACTCCTTTTATAAAAGCATCAAGCATTTGTAATAACTTCTGCCTGTAGTCTAATGTGGATGTTTGTCATATGAGGGCTCCAGTAACTTGTAACTTATTAAGCTCTCACGCATAAGGTCAATCGATTTGGCATACGCCTAGACGTGCTGGCGTTTTCACATATTTCTTTCCAGTTGGAGGTTGGGTCCTCCAACTCTTTGCTGCATGGCTCACTTTTTCCTTTGAAAATTTGTAGGAGTTTGCCTTCGGTGACCGCCCTCTCAATCGACAGACAGAAAGCGTGAAACTGGCAGTCTCACCGACGGTCTCTGTGGCGCAATCGGTTTAGCGCGTTCGGCTGTTAACCGAAAGGATGGTGGTTCGAGCCCACCCAGGGACGAAGGAAGCTTTTCGTTGCCTTTCTTTCTCTCTGACCTGAGGTCAGTCGATTTGGAAACCCATGGTGGCATTTTGTTATGTTGAGTCCTCCAACTCTTTGCTCTACGGATCACTTTTGCCTTTGGAATATTGGAGACGTTGGCTGTCAGTAACCGCTCTCTCACTCGACAGACCGTAACCAAACTTTAATTCATAATTTGGATTATGCATACCATTGGCCTGCTCTACTTGGGTGTATCTATGGTTCCCAGTCGAGGCCTGTGCTCCAGAGAGGCCCTGCTCAAAACTCCTTTTAAAACACCACTGAGCATTTGCAATAACTCGCGACTTTGATATGATGTGGATTTTCATCATATTAGGAGGACACCAGTAACTTATAACCTATCAATCTCTCTGGCACAAAGTCAACCCATTCGACCTGAGTTTGATCTCCCATGATGGCGTTTTTGTATGCTCAGTTCCGGTTGTCAAATTGTATCCCCCGGCAACAGATATGGCTAAAGAAAACGAGGTGAACTTGAAGCCTAGGCTTAACCCTGACTTTGCCAGCACCAGGTTTTCCTCTCCAAAAGTTGAGGAAAAGCTGAGGAAAAGGTTTCACAACGGTGAGGCCTTTGTGAAAGCTTATTTTCAGCTCCAGTTTGCTGTGGTGAGTTGATGGAATGTTCATGTTTTGTTCCAGGTGGTGGAGGCCTGTGTTCCACAGAGTTCCTGTTCAAAACTCCTTTTATAAAAGCATCAAGCATTTGTGATAACTTCTGCCTGTAGTCTAATGTGGATTTGTGTCATATGAGGGCTCCAGTAACTTGTAACTTATCAAGTTCTCAGGCATAAGGTCAATCGATTTGGCATACGCCTAGACGTGCTGACGTTTTTGTATGCTCAGTTCCGGTTGTCAAATTGTATCCCCCGGCAACAGATATGGCTAAAGAAAACGAGGTGAACTTGAAGCCTAGGCTTAACCCTGATTTTGCCCGCACCAGATTTTCCTCTACGAAAGGTGAAGAAGCGGGCCTTTGCGAAAGCTTATTATCAGCTCCAGTTTGCTGTGGTGTGTGGATGGAATGTTCATGTTTTGTTCCAGGTGGTGGAGGCCTGTGTTCCCGAGAGTTCCTGTTCAAAACTCCTTTTATAAAAGCATCAAGCATTTGTAATAACTTCTGCCTGTAGTCTAATGTGGATTTGTGTCATATGAGGGCTCCAGTAACTTGTAACTTATCAAGCTCTCAGGAATAAGGTCAATCGATTTGGCATACGCCTAGACGTGCTGACGTTTTTGTATGCTCAGTTCCGGTTGTCAAATTGTATCCCCCGGCAACAGATATGGCTAAAGAAAACGAGGTGAACTTGAAGCCTAGGCTTAACCCTGACTTTGCCCGCACCAGGTTTTCCTCTCCAAAAGTTGAGGAAAAGCTGAGGAAAAGGTTTCACAACGGTGAGGCCTTTGTGAAAGCTTATTTTCAGCTTCAGTTTGCTGTGGTGTGTGGATGGAATGTTCATGTTTTGTTCCAGGTGGTGGAGGCCTGTGTTCCCGAGAGTTCCTGTTCAAAACTCCTTTTATAAAAGCATCAAGCATTTGTAATAACTTCTGCCTGTAGTCTAATGTGGATGTTTGTCATATGAGGGCTCCAGTAACTTGTAACTTATTAAGCTCTCACGCATAAGGTCAATCGATTTGGCATACGCCTAGACGTGCTGGCGTTTTCACATATTCAGTTCCGGTTGGAGGTTGGGTCCTCCAACTCTTTGCTGCATGGCTCACTTTTTCCTTTGAAAATTTGTAGGAGTTTGCCTTCGGTGACCGCCCTCTCAATCGACAGACAGAAAGCGCGAAACTGGCAGTCTCACCGACGGTCTCTGTGGCGCAATCGGTTTAGCGCGTTCGGCTGTTAACCGAAAGGATGGTGGTTAGAGCCCACCCAGGGACGAAGGAAGCTTTTCGTTGCCTGTCTTTCTCTCTGACATGAGGTCAGTCGATTTGGAAACCCATGGTGGCGTTTTGTTATGTTGAGTCCTCCAACTCTTTGCTCTACGGATCACTTTTGCCTTTGGAATATTGGAGACGTTGGCTGTCAGTAACCGCTCTCTCACTCGACAGACCGTAACCAAACTTTGATTCATGATTTGGATTATGCATACCATTGGCCTGCTCTGCTTGGGCGTATCTATGGTTCCCAGTCGAGGCCTGTGCTCCAGAGAGGCCCTGCTCAAAACTCCTTTTAAAACACCACTGAGCATTTGCAATAACTCGCGACTTTGATATGATGTGGATTTTCATCATATTAGGAGGACACCAGTAACTTATAACCTATCAATCTCTCTGGCACAAAGTCAACCCATTCGACCTGAGTTTGATCTCCCATGATGGCGTTTTTGTATGCTCAGTTCCGGTTGTCAAATTGTATCCCCCGGCAACAGATATGGCTAAAGAAAACGAGGTGAACTTGAAGCCTAGGCTTAACCCTGACTTTGCCAGCACCAGGTTTTCCTCTCCAAAAGTTGAGGAAAAGCTGAGGAAAAGGTTTCACAACGGTGAGGCCTTTGTGAAAGCTTATTTTCAGCTCCAGTTTGCTGTGGTGAGTTGATGGAATGTTCATGTTTTGTTCCAGGTGGTGGAGGCCTGTGTTCCACAGAGTTCCTGTTCAAAACTCCTTTTATAAAAGCATCAAGCATTTGTGATAACTTCTGCCTGTAGTCTAATGTGGATTTGTGTCATATGAGGGCTCCAGTAACTTGTAACTTATCAAGCTCTCAGGCATAAGGTCAATCGATTTGGCATACGCCTAGACGTGCTGACGTTTTTTTATGCTCAGTTCCGGTTGTCAAATTGTATCCTCGGCAACAGATATGGCTAAAGAAAACGAGGTGAACTTGAAGCCTAGGCTTAACCCTGATTTTGCCCGCACCAGATTTTCCTCTACGAAAGGTGAAGAAGCGGGCCTTTGCGAAAGCTTATTATCAGCTCCAGTTTGCTGTGGTGTGTGGATGGAATGTTCATGTTTTGTTCCAGGTGGTGGAGGCCTGTGTTCCCGAGAGTTCCTGTTCAAAACTCCTTTTATAAAAGCATCAAGCATTTGTAATAACTTCTGCCTGTAGTCTAATGTGGATGTTTGTCATATGAGGGCTCCAGTAACTTGTAACTTATTAAGCTCTCACGCATAAGGTCAATCGATTTGGCATACGCCTAGACGTGCTGGCGTTTTCACATATTTCTTTCCAGTTGGAGGTTGGGTCCTCCAACTCTTTGCTGCATGGCTCACTTTTTCCTTTGAAAATTTGTAGGAGTTTGCCTTCGGTGACCGCCCTTTCAATCGACAGACAGAAAGCGTGAAACTGGCAGTCTCACCGACGGTCTCTGTGGCGCAATTGGTTTAGCGCGTTCGGCTGTTAACCGAAAGGATGGTGGTTCGAGCCCACCCAGGGACGAAGGAAGCTTTTCGTTGCCTTTCTTTCTCTCTGACCTGAGGTCAGTCGATTTGGAAACCCATGGTGGTATTTTGTTATGTTGAGTCCTCCAACTCTTTGCTCTACGGATCACTTTTGCCTTTGGAATATTGGAGACGTTGGCTGCCAGTAACCGCTCTCTCACTCGACAGACCGTAACCAAACTTTAATTCATAATTTGGATTATGCATACCATTGGCCTGCTCTACTTGGGTGTATCTATGGTTCCCAGTCGAGGCCTGTGCTCCAGAGAGGCCCTGCTCAAAACTCCTTTTAAAACACCACTGAGCATTTGCAATAACTCGCGACTTTGATATGATGTGGATTTTCATCATATTAGGAGGACACCAGTAACTTATAACCTATCAATCTCTCTGGCACAAAGTCAACCCATTCGACCTGAGTTTGATCTCCCATGATGGCGTTTTTGTATGCTCAGTTCCGGTTGTCAAATTGTATCCCCCGGCAACAGATATGGCTAAAGAAAACGAGGTGAACTTGAAGCCTAGGCTTAACCCTGACTTTGCCAGCACCAGGTTTTCCTCTCCAAAAGTTGAGGAAAAGCTGAGGAAAAGGTTTCACAACGGTGAGGCCTTTGTGAAAGCTTATTTTCAGCTCCAGTTTGCTGTGGTGAGTTGATGGAATGTTCATGTTTTGTTCCAGGTGGTGGAGGCCTGTGTTCCACAGAGTTCCTGTTCAAAACTCCTTTTATAAAAGCATCAAGCATTTGTGATAACTTCTGCCTGTAGTCTAATGTGGATTTGTGTCATATGAGGGCTCCAGTAACTTGTAACTTATCAAGCTCTCAGGCATAAGGTCAATCGATTTGGCATACGCCTAGACGTGCTGACGTTTTTTTATGCTCAGTTCCGGTTGTCAAATTGTATCCTCGGCAACAGATATGGCTAAAGAAAACGAGGTGAACTTGAAGCCTAGGCTTAACCCTGATTTTGCCCGCACCAGATTTTCCTCTACGAAAGGTGAAGAAGCGGGCCTTTGCGAAAGCTTATTATCAGCTCCAGTTTGCTGTGGTGTGTGGATGGAATGTTCATGTTTTGTTCCAGGTGGTGGAGGCCTGTGTTCCCGAGAGTTCCTGTTCAAAACTCCTTTTATAAAAGCATCAAGCATTTGTAATAACTTCTGCCTGTAGTCTAATGTGGATGTTTGTCATATGAGGGCTCCAGTAACTTGTAACTTATTAAGCTCTCACGCATAAGGTCAATCGATTTGGCATACGCCTAGACGTGCTGGCGTTTTCACATATTTCTTTCTAGTTGGAGGTTGGGTCCTCCAACTCTTTGCTGCATGGCTCACTTTTTCCTTTGAAAATTTGTAGGAGTTTGCCTTCGGTGACCGCCCTCTCAATCGACAGACAGAAAGCGTGAAACTGGCAGTCTCACCGACGGTCTCTGTGGCGCAATCGGTTTAGCGCGTTCGGCTGTTAACCGAAAGGATGGTGGTTCGAGCCCACCCAGGGACGAAGGAAGCTTTTCGTTGCCTTTCTTTCTCTCTGACCTGAGGTCAGTCGATTTGGAAACCCATGGTGGCATTTTGTTATGTTGAGTCCTCCAACTCTTTGCTCTACGGATCACTTTTGCCTTTGGAATATTGGAGACGTTGGCTGTCAGTAACCGCTCTCTCACTCGACAGACCGTAACCAAACTTTAATTCATAATTTGGATTATGCATACCATTGGCCTGCTCTACTTGGGTGTATCTATGGTTCCCAGTCGAGGCCTGTGCTCCAGAGAGGCCCTGCTCAAAACTCCTTTTAAAACACCACTGAGCATTTGCAATAACTCGCGACTTTGATATGATGTGGATTTTCATCATATTAGGAGGACACCAGTAACTTATAACCTATCAATCTCTCTGGCACAAAGTCAACCCATTCGACCTGAGTTTGATCTCCCATGATGGCGTTTTTGTATGCTCAGTTCCGGTTGTCAAATTGTATCCCCCGGCAACAGATATGGCTAAAGAAAACGAGGTGAACTTGAAGCCTAGGCTTAACCCTGACTTTGCCAGCACCAGGTTTTCCTCTCCAAAAGTTGAGGAAAAGCTGAGGAAAAGGTTTCACAACGGTGAGGCCTTTGTGAAAGCTTATTTTCAGCTCCAGTTTGCTGTGGTGAGTTGATGGAATGTTCATGTTTTGTTCCAGGTGGTGGAGGCCTGTGTTCCACAGAGTTCCTGTTCAAAACTCCTTTTATAAAAGCATCAAGCATTTGTGATAACTTCTGCCTGTAGTCTAATGTGGATTTGTGTCATATGAGGGCTCCAGTAACTTGTAACTTATCAAGCTCTCAGGCATAAGGTCAATCGATTTGGCATACGCCTAGACGTGCTGACGTTTTTTTATGCTCAGTTCCGGTTGTCAAATTGTATCCTCGGCAACAGATATGGCTAAAGAAAACGAGGTGAACTTGAAGCCTAGGCTTAACCCTGATTTTGCCCGCACCAGATTTTCCTCTACGAAAGGTGAAGAAGCGGGCCTTTGCGAAAGCTTATTATCAGCTCCAGTTTGCTGTGGTGTGTGGATGGAATGTTCATGTTTTGTTCCAGGTGGTGGAGGCCTGTGTTCCCGAGAGTTCCTGTTCAAAACTCCTTTTATAAAAGCATCAAGCATTTGTAATAACTTCTGCCTGTAGTCTAATGTGGATGTTTGTCATATGAGGGCTCCAGTAACTTGTAACTTATTAAGCTCTCACGCATAAGGTCAATCGATTTGGCATACGCCTAGACGTGCTGGCGTTTTCACATATTTCTTTCTAGTTGGAGGTTGGGTCCTCCAACTCTTTGCTGCATGGCTCACTTTTTCCTTTGAAAATTTGTAGGAGTTTGCCTTCGGTGACCGCCCTCTCAATCGACAGACAGAAAGCGTGAAACTGGCAGTCTCACCGACGGTCTCTGTGGCGCAATCGGTTTAGCGCGTTCGGCTGTTAACCGAAAGGATGGTGGTTCGAGCCCACCCAGGGACGAAGGAAGCTTTTCGTTGCCTTTCTTTCTCTCTGACCTGAGGTCAGTCGATTTGGAAACCCATGGTGGCATTTTGTTATGTTGAGTCCTCCAACTCTTTGCTCTACGGATCACTTTTGCCTTTGGAATATTGGAGACGTTGGCTGTCAGTAACCGCTCTCTCACTCGACAGACCGTAACCAAACTTTAATTCATAATTTGGATTATGCATACCATTGGCCTGCTCTACTTGGGTGTATCTATGGTTCCCAGTCGAGGCCTGTGCTCCAGAGAGGCCCTGCTCAAAACTCCTTTTAAAACACCACTGAGCATTTGCAATAACTCGCGACTTTGATATGATGTGGATTTTCATCATATTAGGAGGACACCAGTAACTTATAACCTATCAATCTCTCTGGCACAAAGTCAACCCATTCGACCTGAGTTTGATCTCCCATGATGGCGTTTTTGTATGCTCAGTTCCGGTTGTCAAATTGTATCCCCCGGCAACAGATATGGCTAAAGAAAACGAGGTGAACTTGAAGCCTAGGCTTAACCCTGATTTTGCCAGCACCAGGTTTTCCTCTCCAAAAGTTGAGGAAAAGCTGAGGAAAAGGTTTCACAACGGTGAGGCCTTTGTGAAAGCTTATTTTCAGCTCCAGTTTGCTGTGGTGAGTTGATGGAATGTTCATGTTTTGTTCCAGGTGGTGGAGGCCTGTGTTCCACAGAGTTCCTGTTCAAAACTCCTTTTATAAAAGCATCAAGCATTTGTGATAACTTCTGCCTGTAGTCTAATGTGGATTTGTGTCATATGAGGGCTCCAGTAACTTGTAACTTATCAAGTTCTCAGGCATAAGGTCAATCGATTTGGCATACGCCTAGACGTGCTGACGTTTTTGTATGCTCAGTTCCGGTTGTCAAATTGTATCCCCCGGCAACAGATATGGCTAAAGAAAACGAGGTGAACTTGAAGCCTAGGCTTAACCCTGATTTTGCCCGCACCAGATTTTCCTCTACGAAAGGTGAAGAAGCGGGCCTTTGCGAAAGCTTATTATCAGCTCCAGTTTGCTGTGGTGTGTGGATGGAATGTTCATGTTTTGTTCCAGGTGGTGGAGGCCTGTGTTCCCGAGAGTTCCTGTTCAAAACTCCTTTTATAAAAGCATCAAGCATTTGTAATAACTTCTGCCTGTAGTCTAATGTGGATTTGTGTCATATGAGGGCTCCAGTAACTTGTAACTTATCAAGCTCTCAGGAATAAGGTCAATCGATTTGGCATACGCCTAGACGTGCTGACGTTTTTGTATGCTCAGTTCCGGTTGTCAAATTGTATCCCCCGGCAACAGATATGGCTAAAGAAAACGAGGTGAACTTGAAGCCTTGGCTTAACCCTGACTTTGCCCGCACCAGGTTTTCCTCTCCAAAAGTTGAGGAAAAGCTGAGGAAAAGGTTTCACAACGGTGAGGCCTTTGTGAAAGCTTATTTTCAGCTTCAGTTTGCTGTGGTGTGTGGATGGAATGTTCATGTTTTGTTCCAGGTGGTGGAGGCCTGTGTTCCCGAGAGTTCCTGTTCAAAACTCCTTTTATAAAAGCATCAAGCATTTGTAATAACTTCTGCCTGTAGTCTAATGTGGATGTTTGTCATATGAGGGCTCCAGTAACTTGTAACTTATTAAGCTCTCACGCATAAGGTCAATCGATTTGGCATACGCCTAGACGTGCTGGCGTTTTCACATATTCAGTTCCGGTTGGAGGTTGGGTCCTCCAACTCTTTGCTGCATGGCTCACTTTTTCCTTTGAAAATTTGTAGGAGTTTGCCTTCGGTGACCGCCCTCTCAATCGACAGACAGAAAGCGCGAAACTGGCAGTCTCACCGACGGTCTCTGTGGCGCAATCGGTTTAGCGCGTTCGGCTGTTAACCGAAAGGATGGTGGTTAGAGCCCACCCAGGGACGAAGGAAGCTTTTCGTTGCCTGTCTTTCTCTCTGACATGAGGTCAGTCGATTTGGAAACCCATGGTGGCGTTTTGTTATGTTGAGTCCTCCAACTCTTTGCTCTACGGATCACTTTTGCCTTTGGAATATTGGAGACGTTGGCTGTCAGTAACCGCTCTCTCACTCGACAGACCGTAACCAAACTTTGATTCATGATTTGGATTATGCATACCATTGGCCTGCTCTGCTTGGGCGTATCTATGGTTCCCAGTCGAGGCCTGTGCTCCAGAGAGGCCCTGCTCAAAACTCCTTTTAAAACACCACTGAGCATTTGCAATAACTCGCGACTTTGATATGATGTGGATTTTCATCATATTAGGAGGACACCAGTAACTTATAACCTATCAATCTCTCTGGCACAAAGTCAACCCATTCGACCTGAGTTTGATCTCCCATGATGGCGTTTTTGTATGCTCAGTTCCGGTTGTCAAATTGTATCCCCCGGCAACAGATATGGCTAAAGAAAACGAGGTGAACTTGAAGCCTAGGCTTAACCCTGACTTTGCCAGCACCAGGTTTTCCTCTCCAAAAGTTGAGGAAAAGCTGAGGAAAAGGTTTCACAACGGTGAGGCCTTTGTGAAAGCTTATTTTCAGCTCCAGTTTGCTGTGGTGAGTTGATGGAATGTTCATGTTTTGTTCCAGGTGGTGGAGGCCTGTGTTCCACAGAGTTCCTGTTCAAAACTCCTTTTATAAAAGCATCAAGCATTTGTGATAACTTCTGCCTGTAGTCTAATGTGGATTTGTGTCATATGAGGGCTCCAGTAACTTGTAACTTATCAAGCTCTCAGGCATAAGGTCAATCGATTTGGCATACGCCTAGACGTGCTGACGTTTTTTTATGCTCAGTTCCGGTTGTCAAATTGTATCCTCGGCAACAGATATGGCTAAAGAAAACGAGGTGAACTTGAAGCCTAGGCTTAACCCTGATTTTGCCCGCACCAGATTTTCCTCTACGAAAGGTGAAGAAGCGGGCCTTTGCGAAAGCTTATTATCAGCTCCAGTTTGCTGTGGTGTGTGGATGGAATGTTCATGTTTTGTTCCAGGTGGTGGAGGCCTGTGTTCCCGAGAGTTCCTGTTCAAAACTCCTTTTATAAAAGCATCAAGCATTTGTAATAACTTCTGCCTGTAGTCTAATGTGGATGTTTGTCATATGAGGGCTCCAGTAACTTGTAACTTATTAAGCTCTCATGCATAAGGTCAATCGATTTGGCATACGCCTAGACGTGCTGGCGTTTTCACATATTTCTTTCCAGTTGGAGGTTGGGTCCTCCAACTCTTTGCTGCATGGCTCACTTTTTCCTTTGAAAATTTGTAGGAGTTTGCCTTCGGTGACCGCCCTCTCAATCGACAGACAGAAAGCGTGAAACTGGCAGTCTCACCGACGGTCTCTGTGGCGCAATCGGTTTAGCGCGTTCGGCTGTTAACCGAAAGGATGGTGGTTCGAGCCCACCCAGGGACGAAGGAAGCTTTTCGTTGCCTTTCTTTCTCTCTGACCTGAGGTCAGTCGATTTGGAAACCCATGGTGGCATTTTGTTATGTTGAGTCCTCCAACTCTTTGCTCTACGGATCACTTTTGCCTTTGGAATATTGGAGACGTTGGCTGTCAGTAACCGCTCTCTCACTCGACAGACCGTAACCAAACTTTAATTCATAATTTGGATTATGCATACCATTGGCCTGCTCTACTTGGGTGTATCTATGGTTCCCAGTCGAGGCCTGTGCTCCAGAGAGGCCCTGCTCAAAACTCCTTTTAAAACACCACTGAGCATTTGCAATAACTCGCGACTTTGATATGATGTGGATTTTCATCATATTAGGAGGACACCAGTAACTTATAACCTATCAATCTCTCTGGCACAAAGTCAACCCATTCGACCTGAGTTTGATCTCCCATGATGGCGTTTTTGTATGCTCAGTTCCGGTTGTCAAATTGTATCCCCCGGCAACAGATATGGCTAAAGAAAACGAGGTGAACTTGAAGCCTAGGCTTAACCCTGACTTTGCCAGCACCAGGTTTTCCTCTCCAAAAGTTGAGGAAAAGCTGAGGAAAAGGTTTCACAACGGTGAGGCCTTTGTGAAAGCTTATTTTCAGCTCCAGTTTGCTGTGGTGAGTTGATGGAATGTTCATGTTTTGTTCCAGGTGGTGGAGGCCTGTGTTCCACAGAGTTCCTGTTCAAAACTCCTTTTATAAAAGCATCAAGCATTTGTGATAACTTCTGCCTGTAGTCTAATGTGGATTTGTGTCATATGAGGGCTCCAGTAACTTGTAACTTATCAAGTTCTCAGGCATAAGGTCAATCGATTTGGCATACGCCTAGACGTGCTGACGTTTTTGTATGCTCAGTTCCGGTTGTCAAATTGTATCCCCCGGCAACAGATATGGCTAAAGAAAACGAGGTGAACTTGAAGCCTAGGCTTAACCCTGATTTTGCCCGCAACAGATTTTCCTCTACGAAAGGTGAAGAAGCGGGCCTTTGCGAAAGCTTATTATCAGCTCCAGTTTGCTGTGGTGTGTGGATGGAATGTTCATGTTTTGTTCCAGGTGGTGGAGGCCTGTGTTCCCGAGAGTTCCTGTTCAAAACTCCTTTTATAAAAGCATCAAGCATTTGTAATAACTTCTGCCTGTAGTCTAATGTGGATTTGTGTCATATGAGGGCTCCAGTAACTTGTAACTTATCAAGCTCTCAGGAATAAGGTCAATCGATTTGGCATACGCCTAGACGTGCTGACGTTTTTGTATGCTCAGTTCCGGTTGTCAAATTGTATCCCCCGGCAACAGATATGGCTAAAGAAAACGAGGTGAACTTGAAGCCTAGGCTTAACCCTGACTTTGCCCGCACCAGGTTTTCCTCTCCAAAAGTTGAGGAAAAGCTGAGGAAAAGGTTTCACAACGGTGAGGCCTTTGTGAAAGCTTATTTTCAGCTTCAGTTTGCTGTGGTGTGTGGATGGAATGTTCATGTTTTGTTCCAGGTGGTGGAGGCCTGTGTTCCCGAGAGTTCCTGTTCAAAACTCCTTTTATAAAAGCATCAAGCATTTGTAATAACTTCTGCCTGTAGTCTAATGTGGATGTTTGTCATATGAGGGCTCCAGTAACTTGTAACTTATTAAGCTCTCACGCATAAGGTCAATCGATTTGGCATACGCCTAGACGTGCTGGCGTTTTCACATATTCAGTTCCGGTTGGAGGTTGGGTCCTCCAACTCTTTGCTGCATGGCTCACTTTTTCCTTTGAAAATTTGTAGGAGTTTGCCTTCGGTGACCGCCCTCTCAATCGACAGACAGAAAGCGCGAAACTGGCAGTCTCACCGACGGTCTCTGTGGCGCAATCGGTTTAGCGCGTTCGGCTGTTAACCGAAAGGATGGTGGTTAGAGCCCACCCAGGGACGAAGGAAGCTTTTCGTTGCCTGTCTTTCTCTCTGACATGAGGTCAGTCGATTTGGAAACCCATGGTGGCGTTTTGTTATGTTGAGTCCTCCAACTCTTTGCTCTACGGATCACTTTTGCCTTTGGAATATTGGAGACGTTGGCTGTCAGTAACCGCTCTCTCACTCGACAGACCGTAACCAAACTTTGATTCATGATTTGGATTATGCATACCATTGGCCTGCTCTGCTTGGGCGTATCTATGGTTCCCAGTCGAGGCCTGTGCTCCAGAGAGGCCCTGCTCAAAACTCCTTTTAAAACACCACTGAGCATTTGCAATAACTCGCGACTTTGATATGATGTGGATTTTCATCATATTAGGAGGACACCAGTAACTTATAACCTATCAATCTCTCTGGCACAAAGTCAACCCATTCGACCTGAGTTTGATCTCCCATGATGGCGTTTTTGTATGCTCAGTTCCGGTTGTCAAATTGTATCCCCCGGCAACAGATATGGCTAAAGAAAACGAGGTGAACTTGAAGCCTAGGCTTAACCCTGACTTTGCCAGCACCAGGTTTTCCTCTCCAAAAGTTGAGGAAAAGCTGAGGAAAAGGTTTCACAACGGTGAGGCCTTTGTGAAAGCTTATTTTCAGCTCCAGTTTGCTGTGGTGAGTTGATGGAATGTTCATGTTTTGTTCCAGGTGGTGGAGGCCTGTGTTCCACAGAGTTCCTGTTCAAAACTCCTTTTATAAAAGCATCAAGCATTTGTGATAACTTCTGCCTGTAGTCTAATGTGGATTTGTGTCATATGAGGGCTCCAGTAACTTGTAACTTATCAAGCTCTCAGGCATAAGGTCAATCGATTTGGCATACGCCTAGACGTGCTGACGTTTTTTTATGCTCAGTTCCGGTTGTCAAATTGTATCCTCGGCAACAGATATGGCTAAAGAAAACGAGGTGAACTTGAAGCCTAGGCTTAACCCTGATTTTGCCCGCACCAGATTTTCCTCTACGAAAGGTGAAGAAGCGGGCCTTTGCGAAAGCTTATTATCAGCTCCAGTTTGCTGTGGTGTGTGGATGGAATGTTCATGTTTTGTTCCAGGTGGTGGAGGCCTGTGTTCCCGAGAGTTCCTGTTCAAAACTCCTTTTATAAAAGCATCAAGCATTTGTAATAACTTCTGCCTGTAGTCTAATGTGGATGTTTGTCATATGAGGGCTCCAGTAACTTGTAACTTATTAAGCTCTCACGCATAAGGTCAATCGATTTGGCATACGCCTAGACGTGCTGGCGTTTTCACATATTTCTTTCCAGTTGGAGGTTGGGTCCTCCAACTCTTTGCTGCATGGCTCACTTTTTCCTTTGAAAATTTGTAGGAGTTTGCCTTCGGTGACCGCCCTTTCAATCGACAGACAGAAAGCGTGAAACTGGCAGTCTCACCGACGGTCTCTGTGGCGCAATCGGTTTAGCGCGTTCGGCTGTTAACCGAAAGGATGGTGGTTCGAGCCCACCCAGGGACGAAGGAAGCTTTTCGTTGCCTTTCTTTCTCTCTGACCTGAGGTCAGTCGATTTGGAAACCCATGGTGGCATTTTGTTATGTTGAGTCCTCCAACTCTTTGCTCTACGGATCACTTTTGCCTTTGGAATATTGGAGACGTTGGCTGTCAGTAACCGCTCTCTCACTCGACAGACCGTAACCAAACTTTAATTCATAATTTGGATTATGCATACCATTGGCCTGCTCTACTTGGGTGTATCTATGGTTCCCAGTCGAGGCCTGTGCTCCAGAGAGGCCCTGCTCAAAACTCCTTTTAAAACACCACTGAGCATTTGCAATAACTCGCGACTTTGATATGATGTGGATTTTCATCATATTAGGAGGACACCAGTAACTTATAACCTATCAATCTCTCTGGCACAAAGTCAACCCATTCGACCTGAGTTTGATCTCCCATGATGGCGTTTTTGTATGCTCAGTTCCGGTTGTCAAATTGTATCCCCCGGCAACGGATATGGCTAAAGAAAACGAGGTGAACTTGAAGCCTAGGCTTAACCCTGACTTTGCCAGCACCAGGTTTTCCTCTCCAAAAGTTGAGGAAAAGCTGAGGAAAAGGTTTCACAACGGTGAGGCCTTTGTGAAAGCTTATTTTCAGCTCCAGTTTGCTGTGGTGAGTTGATGGAATGTTCATGTTTTGTTCCAGGTGGTGGAGGCCTGTGTTGCACAGAGTTCCTGTTCAAAACTCCTTTTATAAAAGCATCAAGCATTTGTGATAACTTCTGCCTGTAGTCTAATGTGGATGTTTGTCATATGAGGGCTCCAGTAACTTGTAACTTATCAAGCTCTCAGGCATAAGGTCAATCGATTTGGCATACGCCTAGACGTGCTGACGTTTTTGTATGCTCAATTCCGGTTGTCAAATTGTATCCTCGGCAACAGATATGGCTAAAGAAAACGAGGTGAACTTGAAGCCTAGGCTTAACCCTGATTTTGCCCGCACCAGATTTTCCTCTACGAAAGGTGAAGAAGCGGGCCTTTGCGAAAGCTTATTATCAGCTCCAGTTTGCTGTGGTGTGTGGATGGAATGTTCATGTTTTGTTCCAGGTGGTGGAGGCCTGTGTTCCCGAGAGTTCCTGTTCAAAACTCCTTTTATAAAAGCATCAAGCATTTGTAATAACTTCTGCCTGTAGTCTAATGTGGATGTTTGTCATATGAGGGCTCCAGTAACTTGTAACTTATTAAGCTCTCACGCATAAGGTCAATCGATTTGGCATACGCCTAGACGTGCTGGCGTTTTCACATATTTCTTTCCAGTTGGAGGTTGGGTCCTCCAACTCTTTGCTGCATGGCTCACTTTTTCCTTTGAAAATTTGTAGGAGTTTGCCTTCGGTGACCGCCCTCTCAATCGACAGACAGAAAGCGTGAAACTGGCAGTCTCACCGACGGTCTCTGTGGCGCAATCGGTTTAGCGCGTTCGGCTGTTAACCGAAAGGATGGTGGTTCGAGCCCACCCAGGGACGAAGGAAGCTTTTCGTTGCCTTTCTTTCTCTCTGACCTGAGGTCAGTCGATTTGGAAACCCATGGTGGTATTTTGTTATGTTGAGTCCTCCAACTCTTTGCTCTACGGATCACTTTTGCCTTTGGAATATTGGAGACGTTGGCTGCCAGTAACCGCTCTCTCACTCGACAGACCGTAACCAAACTTTAATTCATAATTTGGATTATGCATACCATTGGCCTGCTCTACTTGGGTGTATCTATGGTTCCCAGTCGAGGCCTGTGCTCCAGAGAGGCCCTGCTCAAAACTCCTTTTAAAACACCACTGAGCATTTGCAATAACTCGCGACTTTGATATGATGTGGATTTTCATCATATTAGGAGGACACCAGTAACTTATAACCTATCAATCTCTCTGGCACAAAGTCAACCCATTCGACCTGAGTTTGATCTCCCATGATGGCGTTTTTGTATGCTCAGTTCCGGTTGTCAAATTGTATCCCCCGGCAACAGATATGGCTAAAGAAAACGAGGTGAACTTGAAGCCTAGGCTTAACCCTGACTTTGCCCGCACCAGGTTTTCCTCTCCAAAAGTTGAGGAAAAGCTGAGGAAAAGGTTTCACAACGGTGAGGCCTTTGTGAAAGCTTATTTTCAGCTCCAGTTTGCTGTGGTGAGTTGATGGAATGTTCATGTTTTGTTCCAGGTGGTGGAGGCCTGTGTTCCACAGAGTTCCTGTTCAAAACTCCTTTTATAAAAGCATCAAGCATTTGTGATAACTTCTGCCTGTAGTCTAATGTGGATGTTTGTCATATGAGGGCTCCAGTAACTTGTAACTTATTAAGCTCTCACGCATAAGGTCAATCAATTTGGCATACGCCTAGACGTGCTGGCGTTTTCACATATTCAGTTCCGGTTGGAGGTTGGGTCCTCCAACTCTTTGCTGCATGGCTCACTTTTTCCTTTGAAAATTTGTAGGAGTTTGCCTTCGGTGACCGCCCTCTCAATCGACAGACAGAAAGCGCGAAACTGGCAGTCTCACCGACGGTCTCTGTGGCGCAATCGGTTTAGCGCGTTCGGCTGTTAACCGAAAGGATGGTGGTCGAGCCCACCCAGGGACGAAGGAAGCTTTTCGTTGCCTGTCTTTCTCTCTGACATGAGGTCAGTCGATTTGGAAACCCATGGTGGCGTTTTGTTATGTTGAGTCCTCCAACTCTTTGCTCTACGGATCACTTTTGCCTTTGGAATATTGGAGACGTTGGCTGTCAGTAACCGCTCTCTCACTCGACAGACCGTAACCAAACTTTAATTCATGATTTGGATTATGCATACCATTGGCCTGCTCTGCTTGGGCGTATCTATGGTTCCCAGTCGAGGCCTGTGCTCCAGAGAGGCCCTGCTCAAAACTCCTTTTAAAACACCACTGAGCATTTGCAATAACTCGCGACTTTGATATGATGTGGATTTTCATCATATTAGGAGGACACCAGTAATTTATAACCTATCAATCTCTCTGGCACAAAGTCAACCCATTCGACCTGAGTTTGATCTCCCATGATGGCGTTTTTGTATGCTCAGTTCCGGTTGTCAAATTGTATCCCCCGGCAACAGATATGGCTAAAGAAAACGAGGTGAACTTGAAGCCTAGGCTTAACCCTGACTTTGCCCGCACCAGGTTTTCCTCTCCAAAAGTTGAGGAAAAGCTGAGGAAAAGGTTTCACAACGGTGAGGCCTTTGTGAAAGCTTATTTTCAGCTCCAGTTTGCTGTGGTGTGTGGATGTTCATGTTTTGTTGCAGGTGGTGGAGGCCTGTGTTCCCGAGAGTTCCTGTTCAAAACTCCTTTTATAAAAGCATCAAGCATTTGTAATAACTTCTGCCTGTAGTCTAATGTGGATTTGTGTTATATGAGGGCTCCAGTAACTTATAACTTATCAAGCTCTCAGGCATAAGGTCAATCGATTTGGCATACGCCTAGACGTGCTGACGTTTTTGTATGCTCAGTTCCGGTTGTCAAATTGTATCCTCGGCAACAGATATGGCTAAAGAAAACGAGGTGAACTTGAAGCCTAGGCTTAACCCTGATTTTGCCCGCACCAGATTTTCCTCTACGAAAGGTGAAGAAGCGGGCCTTTGCGAAAGCTTATTATCAGCTCCAGTTTGCTGTGGTGTGTGGATGGAATGTTCATGTTTTGTTCCAGGTGGTGGAGGCCTGTGTTCCCGAGAGTTCCTGTTCAAAACTCCTTTTATAAAAGCATCAAGCATTTGTAATAACTTCTGCCTGTAGTCTAATGTGGATGTTTGTCATATAAGGGCTCCAGTAACTTGTAACTTATTAAGCTCTCACGCATAAGGTCAATCGATTTGGCATACGCCTAGACGTGCTGGCGTTTTCACATATTCAGTTCCGGTTGGAGGTTGGGTCCTCCAACTCTTTGCTGCATGGCTCACTTTTTCCTATGAAAATTTGTAGGAGTTTGCCTTCGGTGACCGCGCTCTCAATCGACAGATAGAAAGCGCAAAACTGGCAGTCTCACCGACGGTCTCACCGACGGTCTCTGTGGCGCAATCGGTTTAGCGCGTTCGGCTGTTAACCGAAAGGATGGTGGTTCGAGCCCACCCAGGGACGAAGGAAGCTTTTCGTTGCCTGTCTTTCTCTCTGACATGAGGTCAGTCGATTTGAAAACCCATGGTGGCGTTTTGTTATGTTGAGTCCTCCAACTCTTTGCTCTACGGATCACTTTTACCTTTGGAATATTGGAGACGTTGGCTGTCAGTAACCGCTCTCTCACTCGACAGACCGTAACCAAACTTTAATTCATGATTTGGATTATGCATACCATTGGCCTGCTCTGCTTGGGCGTATCTATGGTTCCCAGTCGAGGCCTGTGCTCCAGAGAGGACCTGCTCAAAACTCCTTTTAAAACACCACTGAGCATTTGCAATAACTCGCGACTTTGATATGATGTGGATTTTCATCATATTAGGAGGACACCAGTAACTTATAACCTATCAATCTCTCTGGCACAAAGGTTGGGTTGGGTCCTCTAACTCTTTGCTGCATGGCTCACTTTTTCCTTTGAAAATTTGTAGGAATTTGCCTTCGGTGACCGCCCTCTCTTGGACGTATCTATGGTTCCCTGTGGAGTCTTGTCTTCCAGAGAGGCCCTGCTTAAAAGTCCTTTTAAAGCAGGTTAATGAAATTCTCATTCTGTTCGGCTAGCTCCACCTGGATCAGGATCGTCTGTTTTGCCACTCTCGCCTCATCCTAACGTGTCGCTCGCTGTCCATTGTGAGATTGGACGAGAGCCAATCGTGTCGCGAGATGAGAATGGACACAGCCACTCGCCGTGCTTACCTCCATTGTGAGATTGGATGACGACATTTAACAGAAAAATACTCCGTTATAACTGAGCAAAGTAAGTAAAATGTTTTTAATTTTCTTCTTCTCTTCACTATATTATATGACAATATATTTGTTACGTTTCATCTGTAAACAAAATCGTTTTGTCGAGTGTCTCCTTTTAGTAATCGCTAGTTCTATAACCTAAGTTTTTTTTTCAGCTTAATTTTGAATGAAATCCTCATTAAGTTCATGTTAAGACTTTATTTTGTGAGATGTTGGAATCCGTGTTCTGTTGCTTAGATTTGGTTTTACTATGGTAAAAATGTTTGTGTTCATAAACTGTGGTCACGTTATGACGAGTTGCATGTAATCTAACATTTTAAACACCATTTAGTCAGCTTGAAGTTCAGTTTGTATAAAAAAAGTGTTATAGTTGTAGATATTGTCATCCTTTATAAAAAACATGGTTTTAATATGGTAAAAGTGTAGTAACCATGTTTTTTTTATTGGTGGATTGAAATCCATTTGTATAAACAGTTTTTACTATGAATACCATGGTTAAACTATGGCTAGTGTAACAAATGTTTAACTATATGAACCATGGTTTTTAATTTTTATTTGTAGTAAAACCATTGTTAATTTACCATCATTTATTTAGCTTGCAGTTTTGTTTCAATGAATTTGTTTGGTAACACTTTAATGTAGGGAACATGTATTCATTATTTACTAGTTCACCCCATCCCCTCACACCTTCTACAAGCCATCTCTCCCACTCTTTTACCAGCACTTACACACATCATTAACTCGTCTCTCCACACAGGTACTTTCCCTACCACATTCAAGCAGGCTCGAGTAACCCCACTGCTCAAAAAACCCATGCTAGACACATCACTCGTGGACAACTACAGACCTGTCTCTCTCCTACCATTCATATCAAAAACACTTGAACGAGTTGTATTCAACCAGGTGTCATCCTTCCTCACACAGAACGACCATCTGGACGTCAACCAATCTGGTTTCAAGAGCGGCCATTCAACAGAGACTGCGCTACTGTCTGTCACGGAATCCCTGCGGATTGCTAAGGCTGCTTCCAAATCATCTGTTCTCATCCTACTGGATCTATCTGCTGCCTTCGACACCGTAAACCATCAAATTCTTCTGTCCACCCTCTCTTCACTGGGCATCTCAGGTACTGCGCTTCAGTGGTTTGAGTCCTATCTCACAGGTAGGTCTTTCAGAGTTGCCTGGGGAGGGGAGGTATCCAAACCTCATGAACTGATCACTGGGGTTCCTCAGGGTTCAGTTCTTGGTCCCCTCCTATTCTCCATTTATACTACATCACTGGGTCCCATCATACAGGCACATGGTTTCTCCTACCACTGCTATGCTGATGACACACAACTCTACCTGTCCTTCCAACCAGATGATTCCACAGTACGGATCTCAAGCTGTCTGGCAGACATCTCGACGTGGATGGAAGAACACCACCTGCAGCTCAACCTGGCAAAGACTGAGCTTTTAGTCTTCCCTGCCACTCCTACTCTTCAACATGACATCAACATACAGCTTGGTACAACCACCATTACCCCATCAAAGTCGGCCAGAAATCTTGGAGTTATCTTCGATGACCAACTGACCTTCAGAGACCACATCTCAAAGACGGCGCGGTCGTGCAGATTTGCACTTTGCAACATCAGGAAAATCCGTCCCTTCCTGACTGAGCACGCAACACAACTGCTCGTCCAGGCCCTGGTCATTTCAAGGCTTGATTACTGCAATGCTCTTCTGGCTGGTCTGCCGTCAAGTGCAATCAAACCTCTTCAAATGATCCAGAATGCTGCTGCACGTCTTGTCTGCAACGAGCCTAAGAGAGCCCACGTCACCCCCCTCTTCATCTCTTTGCACTGGCTACCCCTCGCTGCTCGCATCAAGTTCAAGGAGCTGATGCTGGCTTACAGATCCACCACAGGCTCTGCACCTTCCTACCTCCACACACTGCTACAACGCTACGTCCCCACCAGAAGCCTGTGATCACTAAAGGAACGAAGACTTGTGGTACCGTCACAGAGAGGCACAAAATCACTCTCCAGAACATTCTCCTTCACTGCTCCCTGCTGGTGGAATGATCTCCCTACTTTCATCAAGAACGCAGATTCCCTGGCAATATTCAGGAGACAGCTGAAAACTCATCTCTTCCGTGAACACTTAATCCCCTCATAAAAAAAAAAAAAAAACCCTATCCTTCCCTTTTTTTCCCTTCCTACTCTAGCTTATGGTACTGAGCAATGTATGAAACTTGTATTGTGAGCACTTCCTGTGTGATTTGCCAATTCATGAAGAATCGCTTGTTTGTTTTCCTCACTTGTAAGTCGCTTTGGATAAAAGCGTCTGCTAAATGACTAAATGTAAATGTAAATTTACTATGACTTTTCACATATTAAACACCTTATTTACTTCTTATTAATAGTTAGTAAGTTAGTTGTTAAGTTTAGGGTAGGATTATGAATGTAGAATATGGTCATGCAGAATAACACATTGGTATGAGCTGAATAATTACTAATAAACGGTCAACATTCGTGTATATTTTCATTGTATCTCATAACGCAGTATGTAGTATGCAGGTCACCTGACAATGGTGCAGACAATATCAGAAAATTACAATTCTTATCTTTTCAGATTGAGAAATGCCCCATGCAGAACCATGGACAGACCACCCTCTTTGGAGGGACCATGCAACTGTGGATTCCAAACCAGTAAGATGAACTATTTGAAAATGACATTTAATTTTGCATCACATATCTGTTAAAATGCTGTTTCACTACATCTTATGCCCTTCTGCTGTTGTTTTAGCAGCCTGCCACTGCCACTGCCGCTTCCACTCAGTCTTCTGCCGCAGCTCCGCAGTCTGAAGCTTCAGGCACGGCCCCTTCTCCAAGGACATTCCTGAGGCCCCCTCCTAGTTTGTCAAAGGTGAATGTTCTATCTGTACTATCTGTAATTAATGATTACTTATTTATTTGTTTGGTAGGATCTACAGCCCACCAACTTCAGAATGGCTCATGCAGACTGATCAGTCAGGCCATTCACATTTTTACACACATAAAAAACAAATAAAAAAAGCAAAACTCTTATTTATGCGTATAGTTTTTTCTTCTTTTTTGCACTTGCAAAGACTTAACAAGAGCCGTGGACACTGGAGAGTTTTATTTATGTGTATAGTTCTGTGTTTTTACTGTTCTTTTGCACTTGCAAAGAATGCACCAGAGCCGTGGACATTTTAAAGTTTTTCTTTATGTGTATTGTTCTGTTTTCTGTTCCTATGCACATGCAAAATAATGACTAAAAGAATTAAAATGTGAATGAATCAAGGAATTAATGAATGATTGGCTATGGTTGTTTGACAATAAAAGTTTGGTTATGATTAAATAACTCTCTCTCTTTGTGTTTTGCTTTATTATAGTATCATTCAAAACTTCCATTAGGCATTTGTGAAAAATATTGTAATGTCATGATGCTTTATGTTATATTTATGGGATTACAGTTTTTCTCAGTCGCTTTGGTGCATTTCTCACATCACTATTTACATTTGCACAACAGTTAATGCAGTTCTCAAAACAATTAGTACAAACTGCAAAACCTAGTTGATAACCTGCAAAAGCGTGTCACTAGCTCAAAATGGATAGCTCATTCCTCAAAAGCAAGTATTCATATCAATGAAAGTGTCAGTGTCATCAAAATGAAAAGTCCTGACACCATTGTTATGAACAAGATAGTCAAATGACTTTGTCATGTTTTCATTATGACAGTTTACTCTGTAAATGTTTTCCAATACAAAAAAGTCAGATCTTGGTGACACTACCTGAAAATGCTCAACACAGCACTATATACTATTTGCACAGCCATTTGAAAAATACAGTAAAGTTACACATTACTACATTAGGTAACAAGACACTGAATATGTTTCACATTTTTACTGCATATGCTCTTTGCAATTCTAATTTGTTCACAACATTATGCAAAAGAAAAAATACACCCTTATTTTCAACAAACATAAACTCCCTTTGGGTAGAGCTGTGCACAACTGTAAACAATATTGCAGTACATTTTGGAACTGAAGATACAACATACATAGTACTGTAATCATTCATGCACATCCAGACGTTCCTCTCTGTCTGGCCACATAATTTCATCTACATCACAGCGAATATCATCTCTTGCAATGTAGCAAGGAAAGTATCTCCTCGAGTGGCGAATCCACCCTCTGCAGGACTCTGCTGTGATTTTTTACGTTTACATTTACCATCATTTAGCAGACGCTTTTATCCAAAGCGACTTACAAGGGGAGCAATTAGGGATTAGGTGTCTTGCTCAAGGGCACTTTAGTCATGGTATCGAAGGTGGAGAGAGTGCTGTTTATTCACAATTGCCACTTTCAATTCCTGCCGGCACGGGAATTTGGTGAGACTTTTTACTTTAACTTCACTACATTTCAAAGTCAATTATCTTACTTTTTACTCAATACATTTTGCGAAATCAGTCGTTCCTTTTCATTTATTAGTGGATAAAAAAACTGAACCTGTTAAGAGTGTGGCAAACCACCAATCAGGGTTCAGCGCGCGCTGTTTTGAACTTGGTTTGGTTGCTGCTTACTTAGCGCGAGCAGTTCAGCGTCAGTGCAACGCCATAACATTGAGAGTGCCAGTGCCTTCATTATGGAAGAATCGAGAACTCCTGACTCCAACGTCCCACAACACCCGTGGCCTTATTTGCGCATTTTTTTTTTTAAATCGTTGAAAAGAAGAAAGAGTCTTTCATTTTCAACTGCCTTCTCTGCCTGCCTCGGAATTGTAGAATTTCTTCTCACAAGAATTCTCCTTCCAATCTTTGGAAACACCTTGAGGTATGCCATTTTTATTCTAGTGCTCATTTTTAAATTAGTAATCTAACAGAAGCTTGCAGAAAACGGTTTCTTTATTTAAGTAAGTTAGCTGTTTCACCGACGTTTGAAATTGAATTTGAAGCTCAGTGCTCCGATATTGATGTTAGCACTTTTTGTCGGAATATAAATTCTATTTTGACTAGTTTTGCATGCAGCGTATGAGGCTAAAACAATTGGCAGAGATCGCTTTTCAGCACGGCAGGGCTTATTTTTAAGCTAATCTTACTAAGTACTATTGCTGTGTGTGTTCAGTGTGTTTGACAGAAGTTCAAATGAGTGAAGAAACTGTGAAGAAGCTTGTCAGTGAAGTACGCCTCCAAATTCTGATCCATCTGAAAGCACTGCGAGTTTCAGTCGCTTATAATGTACATTTGAAAAAGCAATGCGCATCAAACATCTTTCCAGACATGAGAAGCATTTATTAAAATTTTGTTCAAAAAACAACAACATTTAATAACATGTTTTTACTCCAAACTCACTTCATAACGACATTTGAGCATCCTTCTGTGAGGTGATGTGATTTCTTACACAGAATAAGGCAGTCGTGTGTTTATTAGTGATGTTTAATCAATCAAAGCGTTTCAATCTGCTGTTGATTCTACAGCGATACGACGCGTGTTATCTTCTGCTGCAGGGCATATTTTGAGTTCCTGCGGAAGAGCGCCCTCTGGCTTTCAGATGGAGAAGCATTTACTACTGATCACAGAGCAGTATTGCTCTGACAAGCTGCGCATTAAATAATCACAGCCTTTGCCCTAATATGAAGATTATGAAAAGCTTCAGGAGTCAGCTGAACACGGCGCGTCTGCAGCAGACAGAGCAAACTCAAAAACACACACAACAAATATGGCCGAATCATTTAGCAAGAAAGTTCCTTACGACAGGAAAAGTGACAGATGGAAAGATATAACAAACACTGTCACCAATTACATTGCCAAATAAAACATTTTTGAATGATGCAAAATATCGTTATCGGAAAAATCGTATCATCATTTTTTGTCAATATCGCACAGCCCTATTGGCAAGTGTGTTGCTTCCCATACAAAAAACTAGTTCCTGTTACAGTAAATCTGATATGGCCAGTTGATATTTCTAAAGAGACATTCAGATACAATATAGTAAAAGAAAACTCATGTGAACCAGTTTAATAAAAGCTTTTATTAAACTTAAACTTGCAACTGTTACAAATAAACCTTAAAATAAACTCTCAAATCCTGTTATTTCATTTGGTTGTAAAGGAAATTGTTTGGCTTCAAGGGTTTGGACTCATTGTAATTTTAATAGATATCAGTGACTGAATAACTATATTAATAGATCAGTGTGCTAAGAGTAACAAAGTCTTTTCACATAAACTGAGATGATTAATTTGATTAGTGTATCAATACTTTAACTCAAGTACTTGGTTTGTGTACTTCATCCACCACTGATCCCTTGTGAAGGCTTTACCGATACGACAGCCAGTGGCACAGATCCCCAACAAACCGTCCCATACCGGCATGATGAATACGATCTTCAACTAGATGGAACTGGATTAAATATTTTGACTTTTGCGATCCCAAATCAGACTTATGACCTGTAACTCTGCCTGAATCAACTAAGCACTGTTCGCTGTTGGTCAGAGGAGAACTGGCCCCCCGACTGAGCCTGGTTTCTCTTCTCCTTTTTTATCACCTGTTGGTTATGCATATCGCAACCATGATTCTCTCCAGTAACAAATAGGAATCGAACAATCAAGAGACCTCATTTATTGAGCACAACATAACTATGCACACACTGTTAACAATTTTCCTGTATTTTTACAGTACAGTACTGGCAGCATGGTTGCCAGGAAGTTACAGTATTTTCATATACAGTAAATGTACTGTAATTTAATTTACAGTACACAAGAGTGCTGTAATTCTACAAAACAGTTAGTCTGCTTCTGCTGTAATTAATAATACAGTATTGTACTGTAATATCTATATTGATCAATTACTGCAAAATATTACTATAATATTCAAAATAATTACTAATAATGTTAATATTATAATTATATATGTAGTTATTACAATATATACATTTATAGGACATAATATTATAATGCTATGCCAGAATAGCTGCAAATCAAAAGACAATCCAATCAATGTTCTTGTCAAAAATATGTTTTATTCAATCAATTAAACTATTAAAACCGTTTTATTTACATGTTCAATGAATCAGCAATTTACAGGTATTAAGGACTGTTAAAGGGGTGGTTGACCCCAAAATTAAAATTCTGTCATCATTTACTCACCATCAAACAGTTCCAAACCTGTATGAATTTCTTCCTTCTGCTGAACACAAGATATTTTAAAGAATACTGGTCACCAGACGACAGTTGACTGTAGCCATTGACTTACATAGTAGGGAAAAAATAGCAACTGTCTGGTTACAAACATTCTTTAAAATATCTTATTTTGTGTTCAGCAGAAGAAAGAAACTTGTACAGGTTTGGAATAACTTGAAGGTGAGTAGATGACAGAATTTGTATTTTTGGGTCAACTATCCCTTTAACCTAAGGTGTGCACAAATCTGTAAATAAAACAAAAAACATATGATAAATGATAACTTGAGGATTGGGTTGGGTAAAAGAATGACAAGTGAGCAACAACAACTAAAAAAACAACAAGTGTCCCACTAACGGTAGGTGCAAGCTTCAGTTTGAAGTTTTCTATTCAAACTCCATCAAGGACCGAATAAAACTATTGGCATGTGGTTTGATGGCCGTCACCTTCCTCTGCACCACCGTCTTGGTCCTCTTTCTGACTCCCTGTCTGGCAGTACACTTCTTCTGTCTGGCATTTCCATTGTCAGGGTTGACCAGGAACCTGCTAGCAATATCATACCAGTCAATTAATATACTTTTCATTTTTGGGTGAACTAACCTTTTAAAACATTGTATTAAAATGGCTAATACTTACAGAACACTCATTCCCAGGCTGCAAAGATAACCGTCTCACACTGTAGAGCTGTAAGAAATCGAAATACATTTTATTCAGTTATGTGTTGCTTGTTGAGGTCGTATAAGCTACACATCACTGTATTTCATACACTCCAACAACATATCTATAATAAAAAATGATAAGCTTCTGCTTCTAAAAATTCTAACTTACTTTTTTTGGCATGCATCGGTCTTTAAGTAATAGATAATTATTAACTATGATAACGGTAATTTATACCTTTATTCATATTTTTAATTAATCAATATTTGTCATTACAATCACACTGGTTATTCCGTCTAAGTTAAATCAAACGTTGAAGTAAAATGCAAAACTGGTACCAATAGCCAATCTCTCTGAGCCCAAATCACCCGTTTACGTTGCAAAGGAAAGTATATTAGCCTTGTTTTCACGTATTTTTGTGTCTAAACGACTTGTTCAAACAGGTCCAGTTTTGAACGCGACCGCGGCAGCCATCATCTGGCAAAAACTGACTGCAAATGTTTTTAGGTGTTTGAGAACAGTCAATGTTCGTCTATTATAATTGACAGGCTCGGATCGAACATTATGGAAAGGAACCCCAGAGAGATAAACATTTTTGTTATCATATGATCCTTCAAACCTACAGTTGTGTTCAAAATTATTCAACCCCCCAATGCTGTAAATGGTTTTAGAGAATTTAGAGTACATTTGTAATTGAATTCAGAATGAAATCCTACAAGGACTTCTTAAAGAAGCATATGCAACTAAAATGACATCAATTGGTTTTGTAATACAGTAGTAAATGTTTCTTTTGTGAATTCTTCATTGACACAATTATTCAACCCCTTAAAGACTACCACTCTGAAGAACAGAGGTCCATTGAAGTGTTTTCAATCAGGTATTGAAAGTACCTGTGGATGTCAGGGAGCAGCAATAAAGCCTAATAAGCACCAATTAGGCAGCTTTAAAATGACTGTGATACTCAGCTCCTTCTAGACATTTACTGGTGTGGTTACAAACATGGTGAAGTCAAGAGAATGGTCCAGGAAGACAAGAGAAGAGGTGATTACTCTTCACAGGAAGGGCAATGGCTATAAGAAGATTGCAAAGATGTTAAACATACCAAGAGACACCATAGGAAGCATCATTCGCAAATTCAAGGCAAAGGGCACTGTTGAAACGCTACCTGGTCGTGGCAGAAAGAAGATGCTGACTTCGACTGCTGTGCGCTACCTGAAGCGTAGAGTGGAGAAAAGTCCCCGTGTGACTGCTGAGGAACTGAGAAAAGATTTGTCAGATGTAGGTACTGAAGTTTCTGCTCAGACAATACGGCGCACCCTGCGTAATGAAGGCCTCCATGCCAGAACTCCCAGGCGCACCCCCTTGCTGTCTCCAAAGAATAAGAAGAGTCGACTGCAGTATGCCAAAAGTCATGTGGACAAACCACAGAAGTTTTGGGATAGTGTTCTGTGGACTGATGAAACAAAATTAGAACTGTTTGGGCCCATGGATCAACGCTATGTTTGGAGGAGGAAGAACAAGGCCTATGAAGAAAAGAACACCTTGCCTACTGTGAAGCATGGCGGGGGGTCAATCATGCTTTGGGGCTGTTTTGCTTCTGCAGGTACTGGGAAGCTTCAGCGTGTGCAAGGTACCATGAATTCTCTTCAGTACCAGGAGATATTGGAGGACAATGTGATGCAGTCCGTCACAAACCTGAGGCTTGGGAGACGTTGGACCTTTCAACAGGACAATGATCCCAAGCATACCTCCAAGTCCACTAGAGCATGGTTGCAGATTAAAGGCTGGAACATTTTGAAATGGCCATCGCAGTCACCAGACTTAAATCCGATTGAGAACCTCTGGTGGGACTTAAAGAAAGCAGTTGCAGTGCGCAAGCCTAAGAATGTGACTGAACTGGAGGCTTTTGCCCATGATGAATGGGCGAAGATACCCGTAGCTCGCTGCAAGACACTTGTGTCAAGCTATGCTTCACGTTTAAAAGCTGTTATAACTGTAAAAGGATGTTGTACTAAGTATTAAGATTGAATGTCACTTGGGGGTTGAATAAAACTGATAATGATGTGAGCAGAGAAAAGACATTTGTGGTTATTTCATTATAAATGTTATGTCATATTTGTCTGACCTACACGTGCCTCTTTGATTTAATTGTAAGCAGGATGACTGAATGATCAAAATCAATGTCAAACCGGCCAAAACAATCAATTTCAGTGGGGGTTGAATAATTTTGAACACAACTGTAACATTACCAGACTCCATTAGCAAACGCAGTAAATTTACTTCGCAGACCATCGTAAAAAAATATATTCAAACTCGACAGAAACAAAATAAAACTCACACAAACCATCTTGAATGAATCTTTTCACCATTTTAACAATCACCAGGTATGGTTTGGTCGAAATAAACGAGTAATTCACCGAGTTTTAATTGAAATTGAAAATGTCGGAACAAGCGGGAAACAGTGAATAACACCTAAGTTTACTTCCACTGTCATTTCACACTAAAAGCTACGTACACTATAGTGTAAAATACTAAAACCTAATTATAAAATTTAAAATGAACTTGCCAAACTTCCAGATATCCACCGAGTGAAACGTCCAGCTATCCGTGAGTGAGCTGCTGCAGTTGTGCTCTGACGTCAGTAAGGGGGCTGTTTACAGCAATGCTGTATTATTACATGGCATATCACAGCCAAGTTACAGCTAGGTTACAGCAACACTAAAATGTACTGTAAAATGTTCCTGCTCAAACAAAATTACAGAGAATGCAATGCAAATTACAGTATTGTACTGTATTATAAAATGCAGTATTGTACTGTTGGTTTTTACACATTGAAAACAATCTTACATTAATAATATGTATTTTTGCTGTAATTTGCAGGTGTTTCATTGGAGCTGCACAGTGGCCTGACTGCAACTGAGTGGTGGAGGCCATCTTCACAAGACTCTGTGCTCTCTACCCAAACGCTGTGCGCTGTGACGGATTGAGGGTGTCCCGCTTCACAATGGTAGCACGTGCTTAAAAGCACATCTGAGAGTGCATCCTCACCAATGCTAAGGTGATGAGCGAGACCACCATCCAGCTCCCAGAAGTGAACGCTGCTATTAATTAGCCCATCACTTTCATTGCTGTTGTAATTAGATTGATTTATTATTTTGATGAATTGACAGTCCGACAGTAGGCTGTTTTGTCAGAGAGATAATGGTTACCATACAATGCCATGCCTGTTTTCAAATGCATTGTATAAGTACATTCACAAGGACCTTGTCCTAACGACCATTTGTCGGTGTCTATTGTGCAATCACAGGTATGGAAACTGAACCCCCTGGGGGAGACAAATGACAGCTCCCTCCAGTGAGTCTGATAAATTTAATGTAGCAAACAGTCCCTTCAACTCATTCCCATATTCTTAAAGGGGCGGTCTCACACTAAAAGCCAAAGGTCACTACATATTCCTGTCCTTGTACTCGGCACATGCATGGAAAGTGCCCCACAAGCCTGATCTATGCTTGTGGATTTTCATGTATGGTTTAGCGGTCAGGATTCCTGGTTTTCACCAGATGGCCCGGGTTAAACTCCTGGTATGGGAAGTTTGGCTTTTCTTTGCTTCCCTTATCGAACAGCCAGCACGTTTTTAGCCAGCAGTGGCGCTACAGAAATCTGATAGGTTGTGGTTCTTTTCTGAATCCTCCTACCTTCGAAAGCTCTGTTGTCCATAGAAGTTTTATTATTTATTTTAATTAGCCCATCGCTTTGATTGCTATTATTAGATTGATTAGCTCTAGCGGTCAGCATTCTTGGTTTTAAGCTTCAGATTTGGAATCTCACAAGCCTGACTGACACTCGTGGAAGTTTCCATATGGTGTAGCCGTCAGGATTTCTGGTTTTCACCCAGGCGGCCAGGGTTCGACTCCCGATATGGGAAGTTCGGCTTTTCTTTGCTTCCCTTATCGAACAACCAGCACGTCTGTCTGCGGCAGAAGCTGTTTTACCCAGCAGTGGAGCAGCAGAAACCTGATATGTTGTGGTTCTTTTCCAGACCTGCGTACCTTCGATAGCTCAGTTGGTAGAGCGGAGGACTGTAGGTGGGAAGTTGGCAATCCTTAGGTCGCTGGTTCGACTCCGGCTTGAAGGAAATCTTTTCCACATGCAAACATTTTCTTAGCCACGCTGCTCAATGAGGGCAGCAAGGCTGATTTGCGAGTACGTAGTGTCGCAATCGCAAAAGCGCATTCCCTGACCAAGAATCGAACCCCGGCCGCGGCGGTGAGAGCGCCGAATCCTAACCACTAGACCACCAGGGAAAGGATGCCCATATTGCACCCTCAAGCCTGCCCGGGGGTCCCTAACAACTACACAACCTGCCGTAAAAAAAAATCAGCTTGCAAAATATAACAAGGAGAGCCCAACTGTTGTCTCAGTGTTTATAGCACGTGAAACAGTAGATGTTATGACAGGCCTCTGTCTGTTCGAGCGCACGAGGTCATGTAACCGTTTGGGCCAGTGGCGCAATGGATAACGCGTCTGACTACGGATCAGAAGATTGTAGGTTCAACTCCTGGCTGGCTCGTCTTCCTCTTTTGCTTCGTGGTCAGCCCATAGCAGTTTCATTATTTAAATTAATTAGCCCATTGCTTTCATTGCTATTATTTGGTTGATTAGATGTGGCGGTCAGGATTCTTCTTTTTCAACCAGTTGTCCCAGGTTCGACTCCCTGTATGGGAAGTTCGGCTTGTCTTTGCTTCCCTTATCGAACAGCCAGCACGTCTGTGGAGGGATGTCCGAATCAACAAACATCAACGCGGCTATAAATCAGATTATCGTTACGTTGTCAGAGTGGATATTGCCTTCAATGGAGCAGCTCAGGTAGGCTAAAATCCCTGTCTAATTTGCTAGCGGCTGGCTAATTAATGTTAACTGATTATAAAGCTGTCATTTGCCTGGCTAGGAGTTAACATTTTTGTATTAATATTTAATATTTTATGTCTTCCTTATCCGTCTTTGGACATTTGCGTTTTCATGCGAGTTCAACCATCATTTGTCCACGGGATTGTGTCATGATAGGATAGCTGGTTGGCTTGTTGGTTCTGTGTGAGTGTTACGATCGGGGCAAACAGTATTACAATCCACTTCAGGATAAGGCTACCAAGGCAGAGCTCAGTATCTGTGGTGTCAAATCTGGGAAAACAAAGCTAGAACGCAGTAACATCACTTACTGTGGTTTGCCTTGGTATTAGCTCTGATTTTGTAGTTACTGCGATTTTGACACTCTCGTTTCTCTGAAACGGGACAAAATTGAACCGGGAGCCTTTGTCACAAGACAGAACAGATGTCACAAAGCCAACATCAAGCCTTAACTCCATTTTGACCAAACGTGTACTTACTGCGCTTTACATTTACGTTTACATTACATTTAGTCATTTAGCAGACGCTTTTATCCAAAGCGACTTACAAGTGAGGAAAACAAACAAGCGATTCTTCATGAATTGGCAAATAACACAGGAAGTGCTCACAATACAAGTTTCATACATTGCTCAGTACCATAAGCTAGAGTAGGAAGGGAAATGGGAAGGAAAGGGTTTTTTTTTTTTAATGAGGGGATTAAGTGTTTACGGAAGAGATGAGTTTTCAGCTGTCTCTTGAATATTGCCAAGGATTCTGCGTTCCTGATGAAAGTAAGGAGATCATTCCACCAGCAGGGAGCAGTGAAGGAGAATGTTCTGGAGAGTGATTTTGTGACTCTCTGTGACGGTACCACAAGCCTTCGTTCCTTTAGTGATCGCAGGCTTCTGGTGGGGACGTAGCGTTGTAGCAGTGTGTGGAGGTAGGAAGGTGCAGAGCCTGTGGTGGATCTGTAAGCCAGCATCAGCGCCTTGAACTTGATGCGAGCAGCAAGGGGTAGCCAGTGCAGAGGGATGAAGAGGGGCGTGACGTGGGCTCTCTTAGGCTCGTTGCAGACAAGACGTGCAGCAGCGTTCTGGATCATTTGAAGAGGTTTGATTGCACTTGACGGCAGACCAGCCAGAAGAGCATTGCAGTAATCAAGCCTTGAAATGACCAGGGCCTGGACAAGCAGTTGTGTTGCGTGCTCAGTCAGGAAGGGACGGATTTTCCTGATGTTGCGAAGTGCAAATCTGCATGACCGCGCCGTCTTTGAGATGTGGTCTCTGAAGGTCAGTTGGTCATCGAAGATAACTCCAAGATTTGCTTTGCCTTTGGACGGCAGTACGGATCAGAAGATTCTAGGTTCTACTCCTGGCTGGCTCCATCTACCTCTTTTGCGTCGTGGTCAGCCCATAGAAGTTTTATTATTTATTTTAACTAGCCCATCGCTTTGATTGCTATTATTAGATTGATTAGCTCTAGCGGTCAGCATTCTTGGTTTTCAGCTTCAGCCTGACCGACACTCGTGGAAGTTTCCATATGGTGTAGCCGTCAGGATTCCTGGTTTTCACCCAGGCGGCCCGGGTTCGACTCCCGATATGGGAAGTTCGGCTTTTCTTTGCTTCCCTTATCGAACAACCAGCACGTCTGTCTACGGCAGAAGCTGTTTTACCCAGCAGTGGAGCAGCAGAAACCTGATATGTTGTGGTTCTTTTCCAGACCTGCGTACCTTCGATAGCTCAGTTGGTAGAGCGGAGGACTGTAGGGGGAAAGTTGGCAATCCTTAGGTCGCTGGTTCGACTCCGGCTCAAAGGAAATCTTTTCCACATGCAAACATTTTCTTGGCCACGCTGCTCAATGAGGCCAGCAAGGCTGTACGTAGTGTCGCAATCGCGACCGAAGGGCAAAAGCACGTTCCCTGACCGGGAATCGAACCCCGGCCGCGGCGGTGAGAGCGCCGAATCCTAACCACTAGACCACCAGGGAAAGGATGCTCATATTGCACCCTCAAGCCTGCCCGGGGGTCCCTAACAACTACACAACCTGCCGTAAAAACAAATCAGCTTGCTAAATATAACAAGGAGAGCACCAACTGTTGTCTCAGTGTTTATAGCACGTGAAACAGTAGATGGTATGACAGGCCTCTGTCTGTTCGAGCGCACGAGGGCACTCAACCGTTTGGGCCAGTGGCGCTCTCTGCCACCTGTAGATCGTGGTTATTCTTGGTTACGACAGCCAATCACGTTGCCGGCTGCAACCAGAAATCAGGTTACGACAGCCAATCACGTTCCCGGCTGCAACCAGAAATCAGGTTACGACAGCCAATCACGTTCCCGGCTGCAACCAGAAATCATATGCGATCGCCAATCAGCGCTCGTATTGCAACCATGATTCCCCCCAGTCACAACCAGCAATTGACCAATCAGCGTCAAGAGCCCCTGGAGACATGCAGAGGCCATGCAGATGATGTGTGGAGAAGAGGATGACACTCATCAATTAACTTCTAAACAACATTTGCAAAGTAAGTCGGTCTTTTGTTAATAAAAATAAGGTGGTAATTATATATAGTTGTTTTAAATGAATAGCCTGTTACTCAGATTTGCTAATAATTTAGGTAGTTAATACAAAATATCATTAAAACAGCAAATTTTGTTATGTTTTTATAGATTAGCCAACTGATAGCCGTCATCGATTATCTTCTGACTAACATTTGCAAAGTCAGTCTTTTGTCAATAAAAATAAAGTGGTAATTATATATAGTTGTTTTAATTGAATATCCTGTAGCTCAGATTTGCTAATAATTTAGGTAGTTAATACAAAATATCATTAAAACAGCAAATTTTGTTATGTTTTTATAGATTAGCCAATTTATAGCGGTCATCGATTATCTTCTGACCAACATTTGCAAAGTCAGTCTTTTGTTAATAACTTATTTTGTTCAAATTAATAACATGTAGCCTAATCATTTAGAAAATTAATACTAATTATTACTTGAAAGTAAATCAAGCAGAATATAAAGTATCTAACGTTATAGTTTACTACAGCTTTACCAGCTGCAACACTAAAGTGATTAATACACATTAATGCATCACTAATTATAATCCAATAATACAGTGTACATTATGCTTCTACTTTTAGTACTTTAAGTATATTTTGATCACATAGAATAGATTAAACTTTCCCTTATCCACTGCCCATTACTTACTTGAAAACTCCTCTGTCTCAGGTGGGACAAAAGTTGTATTGAATGGTATAATAATTATTAAAATAATTACCTCTTACTCTGGGATGATTCTGATATGTTAGCCAATATTTTAATATTTTATTAAGCCTGTTGGAAAAAATATACACAGACAAAGAATTATATAAAATGAACATTTCAAGTTGATCATAAGTAAATATAGTAGTGTAATATACACAGCTGCATTAACTAATGTGTTACTAAATGTGTTTGTCTGTTTCTCTATTGTCTTTATATCTTCATTTTTTTAATATAGATGGAACCTCGCTTCAGAAGACGGGCTGATGGCACCCTGAATCTGACAGATACAGTGGAAGCCGCAAAGGTGAAGGAGGCAAACAAAGGAAAGCCATACACAAGACCCCTGTCCCCGGAGATAGTGCTGGACAAGGCCAAGAAAAGCTTAAGTCAGCACAACGGAGATCTTGCTAACAGAAAGCACCTGCTGGGTTTCTTTGAAATCCAGTTTGGTGTATTTCGCGGGCAAACATTCAGGTGGGTGGCTGAAAATGCCCTTGGGTATGCTGCTTACCTGGTGGCAGCTATGAAGAGGGACCCCACAGGAGGCAGCAAAGACTCCCAAGAACATGCACACAACAAGGGGAGTTTCAGGGAGTATATTGAGCTATTTCCTTCTGGCAGAATTGCCATTGCCATGAAGGAAGAGCAATATGCTGGGAAAGCTCCCCAGCACGCTGCCCCCCCCCAGCTCACTCCTCCAACCCAGCACGCTGCCCCCCCCCAGCTCACTCCTCCAACCCAGCACGCTGCCCCCACCCAGCTCACTCCTCCAACCCAGCACGCTGCCCCCACCCAGCTCACTCCTCCAACCCAGCACGCTGCCCCCACCCATACTTCCACCGCCTCTCTCCGCTCCCTCTTGGTTAGGAAGTTGCCTAACCAAAAAAATCTGACCAAGACCGTAGAAAGGCTGGTTTCCCCCCTCAAAGCCACACCTTGTAATCAAACATTTATTTGTATAGCACTTTATTGTTTTGTTTAGTATTTATTGCTGTTCAGTAGTCATGTTTATCTGTTTGTCCTGTGTTTTGTTTTGTAGCCTCACCCACCCCTCTGTGTCCACTGAGATAGATGACAGCACACTGCTGGCAGAGGCAACTAAGTTTGAGGAGGCATATGTAGAATGTACGTTTATACTTATTTAAAACATACAACAATCTATCTAACCTTCCTTTACGGGGATATTAAAGTAAAGTGAAGCAAAGTGAATTTGTATTTGTTTATTTATGTGTTTATTTCTCTTTTTGTTTTGTTTTTTCTAGCACGACGTGTCTGTCTTCCAGCTGGATGGATACACACCCTGCGTGAAGTGGACCAGAGGTGGATATCCAAGGCCCTTTTCAGGTGGACAGCACAAGGACATCCTGAGCTGGTCTTTAGTAGGGTGGACAAACTTTGGTGGTATCCTCCACAGGTGCCACTGAAGACCAGTAATTCTCCCTCCTTGGAGAATTACTTTGGCCATCCCCTGCTGCTCTGGATGCCACGAAAACTGTGGCAAGTGAAGCTGGTCTGTCCACATCCAGACTGTCAGAAAGACCTTCTGACCTCAGCTGGCTTGCATCAAAAGATCAGGCAGGTGGTTGCCTTGGGTAAGATGTACTTTGTGGCATCTGAGTACCTGGCCTGCCGAAAATGTAAGAGGAAGGTCATCAGCTGGAGCCATGGTATCGTCTCACAGCTCGACATTGGCCACAGGGTCCAGTTCCCTTGCATTCTGACATCAAAACTTGCATGTGACGTTGAGGTAGTAAGTTTGATGCGTCAACGAGGGCTGGGAAACAGCAGCAGCCAGATCCAGCGCAAGCTGCAGGAGCGTCATGCTGAGGTCTGGTTGCAAAAGACAGTCCAGTATCTGACAGATTGCAAGGGGATTGCCAGTGCTGTCACGTCAAGCCTGATCCTGCCTGTGACATTTGAACCTGTTCCTTCTATGCCTTCTGTCCCTAAGCACCGGTGGCTGATGCAGGTATATGCCCAGGATGTCCTGCAAAGGCTGGATGAGATCAAGGCCTCTATCACATCGCAATATGGCCGGATCTTAAAAATGGATTCTACTAAAAAGGTGGCCAGAAAACTAGCAGGGCGCAGCTATGGCACAGCTACCTGGGCAACCAATGTTGGTAATGAGTATGGACAGGTGATCATGTCCGTACTCACAGCCAGTGAAGGTTTTGGTCTCGGGCCAATGATTGAAGGCCTCATCAAGCGATACAGAGTGGCTGGGGTGGCTCCTCCCGAGGTACTGTATGTCGACCGAGACTGCTGTGGCAACACTCTTCTGAGGAGGATGTTTGAAGAGTGGGAGCAAATGACCATCCGGTTAGATATATGGCACTTCATGCGGAGGTTTGCTGTGGGTTGCACCACCGACTCTCACCAGTTGTATGCCACGTTTATGAGTCGCCTCAGCAACTGTATTTTCATGTGGGACCAGGTCGACCTGACGGCTCTGAAGAAGGCGAAGCATGCAGAGCTAGAAGCTGACCGGAAACCATCATCCGAGGCTGATGTGCTGCGCTGTATCAGCCGTAGCGAGCTAGCCCTGCATTGCAGGAGAACCACTCGCGGGACCAAGGAAACCCTGGCGATGATTGAGAGCCATATTGAGGCCTTTGATGGAGATTCTGGTCGTGACACTCTGGGAGTTCCACTAATAAACTCAGCCCGGATGAGAGAGATCTTGAAGTCCCAGCGGAAACATGTGGCCTGCATCCAGGATCCTCTAGGTTTGCAGCTCTACATGCAGACAGGCACTGTGGTGAAGGGAGGGCACCGTCTGCCAACCTACCGCTGTGCCAGAGGTTCCACTTCGCTTGAGTCATTTCACCTGCACCTTAATAGATTCATCCCAGGTAAATAAGTGATTTTACTAAATTATTAAATTAAGATTTGACTTAATTATATATTGAAATAATTATGAGAATTGCAAGAACAACTATTTGTGTATTTATGAAATTTTTGTGTTTTTTGTTGTTGTTGTTGTTATTGTTCTTTTTTGAATTTACAGGTACGCTGGCTAGTGACACATTTTTCCAGGCGTATCTTTTGGATGGGCTTGCAAGGTGGAATGAGGACCGCGCTGTGGCAGCAACAACAGATGAGCAGCAGCCACATTCCTACAATCATCTTCTGCGACATGCTGTCAATACTCTTGCAGAGGAGGTTATGGGCAAGAAAATCATCCCTTATGTGGGGCCAAGAAAGTACACTGGTAGATAACTATTAGTTGTTTTTGGTGACAGTTTCATTCAAGTGTTCACATACCATTTAACCACTGATTTATAATATTATATCCTTATATTATCTAATTGTCAATGTTTTAATATTTTAAAGGGGAACTTATTGGAGTGGAATACCTTTACCAGCAAACTGGTAAAGTTCTGCAGGACTACAACTTGGCCATTGAAGAATCAGAGACCACTGAGGTTGTTATGGAGGAGGATGAAGGTTATGCTGAACTTGAGGAGTTTCAGGACATCACTGTGCCCACCTTTGACACAGAACGGACACCTGCTGCCTCTTCACAAGCATCGGTGTCTGCAGTGTCATCTCCGACCCCTCCAGCAACCAGCACCATGTCATCACTGTCTTTGGTCCCTCCATCCCCAGTGACATCTCCAGTCACCAGCTCCACATCATCTCTGTCTGTGGTCCCTCCATCCCCAGTGACATCTCCAGTCACCAGCTCCACATCATCACAGTTTGTGGTCCCTCCATCCAAGCCAGCACTCTCTCCTGGAGCACATAGCTGTGAGTTTTACCAAAATATTCATAGAGGTTTCGGTATTTGTTGTCACACTAACTCTAAATGAATATTTGTCATATTGAAAGAAATGAATACAAATTTAAACTAAATATTTACCTTTTTCTTGTAGTCCCAGTGGACCAATTATCTGCAGAAACTGATCTTCCAACATCTGAAGAGAACACGCCAAGTGATGTAAGGGCTTTCTTTTTGGCCAGTTTCTTTTTTAATGTACATTTACATGTGTGTTAACGAAATCCAAGTTATGTTGGCTGTGCTTTCATGTGAATATTTGTTTTCATTGCTGCTATCAAAAGTTCCTAAATTATCTTTCATTTTAGGATTCTGTTGGACCTGATAATATTGAGGGGTTTGGAGCCGTGCAGGACTTGGCAGAGTTTTTGGTTAGCCTCAGAGACCACCGTTTGGCCTTGAATGGAGAAGAGTGTGTCAAGATCATCACCTTATGGCAGGCATTAGGGGAGTATGACAAGAAAAAAACCGTTTACCCACCACGTCACCAAACCAGCCTAAAACAGGGACGATTCAGGGCCACTAAGAAGATTGTGGCACCAGGTGTGGAGAGCACCAAAAGGTATGTTAAATTGGTAACACTTTATCTTACAGTGCTGTTCCCCATAATGCCACAACACCGTAACCCAGTAGAGACCTAATTTATTGATAGATTTCAACATCGACCTAAAAAACGAACAACACAACATAACTATACACAGATATTAGAATAGAAAATAATAGAAAAGAAACAATAAAAAACAGAGCAAGGATCACACATTGAAAACAATCTTACATTAATAATATGTTTTCTGCTGTAATTTGCAGGTGTTTCATTGGAGCTCATAGTCCTGCACAGTGGCCTGACTGCAACCGAGTGGTGGAGGCCATCTTCACAAGACTCTGTGCTCTCTACCCAAATGTGGTGCGCTGTGACGGAGTGAGGGTGTCCCGCTTCACAATGGTAGCACGTGCTTACAAGCACATCCGAGAGTGCGTCCTCACCAATGCTAAGGTGATGAGCGAGACCACCATCCAGCTCCCAGAAGTGAATGCTGCAACAGTCACACAATGGTGAGTAAATGCTATTGTTATTGCTAACTATGTGGTCTTCAACAGACTGCAAGAATCCATAATCCATAATACAGTGTTCATCTCAATGAAGTAGCTTTTTACAAAGGTAATAATACATGAGATGAGGGTGTGATCAACTGATATTTGATCTCCGCTGTGTCATGCTGCTGCATCATAGTCATGATCAAATAGTACAGGGGTGGCCAACGTCGGTCCTGGAGAGCCACAATCCTGCAAATTTTTGCTCCAACCCTAATCAAACACACCTGAACAAGCTAATCAAGGTCTTAAGGGTTACTAGAAAGCTACAGGAAGGTGAGTTTTTATCAGGGTTGGAGCTAAACTCTGCAGGATTGTGGCTCTCCAGGACCGACGTTGGCCGCCCCTGAAATAGTAGTTGATCACACCATCTTTTGTATTATTGCTTAAATGTTTATTAAAATTGGTTGTTTTATGTTTTCCCAGGTTCAGCAGGCGTTGCAAGTCACAGGAACAGGAGATTTTGATGCAGGGTATACAAGCCCCAGATGCACCCATGGCAGGACCTGAGAAGCTTCCTGCGGCTTTGCAGAAAGGACCAACACTTTATTCAGGAAATCTTGCGGAGCCTCACCTTTTTGTCCTGCCACCAAATACTGCTGGGGAGGCAAAACTGATGGGAAGGTCGCAACCTCAGGCCATCGCCCAGGCTCCACCATCACATCAAGGACTTCCTGTCATTGCACCAGCACTACCCATCTCTCTCCCTTTCATTTTACCATCTGTGCAGCTTCCTACAGTGGTAGATGTATGCGCGCCGTCCTCTACAGTACCTGGTACCTCACAGGTGTTGTTCTTAAACCTCCCATTACCTTCAACTGTGCCACCATCAGTTCAGACACAGACATCAAGTCAAGCTGTTCCTTACTCCACTCAGCAATACAGAAAGAGAAAACAGGAGAGGGAGAAGACTGGAACTGTCACAAGAAAATATGTGAGGAAGACAGACGTCATTCTTTGCAAAAAGTGTAACAAAGAAAGAAAGCCACCATCACATCTTCAGTACTTTGGAAACTGGTACTGCCAAGAATCTGAGACTCAGTCATATGCTGAATGGAGGGCTGTGCTGGAGGAACGAGGTTACAGGAAAAAAAAGCCAGGAAATGACCCTCCAGCTCCTTAAAATTGCTCTTTCAGCACATGTTATTTTTATTTATTTATCTGGTTAATGTTTGCGTTCTAGAGCAATTTACAAGTCAATGTGTGTGATGCATCTTTGTTCTTTTTTAAATAAGTTTTTTCTTCACTGCATGCCTCTATTGGGAAAATATTTCAGGTATAAATGTGTATATATATAAGAGAGGGAAAGTTTATCTTGTTATTTATGTGTGAGTTTTTTATTAATATTTTTAGGTTGACATGTCAAAATTGCACTACTGTGGTAAATTGTTTACTATTTATTATTTTTAATTGATGTCAAAATTGCACTGCTATTCTAATGTTCAAAATTTTTTATTGACTTTAAAAATCTATGCAAATAAAAAGGTTGTTAATCACATTATTGTTATTGTGTCTATTTGTACCAGTAAACACATATTTTATTTTAAAAGTCTTCCAGTATTACATAACTGTAAAACACAATAAAAACACGGACAGTCAGAATAAGGCAGAAAATATGATTTATTGTTTCTATACTGTAAAAAAAAATAAGTGTCAATTAGCACTGCTTTATTCATATATGTTTTGTTATGAAAATGCACCAAGAAAATGGCTTGAAAACACACAAACCATGTTGCAAGTGTCTTCACGTTCTATCAGTCAAAACACCGGCTTTTTTATTCAGTGACAGCTGGATGCCTTTGTCCATATAAGGAATTTCCTGGCGCGTCACAACTAAATAGCTCTGCGAGTCCTTTTTGGTCCTTCTGCGAGAGAGCGCCCTCGGGCGTCTGGTCTGAACGAAACACATACAACACGAGAGTTTTACGTTGGAGAGAGCCCAAATTAAAGTGCGGGAGACGAATTTATGTTTGATTTAAATGTGGGGGACAATGGCGATGACACAGGCGTGCATGGACAGGATTAAACGAACTCATGCCACGAATTCCATTCCTGCTGGGACCGGGGATCGAACTCGCGTCACTCCGCCTCTTATGGTTACTCTACCACGACCAATGCGCGCCGGCCTCGTTTGACTACGGATCAGAAGATTCTATTTTCGACTCCTGGCTGGCTCGTCTTCCTCTTTTGCTTCGTGGTCAGCCCATAGCAGTTTCATTATTTAAATTAATTAGCCCATCGCTTTCATTGCTATTATTTGGTTGATTAGATGTGGCGGTCAGGATTCTTCTTTTTCAACCAGTTGTCCCAGGTTCGACTCCCTGTATGGGAAGTTCGGCTTGTCTTTGCTTCCCTTATCGAACAGCCAGCACGTCTGTGGAGGGATGTCCGAATCAACAAACATCAACGCGGTTATAAATCAGATTATCGTTACGTTGTCAGAGTGGATATTGCCTTCAATGGAGCAGCTCAGGTAGGCTAAAATCCCTGTCTAATTTGCTAGCGGCTGGCTAGTTAATGTTAACTGATTATAAAGCTGTCATTTGCCTGGCTAGGAGTTAACATTTTTGTATTAATATTTAATATTTTATGTCTTCCTTATCCGTCTTTGGACATTTGCGTTATCATGCGAGTTCAACCATCATTTGTCCACGGGATTGTGTCATGATAGGATAGCTGGTTGGCTTGTTGGTTCTGTGTGAGTGTTACGATCGGGGCAAACAGTATTACAATCCACTTCAGGATAAGGCTACCAAGGCAGAGCTCAGTATCTGTGGTGTCAAATCTGGGAAAACAAAGCTAGAACGCAGTAACATCACTTACTGTGGTTTGCCTTGGTATTAGCTCTGATTTTGTAGTTACTGCAATTTTGACACTCTCGTTTCTCTGAAACGGGACAAAAGTGAACCGGGAGCCTTTGTCACAAGACAGAACAGATGTCACAAAGCCAACATCAAGCCTTAACTCAATTTTGACCAAACGTGTACTTACTGCGCTTTACATTTACGTTTACATTACATTTAGTCATTTAGCAGACGCTTTTATCCAAAGCGACTTACAAGTGAGGAAAACAAACAAGCGATTCTTCATGAATTGGCAAATAACACAGGAAGTGCTCACAATACAAGTTTCATACATTGCTCAGTACCATAAGCTAGAGTAGGAAGGGAAATGGGAAGGAAAGGGGTTATTTTTTTTAATGAGGGGATTAAGTGTTCACGGAAGAGATGAGTTTTCAGCTGTCTCTTGAATATTGCCAGGGATTCTGCATTCCTGATGAAAGTAAGGAGATCATTCCACCAGCAGGGAGCAGTGAAGGAGAATGTTCTGGAGAGTGATTTTGTGACTCTCTGTGACGGTACCACAAGCCTTCGTTCCTTTAGTGATCGCAGGCTTCTGGTGGGGACGTAGCGTTGTAGCAGTGTGTGGAGGTAGGAAGGTGCAGAGCCTGTGGTGGATCTGTAAGCCAGCATCAGCGCCTTGAACTTGATGCGAGCAGCAAGGGGTAGCCAGTGCAGAGGGATGAAGAGGGGCGTGACGTGGGCTCTCTTAGGCTCGTTGCAGACAAGACGTGCAGCAGCGTTCTGGATCATTTGAAGAGGTTTGATTGCACTTGACGGCAGACCAGCCAGAAGAGCATTGCAGTAATCAAGCCTTGAAATGACCAGGGCCTGGACAAGCAGTTGTGTTGCGTGCTCAGTCAGGAAGGGACGGATTTTCCTGATGTTGCGAAGTGCAAATCTGCATGACCGCGCCGTCTTTGAGATGTGGTCTCTGAAGGTCAGTTGGTCATCGAAGATAACTCCAAGATTTGCTTTGCCTTTGGACGGCAGTACGGATCAGAAGATTCTAGGTTCTACTCCTGGCTGGCTCCATCTACCTCTATTGCGTCGTGGTCAGCCCATAGAAGTTTTATTATTTATTTTAACTAGCCCATCGCTTTGATTGCTATTATTAGATTGATTAGCTCTAGCGGTCAGCATTCTTGGTTTTCAGCTTCAGCCTGACCGACACTCGTGGAAGTTTCCATATGGTGTAGCCGTCAGGATTCCTGGTTTTCACCCAGGTGATCCGGGTTCGACTCCCGATATGGGAAGTTCGGCTTTTCTTTGCTTCCCTTATCGAACAACCAGCACGTCTGTCTACGGCAGAAGCTGTTTTACCCAGCAGTGGAGCAGCAGAAATCTGATATGTTGTGGTTCTTTTCCAGACCTGCGTACCTTCGATAGCTCAGTTGGTAGAGCGGAGGACTGTAGGTGGAAAGTTGGCAATCCTTAGGTCGCTGGTTCAACTCCGGCTCGAAGGAAATCTTTTCCACATGCAAACATTTTCTTGGCCACGCTGCTCAATGAGGTCAGCAAGGCTGTACGTAGTGTCGCAATCGCGACCGAAGGGCAAAAGCACGTTCCCTGACCGGGAATCGAACCCAGGCCGCGGCGGTCCATATGGTGTAGCCGTCAGGATTCCTGGTTTTCACCCAGGTGGCCCGGGTTTGACTCCCGATATGGGAAGTTCGGCTTTTCTTTGCTTCCCTTATCGAACAACCAGCACGTCTGTCTACGGCAGAAGCTGTTTTACCCAGCAGTGGAGCAGCAGAAACCTGATATGTTGTGGTTCTTTTCCAGACCTGCGTACCTTCGATAGCTCAGTTGGTAGAGCGGAGGACTGTAGGTGGAAAGTTGGCAATCCTTAGGTCGTTGGTTCGACTCCGGCTCGAAGGAAATCTTTTCCACATGCAAACATTTTCTTGGCCACGCTGCTCAATGAGGCCAGCAAGGCTGTACGTAGTGTCGCAATCGCGACCGAAGGGCAAAAGCACGTTCCCTGACCGGGAATCGAACCCGGGCCGCGGCGGTGAGAGCGCCGAATCCTAACCACTAGACCACCAGGGAAAGGATGCTCATATTGCACCCTCAAGCCTGCCCGGGGGTCCCTAACAACTACACAACCTGCCGTAAAAACAAATCAGCTTGCTAAATATAACAAGGAGAGCACCAACTGTTGTCTCAGTGTTTATAGCACGTGAAACAGTAGATGGTATGACAGGCCTCTGTCTGTTCGAGCGTACGAGGGCACTCAACCGTTTGGGCCAGTGGGGCAATGGATAACGCGTCTGACTACGGATCAGAAGATTCTAGGTTCGACTCCTGGCTGGCTCGTCTTCCTCTTTTGCTTCGTGGTCAGCCCATAGCAGTTTCATTATTTAAATTAATTAGCCCATCGCTTTCATTGCTATTATTTGGTTGATTAGATGTGGCGGTCAGGATTCTTCTTTTTCAACCAGTTGTCCCAGGTTCGACTCCCTGTATGGGAAGTTCGGCTTGTCTTTGCTTCCCTTATCGAACAGCCAGCACGTCTGTGGAGGGATGTCCGAATCAACAAACATCAACGCGGTTATAAATCAGATTATCGTTACGTTGTCAGAGTGGATATTGCCTTCAATGGAGCAGCTCAGGTAGGCTAAAATCCCTGTCTAATTTGCTAGCGGCTGGCTAGTTAATGTTAACTGATTATAAAGCTGTCATTTGCCTGGCTAGGAGTTAACATTTTTGTATTAATATTTAATATTTTATGTCTTCCTTATCCGTCTTTGGACATTTGCGTTATCATGCGAGTTCAACCATCATTTGTGTACGGGATTGTGTCATGATAGGATAGCTGGTTGGCTTGTTGGTTCTGTGTGAGTGTTACGATCGGGGCAAACAGTATTACAATCCACTTCAGGATAAGGCTACCAAGGCAGAGCTCAGTATCTGTGGTGTCAAATCTGGGAAAACAAAGCTAGAACGCAGTAACATCACTTACTGTGGTTTGCCTTGGTATTAGCTCTGATTTTGTAGTTACTGCAATTTTGACACTCTCGTTTCTCTGAAACGGGACAAAATTGAACCGGGAGCCTTTGTCACAAGACAGAACAGATGTCACAAAGCCAACATCAAGCCTTAACTCAATTTTGACCAAACGTGTACTTACTGCGCTTTACATTTACGTTTACATTACATTTAGTCATTTAGCAGACGCTTTTATCCAAAGCGACTTACAAGTGAGGAAAACAAACAAGCGATTCTTCATGAATTGGCAAATAACACAGGAAGTGCTCACAATACAAGTTTCATACATTGCTCAGTACCATAAGCTAGAGTAGGAAGGGAAATGGGAAGGAAAGGGGTTTTTTTTTTAATGAGGGGATTAAGTGTTGAGTGTTGAGTTTAAGAGATGAGTTTTCAGCTGTCTCTTGAATATTGCCAGGGATTCTGCGTTCCTGATGAAAGTAAGGAGATCATTCCACCAGCAGGGAGCAGTGAAGGAGAATGTTCTGGAGAGTGATTTTGTGACTCTCTGTGACGGTACCACAAGCCTTCGTTCCTTTAGTGATCGCAGGCTTCTGGTGGGGACGTAGCGTTGTAGCAGTGTGTGGAGGTAGGAAGGTGCAGAGCCTGTGGTGGATCTGTAAGCCAGCATCAGCGCCTTGAACTTGATGCGAGCAGCAAGGGGTAGCCAGTGCAGAGGGATGAAGAGGGGCGTGACGTGGGCTCTCTTAGGCTCGTTGCAGACAAGACGTGCAGCAGCGTTCTGGATCATTTGAAGAGGTTTGATTGCACTTGACGGCAGACCAGCCAGAAGAGCATTGCAGTAATCAAGCCTTGAAATGACCAGGGCCTGGACAAGCAGTTGTGTTGCGTGCTCAGTCAGGAAGGGACGGATTTTCCTGATGTTGCGAAGTGCAAATCTGCATGACCGCGCCGTCTTTGAGATGTGGTCTCTGAAGGTCAGTTGGTCATCGAAGATAACTCCAAGATTTGCTTTGCCTTTGGACGGCAGTACGGATCAGAAGATTCTAGGTTCTACTCCTGGCTGGCTCCATCTACCTCTTTTGCGTCGTGGTTAGCCCATAGAAGTTTTATTATTTATTTTAACTAGCCCATCGCTTTGATTGCTATTATTAGATTGATTAGCTCTAGCGGTCAGCATTCTTGGTTTTCAGCTTCAGCCTGACCGACACTCGTGGAAGTTTCCATATGGTGTAGCCGTCAGGATTCCTGGTTTTCACCCAGGCGGCCCGGGTTTGACTCCCGATATGGGAAGTTCGGCTTTTCTTTGCTTCCCTTATCGAACAACCAGCACGTCTGTCTACGGCAGAAGCTGTTTTACCCAGCAGTGGAGCAGCAGAAACCTAATATGTTGTGGTTCTTTTCCAGACCTGCGTACCTTCGATAGCTCAGTTGGTAGAGCGGAGGACTGTAGGGGGAAAGTTGGCAATCCTTAGGTCGCTGGTTCAACTCCGGCTCGAAGGAAATCTTTTCCACATGCAAACATTTTCTTGGCCACGCTGCTCAATGAGGCCAGCAAGGCTGTACGTAGTGTCGCAATCGCGACCGAAGGGCAAAAGCACGTTCCCTGACCGGGAATCGAACCCGGGCCGCGGCGGTGAGAGCGCCGAATCCTAACCACTAGACCACCAGGGAAAGGATGCTCATATTGCACCCTCAAGCCTGCCCGGGGGTCCCTAACAACTACACAACCTGCCGTAAAAACAAATCAGCTTGCTAAATATAACAAGGAGAGCACCAACTGTTGTCTCAGTGTTTATAGCACGTGAAACAGTAGATGGTATGACAGGCCTCTGTCTGTTCGAGCGCACGAGGGCACTCAACCGTTTGGGCCAGTGGCGCTCTCTGCCACCTGTAGATCGTGGTTATTCTTGGTTACGACAGCCAATCACGTTCCCGGCTGCAACCAGAAATCATATGCGATCGCCAATCAGCGCTCGTATTGCAACCATGATTCCCCCCAGTCACAACCAGCAATTGACCAATCAGCGTCAAGAGCCCCTGGAGACATGCAGAGGCCATGCAGATGATGTGTGGAGAAGAGGATGACACTCATCAATTAACTTCTAAACAACATTTGCAAAGTAAGTCGGTCTTTTGTTAATAAAAATAAGGTGGTAATTATATATAGTTGTTTTAAATGAATAGCCTGTTACTCAGATTTGCTAATAATTTAGGTAGTTAATACAAAATATCATTAAAACAGCAAATTTTGTTATGTTTTTATAGATTAGCCAACTGATAGCCGTCATCGATTATCTTCTGACTAACATTTGCAAAGTCAGTCTTTTGTCAATAAAAATAAAGTGGTAATTATATATAGTTGTTTTAAATGAATAGCCTGTTACTCAGATTTGCTAATAATTTAGGTAGTTAATACAAAATATCATTAAAACAGCAAATTTTGTTATGTTTTTATAGATTAGCCAATTTATAGCGGTCATCGATTATCTTCTGACTAACATTTGCAAAGTCAGTCTTTTGTTAATAACTTATTTTGTTCAAATTAATAACATGTAGCCTAATCATTTAGAAAATTAATACTAATTATTACTTGAAAGTAAATCAAGCAGAATATAAAGTATCTAACGTTATAGTTTACTACAGCTTTACCAGCTGCAACACTAAAATGATTATTACACATTAATGCATCACTAATTATAATCCAATAATACAGTGTACATTATGCTTCTACTTTTAGTACTTTAAGTATATTTTGATCACATAGAATAGATTAAACTTTCCCTTATCCACTGCCCATTACTTACTTGAAAACTCCTCTGTCTCAGGTGGGACAAAAGTTGTATTGAATGGTATAATAATTATTAAAATAATTACCTCTTACTCTGGGATGATTCTGATATGTTAGCCAATATTTTAATATTTTATTAAGCCTGTTGGAAAAAATATACACAGACAAAGAATTATATAAAATGAACATTTCAAGTTGATCATAAGTAAATATAGTAGTGTAATATACACAGCTGCATGAACTAATGTGTTACTAAATGTGTTTGTCTGTTTCTCTATTGTCTTTATATCTTCATTTTTTTAATATAGATGGAACCTCGCTTCAGAAGACGGGCTGATGGCACCCTGAATCTGACAGATACAGTGGAAGCCGCAAAGGTGAAGGAGGCAAACAAAGGAAAGCCATACACAAGACCCCTGTCCCCGGAGATAGTGCTGGACAAGGCCAAGAAAAGCTTAAGTCAGCACAACGGAGATCTTGCTAACAGAAAGCACCTGCTGGGTTTCTTTGAAATCCAGTTTGGTGTATTTCGCGGGCAAACATTCAGGTGGGTGGCTGAAAATGCCCTTGGGTATGCTGCTTACCTGGTGGCAGCTATGAAGAGGGACCCCACAGGAGGCAGCAAAGACTCCCAAGAACATGCCCACAACAAGGGGAGTTTCAGGGAGTATATTGAGCTCTTTCCTTCTGGCAGAATTGCCATTGCCATGAAGGAAGAGCAATATGCTGGGAAAGCTCCCCAGCACGCTGCCCCCACCCAGCTCACTCCTCCAACCCAGCACGCTGCCCCCCCCCAGCTCACTCCTCCAACCCAGCACGCTGCCCCCACCCAGCTCACTCCTCCAACCCAGCACGCTGCCCCCACCCATACTTCCACCGCCTCTCTCCGCTCCCTCTTGGTTAGGAAGTTGCCTAACCCAAAAAATCTGACCAAGACCGTAGAAAGGCTGGTTTCCCCCCTCAAAGCCACACCTTGTAATCAAACATTTATTTGTATAGCACTTTATTGTTTTGTTTAGTATTTATTGCTGTTCAGTAGTCATGTTTATCTGTTTGTCCTGTGTTTTGTTTTGTAGATTTGGCCCAGACACGTGCACGGCCCTCAGCCACCCTCACCCACCCCTCTGTGTCCACTGAGATAGATGACAGCACACTGCTGGCAGAGGCAACTAAGTTTGAGGAGGCATATGTAGAATGTACGTTTATACTTATTTAAAACATACAACAATCTATCTAACCTTCCTTTACGGGGATATTAAAGTAAAGTGAAGCAAAGTGAATTTGTATTTGTTTATTTATGTGTTTATTTCTCTTTTTGTTTTGTTTTTTCTAGCACAACGTGTCTGTCTTCCAGCTGGATGGATACACACCCTGCATGAAGTGGACCAGAGGTGGATATCCAAGGCCCTTTTCAGGTGGACAGCACAAGGACATCCTGAGCTGGTCTTTAGTAGGGTGGACAAACTTTGGTGGTATCCTCCACAGGTGCCACTGAAGACCAGTAATTCTCCCTCCTTGGAGAATTACTTTGGCCATCCCCTGCTGCTCTGGATGCCACGAAAACTGTGGCAAGTGAAGCTGGTCTGTCCACATCCAGACTGTCAGAAAGACCTTCTTACCTCAGCTGGCTTGCATCAAAAGATCAGGCAGGTGGTTGCCTTGGGTAAGATGTACTTTGTGGCATCTGAGTACCTGGCCTGCCGAAAATGTAAGAGGAAGGTCATCAGCTGGAGCCATGGTATCGTCTCACAGCTCGACATTGGCCACAGGGTCCAGTTCCCTTGCATTCTGACATCAAAACTTGCATGTGACGTTTAGGTAGTAAGTTTGATGCGTCAACGAGGGCTGGGAAACAGCAGCAGCCAGATCCAGCGCAAGCTGCAGGAGCGTCATGCTGAGGTCTGGTTGCAAAAGACAGTCCAGTATCTGACAGATTGCAAGGGGATTGCCAGTGCTGTCACGTCAAGCCTGATCCTGCCTGTGACATTTGAACCTGTTCCTTCTATGCCTTCTGTCCCTAAGCACCGGTGGCTGATGCAGGTATATGCCCAGGATGTCCTGCAAAGGCTGGATGAGATCAAGGCCTCTATCACATCGCAATATGGCCGGATCTTAAAAATGGATTCTACTAAAAAGGTGGCCAGAAAACTAGCAGGGCGCAGCTATGGCACAGCTACCTGGGCAACCAATGTTGGTAATGAGTATGGACAGGTGATCATGTCCGTACTCACAGCCAGTGAAGGTTTTGGTCTCGGGCCAATGATTGAAGGCCTCATCAAGCGATACAGAGTGGCTGGGGTGGCTCCTCCCGAGGTACTGTATGTCGACCGAGACTGCTGTGGCAACACTCTTCTGAGGAGGATGTTTGAAGAGTGGGAGCAAATGACCATCCGGTTAGATATATGGCACTTCATGCGGAGGTTTGCTGTGGGTTGCACCACCGACTCTCACCAGTTGTATGCCACGTTTATGAGTCGCCTCAGCAACTGTATTTTCATGTGGGACCAGGTCGACCTGACGGCTCTGAAGAAGGCGAAGCGTGCAGAGCTAGAAGCTGACCGGAAACCATCATCCGAGGCTGATGTGCTGCGCTGTATCAGCCGTAGCGAGCTAGCCCTGCATTGCAGGAGAACCACTCGCGGGACCAAGGAAACCCTGGCGATGATTGAGAGCCATATTGAGGCCTTTGATGGAGATTCTGGTCGTGACACTCTGGGAGTTCCACTAATAAACTCAGCCCGGATGAGAGAGATCTTGAAGTCCCAGCGGAAACATGTGGCCTGCATCCAGGATCCTCTAGGTTTGCAGCTCTACATGCAGACAGGCACTGTGGTGAAGGGAGGGCACCGTCTGCCAACCTACCGCTGTGCCAGAGGTTCCACTTCGCTTGAGTCATTTCACCTGCACCTTAATAGATTCATCCCAGGTAAATAAGTGATTTTACTAAATTATTAAATTAAGATTTGACTTAATTATATATTGAAATAATTATGAGAATTGCAAGAACAACTATTTGTGTATTTATGAAATTTTTGTGTTTTTTGTTGTTGTTGTTGTTATTGTTCTTTTTTGAATTTACAGGTACGCTGGCTAGTGACACATTTTTCCAGGCGTATCTTTTGGATGGGCTTGCAAGGTGGAATGAGGACCGCGCTGTGGCAGCAACAACAGATGAGCAGCAGCCACATTCCTACAATCATCTTCTGCGACATGCTGTCAATACTCTTGCAGAGGAGGTTATGGGCAAGAAAATCATCCCTTATGTGGGGCCAAGAAAGTACACTGGTAGATAACTATTAGTTGTTTTTGGTGACAGTTTCATTCAAGTGTTCACATACCATTTAACCACTGATTTATAATATTATATCCTTATATTATCTAATTGTCAATGTTTTATTATTTTAAAGGGGAACTTATTGGAGTGGAATACCTTTACCAGCAAACTGGTAAAGTTCTGCAGGACTACAACTTGGCCATTGAAGAATCAGAGACCACTGAGGTTGTTATGGAGGAGGATGAAGGTTATGCTGAACTTGAGGAGTTTCAGGACATCACTGTGCCCACCTTTGACACAGAACGGACACCTGCTGCCTCTTCACAAGCATCGGTGTCTGCAGTGTCATCTCCGACCCCTCCAGCAACCAGCACCATGTCATCACTGTCTTTGGTCCCTCCATCCCCAGTGACATCTCCAGTCACCAGCTCCACATCATCACAGTTTGTGGTCCCTCCATCCCCAGTGACATCTCCAGTCACCAGCTCCACATCATCTCTGTCTGTGGTCCCTCCATCCCCAGTGACATCTCCAGTCACCAGCTCCACATCATCTCTGTCTGTGGTCCCTCCATCCCCAGTGACATCTCCAGTCACCAGCTCCACATCATCACAGTTTGTGGTCCCTCCATCCAAGCCAGCACTCTCTCCTGGAGCACATAGCTGTGAGTTTTACCATAATATTCATAGAGGTTTCGGTATTTGTTGTCACACTAACTCTAAATGAATATTTGTCATATTGAAAGAAATGAATACAAATTTAAACTAAATATTTACCTTTTTCTTGTAGTCCCAGTGGACCAATTATCTGCAGAAACTGATCTTCCAACATCTGAAGAGAACACGCCAAGTGATGTAAGGGCTTTCTTTTTGGCCAGTTTCTTTTTTAATGTACATTTACATGTGTGTTAACGAAATCCAAGTTATGTTGGCTGTGCTTTCATGTGAATATTTGTTTTCATTGCTGCTAGCAAAAGTTAAATTATCTTTCATTTTAGGATTCTGTTGGACCTGATAATATTGAGGGGTTTGGAGCCGTGCAGGACTTGGCAGAGTTTTTGGTTAGCCTCAGAGACCACCGTTTGGCCTTGAATGGAGAAGAGTGTGCCAAGATCATCACCTTATGGCAGGCATTAGGGGAGTATGACAAGAAAAAAACCGTTTACCCACCACGTCACCAAACCAGCCTAAAACAGGGACGATTCAGGGCCACTAAGAAGATTGTGGCACCAGGTGTGGAGAGCACCAAAAGGTATGTTAAATTGGTAACACTTTATCTTACAGTGCTGTTCCCCATAATGCCACAACACCGTAACCCAGTAGAGACCTAATTTATTGATAGATTTCAACATCGACCTAAAAAACGAACAACACAACATAACTATACACAGGTATTAGAATAGAAAATAATAGAAAAGAAACAATAAAAAACAGAGCAAGGATCACACATTGAAAACAATCTTACATTAATAATATGTTTTCTGCTGTAATTTGCAGGTGTTTCATTGGAGCTCATAGTCCTGCACAGTGGCCTGACTGCAACCGAGTGGTGGAGGCCATCTTCACAAGACTCTGTGCTCTCTACCCAAATGTGGTGCGCTGTGACGGAGTGAGGGTGTCCCGCTTCACAATGGTAGCACGTGCTTACAAGCACATCCGAGAGTGCGTCCTCACCAATGCTAAGGTGATGAGCGAGACCACCATCCAGCTCCCAGAAGTGAATGCTGCAACAGTCACACAATGGTGAGTAAATTAGCATTGTTATTGCTAACTATGTGGTCTTCAACAGACTGCAAGAATCCATAATCCATAATACAGTGTTCATCTCAATGAAGTAGCTTTTTACAAAGGTAATAATACATGAGATGAGGGTGTGATCAACTGATATTTGATCTCCGCTGTGTCATGCTGCTGCATCATAGTCATGATCAAATAGTACAGGGGTGGCCAACGTCGGTCCTGGAGAGCCACAATCCTGCAAATTTTTGCTCCAACCCTAATCAAACACACCTGAACAAGCTAATCAAGGTCTTAAGGGTTACTAGAAAGCTACAGGAAGGTGAGTTTTTATCAGGGTTGGAGCTAAACTCTGCAGGATTGTGGCTCTCCAGGACCGACGTTGGCCGCCCCTGAAATTGTAGTTGATCACACCATCTTTTGTATTATTGCTTAAATGTTTATTAAAATTGGTTGTTTTATGTTTTCCCAGGTTCAGCAGGCGTTGCAAGTCACAGGAACAGGATATTTTGATGCAGGGTATACAAGCCCCAGATGCACCCATGGCAGGACCTGAGAAGCTTCCTGCGGCTTTGCAGAAAGGACCAACACTTTATTCAGGAAATCTTGCGGAGCCTCACCTTTTTGTCCTGCCACCAAATACTGCTGGGGAGGCAAAACTGAAGGGAAGGTCGCAACCTCAGGCCATCGCCCAGGCTCCACCATCACATCAAGGACTTCCTGTCATTGCACCAGCACTACCCGTCTCTCTCCCTTTCATTTTACCATCTGTGCAGCTTCCTACAGTGGTAGATGTATGCGCGCCGTCCTCTACAGTACCTGGTACCTCACAGGTGTTGTTCTTAAACCTCCCATTACCTTCAACTGTGCCACCATCAGTTCAGACACAGACATCAAGTCAAGCTGTTCCTTACTCCACTCAGCAATACAGAAAGAGAAAACAGGAGAGGGAGAAGACTGGAACTGTCACAAGAAAATATGTGAGGAAGACAGACGTCATTCTTTGCAAAAAGTGTAACAAAGAAAGAAAGCCACCATCACATCTTCAGTACTTTGGAAACTGGTACTGCCAAGAATCTGAGACTCAGTCATATGCTGAATGGAGGGCTGTGCTGGAGGAACGAGGTTACAGGAAAAAAAAGCCAGGAAATGACCCTCCAGCTCCTTAAAATTGCTCTTTCAGCACATGTTATTTTTATTTATTTATCTGGTTAATGTTTGCGTTCTAGAGCAATTTACAAGTCAATGTGTGTGATGCATCTTTGTTCTTTTTTAAATAAGTTTTTTCTTCACTGCATGCCTCTATTGGGAAAATATTTCAGGTATAAATGTATATATATAAGAGAGGGAAAGTTTATCTTGTTATTTATGTGTGAGTTTTTTATTAATATTTTTAGGTTGACATGTCAAAATTGCACTACTGTGGTAAATTGTTTACTATTTATTATTTTTAATTGATGTCAAAATTGCACTGCTATTCTAATGTTCAAAATTTTTTATTGACTTTAAAAATCTATGCAAATAAAAAGGTTGTTAATCACATTATTGTTATTGTGTCTATTTGTACCAGTAAACACATATTTTATTTTAAAAGTCTTCCAGTATTACATAACTGTAAAACACAATAAAAAAACGGACAGTCAGAATAAGGCTGAAAATATGATTTATTGTTTCTATACTGTAAAAAAAAAGAAGTGTCAATTAGCACTGCTTTATTCATATATGTTTTGTTATGAAAATGCACCAAGAAAATGGCTTGAAAACACACAAACCATGTTGCAAGTGTCTTCACGTTCTATCAGTCAAAACACCGGCTTTTTTATTCAGTGACAGCTGGATGCCTTTGTCCATATAAGGAATTTCCTGGCGCGTCACAACTAAGTAGCTCTGCGAGTGCTTTTTGGTCCTTCTGCGAGAGAGCGCCCTCGGGCGTCTGGTCTGAACGAAACACATACAACACGAGAGTTTTACGTTGGAGAGAGCCCAAATTAAAGTGCGGGAGACGAATTTATGTTTGATTTAAATGTGGGGGACAATGGCGATGACACAGGCGTGCATGGACAGGATTAAACGAACTCATGCCACGAATTCCATTCCTGCTGGGACCGGGGATCGAACTAGCGTCACTCCGCCTCTTATTACTCTACCACGACCAATGCGCGCCGGCCTTGGCGCAATGGATAACGCGTCTGACTACGGATCAGAAGATTCTAGGTTCGACTCCTGGCTGGCTCGTCTTCCTCTTTTGCTTCGTGGTCAGCCCATAGCAGTTTCATTATTTAAATTAATTAGCCCATCGCTTTCATTGCTATTATTTGGTTGATTAGATGTGGCGGTCAGGATTCTTCTTTTTCAACCAGTTGTCCCAGGTTCGACTCCCTGTATGGGAAGTTCGGCTTGTCTTTGCTTCCCTTATCGAACAGCCAGCACGTCTGTGGAGGGATGTCCGAATCAACAAACATCAACGCGGTTATAAATCAGATTATCGTTACGTTGTCAGAGTGGATATTGCCTTCAATGGAGCAGCTCAGGTAGGCTAAAATCCCTGTCTAATTTGCTAGCGGCTGGCTAGTTAATGTTAACTGATTATAAAGCTGTCATTTGCCTGGCTAGGAGTTAACATTTTTGTATTAATATTTAATATTTTATGTCTTCCTTATCCGTCTTTGGACATTTGCGTTTTCATGCGAGTTCAACCATCATTTGTCCACGGGATTGTGTCATGATAGGATAGCTGGTTGGCTTGTTGGTTCTGTGTGAGTGTTACGATCGGGGCAAACAGTATTACAATCCACTTCAGGATAAGGCTACCAAGGCAGAGCTCAGTATCTGTGGTGTCAAATCTGGGAAAACAAAGCTAGAACGCAGTAACATCACTTACTGTGGTTTGCCTTGGTATTAGCTCTGATTTTGTAGTTACTGCAATTTTGACACTCTCGTTTCTCTGAAACGGGACAAAATTGAACCGGGAGCCTTTGTCACAAGACAGAACAGATGTCACAAAGCCAACATCAAGCCTTAACTCAATTTTGACCAAACGTGTACTTACTGCGTTTTACATTTACGTTTACATTACATTTAGTCATTTAGCAGACGCTTTTATCCAAAGCGACTTACAAGTGAGGAAAACAAACAAGCGATTCTTCATGAATTGGCAAATAACACAGGAAGTGCTCACAATACAAGTTTCATACATTGCTCAGTACCATAAGCTAGAGTAGGAAGGGAAATGGGAAGGAAAGGGTTTTTTTTTTTTAATGAGGGGATTAAGTGTTCACGGAAGAGATGAGTTTTCAGCTGTCTCTTGAATATTGCCAGGGATTCTGCGTTCCTGATGAAAGTAAGGAGATCATTCCACCAGCAGGGAGCAGTGAAGGAGAATGTTCTGGAGAGTGATTTTGTGACTCTCTGTGACGGTACCACAAGCCTTCGTTCCTTTAGTGATCGCAGGCTTCTGGTGGGGACGTAGCGTTGTAGCAGTGTGTGGAGGTAGGAAGGTGCAGAGCCTGTGGTGGATCTGTAAGCCAGCATCAGCGCCTTGAACTTGATGCGAGCAGCAAGGGGTAGCCAGTGCAGAGGGATGAAGAGGGGCGTGACGTGGGCTCTCTTAGGCTCGTTGCAGACAAGACGTGCAGCAGCGTTCTGGATCATTTGAAGAGGTTTGATTGCACTTGACGGCAGACCAGCCAGAAGAGCATTGCAGTAATCAAGCCTTGAAATGACCAGGGCCTGGACAAGCAGTTGTGTTGCGTGCTCAGTCAGGAAGGGACGGATTTTCCTGATGTTGCGAAGTGCAAATCTGCATGACCGCGCCGTCTTTGAGATGTGGTCTCTGAAGGTCAGTTGGTCATCGAAGATAACTCCAAGATTTGCTTTGCCTTTGGACGGCAGTACGGATCAGAAGATTCTAGGTTCTACTCCTGGCTGGCTCCATCTACCTCTTTTGCGTCGTGGTCAGCCCATAGAAGTTTTATTATTTATTTTAACTAGCCCATCGCTTTGATTGCTATTACTAGATTGATTAGCTCTAGCGGTCAGCATTCTTGGTTTTCAGCTTCAGCCTGACCGACACTCGTGGAAGTTTCCATATGGTGTAGCCGTCAGGATTCCTGGTTTTCACCCAGGCGGCCCGGGTTTGACTCCCGATATGGGAAGTTCGGCTTTTCTTTGCTTCCCTTATCGAACAACCAGCACGTCTGTCTACGGCAGAAGCTGTTTTACCCAGCAGTGGAGCAGCAGAAACCTGATATGTTGTGGTTCTTTTCCAGACCTGCGTACCTTCGATAGCTCAGTTGGTAGAGCGGAGGACTGTAGGTGGAAAGTTGGCAATCCTTAGGTCGCTGGTTCAACTCCGGCTCGAAGGAAATCTTTTCCACATGCAAACATTTTCTTGGCCACGCTGCTCAATGAGGCCAGCAAGGCTGTACGTAGTGTCGCAATCGCGACCGAAGGGCAAAAGCACGTTCCCTGACCGGGAATCGAACCCGGGCCGCGGCGGTGAGAGCGCCGAATCCTAACCACTAGACCACCAGGGAAAGGATGCTCATATTGCACCCTCAAGCCTGCCCGGGGGTCCCTAACAACTACACAACCTGCCGTAAAAACAAATCAGCTTGCTAAATATAACAAGGAGAGCACCAACTGTTGTCTCAGTGTTTATAGCACGTGAAACAGTAGATGGTATGACAGGCCTCTGTCTGTTCGAGCGCACGAGGGCACTCAACCGTTTGGGCCAGTGGCGCAATGGATAACGCGTCTGACTACGGATCAGAAGATTCTAGGTTCGACTCCTGGCTGGCTAGTCTTCCTCTTTTGCTTCGTGGTCAGCCCATAGCAGTTTCATTATTTAAATTAATTAGCCCATCGCTTTCATTGCTATTATTTGGTTGATTAGATGTGGCGGTCAGGATTCTTCTTTTTCAACCAGTTGTCCCAGGTTCGACTCCCTGTATGGGAAGTTCGGCTTGTCTTTGCTTCCCTTATCGAACAGCCAGCACGTCTGTGGAGGGATGTCCGAATCAACAAACATCAACGCGGTTATAAATCAGATTATCGTTACGTTGTCAGAGTGGATATTGCCTTCAATGGAGCAGCTCAGGTAGGCTAAAATCCCTGTCTAATTTGCTAGCGGCTGGCTAATTAATGTTAACTGATTATAAAGCTGTCATTTGCCTGGCTAGGAGTTAACATTTTTGTATTAATATTTAATATTTTATGTCTTCCTTATCCGTCTTTGGACATTTGCGTTTTCATGCGAGTTCAACCATCATTTGTCCACGGGATTGTGTCATGATAGGATAGCTGGTTGGCTTGTTGGTTCTGTGTGAGTGTTACGATCGGGGCAAACAGTATTACAATCCACTTCAGGATAAGGCTACCAAGGCAGAGCTCAGTATCTGTGGTGTCAAATCTGGGAAAACAAAGCTAGAACGCAGTAACATCACTTACTGTGGTTTGCCTTGGTATTAGCTCTGATTTTGTAGTTACTGCAATTTTGACACTCTCGTTTCTCTGAAACGGGACAAAATTGAACCGGGAGCCTTTGTCACAAGACAGAACAGATGTCACAAAGCCAACATCAAGCCTTAACTCAATTTTGACCAAACGTGTACTTACTGCGCTTTACATTTACGTTTACATTACATTTAGTCATTTAGCAGACGCTTTTATCCAAAGCGACTTACAAGTGAGGAAAACAAACAAGCGATTCTTCATGAATTGGCAAATAACACAGGAAGTGCTCACAATACAAGTTTCATACATTGCTCAGTACCATAAGCTAGAGTAGGAAGGGAAATGGGAAGGAAAGGGTTTTTTTTTTTTTAATGAGGGGATTAAGTGTTCACGGAAGAGATGAGTTTTCAGCTGTCTCTTGAATATTGCCAGGGATTCTGCGTTCCTGATGAAAGTAAGGAGATCATTCCACCAGCAGGGAGCAGTGAAGGAGAATGTTCTGGAGAGTGATTTTGTGACTCTCTGTGACGGTACCACAAGCCTTCGTTCCTTTAGTGATCGCAGGCTTCTGGTGGGGACGTAGCGTTGTAGCAGTGTGTGGAGGTAGGAAGGTGCAGAGCCTGTGGTGGATCTGTAAGCCAGCATCAGCGCCTTGAACTTGATGCGAGCAGCAAGGGGTAGCCAGTGCAGAGGGATGAAGAGGGGCGTGACGTGGGCTCTCTTAGGCTCGTTGCAGACAAGACGTGCAGCAGCGTTCTGGATCATTTGAAGAGGTTTGATTGCACTTGACGGCAGACCAGCCAGAAGAGCATTGCAGTAATCAAGCCTTGAAATGACCAGGGCCTGGACAAGCAGTTGTGTTGCGTGCTCAGTCAGGAAGGGACGGATTTTCCTGATGTTGCGAAGTGCAAATCTGCATGACCGCGCCGTCTTTGAGATGTGGTCTCTGAAGGTCAGTTGGTCATCGAAGATAACTCCAAGATTTGCTTTGCCTTTGGACGGCAGTACGGATCAGAAGATTCTAGGTTCTACTCCTGGCTGGCTCCATCTACCTCTTTTGCGTCGTGGTTAGCCCATAGAAGTTTTATTATTTATTTTAACTAGCCCATCGCTTTGATTGCTATTATTAGATTGATTAGCTCTAGCGGTCAGCATTCTTGGTTTTCAGCTTCAGCCTGACCGACACTCGTGGAAGTTTCCATATGGTGTAGCCGTCAGGATTCCTGGTTTTCACCCAGGCGGCCCGGGTTTGACTCCCGATATGGGAAGTTCGGCTTTTCTTTGCTTCCCTTATCGAACAACCAGCACGTCTGTCTATGGCAGAAGCTGTTTTACCCAGCAGTGGAGCAGCAGAAACCTGATATGTTGTGGTTCTTTTCCAGACCTGCGTACCTTCGATAGCTCAGTTGGTAGAGCGGAGGACTGTAGGTGGAAAGTTGGCAATCCTTAGGTCGCTGGTTCAACTCCGGCTCGAAGGAAATCTTTTCCACATGCAAACATTTTCTTGGCCACGCTGCTCAATGAGGCCAGCAAGGCTGTACGTAGTGTCGCAATCGCGACCGAAGGGCAAAAGCACGTTCCCTGACCGGGAATCGAACCCGGGCCGCGGCGGTGAGAGCGCCGAATCCTAACCACTAGACCACCAGGGAAAGGATGCTCATATTGCACCCTCAAGCCTGCCCGGGGGTCCCTAACAACTACACAACCTGCCGTAAAAACAAATCAGCTTGCTAAATATAACAAGGAGAGCACCAACTGTTGTCTCAGTGTTTATAGCACGTGAAACAGTAGATGGTATGACAGGCCTCTGTCTGTTCGAGCGCACGAGGGCACTCAACCGTTTGGGCCAGTGGCGCAATGGATAACGCGTCTGACTACGGATCAGAAGATTCTAGGTTCGACTCCTGGCTGGCTCGTCTTCCTCTTTCGCTTCGTGGTCAGCCCATAGCAGTTTCATTATTTAAATTAATTAGCCCATCGCTTTCATTGCTATTATTTGGTTGATTAGATGTGGCGGTCAGGATTCTTCTTTTTCAACCAGTTGTCCCAGGTTCGACTCCCTGTATGGGAAGTTCGGCTTGTCTTTGCTTCCCTTATCGAACAGCCAGCACGTCTGTGGAGGGATGTCCGAATCAACAAACATCAACGCGGTTATAAATCAGATTATCGTTACGTTGTCAGAGTGGATATTGCCTTCAATGGAGCAGCTCAGGTAGGCTAAAATCCCTGTCTAATTTGCTAGCGGCTGGCTAATTAATGTTAACTGATTATAAAGCTGTCATTTGCCTGGCTAGGAGTTAACATTTTTGTATTAATATTTAATATTTTATGTCTTCCTTATCCGTCTTTGGACATTTGCGTTTTCATGCGAGTTCAACCATCATTTGTCCACGGGATTGTGTCATGATAGGATAGCTGGTTGGCTTGTTGGTTCTGTGTGAGTGTTACGATCGGGGCAAACAGTATTACAATCCACTTCAGGATAAGGCTACCAAGGCAGAGCTCAGTATCTGTGGTGTCAAATCTGGGAAAACAAAGCTAGAACGCAGTAACATCACTTACTGTGGTTTGCCTTGGTATTAGCTCTGATTTTGTAGTTACTGCAATTTTGACACTCTCGTTTCTCTGAAACGGGACAAAATTGAACCGGGAGCCTTTGTCACAAGACAGAACAGATGTCACAAAGCCAACATCAAGCCTTAACTCAATTTTGACCAAACGTGTACTTACTGCGCTTTACATTTACGTTTACATTACATTTAGTCATTTAGCAGACGCTTTTATCCAAAGCGACTTACAAGTGAGGAAAACAAACAAGCGATTCTTCATGAATTGGCAAATAACACAGGAAGTGCTCACAATACAAGTTTCATACATTGCTCAGTACCATAAGCTAGAGTAGGAAGGGAAATGGGAAGGAAAGGGTTTTTTTTTTTTTAATGAGGGGATTAAGTGTTCACGGAAGAGATGAGTTTTCAGCTGTCTCTTGAATATTGCCAGGGATTCTGCGTTCCTGATGAAAGTAAGGAGATCATTCCACCAGCAGGGAGCAGTGAAGGAGAATGTTCTGGAGAGTGATTTTGTGACTCTCTGTGACGGTACCACAAGCCTTCGTTCCTTTAGTGATCGCAGGCTTCTGGTGGGGACGTAGCGTTGTAGCAGTGTGTGGAGGTAGGAAGGTGCAGAGCCTGTGGTGGATCTGTAAGCCAGCATCAGCGCCTTGAACTTGATGCGAGCAGCAAGGGGTAGCCAGTGCAGAGGGATGAAGAGGGGCGTGACGTGGGCTCTCTTAGGCTCGTTGCAGACAAGACGTGCAGCAGCGTTCTGGATCATTTGAAGAGGTTTGATTGCACTTGACGGCAGACCAGCCAGAAGAGCATTGCAGTAATCAAGCCTTGAAATGACCAGGGCCTGGACAAGCAGTTGTGTTGCGTGCTCAGTCAGGAAGGGACGGATTTTCCTGATGTTGCGAAGTGCAAATCTGCATGACCGCGCCGTCTTTGAGATGTGGTCTCTGAAGGTCAGTTGGTCATCGAAGATAACTCCAAGATTTGCTTTGCCTTTGGACGGCAGTACGGATCAGAAGATTCTAGGTTCTACTCCTGGCTGGCTCCATCTACCTCTTTTGCGTCGTGGTCAGCCCATAGAAGTTTTATTATTTATTTTAACTAGCCCATCGCTTTGATTGCTATTATTAGATTGATTAGCTCTAGCGGTCAGCATTCTTGGTTTTCAGCTTCAGCCTGACCGACACTCGTGGAAGTTTCCATATGGTGTAGCCGTCAGGATTCCTGGTTTTCACCCAGGCGGCCCGGGTTTGACTCCCGATATGGGAAGTTCGGCTTTTCTTTGCTTCCCTTATCGAACAACCAGCACGTCTGTCTACGGCAGAAGCTGTTTTACCCAGCAGTGGAGCAGGTTCTTTTCCAGACCTGCGTACCTTCGATAGCTCAGTTGGTAGAGCGGAGGACTGTAGGTGGAAAGTTGGCAATCCTTAGGTCGCTGGTTCGACTCCGGCTCGAAGGAAATCTTTTCCACATGCAAACATTTTCTTGGCCACGCTGCTCAATGAGGCCAGCAAGGCTGTACGTAGTGTCGCAATCGCGACCGAAGGGCAAAAGCACGTTCCCTGACCGGGAATCGAACCCGGGCCGCGGCGGTGAGAGCGCCGAATCCTAACCACTAGACCACCAGGGAAAGGATGCTCATATTGCACCCTCAAGCCTGCCCGGGGGTCCCTAACAACTACACAACCTGCCGTAAAAACAAATCAGCTTGCTAAATATAACAAGGAGAGCACCAACTGTTGTCTCAGTGTTTATAGCACGTGAAACAGTAGATGGTATGACAGGCCTCTGTCTGTTCGAGCGCACAAGGGCACTCAACCGTTTGGGCCAGTGGCGCAATGGATAACGCGTCTGACTACGGATCAGAAGATTCTAGGTTCGACTCCTGGCTGGCTCGTCTTCCTCTTTTGCTTCGTGGTCAGCCCATAGCAGTTTCATTATTTAAATTAATTAGCCCATCGCTTTCATTGCTATTATTTGGTTGATTAGATGTGGCGGTCAGGATTCTTCTTTTTCAACCAGTTGTCCCAGGTTCGACTCCCTGTATGGGAAGTTCGGCTTGTCTTTGCTTCCCTTATCGAACAGCCAGCACGTCTGTGGAGGGATGTCCGAATCAACAAACATCAACGCGGTTATAAATCAGATTATCGTTACGTTGTCAGAGTGGATATTGCCTTCAATGGAGCAGCTCAGGTAGGCTAAAATCCCTGTCTAATTTGCTAGCGGCTGGCTAGTTAATGTTAACTGATTATAAAGCTGTCATTTGCCTGGCTAGGAGTTAACATTTTTGTATTAATATTTAATATTTTATGTCTTCCTTATCCGTCTTTGGACATTTGCGTTTTCATGCGAGTTCAACCATCATTTGTCCACGGGATTGTGTCATGATAGGATAGCTGGTTGGCTTGTTGGTTCTGTGTGAGTGTTACGATCGGGGCAAACAGTATTACAATCCACTTCAGGATAAGGCTACCAAGGCAGAGCTCAGTATCTGTGGTGTCAAATCTGGGAAAACAAAGCTAGAACGCAGTAACATCACTTACTGTGGTTTGCCTTGGTATTAGCTCTGATTTTGTAGTTACTGCAATTTTGACACTCTCGTTTCTCTGAAACGGGACAAAATTGAACCGGGAGCCTTTGTCACAAGACAGAACAGATGTCACAAAGCCAACATCAAGCCTTAACTCAATTTTGACCAAACGTGTACTTACTGCGCTTTACATTTACGTTTACATTACATTTAGTCATTTAGCAGACGCTTTTATCCAAAGCGACTTACAAGTGAGGAAAACAAACAAGCGATTCTTCATGAATTGGCAAATAACACAGGAAGTGCTCACAATACAAGTTTCATACATTGCTCAGTACCATAAGCTAGAGTAGGAAGGGAAATGGGAAGGAAAGGGTTTTTTTTTTTTTAATGAGGGGATTAAGTGTTCACGGAAGAGATGAGTTTTCAGCTGTCTCTTGAATATTGCCAAGGATTCTGCGTTCCTGATGAAAGTAAGGAGATCATTCCACCAGCAGGGAGCAGTGAAGGAGAATGTTCTGGAGAGTGATTTTGTGACTCTCTGTGACGGTACCACAAGCCTTCGTTCCTTTAGTGATCGCAGGCTTCTGGTGGGGACGTAGCGTTGTAGCAGTGTGTGGAGGTAGGAAGGTGCAGAGCCTGTGGTGGATCTGTAAGCCAGCATCAGCGCCTTGAACTTGATGCGAGCAGCAAGGGGTAGCCAGTGCAGAGGGATGAAGAGGGGCGTGACGTGGGCTCTCTTAGGCTCGTTGCAGACAAGACGTGCAGCAGCGTTCTGGATCATTTGAAGAGGTTTGATTGCACTTGACGGCAGACCAGCCAGAAGAGCATTGCAGTAATCAAGCCTTGAAATGACCAGGGCCTGGACAAGCAGTTGTGTTGCGTGCTCAGTCAGGAAGGGACGGATTTTCCTGATGTTGCGAAGTGCAAATCTGCATGACCGCGCCGTCTTTGAGATGTGGTCTCTGAAGGTCAGTTGGTCATCGAAGATAACTCCAAGATTTGCTTTGCCTTTGGACGGCAGTACGGATCAGAAGATTCTAGGTTCTACTCCTGGCTGGCTCCATCTACCTCTTTTGCGTCGTGGTCAGCCCATAGAAGTTTTATTATTTATTTTAACTAGCCCATCGCTTTGATTGCTATTATTAGATTGATTAGCTCTAGCGGTCAGCATTCTTGGTTTTCAGCTTCAGCCTGACCGACACTCGTGGAAGTTTCCATATGGTGTAGCCGTCAGGATTCCTGGTTTTCACCCAGGCGGCCCGGGTTTGACTCCCGATATGGGAAGTTCGGCTTTTCTTTGCTTCCCTTATCGAACAACCAGCACGTCTGTCTACGGCAGAAGCTGTTTTACCCAGCAGTGGAGCAGGTTCTTTTCCAGACCTGCGTACCTTCGATAGCTCAGTTGGTAGAGCGGAGGACTGTAGGTGGAAAGTTGGCAATCCTTAGGTCGCTGGTTCGACTCCGGCTCGAAGGAAATCTTTTCCACATGCAAACATTTTCTTGGCCACGCTGCTCAATGAGGCCAGCAAGGCTGTACGTAGTGTCGCAATCGCGACCGAAGGGCAAAAGCACGTTCCCTGACCGGGAATCGAACCCGGGCCGCGGCGGTGAGAGCGCCGAATCCTAACCACTAGACCACCAGGGAAAGGATGCTCATATTGCACCCTCAAGCCTGCCCGGGGGTCCCTAACAACTACACAACCTGCCGTAAAAACAAATCAGCTTGCTAAATATAACAAGGAGAGCACTAACTGTTGTCTCAGTGTTTATAGCACGTGAAACAGTAGATGGTATGACAGGCCTCTGTCTGTTCGAGCGCACGAGGGCACTCAACCGTTTGGGCTAGTGGCGCAATGGATAACGCGTCTGACTACGGATCAGAAGATTCTAGGTTCGACTCCTGGCTGGCTCGTCTTCCTCTTTTGCTTCGTGGTCAGCCCATAGCAGTTTCATTATTTAAATTAATTAGCCCATCGCTTTCATTGCTATTATTTGGTTGATTAGATGTGGCGGTCAGGATTCTTCTTTTTCAACCAGTTGTCCCAGGTTCGACTCCCTGTATGGGAAGTTCGGCTTGTCTTTGCTTCCCTTATCGAACAGCCAGCACGTCTGTGGAGGGATGTCCGAATCAACAAACATCAACGCGGTTATAAATCAGATTATCGTTACGTTGTCAGAGTGGATATTGCCTTCAATGGAGCAGCTCAGGTAGGCTAAAATCCCTGTCTAATTTGCTAGCGGCTGGCTAGTTAATGTTAACTGATTATAAAGCTGTCATTTGCCTGGCTAGGAGTTAACATTTTTGTATTAATATTTAATATTTTATGTCTTCCTTATCCGTCTTTGGACATTTGCGTTTTCATGCGAGTTCAACCATCATTTGTCCACGGGATTGTGTCATGATAGGATAGCTGGTTGGCTTGTTGGTTCTGTGTGAGTGTTACGATCGGGGCAAACAGTATTACAATCCACTTCAGGATAAGGCTACCAAGGCAGAGCTCAGTATCTGTGGTGTCAAATCTGGGAAAACAAAGCTAGAACGCAGTAACATCACTTACTGTGGTTTGCCTTGGTATTAGCTCTGATTTTGTAGTTACTGCAATTTTGACACTCTCGTTTCTCTGAAACGGGACAAAATTGAACCGGGAGCCTTTGTCACAAGACAGAACAGATGTCACAAAGCCAACATCAAGCCTTAACTCAATTTTGACCAAACGTGTACTTACTGCGCTTTACATTTACGTTTACATTACATTTAGTCATTTAGCAGACGCTTTTATCCAAAGCGACTTACAAGTGAGGAAAACAAACAAGCGATTCTTCATGAATTGGCAAATAACACAGGAAGTGCTCACAATACAAGTTTCATACATTGCTCAGTACCATAAGCTAGAGTAGGAAGGGAAATGGGAAGGAAAGGGTTTTTTTTTTTTTAATGAGGGGATTAAGTGTTCACGGAAGAGATGAGTTTTCAGCTGTCTCTTGAATATTGCCAGGGATTCTGCGTTCCTGATGAAAGTAAGGAGATCATTCCACCAGCAGGGAGCAGTGAAGGAGAATGTTCTGGAGAGTGATTTTGTGACTCTCTGTGACGGTACCACAAGCCTTCGTTCCTTTAGTGATCGCAGGCTTCTGGTGGGGACGTAGCGTTGTAGCAGTGTGTGGAGGTAGGAAGGTGCAGAGCCTGTGGTGGATCTGTAAGCCAGCATCAGCGCCTTGAACTTGATGCGAGCAGCAAGGGGTAGCCAGTGCAGAGGGATGAAGAGGGGCGTGACGTGGGCTCTCTTAGGCTCGTTGCAGACAAGACGTGCAGCAGCGTTCTGGATCATTTGAAGAGGTTTGATTGCACTTGACGGCAGACCAGCCAGAAGAGCATTGCAGTAATCAAGCCTTGAAATGACCAGGGCCTGGACAAGCAGTTGTGTTGCGTGCTCAGTCAGGAAGGGACGGATTTTCCTGATGTTGCGAAGTGCAAATCTGCATGACCGCGCCGTCTTTGAGATGTGGTCTCTGAAGGTCAGTTGGTCATCGAAGATAACTCCAAGATTTGCTTTGCCTTTGGACGGCAGTACGGATCAGAAGTTCCTTTAGTGATCGCAGGCTTCTGGTGGGGACGTAGCGTTGTAGCAGTGTGTGGAGGTAGGAAGGTGCAGAGCCTGTGGTGGATCTGTAAGCCAGCATCAGCGCCTTGAACTTGATGCGAGCAGCAAGGGGTAGCCAGTGCAGAGGGATGAAGAGGGGCGTGACGTGGGCTCTCTTAGGCTCGTTGCAGACAAGACGTGCAGCAGCGTTCTGGATCATTTGAAGAGGTTTGATTGCACTTGACGGCAGACCAGCCAGAAGAGCATTGCAGTAATCAAGCCTTGAAATGACCAGGGCCTGGACAAGCAGTTGTGTTGCGTGCTCAGTCAGGAAGGGACGGATTTTCCTGATGTTGCGAAGTGCAAATCTGCATGACCGCGCCGTCTTTGAGATGTGGTCTCTGAAGGTCAGTTGGTCATCGAAGATAACTCCAAGATTTGCTTTGCCTTTGGACGGCAGTACGGATCAGAAGATTCTAGGTTCTACTCCTGGCTGGCTCCATCTACCTCTTTTGCGTCGTGGTCAGCCCATAGAAGTTTTATTATTTATTTTAACTAGCCCATCGCTTTGATTGCTATTATTAGATTGATTAGCTCTAGCGGTCAGCATTCTTGGTTTTCAGCTTCAGCCTGACCGACACTCGTGGAAGTTTCCATATGGTGTAGCCGTCAGGATTCCTGGTTTTCACCCAGGCGGCCCGGGTTTGACTCCCGATATGGGAAGTTCGGCTTTTCTTTGCTTCCCTTATCGAACAACCAGCACGTCTGTCTACGGCAGAAGCTGTTTTACCCAGCAGTGGAGCAGGTTCTTTTCCACACCTGCGTACCTTCGATAGCTCAGTTGGTAGAGCGGAGGACTGTAGGTGGAAAGTTGGCAATCCTTAGGTCGCTGGTTCGACTCCGGCTCGAAGGAAATCTTTTCCACATGCAAACATTTTCTTGGCCACGCTGCTCAATGAGGCCAGCAAGGCTGTACGTAGTGTCGCAATCGCGACCGAAGGGCAAAAGCACGTTCCCTGACCGGGAATCGAACCCGGGCCGCGGCGGTGAGAGCGCCGAATCCTAACCACTAGACCACCAGGGAAAGGATGCTCATATTGCACCCTCAAGCCTGCCCGGGGGTCCCTAACAACTACACAACCTGCCGTAAAAACAAATCAGCTTGCTAAATATAACAAGGAGAGCACCAACTGTTGTCTCAGTGTTTATAGCACGTGAAACAGTAGATGGTATGACAGGCCTCTGTCTGTTCGAGCGCACGAGGGCACTCAACCGTTTGGGCCAGTGGCGCAATGGATAACGCGTCTGACTACGGATCAGAAGATTCTAGGTTCGACTCCTGGCTGGCTCGTCTTCCTCTTTTGCTTCGTGGTCAGCCCATAGCAGTTTCATTATTTAAATTAATTAGCCCATCGCTTTCATTGCTATTATTTGGTTGATTAGATGTGGCGGTCAGGATTCTTCTTTTTCAACCAGTTGTCCCAGGTTCGACTCCCTGTATGGGAAGTTCGGCTTGTCTTTGCTTCCCTTATCGAACAGCCAGCACGTCTGTGGAGGGATGTCCGAATCAACAAACATCAACGCGGTTATAAATCAGATTATCGTTACGTTGTCAGAGTGGATATTGCCTTCAATGGAGCAGCTCAGGTAGGCTAAAATCCCTGTCTAATTTGCTAGCGGCTGGCTAGTTAATGTTAACTGATTATAAAGCTGTCATTTGCCTGGCTAGGAGTTAACATTTTTGTATTAATATTTAATATTTTATGTCTTCCTTATCCGTCTTTGGACATTTGCGTTTTCATGCGAGTTCAACCATCATTTGTCCACGGGATTGTGTCATGATAGGATAGCTGGTTGGCTTGTTGGTTCTGTGTGAGTGTTACGATCGGGGCAAACAGTATTACAATCCACTTCAGGATAAGGCTACCAAGGCAGAGCTCAGTATCTGTGGTGTCAAATCTGGGAAAACAAAGCTAGAACGCAGTAACATCACTTACTGTGGTTTGCCTTGGTATTAGCTCTGATTTTGTAGTTACTGCAATTTTGACACTCTCGTTTCTCTGAAACGGGACAAAATTGAACCGGGAGCCTTTGTCACAAGACAGAACAGATGTCACAAAGCCAACATCAAGCCTTAACTCAATTTTGACCAAACGTGTACTTACTGCGCTTTACATTTACGTTTACATTACATTTAGTCATTTAGCAGACGCTTTTATCCAAAGCGACTTACAAGTGAGGAAAACAAACAAGCGATTCTTCATGAATTGGCAAATAACACAGGAAGTGCTCACAATACAAGTTTCATACATTGCTCAGTACCATAAGCTAGAGTAGGAAGGGAAATGGGAAGGAAAGGGTTTTTTTTTTTTTAATGAGGGGATTAAGTGTTCACGGAAGAGATGAGTTTTCAGCTGTCTCTTGAATATTGCCAGGGATTCTGCGTTCCTGATGAAAGTAAGGAGATCATTCCACCAGCAGGGAGCAGTGAAGGAGAATGTTCTGGAGAGTGATTTTGTGACTCTCTGTGACGGTACCACAAGCCTTCGTTCCTTTAGTGATCGCAGGCTTCTGGTGGGGACGTAGCGTTGTAGCAGTGTGTGGAGGTAGGAAGGTGCAGAGCCTGTGGTGGATCTGTAAGCCAGCATCAGCGCCTTGAACTTGATGCGAGCAGCAAGGGGTAGCCAGTGCAGAGGGATGAAGAGGGGCGTGACGTGGGCTCTCTTAGGCTCGTTGCAGACAAGACGTGCAGCAGCGTTCTGGATCATTTGAAGAGGTTTGATTGCACTTGACGGCAGACCAGCCAGAAGAGCATTGCAGTAATCAAGCCTTGAAATGACCAGGGCCTGGACAAGCAGTTGTGTTGCGTGCTCAGTCAGGAAGGGACGGATTTTCCTGATGTTGCGAAGTGCAAATCTGCATGACCGCGCCGTCTTTGAGATGTGGTCTCTGAAGGTCAGTTGGTCATCGAAGATAACTCCAAGATTTGCTTTGCCTTTGGACGGCAGTACGGATCAGAAGATTCTAGGTTCTACTCCTGGCTGGCTCCATCTACCTCTTTTGCGTCGTGGTCAGCCCATAGAAGTTTTATTATTTATTTTAACTAGCCCATCGCTTTGATTGCTATTATTAGATTGATTAGCTCTAGCGGTCAGCATTCTTGGTTTTCAGCTTCAGCCTGACCGACACTCGTGGAAGTTTCCATATGGTGTAGCCGTCAGGATTCCTGGTTTTCACCCAGGCGGCCCGGGTTTGACTCCCGATATGGGAAGTTCGGCTTTTCTTTGCTTCCCTTATCGAACAACCAGCACGTCTGTCTACGGCAGAAGCTGTTTTACCCAGCAGTGGAGCAGGTTCTTTTCCAGACCTGCGTACCTTCGATAGCTCAGTTGGTAGAGCGGAGGACTGTAGGTGGAAAGTTGGCAATCCTTAGGTCGGTGGTTCGACTCCGGCTCGAAGGAAATCTTTTCCACATGCAAACATTTTCTTGGCCACGCTGCTCAATGAGGCCAGCAAGGCTGTACGTAGTGTCGCAATCGCGACCGAAGGGCAAAAGCACGTTCCCTGACCGGGAATCGAACCCGGGCCGCGGCGGTGAGAGCGCCGAATCCTAACCACTAGACCACCAGGGAAAGGATGCTCATATTGCACCCTCAAGCCTGCCCGGGGGTCCCTAACAACTACACAACCTGCCGTAAAAACAAATCAGCTTGCTAAATATAACAAGGAGAGCACCAACTGTTGTCTCAGTGTTTATAGCACGTGAAACAGTAGATGGTATGACAGGCCTCTGTCTGTTCGAGCGCACGAGGGCACTCAACCGTTTGGGCCAGTGGCGCAATGGATAACGCGTCTGACTACGGATCAGAAGATTCTAGGTTCGACTCCTGGCTGGCTCGTCTTCCTCTTTTGCTTCGTGGTCAGCCCATAGCAGTTTCATTATTTAAATTAATTAGCCCATCGCTTTCATTGCTATTATTTGGTTGATTAGATGTGGCGGTCAGGATTCTTCTTTTTCAACCAGTTGTCCCAGGTTCGACTCCCTGTATGGGAAGTTCGGCTTGTCTTTGCTTCCCTTATCGAACAGCCAGCACGTCTGTGGAGGGATGTCCGAATCAACAAACATCAACGCGGTTATAAATCAGATTATCGTTACGTTGTCAGAGTGGATATTGCCTTCAATGGAGCAGCTCAGGTAGGCTAAAATCCCTGTCTAATTTGCTAGCGGCTGGCTAGTTAATGTTAACTGATTATAAAGCTGTCATTTGCCTGGCTAGGAGTTAACATTTTTGTATTAATATTTAATATTTTATGTCTTCCTTATCCGTCTTTGGACATTTGCGTTTTCATGCGAGTTCAACCATCATTTGTCCACGGGATTGTGTCATGATAGGATAGCTGGTTGGCTTGTTGGTTCTGTGTGAGTGTTACGATCGGGGCAAACAGTATTACAATCCACTTCAGGATAAGGCTACCAAGGCAGAGCTCAGTATCTGTGGTGTCAAATCTGGGAAAACAAAGCTAGAACGCAGTAACATCACTTACTGTGGTTTGCCTTGGTATTAGCTCTGATTTTGTAGTTACTGCAATTTTGACACTCTCGTTTCTCTGAAACGGGACAAAATTGAACCGGGAGCCTTTGTCACAAGACAGAACAGATGTCACAAAGCCAACATCAAGCCTTAACTCAATTTTGACCAAACGTGTACTTACTGCGCTTTACATTTACGTTTACATTACATTTAGTCATTTAGCAGACGCTTTTATCCAAAGCGACTTACAAGTGAGGAAAACAAACAAGCGATTCTTCATGAATTGGCAAATAACACAGGAAGTGCTCACAATACAAGTTTCATACATTGCTCAGTACCATAAGCTAGAGTAGGAAGGGAAATGGGAAGGAAAGGGTTTTTTTTTTTTTAATGAGGGGATTAAGTGTTCACGGAAGAGATGAGTTTTCAGCTGTCTCTTGAATATTGCCAGGGATTCTGCGTTCCTGATGAAAGTAAGGAGATCATTCCACCAGCAGGGAGCAGTGAAGGAGAATGTTCTGGAGAGTGATTTTGTGACTCTCTGTGACGGTACCACAAGCCTTCGTTCCTTTAGTGATCGCAGGCTTCTGGTGGGGACGTAGCGTTGTAGCAGTGTGTGGAGGTAGGAAGGTGCAGAGCCTGTGGTGGATCTGTAAGCCAGCATCAGCGCCTTGAACTTGATGCGAGCAGCAAGGGGTAGCCAGTGCAGAGGGATGAAGAGGGGCGTGACGTGGGCTCTCTTAGGCTCGTTGCAGACAAGACGTGCAGCAGCGTTCTGGATCATTTGAAGAGGTTTGATTGCACTTGACGGCAGACCAGCCAGAAGAGCATTGCAGTAATCAAGCCTTGAAATGACCAGGGCCTGGACAAGCAGTTGTGTTGCGTGCTCAGTCAGGAAGGGACGGATTTTCCTGATGTTGCGAAGTGCAAATCTGCATGACCGCGCCGTCTTTGAGATGTGGTCTCTGAAGGTCAGTTGGTCATCGAAGATAACTCCAAGATTTGCTTTGCCTTTGGACGGCAGTACGGATCAGAAGATTCTAGGTTCTACTCCTGGCTGGCTCCATCTACCTCTTTTGCGTCGTGGTCAGCCCATAGAAGTTTTATTATTTATTTTAACTAGCCCATCGCTTTGATTGCTATTATTAGATTGATTAGCTCTAGCGGTCAGCATTCTTGGTTTTCAGCTTCAGCCTGACCGACACTCGTGGAAGTTTCCATATGGTGTAGCCGTCAGGATTCCTGGTTTTCACCCAGGCGGCCCGGGTTTGACTCCCGATATGGGAAGTTCGGCTTTTCTTTGCTTCCCTTATCGAACAACCAGCACGTCTGTCTACGGCAGAAGCTGTTTTACCCAGCAGTGGAGCAGGTTCTTTTCCAGACCTGCGTACCTTCGATAGCTCAGTTGGTAGAGCGGAGGACTGTAGGTGGAAAGTTGGCAATCCTTAGGTCGCTGGTTCGACTCCGGCTCGAAGGAAATCTTTTCCACATGCAAACATTTTCTTGGCCACGCTGCTCAATGAGGCCAGCAAGGCTGTACGTAGTGTCGCAATCGCGACCGAAGGGCAAAAGCACGTTCCCTGACCGGGAATCGAACCCGGGCCGCGGCGGTGAGAGCACCGAATCCTAACCACTAGACCACCAGGGAAAGGATGCTCATATTGCACCCTCAAGCCTGCCCGGGGGTCCCTAACAACTACACAACCTGCCGTAAAAACAAATCAGCTTGCTAAATATAACAAGGAGAGCACCAACTGTTGTCTCAGTGTTTATAGCACGTGAAACAGTAGATGGTATGACAGGCCTCTGTCTGTTCGTGCGCACGAGGCCACTCAACCGTTTGGGCCAGTGGCGCAATGGATAACGCGTCTGACTACGGATCAGAAGATTCTAGGTTCGACTCCTGGCTGGCTCGTCTTCCTCTTTTGCTTCGTGGTCAGCCCATAGCAGTTTCATTATTTAAATTAATTAGCCCATCGCTTTCATTGCTATTATTTGGTTGATTAGATGTGGCGGTCAGGATTCTTCTTTTTCAACCAGTTGTCCCAGGTTCGACTCCCTGTATGGGAAGTTCGGCTTGTCTTTGCTTCCCTTATCGAACAGCCAGCACGTCTGTGGAGGGATGTCCGAATCAACAAACATCAACGCGGTTATAAATCAGATTATCGTTACGTTGTCAGAGTGGATATTGCCTTCAATGGAGCAGCTCAGGTAGGCTAAAATCCCTGTCTAATTTGCTAGCGGCTGGCTAGTTAATGTTAACTGATTATAAAGCTGTCATTTGCCTGGCTAGGAGTTAACATTTTTGTATTAATATTTAATATTTTATGTCTTCCTTATCCGTCTTTGGACATTTGCGTTTTCATGCGAGTTCAACCATCATTTGTCCACGGGATTGTGTCATGATAGGATAGCTGGTTGGCTTGTTGGTTCTGTGTGAGTGTTACGATCGGGGCAAACAGTATTACAATCCACTTCAGGATAAGGCTACCAAGGCAGAGCTCAGTATCTGTGGTGTCAAATCTGGGAAAACAAAGCTAGAACGCAGTAACATCACTTACTGTGGTTTGCCTTGGTATTAGCTCTGATTTTGTAGTTACTGCAATTTTGACACTCTCGTTTCTCTGAAACGGGACAAAATTGAACCGGGAGCCTTTGTCACAAGACAGAACAGATGTCACAAAGCCAACATCAAGCCTTAACTCAATTTTGACCAAACGTGTACTTACTGCGCTTTACATTTACGTTTACATTACATTTAGTCATTTAGCAGACGCTTTTATCCAAAGCGACTTACAAGTGAGGAAAACAAACAAGCGATTCTTCATGAATTGGCAAATAACACAGGAAGTGCTCACAATACAAGTTTCATACATTGCTCAGTACCATAAGCTAGAGTAGGAAGGGAAATGGGAAGGAAAGGGTTTTTTTTTTTTTAATGAGGGGATTAAGTGTTCACGGAAGAGATGAGTTTTCAGCTGTCTCTTGAATATTGCCAGGGATTCTGCGTTCCTGATGAAAGTAAGGAGATCATTCCACCAGCAGGGAGCAGTGAAGGAGAATGTTCTGGAGAGTGATTTTGTGACTCTCTGTGACGGTACCACAAGCCTTCGTTCCTTTAGTGATCGCAGGCTTCTGGTGGGGACGTAGCGTTGTAGCAGTGTGTGGAGGTAGGAAGGTGCAGAGCCTGTGGTGGATCTGTAAGCCAGCATCAGCGCCTTGAACTTGATGCGAGCAGCAAGGGGTAGCCAGTGCAGAGGGATGAAGAGGGGCGTGACGTGGGCTCTCTTAGGCTCGTTGCAGACAAGACGTGCAGCAGCGTTCTGGATCATTTGAAGAGGTTTGATTGCACTTGACGGCAGACCAGCCAGAAGAGCATTGCAGTAATCAAGCCTTGAAATGACCAGGGCCTGGACAAGCAGTTGTGTTGCGTGCTCAGTCAGGAAGGGACGGATTTTCCTGATGTTGCGAAGTGCAAATCTGCATGACCGCGCCGTCTTTGAGATGTGGTCTCTGAAGGTCAGTTGGTCATCGAAGATAACTCCAAGATTTGCTTTGCCTTTGGACGGCAGTACGGATCAGAAGATTCTAGGTTCTACTCCTGGCTGGCTCCATCTACCTCTTTTGCGTCGTGGTCAGCCCATAGAAGTTTTATTATTTATTTTAACTAGCCCATCGCTTTGATTGCTATTATTAGATTGATTAGCTCTAGCGGTCAGCATTCTTGGTTTTCAGCTTCAGCCTGACCGACACTCGTGGAAGTTTCCATATGGTGTAGCCGTCAGGATTCCTGGTTTTCACCCAGGCGGCCCGGGTTTGACTCCCGATATGGGAAGTTCGGCTTTTCTTTGCTTCCCTTATCGAACAACCAGCACGTCTGTCTACGGCAGAAGCTGTTTTACCCAGCAGTGGAGCAGGTTCTTTTCCAGACCTGCGTACCTTCGATAGCTCAGTTGGTAGAGCGGAGGACTGTAGGTGGAAAGTTGGCAATCCTTAGGTCGCTGGTTCGACTCCGGCTCGAAGGAAATCTTTTCCACATGCAAACATTTTCTTGGCCACGCTGCTCAATGAGGCCAGCAAGGCTGTACGTAGTGTCGCAATCGCGACCGAAGGGCAAAAGCACGTTCCCTGACCGGGAATCGAACCCGGGCCGCGGCGGTGAGAGCACCGAATCCTAACCACTAGACCACCAGGGAAAGGATGCTCATATTGCACCCTCAAGCCTGCCCGGGGGTCCCTAACAACTACACAACCTGCCGTAAAAACAAATCAGCTTGCTAAATATAACAAGGAGAGCACCAACTGTTGTCTCAGTGTTTATAGCACGTGAAACAGTAGATGGTATGACAGGCCTCTGTCTGTTCGAGCGCACGAGGGCACTCAACCGTTTGGGCCAGTGGCGCAATGGATAACGCGTCTGACTACGGATCAGAAGATTCTAGGTTCGACTCCTGGCTGGCTCGTCTTCCTCTTTTGCTTCGTGGTCAGCCCATAGCAGTTTCATTATTTAAATTAATTAGCCCATCGCTTTCATTGCTATTATTTGGTTGATTAGATGTGGCGGTCAGGATTCTTCTTTTTCAACCAGTTGTCCCAGGTTCGACTCCCTGTATGGGAAGTTCGGCTTGTCTTTGCTTCCCTTATCGAACAGCCAGCACGTCTGTGGAGGGATGTCCGAATCAACAAACATCAACGCGGTTATAAATCAGATTATCGTTACGTTGTCAGAGTGGATATTGCCTTCAATGGAGCAGCTCAGGTAGGCTAAAATCCCTGTCTAATTTGCTAGCGGCTGGCTAGTTAATGTTAACTGATTATAAAGCTGTCATTTGCCTGGCTAGGAGTTAACATTTTTGTATAAATATTTAATATTTTATGTCTTCCTTATCCGTCTTTGGACATTTGCGTTTTCATGCGAGTTCAACCATCATTTGTCCACGGGATTGTGTCATGATAGGATAGCTGGTTGGCTTGTTGGTTCTGTGTGAGTGTTACGATCGGGGCAAACAGTATTACAATCCACTTCAGGATAAGGCTACCAAGGCAGAGCTCAGTATCTGTGGTGTCAAATCTGGGAAAACAAAGCTAGAACGCAGTAACATCACTTACTGTGGTTTGCCTTGGTATTAGCTCTGATTTTGTAGTTACTGCAATTTTGACACTCTCGTTTCTCTGAAACGGGACAAAATTGAACCGGGAGCCTTTGTCACAAGACAGAACAGATGTCACAAAGCCAACATCAAGCCTTAACTCAATTTTGACCAAACGTGTACTTACTGCGCTTTACATTTACGTTTACATTACATTTAGTCATTTAGCAGACGCTTTTATCCAAAGCGACTTACAAGTGAGGAAAACAAACAAGCGATTCTTCATGAATTGGCAAATAACACAGGAAGTGCTCACAATACAAGTTTCATACATTGCTCAGTACCATAAGCTAGAGTAGGAAGGGAAATGGGAAGGAAAGGGTTTTTTTTTTTTTAATGAGGGGATTAAGTGTTCACGGAAGAGATGAGTTTTCAGCTGTCTCTTGAATATTGCCAGGGATTCTGCGTTCCTGATGAAAGTAAGGAGATCATTCCACCAGCAGGGAGCAGTGAAGGAGAATGTTCTGGAGAGTGATTTTGTGACTCTCTGTGACGGTACCACAAGCCTTCGTTCCTTTAGTGATCGCAGGCTTCTGGTGGGGACGTAGCGTTGTAGCAGTGTGTGGAGGTAGGAAGGTGCAGAGCCTGTGGTGGATCTGTAAGCCAGCATCAGCGCCTTGAACTTGATGCAAGCAGCAAGGGGTAGCCAGTGCAGAGGGATGAAGAGGGGCGTGACGTGGGCTCTCTTAGGCTCGTTGCAGACAAGACGTGCAGCAGCGTTCTGGATCATTTGAAGAGGTTTGATTGCACTTGACGGCAGACCAGCCAGAAGAGCATTGCAGTAATCAAGCCTTGAAATGACCAGGGCCTGGACAAGCAGTTGTGTTGCGTGCTCAGTCAGGAAGGGACGGATTTTCCTGATGTTGCGAAGTGCAAATCTGCATGACCGCGCCGTCTTTGAGATGTGGTCTCTGAAGGTCAGTTGGTCATCGAAGATAACTCCAAGATTTGCTTTGCCTTTGGACGGCAGTACGGATCAGAAGATTCTAGGTTCTACTCCTGGCTGGCTCCATCTACCTCTTTTGCGTCGTGGTCAGCCCATAGAAGTTTTATTATTTATTTTAACTAGCCCATCGCTTTGATTGCTATTATTAGATTGATTAGCTCTAGCGGTCAGCATTCTTGGTTTTCAGCTTCAGCCTGACCGACACTCGTGGAAGTTTCCATATGGTGTAGCCGTCAGGATTCCTGGTTTTCACCCAGGCGGCCCGGGTTTGACTCCCGATATGGGAAGTTCGGCTTTTCTTTGCTTCCCTTATCGAACAACCAGCACGTCTGTCTACGGCAGAAGCTGTTTTACCCAGCAGTGGAGCAGCAGAAACCTGATATGTTGTGGTTCTTTTCCAGACCTGCGTACCTTCGATAGCTCAGTTGGTAGAGCGGAGGACTGTAGGTGGAAAGTTGGCAATCCTTAGGTCGCTGGTTCGACTCCGGCTCGAAGGAAATCTTTTCCACATGCAAACATTTTCTTGGCCACGCTGCTCAATGAGGCCAGCAAGGCTGTACGTAGTGTCGCAATCGCGACCGAAGGGCAAAAGCACGTTCCCTGACCGGGAATCGAACCCGGGCCGCGGCGGTGAGAGCGCCGAATCCTAACCACTAGACCACCAGGGAAAGGATGCTCATATTGCACCCTCAAGCCTGCCCGGGGGTCCCTAACAACTACACAACCTGCCGTAAAAACAAATCAGCTTGCTAAATATAACAAGGAGAGCACCAACTGTTGTCTCAGTGTTTATAGCACGTGAAACAGTAGATGGTATGACAGGCCTCTGTCTGTTCGAGCGCACGAGGGCACTCAACCGTTTGGGCCAGTGGCGCAATGGATAACGCGTCTGACTACGGATCAGAAGATTCTAGGTTCGACTCCTGGCTGGCTCGTCTTCCTCTTTTGCTTCGTGGTCAGCCCATAGCAGTTTCATTATTTAAATTAATTAGCCCATCGCTTTCATTGCTATTATTTGGTTGATTAGATGTGGCGGTCAGGATTCTTCTTTTTCAACCAGTTGTCCCAGGTTCGACTCCCTGTATGGGAAGTTCGGCTTGTCTTTGCTTCCCTTATCGAACAGCCAGCACGTCTGTGGAGGGATGTCCGAATCAACAAACATCAACGCGGTTATAAATCAGATTATCGTTACGTTGTCAGAGTGGATATTGCCTTCAATGGAGCAGCTCAGGTAGGCTAAAATCCCTGTCTAATTTGCTAGCGGCTGGCTAGTTAATGTTAACTGATTATAAAGCTGTCATTTGCCTGGCTAGGAGTTAACATTTTTGTATTAATATTTAATATTTTATGTCTTCCTTATCCGTCTTTGGACATTTGCGTTTTCATGCGAGTTCAACCATCATTTGTCCACGGGATTGTGTCATGATAGGATAGCTGGTTGGCTTGTTGGTTCTGTGTGAGTGTTACGATCGGGGCAAACAGTATTACAATCCACTTCAGGATAAGGCTACCAAGGCAGAGCTCAGTATCTGTGGTGTCAAATCTGGGAAAACAAAGCTAGAACGCAGTAACATCACTTACTGTGGTTTGCCTTGGTATTAGCTCTGATTTTGTAGTTACTGCAATTTTGACACTCTCGTTTCTCTGAAACGGGACAAAATTGAACCGGGAGCCTTTGTCACAAGACAGAACAGATGTCACAAAGCCAACATCAAGCCTTAACTCAATTTTGACCAAACGTGTACTTACTGCGCTTTACATTTACGTTTACATTACATTTAGTCATTTAGCAGACGCTTTTATCCAAAGCGACTTACAAGTGAGGAAAACAAACAAGCGATTCTTCATGAATTGGCAAATAACACAGGAAGTGCTCACAATACAAGTTTCATACATTGCTCAGTACCATAAGCTAGAGTAGGAAGGGAAATGGGAAGGAAAGGGTTTTTTTTTTTTTAATGAGGGGATTAAGTGTTCACGGAAGAGATGAGTTTTCAGCTGTCTCTTGAATATTGCCAGGGATTCTGCGTTCCTGATGAAAGTAAGGAGATCATTCCACCAGCAGGGAGCAGTGAAGGAGAATGTTCTGGAGAGTGATTTTGTGACTCTCTGTGACGGTACCACAAGCCTTCGTTCCTTTAGTGATCGCAGGCTTCTGGTGGGGACGTAGCGTTGTAGCAGTGTGTGGAGGTAGGAAGGTGCAGAGCCTGTGGTGGATCTGTAAGCCAGCATCAGCGCCTTGAACTTGATGCGAGCAGCAAGGGGTAGCCAGTGCAGAGGGATGAAGAGGGGCGTGACGTGGGCTCTCTTAGGCTCGTTGCAGACAAGACGTGCAGCAGCGTTCTGGATCATTTGAAGAGGTTTGATTGCACTTGACGGCAGACCAGCCAGAAGAGCATTGCAGTAATCAAGCCTTGAAATGACCAGGGCCTGGACAAGCAGTTGTGTTGCGTGCTCAGTCAGGAAGGGACGGATTTTCCTGATGTTGCGAAGTGCAAATCTGCATGACCGCGCCATCTTTGAGATGTGGTCTCTGAAGGTCAGTTGGTCATCGAAGATAACTCCAAGATTTGCTTTGCCTTTGGACGGCAGTACGGATCAGAAGATTCTAGGTTCTACTCCTGGCTGGCTCCATCTACCTCTTTTGCGTCGTGGTCAGCCCATAGAAGTTTTATTATTTATTTTAACTAGCCCATCGCTTTGATTGCTATTATTAGATTGATTAGCTCTAGCGGTCAGCATTCTTGGTTTTCAGCTTCAGCCTGACCGACACTCGTGGAAGTTTCCATATGGTGTAGCCGTCAGGATTCCTGGTTTTCACCCAGGCGGCCCGGGTTTGACTCCCGATATGGGAAGTTCGGCTTTTCTTTGCTTCCCTTATCGAACAACCAGCACGTCTGTCTACGGCAGAAGCTGTTTTACCCAGCAGTGGAGCAGGTTCTTTTCCAGACCTGCGTACCTTCGATAGCTCAGTTGGTAGAGCGGAGGACTGTAGGTGGAAAGTTGGCAATCCTTAGGTCGCTGGTTCGACTCCGGCTCGAAGGAAATCTTTTCCACATGCAAACATTTTCTTGGCCACGCTGCTCAATGAGGCCAGCAAGGCTGTACGTAGTGTCGCAATCGCGACCGAAGGGCAAAAGCACGTTCCCTGACCGGGAATCGAACCCGGGCCGCGGCGGTGAGAGCGCCGAATCCTAACCACTAGACCACCAGGGAAAGGATGCTCATATTGCACCCTCAAGCCTGCCCGGGGGTCCCTAACAACTACACAACCTGCCGTAAAAACAAATCAGCTTGCTAAATATAACAAGGAGAGCACCAACTGTTGTCTCAGTGTTTATAGCACGTGAAACAGTAGATGGTATGACAGGCCTCTGTCTGTTCGAGCGCACGAGGGCACTCAACCGTTTGGGCCAGTGGCGCAATGGATAACGCGTCTGACTACGGATCAGAAGATTCTAGGTTCGACTCCTGGCTGGCTCGTCTTCCTCTTTTGCTTCGTGGTCAGCCCATAGCAGTTTCATTATTTAAATTAATTAGCCCATCGCTTTCATTGCTATTATTTGGTTGATTAGATGTGGCGGTCAGGATTCTTCTTTTTCAACCAGTTGTCCCAGGTTCGACTCCCTGTATGGGAAGTTCGGCTTGTCTTTGCTTCCCTTATCGAACAGCCAGCACGTCTGTGGAGGGATGTCCGAATCAACAAACATCAACGCGGTTATAAATCAGATTATCGTTACGTTGTCAGAGTGGATATTGCCTTCAATGGAGCAGCTCAGGTAGGCTAAAATCCCTGTCTAATTTGCTAGCGGCTGGCTAGTTAATGTTAACTGATTATAAAGCTGTCATTTGCCTGGCTAGGAGTTAACATTTTTGTATTAATATTTAATATTTTATGTCTTCCTTATCCGTCTTTGGACATTTGCGTTTTCATGCGAGTTCAACCATCATTTGTCCACGGGATTGTGTCATGATAGGATAGCTGGTTGGCTTGTTGGTTCTGTGTGAGTGTTACGATCGGGGCAAACAGTATTACAATCCACTTCAGGATAAGGCTACCAAGGCAGAGCTCAGTATCTGTGGTGTCAAATCTGGGAAAACAAAGCTAGAACGCAGTAACATCACTTACTGTGGTTTGCCTTGGTATTAGCTCTGATTTTGTAGTTACTGCAATTTTGACACTCTCGTTTCTCTGAAACGGGACAAAATTGAACCGGGAGCCTTTGTCACAAGACAGAACAGATGTCACAAAGCCAACATCAAGCCTTAACTCAATTTTGACCAAACGTGTACTTACTGCGCTTTACATTTACGTTTACATTACATTTAGTCATTTAGCAGACGCTTTTATCCAAAGCGACTTACAAGTGAGGAAAACAAACAAGCGATTCTTCATGAATTGGCAAATAACACAGGAAGTGCTCACAATACAAGTTTCATACATTGCTCAGTACCATAAGCTAGAGTAGGAAGGGAAATGGGAAGGAAAGGGGTTTTTTTTTTAATGAGGGGATTAAGTGTTGAGTGTTGAGTTTAAGAGATGAGTTTTCAGCTGTCTCTTGAATATTGCCAGGGATTCTGCGTTCCTGATGAAAGTAAGGAGATCATTCCACCAGCAGGGAGCAGTGAAGGAGAATGTTCTGGAGAGTGATTTTGTGACTCTCTGTGACGGTACCACAAGCCTTCGTTCCTTTAGTGATCGCAGGCTTCTGGTGGGGACGTAGCGTTGTAGCAGTGTGTGGAGGTAGGAAGGTGCAGAGCCTGTGGTGGATCTGTAAGCCAGCATCAGCGCCTTGAACTTGATGCGAGCAGCAAGGGGTAGCCAGTGCAGAGGGATGAAGAGGGGCGTGACGTGGGCTCTCTTAGGCTCGTTGCAGACAAGACGTGCAGCAGCGTTCTGGATCATTTGAAGAGGTTTGATTGCACTTGACGGCAGACCAGCCAGAAGAGCATTGCAGTAATCAAGCCTTGAAATGACCAGGGCCTGGACAAGCAGTTGTGTTGCGTGCTCAGTCAGGAAGGGACGGATTTTCCTGATGTTGCGAAGTGCAAATCTGCATGACCGCGCCATCTTTGAGATGTGGTCTCTGAAGGTCAGTTGGTCATCGAAGATAACTCCAAGATTTGCTTTGCCTTTGGACGGCAGTACGGATCAGAAGATTCTAGGTTCTACTCCTGGCTGGCTCCATCTACCTCTTTTGCGTCGTGGTCAGCCCATAGAAGTTTTATTATTTATTTTAACTAGCCCATCGCTTTGATTGCTATTATTAGATTGATTAGCTCTAGCGGTCAGCATTCTTGGTTTTCAGCTTCAGCCTGACCGACACTCGTGGAAGTTTCCATATGGTGTAGCCGTCAGGATTCCTGGTTTTCACCCAGGCGGCCCGGGTTTGACTCCCGATATGGGAAGTTCGGCTTTTCTTTGCTTCCCTTATCGAACAACCAGCACGTCTGTCTACGGCAGAAGCTGTTTTACCCAGCAGTGGAGCAGGTTCTTTTCCAGACCTGCGTACCTTCGATAGCTCAGTTGGTAGAGCGGAGGACTGTAGGTGGAAAGTTGGCAATCCTTAGGTCGCTGGTTCGACTCCGGCTCGAAGGAAATCTTTTCCACATGCAAACATTTTCTTGGCCACGCTGCTCAATGAGGCCAGCAAGGCTGTACGTAGTGTCGCAATCGCGACCGAAGGGCAAAAGCACGTTCCCTGACCGGGAATCGAACCCGGGCCGCGGCGGTGAGAGCGCCGAATCCTAACCACTAGACCACCAGGGAAAGGATGCTCATATTGCACCCTCAAGCCTGCCCGGGGGTCCCTAACAACTACACAACCTGCCGTAAAAACAAATCAGCTTGCTAAATATAACAAGGAGAGCACCAACTGTTGTCTCAGTGTTTATAGCACGTGAAACAGTAGATGGTATGACAGGCCTCTGTCTGTTCGAGCGCACGAGGGCACTCAACCGTTTGGGCCAGTGGCGCAATGGATAACGCGTCTGACTACGGATCAGAAGATTCTAGGTTCGACTCCTGGCTGGCTCGTCTTCCTCTTTTGCTTCGTGGTCAGCCCATAGCAGTTTCATTATTTAAATTAATTAGCCCATCGCTTTCATTGCTATTATTTGGTTGATTAGATGTGGCGGTCAGGATTCTTCTTTTTCAACCAGTTGTCCCAGGTTCGACTCCCTGTATGGGAAGTTCGGCTTGTCTTTGCTTCCCTTATCGAACAGCCAGCACGTCTGTGGAGGGATGTCCGAATCAACAAACATCAACGCGGTTATAAATCAGATTATCGTTACGTTGTCAGAGTGGATATTGCCTTCAATGGAGCAGCTCAGGTAGGCTAAAATCCCTGTCTAATTTGCTAGCGGCTGGCTAGTTAATGTTAACTGATTATAAAGCTGTCATTTGCCTGGCTAGGAGTTAACATTTTTGTATTAATATTTAATATTTTATGTCTTCCTTATCCGTCTTTGGACATTTGCGTTTTCATGCGAGTTCAACCATCATTTGTCCACGGGATTGTGTCATGATAGGATAGCTGGTTGGCTTGTTGGTTCTGTGTGAGTGTTACGATCGGGGCAAACAGTATTACAATCCACTTCAGGATAAGGCTACCAAGGCAGAGCTCAGTATCTGTGGTGTCAAATCTGGGAAAACAAAGCTAGAACGCAGTAACATCACTTACTGTGGTTTGCCTTGGTATTAGCTCTGATTTTGTAGTTACTGCAATTTTGACACTCTCGTTTCTCTGAAACGGGACAAAATTGAACCGGGAGCCTTTGTCACAAGACAGAACAGATGTCACAAAGCCAACATCAAGCCTTAACTCAATTTTGACCAAACGTGTACTTACTGCGCTTTACATTTACGTTTACATTACATTTAGTCATTTAGCAGACGCTTTTATCCAAAGCGACTTACAAGTGAGGAAAACAAACAAGCGATTCTTCATGAATTGGCAAATAACACAGGAAGTGCTCACAATACAAGTTTCATACATTGCTCAGTACCATAAGCTAGAGTAGGAAGGGAAATGGGAAGGAAAGGGGTTTTTTTTTTAATGAGGGGATTAAGTGTTGAGTGTTGAGTTTAAGAGATGAGTTTTCAGCTGTCTCTTGAATATTGCCAGGGATTCTGCGTTCCTGATGAAAGTAAGGAGATCATTCCACCAGCAGGGAGCAGTGAAGGAGAATGTTCTGGAGAGTGATTTTGTGACTCTCTGTGACGGTACCACAAGCCTTCGTTCCTTTAGTGATCGCAGGCTTCTGGTGGGGACGTAGCGTTGTAGCAGTGTGTGGAGGTAGGAAGGTGCAGAGCCTGTGGTGGATCTGTAAGCCAGCATCAGCGCCTTGAACTTGATGCGAGCAGCAAGGGGTAGCCAGTGCAGAGGGATGAAGAGGGGCGTGACGTGGGCTCTCTTAGGCTCGTTGCAGACAAGACGTGCAGCAGCGTTCTGGATCATTTGAAGAGGTTTGATTGCACTTGACGGCAGACCAGCCAGAAGAGCATTGCAGTAATCAAGCCTTGAAATGACCAGGGCCTGGACAAGCAGTTGTGTTGCGTGCTCAGTCAGGAAGGGACGGATTTTCCTGATGTTGCGAAGTGCAAATCTGCATGACCGCGCCATCTTTGAGATGTGGTCTCTGAAGGTCAGTTGGTCATCGAAGATAACTCCAAGATTTGCTTTGCCTTTGGACGGCAGTACGGATCAGAAGATTCTAGGTTCTACTCCTGGCTGGCTCCATCTACCTCTTTTGCGTCGTGGTCAGCCCATAGAAGTTTTATTATTTATTTTAACTAGCCCATCGCTTTGATTGCTATTATTAGATTGATTAGCTCTAGCGGTCAGCATTCTTGGTTTTCAGCTTCAGCCTGACCGACACTCGTGGAAGTTTCCATATGGTGTAGCCGTCAGGATTCCTGGTTTTCACCCAGGCGGCCCGGGTTTGACTCCCGATATGGGAAGTTCGGCTTTTCTTTGCTTCCCTTATCGAACAACCAGCACGTCTGTCTACGGCAGAAGCTGTTTTACCCAGCAGTGGAGCAGGTTCTTTTCCAGACCTGCGTACCTTCGATAGCTCAGTTGGTAGAGCGGAGGACTGTAGGTGGAAAGTTGGCAATCCTTAGGTCGCTGGTTCGACTCCGGCTCGAAGGAAATCTTTTCCACATGCAAACATTTTCTTGGCCACGCTGCTCAATGAGGCCAGCAAGGCTGTACGTAGTGTCGCAATCGCGACCGAAGGGCAAAAGCACGTTCCCTGACCGGGAATCGAACCCGGGCCGCGGCGGTGAGAGCGCCGAATCCTAACCACTAGACCACCAGGGAAAGGATGCTCATATTGCACCCTCAAGCCTGCCCGGGGGTCCCTAACAACTACACAACCTGCCGTAAAAACAAATCAGCTTGCTAAATATAACAAGGAGAGCACCAACTGTTGTCTCAGTGTTTATAGCACGTGAAACAGTAGATGGTATGACAGGCCTCTGTCTGTTCGAGCGCACGAGGGCACTCAACCGTTTGGGCCAGTGGCGCAATGGATAACGCGTCTGACTACGGATCAGAAGATTCTAGGTTCGACTCCTGGCTGGCTCGTCTTCCTCTTTTGCTTCGTGGTCAGCCCATAGCAGTTTCATTATTTAAATTAATTAGCCCATCGCTTTCATTGCTATTATTTGGTTGATTAGATGTGGCGGTCAGGATTCTTCTTTTTCAACCAGTTGTCCCAGGTTCGACTCCCTGTATGGGAAGTTCGGCTTGTCTTTGCTTCCCTTATCGAACAGCCAGCACGTCTGTGGAGGGATGTCCGAATCAACAAACATCAACGCGGTTATAAATCAGATTATCGTTACGTTGTCAGAGTGGATATTGCCTTCAATGGAGCAGCTCAGGTAGGCTAAAATCCCTGTCTAATTTGCTAGCGGCTGGCTAGTTAATGTTAACTGATTATAAAGCTGTCATTTGCCTGGCTAGGAGTTAACATTTTTGTATTAATATTTAATATTTTATGTCTTCCTTATCCGTCTTTGGACATTTGCGTTTTCATGCGAGTTCAACCATCATTTGTCCACGGGATTGTGTCATGATAGGATAGCTGGTTGGCTTGTTGGTTCTGTGTGAGTGTTACGATCGGGGCAAACAGTATTACAATCCACTTCAGGATAAGGCTACCAAGGCAGAGCTCAGTATCTGTGGTGTCAAATCTGGGAAAACAAAGCTAGAACGCAGTAACATCACTTACTGTGGTTTGCCTTGGTATTAGCTCTGATTTTGTAGTTACTGCAATTTTGACACTCTCGTTTCTCTGAAACGGGACAAAATTGAACCGGGAGCCTTTGTCACAAGACAGAACAGATGTCACAAAGCCAACATCAAGCCTTAACTCAATTTTGACCAAACGTGTACTTACTGCGCTTTACATTTACGTTTACATTACATTTAGTCATTTAGCAGACGCTTTTATCCAAAGCGACTTACAAGTGAGGAAAACAAACAAGCGATTCTTCATGAATTGGCAAATAACACAGGAAGTGCTCACAATACAAGTTTCATACATTGCTCAGTACCATAAGCTAGAGTAGGAAGGGAAATGGGAAGGAAAGGGGTTTTTTTTTTAATGAGGGGATTAAGTGTTGAGTGTTGAGTTTAAGAGATGAGTTTTCAGCTGTCTCTTGAATATTGCCAGGGATTCTGCGTTCCTGATGAAAGTAAGGAGATCATTCCACCAGCAGGGAGCAGTGAAGGAGAATGTTCTGGAGAGTGATTTTGTGACTCTCTGTGACGGTACCACAAGCCTTCGTTCCTTTAGTGATCGCAGGCTTCTGGTGGGGACGTAGCGTTGTAGCAGTGTGTGGAGGTAGGAAGGTGCAGAGCCTGTGGTGGATCTGTAAGCCAGCATCAGCGCCTTGAACTTGATGCGAGCAGCAAGGGGTAGCCAGTGCAGAGGGATGAAGAGGGGCGTGACGTGGGCTCTCTTAGGCTCGTTGCAGACAAGACGTGCAGCAGCGTTCTGGATCATTTGAAGAGGTTTGATTGCACTTGACGGCAGACCAGCCAGAAGAGCATTGCAGTAATCAAGCCTTGAAATGACCAGGGCCTGGACAAGCAGTTGTGTTGCGTGCTCAGTCAGGAAGGGACGGATTTTCCTGATGTTGCGAAGTGCAAATCTGCATGACCGCGCCATCTTTGAGATGTGGTCTCTGAAGGTCAGTTGGTCATCGAAGATAACTCCAAGATTTGCTTTGCCTTTGGACGGCAGTACGGATCAGAAGATTCTAGGTTCTACTCCTGGCTGGCTCCATCTACCTCTTTTGCGTCGTGGTCAGCCCATAGAAGTTTTATTATTTATTTTAACTAGCCCATCGCTTTGATTGCTATTATTAGATTGATTAGCTCTAGCGGTCAGCATTCTTGGTTTTCAGCTTCAGCCTGACCGACACTCGTGGAAGTTTCCATATGGTGTAGCCGTCAGGATTCCTGGTTTTCACCCAGGCGGCCCGGGTTTGACTCCCGATATGGGAAGTTCGGCTTTTCTTTGCTTCCCTTATCGAACAACCAGCACGTCTGTCTACGGCAGAAGCTGTTTTACCCAGCAGTGGAGCAGGTTCTTTTCCAGACCTGCGTACCTTCGATAGCTCAGTTGGTAGAGCGGAGGACTGTAGGTGGAAAGTTGGCAATCCTTAGGTCGCTGGTTCGACTCCGGCTCGAAGGAAATCTTTTCCACATGCAAACATTTTCTTGGCCACGCTGCTCAATGAGGCCAGCAAGGCTGTACGTAGTGTCGCAATCGCGACCGAAGGGCAAAAGCACGTTCCCTGACCGGGAATCGAACCCGGGCCGCGGCGGTGAGAGCGCCGAATCCTAACCACTAGACCACCAGGGAAAGGATGCTCATATTGCACCCTCAAGCCTGCCCGGGGGTCCCTAACAACTACACAACCTGCCGTAAAAACAAATCAGCTTGCTAAATATAACAAGGAGAGCACCAACTGTTGTCTCAGTGTTTATAGCACGTGAAACAGTAGATGGTATGACAGGCCTCTGTCTGTTCGAGCGCACGAGGGCACTCAACCGTTTGGGCCAGTGGCGCAATGGATAACGCGTCTGACTACGGATCAGAAGATTCTAGGTTCGACTCCTGGCTGGCTCGTCTTCCTCTTTTGCTTCGTGGTCAGCCCATAGCAGTTTCATTATTTAAATTAATTAGCCCATCGCTTTCATTGCTATTATTTGGTTGATTAGATGTGGCGGTCAGGATTCTTCTTTTTCAACCAGTTGTCCCAGGTTCGACTCCCTGTATGGGAAGTTCGGCTTGTCTTTGCTTCCCTTATCGAACAGCCAGCACGTCTGTGGAGGGATGTCCGAATCAACAAACATCAACGCGGTTATAAATCAGATTATCGTTACGTTGTCAGAGTGGATATTGCCTTCAATGGAGCAGCTCAGGTAGGCTAAAATCCCTGTCTAATTTGCTAGCGGCTGGCTAGTTAATGTTAACTGATTATAAAGCTGTCATTTGCCTGGCTAGGAGTTAACATTTTTGTATTAATATTTAATATTTTATGTCTTCCTTATCCGTCTTTGGACATTTGCGTTTTCATGCGAGTTCAACCATCATTTGTCCACGGGATTGTGTCATGATAGGATAGCTGGTTGGCTTGTTGGTTCTGTGTGAGTGTTACGATCGGGGCAAACAGTATTACAATCCACTTCAGGATAAGGCTACCAAGGCAGAGCTCAGTATCTGTGGTGTCAAATCTGGGAAAACAAAGCTAGAACGCAGTAACATCACTTACTGTGGTTTGCCTTGGTATTAGCTCTGATTTTGTAGTTACTGCAATTTTGACACTCTCGTTTCTCTGAAACGGGACAAAATTGAACCGGGAGCCTTTGTCACAAGACAGAACAGATGTCACAAAGCCAACATCAAGCCTTAACTCAATTTTGACCAAACGTGTACTTACTGCGCTTTACATTTACGTTTACATTACATTTAGTCATTTAGCAGACGCTTTTATCCAAAGCGACTTACAAGTGAGGAAAACAAACAAGCGATTCTTCATGAATTGGCAAATAACACAGGAAGTGCTCACAATACAAGTTTCATACATTGCTCAGTACCATAAGCTAGAGTAGGAAGGGAAATGGGAAGGAAAGGGGTTTTTTTTTTAATGAGGGGATTAAGTGTTGAGTGTTGAGTTTAAGAGATGAGTTTTCAGCTGTCTCTTGAATATTGCCAGGGATTCTGCGTTCCTGATGAAAGTAAGGAGATCATTCCACCAGCAGGGAGCAGTGAAGGAGAATGTTCTGGAGAGTGATTTTGTGACTCTCTGTGACGGTACCACAAGCCTTCGTTCCTTTAGTGATCGCAGGCTTCTGGTGGGGACGTAGCGTTGTAGCAGTGTGTGGAGGTAGGAAGGTGCAGAGCCTGTGGTGGATCTGTAAGCCAGCATCAGCGCCTTGAACTTGATGCGAGCAGCAAGGGGTAGCCAGTGCAGAGGGATGAAGAGGGGCGTGACGTGGGCTCTCTTAGGCTCGTTGCAGACAAGACGTGCAGCAGCGTTCTGGATCATTTGAAGAGGTTTGATTGCACTTGACGGCAGACCAGCCAGAAGAGCATTGCAGTAATCAAGCCTTGAAATGACCAGGGCCTGGACAAGCAGTTGTGTTGCGTGCTCAGTCAGGAAGGGACGGATTTTCCTGATGTTGCGAAGTGCAAATCTGCATGACCGCGCCATCTTTGAGATGTGGTCTCTGAAGGTCAGTTGGTCATCGAAGATAACTCCAAGATTTGCTTTGCCTTTGGACGGCAGTACGGATCAGAAGATTCTAGGTTCTACTCCTGGCTGGCTCCATCTACCTCTTTTGCGTCGTGGTCAGCCCATAGAAGTTTTATTATTTATTTTAACTAGCCCATCGCTTTGATTGCTATTATTAGATTGATTAGCTCTAGCGGTCAGCATTCTTGGTTTTCAGCTTCAGCCTGACCGACACTCGTGGAAGTTTCCATATGGTGTAGCCGTCAGGATTCCTGGTTTTCACCCAGGCGGCCCGGGTTTGACTCCCGATATGGGAAGTTCGGCTTTTCTTTGCTTCCCTTATCGAACAACCAGCACGTCTGTCTACGGCAGAAGCTGTTTTACCCAGCAGTGGAGCAGGTTCTTTTCCAGACCTGCGTACCTTCGATAGCTCAGTTGGTAGAGCGGAGGACTGTAGGTGGAAAGTTGGCAATCCTTAGGTCGCTGGTTCGACTCCGGCTCGAAGGAAATCTTTTCCACATGCAAACATTTTCTTGGCCACGCTGCTCAATGAGGCCAGCAAGGCTGTACGTAGTGTCGCAATCGCGACCGAAGGGCAAAAGCACGTTCCCTGACCGGGAATCGAACCCGGGCCGCGGCGGTGAGAGCGCCGAATCCTAACCACTAGACCACCAGGGAAAGGATGCTCATATTGCACCCTCAAGCCTGCCCGGGGGTCCCTAACAACTACACAACCTGCCGTAAAAACAAATCAGCTTGCTAAATATAACAAGGAGAGCACCAACTGTTGTCTCAGTGTTTATAGCACGTGAAACAGTAGATGGTATGACAGGCCTCTGTCTGTTCGAGCGCACAAGGGCACTCAACCGTTTGGGCCAGTGGCGCAATGGATAACGCGTCTGACTACGGATCAGAAGATTCTAGGTTCGACTCCTGGCTGGCTCGTCTTCCTCTTTTGCTTCGTGGTCAGCCCATAGCAGTTTCATTATTTAAATTAATTAGCCCATCGCTTTCATTGCTATTATTTGGTTGATTAGATGTGGCGGTCAGGATTCTTCTTTTTCAACCAGTTGTCCCAGGTTCGACTCCCTGTATGGGAAGTTCGGCTTGTCTTTGCTTCCCTTATCGAACAGCCAGCACGTCTGTGGAGGGATGTCCGAATCAACAAACATCAACGCGGTTATAAATCAGATTATCGTTACGTTGTCAGAGTGGATATTGCCTTCAATGGAGCAGCTCAGGTAGGCTAAAATCCCTGTCTAATTTGCTAGCGGCTGGCTAGTTAATGTTAACTGATTATAAAGCTGTCATTTGCCTGGCTAGGAGTTAACATTTTTGTATTAATATTTAATATTTTATGTCTTCCTTATCCGTCTTTGGACATTTGCGTTTTCATGCGAGTTCAACCATCATTTGTCCACGGGATTGTGTCATGATAGGATAGCTGGTTGGCTTGTTGGTTCTGTGTGAGTGTTACGATCGGGGCAAACAGTATTACAATCCACTTCAGGATAAGGCTACCAAGGCAGAGCTCAGTATCTGTGGTGTCAAATCTGGGAAAACAAAGCTAGAACGCAGTAACATCACTTACTGTGGTTTGCCTTGGTATTAGCTCTGATTTTGTAGTTACTGCAATTTTGACACTCTCGTTTCTCTGAAACGGGACAAAATTGAACCGGGAGCCTTTGTCACAAGACAGAACAGATGTCACAAAGCCAACATCAAGCCTTAACTCAATTTTGACCAAACGTGTACTTACTGCGCTTTACATTTACGTTTACATTACATTTAGTCATTTAGCAGACGCTTTTATCCAAAGCGACTTACAAGTGAGGAAAACAAACAAGCGATTCTTCATGAATTGGCAAATAACACAGGAAGTGCTCACAATACAAGTTTCATACATTGCTCAGTACCATAAGCTAGAGTAGGAAGGGAAATGGGAAGGAAAGGGGTTTTTTTTTTAATGAGGGGATTAAGTGTTGAGTGTTGAGTTTAAGAGATGAGTTTTCAGCTGTCTCTTGAATATTGCCAGGGATTCTGCGTTCCTGATGAAAGTAAGGAGATCATTCCACCAGCAGGGAGCAGTGAAGGAGAATGTTCTGGAGAGTGATTTTGTGACTCTCTGTGACGGTACCACAAGCCTTCGTTCCTTTAGTGATCGCAGGCTTCTGGTGGGGACGTAGCGTTGTAGCAGTGTGTGGAGGTAGGAAGGTGCAGAGCCTGTGGTGGATCTGTAAGCCAGCATCAGCGCCTTGAACTTGATGCGAGCAGCAAGGGGTAGCCAGTGCAGAGGGATGAAGAGGGGCGTGACGTGGGCTCTCTTAGGCTCGTTGCAGACAAGACGTGCAGCAGCGTTCTGGATCATTTGAAGAGGTTTGATTGCACTTGACGGCAGACCAGCCAGAAGAGCATTGCAGTAATCAAGCCTTGAAATGACCAGGGCCTGGACAAGCAGTTGTGTTGCGTGCTCAGTCAGGAAGGGACGGATTTTCCTGATGTTGCGAAGTGCAAATCTGCATGACCGCGCCATCTTTGAGATGTGGTCTCTGAAGGTCAGTTGGTCATCGAAGATAACTCCAAGATTTGCTTTGCCTTTGGACGGCAGTACGGATCAGAAGATTCTAGGTTCTACTCCTGGCTGGCTCCATCTACCTCTTTTGCGTCGTGGTCAGCCCATAGAAGTTTTATTATTTATTTTAACTAGCCCATCGCTTTGATTGCTATTATTAGATTGATTAGCTCTAGCGGTCAGCATTCTTGGTTTTCAGCTTCAGCCTGACCGACACTCGTGGAAGTTTCCATATGGTGTAGCCGTCAGGATTCCTGGTTTTCACCCAGGCGGCCCGGGTTTGACTCCCGATATGGGAAGTTCGGCTTTTCTTTGCTTCCCTTATCGAACAACCAGCACGTCTGTCTACGGCAGAAGCTGTTTTACCCAGCAGTGGAGCAGCAGAAACCTGATATGTTGTGGTTCTTTTCCAGACCTGCGTACCTTCGATAGCTCAGTTGGTAGAGCGGAGGACTGTAGGTGGAAAGTTGGCAATCCTTAGGTCGCTGGTTCGACTCCGGCTCGAAGGAAATCTTTTCCACATGCAAACATTTTCTTGGCCACGCTGCTCAATGAGGCCAGCAAGGCTGTACGTAGTGTCGCAATCGCGACCGAAGGGCAAAAGCACGTTCCCTGACCGGGAATCGAACCCGGGCCGCGGCGGTGAGAGCGCCGAATCCTAACCACTAGACCACCAGGGAAAGGATGCTCATATTGCACCCTCAAGCCTGCCCGGGGGTCCCTAACAACTACACAACCTGCCGTAAAAACAAATCAGCTTGCTAAATATAACAAGGAGAGCACCAACTGTTGTCTCAGTGTTTATAGCACGTGAAACAGTAGATGGTATGACAGGCCTCTGTCTGTTCGAGCGCACGAGGGCACTCAACCGTTAGGGCCAGTGGCGCAATGGATAACGCGTCTGACTACGGATCAGAAGATTCTAGGTTCGACTCCTGGCTGGCTCGTCTTCCTCTTTTGCTTCGTGGTCAGCCCATAGCAGTTTCATTATTTAAATTAATTAGCCCATCGCTTTCATTGCTATTATTTGGTTGATTAGATGTGGCGGTCAGGATTCTTCTTTTTCAACCAGTTGTCCCAGGTTCGACTCCCTGTATGGGAAGTTCGGCTTGTCTTTGCTTCCCTTATCGAACAGCCAGCACGTCTGTGGAGGGATGTCCGAATCAACAAACATCAACGCGGTTATAAATCAGATTATCGTTACGTTGTCAGAGTGGATATTGCCTTCAATGGAGCAGCTCAGGTAGGCTAAAATCCCTGTCTAATTTGCTAGCGGCTGGCTAGTTAATGTTAACTGATTATAAAGCTGTCATTTGCCTGGCTAGGAGTTAACATTTTTGTATTAATATTTAATATTTTATGTCTTCCTTATCCGTCTTTGGACATTTGCGTTTTCATGCGAGTTCAACCATCATTTGTCCACGGGATTGTGTCATGATAGGATAGCTGGTTGGCTTGTTGGTTCTGTGTGAGTGTTACGATCGGGGCAAACAGTATTACAATCCACTTCAGGATAAGGCTACCAAGGCAGAGCTCAGTATCTGTGGTGTCAAATCTGGGAAAACAAAGCTAGAACGCAGTAACATCACTTACTGTGGTTTGCCTTGGTATTAGCTCTGATTTTGTAGTTACTGCAATTTTGACACTCTCGTTTCTCTGAAACGGGACAAAATTGAACCGGGAGCCTTTGTCACAAGACAGAACAGATGTCACAAAGCCAACATCAAGCCTTAACTCAATTTTGACCAAACGTGTACTTACTGCGCTTTACATTTACGTTTACATTACATTTAGTCATTTAGCAGACGCTTTTATCCAAAGCGACTTACAAGTGAGGAAAACAAACAAGCGATTCTTCATGAATTGGCAAATAACACAGGAAGTGCTCACAATACAAGTTTCATACATTGCTCAGTACCATAAGCTAGAGTAGGAAGGGAAATGGGAAGGAAAGGGTTTTTTTTTTTTTAATGAGGGGATTAAGTGTTCACGGAAGAGATGAGTTTTCAGCTGTCTCTTGAATATTGCCAGGGATTCTGCGTTCCTGATGAAAGTAAGGAGATCATTCCACCAGCAGGGAGCAGTGAAGGAGAATGTTCTGGAGAGTGATTTTGTGACTCTCTGTGACGGTACCACAAGCCTTCGTTCCTTTAGTGATCGCAGGCTTCTGGTGGGGACGTAGCGTTGTAGCAGTGTGTGGAGGTAGGAAGGTGCAGAGCCTGTGGTGGATCTGTAAGCCAGCATCAGCGCCTTGAACTTGATGCGAGCAGCAAGGGGTAGCCAGTGCAGAGGGATGAAGAGGGGCGTGACGTGGGCTCTCTTAGGCTCGTTGCAGACAAGACGTGCAGCAGCGTTCTGGATCATTTGAAGAGGTTTGATTGCACTTGACGGCAGACCAGCCAGAAGAGCATTGCAGTAATCAAGCCTTGAAATGACCAGGGCCTGGACAAGCAGTTGTGTTGCGTGCTCAGTCAGGAAGGGACGGATTTTCCTGATGTTGCGAAGTGCAAATCTGCATGACCGCGCCGTCTTTGAGATGTGGTCTCTGAAGGTCAGTTGGTCATCGAAGATAACTCCAAGATTTGCTTTGCCTTTGGACGGCAGTACGGATCAGAAGATTCTAGGTTCTACTCCTGGCTGGCTCCATCTACCTCTTTTGCGTCGTGGTCAGCCCATAGAAGTTTTATTATTTATTTTAACTAGCCCATCGCTTTGATTGCTATTATTAGATTGATTAGCTCTAGCGGTCAGCATTCTTGGTTTTCAGCTTCAGCCTGACCGACACTCGTGGAAGTTTCCATATGGTGTAGCCGTCAGGATTCCTGGTTTTCACCCAGGCGGCCCGGGTTTGACTCCCGATATGGGAAGTTCGGCTTTTCTTTGCTTCCCTTATCGAACAACCAGCACGTCTGTCTACGGCAGAAGCTGTTTTACCCAGCAGTGGAGCAGGTTCTTTTCCAGACCTGCGTACCTTCGATAGCTCAGTTGGTAGAGCGGAGGACTGTAGGTGGAAAGTTGGCAATCCTTAGGTCGCTGGTTCGACTCCGGCTCGAAGGAAATCTTTTCCACATGCAAACATTTTCTTGGCCACGCTGCTCAATGAGGCCAGCAAGGCTGTACGTAGTGTCGCAATCGCGACCGAAGGGCAAAAGCACGTTCCCTGACCGGGAATCGAACCCGGGCCGCAGCGGTGAGAGCGCCGAATCCTAACCACTAGACCACCAGGGAAAGGATGCTCATATTGCACCCTCAAGCCTGCCCGGGGGTCCCTAACAACTACACAACCTGCCGTAAAAACAAATCAGCTTGCTAAATATAACAAGGAGAGCACCAACTGTTGTCTCAGTGTTTATAGCACGTGAAACAGTAGATGGTATGACAGGCCTCTGTCTGTTCGAGCGCACGAGGGCACTCAACCGTTTGGGCCAGTGGCGCAATGGATAACGCGTCTGACTACGGATCAGAAGATTCTAGGTTCGACTCCTGGCTGGCTCGTCTTCCTCTTTTGCTTCGTGGTCAGCCCATAGCAGTTTCATTATTTAAATTAATTAGCCCATCGCTTTCATTGCTATTATTTGGTTGATTAGATGTGGCGGTCAGGATTCTTCTTTTTCAACCAGTTGTCCCAGGTTCGACTCCCTGTATGGGAAGTTCGGCTTGTCTTTGCTTCCCTTATCGAACAGCCAGCATGTCTGTGGAGGGATGTCCGAATCAACAAACATCAACGCGGTTATAAATCAGATTATCGTTACGTTGTCAGAGTGGATATTGCCTTCAATGGAGCAGCTCAGGTAGGCTAAAATCCCTGTCTAATTTGCTAGCGGCTGGCTAGTTAATGTTAACTGATTATAAAGCTGTCATTTGCCTGGCTAGGAGTTAACATTTTTGTATTAATATTTAATATTTTATGTCTTCCTTATCCGTCTTTGGACATTTGCGTTTTCATGCGAGTTCAACCATCATTTGTCCACGGGATTGTGTCATGATAGGATAGCTGGTTGGCTTGTTGGTTCTGTGTGAGTGTTACGATCGGGGCAAACAGTATTACAATCCACTTCAGGATAAGGCTACCAAGGCAGAGCTCAGTATCTGTGGTGTCAAATCTGGGAAAACAAAGCTAGAACGCAGTAACATCACTTACTGTGGTTTGCCTTGGTATTAGCTCTGATTTTGTAGTTACTGCAATTTTGACACTCTCGTTTCTCTGAAACGGGACAAAATTGAACCGGGAGCCTTTGTCACAAGACAGAACAGATGTCACAAAGCCAACATCAAGCCTTAACTCAATTTTGACCAAACGTGTACTTACTGCGCTTTACATTTACGTTTACATTACATTTAGTCATTTAGCAGACGCTTTTATCCAAAGCGACTTACAAGTGAGGAAAACAAACAAGCGATTCTTCATGAATTGGCAAATAACACAGGAAGTGCTCACAATACAAGTTTCATACATTGCTCAGTACCATAAGCTAGAGTAGGAAGGGAAATGGGAAGGAAAGGGTTTTTTTTTTTTTAATGAGGGGATTAAGTGTTCACGGAAGAGATGAGTTTTCAGCTGTCTCTTGAATATTGCCAGGGATTCTGCGTTCCTGATGAAAGTAAGGAGATCATTCCACCAGCAGGGAGCAGTGAAGGAGAATGTTCTGGAGAGTGATTTTGTGACTCTCTGTGACGGTACCACAAGCCTTCGTTCCTTTAGTGATCGCAGGCTTCTGGTGGGGACGTAGCGTTGTAGCAGTGTGTGGAGGTAGGAAGGTGCAGAGCCTGTGGTGGATCTGTAAGCCAGCATCAGCGCCTTGAACTTGATGCGAGCAGCAAGGGGTAGCCAGTGCAGAGGGATGAAGAGGGGCGTGACGTGGGCTCTCTTAGGCTCGTTGCAGACAAGACGTGCAGCAGCGTTCTGGATCATTTGAAGAGGTTTGATTGCACTTGACGGCAGACCAGCCAGAAGAGCATTGCAGTAATCAAGCCTTGAAATGACCAGGGCCTGGACAAGCAGTTGTGTTGCGTGCTCAGTCAGGAAGGGACGGATTTTCCTGATGTTGCGAAGTGCAAATCTGCATGACCGCGCCGTCTTTGAGATGTGGTCTCTGAAGGTCAGTTGGTCATCGAAGATAACTCCAAGATTTGCTTTGCCTTTGGACGGCAGTACGGATCAGAAGATTCTAGGTTCTACTCCTGGCTGGCTCCATCTACCTCTTTTGCGTCGTGGTCAGCCCATAGAAGTTTTATTATTTATTTTAACTAGCCCATCGCTTTGATTGCTATTATTAGATTGATTAGCTCTAGCGGTCAGCATTCTTGGTTTTCAGCTTCAGCCTGACCGACACTCGTGGAAGTTTCCATATGGTGTAGCCGTCAGGATTCCTGGTTTTCACCCAGGCGGCCCGGGTTTGACTCCCGATATGGGAAGTTCGGCTTTTCTTTGCTTCCCTTATCGAACAACCAGCACGTCTGTCTACGGCAGAAGCTGTTTTACCCAGCAGTGGAGCAGGTTCTTTTCCAGACCTGCGTACCTTCGATAGCTCAGTTGGTAGAGCGGAGGACTGTAGGTGGAAAGTTGGCAATCCTTAGGTCGCTGGTTCGACTCCGGCTCGAAGGAAATCTTTTCCACATGCAAACATTTTCTTGGCCACGCTGCTCAATGAGGCCAGCAAGGCTGTACGTAGTGTCGCAATCGCGACCGAAGGGCAAAAGCACGTTCCCTGACCGGGAATCGAACCCGGGCCGCGGCGGTGAGAGCGCCGAATCCTAACCACTAGACCACCAGGGAAAGGATGCTCATATTGCACCCTCAAGCCTGCCCGGGGGTCCCTAACAACTACACAACCTGCCGTAAAAACAAATCAGCTTGCTAAATATAACAAGGAGAGCACCAACTGTTGTCTCAGTGTTTATAGCACGTGAAACAGTAGATGGTATGACAGGCCTCTGTCTGTTCGAGCGCACAAGGGCACTCAACCGTTTGGGCCAGTGGCGCAATGGATAACGCGTCTGACTACGGATCAGAAGATTCTAGGTTCGACTCCTGGCTGGCTCGTCTTCCTCTTTTGCTTCGTGGTCAGCCCATAGCAGTTTCATTATTTAAATTAATTAGCCCATCGCTTTCATTGCTATTATTTGGTTGATTAGATGTGGCGGTCAGGATTCTTCTTTTTCAACCAGTTGTCCCAGGTTCGACTCCCTGTATGGGAAGTTCGGCTTGTCTTTGCTTCCCTTATCGAACAGCCAGCACGTCTGTGGAGGGATGTCCGAATCAACAAACATCAACGCGGTTATAAATCAGATTATCGTTACGTTGTCAGAGTGGATATTGCCTTCAATGGAGCAGCTCAGGTAGGCTAAAATCCCTGTCTAATTTGCTAGCGGCTGGCTAGTTAATGTTAACTGATTATAAAGCTGTCATTTGCCTGGCTAGGAGTTAACATTTTTGTATTAATATTTAATATTTTATGTCTTCCTTATCCGTCTTTGGACATTTGCGTTTTCATGCGAGTTCAACCATCATTTGTCCACGGGATTGTGTCATGATAGGATAGCTGGTTGGCTTGTTGGTTCTGTGTGAGTGTTACGATCGGGGCAAACAGTATTACAATCCACTTCAGGATAAGGCTACCAAGGCAGAGCTCAGTATCTGTGGTGTCAAATCTGGGAAAACAAAGCTAGAACGCAGTAACATCACTTACTGTGGTTTGCCTTGGTATTAGCTCTGATTTTGTAGTTACTGCAATTTTGACACTCTCGTTTCTCTGAAACGGGACAAAATTGAACCGGGAGCCTTTGTCACAAGACAGAACAGATGTCACAAAGCCAACATCAAGCCTTAACTCAATTTTGACCAAACGTGTACTTACTGCGCTTTACATTTACGTTTACATTACATTTAGTCATTTAGCAGACGCTTTTATCCAAAGCGACTTACAAGTGAGGAAAACAAACAAGCGATTCTTCATGAATTGGCAAATAACACAGGAAGTGCTCACAATACAAGTTTCATACATTGCTCAGTACCATAAGCTAGAGTAGGAAGGGAAATGGGAAGGAAAGGGTTTTTTTTTTTTTAATGAGGGAATTAAGTGTTCACGGAAGAGATGAGTTTTCAGCTGTCTCTTGAATATTGCCAGGGATTCTGCGTTCCTGATGAAAGTAAGGAGATCATTCCACCAGCAGGGAGCAGTGAAGGAGAATGTTCTGGAGAGTGATTTTGTGACTCTCTGTGACGGTACCACAAGCCTTCATTCCTTTAGTGATCGCAGGCTTCTGGTGGGGACGTAGCGTTGTAGCAGTGTGTGGAGGTAGGAAGGTGCAGAGCCTGTGGTGGATCTGTAAGCCAGCATCAGCGCCTTGAACTTGATGCGAGCAGCAAGGGGTAGCCAGTGCAGAGGGATGAAGAGGGGCGTGACGTGGGCTCTCTTAGGCTCGTTGCAGACAAGACGTGCAGCAGCGTTCTGGATCATTTGAAGAGGTTTGATTGCACTTGACGGCAGACCAGCCAGAAGAGCATTGCAGTAATCAAGCCTTGAAATGACCAGGGCCTGGACAAGCAGTTGTGTTGCGTGCTCAGTCAGGAAGGGACGGATTTTCCTGATGTTGCGAAGTGCAAATCTGCATGACCGCGCCGTCTTTGAGATGTGGTCTCTGAAGGTCAGTTGGTCATCGAAGATAACTCCAAGATTTGCTTTGCCTTTGGACGGCAGTACGGATCAGAAGATTCTAGGTTCTACTCCTGGCTGGCTCCATCTACCTCTTTTGCGTCGTGGTCAGCCCATAGAAGTTTTATTATTTATTTTAACTAGCCCATCGCTTTGATTGCTATTATTAGATTGATTAGCTCTAGCGGTCAGCATTCTTGGTTTTCAGCTTCAGCCTGACCGACACTCGTGGAAGTTTCCATATGGTGTAGCCGTCAGGATTCCTGGTTTTCACCCAGGCGGCCCGGGTTTGACTCCCGATATGGGAAGTTCGGCTTTTCTTTGCTTCCCTTATCGAACAACCAGCACGTCTGTCTACGGCAGAAGCTGTTTTACCCAGCAGTGGAGCAGGTTCTTTTCCAGACCTGCGTACCTTCGATAGCTCAGTTGGTAGAGCGGAGGACTGTAGGTGGAAAGTTGGCAATCCTTAGGTCGCTGGTTCGACTCCGGCTCGAAGGAAATCTTTTCCACATGCAAACATTTTCTTGGCCACGCTGCTCAATGAGGCCAGCAAGGCTGTACGTAGTGTCGCAATCGCGACCGAAGGGCAAAAGCACGTTCCCTGACCGGGAATCGAACCCGGGCCGCGGCGGTGAGAGCGCCGAATCCTAACCACTAGACCACCAGGGAAAGGATGCTCATATTGCACCCTCAAGCCTGCCCGGGGGTCCCTAACAACTACACAACCTGCCGTAAAAACAAATCAGCTTGCTAAATATAACAAGGAGAGCACCAACTGTTGTCTCAGTGTTTATAGCACGTGAAACAGTAGATGGTATGACAGGCCTCTGTCTGTTCGAGCGCACGAGGGCACTCAACCGTTTGGGCCAGTGGCGCAATGGATAACGCGTCTGACTACGGATCAGAAGATTCTAGGTTCGACTCCTGGCTGGCTCGTCTTCCTCTTTTGCTTCGTGGTCAGCCCATAGCAGTTTCATTATTTAAATTAATTAGCCCATCGCTTTCATTGCTATTATTTGGTTGATTAGATGTGGCGGTCAGGATTCTTCTTTTTCAACCAGTTGTCCCAGGTTCGACTCCCTGTATGGGAAGTTCGGCTTGTCTTTGCTTCCCTTATCGAACAGCCAGCACGTCTGTGGAGGGATGTCCGAATCAACAAACATCAACGCGGTTATAAATCAGATTATCGTTACGTTGTCAGAGTGGATATTGCCTTCAATGGAGCAGCTCAGGTAGGCTAAAATCCCTGTCTAATTTGCTAGCGGCTGGCTAGTTAATGTTAACTGATTATAAAGCTGTCATTTGCCTGGCTAGGAGTTAACATTTTTGTATTAATATTTAATATTTTATGTCTTCCTTATCCGTCTTTGGACATTTGCGTTTTCATGCGAGTTCAACCATCATTTGTCCACGGGATTGTGTCATGATAGGATAGCTGGTTGGCTTGTTGGTTCTGTGTGAGTGTTACGATCGGGGCAAACAGTATTACAATCCACTTCAGGATAAGGCTACCAAGGCAGAGCTCAGTATCTGTGGTGTCAAATCTGGGAAAACAAAGCTAGAACGCAGTAACATCACTTACTGTGGTTTGCCTTGGTATTAGCTCTGATTTTGTAGTTACTGCAATTTTGACACTCTCGTTTCTCTGAAACGGGACAAAATTGAACCGGGAGCCTTTGTCACAAGACAGAACAGATGTCACAAAGCCAACATCAAGCCTTAACTCAATTTTGACCAAACGTGTACTTACTGCGCTTTACATTTACGTTTACATTACATTTAGTCATTTAGCAGACGCTTTTATCCAAAGCGACTTACAAGTGAGGAAAACAAACAAGCGATTCTTCATGAATTGGCAAATAACACAGGAAGTGCTCACAATACAAGTTTCATACATTGCTCAGTACCATAAGCTAGAGTAGGAAGGGAAATGGGAAGGAAAGGGTTTTTTTTTTTTTAATGAGGGGATTAAGTGTTCACGGAAGAGATGAGTTTTCAGCTGTCTCTTGAATATTGCCAGGGATTCTGCGTTCCTGATGAAAGTAAGGAGATCATTCCACCAGCAGGGAGCAGTGAAGGAGAATGTTCTGGAGAGTGATTTTGTGACTCTCTGTGACGGTACCACAAGCCTTCGTTCCTTTAGTGATCGCAGGCTTCTGGTGGGGACGTAGCGTTGTAGCAGTGTGTGGAGGTAGGAAGGTGCAGAGCCTGTGGTGGATCTGTAAGCCAGCATCAGCGCCTTGAACTTGATGCGAGCAGCAAGGGGTAGCCAGTGCAGAGGGATGAAGAGGGGCGTGACGTGGGCTCTCTTAGGCTCGTTGCAGACAAGACGTGCAGCAGCGTTCTGGATCATTTGAAGAGGTTTGATTGCACTTGACGGCAGACCAGCCAGAAGAGCATTGCAGTAATCAAGCCTTGAAATGACCAGGGCCTGGACAAGCAGTTGTGTTGCGTGCTCAGTCAGGAAGGGACGGATTTTCCTGATGTTGCGAAGTGCAAATCTGCATGACCGCGCCGTCTTTGAGATGTGGTCTCTGAAGGTCAGTTGGTCATCGAAGATAACTCCAAGATTTGCTTTGCCTTTGGACGGCAGTACGGATCAGAAGTTCCTTTAGTGATCGCAGGCTTCTGGTGGGGACGTAGCGTTGTAGCAGTGTGTGGAGGTAGGAAGGTGCAGAGCCTGTGGTGGATCTGTAAGCCAGCATCAGCGCCTTGAACTTGATGCGAGCAGCAAGGGGTAGCCAGTGCAGAGGGATGAAGAGGGGCGTGACGTGGGCTCTCTTAGGCTCGTTGCAGACAAGACGTGCAGCAGCGTTCTGGATCATTTGAAGAGGTTTGATTGCACTTGACGGCAGACCAGCCAGAAGAGCATTGCAGTAATCAAGCCTTGAAATGACCAGGGCCTGGACAAGCAGTTGTGTTGCGTGCTCAGTCAGGAAGGGACGGATTTTCCTGATGTTGCGAAGTGCAAATCTGCATGACCGCGCCGTCTTTGAGATGTGGTCTCTGAAGGTCAGTTGGTCATCGAAGATAACTCCAAGATTTGCTTTGCCTTTGGACGGCAGTACGGATCAGAAGATTCTAGGTTCTACTCCTGGCTGGCTCCATCTACCTCTTTTGCGTCGTGGTCAGCCCATAGAAGTTTTATTATTTATTTTAACTAGCCCATCGCTTTGATTGCTATTATTAGATTGATTAGCTCTAGCGGTCAGCATTCTTGGTTTTCAGCTTCAGCCTGACCGACACTCGTGGAAGTTTCCATATGGTGTAGCCGTCAGGATTCCTGGTTTTCACCCAGGCGGCCCGGGTTTGACTCCCGATATGGGAAGTTCGGCTTTTCTTTGCTTCCCTTATCGAACAACCAGCACGTCTGTCTACGGCAGAAGCTGTTTTACCCAGCAGTGGAGCAGGTTCTTTTCCAGACCTGCGTACCTTCGATAGCTCAGTTGGTAGAGCGGAGGACTGTAGGTGGAAAGTTGGCAATCCTTAGGTCGCTGGTTCGACTCCGGCTCGAAGGAAATCTTTTCCACATGCAAACATTTTCTTGGCCACGCTGCTCAATGAGGCCAGCAAGGCTGTACGTAGTGTCGCAATCGCGACCGAAGGGCAAAAGCACGTTCCCTGACCGGGAATCGAACCCGGGCCGCGGCGGTGAGAGCGCCGAATCCTAACCACTAGACCACCAGGGAAAGGATGCTCATATTGCACCCTCAAGCCTGCCCGGGGGTCCCTAACAACTACACAACCTGCCGTAAAAACAAATCAGCTTGCTAAATATAACAAGGAGAGCACCAACTGTTGTCTCAGTGTTTATAGCACGTGAAACAGTAGATGGTATGACAGGCCTCTGTCTGTTCGAGCGCACGAGGGCACTCAACCGTTTGGGCCAGTGGCGCAATGGATAACGCGTCTGACTACGGATCAGAAGATTCTAGGTTCGACTCCTGGCTGGCTCGTCTTCCTCTTTTGCTTCGTGGTCAGCCCATAGCAGTTTCATTATTTAAATTAATTAGCCCATCGCTTTCATTGCTATTATTTGGTTGATTAGATGTGGCGGTCAGGATTCTTCTTTTTCAACCAGTTGTCCCAGGTTCGACTCCCTGTATGGGAAGTTCGGCTTGTCTTTGCTTCCCTTATCGAACAGCCAGCACGTCTGTGGAGGGATGTCCGAATCAACAAACATCAACGCGGTTATAAATCAGATTATCGTTACGTTGTCAGAGTGGATATTGCCTTCAATGGAGCAGCTCAGGTAGGCTAAAATCCCTGTCTAATTTGCTAGCGGCTGGCTAGTTAATGTTAACTGATTATAAAGCTGTCATTTGCCTGGCTAGGAGTTAACATTTTTGTATTAATATTTAATATTTTATGTCTTCCTTATCCGTCTTTGGACATTTGCGTTTTCATGCGAGTTCAACCATCATTTGTCCACGGGATTGTGTCATGATAGGATAGCTGGTTGGCTTGTTGGTTCTGTGTGAGTGTTACGATCGGGGCAAACAGTATTACAATCCACTTCAGGATAAGGCTACCAAGGCAGAGCTCAGTATCTGTGGTGTCAAATCTGGGAAAACAAAGCTAGAACGCAGTAACATCACTTACTGTGGTTTGCCTTGGTATTAGCTCTGATTTTGTAGTTACTGCAATTTTGACACTCTCGTTTCTCTGAAACGGGACAAAATTGAACCGGGAGCCTTTGTCACAAGACAGAACAGATGTCACAAAGCCAACATCAAGCCTTAACTCAATTTTGACCAAACGTGTACTTACTGCGCTTTACATTTACGTTTACATTACATTTAGTCATTTAGCAGACGCTTTTATCCAAAGCGACTTACAAGTGAGGAAAACAAACAAGCGATTCTTCATGAATTGGCAAATAACACAGGAAGTGCTCACAATACAAGTTTCATACATTGCTCAGTACCATAAGCTAGAGTAGGAAGGGAAATGGGAAGGAAAGGGTTTTTTTTTTTTTAATGAGGGGATTAAGTGTTCACGGAAGAGATGAGTTTTCAGCTGTCTCTTGAATATTGCCAGGGATTCTGCGTTCCTGATGAAAGTAAGGAGATCATTCCACCAGCAGGGAGCAGTGAAGGAGAATGTTCTGGAGAGTGATTTTGTGACTCTCTGTGACGGTACCACAAGCCTTCGTTCCTTTAGTGATCGCAGGCTTCTGGTGGGGACGTAGCGTTGTAGCAGTGTGTGGAGGTAGGAAGGTGCAGAGCCTGTGGTGGATCTGTAAGCCAGCATCAGCGCCTTGAACTTGATGCGAGCAGCAAGGGGTAGCCAGTGCAGAGGGATGAAGAGGGGCGTGACGTGGGCTCTCTTAGGCTCGTTGCAGACAAGACGTGCAGCAGCGTTCTGGATCATTTGAAGAGGTTTGATTGCACTTGACGGCAGACCAGCCAGAAGAGCATTGCAGTAATCAAGCCTTGAAATGACCAGGGCCTGGACAAGCAGTTGTGTTGCGTGCTCAGTCAGGAAGGGACGGATTTTCCTGATGTTGCGAAGTGCAAATCTGCATGACCGCGCCGTCTTTGAGATGTGGTCTCTGAAGGTCAGTTGGTCATCGAAGATAACTCCAAGATTTGCTTTGCCTTTGGACGGCAGTACGGATCAGAAGATTCTAGGTTCTACTCCTGGCTGGCTCCATCTACCTCTTTTGCGTCGTGGTCAGCCCATAGAAGTTTTATTATTTATTTTAACTAGCCCATCGCTTTGATTGCTATTATTAGATTGATTAGCTCTAGCGGTCAGCATTCTTGGTTTTCAGCTTCAGCCTGACCGACACTCGTGGAAGTTTCCATATGGTGTAGCCGTCAGGATTCCTGGTTTTCACCCAGGCGGCCCGGGTTTGACTCCCGATATGGGAAGTTCGGCTTTTCTTTGCTTCCCTTATCGAACAACCAGCACGTCTGTCTACGGCAGAAGCTGTTTTACCCAGCAGTGGAGCAGGTTCTTTTCCAGACCTGCGTACCTTCGATAGCTCAGTTGGTAGAGCGGAGGACTGTAGGTGGAAAGTTGGCAATCCTTAGGTCGGTGGTTCGACTCCGGCTCGAAGGAAATCTTTTCCACATGCAAACATTTTCTTGGCCACGCTGCTCAATGAGGCCAGCAAGGCTGTACGTAGTGTCGCAATCGCGACCGAAGGGCAAAAGCACGTTCCCTGACCGGGAATCGAACCCGGGCCGCGGCGGTGAGAGCGCCGAATCCTAACCACTAGACCACCAGGGAAAGGATGCTCATATTGCACCCTCAAGCCTGCCCGGGGGTCCCTAACAACTACACAACCTGCCGTAAAAACAAATCAGCTTGCTAAATATAACAAGGAGAGCACCAACTGTTGTCTCAGTGTTTATAGCACGTGAAACAGTAGATGGTATGACAGGCCTCTGTCTGTTCGAGCGCACGAGGGCACTCAACCGTTTGGGCCAGTGGCGCAATGGATAACGCGTCTGACTACGGATCAGAAGATTCTAGGTTCGACTCCTGGCTGGCTCGTCTTCCTCTTTTGCTTCGTGGTCAGCCCATAGCAGTTTCATTATTTAAATTAATTAGCCCATCGCTTTCATTGCTATTATTTGGTTGATTAGATGTGGCGGTCAGGATTCTTCTTTTTCAACCAGTTGTCCCAGGTTCGACTCCCTGTATGGGAAGTTCGGCTTGTCTTTGCTTCCCTTATCGAACAGCCAGCACGTCTGTGGAGGGATGTCCGAATCAACAAACATCAACGCGGTTATAAATCAGATTATCGTTACGTTGTCAGAGTGGATATTGCCTTCAATGGAGCAGCTCAGGTAGGCTAAAATCCCTGTCTAATTTGCTAGCGGCTGGCTAGTTAATGTTAACTGATTATAAAGCTGTCATTTGCCTGGCTAGGAGTTAACATTTTTGTATTAATATTTAATATTTTATGTCTTCCTTATCCGTCTTTGGACATTTGCGTTTTCATGCGAGTTCAACCATCATTTGTCCACGGGATTGTGTCATGATAGGATAGCTGGTTGGCTTGTTGGTTCTGTGTGAGTGTTACGATCGGGGCAAACAGTATTACAATCCACTTCAGGATAAGGCTACCAAGGCAGAGCTCAGTATCTGTGGTGTCAAATCTGGGAAAACAAAGCTAGAACGCAGTAACATCACTTACTGTGGTTTGCCTTGGTATTAGCTCTGATTTTGTAGTTACTGCAATTTTGACACTCTCGTTTCTCTGAAACGGGACAAAATTGAACCGGGAGCCTTTGTCACAAGACAGAACAGATGTCACAAAGCCAACATCAAGCCTTAACTCAATTTTGACCAAACGTGTACTTACTGCGCTTTACATTTACGTTTACATTACATTTAGTCATTTAGCAGACGCTTTTATCCAAAGCGACTTACAAGTGAGGAAAACAAACAAGCGATTCTTCATGAATTGGCAAATAACACAGGAAGTGCTCACAATACAAGTTTCATACATTGCTCAGTACCATAAGCTAGAGTAGGAAGGGAAATGGGAAGGAAAGGGTTTTTTTTTTTTTAATGAGGGGATTAAGTGTTCACGGAAGAGATGAGTTTTCAGCTGTCTCTTGAATATTGCCAGGGATTCTGCGTTCCTGATGAAAGTAAGGAGATCATTCCACCAGCAGGGAGCAGTGAAGGAGAATGTTCTGGAGAGTGATTTTGTGACTCTCTGTGACGGTACCACAAGCCTTCGTTCCTTTAGTGATCGCAGGCTTCTGGTGGGGACGTAGCGTTGTAGCAGTGTGTGGAGGTAGGAAGGTGCAGAGCCTGTGGTGGATCTGTAAGCCAGCATCAGCGCCTTGAACTTGATGCGAGCAGCAAGGGGTAGCCAGTGCAGAGGGATGAAGAGGGGCGTGACGTGGGCTCTCTTAGGCTCGTTGCAGACAAGACGTGCAGCAGCGTTCTGGATCATTTGAAGAGGTTTGATTGCACTTGACGGCAGACCAGCCAGAAGAGCATTGCAGTAATCAAGCCTTGAAATGACCAGGGCCTGGACAAGCAGTTGTGTTGCGTGCTCAGTCAGGAAGGGACGGATTTTCCTGATGTTGCGAAGTGCAAATCTGCATGACCGCGCCGTCTTTGAGATGTGGTCTCTGAAGGTCAGTTGGTCATCGAAGATAACTCCAAGATTTGCTTTGCCTTTGGACGGCAGTACGGATCAGAAGATTCTAGGTTCTACTCCTGGCTGGCTCCATCTACCTCTTTTGCGTCGTGGTCAGCCCATAGAAGTTTTATTATTTATTTTAACAAGCCCATCGCTTTGATTGCTATTATTAGATTGATTAGCTCTAGCGGTCAGCATTCTTGGTTTTCAGCTTCAGCCTGACCGACACTCGTGGAAGTTTCCATATGGTGTAGCCGTCAGGATTCCTGGTTTTCACCCAGGCGGCCCGGGTTTGACTCCCGATATGGGAAGTTCGGCTTTTCTTTGCTTCCCTTATCGAACAACCAGCACGTCTGTCTACGGCAGAAGCTGTTTTACCCAGCAGTGGAGCAGGTTCTTTTCCAGACCTGCGTACCTTCGATAGCTCAGTTGGTAGAGCGGAGGACTGTAGGTGGAAAGTTGGCAATCCTTAGGTCGCTGGTTCGACTCCGGCTCGAAGGAAATCTTTTCCACATGCAAACATTTTCTTGGCCACGCTGCTCAATGAGGCCAGCAAGGCTGTACGTAGTGTCGCAATCGCGACCGAAGGGCAAAAGCACGTTCCCTGACCGGGAATCGAACCCGGGCCGCGGCGGTGAGAGCGCCGAATCCTAACCACTAGACCACCAGGGAAAGGATGCTCATATTGCACCCTCAAGCCTGCCCGGGGGTCCCTAACAACTACACAACCTGCCGTAAAAACAAATCAGCTTGCTAAATATAACAAGGAGAGCACCAACTGTTGTCTCAGTGTTTGTAGCACGTGAAACAGTAGATGGTATGACAGGCCTCTGTCTGTTCGAGCGCACGAGGGCACTCAACCGTTTGGGCCAGTGGCGCAATGGATAACGCGTCTGACTACGGATCAGAAGATTCTAGGTTCGACTCCTGGCTGGCTCGTCTTCCTCTTTTGCTTCGTGGTCAGCCCATAGCAGTTTCATTATTTAAATTAATTAGCCCATCGCTTTCATTGCTATTATTTGGTTGATTAGATGTGGCGGTCAGGATTCTTCTTTTTCAACCAGTTGTCCCAGGTTCGACTCCCTGTATGGGAAGTTCGGCTTGTCTTTGCTTCCCTTATCGAACAGCCAGCACGTCTGTGGAGGGATGTCCGAATCAACAAACATCAACGCGGTTATAAATCAGATTATCGTTACGTTGTCAGAGTGGATATTGCCTTCAATGGAGCAGCTCAGGTAGGCTAAAATCCCTGTCTAATTTGCTAGCGGCTGGCTAGTTAATGTTAACTGATTATAAAGCTGTCATTTGCCTGGCTAGGAGTTAACATTTTTGTATTAATATTTAATATTTTATGTCTTCCTTATCCGTCTTTGGACATTTGCGTTTTCATGCGAGTTCAACCATCATTTGTCCACGGGATTGTGTCATGATAGGATAGCTGGTTGGCTTGTTGGTTCTGTGTGAGTGTTACGATCGGGGCAAACAGTATTACAATCCACTTCAGGATAAGGCTACCAAGGCAGAGCTCAGTATCTGTGGTGTCAAATCTGGGAAAACAAAGCTAGAACGCAGTAACATCACTTACTGTGGTTTGCCTTGGTATTAGCTCTGATTTTGTAGTTACTGCAATTTTGACACTCTCGTTTCTCTGAAACGGGACAAAATTGAACCGGGAGCCTTTGTCACAAGACAGAACAGATGTCACAAAGCCAACATCAAGCCTTAACTCAATTTTGACCAAACGTGTACTTACTGCGCTTTACATTTACGTTTACATTACATTTAGTCATTTAGCAGACGCTTTTATCCAAAGCGACTTACAAGTGAGGAAAACAAACAAGCGATTCTTCATGAATTGGCAAATAACACAGGAAGTGCTCACAATACAAGTTTCATACATTGCTCAGTACCATAAGCTAGAGTAGGAAGGGAAATGGGAAGGAAAGGGTTTTTTTTTTTTTAATGAGGGGATTAAGTGTTCACGGAAGAGATGAGTTTTCAGCTGTCTCTTGAATATTGCCAGGGATTCTGCGTTCCTGATGAAAGTAAGGAGATCATTCCACCAGCAGGGAGCAGTGAAGGAGAATGTTCTGGAGAGTGATTTTGTGACTCTCTGTGACGGTACCACAAGCCTTCGTTCCTTTAGTGATCGCAGGCTTCTGGTGGGGACGTAGCGTTGTAGCAGTGTGTGGAGGTAGGAAGGTGCAGAGCCTGTGGTGGATCTGTAAGCCAGCATCAGCGCCTTGAACTTGATGCGAGCAGCAAGGGGTAGCCAGTGCAGAGGGATGAAGAGGGGCGTGACGTGGGCTCTCTTAGGCTCGTTGCAGACAAGACGTGCAGCAGCGTTCTGGATCATTTGAAGAGGTTTGATTGCACTTGACGGCAGACCAGCCAGAAGAGCATTGCAGTAATCAAGCCTTGAAATGACCAGGGCCTGGACAAGCAGTTGTGTTGCGTGCTCAGTCAGGAAGGGACGGATTTTCCTGATGTTGCGAAGTGCAAATCTGCATGACCGCGCCGTCTTTGAGATGTGGTCTCTGAAGGTCAGTTGGTCATCGAAGATAACTCCAAGATTTGCTTTGCCTTTGGACGGCAGTACGGATCAGAAGATTCTAGGTTCTACTCCTGGCTGGCTCCATCTACCTCTTTTGCGTCGTGGTCAGCCCATAGAAGTTTTATTATTTATTTTAACTAGCCCATCGCTTTGATTGCTATTATTAGATTGATTAGCTCTAGCGGTCAGCATTCTTGGTTTTCAGCTTCAGCCTGACCGACACTCGTGGAAGTTTCCATATGGTGTAGCCGTCAGGATTCCTGGTTTTCACCCAGGCGGCCCGGGTTTGACTCCCGATATGGGAAGTTCGGCTTTTCTTTGCTTCCCTTATCGAACAACCAGCACGTCTGTCTACGGCAGAAGCTGTTTTACCCAGCAGTGGAGCAGGTTCTTTTCCAGACCTGCGTACCTTCGATAGCTCAGTTGGTAGAGCGGAGGACTGTAGGTGGAAAGTTGGCAATCCTTAGGTCGCTGGTTCGACTCCGGCTCGAAGGAAATCTTTTCCACATGCAAACATTTTCTTGGCCACGCTGCTCAATGAGGCCAGCAAGGCTGTACGTAGTGTCGCAATCGCGACCGAAGGGCAAAAGCACGTTCCCTGACCGGGAGTCGAACCCGGGCCGCGGCGGTGAGAGCGCCGAATCCTAACCACTAGACCACCAGGGAAAGGATGCTCATATTGCACCCTCAAGCCTGCCCGGGGGTCCCTAACAACTACACAACCTGCCGTAAAAACAAATCAGCTTGCTAAATATAACAAGGAGAGCACCAACTGTTGTCTCAGTGTTTATAGCACGTGAAACAGTAGATGGTATGACAGGCCTCTGTCTGTTCGAGCGCACGAGGGCACTCAACCGTTTGGGCCAGTGGCGCAATGGATAACGCGTCTGACTACGGATCAGAAGATTCTAGGTTCGACTCCTGGCTGGCTCGTCTTCCTCTTTTGCTTCGTGGTCAGCCCATAGCAGTTTCATTATTTAAATTAATTAGCCCATCGCTTTCATTGCTATTATTTGGTTGATTAGATGTGGCGGTCAGGATTCTTCTTTTTCAACCAGTTGTCCCAGGTTCGACTCCCTGTATGGGAAGTTCGGCTTGTCTTTGCTTCCGTTATCGAACAGCCAGCACGTCTGTGGAGGGATGTCCGAATCAACAAACATCAAACACGTTGTCAGAGTGGATATTGCCTTCAATGGAGCAGCTCAGGTAGGCTAAAATCCCTGTCTAATTTGCTAGCGGCTGGCTAGTTAATGTTAACTGATTATAAAGCTGTCATTTGCCTGGCTAGGAGTTAACATTTTTGTATTAATATTTAATATTTTATGTCTTCCTTATCCGTCTTTGGACATTTGCGTTATCATGCGAGTTCAACCATCATTTGTCCACGGGATTGTGTCATGATAGGATAGCTGGTTGGCTTGTTGGTTCTGTGTGAGTGTTACGATCGGGGCAAACAGTATTACAATCCACTTCAGGATAAGGCTACCAAGGCAGAGCTCAGTATCTGTGGTGTCAAATCTGGGAAAACAAAGCTAGAACGCAGTAACATCACTTACTGTGGTTTGCCTTGGTATTAGCTCTGATTTTGTAGTTACTGCAATTTTGACACTCTCGTTTCTCTGAAACGGGACAAAATTGAACCGGGAGCCTTTGTCACAAGACAGAACAGATGTCACAAAGCCAACATCAAGCCTTAACTCAATTTTGACCAAACGTGTACTTACTGCGCTTTACATTTACGTTTACATTACATTTAGTCATTTAGCAGACGCTTTTATCCAAAGCGACTTACAAGTGAGGAAAACAAACAAGCGATTCTTCATGAATTGGCAAATAACACAGGAAGTGCTCACAATACAAGTTTCATACATTGCTCAGTACCATAAGCTAGAGTAGGAAGGGAAATGGGAAGGAAAGGGTTTTTTTTTTTTTAATGAGGGGATTAAGTGTTCACGGAAGAGATGAGTTTTCAGCTGTCTCTTGAATATTGCCAGGGATTCTGCGTTCCTGATGAAAGTAAGGAGATCATTCCACCAGCAGGGAGCAGTGAAGGAGAATGTTCTGGAGAGTGATTTTGTGACTCTCTGTGACGGTACCACAAGCCTTCGTTCCTTTAGTGATCGCAGGCTTCTGGTGGGGACGTAGCGTTGTAGCAGTGTGTGGAGGTAGGAAGGTGCAGAGCCTGTGGTGGATCTGTAAGCCAGCATCAGCGCCTTGAACTTGATGCGAGCAGCAAGGGGTAGCCAGTGCAGAGGGATGAAGAGGGGCGTGACGTGGGCTCTCTTAGGCTCGTTGCAGACAAGACGTGCAGCAGCGTTCTGGATCATTTGAAGAGGTTTGATTGCACTTGACGGCAGACCAGCCAGAAGAGCATTGCAGTAATCAAGCCTTGAAATGACCAGGGCCTGGACAAGCAGTTGTGTTGCGTGCTCAGTCAGGAAGGGACGGATTTTCCTGATGTTGCGAAGTGCAAATCTGCATGACCGCGCCATCTTTGAGATGTGGTCTCTGAAGGTCAGTTGGTCATCGAAGATAACTCCAAGATTTGCTTTGCCTTTGGACGGCAGTACGGATCAGAAGATTCTAGGTTCTACTCCTGGCTGGCTCCATCTACCTCTTTTGCGTCGTGGTCAGCCCATAGAAGTTTTATTATTTATTTTAACTAGCCCATCGCTTTGATTGCTATTACTAGATTGATTAGCTCTAGCGGTCAGCATTCTTGGTTTTCAGCTTCAGCCTGACCGACACTCGTGGAAGTTTCCATATGGTGTAGCCGTCAGGATTCCTGGTTTTCACCCAGGCGGCCCGGGTTTGACTCCCGATATGGGAAGTTCGGCTTTTCTTTGCTTCCCTTATCGAACAACCAGCACGTCTGTCTACGGCAGAAGCTGTTTTACCCAGCAGTGGAGCAGCAGAAACCTGATATGTTGTGGTTCTTTTCCAGACCTGCGTACCTTCGATAGCTCAGTTGGTAGAGCGGAGGACTGTAGGTGGAAAGTTGGCAATCCTTAGGTCGCTGGTTCGACTCCGGCTCGAAGGAAATCTTTTCCACATGCAAACATTTTCTTGGCCACGCTGCTCAATGAGGCCAGCAAGGCTGTACGTAGTGTCGCAATCGCGACCGAAGGGCAAAAGCAAGTTCCCTGACCGGGAATCGAACCCGGGCCGCGGCGGTGAGAGCGCCGAATCCTAACCACTAGACCACCAGGGAAAGGATGCTCATATTGCACCCTCAAGCCTGCCCGGGGGTCCCTAACAACTACACAACCTGCCGTAAAAACAAATCAGCTTGCTAAATATAACAAGGAGAGCACCAACTGTTGTCTCAGTGTTTATAGCACGTGAAACAGTAGATGGTATGACAGGCCTCTGTCTGTTCGAGCGCACGAGGGCACTCAACCGTTTGGGCCAGTGGCGCAATGGATAACGCGTCTGACTACGGATCAGAAGATTCTAGGTTCGACTCCTGGCTGTCTCGTCTTCCTCTTTTGCTTCGTGGTCAGCCCATAGCAGTTTCATTATTTAAATTAATTAGCCCATCGCTTTCATTGCTATTATTTGGTTGATTAGATGTGGCGGTCAGGATTCTTCTTTTTCAACCAGTTGTCCCAGGTTCGACTCCCTGTATGGGAAGTTCGGCTTGTCTTTGCTTCCCTTATCGAACAGCCAGCACGTCTGTGGAGGGATGTCCGAATCAACAAACATCAACGCGGTTATAAATCAGATTATCGTTACGTTGTCAGAGTGGATATTGCCTTCAATGGAGCAGCTCAGGTAGGCTAAAATCCCTGTCTAATTTGCTAGCGGCTGGCTAGTTAATGTTAACTGATTATAAAGCTGTCATTTGCCTGGCTAGGAGTTAACATTTTTGTATAAATATTTAATATTTTATGTCTTCCTTATCCGTCTTTGGACATTTGCGTTTTCATGCGAGTTCAACCATCATTTGTCCACGGGATTGTGTCATGATAGGATAGCTGGTTGGCTTGTTGGTTCTGTGTGAGTGTTACGATCGGGGCAAACAGTATTACAATCCACTTCAGGATAAGGCTACCAAGGCAGAGCTCAGTATCTGTGGTGTCAAATCTGGGAAAACAAAGCTAGAACGCAGTAACATCACTTACTGTGGTTTGCCTTGGTATTAGCTCTGATTTTGTAGTTACTGCAATTTTGACACTCTCGTTTCTCTGAAACGGGACAAAATTGAACCGGGAGCCTTTGTCACAAGACAGAACAGATGTCACAAAGCCAACATCAAGCCTTAACTCAATTTTGACCAAACGTGTACTTACTGCGCTTTACATTTACGTTTACATTACATTTAGTCATTTAGCAGACGCTTTTATCCAAAGCGACTTACAAGTGAGGAAAACAAACAAGCGATTCTTCATGAATTGGCAAATAACACAGGAAGTGCTCACAATACAAGTTTCATACATTGCTCAGTACCATAAGCTAGAGTAGGAAGGGAAATGGGAAGGAAAGGGTTTTTTTTTTTTTAATGAGGGGATTAAGTGTTCACGGAAGAGATGAGTTTTCAGCTGTCTCTTGAATATTGCCAGGGATTCTGCGTTCCTGATGAAAGTAAGGAGATCATTCCACCAGCAGGGAGCAGTGAAGGAGAATGTTCTGGAGAGTGATTTTGTGACTCTCTGTGACGGTACCACAAGCCTTCGTTCCTTTAGTGATCGCAGGCTTCTGGTGGGGACGTAGCGTTGTAGCAGTGTGTGGAGGTAGGAAGGTGCAGAGCCTGTGGTGGATCTGTAAGCCAGCATCAGCGCCTTGAACTTGATGCGAGCAGCAAGGGGTAGCCAGTGCAGAGGGATGAAGAGGGGCGTGACGTGGGCTCTCTTAGGCTCGTTGCAGACAAGACGTGCAGCAGCGTTCTGGATCATTTGAAGAGATTTGATTGCACTTGACGGCAGACCAGCCAGAAGAGCATTGCAGTAATCAAGCCTTGAAATGACCAGGGCCTGGACAAGCAGTTGTGTTGCGTGCTCAGTCAGGAAGGGACGGATTTTCCTGATGTTGCGAAGTGCAAATCTGCATGACCGCGCCGTCTTTGAGATGTGGTCTCTGAAGGTCAGTTGGTCATCGAAGATAACTCCAAGATTTGCTTTGCCTTTGGACGGCAGTACGGATCAGAAGATTCTAGGTTCTACTCCTGGCTGGCTCCATCTACCTCTTTTGCGTCGTGGTCAGCCCATAGAAGTTTTATTATTTATTTTAACTAGCCCATCGCTTTGATTGCTATTATTAGATTGATTAGCTCTAGCGGTCAGCATTCTTGGTTTTCAGCTTCAGCCTGACCGACACTCGTGGAAGTTTCCATATGGTGTAGCCGTCAGGATTCCTGGTTTTCACCCAGGCGGCCCGGGTTTGACTCCCGATATGGGAAGTTCGGCTTTTCTTTGCTTCCCTTATCGAACAACCAGCACGTCTGTCTACGGCAGAAGCTGTTTTACCCAGCAGTGGAGCAGCAGAAACCTGATATGTTGTGGTTCTTTTCCAGACCTGCGTACCTTCGATAGCTCAGTTGGTAGAGCGGAGGACTGTAGGTGGAAAGTTGGCAATCCTTAGGTCGCTGGTTCGACTCCGGCTCGAAGGAAATCTTTTCCACATGCAAACATTTTCTTGGCCACGCTGCTCAATGAGGCCAGCAAGGCTGTACGTAGTGTCGCAATCGCGACCGAAGGGCAAAAGCACGTTCCCTGACCGGGAATCGAACCCGGGCCGCGGCGGTGAGAGCGCCGAATCCTAACCACTAGACCACCAGGGAAAGGATGCTCATATTGCACCCTCAAGCCTGCCCGGGGGTCCCTAACAACTACACAACCTGCCGTAAAAACAAATCAGCTTGCTAAATATAACAAGGAGAGCACCAACTGTTGTCTCAGTGTTTATAGCACGTGAAACAGTAGATGGTATGACAGGCCTCTGTCTGTTCGAGCGCACGAGGGCACTCAACCGTTTGGGCCAGTGGCGCAATGGATAACGCGTCTGACTACGGATCAGAAGATTCTAGGTTCGACTCCTGGCTGGCTCGTCTTCCTCTTTTGCTTCGTGGTCAGCCCATAGCAGTTTCATTATTTAAATTAATTAGCCCATCGCTTTCATTGCTATTATTTGGTTGATTAGATGTGGCGGTCAGGATTCTTCTTTTTCAACCAGTTGTCCCAGGTTCGACTCCCTGTATGGGAAGTTCGGCTTGTCTTTGCTTCCCTTATCGAACAGCCAGCACGTCTGTGGAGGGATGTCCGAATCAACAAACATCAACGCGGTTATAAATCAGATTATCGTTACGTTGTCAGAGTGGATATTGCCTTCAATGGAGCAGCTCAGGTAGGCTAAAATCCCTGTCTAATTTGCTAGCGGCTGGCTAGTTAATGTTAACTGATTATAAAGCTGTCATTTGCCTGGCTAGGAGTTAACATTTTTGTATTAATATTTAATATTTTATGTCTTCCTTATCCGTCTTTGGACATTTGCGTTTTCATGCGAGTTCAACCATCATTTGTCCACGGGATTGTGTCATGATAGGATAGCTGGTTGGCTTGTTGGTTCTGTGTGAGTGTTACGATCGGGGCAAACAGTATTACAATCCACTTCAGGATAAGGCTACCAAGGCAGAGCTCAGTATCTGTGGTGTCAAATCTGGGAAAACAAAGCTAGAACGCAGTAACATCACTTACTGTGGTTTGCCTTGGTATTAGCTCTGATTTTGTAGTTACTGCAATTTTGACACTCTCGTTTCTCTGAAACGGGACAAAATTGAACCGGGAGCCTTTGTCACAAGACAGAACAGATGTCACAAAGCCAACATCAAGCCTTAACTCAATTTTGACCAAACGTGTACTTACTGCGCTTTACATTTACGTTTACATTACATTTAGTCATTTAGCAGACGCTTTTATCCAAAGCGACTTACAAGTGAGGAAAACAAACAAGCGATTCTTCATGAATTGGCAAATAACACAGGAAGTGCTCACAATACAAGTTTCATACATTGCTCAGTACCATAAGCTAGAGTAGGAAGGGAAATGGGAAGGAAAGGTTTTTTTTTTTTTTAATGAGGGGATTAAGTGTTCACGGAAGAGATGAGTTTTCAGCTGTCTCTTGAATATTGCCAGGGATTCTGCGTTCCTGATGAAAGTAAGGAGATCATTCCACCAGCAGGGAGCAGTGAAGGAGAATGTTCTGGAGAGTGATTTTGTGACTCTCTGTGACGGTACCACAAGCCTTCGTTCCTTTAGTGATCGCAGGCTTCTGGTGGGGACGTAGCGTTGTAGCAGTGTGTGGAGGTAGGAAGGTGCAGAGCCTGTGGTGGATCTGTAAGCCAGCATCAGCGCCTTGAACTTGATGCGAGCAGCAAGGGGTAGCCAGTGCAGAGGGATGAAGAGGGGCGTGACGTGGGCTCTCTTAGGCTCGTTGCAGACAAGACGTGCAGCAGCGTTCTGGATCATTTGAAGAGGTTTGATTGCACTTGACGGCAGACCAGCCAGAAGAGCATTGCAGTAATCAAGCCTTGAAATGACCAGGGCCTGGACAAGCAGTTGTGTTGCGTGCTCAGTCAGGAAGGGACGGATTTTCCTGATGTTGCGAAGTGCAAATCTGCATGACCGCGCCGTCTTTGAGATGTGGTCTCTGAAGGTCAGTTGGTCATCGAAGATAACTCCAAGATTTGCTTTGCCTTTGGACGGCAGTACGGATCAGAAGATTCTAGGTTCTACTCCTGGCTGGCTCCATCTACCTCTTTTGCGTCGTGGTCAGCCCATAGAAGTTTTATTATTTATTTTAACTAGCCCATCGCTTTGATTGCTATTATTAGATTGATTAGCTCTAGCGGTCAGCATTCTTGGTTTTCAGCTTCAGCCTGACCGACACTCGTGGAAGTTTCCATATGGTGTAGCCGTCAGGATTCCTGGTTTTCACCCAGGCGGCCCGGGTTTGACTCCCGATATGGGAAGTTCGGCTTTTCTTTGCTTCCCTTATCGAACAACCAGCACGTCTGTCTACGGCAGAAGCTGTTTTACCCAGCAGTGGAGCAGGTTCTTTTCCAGACCTGCGTACCTTCGATAGCTCAGTTGGTAGAGCGGAGGACTGTAGGTGGAAAGTTGGCAATCCTTAGGTCGCTGGTTCGACTCCGGCTCGAAGGAAATCTTTTCCACATGCAAACATTTTCTTGGCCACGCTGCTCAATGAGGCCAGCAAGGCTGTACGTAGTGTCGCAATCGCGACCGAAGGGCAAAAGCACGTTCCCTGACCGGGAATCGAACCCGGGCCGCGGCGGTGAGAGCGCCGAATCCTAACCACTAGACCACCAGGGAAAGGATGCTCATATTGCACCCTCAAGCCTGCCCGGGGGTCCCTAACAACTACACAACCTGCCGTAAAAACAAATCAGCTTGCTAAATATAACAAGGAGAGCACCAACTGTTGTCTCAGTGTTTATAGCACGTGAAACAGTAGATGGTATGACAGGCCTCTGTCTGTTCGAGCGCACGAGGGCACTCAACCGTTTGGGCCAGTGGCGCAATGGATAACGCGTCTGACTACGGATCAGAAGATTCTAGGTTCGACTCCTGGCTGGCTCGTCTTCCTCTTTTGCTTCGTGGTCAGCCCATAGCAGTTTCATTATTTAAATTAATTAGCCCATCGCTTTCATTGCTATTATTTGGTTGATTAGATGTGGCGGTCAGGATTCTTCTTTTTCAACCAGTTGTCCCAGGTTCGACTCCCTGTATGGGAAGTTCGGCTTGTCTTTGCTTCCCTTATCGAACAGCCAGCACGTCTGTGGAGGGATGTCCGAATCAACAAACATCAACGCGGTTATAAATCAGATTATCGTTACGTTGTCAGAGTGGATATTGCCTTCAATGGAGCAGCTCAGGTAGGCTAAAATCCCTGTCTAATTTGCTAGCGGCTGGCTAGTTAATGTTAACTGATTATAAAGCTGTCATTTGCCTGGCTAGGAGTTAACATTTTTGTATTAATATTTAATATTTTATGTCTTCCTTATCCGTCTTTGGACATTTGCGTTTTCATGCGAGTTCAACCATCATTTGTCCACGGGATTGTGTCATGATAGGATAGCTGGTTGGCTTGTTGGTTCTGTGTGAGTGTTACGATCGGGGCAAACAGTATTACAATCCACTTCAGGATAAGGCTACCAAGGCAGAGCTCAGTATCTGTGGTGTCAAATCTGGGAAAACAAAGCTAGAACGCAGTAACATCACTTACTGTGGTTTGCCTTGGTATTAGCTCTGATTTTGTAGTTACTGCAATTTTGACACTCTCGTTTCTCTGAAACGGGACAAAATTGAACCGGGAGCCTTTGTCACAAGACAGAACAGATGTCACAAAGCCAACATCAAGCCTTAACTCAATTTTGACCAAACGTGTACTTACTGCGCTTTACATTTACGTTTACATTACATTTAGTCATTTAGCAGACGCTTTTATCCAAAGCGACTTACAAGTGAGGAAAACAAACAAGCGATTCTTCATGAATTGGCAAATAACACAGGAAGTGCTCACAATACAAGTTTCATACATTGCTCAGTACCATAAGCTAGAGTAGGAAGGGAAATGGGAAGGAAAGGGTTTTTTTTTTTTTAATGAGGGGATTAAGTGTTCACGGAAGAGATGAGTTTTCAGCTGTCTCTTGAATATTGCCAGGGATTCTGCGTTCCTGATGAAAGTAAGGAGATCATTCCACCAGCAGGGAGCAGTGAAGGAGAATGTTCTGGAGAGTGATTTTGTGACTCTCTGTGACGGTACCACAAGCCTTCGTTCCTTTAGTGATCGCAGGCTTCTGGTGGGGACGTAGCGTTGTAGCAGTGTGTGGAGGTAGGAAGGTGCAGAGCCTGTGGTGGATCTGTAAGCCAGCATCAGCGCCTTGAACTTGATGCGAGCAGCAAGGGGTAGCCAGTGCAGAGGGATGAAGAGGGGCGTGACGTGGGCTCTCTTAGGCTCGTTGCAGACAAGACGTGCAGCAGCGTTCTGGATCATTTGAAGAGGTTTGATTGCACTTGACGGCAGACCAGCCAGAAGAGCATTGCAGTAATCAAGCCTTGAAATGACCAGGGCCTGGACAAGCAGTTGTGTTGCGTGCTCAGTCAGGAAGGGACGGATTTTCCTGATGTTGCGAAGTGCAAATCTGCATGACCGCGCCGTCTTTGAGATGTGGTCTCTGAAGGTCAGTTGGTCATCGAAGATAACTCCAAGATTTGCTTTGCCTTTGGACGGCAGTACGGATCAGAAGATTCTAGGTTCTACTCCTGGCTGGCTCCATCTACCTCTTTTGCGTCGTGGTCAGCCCATAGAAGTTTTATTATTTATTTTAACTAGCCCATCGCTTTGATTGCTATTATTAGATTGATTAGCTCTAGCGGTCAGCATTCTTGGTTTTCAGCTTCAGCCTGACCGACACTCGTGGAAGTTTCCATATGGTGTAGCCGTCAGGATTCCTGGTTTTCACCCAGGCGGCCCGGGTTTGACTCCCGATATGGGAAGTTCGGCTTTTCTTTGCTTCCCTTATCGAACAACCAGCACGTCTGTCTACGGCAGAAGCTGTTTTACCCAGCAGTGGAGCAGGTTCTTTTCCAGACCTGCGTACCTTCGATAGCTCAGTTGGTAGAGCGGAGGACTGTAGGTGGAAAGTTGGCAATCCTTAGGTCGCTGGTTCGACTCCGGCTCGAAGGAAATCTTTTCCACATGCAAACATTTTCTTGGCCACGCTGCTCAATGAGGCCAGCAAGGCTGTACGTAGTGTCGCAATCGCGACCGAAGGGCAAAAGCACGTTCCCTGACCGGGAATCGAACCCGGGCCGCGGCGGTGAGAGCGCCGAATCCTAACCACTAGACCACCAGGGAAAGGATGCTCATATTGCACCCTCAAGCCTACCCGGGGGTCCCTAACAACTACACAACCTGCCGTAAAAACAAATCAGCTTGCTAAATATAACAAGGAGAGCACCAACTGTTGTCTCAGTGTTTATAGCACGTGAAACAGTAGATGGTATGACAGGCCTCTGTCTGTTCGAGCGCACGAGGGCACTCAACCGTTTGGGCCAGTGGCGCAATGGATAACGCGTCTGACTACGGATCAGAAGATTCTAGGTTCGACTCCTGGCTGGCTCGTCTTCCTCTTTTGCTTCGTGGTCAGCCCATAGCAGTTTCATTATTTAAATTAATTAGCCCATCGCTTTCATTGCTATTATTTGGTTGATTAGATGTGGCGGTCAGGATTCTTCTTTTTCAACCAGTTGTCCCAGGTTCGACTCCCTGTATGGGAAGTTCGGCTTGTCTTTGCTTCCCTTATCGAACAGCCAGCACGTCTGTGGAGGGATGTCCGAATCAACAAACATCAACGCGGTTATAAATCAGATTATCGTTACGTTGTCAGAGTGGATATTGCCTTCAATGGAGCAGCTCAGGTAGGCTAAAATCCCTGTCTAATTTGCTAGCGGCTGGCTAGTTAATGTTAACTGATTATAAAGCTGTCATTTGCCTGGCTAGGAGTTAACATTTTTGTATTAATATTTAATATTTTATGTCTTCCTTATCCGTCTTTGGACATTTGCGTTTTCATGCGAGTTCAACCATCATTTGTCCACGGGATTGTGTCATGATAGGATAGCTGGTTGGCTTGTTGGTTCTGTGTGAGTGTTACGATCGGGGCAAACAGTATTACAATCCACTTCAGGATAAGGCTACCAAGGCAGAGCTCAGTATCTGTGGTGTCAAATCTGGGAAAACAAAGCTAGAACGCAGTAACATCACTTACTGTGGTTTGCCTTGGTATTAGCTCTGATTTTGTAGTTACTGCAATTTTGACACTCTCGTTTCTCTGAAACGGGACAAAATTGAACCGGGAGCCTTTGTCACAAGACAGAACAGATGTCACAAAGCCAACATCAAGCCTTAACTCAATTTTGACCAAACGTGTACTTACTGCGCTTTACATTTACGTTTACATTACATTTAGTCATTTAGCAGACGCTTTTATCCAAAGCGACTTACAAGTGAGGAAAACAAACAAGCGATTCTTCATGAATTGGCAAATAACACAGGAAGTGCTCACAATACAAGTTTCATACATTGCTCAGTACCATAAGCTAGAGTAGGAAGGGAAATGGGAAGGAAAGGGTTTTTTTTTTTTTAATGAGGGGATTAAGTGTTCACGGAAGAGATGAGTTTTCAGCTGTCTCTTGAATATTGCCAGGGATTCTGCGTTCCTGATGAAAGTAAGGAGATCATTCCACCAGCAGGGAGCAGTGAAGGAGAATGTTCTGGAGAGTGATTTTGTGACTCTCTGTGACGGTACCACAAGCCTTCGTTCCTTTAGTGATCGCAGGCTTCTGGTGGGGACGTAGCGTTGTAGCAGTGTGTGGAGGTAGGAAGGTGCAGAGCCTGTGGTGGATCTGTAAGCCAGCATCAGCGCCTTGAACTTGATGCGAGCAGCAAGGGGTAGCCAGTGCAGAGGGATGAAGAGGGGCGTGACGTGGGCTCTCTTAGGCTCGTTGCAGACAAGACGTGCAGCAGCGTTCTGGATCATTTGAAGAGGTTTGATTGCACTTGACGGCAGACCAGCCAGAAGAGCATTGCAGTAATCAAGCCTTGAAATGACCAGGGCCTGGACAAGCAGTTGTGTTGCGTGCTCAGTCAGGAAGGGACGGATTTTCCTGATGTTGCGAAGTGCAAATCTGCATGACCGCGCCGTCTTTGAGATGTGGTCTCTGAAGGTCAGTTGGTCATCGAAGATAACTCCAAGATTTGCTTTGCCTTTGGACGGCAGTACGGATCAGAAGATTCTAGGTTCTACTCCTGGCTGGCTCCATCTACCTCTTTTGCGTCGTGGTCAGCCCATAGAAGTTTTATTATTTATTTTAACTAGCCCATCGCTTTGATTGCTATTATTAGATTGATTAGCTCTAGCGGTCAGCATTCTTGGTTTTCAGCTTCAGCCTGACCGACACTCGTGGAAGTTTCCATATGGTGTAGCCGTCAGGATTCCTGGTTTTCACCCAGGCGGCCCGGGTTTGACTCCCGATATGGGAAGTTCGGCTTTTCTTTGCTTCCCTTATCGAACAACCAGCACGTCTGTCTACGGCAGAAGCTGTTTTACCCAGCAGTGGAGCAGGTTCTTTTCCAGACCTGTGTACCTTCGATAGCTCAGTTGGTAGAGCGGAGGACTGTAGGTGGAAAGTTGGCAATCCTTAGGTCGCTGGTTCGACTCCGGCTCGAAGGAAATCTTTTCCACATGCAAACATTTTCTTGGCCACGCTGCTCAATGAGGCCAGCAAGGCTGTACGTAGTGTCGCAATCGCGACCGAAGGGCAAAAGCACGTTCCCTGACCGGGAATCGAACCCGGGCCGCGGCGGTGAGAGCGCCGAATCCTAACCACTAGACCACCAGGGAAAGGATGCTCATATTGCACCCTCAAGCCTGCCCGGGGGTCCCTAACAACTACACAACCTGCCGTAAAAACAAATCAGCTTGCTAAATATAACAAGGAGAGCACCAACTGTTGTCTCAGTGTTTATAGCACGTGAAACAGTAGATGGTATGACAGGCCTCTGTCTGTTCGAGCGCACGAGGGCACTCAACCGTTTGGGCCAGTGGCGCAATGGATAACGCGTCTGACTACGGATCAGAAGATTCTAGGTTCGACTCCTGGCTGGCTCGTCTTCCTCTTTTGCTTCGTGGTCAGCCCATAGCAGTTTCATTATTTAAATTAATTAGCCCATCGCTTTCATTGCTATTATTTGGTTGATTAGATGTGGCGGTCAGGATTCTTCTTTTTCAACCAGTTGTCCCAGGTTCGACTCCCTGTATGGGAAGTTCGGCTTGTCTTTGCTTCCCTTATCGAACAGCCAGCACGTCTGTGGAGGGATGTCCGAATCAACAAACATCAACGCGGTTATAAATCAGATTATCGTTACGTTGTCAGAGTGGATATTGCCTTCAATGGAGCAGCTCAGGTAGGCTAAAATCCCTGTCTAATTTGCTAGCGGCTGGCTAGTTAATGTTAACTGATTATAAAGCTGTCATTTGCCTGGCTAGGAGTTAACATTTTTGTATTAATATTTAATATTTTATGTCTTCCTTATCCGTCTTTGGACATTTGCGTTATCATGCGAGTTCAACCATCATTTGTGTACGGGATTGTGTCATGATAGGATAGCTGGTTGGCTTGTTGGTTCTGTGTGAGTGTTACGATCGGGGCAAACAGTATTACAATCCACTTCAGGATAAGGCTACCAAGGCAGAGCTCAGTATCTGTGGTGTCAAATCTGGGAAAACAAAGCTAGAACGCAGTAACATCACTTACTGTGGTTTGCCTTGGTATTAGCTCTGATTTTGTAGTTACTGCAATTTTGACACTCTCGTTTCTCTGAAACGGGACAAAATTGAACCGGGAGCCTTTGTCACAAGACAGAACAGATGTCACAAAGCCAACATCAAGCCTTAACTCAATTTTGACCAAACGTGTACTTACTGCGCTTTACATTTACGTTTACATTACATTTAGTCATTTAGCAGACGCTTTTATCCAAAGCGACTTACAAGTGAGGAAAACAAACAAGCGATTCTTCATGAATTGGCAAATAACACAGGAAGTGCTCACAATACAAGTTTCATACATTGCTCAGTACCATAAGCTAGAGTAGGAAGGGAAATGGGAAGGAAAGGGGTTTTTTTTTTAATGAGGGGATTAAGTGTTGAGTGTTGAGTTTAAGAGATGAGTTTTCAGCTGTCTCTTGAATATTGCCAGGGATTCTGCGTTCCTGATGAAAGTAAGGAGATCATTCCACCAGCAGGGAGCAGTGAAGGAGAATGTTCTGGAGAGTGATTTTGTGACTCTCTGTGACGGTACCACAAGCCTTCGTTCCTTTAGTGATCGCAGGCTTCTGGTGGGGACGTAGCGTTGTAGCAGTGTGTGGAGGTAGGAAGGTGCAGAGCCTGTGGTGGATCTGTAAGCCAGCATCAGCGCCTTGAACTTGATGCGAGCAGCAAGGGGTAGCCAGTGCAGAGGGATGAAGAGGGGCGTGACGTGGGCTCTCTTAGGCTCGTTGCAGACAAGACGTGCAGCAGCGTTCTGGATCATTTGAAGAGGTTTGATTGCACTTGACGGCAGACCAGCCAGAAGAGCATTGCAGTAATCAAGCCTTGAAATGACCAGGGCCTGGACAAGCAGTTGTGTTGCGTGCTCAGTCAGGAAGGGACGGATTTTCCTGATGTTGCGAAGTGCAAATCTGCATGACCGCGCCGTCTTTGAGATGTGGTCTCTGAAGGTCAGTTGGTCATCGAAGATAACTCCAAGATTTGCTTTGCCTTTGGACGGCAGTACGGATCAGAAGATTCTAGGTTCTACTCCTGGCTGGCTCCATCTACCTCTTTTGCGTCGTGGTTAGCCCATAGAAGTTTTATTATTTATTTTAACTAGCCCATCGCTTTGATTGCTATTATTAGATTGATTAGCTCTAGCGGTCAGCATTCTTGGTTTTCAGCTTCAGCCTGACCGACACTCGTGGAAGTTTCCATATGGTGTAGCCGTCAGGATTCCTGGTTTTCACCCAGGCGGCCCGGGTTTGACTCCCGATATGGGAAGTTCGGCTTTTCTTTGCTTCCCTTATCGAACAACCAGCACGTCTGTCTACGGCAGAAGCTGTTTTACCCAGCAGTGGAGCAGCAGAAACCTAATATGTTGTGGTTCTTTTCCAGACCTGCGTACCTTCGATAGCTCAGTTGGTAGAGCGGAGGACTGTAGGGGGAAAGTTGGCAATCCTTAGGTCGCTGGTTCAACTCCGGCTCGAAGGAAATCTTTTCCACATGCAAACATTTTCTTGGCCACGCTGCTCAATGAGGCCAGCAAGGCTGTACGTAGTGTCGCAATCGCGACCGAAGGGCAAAAGCACGTTCCCTGACCGGGAATCGAACCCGGGCCGCGGCGGTGAGAGCGCCGAATCCTAACCACTAGACCACCAGGGAAAGGATGCTCATATTGCACCCTCAAGCCTGCCCGGGGGTCCCTAACAACTACACAACCTGCCGTAAAAACAAATCAGCTTGCTAAATATAACAAGGAGAGCACCAACTGTTGTCTCAGTGTTTATAGCACGTGAAACAGTAGATGGTATGACAGGCCTCTGTCTGTTCGAGCGCACGAGGGCACTCAACCGTTTGGGCCAGTGGCGCAATGGATAACGCGTCTGACTACGGATCAGAAGATTCTAGGTTCGACTCCTGGCTGGCTCGTCTTCCTCTTTTGCTTCGTGGTCAGCCCATAGCAGTTTCATTATTTAAATTAATTAGCCCATCGCTTTCATTGCTATTATTTGGTTGATTAGATGTGGCGGTCAGGATTCTTCTTTTTCAACCAGTTGTCCCAGGTTCGACTCCCTGTATGGGAAGTTCGGCTTGTCTTTGCTTCCCTTATCGAACAGCCAGCACGTCTGTGGAGGGATGTCCGAATCAACAAACATCAACGCGGTTATAAATCAGATTATCGTTACGTTGTCAGAGTGGATATTGCCTTCAATGGAGCAGCTCAGGTAGGCTAAAATCCCTGTCTAATTTGCTAGCGGCTGGCTAGTTAATGTTAACTGATTATAAAGCTGTCATTTGCCTGGCTAGGAGTTAACATTTTTGTATTAATATTTAATATTTTATGTCTTCCTTATCCGTCTTTGGACATTTGCGTTTTCATGCGAGTTCAACCATCATTTGTCCACGGGATTGTGTCATGATAGGATAGCTGGTTGGCTTGTTGGTTCTGTGTGAGTGTTACGATCGGGGCAAACAGTATTACAATCCACTTCAGGATAAGGCTACCAAGGCAGAGCTCAGTATCTGTGGTGTCAAATCTGGGAAAACAAAGCTAGAACGCAGTAACATCACTTACTGTGGTTTGCCTTGGTATTAGCTCTGATTTTGTAGTTACTGCAATTTTGACACTCTCGTTTCTCTGAAACGGGACAAAATTGAACCGGGAGCCTTTGTCACAAGACAGAACAGATGTCACAAAGCCAACATCAAGCCTTAACTCAATTTTGACCAAACGTGTACTTACTGCGCTTTACATTTACGTTTACATTACATTTAGTCATTTAGCAGACGCTTTTATCCAAAGCAACTTACAAGTGAGGAAAACAAACAAGCGATTCTTCATGAATTGGCAAATAACACAGGAAGTGCTCACAATACAAGTTTCATACATTGCTCAGTACCATAAGCTAGAGTAGGAAGGGAAATGGGAAGGAAAGGGTTTTTTTTTTTTTAATGAGGGGATTAAGTGTTCACGGAAGAGATGAGTTTTCAGCTGTCTCTTGAATATTGCCAGGGATTCTGCGTTCCTGATGAAAGTAAGGAGATCATTCCACCAGCAGGGAGCAGTGAAGGAGAATGTTCTGGAGAGTGATTTTGTGACTCTCTGTGACGGTACCACAAGCCTTCGTTCCTTTAGTGATCGCAGGCTTCTGGTGGGGACGTAGCGTTGTAGCAGTGTGTGGAGGTAGGAAGGTGCAGAGCCTGTGGTGGATCTGTAAGCCAGCATCAGCGCCTTGAACTTGATGCGAGCAGCAAGGGGTAGCCAGTGCAGAGGGATGAAGAGGGGCGTGACGTGGGCTCTCTTAGGCTCGTTGCAGACAAGACGTGCAGCAGCGTTCTGGATCATTTGAAGAGGTTTGATTGCACTTGACGGCAGACCAGCCAGAAGAGCATTGCAGTAATCAAGCCTTGAAATGACCAGGGCCTGGACAAGCAGTTGTGTTGCGTGCTCAGTCAGGAAGGGACGGATTTTCCTGATGTTGCGAAGTGCAAATCTGCATGACCGCGCCGTCTTTGAGATGTGGTCTCTGAAGGTCAGTTGGTCATCGAAGATAACTCCAAGATTTGCTTTGCCTTTGGACGGCAGTACGGATCAGAAGATTCTAGGTTCTACTCCTGGCTGGCTCCATCTACCTCTTTTGCGTCGTGGTCAGCCCATAGAAGTTTTATTATTTATTTTAACTAGCCCATCGCTTTGATTGCTATTATTAGATTGATTAGCTCTAGCGGTCAGCATTCTTGGTTTTCAGCTTCAGCCTGACCGACACTCGTGGAAGTTTCCATATGGTGTAGCCGTCAGGATTCCTGGTTTTCACCCAGGCGGCCCGGGTTTGACTCCCGATATGGGAAGTTCGGCTTTTCTTTGCTTCCCTTATCGAACAACCAGCACGTCTGTCTACGGCAGAAGCTGTTTTACCCAGCAGTGGAGCAGGTTCTTTTCCAGACCTGTGTACCTTCGATAGCTCAGTTGGTAGAGCGGAGGACTGTAGGTGGAAAGTTGGCAATCCTTAGGTCGCTGGTTCGACTCCGGCTCGAAGGAAATCTTTTCCACATGCAAACATTTTCTTGGCCACGCTGCTCAATGAGGCCAGCAAGGCTGTACGTAGTGTCGCAATCGCGACCGAAGGGCAAAAGCACGTTCCCTGACCGGGAATCGAACCCGGGCCGCGGCGGTGAGAGCGCCGAATCCTAACCACTAGACCACCAGGGAAAGGATGCTCATATTGCACCCTCAAGCCTGCCCGGGGGTCCCTAACAACTACACAACCTGCCGTAAAAACAAATCAGCTTGCTAAATATAACAAGGAGAGCACCAACTGTTGTCTCAGTGTTTATAGCACGTGAAACAGTAGATGGTATGACAGGCCTCTGTCTGTTCGAGCGCACGAGGGCACTCAACCGTTTGGGCCAGTGGCGCAATGGATAACGCGTCTGACTACGGATCAGAAGATTCTAGGTTCGACTCCTGGCTGGCTCGTCTTCCTCTTTTGCTTCGTGGTCAGCCCATAGCAGTTTCATTATTTAAATTAATTAGCCCATCGCTTTCATTGCTATTATTTGGTTGATTAGATGTGGCGGTCAGGATTCTTCTTTTTCAACCAGTTGTCCCAGGTTCGACTCCCTGTATGGGAAGTTCGGCTTGTCTTTGCTTCCCTTATCGAACAGCCAGCACGTCTGTGGAGGGATGTCCGAATCAACAAACATCAACGCGGTTATAAATCAGATTATCGTTACGTTGTCAGAGTGGATATTGCCTTCAATGGAGCAGCTCAGGTAGGCTAAAATCCCTGTCTAATTTGCTAGCGGCTGGCTAGTTAATGTTAACTGATTATAAAGCTGTCATTTGCCTGGCTAGGAGTTAACATTTTTGTATTAATATTTAATATTTTATGTCTTCCTTATCCGTCTTTGGACATTTGCGTTTTCATGCGAGTTCAACCATCATTTGTCCACGGGATTGTGTCATGATAGGATAGCTGGTTGGCTTGTTGGTTCTGTGTGAGTGTTACGATCGGGGCAAACAGTATTACAATCCACTTCAGGATAAGGCTACCAAGGCAGAGCTCAGTATCTGTGGTGTCAAATCTGGGAAAACAAAGCTAGAACGCAGTAACATCACTTACTGTGGTTTGCCTTGGTATTAGCTCTGATTTTGTAGTTACTGCAATTTTGACACTCTCGTTTCTCTGAAACGGGACAAAATTGAACCGGGAGCCTTTGTCACAAGACAGAACAGATGTCACAAAGCCAACATCAAGCCTTAACTCAATTTTGACCAAACGTGTACTTACTGCGCTTTACATTTACGTTTACATTACATTTAGTCATTTAGCAGACGCTTTTATCCAAAGCGACTTACAAGTGAGGAAAACAAACAAGCGATTCTTCATGAATTGGCAAATAACACAGGAAGTGCTCACAATACAAGTTTCATACATTGCTCAGTACCATAAGCTAGAGTAGGAAGGGAAATGGGAAGGAAAGGGTTTTTTTTTTTTTAATGAGGGGATTAAGTGTTCACGGAAGAGATGAGTTTTCAGCTGTCTCTTGAATATTGCCAGGGATTCTGCGTTCCTGATGAAAGTAAGGAGATCATTCCACCAGCAGGGAGCAGTGAAGGAGAATGTTCTGGAGAGTGATTTTGTGACTCTCTGTGACGGTACCACAAGCCTTCGTTCCTTTAGTGATCGCAGGCTTCTGGTGGGGACGTAGCGTTGTAGCAGTGTGTGGAGGTAGGAAGGTGCAGAGCCTGTGGTGGATCTGTAAGCCAGCATCAGCGCCTTGAACTTGATGCGAGCAGCAAGGGGTAGCCAGTGCAGAGGGATGAAGAGGGGCGTGACGTGGGCTCTCTTAGGCTCGTTGCAGACAAGACGTGCAGCAGCGTTCTGGATCATTTGAAGAGGTTTGATTGCACTTGACGGCAGACCAGCCAGAAGAGCATTGCAGTAATCAAGCCTTGAAATGACCAGGGCCTGGACAAGCAGTTGTGTTGCGTGCTCAGTCAGGAAGGGACGGATTTTCCTGATGTTGCGAAGTGCAAATCTGCATGACCGCGCCGTCTTTGAGATGTGGTCTCTGAAGGTCAGTTGGTCATCGAAGATAACTCCAAGATTTGCTTTGCCTTTGGACGGCAGTACGGATCAGAAGATTCTAGGTTCTACTCCTGGCTGGCTCCATCTACCTCTTTTGCGTCGTGGTCAGCCCATAGAAGTTTTATTATTTATTTTAACTAGCCCATCGCTTTGATTGCTATTATTAGATTGATTAGCTCTAGCGGTCAGCATTCTTGGTTTTCAGCTTCAGCCTGACCGACACTCGTGGAAGTTTCCATATGGTGTAGCCGTCAGGATTCCTGGTTTTCACCCAGGCGGCCCGGGTTTGACTCCCGATATGGGAAGTTCGGCTTTTCTTTGCTTCCCTTATCGAACAACCAGCACGTCTGTCTACGGCAGAAGCTGTTTTACCCAGCAGTGGAGCAGGTTCTTTTCCAGACCTGCGTACCTTCGATAGCTCAGTTGGTAGAGCGGAGGACTGTAGGTGGAAAGTTGGCAATCCTTAGGTCGCTGGTTCGACTCCGGCTCGAAGGAAATCTTTTCCACATGCAAACATTTTCTTGGCCACGCTGCTCAATGAGGCCAGCAAGGCTGTACGTAGTGTCGCAATCGCGACCGAAGGGCAAAAGCACGTTCCCTGACCGGGAATCGAACCCGGGCCGCGGCGGTGAGAGCGCCGAATCCTAACCACTAGACCACCAGGGAAAGGATGCTCATATTGCACCCTCAAGCCTGCCCGGGGGTCCCTAACAACTACACAACCTGCCGTAAAAACAAATCAGCTTGCTAAATATAACAAGGAGAGCACCAACTGTTGTCTCAGTGTTTATAGCACGTGAAACAGTAGATGGTATGACAGGCCTCTGTCTGTTCGAGCGCACGAGGGCACTCAACCGTTTGGGCCAGTGGCGCAATGGATAACGCGTCTGACTACGGATCAGAAGATTCTAGGTTCGACTCCTGGCTGGCTCGTCTTCCTCTTTTGCTTCGTGGTCAGCCCATAGCAGTTTCATTATTTAAATTAATTAGCCCATCGCTTTCATTGCTATTATTTGGTTGATTAGATGTGGCGGTCAGGATTCTTCTTTTTCAACCAGTTGTCCCAGGTTCGACTCCCTGTATGGGAAGTTCGGCTTGTCTTTGCTTCCCTTATCGAACAGCCAGCACGTCTGTGGAGGGATGTCCGAATCAACAAACATCAACGCGGTTATAAATCAGATTATCGTTACGTTGTCAGAGTGGATATTGCCTTCAATGGAGCAGCTCAGGTAGGCTAAAATCCCTGTCTAATTTGCTAGCGGCTGGCTAGTTAATGTTAACTGATTATAAAGCTGTCATTTGCCTGGCTAGGAGTTAACATTTTTGTATTAATATTTAATATTTTATGTCTTCCTTATCCGTCTTTGGACATTTGCGTTTTCATGCGAGTTCAACCATCATTTGTCCACGGGATTGTGTCATGATAGGATAGCTGGTTGGCTTGTTGGTTCTGTGTGAGTGTTACGATCGGGGCAAACAGTATTACAATCCACTTCAGGATAAGGCTACCAAGGCAGAGCTCAGTATCTGTGGTGTCAAATCTGGGAAAACAAAGCTAGAACGCAGTAACATCACTTACTGTGGTTTGCCTTGGTATTAGCTCTGATTTTGTAGTTACTGCAATTTTGACACTCTCGTTTCTCTGAAACGGGACAAAATTGAACCGGGAGCCTTTGTCACAAGACAGAACAGATGTCACAAAGCCAACATCAAGCCTTAACTCAATTTTGACCAAACGTGTACTTACTGCGCTTTACATTTACGTTTACATTACATTTAGTCATTTAGCAGACGCTTTTATCCAAAGCGACTTACAAGTGAGGAAAACAAACAAGCGATTCTTCATGAATTGGCAAATAACACAGGAAGTGCTCACAATACAAGTTTCATACATTGCTCAGTACCATAAGCTAGAATAGGAAGGGAAATGGGAAGGAAAGGGTTTTTTTTTTTTAATGAGGGGATTAAGTGTTCACGGAAGAGATGAGTTTTTAGCTGTCTCTTGAATATTGCCAGGGATTCTTCGTTCCTGATGAAAGTAAGGAGATCATTCCACCAGCAGGGAGCAGTGAAGGAGAATGTTCTGGAGAGTGATTTTGTGACTCTCTGTGACGGTACCACAAGCCTTCGTTCCTTTAGTGATCGCAGGCTTCTGGTGGGGACGTAGCGTTGTAGCAGTGTGTGGAGGTAGGAAGGTGCAGAGCCTGTGGTGGATCTGTAAGCCAGCATCAGCGCCTTGAACTTGATGCGAGCAGCAAGGGGTAGCCAGTGCAGAGGGATGAAGAGGGGCGTGACGTGGGCTCTCTTAGGCTCGTTGCAGACAAGACGTGCAGCAGCGTTCTGGATCATTTGATGAGGTTTGATTGCACTTGACGGCAGACCAGCCAGAAGAGCATTGCAGTAATCAAGCCTTGAAATGACCAGGGCCTGGACAAGCAGTTGTGTTGCGTGCTCAGTCAGGAAGGGACGGATTTTCCTGATGTTGCGAAGTGCAAATCTGCATGACCGCGCCGTCTTTGAGATGTGGTCTCTGAAGGTCAGTTGGTCATCGAAGATAACTCCAAGATTTGCTTTGCCTTTGGACGGCAGTACGGATCAGAAGATTCTAGGTTCTACTCCTGGCTGGCTCCATCTACCTCTTTTGCGTCGTGGTCAGCCCATAGAACTTTTATTATTTATTTTAACTAGCCCACAGGCCTCTGTCTGTTCGAGCGCACGAGGGCACTCAACCGTTTGGGCCAGTGGCGCTCTCTGCCACCTGTAGATCGTGGTTATTCTTGGTTACGACAGCCAATCACGTTCCCGGCTGCAACCAGAAATCAGGTTACGACAGCCAATCACGTTCCCGGCTGCAACCAGAAATCAGGTTACGACAGCCAATCATGTTCCCGGCTGCAACCAGAAATCATATTACGACAGCCAATCACGTTCCCGGCTGCAACCAGAAATCATATGCGATCGCCAATCAGCGCTCGTATTGCAACCATGATTCCCCCCAGTCACAACCAGCAATTGACCAATCAGCGTCAAGAGCCCCTGGAGACATGCAGAGGCCATGCAGATGATGTGTGGAGAAGAGGATGACACTCATCAATTAACTTCTAAACAACATTTGCAAAGTAAGTCGGTCTTTTGTTAATAAAAATAAGGTGGTAATTATATATAGTTGTTTTAAATGAATAGCCTGTTACTCAGATTTGCTAATAATTTAGGTAGTTAATACAAAATATCATTAAAACAGCAAATTTTGTTATGTTTTTATAGATTAGCCAACTGATAGCCGTCATCGATTATCTTCTGACTAACATTTGCAAAGTCAGTCTTTTGTCAATAAAAATAAAGTGGTAATTATATATAGTTGTTTTAATTGAATATCCTGTAGCTCAGATTTGCTAATAATTTAGGTAGTTAATACAAAATATCATTAAAACAGCAAATTTTGTTATGTTTTTATAGATGTCATCGATTATCTTCTGACTAACATTTGCAAAGTCAGTCTTTTGTTAATAACTTATTTTGTTCAAATTAATAACATGTAGCCTAATCATTTAGAAAATTAATACTAATTATTACTTGAAAGTAAATCAAGCAGAATATAAAGTATCTAACGTTATAGTTTACTACAGCTTTACCAGCTGCAACACTAAAATGATTATTACACATTAATGCATCACTAATTATAATCCAATAATACAGTGTACATTATGCTTCTACTTTTAGTACTTTAAGTATATTTTGATCACATAGAATAGATTAAACTTTCCCTTATCCACTGCCCATTACTTACTTGAAAACTCCTCTGTCTCAGGTGGGACAAAAGTTGTATTGAATGGTATAATAATTATTAAAATAATTACCTCTTACTCTGGGATGATTCTGATATGTTAGCCAATATTTTAATATTTTATTAAGCCTGTTGGAAAAAATATACACAGACAAAGAATTATATAAAATGAACATTTCAAGTTGATCATAAGTAAATATAGTAGTGTAATATACACAGCTGCATGAACTAATGTGTTACTAAATGTGTTTGTCTGTTTCTCTATTGTCTTTATATCTTCATTTTTTTAATATAGATGGAACCTCGCTTCAGAAGACGGGCTGATGGCACCCTGAATCTGACAGATACAGTGGAAGCCGCAAAGGTGAAGGAGGCAAACAAAGGAAAGCCATACACAAGACCCCTGTCCCCGGAGATAGTGCTGGACAAGGCCAAGAAAAGCTTAAGTCAGCACAACGGAGATCTTGCTAACAGAAAGCACCTGCTGGGTTTCTTTGAAATCCAGTTTGGTGTATTTCGCGGGCAAACATTCAGGTGGGTGGCTGAAAATGCCCTTGGGTATGCTGCTTACCTGGTGGCAGCTATGAAGAGGGACCCCACAGGAGGCAGCAAAGACTCCCAAGAACATGCCCACAACAAGGGGAGTTTCAGGGAGTATATTGAGCTCTTTCCTTCTGGCAGAATTGCCATTGCCATGAAGGAAGAGCAATATGCTGGGAAAGCTCCCCAGCACGCTGCCCCCACCCAGCTCACTCCTCCAACCCAGCACGCTGCCCCCCCCCAGCTCACTCCTCCAACCCAGCACGCTGCCCCCCCCCCAGCTCACTCCTCCAACCCAGCACGCTGCCCCCACCCAGCTCACTCCTCCAACCCAGCACGCTGCCCCCACCCATACTTCCACCGCCTCTCTCCGCTCCCTCTTGGTTAGGAAGTTGCCTAACCCAAAAAATCTGACCAAGACCGTAGAAAGGCTGGTTTCCCCCCTCAAAGCCACACCTTGTAATCAAACATTTATTTGTATAGCACTTTATTGTTTTGTTTAGTATTTATTGCTGTTCAGTAGTCATGTTTATCTGTTTGTCCTGTGTTTTGTTTTGTAGATTTGGCCCAGACACGTGCACGGCCCTCAGCCACCCTCACCCACCCCTCTGTGTCCACTGAGATAGATGACAGCACACTGCTGGCAGAGGCAACTAAGTTTGAGGAGGCATATGTAGAATGTACGTTTATACTTATTTAAAACATACAACAATCTATCTAACCTTCCTTTACGGGGATATTAAAGTAAAGTGAAGCAAAGTGAATTTGTATTTGTTTATTTATGTGTTTATTTCTCTTTTTGTTTTGTTTTTTCTAGCACGACGTGTCTGTCTTCCAGCTGGATGGATACACACCCTGCATGAAGTGGACCAGAGGTGGATATCCAAGGCCCTTTTCAGGTGGACAGCACAAGGACATCCTGAGCTGGTCTTTAGTAGGGTGGACAAACTTTGGTGGTATCCTCCACAGGTGCCACTGAAGACCAGTAATTCTCCCTCCTTGGAGAATTACTTTGGCCATCCCCTGCTGCTCTGGATGCCACGAAAACTGTGGCAAGTGAAGCTGGTCTGTCCACATCCAGACTGTCAGAAAGACCTTCTTACCTCAGCTGGCTTGCATCAAAAGATCAGGCAGGTGGTTGCCTTGGGTAAGATGTACTTTGTGGCATCTGAGTACCTGGCCTGCCGAAAATGTAAGAGGAAGGTCATCAGCTGGAGCCATGGTATCGTCTCACAGCTCGACATTGGCCACAGGGTCCAGTTCCCTTGCATTCTGACATCAAAACTTGCATGTGACGTTGAGGTAGTAAGTTTGATGCGTCAACGAGGGCTGGGAAACAGCAGCAGCCAGATCCAGCGCAAGCTGCAGGAGCGTCATGCTGAGGTCTGGTTGCAAAAGACAGTCCAGTATCTGACAGATTGCAAGGGGATTGCCAGTGCTGTCACGTCAAGCCTGATCCTGCCTGTGACATTTGAACCTGTTCCTTCTATGCCTTCTGTCCCTAAGCACCGGTGGCTGATGCAGGTATATGCCCAGGATGTCCTGCAAAGGCTGGATGAGATCAAGGCCTCTATCACATCGCAATATGGCCGGATCTTAAAAATGGATTCTACTAAAAAGGTGGCCAGAAAACTAGCAGGGCGCAGCTATGGCACAGCTACCTGGGCAACCAATGTTGGTAATGAGTATGGACAGGTGATCATGTCCGTACTCACAGCCAGTGAAGGTTTTGGTCTCGGGCCAATGATTGAAGGCCTCATCAAGCGATACAGAGTGGCTGGGGTGGCTCCTCCCGAGGTACTGTATGTCGACCGAGACTGCTGTGGCAACACTCTTCTGAGGAGGATGTTTGAAGAGTGGGAGCAAATGACCATCCGGTTAGATATATGGCACTTCATGCGGAGGTTTGCTGTGGGTTGCACCACCGACTCTCACCAGTTGTATGCCACGTTTATGAGTCGCCTCAGCAACTGTATTTTCATGTGGGACCAGGTCGACCTGACGGCTCTGAAGAAGGCGAAGCGTGCAGAGCTAGAAGCTGACCGGAAACCATCATCCGAGGCTGATGTGCTGCGCTGTATCAGCCGTAGCGAGCTAGCCCTGCATTGCAGGAGAACCACTCGCGGGACCAAGGAAACCCTGGCGATGATTGAGAGCCATATTGAGGCCTTTGATGGAGATTCTGGTCGTGACACTCTGGGAGTTCCACTAATAAACTCAGCCCGGATGAGAGAGATCTTGAAGTCCCAGCGGAAACATGTGGCCTGCATCCAGGATCCTCTAGGTTTGCAGCTCTACATGCAGACAGGCACTGTGGTGAAGGGAGGGCACCGTCTGCCAACCTACCGCTGTGCCAGAGGTTCCACTTCGCTTGAGTCATTTCACCTGCACCTTAATAGATTCATCCCAGGTAAATAAGTGATTTTACTAAATTATTAAATTAAGATTTGACTTAATTATATATTGAAATAATTATGAGAATTGCAAGAACAACTATTTGTGTATTTATGAAATTTTTGTGTTTTTTGTTGTTGTTGTTGTTATTGTTCTTTTTTGAATTTACAGGTACGCTGGCTAGTGACACATTTTTCCAGGCGTATCTTTTGGATGGGCTTGCAAGGTGGAATGAGGACCGCGCTGTGGCAGCAACAACAGATGAGCAGCAGCCACATTCCTACAATCATCTTCTGCGACATGCTGTCAATACTCTTGCAGAGGAGGTTATGGGCAAGAAAATCATCCCTTATGTGGGGCCAAGAAAGTACACTGGTAGATAACTATTAGTTGTTTTTGGTGACAGTTTCATTCAAGTGTTCACATACCATTTAACCACTGATTTATAATATTATATCCTTATATTATCTAATTGTCAATGTTTTAATATTTTAAAGGGGAACTTATTGGAGTGGAATACCTTTACCAGCAAACTGGTAAAGTTCTGCAGGACTACAACTTGGCCATTGAAGAATCAGAGACCACTGAGGTTGTTATGGAGGAGGATGAAGGTTATGCTGAACTTGAGGAGTTTCAGGACATCACTGTGCCCACCTTTGACACAGAACGGACACCTGCTGCCTCTTCACAAGCATCGGTGTCTGCAGTGTCATCTCCGACCCCTCCAGCAACCAGCACCATGTCATCACTGTCTTTGGTCCCTCCATCCCCAGTGACATCTCCAGTCACCAGCTCCACATCATCACAGTTTGTGGTCCCTCCATCCCCAGTGACATCTCCAGTCACCAGCTCCACATCATCACAGTTTGTGGTCCCTCCATCCAAGCCAGCACTCTCTCCTGGAGCACATAGCTGTGAGTTTTACCAAAATATTCATAGAGGTTTCGGTATTTGTTGTCACACTAACTCTAAATGAATATTTGTCATATTGAAAGAAATGAATACAAATTTAAACTAAATATTTACCTTTTTCTTGTAGTCCCAGTGGACCAATTATCTGCAGAAACTGATCTTCCAACATCTGAAGAGAACACGCCAAGTGATGTAAGGGCTTTCTTTTTGGCCAGTTTCTTTTTTAATGTACATTTACATGTGTGTTAACGAAATCCAAGTTATGTTGGCTGTGCTTTCATGTGAATATTTGTTTTCATTGCTGCTATCAAAAGTTCCTAAATTATCTTTCATTTTAGGATTCTGTTGGACCTGATAATATTGAGGGGTTTGGAGCCGTGCAGGACTTGGCAGAGTTTTTGGTTAGCCTCAGAGACCACCGTTTGGCCTTGAATGGAGAAGAGTGTGCCAAGATCATCACCTTATGGCAGGCATTAGGGGAGTATGACAAGAAAAAAACCGTTTACCCACCACGTCACCAAACCAGCCTAAAACAGGGACGATTCAGGGCCACTAAGAAGATTGTGGCACCAGGTGTGGAGAGCACCAAAAGGTATGTTAAATTGGTAACACTTTATCTTACAGTGCTGTTCCCCATAATGCCACAACACCGTAACCCAGTAGAGACCTAATTTATTGATAGATTTCAACATCGACCTAAAAAACGAACAACACAACATAACTATACACAGGTATTAGAATAGAAAATAATAGAAAAGAAACAATAAAAAACAGAGCAAGGATCACACATTGAAAACAATCTTACATTAATAATATGTTTTCTGCTGTAATTTGCAGGTGTTTCATTGGAGCTCATAGTCCTGCACAGTGGCCTGACTGCAACCGAGTGGTGGAGGCCATCTTCACAAGACTCTGCGCTCTCTACCCAAATGTGGTGCGCTGTGACGGAGTGAGGGTGTCCCGCTTCACAATGGTAGCACGTGCTTACAAGCACATCCGAGAGTGCGTCCTCACCAATGCTAAGGTGATGAGCGAGACCACCATCCAGCTCCCAGAAGTGAATGCTGCAACAGTCACACAATGGTGAGTAAATTAGCATTGTTATTGCTAACTATGTGGTCTTCAACAGACTGCAAGAATCCATAATCCATAATACAGTGTTCATCTCAATGAAGTAGCTTTTTACAAAGGTAATAATACATGAGATGAGGGTGTGATCAACTGATATTTGATCTCCGCTGTGTCATGCTGCTGCATCATAGTCATGATCAAATAGTACAGGGGTGGCCAACGTCGGTCCTGGAGAGCCACAATCCTGCAAATTTTTGCTCCAACCCTAATCAAACACACCTGAACAAGCTAATCAAGGTCTTAAGGGTTACTAGAAAGCTACAGGAAGGTGAGTTTTTATCAGGGTTGGAGCTAAACTCTGCAGGATTGTGGCTCTCCAGGACCGACGTTGGCCACCCCTGAAATAGTAGTTGATCACACCATCTTTTGTATTATTGCTTAAATGTTTATTAAAATTGGTTGTTTTATGTTTTCCCAGGTTCAGCAGGCGTTGCAAGTCACAGGAACAGGAGATTTTGATGCAGGGTATACAAGCCTGAAATATACAAGCCTGGTATACAAGGCAAAACTGAAGGGAAGGTCGCAACCTCAGGCCATCGCCCAGGCTCCACCATCACATCAAGGACTTCCTGTCATTGCACCAGCACTACCCGTCTCTCTCCCTTTCATTTTACCATCTGTGCAGCTTCCTACAGTGGTAGATGTATGCGCGCCGTCCTCTACAGTACCTGGTACCTCACAGGTGTTGTTCTTAAACCTCCCATTACCTTCAACTGTGCCACCATCAGTTCAGACACAGACATCAAGTCAAGCTGTTCCTTACTCCACTCAGCAATACAGAAAGAGAAAACAGGAGAGGGAGAAGACTGGAACTGTCACAAGAAAATATGTGAGGAAGACAGACGTCATTCTTTGCAAAAAGTGTAACAAAGAAAGAAAGCCACCATCACATCTTCAGTACTTTGGAAACTGGTACTGCCAAGAATCTGAGACTCAGTCATATGCTGAATGGAGGGCTGTGCTGGAGGAACGAGGTTACAGGAAAAAAAAGCCAGGAAATGACCCTCCAGCTCCTTAAAATTGCTCTTTCAGCACATGTTATTTTTATTTATTTATCTGGTTAATGTTTGCGTTCTAGAGCAATTTACAAGTCAATGTGTGTGATGCATCTTTGTTCTTTTTTAAATAAGTTTTTTCTTCACTGCATGCCTCTATTGGGAAAATATTTCAGGTATAAATGTGTATATATATAAGAGAGGGAAAGTTTATCTTGTTATTTATGTGTGAGTTTTTTATTAATATTTTTAGGTTGACATGTCAAAATTGCACTACTGTGGTAAATTGTTTACTATTTATTATTTTTAATTGATGTCAAAATTGCACTGCTATTCTAATGTTCAAAATTTTTTATTGACTTTAAAAATCTATGCAAATAAAAAGGTTGTTAATCACATTATTGTTATTGTGTCTATTTGTACCAGTAAACACATATTTTATTTTAAAAGTCTTCCAGTATTACATAACTGTAAAACACAATAAAAACACGGACAGTCAGAATAAGGCTGAAAATATGATTTATTGTTTCTATACTGTAAAAAAAAAGAAGTGTCAATTAGCACTGCTTTATTCATATATGTTTTGTTATGAAAATGCACCAAGAAAATGGCTTGAAAACACACAAACCATGTTGCAAGTGTCTTCACGTTCTATCAGTCAAAACACCGGCTTTTTTATTCAGTGACAGCTGGATGCCTTTGTCCATATAAGGAATTTCCTGGCGCGTCACAACTAAGTAGCTCTGCGAGTGCTTTTTGGTCCTTCTGCGAGAGAGCGCCCTCGGGCGTCTGGTCTGAACGAAACACATACAACACGAGAGTTTTACGTTGGAGAGAGCCCAAATTAAAGTGCGGGAGACGAATTTATGTTTGATTTAAATGTGGGGGACAATGGCGATGACACAGGCGTGCATGGACAGGATTAAACGAACTCATGCCACGAATTCCATTCCTGCTGGGACCGGGGATCGAACTCGCGTCACTCCGCCTCTTATGGTTACTCTACCACGACCAATGCGCGCCGGCCTTGGCGCAATGGATAACGCGTCTGACTACGGATCAGAAGATTCTAGGTTCGACTCCTGGCTGGCTCGTCTTCCTCTTTTGCTTCGTGGTCAGCCCATAGCAGTTTCATTATTTAAATTAATTAGCCCATCGCTTTCATTGCTATTATTTGGTTGATTAGATGTGGCGGTCAGGATTCTTCTTTTTCAACCAGTTGTCCCAGGTTCGACTCCCTGTATGGGAAGTTCGGCTTGTCTTTGCTTCCCTTATCGAACAGCCAGCACGTCTGTGGAGGGATGTCCGAATCAACAAACATCAACGCGGTTATAAATCAGATTATCGTTACGTTGTCAGAGTGGATATTGCCTTCAATGGAGCAGCTCAGGTAGGCTAAAATCCCTGTCTAATTTGCTAGCGGCTGGCTAGTTAATGTTAACTGATTATAAAGCTGTCATTTGCCTGGCTAGGAGTTAACATTTTTGTATTAATATTTAATATTTTATGTCTTCCTTATCTGTCTTTGGACATTTGCGTTTTCATGCGAGTTCAACCATCATTTGTCCACGGGATTGTGTCATGATAGGATAGCTGGTTGGCTTGTTGGTTCTGTGTGAGTGTTACGATCGGGGCAAACAGTATTACAATCCACTTCAGGATAAGGCTACCAAGGCAGAGCTCAGTATCTGTGGTGTCAAATCTGGGAAAACAAAGCTAGAACGCAGTAACATCACTTACTGTGGTTTGCCTTGGTATTAGCTCTGATTTTGTAGTTACTGCAATTTTGACACTCTCGTTTCTCTGAAACGGGACAAAATTGAACCGGGAGCCTTTGTCACAAGACAGAACAGATGTCACAAAGCCAACATCAAGCCTTAACTCAATTTTGACCAAACGTGTACTTACTGCGCTTTACATTTACGTTTACATTACATTTAGTCATTTAGCAGACGCTTTTATCCAAAGCGACTTACAAGTGAGGAAAACAAACAAGCGATTCTTCATGAATTGGCAAATAACACAGGAAGTGCTCACAATACAAGTTTCATACATTGCTCAGTACCATAAGCTAGAGTAGGAAGGGAAATGGGAAGGAAAGGGTTTTTTTTTTTTTAATGAGGGGATTAAGTGTTCACGGAAGAGATGAGTTTTCAGCTGTCTCTTGAATATTGCCAGGGATTCTGCGTTCCTGATGAAAGTAAGGAGATCATTCCACCAGCAGGGAGCAGTGAAGGAGAATGTTCTGGAGAGTGATTTTGTGACTCTCTGTGACGGTACCACAAGCCTTCGTTCCTTTAGTGATCGCAGGCTTCTGGTGGGGACGTAGCGTTGTAGCAGTGTGTGGAGGTAGGAAGGTGCAGAGCCTGTGGTGGATCTGTAAGCCAGCATCAGCGCCTTGAACTTGATGCGAGCAGCAAGGGGTAGCCAGTGCAGAGGGATGAAGAGGGGCGTGACGTGGGCTCTCTTAGGCTCGTTGCAGACAAGACGTGCAGCAGCGTTCTGGATCATTTGAAGAGGTTTGATTGCACTTGACGGCAGACCAGCCAGAAGAGCATTGCAGTAATCAAGCCTTGAAATGACCAGGGCCTGGACAAGCAGTTGTGTTGCGTGCTCAGTCAGGAAGGGACGGATTTTCCTGATGTTGCGAAGTGCAAATCTGCATGACCGCGCCGTCTTTGAGATGTGGTCTCTGAAGGTCAGTTGGTCATCGAAGATAACTCCAAGATTTGCTTTGTCTTTGGACGGCAGTACGGATCAGAAGATTCTAGGTTCTACTCCTGGCTGGCTCCATCTACCTCTTTTGCGTCGTGGTCAGCCCATAGAAGTTTTATTATTTATTTTAACTAGCCCATCGCTTTGATTGCTATTATTAGATTGATTAGCTCTAGCGGTCAGCATTCTTGGTTTTCAGCTTCAGCCTGACCGACACTCGTGGAAGTTTCCATATGGTGTAGCCGTCAGGATTCCTGGTTTTCACCCAGGCGGCCCGGGTTTGACTCCCGATATGGGAAGTTCGGCTTTTCTTTGCTTCCCTTATCGAACAACCAGCACGTCTGTCTACGGCAGAAGCTGTTTTACCCAGCAGTGGAGCAGGTTCTTTTCCAGACCTGCGTACCTTCGATAGCTCAGTTGGTAGAGCGGAGGACTGTAGGTGGAAAGTTGGCAATCCTTAGGTCGCTGGTTCGACTCCGGCTCGAAGGAAATCTTTTCCACATGCAAACATTTTCTTGGCCACGCTGCTCAATGAGGCCAGCAAGGCTGTACGTAGTGTCGCAATCGCGACCGAAGGGCAAAAGCACGTTCCCTGACCGGGAATCGAACCCGGGCCGCGGCGGTGAGAGCGCCGAATCCTAACCACTAGACCACCAGGGAAAGGATGCTCATTTTGCACCCTCAAGCCTGCCCGGGGGTCCCTAACAACTACACAACCTGCCGTAAAAACAAATCAGCTTGCTAAATATAACAAGGAGAGCACCAACTGTTGTCTCAGTGTTTATAGCACGTGAAACAGTAGATGGTATGACAGGCCTCTGTCTGTTCGAGCGCACGAGGGCACTCAACCGTTTGGGCCAGTGGCGCAATGGATAACGCGTCTGACTACGGATCAGAAGATTCTAGGTTCGACTCCTGGCTGGCTCGTCTTCCTCTTTTGCTTCGTGGTCAGCCCATAGCAGTTTCATTATTTAAATTAATTAGCCCATCGCTTTCATTGCTATTATTTGGTTGATTAGATGTGGCGGTCAGGATTCTTCTTTTTCAACCAGTTGTCCCAGGTTCGACTCCCTGTATGGGAAGTTCGGCTTGTCTTTGCTTCCCTTATCGAACAGCCAGCACGTCTGTGGAGGGATGTCCGAATCAACAAACATCAACGCGGTTATAAATCAGATTATCGTTACGTTGTCAGAGTGGATATTGCCTTCAATGGAGCAGCTCAGGTAGGCTAAAATCCCTGTCTAATTTGCTAGCGGCTGGCTAGTTAATGTTAACTGATTATAAAGCTGTCATTTGCCTGGCTAGGAGTTAACATTTTTGTATTAATATTTAATATTTTATGTCTTCCTTATCCGTCTTTGGACATTTGCGTTATCATGCGAGTTCAACCATCATTTGTCCACGGGATTGTGTCATGATAGGATAGCTGGTTGGCTTGTTGGTTCTGTGTGAGTGTTACGATCGGGGCAAACAGTATTACAATCCACTTCAGGATAAGGCTACCAAGGCAGAGCTCAGTATCTGTGGTGTCAAATCTGGGAAAACAAAGCTAGAACGCAGTAACATCACTTACTGTGGTTTGCCTTGGTATTAGCTCTGATTTTGTAGTTACTGCAATTTTGACACTCTCGTTTCTCTGAAACGGGACAAAATTGAACCGGGAGCCTTTGTCACAAGACAGAACAGATGTCACAAAGCCAACATCAAGCCTTAACTCAATTTTGACCAAACGTGTACTTACTGCGCTTTACATTTACGTTTACATTACATTTAGTCATTTAGCAGACGCTTTTATCCAAAGCGACTTACAAGTGAGGAAAACAAACAAGCGATTCTTCATGAATTGGCAAATAACACAGGAAGTGCTCACAATACAAGTTTCATACATTGCTCAGTACCATAAGCTAGAGTAGGAAGGGAAATGGGAAGGAAAGGGTTTTTTTTTTTAATGAGGGGATTAAGTGTTCACGGAAGAGATGAGTTTTCAGCTGTCTCTTGAATATTGCCAGGGATTCTGCGTTCCTGATGAAAGTAAGGAGATCATTCCACCAGCAGGGAGCAGTGAAGGAGAATGTTCTGGAGAGTGATTTTGTGACTCTCTGTGACGGTACCACAAGCCTTCGTTCCTTTAGTGATCGCAGGCTTCTGGTGGGGACGTAGCGTTGTAGCAGTGTGTGGAGGTAGGAAGGTGCAGAGCCTGTGGTGGATCTGTAAGCCAGCATCAGCGCCTTGAACTTGATGCGAGCAGCAAGGGGTAGCCAGTGCAGAGGGATGAAGAGGGGCGTGACGTGGGCTCTCTTAGGCTCGTTGCAGACAAGACGTGCAGCAGCGTTCTGGATCATTTGAAGAGGTTTGATTGCACTTGACGGCAGACCAGCCAGAAGAGCATTGCAGTAATCAAGCCTTGAAATGACCAGGGCCTGGACAAGCAGTTGTGTTGCGTGCTCAGTCAGGAAGGGACGGATTTTCCTGATGTTGCGAAGTGCAAATCTGCATGACCGCGCCGTCTTTGAGATGTGGTCTCTGAAGGTCAGTTGGTCATCGAAGATAACTCCAAGATTTGCTTTGCCTTTGGACGGCAGTACGGATCAGAAGATTCTAGGTTCTACTCCTGGCTGGCTCCATCTACCTCTTTTGCGTCGTGGTCAGCCCATAGAAGTTTTATTATTTATTTTAACTAGCCCATCGCTTTGATTGCTATTATTAGATTGATTAGCTCTAGCGGTCAGCATTCTTGGTTTTCAGCTTCAGCCTGACCGACACTCGTGGAAGTTTCCATATGGTGTAGCCGTCAGGATTCCTGGTTTTCACCCAGGCGGCCCGGGTTTGACTCCCGATATGGGAAGTTCGGCTTTTCTTTGCTTCCCTTATCGAACAACCAGCACGTCTGTCTACGGCAGAAGCTGTTTTACCCAGCAGTGGAGCAGGTTCTTTTCCAGACCTGCGTACCTTCGATAGCTCAGTTGGTAGAGCGGAGGACTGTAGGTGGAAAGTTGGCAATCCTTAGGTCGCTGGTTCAACTCCGGCTCGAAGGAAATCTTTTCCACATGCAAACATTTTCTTGGCCACGCTGCTCAATGAGGCCAGCAAGGCTGTACGTAGTGTCGCAATCGCGACCGAAGGGCAAAAGCACGTTCCCTGACCGGGAATCGAACCCGGGCCGCGGCAGTGAGAGCACCGAATCCTAACCACTAGACCACCAGGGAAAGGATGCTCATATTGCACCCTCAAGCCTGCCGGGGGTCCCTAACAACTACACAACCTGCCGTAAAAACAAATCAGCTTGGTTTGCCTTGGTATTAGCTCTGATTTTGTAGTTACTGCAATTTTGACACTCTCGTTTCTCTGAAACGGGACAAAATTGAACCGGGAGCCTTTGTCACAAGACAGAACAGATGTCACAAAGCCAACATCAAGCCTTAACTCAATTGTGACCAAACGTGTACTTACTGCGCTTTACATTTACGTTTACATTACATTTAGTCATTTAGCAGACGCTTTTATCCAAAGCGACTTACAAGTGAGGAAAACAAACAAGCGATTCTTCATGAATTGGCAAATAACACAGGAAGTGCTCACAATACAAGTTTCATACATTGCTCAGTACCATAAGCTAGAGTAGGAAGGGAAATGGGAAGGAAAGGGTTTTTTTTTTTTTAATGAGGGGATTAAGTGTTCACGGAAGAGATGAGTTTTCAGCTGTCTCTTGAATATTGCCAGGGATTCTGCGTTCCTGATGAAAGTAAGGAGATCATTCCACCAGCAGGGAGCAGTGAAGGAGAATGTTCTGGAGAGTGATTTTGTGACTCTCTGTGACGGTACCACAAGCCTTCGTTCCTTTAGTGATCGCAGGCTTCTGGTGGGGACGTAGCGTTGTAGCAGTGTGTGGAGGTAGGAAGGTGCAGAGCCTGTGGTGGATCTGTAAGCCAGCATCAGCGCCTTGAACTTGATGCGAGCAGCAAGGGGTAGCCAGTGCAGAGGGATGAAGAGGGGCGTGACGTGGGCTCTCTTAGGCTCGTTGCAGACAAGACGTGCAGCAGCGTTCTGGATCATTTGAAGAGGTTTGATTGCACTTGACGGCAGACCAGCCAGAAGAGCATTGCAGTAATCAAGCCTTGAAATGACCAGGGCCTGGACAAGCAGTTGTGTTGCGTGCTCAGTCAGGAAGGGACGGATTTTCCTGATGTTGCGAAGTGCAAATCTGCATGACCGCGCCGTCTTTGAGATGTGGTCTCTGAAGGTCAGTTGGTCATTGAAGATAACTCCAAGATTTGCTTTGCCTTTGGACGGCAGTACGGATCAGAAGATTCTAGGTTCTACTCCTGGCTGGCTCCATCTACCTCTTTTGCGTCGTGGTCAGCCCATAGAAGTTTTATTATTTATTTTAACTAGCCCATCGCTTTGATTGCTATTATTAGATTGATTAGCTCTAGCGGTCAGCATTCTTGGTTTTCAGCTTCAGCCTGACCGACACTCGTGGAAGTTTCCATATGGTGTAGCCGTCAGGATTCCTGGTTTTCACCCAGGCGGCCCGGGTTTGACTCCCGATATGGGAAGTTCGGCTTTTCTTTGCTTCCCTTATCGAACAACCAGCACGTCTGTCTACGGCAGAAGCTGTTTTACCCAGCAGTGGAGCAGGTTCTTTTCCAGACCTGCGTACCTTCGATAGCTCAGTTGGTAGAGCGGAGGACTGTAGGTGGAAAGTTGGCAATCCTTAGGTCGCTGGTTCAACTCCGGCTCGAAGGAAATCTTTTCCACATGCAAACATTTTCTTGGCCACGCTGCTCAATGAGGCCAGCAAGGCTGTACGTAGTGTCGCAATCGCGACCGAAGGGCAAAAGCACGTTCCCTGACCGGGAATCGAACCCGGGCCGCGGCGGTGAGAGCGCCGAATCCTAACCACTAGACCACCAGGGAAAGGATGCTCATATTGCACCCTCAAGCCTGCCCGGGGGTCCCTAACAACTACACAACCTGCCGTAAAAACAAATCAGCTTGGTTTGCCTTGGTATTAGCTCTGATTTTGTAGTTACTGCAATTTTGACACTCTCGTTTCTCTGAAACGGGACAAAATTGAACCGGGAGCCTTTGTCACAAGACAGAACAGATGTCACAAAGCCAACATCAAGCCTTAACTCAATTTTGACCAAACGTGTACTTACTGCGCTTTACATTTACGTTTACATTACATTTAGTCATTTAGCAGACGCTTTTATCCAAAGCGACTTACAAGTGAGGAAAACAAACAAGCGATTCTTCATGAATTGGCAAATAACACAGGAAGTGCTCACAATACAAGTTTCATACATTGCTCAGTACCATAAGCTAGAGTAGGAAGGGAAATGGGAAGGAAAGGGTTTTTTTTTTTAATGAGGGGATTAAGTGTTCACGGAAGAGATGAGTTTTCAGCTGTCTCTTGAATATTGCCAGGGATTCTGCGTTCCTGATGAAAGTAAGGAGATCATTCCACCAGCAGGGAGCAGTGAAGGAGAATGTTCTGGAGAGTGATTTTGTGACTCTCTGTGACGGTACCACAAGCCTTCGTTCCTTTAGTGATCGCAGGCTTCTGGTGGGGACGTAGCGTTGTAGCAGTGTGTGGAGGTAGGAAGGTGCAGAGCCTGTGGTGGATCTGTAAGCCAGCATCAGCGCCTTGAACTTGATGCGAGCAGCAAGGGGTAGCCAGTGCAGAGAGATGAAGAGGGGCGTGACGTGGGCTCTCTTAGGCTCGTTGCAGACAAGACGTGCAGCAGCGTTCTGGATCATTTGAAGAGGTTTGATTGCACTTGACGGCAGACCAGCCAGAAGAGCATTGCAGTAATCAAGCCTTGAAATGACCAGGGCCTGGACAAGCAGTTGTGTTGCGTGCTCAGTCAGGAAGGGACGGATTTTCCTGATGTTGCGAAGTGCAAATCTGCATGACCGCGCCGTCTTTGAGATGTGGTCTCTGAAGGTCAGTTGGTCATCGAAGATAACTCCAAGATTTGCTTTGCCTTTGGACGGCAGTACGGATCAGAAGATTCTAGGTTCTACTCCTGGCTGGCTCCATCTACCTCTTTTGCGTCGTGGTCAGCCCATAGAAGTTTTATTATTTATTTTAACTAGCCCATCGCTTTGATTGCTATTATTAGATTGATTAGCTCTAGCGGTCAGCATTCTTGGTTTTCAGCTTCCGATTTGGAAGCTCACAAGCCTGACCGACACTCGTGGAAGTTTCCATATGGTGTAGCCGTCAGGATTCCTGGTTTTCACCCAGGCGGCCCGGGTTCGACTCCTGATATGGGAAGTTCGGCTTTTCTTTGCTTCCCTTATCGAACAACCAGCACGTCTGTCTGTCTGCGGCAGAAGCTGTTTTACCCAGCAGTGGAGCAGCAGAAACCTGATATGTTGTGGTCCTTTTCCAGACCTGCATACCTTCGATAGCTCAGTTGGTAGAGCGGAGGACTGTAGGTGGAAAGTTGGCAATCCTTAGGTCGCTGGTTCAACTCTGGCTCGAAGGAGATCTTGTCCACATGCCGATCTTTTCCGCGGAATCCTAACCATGTTTATCTGTTTGTCCTGTGTTTTGTTTTGTAGATTTGGCCCAGGCACGTGCGCGGCCCTCAGCCACCCTCACTTGCCCGACTGTGTCCACTGAAGCAGCCACAGGGCCCTCAGCCACCCTCACCCACCCTCACCCACCCTCAGCTGGCTTGCATCAAAAGATCAGGCAGGTGGTTGCCTTGGGTAAGATGTACTTTGTGGCATCTGAGTACCTGGCCTGCCGAAGAGGTAAGAGGAAGGTCATCAGCTGGAGCCATGGTATCGGCTCTCAGCTCGACATTGGCCACAGGGTCCAGTTCCCTTGCATTCTTACATCAAAACTTGCATGTGACGTTGAGGTAGTAAGTTTGATGTATCAACAAGGGCTGGGAAACAGCAGCAGCCAGATCCAAGCTGCAGGAGCGTCATGCTGAGGTCTGGTTGCAAAAGACAGTCCAGTATCTGACAGATCGCAAGGGGATTGCCAGTGCTGTCACATCAAGCCTGATCCTGCCTGTAACATTTGAACCTGTTCCTTCAATGCCTTCTGTCTCTAAGCACCGGTGGATGATGCAGGTATATGCCCAGGATGTCCTGCAATGGCTGGATGAGATCAAGGAGTCTCTCATGTCGCAGTATGGTCGGATCTTAAAAATGGATTCTACTAAAAAGGTGGCCAGGAAACTAGCAGGGCGCAGCTATGGCACAGCTACCTGGGAAACCAATGTTGGTAATGAGTATGGACAAGTGATCATGTCCGTACTCACAGCCAGTGAAGGTTTTGGTCTTGGGCCAATGATTGAAGGCCTCATCAATCGATACAGAGTGGCTAGGGTGGCCCTCCCAAGGTACTGTATGTCGCCCGAGACTGCTGTGGCAACACTCTTCTGAGGAGGATGTTTGAAGAGTGGGAGCAAATGACCATCCGGTTAGATGTATGTCACTTCATGCGGAGGTTTGCTGTGGGTTGCACCACCGACTCTCACCAGTTGTATGCCACGTTTATGAGTCGCCTCAGCAACTGTATTTTCATGTGGGACAACGTCGACCTGATGGCCCTGAAGAAGGCGAAGCATGCAGAGCTAGAAGCTGACCGTAAACCATCATCCGAGGCTGATGTGCTGCGCTGTCTCAGCCGTAGCGAGCTAGCCCTACATTGCAGGAGAACCGCTCGCGGGACCAAGGAAACCCTGGCGATGATTGAGAGCCATATTGAGGACTTTGATGGAGATTCTGGTCGGGACACTCTGGGAGTTCCACTAATAAACTCAGCCCGGATGAGAGAGATCTTGAAGTCCCAGTGGAAGCATGTGGCCTGCATCCAGGATCCTCTAGGTGTGCAGCTCTACATGCAGACAGGCACTGTAGTGAAGGGAGGGCACCGTCTGCCAACCTACCACTGTGCCAGAGGTTCCACTTCGCTTGAGTCATTTCACCAACACCTTAACAGATTCATCCCAGGTAACAAAGTGACTTTACTAAATTATTAAATTAAGATTTGACTTAATTATATATTGAAATAATTATGAGAATTGTGAAAACAACTATTTGTGTATTTATGAAATTGTGTTTTTTGTTGTTGTTCTTTTTTGAATTTACAGGTACGCTGGCTAGTGGCACATTCTTCCAGGCGTATCTTTTGGATGGGCTTGCAAGGTGGAATGAGGACTGCGCTGTGGCAGCAACAACAGATGAGCAGCAGCCACATTCCTACAATCATCTTCTGCGACATGCTGTCAATACTCTTGCAGAGGAGGTTATGGGCAAGAAAATCATCCCTTATGTGGGGACAAGAAAGTACACTAGTAGATAACTATTTGTTGTTTTTGGTGACAGTTTAATTCAAGTGTGCACGTACCATTTAACCACTGATTTATAATATTATATCCTTATATTATCTAATTGTCAATGTTGTAATATTTTAAAGGTGAACTTATTGGAGTGGAATACCTTTACCAGCAAACTGGTAAAGTTCTGCAGGACTACAACTTGGCCATTGAAGAGTCAGAGACCACTGAGGTTGTTATAGAGGAGGATGAATGTTATGCTGAACTTGAGGAGTTTCAGGACATCACTGTGGCCACCTTTGACACAGAACGGACCTACTGCCTCTTCACAAGCATTGGTGTCTGCAGTGTCATCTCCGCCCCTCCAGCAACCATCACCATGTCATCACTGCCTGTGGTCCCTCCGTCACCAGTGACATTTCTTGTTTCCAGCTCCACATCATCACTGTCTGTGGTCCCTCCATCCCCAGTGACATCTCCAGTCACCAGCTCCACATCATCACTGTCTGTGGTCCCTCCATCACCAGTGACATCTCCAGTCACCAGCTCCACATCATCACTGTCTGTTGTCCCTCCATCCCCAGTGACCAGCTCCACATCATCACAGTTTGTGGTCCCTTCATCACCAGTGACATCTCCAGCCACCAGCTTCACGTCATCACTGTCTGTGGTCCCTCCATCCCCAGTGACATCTCCTGTTTTCAGCTCAATGCAGACTCAATCAAAGCCAGCACTCTCTCCTGGAGCAAATAGCTGTGGGTTTTACCAAAATATTCATAGAGGTTTCGATATTTGTTGTCACACTAACTCTAAATGAATATTTGTCATATTGAAAGAAATGAATACAAATTTAAACTAAATATTTACCTTTTTCATGTAGTCCCAGTGGACCAATTATCTGCAGAAACTGATCTTCCAACATCTGAAGAGAACACGCCAAGTGATGTAAGGGCTTTCTTTTTGGCAAGTTTCCTTTTTAATGTACATTTACACGTGTGTTAACGAAATCCGAGTTATGTTGGCTGTGCTTTCATGTGAATATTTGTTTTCATTACTGCTATCAAAAGTTCCTAAATTATCTTTCATTTTAGGATTCTGTTGGACCTGATAATATTGAGGGGTGCAGGACTTGGCAGAGTTTTTGGTTAGCCTCAGAGACCACCGTCTGGCCTTGAATGGAGAAGAGTGTGTCAAGATCATCACCCTATGGGAGGCATTAGGGGAGTATGACAAGAAGAAAACCATTTACCCACCACGTCACCAAACCACCCTAAAATAGGGATGATTCAGGGCCAATAAGAAGATTGTGGCCCCAGGTGTGGAGAGCACCAAAAGGTACGTTAAATTGGTAGCACTTTATCTTACAGTGCTGTTCCCCATAATGCCACAACACTGTAACCCAGTAGAGACCTAATTTATTGATATATTTCAACGTCGACCTAAAAAACAAACAACACAACATAACTATGCACAGATATTAGAATAGAATAGAAAAGAATAGGAACAATAAAAATAATAAATAAAAATAACAGAGTAAGGATCGCACATTGAAAACAATCTTACATTAATAATATGTATTCTGCTGTAATTTGCAGGTGTTTCATTGGAGCTCATAGTCCTGCACAGTGGCCTGACTGCAACCGAGTGGTGGAGGCCATCTTCACAAGGCTCTATACTCTCTACCCAAATGCGGTGCGCTGTGACGGAGTGAGGGTGTCCCGCTTCACACTGGTAGCACGTGCTTACAAGCACATCCGAGAGTGCATCCTCACCAATGCTAAGGTGATGAGCGAGACCACCATCCAGCTCCCAGAAGTGAATGCTGCAACAGTCACGCAATGGTGAGTAAATTAGCATTGTTACCACTAACTACATTGTCTTCAACAGACTGCAAGAATCCATAATCCATAATACAATGTTAATGCTACAATACATGAGTTAATGTTAATACATGAGATGAGGTCTGATCAACTGATATTTGATCTCCGCTGTGTCATGCTGCTGTATCATAGTCATGATCAAATTGTAGTTGATCACACCATCTTTTGTATTATTGCTTAAATGTTTATTAAAATTGGTTGTTTTATGTTTTCCCAGGTTCAGCAGGTGTTGCAAGTCACAGGAACAGGAGATTTTGATGCAGGGTATACAAGCTTCAGATGCACCCATGGCAGGATCTGAGAAGTTTCCTGCGGCTTTCCATCACATCAAGGACTTCCTGTCATTGCACCAGCACTACCCATCTCTCTCCCTTTCATTTTACCATCTGTGCAGCTTCCTACAGTGGTAGATGCATGCGCGCCGTCCTCTAGATTGCCTGGTACCTAACAGGTGGTGTTCTTCAACCTCCCATTACCTTCAGCTATGCCACCATCAGCTCAGACACAGACATCAAGTCAAGCTGTTCCTTACTCCACTCAGCAATACAGAAAGAGAAAACAGGAGAGGGAGAAGACTGGAACTGTCACAAGAAAATATGTGAGGAAGACAGATGTCATTCTTTGCAAAAAGTGTAACAAAGAAAGAAAGCCCCCATCTCATCTTCAGTACTTTGAAAACTGGTACTGCAAAGAATCTGAGACTCAGTCATATGCTGAATGGAGGGTTGTGCTGGAGGAACGATGTTACAGGGAAAAAAGAGCCAGGAAATGACCCTCCAGCTCCTTAAAATTGCTCTTTCAGCACATGTTATTTTTATTTACAGTTTTTTCTGAATGCTTAAACCCTAACCGTGATTCTTATAGCACAATTTCTAAAACTATTAATACTTATAGCAAAACCACACAAAACTTTGTAAAACTAAAAGCACAAACACTGCTTTGCACTCAGTTTGCAATTTTGTAACACACACTTTGCAAAACTGTAGGTACAATCCACTGCACAGCACTCTTTTTGGGGAACTGTAAACACAACTCACTGCTTTACACTTCATTTCCAAATGATCAACACACTCCTAGCAAAACTATACACATGTATGGCTATTATTTCCACTATTTTGTCAACTGTCTGGCACACTGTCACATATGAAAACTGTTTTAGATAATTAGTTCACTTTGCAATCAGCCTAAGCACTATAAATAAGTCACAGGTAAGCTGTCTGTGTGGAGTACAATGGAGGGAGCAGGAAGAGTGAGAAGAGTGAGAATTAGAGGAGGCAGAGGAAGAGGACGTGGGGGTGAAGTAGAAGGAAGTGGAGGAGGAGGAGGAGGAAGAGGACGTGAAGGTGAAGAAGCAAGAGGGAGAGGACGACAAGGACAAGGAGGTGAAGTTAGAGGAAGAGGACAAGGAGGAGCAAGAGGAGAATGATGAGGGGGAAGAAGAAGGGTAAGAAGAGTAAGAAAAAGAATTACTGATGACATCAGAGCTACAAAAGTGGACCATGCAATCAACCATGGAATGACTCTGAGGGAAGCTGGCCGACAGGTTCAGCCAAACTTGAGCCGCTACACTGTAGCAAGCATCATAAGGACATTTCGAAATGAGAATCAGTTAGTACAGTCACTTTGCACTACGTTTTGTAGCACTGCCATACTCTAATGAGAAACACAACTATATCATACATGTAAAAATACTGAAATTAGAAATAATACTTTGCAGAATTGCTAGACGTCCAGATGCTGAGGGCAGAGGAACAATGTTCACTGCAGAACAAGAGACCCAATATGTCACCCCCATCAACGCATAGCCCTTTTACAGGCAAAGGAGGAGGCATGTGGGGATATTGACCAGGCATCATGCCAGGCCTGGATACATCATTCCAGAAGATATTTTCCCCGGTGTCTTAGACTAGAGGACATTGCATGTGATGTAGACGAAATTTTGTGGCCGGACCCAGAGAGACGACATGATGTAGACTGAATTTTTTTTTTCCTCAGTGAAATTATTATTTTGTGTTTTGACTTGGAAAAAAACACTTGTGTTTGTTTTGATGTGTGTAAATAAACACCAGTACTTGAAGTTTGGATCCCTGTATGTTTACAGAACTATGACAAAAGTATGACCTCAAACTGCATGACATAGCCTACCTTGTGCACAGAGAAAGCAAAAGCCAGATGTGTTTTTTATTCATACCATCAGTGTGTAGTTGGTGCATTGTGTGCTTATTAATGTGATGCCTTGTGTTAACAGTTTGATACGAAAATACAATTTTTACGAAGGTTTGAAGAGTTAAGCAAGTTTTATTAGCTTTTGCAAGAGAACTACAATGTTTTGCTGAATTGGTGAAGGGTTTTCTTATTTGTGTGTAGAGTTTTGCAAAAATAGCCAATAGTTGCAAAAAACTTGCTTAAGCCATCAGAAAAAACTGTATTTATATGGTTAATGTTTGCATTCTAGAGCAATTTACAAGTCTATGTGTGTGATGCATCTTTGTTCTTTTTTAAATATGTTTTTTTCTTTACTGCATGCCTCTTGGGAAAATATTTCAGTTATAAATGTATATATATATCTTGTTGTTTGTGTGAGCTTTTTATTAATATTTAAAATTGCACTACTTTAAATGTTTGTTTTGGTTTGCTGTTAATATTTTTTTAGGTTGATATGTCACAACTGCACTACTGTGGTAAATTGTTTACTATTTATTATTTTAAATTGTGTCAAAATTGCACTGCTGTTCTAATGTTCAAAATTTATTGACTTTAAAAATCTAATCAACTAAAAAGGTTGTTAATCACATTATTGTTATTGTGCCTATTTGTGTCAGTAAACACATTTTAAAAAAAAAAAGTCTTCCAGTATTACATAACATCAGTTTTCACCATTTCCATTTTCTCCATTTTATGACAGCCAATCGCCATGGTTCTTTTCCAACATTTCTATCTTTGCCAGAGCATGCGCAGTAAGTCCGCCTCATATCGCTCAGAGTTATTTTATTATATTATTTGTAAGATTTTTTTGGGGAAAAGCCGCCATTAAAACCGTCTTTGAACTTGGCGACTTCGGAATTTACAGTTTTTTACAGACGCTAGGACACATTTCTCAATACTTAGGTCACTTTTGCAAAACTTTTCACACAGTTCTCCAAACCAACTTTCAGCTTGGCAAAGCAGTTCATTTCACATTCAAAATGCACTACAACTACCAAAACACTTTATTCAGGTCTCAAATCAACTCATTCTTCCAGAACACTAGCAAAGGTTGACAGCCGACAAACACACTTTGTCACCCACAAAACAATGGCCTAAAAAACACTAACAACATGTAGCATTATACAACATATGTTTTCTTGTGTAAAACAAGGAGATATCTCTGTTTATAATTCACTGCAATAAATGTTACTAGAATGAAACATGATGCAGAATTGGTCAATATTTTATGTCATTTATTTATTTTTATTTTTTTGCACCAAGTAATTCCAAAATACAACAATTTGTATACACACCATCCACTGATACAGATACAATAGTAATGCTAAACTACTCGGTCTTCTCCATTTGGCCACAGGTTCTCATCTACATCACATCTAATACACCTACGAAAGAATCTTCTGGCATGCCTGATCCATCCCTGGCAATCTTCTGCTAATATGTCCAGGCATCCAGCACTCATTGCGTCCAGGAGGGACATTTGATCATGTGGATGGTGGTCATAAACCTTCCACCTCCATGAGGAAAAGAATTCCTCTATGGGGTTGAGGAATGGAGAGTAAGGTGGGAGGAAAAGTGACTCCATTCTGGGATGGGCTGCAAACCTTCGGTGACTGCACGGGAGTGGTGAAATGCCACATTGTCCCAAACAATTATAAATAAAAAATAATAATAATTTACAATATATAAATAAATTACTGTAGGAATGTAGCAAGTTGCTGTCTTATTCAGTTTTGTATTATGTTACAAAACTGAAAATAAAACCGAGGCTATTGTGTTTGGTCCTAGGAAGCATGAAGTAATCCAGCACTTAAATGCTACTACCCTATCAGGATCTATGAAATCTAAGGTAAAAAACCTGGGGTTTGTTTTGGACAGTGAGTTAAAGATGGATGGTCAAATAAACTCAGTTGTCAGATCATGTTTTTTTTAATTTACGTCTGTTATCAAAGACTAAATCATTTTTATCTCCATCTGATCTTGAGAAGGCAATTTCTGCTATAACCATAGATGGTTTTTTCTCGAATGGACTATTGCAACTCGCTTTATTTTGGAGTTGATGAAAAATCTCTAACGCGTCTGCAGAAAATTCAGAACGCAGCAGCGAGAATGATTAAGTCTGCGAAAAAACATGACTCTGTTACTCCGCTTTTAATTTCACTGAAGTGGCTGCCAGTGCGTGATCGAATTGTTTTTAAGATTCTTGTACTTGTTTTTAAGGCCATTCACAATTTGGCACCTAGTTACCTTTCCAGGAAGGTGACAGTGTACACCACGCCCAGATCTTTGAGATCCGAAAACAAATATCTACTTGCCGTTCATAAGACAAAATACAAACACAAAGGTGATCGAGCCTTCTCGCGAGCCGGTCCTAAATTGTGGAACGCTCTCCCAGTCACTATCAGATCCATCAAATCCTTAACGGTTTTTAAAGCTATGCTAAAATCACATTTGATTAATTATAAATCCCAATGATGGTGAGTGTTGTTAAATGTGTGTTATGTGTGTGTTTTATATTGTTGATCTGTTTGTATCTATATTTCTTGCTCTCTTTGGGCGTTTGTGAAGCACTTTGGGACAACTAACGTTGTATTAAATTGGTGCTATATAAATAAACAATACAATACAATACAATACAATGTTATTGTTTTGAACATAAGTTTAACAGTTTTGAAAACAGTACGTAAGCATGTGCAAATTGGCCTGTACGTACAAAGAGTTTTGGCAGTTGTTGTGTCTGAGTCAGAAAAGAATTCATGAAATTTGAGAGATGTAGTCATTGAATGCATTTTGTGCCAAAGCAATGATAATTGATCCTCAGTTTAGCCCACATAGACTTCTGTTGTGCTCGCTGTGTGAAGAGTTTTGCAAAAGTGACCTAAGTATTGAGAAATGTGTCCTAGCGTCTGTAAAAAACTGTAATCCACCAAGGTAAGATTCCTCTATTTAATTAACTAACCAGCTAAAAATAAGAAAAACGCCGTAGGAGTTAACATTTAATAGTTTAAATAAACTTTTACATTGTTTCAGTTAAGACATCGACGGTGTTGTTTTATGTAGTCCGCTAGTTGGCTATCAATGAATGAATGCAGCTACCTGAAACATATTTTCGACAGATGGAAACAAATGTTTTACATTGTCATAATTGGTATAACGTTGGTATAACTTTGGAGCAATACCTTATATTGTTTTCACTTTTAATACCCAAAATGAATGAGTTTTGTGTTGTATTCAGGTGTTGCACCTGTTATAACAGCAGACTTTGTGTTTACCAACTGATAATAAACTTAATATGATTGTACTAAATTACTTCTATATGTGCTACTACTATGTATTATTATACACAGAGGTGAAATGTGCTAGAATTTGCTTATTACAAATGATATCTATATACAGGAGTTCTACAATAGTGAGTTAAAACTACCCACGTTGATATGGTTATGCCATGCACTGAATAGTTACAAATTTAACAGTTACAATTTTATTTACTCTAGTAATGGAAGATGTCTTCCAAACACAAAAAGCACAGGGCTATGGGCGATGAGGAGTGGATGTCACGCCTGCGAAAGTTTGCTGCTTTAGGGGTCTGGCCTCAAGTGGCAGGAAACAGGCCAGCACCCCACCAGAAAAAGTGGCATGACCTGTAGCTGAAGGTAAATGTACAGTGGGTTCGGAAAGTATTCAGACCCCCTTACATTTTTCACTCTTTGTTATATTGCAGCCATTTGCTAAAATCATTCAAGTTCATTTTTTCCCTCATTAATGTACACACATCACCCCATATTGACAAAAAAAAACCCACAGAATTTTTGACATTTTTGCAGATTTATTAAAAAAGAAAAACTGAAATATCACATGGTTCTAAGTATTCAGACCCTTTGCTGTGACACTCATATATTTAACTCAGGTGCTGTCCATTTCTTCTGATCATCCTTGAGATAGTTCTATACCTTCATTTGAGTCCAGCTGTGTTTGATTATACTGATTGGACTTGATCAGGAAAGCCACACACCTGTCTATATAAGACCTTACAGCTCACAGTGCATGTAAGAGCAAATGAGAATCATCAGGTCAAAGGAACTGCCTGAAGAGCTGAGAGACAGAATTGTGGCAAGGCACAGATCTGGCCAAGGTTATAAAAAAAATTCTGCTGCACTTAAGGTTCTTAAGAGCACAGTGGCCTCCATAATCCTTAAATGGAAGACGTTTGGAACGACCAGAACCCTTCCTAGAGCTGGCCGTCCGGCCAAACTGAGAAGAGCCTTGGTGAGAGGGGTAAAAAAAGAACCCAAAGATCACTGTGGCTGAGCTCCAGAGATGCAGTCGGGAGATGGGAGAAAGTTGTAGAGAGCCAACCATCACTGCAGCCCTCCACCAGTTGGGGCTTTATGGCAGAGTGGCCCGATGGAAGCCTCTCCTCAGTGCAAGACACATGAAAGCCTGCATGGAGTTTGCTACAAAAAACACCTGAAGGACTCCAAGATGGTGAGAAATAAGATTCTCTGGTCTGATGAGACCAAGATAGAACTTTTTGGCCTTAATTCTAAGCGGTATATGTGGAGAAAACCAGGCACTGCTCATCACCTGTCCAATACAGTCGCAACAGTGAAGCATGGTGATGGCAGCATCATGCTGTGGAGATGTTTTTCAGCTGCAGGGACAGGGCGACTGGTTGCAATCGAGGGAAAGATGAATGCGGCTAAGTACAGGGATATCCTGGACGAAAACCTTCTCCAGAGTGCTCAAGACCTCAGATTGGGCTGAAGGTTTTCCTTCCAACAAGACAATGACCCTAAGCAAAATAACAAAGGAGTGGCTTCACAACAACTCCGAATGGCCCAGCCAGATCCCTGACTTAAACCCAATTGAGCATCTCTGGAGAGACCTAAAAATGGCTGTCCACCAACATTTACCATCCAACCTGACAGAACTGGAGAGGATCTGCAAGGAGGAATGGCAGAGGATCCCCAAATCCAGGTGTGAAAAACTTGAAAAAAGGGTGCTTCTACTAAATACTGAGCAAAGGGTCTGAATACTTAGGACCATGTGATATTTCAGTTTTTCTGTTTTAATAAATCTGTAAACATGTCAAGAATTCTGTGTTTTTCTGTCAATATGGGGTGCTGTGTGTACATTAATGAGGAAAAAAAAGAACAAATTATTTTAGCAAATGGCTGCAATATAACAAAGAGTGAAAAATTTAAAGGGGGTCTGAATACTTTCCGTACCCACTGTAAAAGCGATATTTATACAATCGTACATCATAAAGCTATGTCATATTGAAAGGGGTCACAGTCTTATGATTCACTGTAAAACAATATTACTGATTGAAAAATGTCCAGTGCAGTCGAGGGGACAAATGTCTTTGTTTGGGGGGGACACAAACATGTAGTTGTGGATTCTATAGAACAAAGGTATCAAAACTTTTTTCGTAAAATTATGAAGTGTTGGTGTTGTAGTCTCTACTATTAAATTTCATTTTCTTTTTTCTTAACCTGTAGCCTTCCAGGTCAGTGTCCTCTTCAATGACACCAGGGACTCATCTGCATCACTTGCTGTATCATCTGCCATAACACCGGGGCAGACAACAACATCTGGGCAGTTGACAAAAATAAATGCAGTCAGTGCCAACAGCCCCGCAACCAAGAAAGTGGCCACAGTCAGTATTATGGGTAAATATACTGTCCCCAAAATGCCAGTATTCCACTTGACCAGTGGATGGAGGAGATGCGGAAGAAGAGTCTTTGTTTCATACTGTGTAGATAGGGTAAATACTTCAGTCATGTTCTATTAGTTCATTGATGTAACTGTTCAATATACATCCCATATAACCAGTGGTGGACGAAGTACACAAACCAGGTACTTGAGTTAAAGTTGAGATACACTAGGTAAAATATTACTCCAGTAAAAGTAAAAGTACTCCCTTTTAAATTTTACTTGAGTAAAAGTACAAAAGTATTTGCCTTCGAATGTACTTAAGTATTCGAAGTACTATAATTTATTAAGGCTATAATGGCCTCAATTTTTGTCACAAGTCTCTTGCTTAATCATCTCAGTTTATGTGAAAAGACTCTGTTACTCTTGGCACACTGATCTATTAACAGAATATTATTATTCAGACATTGATATCTATTAAAATTACCATGAGCCCAAAACCTTGAAGCCAAACAATTTCCTTTAGAACCAAATGAAATAACAGGATTTGAGAGTTTATTTTAAGGTTTATTTGTAACAGTTGCAAGTTTAAGTTTAATAAAAGACTTTTTCCGATAACGATAATCAGGTGATATTTTGCATCATTCAAAAATGTTTTATTTGGAAAAGTAATTGGTGATAGTGTTTGTTATATCTTTCCATCTGTTGCTTTTCCTGTTGTAAGGAACTTTCTTGCTAAATGATTCGGCCATTTGTTGCGTGTGTGTTTTTGACTTTACTCTGTCTGCTGCAGACGTGCCATGTTCAGATGACTCCTGAAGCTTTTCATAATCCTCATATTAGGGCAAAGGCTGCGATTATTTAATGCGCAGCTTGTCAGAGCTGTACTGCTCTGTGATCAGTAGTAAATGCTTCTCCATCTGAAAGCCAGAGGGCGCTCTTGCGCAGAAACTCCAAATATGCTCTGCAGTAGAAGAAGATAACACGCGTCGTATCGCAGTAGAATAAACAGCAGATTGAAACGCTTTGATTGATTAAACATGACTAATAAACACAGGACTGTCTTATTATCTCTCAGGATGCACAACTGTCATTATGAAGTGAGTTTGGAGTAAAAACATGTTATTAAATGTTGTCTTTTGTTGGACAAGATGTTAATAAATGCTTCTCATGTCTGGAAAGATGTTTTACGCGTGTTACTTTTTCAAATGTACATTATAAGCGACTCAAACTAGACTAAAAATAAGCCCTGCCGTGCTGAAAGGCGATCTCTGTTAATAAGGGGCTCTCCACTCCACCTGACAACTGTTTTAGTATCATACGCTGCATGCAAAACTAGTCAAAATAGTATTTATTCCACCAAAAAGTGCTAACATCAAAATCAGAGCACTGAGCTTTAACTATTTCAAACGTCGGTGAACATAAACAATGAAACTTAACATAAACAATGAAACCGTTTTCTGCAAGCTACTGTTGGATTACTAATTTAAATATGAGCACTAGAATAAAAATGGCATACCTCAAGGTGTTTCCTAAGATTGGAAGGAGAATTCTTGTAAGAAGAAATTCTACAATTCCAGGGAGAGAAGGCAGTTGAAAATGAAAGACTCTTTCTTCTTTTCAATGATTTCAAAAAAAATTGCGCAAATAAGCCCACGGGTGTTGTGAGACGTTGGAGTCAGGAGTTCTCGATTCTTCCATGATGAAGGCACTGGCACTCTCAATGTTAAGCCGTTGCACTGACGCTGAACTGCTCGCGCTAAGTAAGCAACAACCAAACCAAGTTCAAAACAGAGCGCGCGCTGAACCCTGATTGGTGGTTTGCCACACGCTTAACCAGCTCAGTTTTTTATCCGCTAATAAATAAAAAGGAACAACTGATTTCGCAAAATGTAGTTGGGTAAAAAGTAAGATAATTGACTTTGAAATGTAGTGAAGTTAAAATAAAAAGTCTCACCAAATTGAAATACTCCAGTAAAGTACAGATACACGAAAAAGCTACTTAAGTACAGTAACGAATTACATTTACCTCGTTACTGTCCACCACTGGTCAATGTAAGATCAAAAATAAAAAACGTTTAATATTATTCATTCTTTCAGTTCGGAGACTTTGGCTTGTTTGTGATTTTAAGCTGTTCTCAGTACAGTAGTTATACTGTACTGCATGTTATGTTTTTAGGCTCCTCTTGGAATCTTCAAGGATTGGGTATATTGGTACTGTATGACCGTTTCAGTCTCTCATATGGATCATTGCTTATGGGTAATTATTGGCTAGTTAGTGTACAGGTTAGTGCTGTTATTGACACTTGTGGATTTTTCTTTATCACTGTTTTTTGCTAACTTGAGGTATCAAGGCATTGTAGAACACGTGTGGTGTAAATTTGAAATCATTTTACAATGTGCCGGCCTGAAGAGCCTGAGTCTTGGCTCCTCTCAAGGTTTCTTCCTGTGTGCACTCCTAGCACCAAAGGAAGTTTTTCCTTGCCACTGTTGCCTTTGGCTTACTCACTGGGGGCATTAAGGCACTGTAAAGCTGCTGATATATGATAAATGCATATTTTACTGCATGTTATGTCATGTCCGTGACACAACCACACACCCTAATATTATCTCAATGAGAATTTCTTCTTATTTTGGAGTTTTTACATCTCCGTCAGCTCACTGCAGTAACTCATTGTTCATCTAAATGTTCATCTTCATCTTGTTACATTGATTCATAACAGTTTTTTAAAATGTATTATTATATATATTTTTTCCATCATCTTTGGCTCACAGTGGAGTTCCCCCTCTTGTGTTAGAGTCATACTTGCATTTTTGCATCATTTCCTCACATTGTTTCTGTCATCATTTTCTAATTTTTTATTTGGTTTTATTGTTGTTGTTGTTTTGCATCATTTTTGACTTGCAGTGGAGGAAATTCGTTGTCCCGCTCATGTTTCATTTATCTGTGCCTTATACTTGCACACTTACTTCATACATTGTTTCTGTTAATAAATTCCTTTATTTGGATTTTTTTTTTTTTGCATCACTTTTGGCTTACAATGAAGCAAAATACTTCTCTGTCTCTCCCTCTCGCTCTCTTGTCTGAATCAGTACGTGTTTGCATTGTCTCCTTACATTTCTGCTGTTCTCAATCACATTCCTGTGAGTTTTCTTTTTATTTTTGAGTTTTTATATATCCATCAGCTCACGTCATAGCAAGATTGTTCCTCTTGTGTTTGAGTCACTGTGCCTCATACTTGTGTATCATCGTAATCTTCAATTTCTGCTCTTCAGCATCATGTTGCTATTTTTTCGTCATTAATGCATTATACTTGCATGTTCGTATCATTTTCTCACATTGTTTCTTTAGTATTTTCATATTTTCATGTACGTCATACACTGACTGGCTATATATAGGACGTCTAGAGAATGTCTTCAACCTCTTCTTTGTCTTCAGAAAACTGTTTGTATGTGTGTACTTGTGCTATAAGTATAATAAGGCGGAGTCAGCGAGTGAAATCCAAATGCAGTTCTTCATTTATAAACGTGGTCAGACAGGCATGGGTCAACTCAGTAGCAAAGAGCAGTGGCAGGGAACAGGCAGTCTCGAGGTGAATAGTCCAGGCAAAAGGTCAATACAACAGCAAACAATGTAACGGGGAACAGACAGACTCGTAGTAGTATCCAGGCAGGAGGTCAAAGGCAGGCAGATAAAAATCAAACAGACAATGGAACGGGCAGGATCACTAACAGGGAAACCAGACAGGGAAAATACGCTCAGAATTGAATCACAAGGAAAGCACTACTTCGCTAGGTGGAAGTGGGTGACTGGTGCATTTATAGTGGAGTGATGAGACTAACGAGTGATGATCATGTGGAACAGCTGGCAGATGATCAATGACTGTGTGAGGGATTCTGGGAAGTGTAGTGTGGTGAAGGGGAAGCATGGAGCGAGCGGGTGACCTCTAGTGGTGAAAGGGTGGAAGGATGAACCAAATTCATAACAATAAGTCTGTGTGAGAAAACTGAAAAGAAAAAAAATGAGTGAATGCAGATTTAATAAGTGTGTGCCTCTGTATGAAATTTTTTAGACATCATTGTAGAAGATAGGCTATTCCACTTTTCGTGTTCCACTTCATCAACTCAGTATTGTAAATTCGAAAGTAACTTAGATTATGTTTTTTTCTCCATACATTGGTGGGCATAGATGGGCAATTCCGCTTTTTGCATCACAAGTACAGATATGAAAGCGATATACTTATTCTATATTCGTATATGTAGGGTTGTTAAACATATTGAAGAAGATGGGCTATTCCTCTTCTCGCACCCCACTTCAGCAATTGTTATATCCCCTGTATTGTGAATATGCTCTTTCTGTAATGTGTGAAATGGTGAGGTAGAAGTGCATCCCACTTCTTTGTCTACAGCAAATCAGTTGCCTCTCCAGGTTGAGCACTCTCCTTACAGGGAGAGGACAAGTTTAACCCCTTCATATGATTCATGGGTTATAGAATGCCTTTAGTTGCTCAACGGGCAGTTCTTGCCACTGACGTCCCATTCTCTTTTGTGTCACCCCTTCAGCCTGGGTTCTAGTGATATGGCATTATGGGTCAATTTTAGCAAGTGTCTGGGTTGGCAATCGGTGCGCCAACACCCGGTCTTTGGTGATAGAGAGAGGGATGATGTGAAAGCTGCAGAGATGCTCCATCCTCACCACTCACCATATCTCTCAGGAAGCACTTGTACTTTCACCTAGAATCAGTGTCGGTTGACTAGGTTGGCACCTCAACCTAGACTTTTGGAGTGTTTGCATTTCTAACTTTTCAATTCAGAGTGTGTGGTTTAGTCATCTGTGCCTTATACATTCATGTTTGCATCATATTCTTACATATTTTGTACACTTTTACATCATTATCTTATAACATAAGTAAAATAGTAGCCCCATTTGTGTTTCAGTAAATGGTGAATTATACTTCCATGCTTGTGTCATCACCTCACATTGTTCCTTTTAACATTTTCTCATTTAGAATTTTTCTACAGTGAATCTTTGGCCACAGTGAAACAAGATCGTTCGTGAGATTGTTGTTTCAGTCATCTTGCCTTATACTTAACTCTTTTTCAACATCTCTTTAGATTTCTGCTTTTCAGCATCTTGTTCCTGTTTATTATCCTCTTATTTTGGATTTTATGAAACCACAAAAATAAAAAAGAAAGAAACAAACAAAAAACCATTTCAAAGTGAGATTGTTAGTACCACCAGTCTTGGGAACAATTGGATAAGCTGGTTTAGGGAGTGCTGTGACTGGGCATAGGACCACGAGACTTGGGATCTGTCTCACTCTACTTCAGCAAGATAGTTCTCCCTCTTGTGTTTGAGTCATCTGTGCCTTATACTTGTGTGTGCATATTATTTCCTATTATTTGGACAATGACACAATTTTTTTCTAGAGCTGCTATACAGCAGAAACATTTTTTTTTTGCATATTTTTCCTGTTATCACTGTAAAGATACTTTGAAACAATGTGCCAAAAAAAAAAGCTCAACAACTCGAATTCCGGAAATGTTGGGACGTTTTGAATAAAATGAAAACTAAAAGACTTTCAAATTCACAAACATAAATGTTTAAACTGAGAAATTTTATAATTTTACGCACAAAATGAGCTAATTTCAAATTTGATGCCTGCTACAGGTCTCAAAATGGTTGGGACAGGGGTTTACCATGTGTAGAATCTCCTCTTCTTTTCAAAACAGTTTGAAGACGCCTGGGCATCGAGGTTATGAGTTTTTGGAGTTTTGGTGTTGGAATTTGGTCCCATTCTTGCCTGATATAGGTTTCCAGCTGCTGAAGAGTTCGTGGTCATATTTGATGTATTTTTAGTTTAGTGATGCATTTATACACCCCCATACCATCAGAGATGCTGGCTTTTGAACTGAATGTTGATAACACGCTGGAAGGTCTCCCTCTTCTTTAGCCCGGAGGACATGGCGTCCGTGATTTCCAACAAGAATGTAAAATTTGGACTCGTCTGACCATAGAACACTTTACCACTTTGAAACGGTCCATTTTAAATGAGCCTTCGCTCATCTTTGGAACACAAATTTAGATATTTTCATTATTTTTGTGCAGAAAAAGTATTGCTGTCTTTGGACGAGTCATATACCTCTCAGATGTCATCAAAAATATCTTAATTTGTGTTCCAAAAATGAACAAAGAACTTACGCAGCTTTCTCCCTTCTCCTGTTTTCTTATTTTGGACTAGTTTCGAGTCATCTTTGTCTCACAATGGAGTGACAGAGTCCTCCCTCTTGTGTTTCAGTCATCAGTGCTTGGGTGAAAGCATAAAATCACATTGCTATTTTTTCTTCTAATTTTGATTGCTTATAACTATATATGCTCATGTCAGAGAGAAATTGCTCTGCTCCTTATGTTTCAGTAATTGGTTACCTATACTTCGATGTTTGCATAATTTATTAATTTACTTACATTAGTTTCTATAATATTTTTTTGGACTTTGCATCAACTTTGACTCTTAATGGAGCAACACAGTTCTCCCTCTTGTGTTTCAGTCATCTGATTCATTTCAGATGAATTATACTTTCCTTGCCATCATTTTTATATTTTGGATTGTATGTGTGTCTGTCATCTTTGGCTATAATGGAGCGATATGGCTGTGTTTCAGTCATTGTGCTTAGGGTCGTGACACACCAAGCCATCAATGAGCATCTATTAGATATATCCTTATAATTGTGTTTGTGTCATATCCATAGTCACATTGATTTATATCCATAGCCGTGCAATGTTGCTGCACATCTCTGATTTATTTCAACTGAAGCGACGACCAGAGATCCTATGCGAAATGCCCACTTATATAGCCAGATGCCCCGCCCATTCTGGCGGGCTTCATCGCCATAGGCTCGCTCAGTTCTGCAACACCATCATTGGTTAGTTTTATTATAACTATACGAACCAATGGCCGTGCAGTTTCACTGCGTGATTGAAAAAGGCTTCAGTTATCGGAGAAAATTTGTTTTTCCCGTAGCGTCTAGCAAGACGCAGTACTCGTTCCCGTATCACAGGGATCCAAGGTTACGTTTATAACCGAGTACGTTTTGTTTGTGCTAATGTTATTTTCATATTTTTTGTAGGCCTGATAAAAATCAAGTTATTTGGTCACAATCAGCTACAAAACTGAAAAGAATCTCTTGTGTTATAAAAGTACAAAATAAACAGAATAATGAAAAATAAAACTTGTGCAGAGTGTAGATATCTTTGAGAGAGAGAGTTCATTAACATGCGGTGACAATGCACAAAGTTTAATAGTACGTTTTTTCAAGAAATGACAGAAAGATGAACAAGAAGGAGAAAAAAGCCTACAAGCCCTTCCACAAGGAGACAGCAAGTGATGCGGCGTGACCTGATTCTTTCGATTTCCAGCACATGCATATTTCATCACAGAACTGTAGTAGTGAGACTTCTACAACAAATAGGCACAATGCCAAATTACTGTGTCTCATAACAGTGGAAACAACTTAAAATACATGTATGATCATACAGATGATAAGTCCGATTTGGGATTGCAACAGTCAAAATATTTAATCCAGTTCCATCTAGTTTAAGATCTTTTTCATCACGTCAGTATGGGACAGTTGGTTGGGGATCTGTACCACTGACTGATGTGTCGGTAAGGCCTTCAGAAGGGATGAGCTAGTTGACACAGTCTCTGCTGACACTTCAGGTCTGCATTGCTGTCTTGTATAGGCGCAGGTTCTTCATGGCCCGGATCCAGCTAATTACAGTAAATGGTAAACCTCGGGATAAGCAGAGAGACTAAAATTAGCGTAGACACCATTCTCCTTCTGATGTAATGAGTACATCTGGTGTTATAGGAAGTGTTCCCGGTTTCGACTGACCTGATCTATGCAGCCTAACAATCCTTTAATGGATATGAAGACATAAATTGATAATGTGTCATGTGTATGCCAGGTTAAAGAGATGCATTTTTAGTCTAGATTTAGGCTGACAGAGTGTGTCTGCTTCCTGAACAATGCTAGGAAGATCGTTCCAGAGTTTAGATGCCAAATAGGAAAATTATCTACCACCTGCGGTTGATTTTGATATTCTAAGTATTAACATCTGGCCAGAATTCTGAGATCAAAATAGATGCGAAGGACTATAATGCATTAAGAGCTTACTCAGGTACTGGGGAGCTAAACTAACTAGTGCTTTGTAAGTAATTAGCAAGATTTTAAAATCTATACGATGTTTAATAGGGAGCCAGTGCAGTGTTGACAGAACCGGGCTAATATGGTCATACTTCTTGGTTCTAGTAAGGACTCTAGCTGCTGCGTTTTGGAGCAGCTGTAGTTTGTTTATCAAGCGAGCAGGGCAACCACCCAGTAGAGCGTTACAGTAATCTAGCCTTGAGGTCATGAACGCATAGAGATACATTTAGATACATTTTTAAGATTGAAGAATATGGTTTTACATATGCTAGAAATGTGGCTTTCAAATGAAAGATTGGTATCAATGAGAACACCCAGGTTCCAAACTGACGAAGATGACTTAACAGAGCAGCCATCAAGTGTTAGACAGTATTCTAGGTTATTATGTGCAGAAGTTTTTGGTCCAATTATTAGAATCTCTGTTTTTTTCTGAATTTAGTAGTAGGAAATTATTAGTCATCCAATTTTTTATATCAGTTACGCATTACGTTAATTTTGAGAATTGGTAGGTCAGGGCACGAAGAAATATAGAGCTGAGTATCATGCACACGTATGAAAACTAATGCCAGACAAAATGGCGGCAAAATTAAAACTAATTTGTGTACGCTCACAATAAATACAAAACATTGTGCTTTTGTAAAATAAATAAAACAAACAGGATGCCCCTTTCTGCCATCCTGGTTTCATTTCACGAGTTCACATTTACATATAATTAAGAAGAGTAAAGGTTTAAGCGTATTTGGCTTGCTGTCCAAGGGGAGGGCTCCGAGCTCGGAATTTTCGCCTGAACCCAGAGTACCCCCCCCCCCAACCCCCAACCCCCCAACCCCCCAACCCCCAACCCCCAACCCCCCAACCCCCAACCCCCAACCCCCAACCCCCAACCCCCAACCCCAACCCCCAACCCCAACCCCAACCCCCAACCCCAACCCCCAACCCCAACCCCCAACCCCCAACCCCAACCCCCAACCCCAACCCCCGGTTGTGGTATAAATAGATAGAACTACAAGTGAGGAGATGGGGTGGAGGGGGGATGCTGGTAAACTCTCAGACGAACAGAGGCAAGTCTGCTGTATTTATACCTCTTGTCATTGATTGAGTTGATTAACTGAATGCTCTCCACTTGTGCTGATAAGGTTAATTATCTGCACCTGATCCTCCCGAACTTTGTTAATTAAACATCATTTCTTTAAAGTTTGTGGAGCGAAACAAAAAAAATAAACAGAACTCAGCATATGGGCTACTAGCAAGCTCTTGCGTGCCATCTGAACTCTTGTTTTGGGTTGGTGCATACTAGATCGTCTCTTCTTCTTCTGCTGCTTTTTTCTTTCTGGTGGTTAGCAAATAGCATTGCATTATCACATACCCCCTTCTGGGTCAGGAATAAATAATGAACTGAACTGAAATATGTGCAGACACGAGACTCGCCATAATGGCACACTGGCGGCTTTATTTACAACAATAGAAGAGAGTGAAGGTGCGTCGTCCATCTTTTTTTACAGTCTAGCATTTCACAATCACAGGTGTGCCGAGTTCAACACAAAAATATGATTGAATGTTACATAGCTCGTTTTCTTGTTATTGTGTGCTTCCTAATGACACAACCCATAGCATGTGGTAAGAGGGCAGCAAGTAGGCAGCGCATCAGTGCTGTCCATTACACAGATAGTGTTTCCTCAACAAATGCAATAAAAAATAAATTAAAAACAACAACTTAAGGAAACATCTTTGAACACTTTTGTTTATCTTTCTTTTTTTTTGCTCCTAAAACCCCAAAAAATGACAAATAAAACTCTTCAATTTACAATCTTACAATAGTGAGTACATTTGTAATACATATATAATATATACATATAATATATATATATATATTTTTTTTTTTTACCTGAACTGCTTTACAATATGTAGTCTTCTCTTCAGAAGACTAGGCGAAAATACTCGATTTACATGGATTACCTTTACAGTGGAAGTTCTGATGGATTTAACTTTCAACAAAGAGACAGAAATCTCTCGGGTTTCAGTAAAAATAATTTTATTTTTTTTAGAAGATGTATGAAAGTGTGTTGGGTTTTGTGTTTGGGTGAACTAACCCTTTAAGAGATATTTTCCATATTTAAGATACAAAAAAGGCACCATAATCTGTTTTTGTTTCTGCAGTGCCATGTCTAAGGGGGGTTAGGTGGGGGCAATTCCACCTAAGATTCTCCTAGACACCCCCACATCAACCCCCTCACCACAGTAAAATGATAGCATACAATGTTTTTAAAATATATACATAAAAAATTAATTAAGATATATTCACAAATTAATGACATTAAACAGTCTGTGTATTTTTCTAGCATGGTGCGTACTCTTTACAGACACACCCAGCACTTTTTATTGTTCATTGTCTTATGTCTGATCGCTTCTTAGGACGGCCATTGACTATTACAATCACATGAGCAAATGACAGAAAATCTCTCACAATTTCACTCTGGTCCTTAGTCAAATTATTTAAACCATTGATACCAGGCCAAAACATTAACTTTTTTGCTCAACAGCAACTGTGGATAGTGGTTTTCCAAAATCACTAGCCACAATTTTGACATCGATGCCATTGAGCATATTTTTTTCCATCTCATAATTGACCCTTCGCAGGCAGTTTGATTGACAGGCGATCTAACCAATCATAACCCCGAATCCGCCATTTTGTCTGACAAAGCAGTCAGGGGAGTTAGTAGATTAACGTTGGTGAACTTAAACTTGAAAAATTGTGTGTACTCACGTCTTTCCGCGCTTGAAACAACATTCCTTCTGATGTCCATTCATGTTTATTTGATGCTATAAATTAATTAACTAGTATGAAGAGATGATCGGTTCTTGAAGGAGCTACAGCGATCTGTCACGACACATTAAAGAGCCACTATACGGTATTTGTTTAAACTTCTTTAAAAAATTACAGTATTTTGAATATGAAACTGTTTCGTATCAAAAGTAACCTCCTCTGTCTAGTCTGTTGACACGTTGTCAGTGTCCTGTGTGCACCGCCATGTATTTTTCACTGTGTGAGAACATGATGTGCGGCGTGAGAATGCATGGCTTGTTGGACATGGCAACAGCAACTAAAGGGGGCGGGTCTTTGCGAAGGATCAATTTGGCAGCAGGTATATTAGGCTGCTGACACTTTTAAGACCTGACACATGGATCCATTTTACTGTTACACATGCATTTTCTTTCTCAACTGTTTGCAGTCACTTAAAACATGGGTTTACGTGAATACCCGCCAAGACCAGTATTTTGACTATTGTATTTGACTGTTTAAGAATAATAAGCAGTGAAAAAGAACTCAGTTTATTAATGAGAGGCAGCTTTGTGCAAGCACTTTGGGTATGAGCACAAAATCTAAGGAATGAGTAAAATTATGCACAATATGAGCGATCCCACTTTTAAATTCAAGCTCTGTAACACCGACAATATTCATCCACAGCAAATGAAACTATTAAGGAGAGGCAGGTTTGTGTGTCAACAAAAGAGAGAGACGATAGACCGAGAAAGTGCAGCTGGTATTGTGTATCTGTTCTGCAGAAAATTAATATTGGAAGTGTTTCAGTATCGATATGTATCGAAAAATCTAGATTTTGGCTACATTGCACTTAGTTTATTATTTCAGATGCCTTTTAAAAAGACTAAAATTGAAAAATATATGTATATTATGAATAAAATTCAACCCACCAAAGACTGGTGACTGTGTTACACACCACTGCTCAAGGAATGGTGTAATTTGTGTTTGAGTAAATAAAATAAGATTATGCTTTGTTCTAAAACATTGGACAAAGTAAAGCTTGTAAGTCAAAATAATGTCTGATTAGTGAGCCAAATTGAAAAAGTGAGTTTTTTTAATTGATTCGGTCAAAATCATCTTTAAAAAATCCTTATCGACTAAATCACAAGTGATTGGAATAGTCATAGGAATCCATTGCTCAAAAAGTGTGGTAACCCTTAAAAATACTAATTAAGTATAAAATATTTAACACAGAGACAAATCTTGACAAGACATTTTCATGTTGGCTTCCCAAAAATAATAGGTGTCTTCAATTGCAATATTTAACAAAAATTGTTTATTCACAAATGCACAAGTCAAGTTAGACCATGGTTGTATTTAAAAAACAAAAAACAAAAACAACAACAAAAAAACTTAAGAGCAAATGTGAAAACATGCACCAAAATGGAGAAAAATGGAAGAGCATCTTTACATCAACTTGTCGAAATTAAAATCTTCGGATATCCAGGACGTCCATTTCAAATTAAACTCGCTCTTTTTGGTTGATGATCAAACTGAGAAAGTAGATGACAAAAAGTATCAGATATACTGTAAAATTCACATGACATAGGTTCTGTTTTATTTTTTCCCCCCATTGGCCAAAAGTAGCTCAATACGCTGCAACTGAAGAAAACACATGCAAAGAGAAAAAAACACCAGCAAATTAAGAAAACATTATTAGTTTGACATGTGTGCTGCAAATACTCACAACTCAACCGAATGTGCTGTAAATAGCACAGACCACAATGGAAATGTTGTCTGTGAAATGTGTTGTTTTTTTTTTATTTTAACATCCTGATTGTATGGGTATTGTGATTATTTGCAGCAGGTTTCTGTATTTGGTTGCGTTGTGATTATATATCCAGAGCATTTCTGTATTTGGTTGCGTTGTGATTATATATCCAGAGCATTTCTGTATTTGGTTGCTGTGAGTTTCTGTATTTGATTGTGTTGTGAGTATTTGTAGCACACGTGTTGTCAAACTGATAAAGATCTTTTCTTAATTTGCTGCCGTTTTTTCTATTTGCATGTGTTTTTTTCTTTAGTTGCAGTGTGTTGAGCTCTCTCAGCCACTGTACTTTTACAATAAACTCATAAACAAACAGAGACTTGTAAATGAATTTCTAAAAGGAGATTATGATGTTAATAAATGAACGTCAAGAGACCTGAAGAGGTGCTCTTGTGCCTAAAGTGAGTAAAACTCATGCTAACATATGAGGGAAGGACCTGTTTTATAATTAGTTTTTGACACCTTGTGGTTTTCCAGGCTTTTTGTCTTGTTGCTGTCCACGTCCAGTTCCCTGCATACCTCTGCCACGGCCACCAAAAATACCTAGAAAGACAAAAAAAAGTCTGTCAACTGTGTGTATTAGAGACGTGCATATCCTGCACATCTGAATCCGCTGTTAAAATTAAATCATCCACCTGCCACCCACCCAAACCTATGAATTTCTCTGATTTAGATATCTGCATCAACCCAACTCGATGGATACATTACAAATATTCTAATTTTCAGTGTTAAGCGTGATATGGTATCATATTACACTGAAGTAGGCTGCTTTTAAATGTACATTTATTAAAAGTGAAAGTTCTTTGGCAAAATTGCATTGCCTTTATAGCATAGTGCATTTCACAACTCGTAATTTAGCTTCACTTCTCCCGCAGTGCAGCATCTAATATCAATACCTTGCTCCTGCGGAAGATATAATTCGCTTTTCTGACCATTTACAAACAGTTTCAGTTGCTTTGGAACATTGGGAGAAAACATGAAGATATGAGAGTAGATATGGGCTCTGCTTGTGTCCCAAAGCCCGATTTATGATGAAATAATTATCTTTGTGGGGAAATAGGCCTATAATTTAACTTGATTTAGTTATCAAATTTATATTGCTTTCCATGTTCAAGGATTTTGATTTGTCTCTCACTTACCTCTGCCCGCTCCACCACCTCTTCCAGGTCCACCTCCTCTGCCTTTTCCCTGTGGCTTGTTCTGCTGCATACCTCCACGGCCACGTCCCTTTGATAGGACTTCCTCTTTCACCATATCTATGATCTCATCAGGGATTCGTAAGTATTTAATGGTGCTTCCTCTGATGTAACATTCTGGCATCCTCCAAAATTTATCTCCATCCTGAAAATCATAGCAGGCAGGAATAACCTTTACATTGCAGCAGACAGACAAATGACATACTCGCTCAATCATGTTTATGGAATCAATAATATTCCAAAGAACCCTTCATCTCGAGGAATGAGGTCTTATATACCCGTGAGGTGCAAATAACTTCTCTCAAGTTGATGTTCATCCAGTTGTCACAGCTGACCAGATGGCCATTGTATGTCTCACCATTCTTTAACTCCACCAGCTGAAAACAAAATCAGACTAAATTTGAAAACAGCTAAACTTATTAATTGACATTTCTTTTTATTTGTTATGTTGGGTTTAATTTTTTTTCTTATAAATGTATAATGTGGTGGTACAGCATAAAACTGAATGCCTCCGTTTCAGTTGTTTTTTTGTTTTTCTCATTTTCACCATAGGCATTTAAAAAAAAAATCTTCAAATAATAGTTTGAAGTCTTTAACCAAACCAACCAGAATCACAGAAAAACATTGCAAATTTCAATTTGAAGGAAAAAAAAGGTACAATACAAAACTACTGACTTGCACAAATCTAAAAACAATATATTTGGTAATTGTAGAATATTCTGATATATCAGTTGATTAAGAATGATGGGAGGCATTACATCATTGTCAATGTTTTATAGGAGTGGATGTCTGACCAATGCAGTGCTAGAAATTTCCATTACCATGGTAACAGTGACTGTTCTAATTAGTGGTTGGTTTTTCAGGAATATGGGTAGTGTAGTTTTTCACCGTGAATTCAGCAAGTATACTTCATCTTGTTGAAATCACATTTACAGTTTATGACTTTCTACAGAAGTTAAATACTTATTATAAAATAAGTACATAATCTTGAATGTTGTCTTGAGTGTACAATATTTCTAATAAAATAAATACATTTCTCCATACTTATATATACACATACATGTATAAGTATAGAAAAATGTATTTATTTTTGTCTCAAAAGACAATAGAATCTGAATTTCTATATACAAGTAATATCGTATTGGTACTGTACTATATTCCAAAACAGCAACAACCATGGCACATATCACTCAAGGACATGACTATAACAAAGCTGCACAAAATGGGCAGGTTCAACTGTGCGGATGTAGCGCGAGTTGCCTCATACTCACCATCGGGTGGTTCTGTGCGGTCTTCAGTAAAGATAACGGGAGCTAGGAGAGAAGACATCAGAAGGACCAGTAAAGGTGGTGAATATGACAATATTTTACATTAAAAGTGGATGAAAACTCTTGTCTGTGCTTTGAATGGAAATTTGTTTCTCATGATAACTGAATAATCATTTTAAAACTACAAATATTGAACGTAGACAGGGCTAGACAATTATAAATATAGAGCTGAGCAATTAGACTACATTAATATAAGAGTTTTCCATGATTCTGTACATTTTTCTGGTGTCAATTCCAAAAACTACTGACAACCCTTACAAACACCATCCAAGGTTTTTCTACTAATAAAACAACAAAAAATACATGATTATTGTAGTTAAACAATGGTAACCACAAATTAACCGTGGTTTTGCAACACTAACCATAGTTTAACTATGGTATTTGTAAAACGGTGGTTATACAAATGGTTATCAATCCACACACATACACAAAAATTACTACGCTTTTACTATAATAAAACCATAAGTTAATTTTCATAAGGGAGTGGACAATGCACCATTCACCTTTTAAAATATATCTTAGTAATTAGAGTACATAGTATTAGTGTTATAAGATTGTTTAATTCAGAAATGATGTGTTTCTCTTTGGCTGACACTGAATTATATTTTGTCGGCATTGCCCATTAAAACCAAATTCTGCTGACCACTGAAGTGTCTGTAGCACTGATCTATAATATATAACGTCTCTAGTGGTCTGTAACGGATATTAAATAAGTAATTTGCTAATTAACACACAATCCGACGTCTACGCGCAAACCTAGAACGTGTTCGTTTAAATTCGAAGCTAACGTTACATTAGGACGCGCTCGAGAGTGTAGACCGGTCAACTGAGCTACAACTTCTCCACTAAACACAGGAAACGAGCTTCAGTTTGATTAGGTTGCAAGTTCATAGACGTTCGCTTACCATGTCAGCTGATCGACTGATCAGTCTTTATAATCTCTAGTAAGGTTTATTCAGCTGAGGTGTTAAACCACGAATGTTTGTTGTGAATCTTCTTTGCAACACAAGGTGGTCTGCGAACCATTTACTGTTGTACTTCCAGGTGAAAGCGGAAGTTGTTAAAATAAAAGTCCCCCCTTTTTAAAATCAATGCAGTTTCTGTATCTTGATACTCACTGCAATAATAGTATACTTTTACGATGCACAATGTATTTATATAGCAAAAAACTCAACATAGTTCAGAAAATGCTGTTTATTTTGAAACAATAATCGGATATTTTATACATTGGTTTATGCTATATACATGCGTACACATACAACATCAAGAACACTTCACGCTTCTACTGCTGTCGTTTTTGCTTTCGTCTTTTTCTTTTCCTTTTTGTTCTGGAGACTTTCTTGAACTTTTCCTTTCAGTTTATTCTTGTTTTTGCTGATCTTGTCTAGTTCATTTCTCCTTTTTTCTTCCAAATCTGGATCCTGTGATTGATGTAAAATAAGATTGGGACAAGAAAGTGAGAAAGAAAAAGAAAAAACACTAAATCACAATCAGCACATAGTCATTCTGCAAGTACTTAAAAACTTACCGTCAAATCTAGACAAAAGGTTACTTTTTTGGATAATCTAGAATCTTTTCTGATACTAATATGTTTAAAGCATGCATTTAGAATAAAACAACTCACTTTTCCCTCCAGAATCATTTGCTTCCTTTTGTTGATCTTCTTTTTCTCATCAAAATCAGTGGACTCTAGTTTCTATAATGGAATTAACAATTTTAAGATTTTGATTCAGTATTATATTTGAAAATCTATATGTATTGAAAAAGTCTTCTCTCACAATTTCACACTGTCGTCTTGTTACGTTGACTTGAGTGAGGATCTTCAACACCTCTTTCTCTTCAACAGGATACTCTTTCAGTTTCACCTCTAAACACACAAAACAGTAATCAAACATACTTTTACAACAAGTAATTTAATAGAAAGTCCATTACTATTACTTGCATTTACAGTGTGTTTAACACAATAGAAAATTTCGATTCTAATGAAAAGTGCTTTCTAAATGAGAAAAGCAGTTTTAGCTGTGAACTTACGGATCTGTTCCTCGATAGCGTTGATGAGGTGGATGTCATACTGTGTGACTAGAGTGATTGACACACCATTTCGACCTGGACAACAGGAAGAGGATATTACAAAAGAGATTTCCCAGTCCTGAATTTGGATGTGTGTTACAACAATCCAAATAGAACTACTCCGGCTGCATTAAAATATGCTGTTTACAATGAGGTTTTTGCAATGTTGCAGCATTGTATCCCATCACAGACATTTTTAAATAACCATGCAGCAAATGTACAGCAACTATATCAGATTTTATGTCATCTCAAAGATTTTTATCTTTTTGCACAGTGGTTTTTCAACTGGTGGGTCACGCTCACAAACCAAAAATGGGCTGCAAAACTTTCTGACTGCAGGGTTGTCTTAAAGGGTTAGTTCACCCCAAAATGAAGTTTCTATCATTAATTACTCATCCCCATCGTCGTTTCAAACCCATAAGACTTTTGTTCATCTTCGGAACACAAATCAAGATTTTTTTTTTTAATTTCTTTTTTTTTAGATGAAGTCAGAGATGTCTGTCCCTCCATTGACCAACTTGATCTTTGACGCTTCAAAAAGTTCATAAAGAGATTGGAAAACTAATCCATATGAATCGAGTGGTTTTCAAAAGACCCATTTGTGTTTTATGATGAACAAATTTAATTTAGGCTTTTACTCACATATAAACCTTAAATAGCTAACATAAACAGATGCTCAACTGAACTTGAATGACGCACGAGAACAAACCTATTCTGGAAGCTCAAACGTGCCGCGTAACCAATGAGGTTAATTCTCGTTTGTTACGCAGCATGTTTGAGCTTCCGGAACAGGTTTGCTCTCGAGTGTCATCCAAGTTCAGTTGAGAATCTGTTTATGTTAAATCTGTTCATCATAAAACATGATCGAATCTCTTCAGAAAATTGGGACTACACCGCTTGATTCATATGGATTAGTTTTCTGATCCCTTTATGAACTTTTTGAAACCTCAAAGATCAAGTTGCAAAGACAGTCAATGGAGGGACAGACATCTATCAGATTTTATGAAAAGGATCTTAATTTGTGTCCCGAAAATGAACGAAAGTCTTACGGGTTTGGAACAACAGGAAGATGAGTAATTTAGAATTTTCATTTTTGGGGTAAACTAACCCTTTAATACAAATAATGAAATCCAACTTACCATATATTCAAGCAGAGTTAGAACCCTAAACAGACATACCATCTTTTTAAAAGGAGTATAAAAAGTAGGAGTATAAAAATTTCCAAATGTTTTTCTGCTGATGTTGAATGTGTCAAATCAAACTCAATGTACTTTTGAACAAATTCATCTGTCACTAGGTATTATGGCTAACACTAATATAATATCTGACCTTGTGTTTGTAAAATCATTTATGCTGTTTTTATACATACAGTGGAGCAAAAAAGTATTTAGTCAGCCACCAATTGTAAGTTCTCCATTAAATTAATGACAGAAATTTCATTTTTGGGTGAACTAACCCTTTAAGCCTCTTTGGGACTTCTCCACACTGTAACACCCACAGTAAAGGTGGACTCATTAGAGAACAACACAGGTTTCACATTGTCCACAGCCCAAGATTTGCACTGTTGGTACCAATTAAACCGACACTTGGGATTTGGGAAATATTGACTCTGTGGAGCTCCCGATGAACAGTTTTGGTGGACACGGGAGTGTCGAGGTGCGCATTTAATTCTGCAGTGAGTTGGGCAGCTTTGTTTTATGTTTTTTTGAGTACAATTGAGTACAAGTACCCAGATATCCCTTTCAGACAGTTTCCTCTTGCATTGACAGTCACTCCTGTTGGATGTACCATCCTATGTGGTGGTATGCCAACAGCACCCTGGATACAATAGCGCTCGATACATCACAAAGACTTGCTGTCCTGATCACAGATGAACCAGCCAACAATTTATCCTCTTTTGAATGCTGATATGTCTCCCATTATGTTGAGTGGATTGCAATATTTTATGTCCAGCTGTGCTATTCCTCTGCTAATTCAACTGGCAGACTCTTATTTTACTGATGGAATGTAAAATCAGTGAAGATTGGCCACCAGGCTGTGCATCTATAAGAGCAAAACCTCCAATACTATATTGGCCAGTGTTTCAGTTTCATTGTTCAACCCCTTTATTTCATGTTTGATTTTAAGGTCATTTTTCTACTGTATGATTCTTTTATAGAAAATGTTTAATTATATTGTATATTATAATGATGCTATAATATTTAAAATGACTGATTTTAATCTTTAATATTTTATAGGTTTAATAGATATTACAGAAACATTGTATAGAATTATAATATTAGCCCTTAACATTAAAATAAATGGCTTACTGGTATAAGCCAAAACTAGAGAAAGATAACAACTGCTAATTTACAAGATGACAAAACTTTAAACATGAGTTGACATTCAGTTATGTTAACCGAGCTCTAAACTCACCAGCTCGAGCGGTTCGTCCCACTCTGTGGATGTAGATTTTTGGCAAACCTGGCGTGTTGTGATTAATAACAACTTGCACTGTAGGAATATCTAAACCCCTTCAGGATAAGAATAGAACAAACACATAAAAACACAAGAAAGCTGAATGAATCAGAAAATGGCAAAGAGATTACGAGCAATGGTGAGGTGTGCTGAGATACGTTTGCTCTTTACCTGGCAGCAACATCTGTGGCTATGAGAATTTTAAAGATGTTGGACTTGAACTTTGCAAGGTTGGCAAAACGCTGTTTCTGAAAGGGGAAGAAAATAAAAACATTAGTAGACATTAGGCACTGAGTGAGAATCAATTTTAACTACATAATGTGTAACTTACCTGCTTCATCATTGAGTGGAGAGAGATGGTTGGGAAATTGAATTCACGCAGCATCATTGTGAGTATCTGACAGTTCCTGGAAAATTTACACCACAATATCATCATCATTATATAAATATATTTTCACATTTTATATAGAAAATGTGAGTGGTGCTTGCCTGTGCAAACTTGCTTACATAATGGTAGGGCAATCTGGGCAATTGCTAGAATATTTCTGGGAGGTTATTTGGGTGGTTTATTAGTGGCCAAATACAAAACAACCCCCTAGACATGACTCAGTTTCCTCCGTTAATGCAAGTCTATGGGATTTGTCCACCAGGTAATACGTTAAGTCCAATTGCTTAGAAAAGCTCCTCAACAAGATGCCCATTTTGAAGCATCATTTATTCCCACTGAAAATGCAGTCTGGTTATGCTGTAAAGTTGAATACTTATAGTAGGAATTTGCCTAAAGTCAAGTCAAGTCAATTTTATTTATATAACGCTTTATATGACACAAGATTGTTTCAAAGCAGCATTTCAGTGATAACAGGAAAATAACCAATGATGCAAATAGAATTCAATTGTGCTGTAAAGCAGCTCTAAAAAGAGAATAGTAAACAGTTATTATTCAGTTGACAGCAGTTCAGTATTTAATTACTTCTTGTTCAATAACTGTAAAATCAATTATGAAATTATTCAACTATAAAGTAGTTCTGCAGAAAACAGTTATCTCATCATCCAGCTAAGTTGATCTCTCATCCAATAGTGCCAGTGCAGTCAAATTAGCAATGTTGCAGAATATTCAAAAGTTCATACAATTAATGAACAAGCATCACTGATAAACCCTGAAATAATGTTTTCAGGAACTGAAAACTTACTTGCATGTGTTAGTGAATATTATGATAGACCAGTCATCATGTTCATCCTGGAACTTTTGGATAAGATGGACCAAGTAAGCATCTTTGACTTTCTCAGGCGTGAGGATGAATCTCTGATCCAGTTCTTCTACTGTCTGTACACTGAGGGAGAGAGAACAATATCAGAATGTCAGAACAGTTTTAATGTCTATGATAACCCTTTTCCACCAAAGTAGTGTTGGTGTGTCTACGAACGTCTCTGAATCAGCCCACGTTCCCACTGACTTCAGAACCAAATGATGATGATATAACTGCCTACATTACAAAATAACCTGGCCACAGACGAAGTCTCACTCCTAGTTTTGAAAAAAAACTATGTATATACATATTATATTTTTTTTTTTTACAGATTGGACAATGAAGTGACTGCTAAAGTACAAATACCCTTTAAAAATACTACATCAGTAAAAGTATTAAGTACTCCTTTTCCATTTTACTTGAAGAAAGGTACAAAGTACTTGACTTTTAATGTACTTTAGCATTAAAAGTAAAAAGTAATGACATATGTATACGAGTGGAGGGGGGTATAAAGTAGTAGTTGCAAGTGAGTGTGCGGTTATATCTCCTTCACACAGATTTTTTATCTTTGACCTGCACCTCGTATGTTGTATGTCTGCTTAAGTGTTTTATTAAGGAAATTACAGAATATACCATATAGTATATAAAAATTAGGAAAAACTAAATGTGTGTAAATGTCTGTTTTTATATTGTATGTTTATATTTGTCAACACACATCACAAAGGGCATAAAGTGTTAACGTTAAGAAGAACATAATGCAAATATACTAGATTTATATCATTTGAAAGTGCTGTGGCAGCAGGGAAGATACATGGGCATTAATTTGTATTATTCTAACATTATGTTTAGTTTTAATCTAAAACCAACCCCGTTCAGACAGTAACACATGAATGTGGACATGTCCATTTCATACAATGGGATTAAACAGCTCACCCTTTTCCAACAGATTTAGTTCAGGAAAACCTGACAGTCGTGACCTATATATGGTTTTCATTTGTAAATCCTAAAATTATTAACTTACTTTCCACACCATCAGTCGCACACACTCCGAGGATCTCCCATTCTTGGGTCGTTGTGAGACCGATCGGTGTATGACATCAAAGTACTGTGAGATCAATTCGAAAGCATACGCAGTGTCTGCTCTTAAAAAAAAAAAAAAAACTTTAGAAGTGCTTTCACGTCATACACTGATCGGTCTGCGCAGCGCCGCTTCAATTCGAAGACACCTATTCTCCCCTTTACATATCTAAACATTCTCCTGACACTTTTGAGCATGACTTACTCTGATTTGTGTTCCCAAAAGAAAGGCCTGTTCATGGCAATGCTCTGCAGCTGCTGCAGCGTGTCCGTGAGCGTGGCACTGAACAGCAGCGTCTGGCGTTTTGCAGGTACAGCACTGAGAATGACCTCTAGATCTTTAGTGAAATCTGTGCAGCCCTGCTCTAAAAGACGGTCAGCTTCATCCAGGATCTGCAGAAAAACACAAACAATTCCATGAAAACTGCTTTAAAACAAACTATCTTAATAACGTAAGTAGATAAAACAATCATTAAAAAATAAATATATCATAATTTTACTAGAAATTGGATTCTGTTCAGGTTAATTGTGTCAGAGCTTCGGATGTGATCAGCAAGTCGTCCCGGAGTAGCAACAACAACATGTGGCTTTTTCGACAACTCCAAACCCTGAGTGACCATGTCTAGTGAAAGAAAAAGAAAAAAGAAAGAATGACCCTTAAAGTGCCCTTATTATACTTTTTCTGAATGATACTGAACTGCCTGAAATGAATGGTCAGTAATTCTAGTCTTACTTCCTTTGAGAAAGGATGACCAAGCAGAGCTCTAAATATTATCTTACCCATTCCTCCCACAATGATACAGTCCTTTAAGCCCAGGGGCTTCCCTAATGCTCTGAACTGTTCTGCAATCTGGTAAGCAAGCTCTCTGGACAGAAAACAGACAAAAGCTCATTTAAAGTTGTGTAATTTCTTTGAAATATCTACAGTATTTGTGAATAAAGATTTGAATGTTCTGGCAATAAAAATCTTAAAGTAATAAAGTAAACCTGGTGGGTGTTAACACCAAACAGAAAACACCATAAGGGTCCTCAGATAGCTTCTGCAACACTGGGAGAACAAATGCTGCCGTTTTTCCACTTCCAGTTTTTGCACAGCCCATGCAATCCCGACCTATGTGAAAGACAAATCAGAAATCAGATTGCAGCAAATAATAATAATAATAATAATAAAAACAACTCGGTTTTGTTCAATATGACCCCCAATGACAGGCAAAATCACACACAACCACACTTTATTATAAACACATTCAATTGATTCAACCAGTCACATTAGTTGGGGTCTTGAAGCATTCTGCACAAAGTTGTCAACTACAAATGAAAGGGCGATTACATGTTACTTTTTTTTTAAATGTGTAGTGGTCCATAAAAGTATGAACGTAAATCCTGTCATGGCACAGATGCAACTGATATATCAAACATATAATATTCATATTTATGTCATTCAAACTCATTAATGAGATTGCCCAAAAATATGATCACTGTGTCATTCTGGTCACAAAAGTAAACAACAGCCAAATAACTAATTGATTTAAAAAAAAAAAAAAAAAAAAAAAAAACAAACAGCTTTGTATAAATGCAATAACAGAAACATAAAGGCATCCATAATAACAGTCATTATTGAACTGCGTTTTATCACTTTTATTATAATAGTCCAATCATCATGTAGCTATTGTCAAAAGCAAAAATGTAACTTATTTCCTCCACAATTAACGTTACTTGCAAGTAAAAATATTAAGACAACATTAAACCAAGAATAAATACTTTTTTAAAGGTTTTGTTGATGTTGTTGTTCAGAAAAGGCAAGTTTTTTTTGATTGTGCCATCCATAAGATCAATGTAAAGCCTATTCATGAACCTGATCTAGTCATTTTTATGGGTTTTACAGTTATTATGTAAATGAGAAATACATCTTTACCCTCCAATATGGCAGGAATGCATTTCTCCTGTACAGGGGTCGGTCGGCTAATGCCCATCTGCTTACACTGCTGAATCAACCAGTCATACAGTCCGAGAGACTCAAAAGTGGCCATTTTCCACTGGGTTATTTAAAAACGAAATGTCCAAAACATAAATTAGTCTATTAATGTTGCTTTGAGCGCTTTTAAATGCCCTTTAAAAGTTGATAACAGGCTTCCTCGTGCGAATCTCTGACGGCCGCGTGAATTAGACGTCATGTGATGACGTGTTGAAAAGGAAAAGAACACACCCCTTACGTTGAGAACTGCGATTTTTGACAGCGCAAATAGCGAGAGAGGCTTTACATATGATAAAAAAAAACATTGCAACAAACTCGCCAGGCTAGATATGAATGCCTTATTCCCCCATAAAATATGTTTACATTATTACATGATTAGTTGTGACATTTGGGGGCAGACGTAATGCGAACGAGCCCGTGAGTGGTGTGCTCGTGAGCGCGCAGCAGAAACCGCGGGGTCGAGCAGAGGGTGAGAGGCGCGTGCAAGCGAGCTGAACTCTGTCAGCTCCTCCTGGACTGTCCTAGTGTACAGGCCGTACAATATTAATTGGGTAGAAATCATTATTTTCCTTTCTAATGTTCTAATTGTCTCGTAGCAGCCTATGTACTTGAAACTGTAAGTATAATATGGGTTGTTTGTTTTTTGTCATTGTCATGTGTTGTATTTCCTATCTTATAAAGATTGAGTATGGTTAGCGGTAAATTGGGCTTCTGCACATGATGACCTTCCTCATCCTCATCCTCGCTGAGCATGGCGGAGTCAGATGGTGTGGAGTTCTCTGTGAATCGAGCTCAAAGCAGGTAGGCATGCATTTAGCATCAAATGATGCACGCGATTACGTTTGATGCATGCATAGGGAGATGTTGCTCCAAAATTGAACAGGGTTAAGTGCTAATATTAGGAAAGAAACTAAATTGGTTTTATTCTGCTGTCCTTATTTAGAAATTTTCTGAATATTATTAAAGGTGCACTCGGTAATGTTTTGTTAAAATTCTATACGTAAAGAAATGAAAAGCACTTTTGAAGAATATCATTACAATGATTTACCCCAACATTACATGAAGGATTTAGACATAATTTTTCTAGAAAAAGTTGTTTTGTTCTGCATGAAGTGGGTCGCCCTCTCACGGGAGCAGCCATGTTGACATCACATGATCAGCTGTGTAGGAATTCCAATTTATCTATACCTTATTGGTAATCGAGCAATATCAAGAGTTTTTTTTACACATGTTGATATAGTTGGATATAAATTTTAAGTTGTTGTTGTGCATGCTCTTTTCCCCTTATTTTTAAGTTTAGACTGTAGTAGTGTGACGTTTGGATCATTTTACTGACTAGATCTTTGAATCTCCTTCAGCAAAATTTTCATTTCGTTTTCCTTTTCGTTCATTTCAGCATAATATAATTAAAATGTTACATGTTAAATTCTCCAACACATAATAAAATTATAATAATAAAATAAACTTTAGCCTAATGCAGCTATGACGGCCAAATTATGAGCAAGAAGTTATTAATTAATTGCTTAGCAGGGTCTTCAGGCTATGCCGTCTTTTAGTTCACCTAACCTCCCGATCCGAGTCGTTCTTTCTTTTGTCACCTCACATTTATCACGTCTGTTTCCCAGAAAAATTTGGTTCTCCTCTCGTGTCTGAGTCATTGAGTCTCATCGTCAGTGTCTGACCTGGGCCGTGACAGCCCCATATGCAATACATGCAGTACAGGAAACGATAATGATTAGTTCACCTCTTTAGTCTTCGGGTTCGAGTCGTTCGTTCATCAAGTCTCAGCCCCATAGGCTGAATGCCGAAACAGAAATAATTCATTCATCTCTCGAGTCTTTGGGTCTGAGTCCTTCGTTCTTTGTGACTGCTTCCTGGCTCAGTGTCTCGCAGTCGCAACAAATACAACATTATATTCGTATTACTATTGACTGTATGTTGTATTACATTTAGGGATGATAATAATTATCAAAAGATATGTGGAATAAACATTTGTTATGCCATTATGTCCCTTCTGACCAATCTTTTTATACAAATATTAGACTATTTCCAGTCTTATGGGAAAATCAGTTATTATACCAGCTAAAAAACTAAACTAAATAAAAAAAAGATAACTATGTACTTGTTTGTAAGGAAGGTTGTGAATGAACTAAATTCTGTATCCAATACAGTGGTCACGCCACATGAAAAAGGAACAAAGGACTTGAGCGGTGAACTAATCATTTCTGTTTCTGCATTCAGCCTATGAGGCTGAGATGTGATTAACGAACAACTTGAACCCGAAGACTTGAGGCGAACTAATCATTTCTTTTCCCAGTAAAGACTGCATAGCCTTGCCAATGGAGCTGGGACTTTATGAATGAATGACTTGAACCCGAAGACTCGAGAGGTGAACTAATCATTTCTGTTTCCTATACTTGTGTACTGAACCTATGGGATGTTGCGCATGTGCGGACAACACAAAATGAACAAATTATCTGTTGATGATTTATTTGATTAATCAAATGAGAAATTCCAATCTTATTAATTATAATATTTAAAATATTTTTAATTAAAAAATGAATTGCTTTAAAACCATTATTTCAAATTTTTTTATTTCACATCCTGCCCAATGTTATCCTGAGAACAGTGTGCAATATAAAGGTTATGAAAACAAATATAGTGCATGTATCTATGTAGGCTATACATTATGTGCAAAAAAAATTGTTAAAATATAAACATTACATTCTAAACCAAATAATCAACTAATTATTTACCATTTTAAAGCAGAAGTTAAAATTACAAAATTATAATAATCAAACTAAAGCACAAAATGTCAACTTATACAAGGTATGACGAACACACATTCACTTGCCTGAACAAAGTGATGATTTTACATTTATAGGCTACTCCAACAATAGTCCCTTTACTGTTACTGCTCTCATAAAAATATCATTTGTGTTAAATGTAGAAACCTTGATTTAATTCTAACAAGAAATATTTGAGCAAAATGTATATTTTAGTGAGAATTGTTGCACTCCTGTTTGATGCGCGTGCGTGAGACTTCCTAACATTTACAGATAAGGAAATAAATGTTAAATGTAAGTTGTGCTCTGAGGAAAACATGTCTCAAAAGCATTAAACAGCACACGCATCTGTCAAAGCACGATGGGGCAAGCTGCGATAAAGGCTTAGGCTTTTGGGCCGAAGCTCTTAAAGGTGCAGTAAGCTATTTCTGAGAAACACTTGATATTTGAAATAGACACCCCAAAAAAAACACACCCCTACCCAAAGAAACACATTCTTCCTTTCATTGTTCCACCCCCAAAATAATGAACATGATGTACAACAACTAATATCTGGGTCTTCAGACACTTTGCACAAGTATTGGGCAATCCGCTGTGATTCAGCAACTACAACAGCATGTTTTGCTTATTTGAAACATAGCAAAGCCAATGTTACTCACATATCGAGATGAAAACAAAGAAAAATCTGCGCACATTTTCAGGCCACTCTCTCTCTAACATATCTCCAACATTGGAAAACTTTTCCAATATAAACAGTGGTTCTATCTGGGGCTGGGCGAAAAAATCAATTCACATATGAATTATGTCTTCTGCCCATTTAAAGTTCAGCAGCTGGACACATTTGGAGTAAGCATTATGAATAAAGCTTACTTGACAACAGCAGTTACTTTATCAGGTAACTTAATGAATAAAAATAGCCTTAAAATAATGGTAATTACAAGCTTTTCTTGCGATCTTGCTGTGGAAAGGTACTTTGTACATACAAAAAATTGCATTCTAATCTGAAGCTCAAGTACTAAATATTGAGAGTCCAACAGCGTGTATTTCTAACCTCAAACGGTCATCCACTGATCAGATCCAGCTGATTATCACTTCCTTTGATTCTAAATATGTCAACTTGATGCTCACATAAACTGATCACATTTTAATGATGCAAAAGACATGCATGCTCACACCGAAGAGGCATAAATAATGTGCCTGCAAGGTGTCTAATTTAAACTACTTTTTTAAATAAGTCCCAACTGTTAGGAATAACAGTAGCTATTGCTCTTCGGCACTCTTCCTGAAAGCACAGTTCATTAAAGCACCTGGTGAAGGCGTGCCGGAAAAATCCAAACAATCCCTTCAAAAAGTGTTGAACTAAAACTACCAGGGGAACAAATATAAATAATATAACTAGTATTGCCTCCAACAAAGTTAAAAGGCAGGAAATGTAATTTAATATGAATATAATATATTATAATATAATATAATAATATATTATATAATTATATAATATAATATATTCAATATAAGATGTTTACATATTATAAACTAATTGAGGATTTGATTGAAAAATAAGAACAAGAATCAATTTTGAATCGAATCGTAATCCCAAGTATCGATATAAATCGAATAGTGAGATTCCAAAAGACTCCCACCCCTAGTTCTATCTCATGCCTGATCATAACCCTTCTTTCGTCAATTTTATTCTTCTGACCTTTTCCTCTTTGATAATATTTCAGCCATCTCTTTTACTACTGTGTCTCTACAAATGTCTCTCTCTCTCTCTTTCTCCTCCCTCATCCTGGGCGTATATGCCCCCTATTACTGATTGTGTTCAAGAGTGTTGTGGTGCATGATCCAATCCATTTTTTTTCCCCTCCTATTTACACAGCCAGGATTTTAAACAAACACATTATTTGACATCTAGCTTATATTCACAATTTTTTTGTTTAGGTGTTGATTTCAATTTTCAACAGCGTTTATCAGAAATCATTTACTGCACCTTTTAATAGAGAGCATTTACCGCAACAGTTATTTTCCATATGCGTTTTGTCCATAGAAATGTGTTATTCACTACGGTAAAGGGATATGACTGGCAGATGGTTTCCATGCACAGTAGGGCTGTCACGATTATGAAATTTGTCTGACAATGAATTGTCTGAAAAATTGCAGTAATGCCGATTATTTGCTAGTTTTGGGGCTTTGACGATTAATTGTCTGTTTTGGGGCTTTGTCATACATTTTTCATTCATAATTTGTGCTTCATTCATAAAATAATGGTGATGAATTTAATCCTTTGTAAGTTGTATCATTTTGCAGCGTATGATTGCAGTTATCACCTTTTTAAATATTAAAGAGATGTATTCAATTCAATAAAATTCAATTTCAATAAAAATTTATAATCCTAAACTGACAAAAATAAATAAAAAAAACATTAATTAAGTGTAATTCATTAGCAAAAAGTAATTATTGAAAAAATATTTGGTCCAGAGTAATTTTATAAAATCTAAACATGTTAAAAATTACTATTTGTATTCTTATAAAATACAAAAATACATTCATGTAAAGAATTAGCTTATATAGACCTTATTAAAGTGTGTTGTTCAGCTTTTTAATGGGGCAACGACATATGATAGATATGACCAAACAAGATAGGCTTTTAATAAACTTTCAGTGTTTGACATCACAATAAAATCAAATCCGCACACAGGAATCGATAAGTGGAATCGAAATGTGCATTTTATCCAATCCATGGTTCTTGGGAATTTGGAGACGTTTCTGAAATGTAACCCATTCTCAATACTATCTCCAGGACCAACTCCCTGGGCTTCAGCATAGTTTACAGCACATGTGTCAAACTTCAATCCCGGAGGGCCAATGTTCTGCAGTGTAGCTCTAAAACACCTGCCTGGAAGTTGCATGTTATCTTGAAGACCTTGATTAGCTGGTTCAGGTGTGGACAGTGGCCCTCCATGAGCTGGACGTACACCCGGTTATAAAACTAGGCTATAACTGCGGAAGAGTGTGGAAGTGCATTTTCTACACTGGGCATGTTTGCGCCTGTTAATAGTTTTAGTTTGTCTGTGGTTGTAAATATTTATTGGAAGGCTGGATATAGCTAAGCCCAGCTTAGAGCTTTTTAATCACACCGTATAGCTTACTAACACCTTTATATTTATGTCCAGATGGTGCAACCTTCCCTTGGTCTACAATGATGCCATAGATCAGCACGTGTGCGATTCGTGATTCACGACCAGAGAGTTGAAACAGAAAGAGTATGAGTGAAAAAATAAAATGTTAAAACACTGTCTTGGGAGAACATAGAAGTTAGTAACAATGAAAATTCAGGACTTAAATTCAGGACTTGTTTAACTTTTACGCATACTATATACACTGTCATCAAAAGCACCAGCTGACTTTAATAATTGTTTGAGTCAAATGATTGCTTGTTGCTTGGTTTTTGCAAGGCCTATGGGTTCTTTATTCAAATAGGTTCTTTATCCGTTCTATTGAATAATTTAAAAGTAAGTGCCATTACAGGGATCATGTTGATGCATCAGTTTAGAAACTGAGACCAATTGGTGGAGCGTCAGGATACAGCAAACTCATCAAGCTTCATTCTGAAGTTCTATGGACTGTGTAGCCAGAGACAATGATCAGGGAGTGGTGAGAGATACAATTCCTCGTAAACTGATTCTCTCTTTTTCCAGCATGGCTAACAACAAGAATAGCACGCTCCGTTGTACTTTCTCGGCCCCCAGCCACAGCAACACTCTCCTGAGGGGGTTGTCTGCATTGCGTGATCAAGGTCAGTTGCTGGATGTGGTTCTGGCCATTGACAACGAGCGCTTTGAGGTTCACAAAGCGGTTTTGGCCTCCTGCAGTGACTACTTCAGGTGAGATATACACCGTTAGCACCAGCCAACTGAGCTGTAAATGGAGAGATTAATAAAATTAGTTACATGGTTAATCCTTTTGTCTTATTGATGACCCAATAAAATGAATTGATTACTGCATATATAGACATTTATTTTGACAGTGTTAAAGGGGTCATAAACATGGATTTTTATTAATTTAATATGTTCCTTGAAGTTTACTGTTTAAAGTTTTTTTTTTTTGAGCACACAAAGTCAAATTCACACATTATTACTTTAGATCCTCATTCTTGCCCTTCTATTGGAATTTGCTAATGCTAATGCAATTGCATGGGAAAAAAATATCAACACACCCTGCTATTGCGATTAAGTGTTTTAAAAACATTGGGTCTCATTCACTATGCATGCGTACGCATGAATTTGTGCGTGAAATCATAGTACAAACATTTTCAAGAACAAATCATGATTCACCAATAAGTTTAGTTCTAAAATATATTCTAAATTACAAAAAAATGTAGGAACAACTGAAACCACTTAAATGCAAAAATCACATACTCTTGGCAGCCATATAAACATGTTAAGATGAAATTTTAAACATAGATATATAATAGATCTTAAATATTTTTCATATCCATAAAAGAGTAAGAAAAGGTGTTATAGCTCAAGGTAGCTACACATAAAGACACAGATACATATGTACAGCTGGATAATCAGAGGTATGTCATGTCTCTATAAAAAGATGTTTACTGTGTTTGAACTTGTTCAAATCTTGCTGCACGTGCTCTCAGGTGAGAACGTGTCTTTAGAGAGCATCATGTTTGCTGAGAGTGACGAAAGAAAAGGGTGTGCGGAAAGCTCGTAAATGGACATGGTTTGGGTGTTTTATGTAAATTACATGCGTTGTACGCTCGATCACTCTTTTAGAAAACTCCTAATTCATCAACTTTAGGATTAGGTTAAGACCAAATTCAAATGTTGTGAATTAGGCATAAAGTTTCCGTAAGTTTAAATGTGCTTATAAATACGAATAGTGTACGTAATTATTAGTGAATGAGACCCATTATCCATATAAAACCACCATTTACAGGCAAAATATTATTATTAGGGCTGTCGATTTAACGCGTTAATTTTGATTATGGTAAAACAAAACAAAAAAAAACACATTAAAATTATTTACGCACTTGCCCTGCCCCAGAATTATGTAGGTCATCTGAAATTTCATACATTTGATTGATGACAAATGTGAAGCAGGGCAACAACTCTGTGTGATTGAGCCTACGGTCCCTAAAACCAATGAAGCCATTCATAAAGAGAAATGTTTTATTTCACTCCTGAATGAATCTGCCTTTTGAACCAATTAATGATTGACTTAATCTTAAAGACATTTACCGCCACCTACTGGCAGTTTTAGTTTCTTATTTAGAGTATAATTTCTTTAAAAATAATTTAATATTTTCATATTTTTAAAAAAAAAACGTATTTTAAAGGTATAGCTCACCCAAAAATGAAAATTCGGTCATCATTTATTCAGCCTCATGGTCTACAAGTTTGTGTAATACATTTTATGTTGAATCAAATAAAATATTTCTTTCTGAAGCTACTATTTGTAATGTCTATTTGAAGCTTTACTTAATAATCATTTCAAATTATCTTTTGGGGGTAATTTCTCACCCAAATTTAATGTGCGATTAATTTGCGACTAGTTATATTATAATTGTCACATCATGTAATTAATTAGATTTTAAAAAAAATAATTGCTTGACAGTCCTAATTATTATTAAATAGTTTAATTACGGATTGAAATGTAGATGCTGTCAGATCCAATGGAGTTGGCGGCTTAATTTTTCAACTGAAGTCTTTTGTGAACACTCCATTGCAGTATTTCTTGTTTAGAAAACAATCTATAGTTAAATGCTCCAGCCAAATCCTCCGATGCGATCCGGGACGCCATTAAAAATAATCTGCCAGTTCCTGATGCTGGGATCCTTCAGAAAGGCTGTACAGATGCTAACATGTTTTGTTTTTTTAAACTGGACTCATCAAAGCAAATGTTCCTTTACACGTCCATTTGTCCTGTTGTCGGGAGTAGCTTAAGCACATGGAGTACATCAGAAATTGAGTGGGTATACTGTATTCATTGTCAGTGATTTACATCACTACATCATTGGATTATATTTGCTTTTGACGTGTTAAGATACTGAGCACCAATGGGCCAATTATTCATCGATATGTTGCTGTAGAGGCACACATATGCAAAAGTTTTTGCCTGTGTGATGTCACAGATCCCACAATATCCAAACGAGCCATTATTTGTTTATTTTTTAATTTTTTATAGATGTTAAATAAATGCTCTTTTTGCACTAAGGAGATCATTTTAAGATATAAAACTTGGATACTTTAATGGTACAAAGACCACTTATTTGTCAAAAAAAAAAATCAAGGAAATTTTGATTTTTAAGGAGTACTGGAACTATATTCCTGCAGTTCAGGGATTGGTATGCGGAGAGGTAATCACTGGCATGTGAGCAATAGCGAGAGAAATGTACTGTATTTAATTTAGATAAAGTACCTTGCTTAACATTGTATATTGTAAGGTAATGTCTGTATATTGGTAAGGTCATAGTCTCAGCCTGTTTTTAAGGTAGTAGATTTAAATAAGCAAATTTGTGCTGGGTATCATCATATACAGTGCTTTGCAAAAGTATCCGTAGTCTTTTTTTTTTTTTTTAACATTTTTATGTTGCAGCCTTATGCTAAACTGCTTTAAATTATTTTTTTCACATGAATCTACAGTTCATACACCATAATAACAAAGCAAAAACTTATTTTTGACAACTTTGCAAATTTATTAAAAAGGAAAAACTGGAATAATTACATTGCACATGTATTCATACTTTTAACTAATAATTATTTAAAGGACCTTGACAGCCTCAAGTCTTTTTGAGTGTGATGTGACAAGCTGTGCACATCTGCATTTTGGGGATCTCAAGCTCTGTCCGATTGACAGAGCTTTTGGACTGTCGGTGAACAGCATTTTTAGGTTTCTCCGGGGATGTTTGATTGGGTTCAAGGCTTTGGCTGGTCCACTCAAGGACATTCACAGAGTTGTTCATAAGCTGCTCTTGTATTGTCTTAGCTGTGTGCCTTGGATCATTATCTTGTTTAAAGGTGAATCTTATGCCCTGTTCGAGGTTCTGAGTTTTTTGGACCAAAAACCTCAGTATTTTTTTTCCTGCATTATATTGTTTGGATGGTAGTGTGCAGCCTGGTTTCCACTCATCCATTGGAGCTAAGGTTCATCAGACCAGAGAATCTTGTTTGAGTGTGTTAGCTTCTTCTTCTTCTTCTTCTTTTTCTTTTTTCTTTCTTTTTTGCAAATTCCAACTGGTTTTTCATGTCTGAAAACCCACTTTACTTTTATTGACAGGTGTGTCCCTTTTCAAGTTGTCCATTCTACTGAATTTGCCACAGGTTAACTCAAATTAAAGTGTCGAGACATCCCAAAGATGATCCAGCAAAATTGAAATTCTTCTGAGCTAAATTTCAAGTGTCTCAGAGAAGGGTAATACTTGTAATTACTTCAGTTTTTTATTTTTATTAAATTTGGAAATTTATCACATCTGATTTTTGCTTTGTCATTATGGTGTATGGATTGTGGATTGCTCTGGATAAAGTAATTTAAAGCAGTTTAGCATTAAACTGCAACAAAAAATGTAAAATAAATAAACAAAGCACTTTTTAAAATACACCATATGGACCAAATTACTGGGACACCCGACCGTTACACCAACAGGGACTGTAATGGCATCGCATTCTAAATACATTAATATGGAGTTAGTCACTTTTTGCAGCTATAACAGCTTCCACTCTTTTGGGAAGGCTTTCCACAAGATTGTTGGAGTGTTTCTGAGGGAATTTTTGCCCATTCATCCAGTAATATTTGAGTGTTCAGATACTGATGTTGGATTAGAAGGCCTGGGTCGTAATCTCCAGTTCATCCCAAATATGTTGCATTGGGTTGAGGTCAGGGCCCTGTGCAGGCCAGGCAAGTTCTTCCTCACCAAACCCATCCAGCCATGTATTTATGGTTCTTGCTTTGAGCACTGGGCACAGTCATACTGGAATAGAAAGGGATCTTCCCCAAACTGTTACCACAAAGTTGAAAGCATAGTATTGTCCAAAATGTCTTGGTATAGAGAAGCATTCAGATATCCCTTCACTGGAAGTAAGAGGCTTAACCCAACCCCTGAAAAACAGCCCAATACCATTATCCCATCTTCACCAGTTAGCACAATGCAATCAGACTGGTAACTTTCTCCTGTTATTTACGAAACCCAGACTCACCTATAAGACTGCCAAACAGAGAAGTGTGATGCGTCACTTCATATAACGTTTCCGTTGCTCCAGAGTCCACTCCACTCCATCCAATACTTGCCATTGTACTTGATGTGAGGCTTGAAACCCATTCCATGAAGCTCAGTTTTTGCACTGATATTAATACCAGTGGAAGTTTGGAACTCTTCAGCTAAGGAAATCACCAGTGACTTTTTTTTGGTGACTTTTGCACACCATGCACCTCGCTCTGTGACTTAACATGGCCGTCCGCTGCTGTTCCTAAATGCTTCCACTTTACAATAATACCACTACAATACAGTGGACCATGGAATATCTAGCATGGGTGAAATTTCATAGTCTGAATTCAAGAATTATGAGGTGTGTCCAAATACTTTTGTCCATGTAGTGTATATATGATATATGAAATGTTAGTGAATGTTTGCACTTTATGTAATAGATATGTATGAGTCCCTCAGTTGTCCTCAGTGTGAAAAGATGGATCTCAAAATCATGCTGAAAAATGTACAGGAGCTGGAGGAAGGTGGTAAAAGTAAATCTGCAACTACCCACTCACAAGGGACATGTAATAAATCAACGAAGACCAAATAATAACAGAAATGACCCAAATTAACTGGTTAAAAAGTTTACATACACTTGTTTCCAGGGGTCAAATTTTTAATAAATAATAATAATAATGGGGGATGTTGTCAACCTTACACAATGATTACAAAATTTGTCTAATTCTTTAAACATTTTAAACTTTTTCTTATAGGATTAAAGAGTAGAATAAATATCTACATGGGCGCTCTTTTAAAATAAATTATATGACTTGTATTGTATGATTGAGCACCACTCTCACTCTCACACACACACACACACACACACACACACAAACACAAACAATCTCTTTGTGGCAAATGACCTTAATTCTATTCTAAAAAATTGGATTGAATTTGTAAACGTTTTTGTACTTTTTTTAAATTTGTAAAAAGGGCCACTCTCAGGCAATTGGCAGCCAGCAGCTTGAGTGTCGAGATATTAGCAGTACAGTCTTGCTGTAGCTTGAATGGTTTCTGATTCAAACAGTGGTGTTGGAACTCAGCTCATAGCTTGTTTAAAAAAATAAAAAATAAACATGTACATTTAGCTAACAAGCATGTGTGCAATATCACCTTGATAATTGCATTTACTTTCAGTAATTCAGAACTTTGATAACAATCCCTTACTGAATCAACGCACTTTAGCTATGTTCATTATTCTTTCTAATGTTATGTCAGGGGAATATCCTAAGGAGAAAGAAGGGGTCACAAAGAAGAAAAAAGAGAAATGAAGGTATGATCATTATTTGATTACTGTTTAAACACTAAACAATGAATTATCATACCTCTTCTTTTTAAAGAACACCCAAAGATGCACTTGAAATGCTGTCTTGGCTATTTTAAATCAGGAACAAAAAATGCAGAAAGCTTGCCTAACCTTGTACAGCTTGCTACAATATTGAGTTTTGATTTGCTTGTTTCCTAATACTCTGTTGTTACCTAGATCAAGTCAAGACACCTTTACTTATATAGCGCTTTTTGCAATGCAAATTGTTTCAAAGCAGCTTTACAGTAATAATTGGCAAATAATTTTTGGCTGCACAGCAGCTCCCAAAGAAAATGGTGTCATTGTCCAGCTTATTCTATATATTTGTATTGATTCATTCTGTTGCAAAGATCAATAGTTATTAGTCTAGTTAATTTCTGTATATCAGCACTGGAGAAAACAGTGATGTAATCGTCCAGCTCAGCTCAGTTCGCATACAACGGCGCCAATGCATTCATGCCAAAAACACTGCTGAATATCAAGCAAGCTAGATGATCAAAGATTCAATGTTTCGAGTCTCTTTTTTGGCCTAAGCAGTTAAACTGCCTAATGTTCTTCAGAAAATCGTCCTGGTCCTGCACATTCTTTGGTTGTCCAGTATCTCTTTCATATTTGACTCCTATCCCTAGTGGCTATGATTTTGAGATCCATCTTTTCACACCTGACTCTATTAAGAGCCAGGGGATGTACATTTTTTAACAAGATGATCAGTGTGTTGTTTTTTGTTGGAAATGTGTAAAGCTAAATACGCTTGTCCATATGTAAATATCCTCAATGTCCTTGTGTTATTTTGCGGCTTTTATTTACAAATATATATAAGCTGTTTTATGAGTTATACTCGAAGCTCTAAAGACCAGTTACACTGGATAGATTGCATTTGTGTTGTAGACAGTATTTATGGAAGAAAACATATGCCACTCAGAAATGCAATCATTAAAAACGATGTCCAAGACGAAACACCTTCAAACTCTTACATCATGGAAACAAACACTCACTTGCAATCCATGAATGTGTCTCTCAACTATTATACAGGATCTCAGTTTGAGTTGTTATAGAAAAGCACTGCATGCTGTCATCATCTCACAAAAAGTATCACTTTCTAAAAACCAAAAACACTGAAACAGCCAGAGACATCTTGAACATACAAACTGAAGAACACATCTTGTGCCAACACATCCTTAGTCAAGTTTTGTTGTTGTTTTGGTTCAAGGCTTAGAAATTTAATTGATGATTATTATTTTTAATGCCTTCATAGAAAATTAACGGGAAAAATATTTCCAGAATCAAGGCTGCTAAAAATGTGAGCAGTCCCTTTTGCACTTTAGGCTTAGCTTAAAAGTGAGAAAATTCTTTCTTCACAATTTGAACAGAGGTGTAAAATCTTTTCTTCTTGATCCATACAGAGCCATGTTTACTGGAGGAATGAAGGAGTCAAACCAAAACACCATAGAGCTAAAAGGTCTTTCAGCTAGAGGACTGAAGCACATTATTGATTTTGCCTATAGTTCTGAGGTCACTTTGGACTTGGACTGCATTCAGGATGTTCTTGGTGCAGCTGTCTTCCTGCAGATGGTGCCTGTGGTGGAGCTTTGTGAGGAGTTCCTGAAATCAGCCATGAGTGTTGAGACTTGTCTAAACATTGGCCAGATGGCCACCACATTCAGCCTCTCGTCCCTTAAACAGTCAGTCGATGCATACACGTTCCGTCACTTCCTGCAGATAGCTCAGGAGGATGACTTTCTTCACATTCCAATGGAACGACTGGTTTTCTTCCTTCAGAGCAACAAGTTGAAGAATTGTAGTGAGATCGACTTGTTCCATGCGGCTATTCGCTGGCTTCAGCATGATGCATCCAGACGAGCTGCAGCCAGCGACGTGCTCTGCCATGTGCGCTTCCCACTAATGCGATCGTCTGAGCTTGTAGACAGTGTCCAAACTGTCGACATCATGGTTGAGGATGTGCAGTGTCGACACTTTCTCCTAGAGGCCTTCAATTATCAGATCCTTCCGTTCCGACAGCACGAAATGCAATCACCTCGAACTTCCATTCGCTCAGACGTAACGTCGCTAATTACTTTTGGTGGAACACCCTACACTGACAATGATCGCACTGTGAGCAGCAAAGTTTACTATCTGCCCGACCTCACAGTGCGACAGTTCAAAGAGTTGACCGAAATGGAGATGGGATGCAGCCATGCATGTGTGTCGGTTCTTGACAATTTTGTGTACGTCGTGGGTGGGCAGCATTTGCAATATCGCAGTGGAGAGGGCGCAGTTGACATCTGCTTTCGGTATGACCCCCATCTGAACCAGTGGCTTCGAATCCAACCCATGCAGGAGAGCCGCATTCAGTTTCAGCTCAACGTACTGCAAGGACAACTTTATGCTACAGGGGGACGCAACAGGTCTGGCAGTTTGTCCTCTGTAGAGTGCTATTGTCCAAGGAAAAATGAGTGGTCTCATGTGGATTCCCTGAAGAGGAGAATCTGGGGTCATGCCGGAGCTACATGTGGAGAGAAACTCTACATCTCTGGAGGTTATGGGGTGTCTGTGGAGGATAAGAAGACTCTTCATTGTTATGATCCAGCCTTGGATCAGTGGGATTTCAAGTGTCCCATGAACGAACCAAGAGTCCTGCATGCTATGATCAGTGTAAACAACCGTATTTATTCTCTCGGTGGCAGAATGGACCATGTTGACCGCTGCTTTGATGTTCTAGCTGTAGAGTATTACATTCCAGAGACCGATCAATGGACAACAGTCAGTCCAATGCGTGCTGGTCAGTCGGAGGCTGGCTGTTGCTTGCTGGATAAAAAGATCTATATAGTTGGAGGATACAACTGGCACCTAAATAACGTCACAAGTATTGTGCAAGTTTATAATGCAGAGACGGATGAGTGGGAAAGAGATCTTCACTTTCCAGAATCTTTTGCAGGAATAGCGTGTACACCTATCATACTTCCCCAAACAACCACTCAGCGCTAAGCAAGCACATATTCTTACATTTGCTGTTTAAGGTTTTGTGTCCTTACAGACAGCAGTAAAAGTAATGGTATATTTGGCTTGCTCTCATTGAAAAGAGACTGTGTTATGTCTTCATTTTCGAAGTATGAATGATTTAAGGCCTGTTCACATCTCTGTGAGTGAATGTCATGAAAGCACAAAGTTTCCTGAATTTGCTTTTTGAGAATGTGAAGCATCTTTTTACACACTCCATAAGCAGTAATGTGGTCGTCTTGTAGATTGGCCCATTTCATACTAATGAGGGTTTCTTACAAGTGCCTGTGGTATTTGCATTGACGACAGACTTGAATGGACCAACAACACTGGGGCAATATCATGTCCTGTTCTCACTGGTTTTTACAACAAAACCAATTAGTTTGATTTTATTTTCGGTCATTTATTGCAGAAGAAAAAAAGAATTGTTTGGCATAGCAATTTGAACTTGTATAATAGAATAGGCCTTTATTCTTTGTTCATATAATTTAGACATGATTATCTCATGAGTTATATTTCACTGGGTAAAAATGTTTTAACCTACCTATACTTTTGTTTTATATCAAACTAAGCAAGCACATTTCGTTATGCACTTTAATGTTCAATCATTGATTTAATGACTTAAACGGTGCATTATCTGAACATGTTTTTACAAGGTATATACAGTGTGTCAAGTGACTGGATCATGTACATGTAACTACAGCACAATTTTTATATATATATATATATATATATATATAACATTACTGTGTTAGCCTGTTGTAATTTGAATGTGTAAAAAAAACAAAACACTACATTCTATAAACTACCTATAGTGTTTTTGTGCATTTATACTATGATGATGTGTTTATGATTATATTTATGTTTTTTTTTTTTTCTAAATTTCTTTAAGGTGTTAGAAACCGTGGGTCTCATTCACTAATAATTACATGAATTATTTTGTATATGTACACATAGGAAAACTTCTCACGAAAAATCTCAGTCTAATTCACAACACGTGTGTATACACAAATTTGTTCTTAATCTCGTTTTAATGTTAGTGTGTTCGGAGTTTTCCAAATGAGTGGCCGCGCACACAAGGTTAGTCATTTCCATAAAACACGCCCAACCCATCTCCATATAAGGGCTTTCCACACAACCTTTCCTTACAGCCTTTTGTCACTCTCGGCAAACGCACTCATGCCAGGTCCTCAAGCAATGCCAAGTGTGTCATTCTCAAAACCAGTTCAAACACAATAAAGATCTTTTACACCAGGGATGTCCCAATAAGTTCAAATGGCCTGCAGCATGTCTATTACCCACCACACATTATTTACATGCAGTTTCACAATGGTATGGCAGCTAAACCATGAGTGACGACAATTCTGGTAACTGATATGCTATTTCTGTTGCATATGTGAAACCTTAAAGGGTTAGTTCGCCCATTACAATGAATGTCATCAATTACTCACCCTCATGTCCTTCCACACCCGTAAGATCTTCATTCGTCTTCGGAACACAAATTAAGATATTTTTTGATGAAATTCGATGGTTCAGTGAGGCCTCCATTGACAGCAAGAAAATTTACCATTTCAATTGCCCAGAAAGATACTAAAGAAACAGTTCATGTGAGTACAGTGGCTCAACCTTTATGTTATGAAGCAACGAGAATACTTTTTGTGCACCAAATAAAACAAAATAACTACTTTATGCAACAATATCTAGTGATGGGCGATTTTAACACTGCTTCATGAAGCTTTGAAACTTTACGAATCTTTTGTTTCGAAACAGTGGTTTGGAGCATGTATCAAACTGCCAAAGTCACATGATTTCAGTGAACGAAGTGTTTCGAAATTTCAATAGTTCACGTGACTTTGGCACTTTGATACACGCTCTGAACCACTGATTTGAAACGAAAGACTCGGAAAGCTTCAAAGCTTAATGAAGCAGTGTTTTGAAATTGCTCATCTCTAGAAATTGTTGAATAAAGTCGTTTTTTTTTTGGTTTTTTGGCACACAAATAGTATTCTTGCTCCGAAGTGTGTGGGTTTAGTGTGCATTAAGGGCACTGCACTTTGGCATTTTTAAGATATGGGACAGTCTTGCCTACTTACTTCCTGTCGCATTCATGCGTTCTTAAGTGGCCAAGAACGCATGTCTGAGTTTTTGGACCGGAAAAGCAAAGGTCTGCGAGGCTTTTCAACCAATAAAATCACAAATATTTACCATTTAGTAACACTATCCGTGCAGTCCAAAAAATTTCAGGATCAAGGGAATGGACCATTTCAGTTTATGCGATTCGTATTCATAAATAATAACAAAAAAAAGAAAATATGTTTAAACTTATGAATGCGAATCACATAAACTAAGTAGCACATTCACTTTTTCCATTAAGATTTATTCAAAATGTTTTAAGCGAAAGTTTTTTCATTTAAATTTATTCATTCATAATATGAATGAATATGTAAGGATTATTAAATATAATGGACTTTTACTATACAGTTGAAAAATTGGAAATCTTACAAAAACTTACAATTTATGTATTGTGACAGGAATGTTCACATTGAATTTTATTATATTATTAATGTTGACGTATTAAATGTATTAAAGGAATAGGCCTAATGAAATAAAGGCCAAATTACAGAATTTTTTGTTAGAAGCTAAAGCAATTTAATGCATTTGTATTTTATACTAAATGCGTTTATAGACTAAATACCATAAAGCCATTAGCCTACCATAGAAACCATATTGTTACTTTTTTGTGAGGTGCAATGTGTGGTTTTACCTGTGGTTGTCATCATCTAAATATATAGCCTACTATGGATGCATTTCCAAGAAACAAAACATTATTATTAATTATTAATATTACATGTGTGGTGCCGTGCTCCCAAATCAGGTGCTGGTGCCACTTCTCGAACATTAGTCTAGAGCCCTGCATGTATATGTATATACGCACGCTTAGTGAATGAGACCCGTTGTCCTTTCCAACAACACAAATTACATTCTGTGTATGTATACAGATAGTTAATTTACCATGGTTACAGCAGTAAATGGCTGTCACCCTTAGCCCAGGATTTACCTGCAAGATGTAAATATAATTATGGACAGCATCTGGTAATACTTTACCACGTCTTTACACATGAACAAATGGCCTTTATCTTGTACTGGATTTATACCACAGATCAGCCTTAACCTGTTAGAAGCACTTAAAATTATGTTTGATTCTATGTAAATGTAACAAATTTCCAGGTCTTTTTAACCCAAGTAGCTTCTACTTTATTTTTTTTCTTAAATCCAAAAAACTATTTCAAACATTTTGTTGTTGTTTTGTTTTGTTTTTTTGTTGACAAATTCTGTTCTAATTTTGATGTATAAATGTACTTGTTAAATGTTTAAATGTGTGGAATATTAAAAAAACTGAATGTATATTGGTAGCACTTTCACAGTTATACTTTTACACATTTGGTCTTCCATGTGTGAAATTATGTTTTTGTTTTCATCTGCTGTGTTGTGACCATTACGGTGTGGTCTAAATAAAAATACACACAAATATGTTCTCAATTTTTCACTGATGTATTACAAAAAAATGTTTTTCCTTGCAACACGTATATAAAGTGTTTTACTAATTATTATGTACTATTGTTATTGCTGTGTGCGAAACAGAACTTTTATAGGCTCATATTTTCTATTGCAATGTAAAACAATCATAAACAGTCGATTTGAGGGGGTATTTACCGATATTTAAATATTGCGATATCTACCTAATATCATTTGCATGAATAAAACATTGATATACGTTGACATCACATTGAATAGTGACATATGAGCAACCTAAATTTAAAAAACGAAATATAAATTTTAATAAATCTCAATGAATGTTAAGTGTGTAAGTTTCCCGCCCAACCGCCTGCCTATTGTGAAACAACCATTTTATATATATAAAAAAAGAATGTCTGTTTCTAAAATATTCATCCCCTTCTCACCATCACAAACGCCTCTTATCATAAGCAAGTTTCTTATATCAAGAGATGAAACTAGTTAATTCAAAATTATCAGACTCAGCTAGAGAAGATCCTGGTGGGTTTGTTTGTTTTATCAATCAGGCGCTTCTCCAGTGGACTATCGCTGGACTCCAAAGCCCACAACTCTTCCCGTGATGACGCCGCCACAGCAGCGCACAACGCGTCTCACGCAACGCTCTGTGTTTTGAAGAAGAACGGAAGATGGCGACCTCAAACAATCCGCGAAAATTTAGCGAGAAAATCGCCTTGCACAACCAGAAGCAGGCGGAGGAGACCGCGGCGTTTGAGGAGGTCATGAAAGACCTGAGCATCACGCGAGCTGCACGGGTAAGTGTGTCAGAAACGGATACGTGTGTCGCGGCTAAACGCGCGCCTAGCACAGCTGCTATGTAGGATATAGCCTGTATATGATTTAAGAACACTTTAGTCGCCAGAGAGCCGTTACAAATCCGCGAAGGACGATAATAATGTCCCAGGGTTTGAACGTAACGGGAGGCCGATCGGATGCATGAGCTCAGAGATGCTGAGGATGCAGCTGGAGAGATGCTGGCATGGTCGGACAGATGTCATGCACATCTGCACGGGGACCTGTTTTTGGCCTTTAATGGATTGTGAATGCGTTTCGGTCATATGTTTATCGTTCTCCTTGTGTGTATCAGGCCACAGTACTTATTAAATAATTTAATGTCATATAGAGGAGACCGCGGATAGTTGTCACATGGGCAAGTTGTCACAAAATATGTATTTATAATACATGATTATAAGTAATTATAGGTTTTGGTTTAAAGTCTAATTACTCGCGTGCGTTTTGTAGCTGTAGTTTTATATTTTTTGTTAATTATATCCAACTTGGATTTCAATATTATGTTTATGTAAAGGCTGGAAAGATAAAATGTTGTAAATCCACAGTGGGATGCATAAAGGCAATGGTATAACGAAGATATAGTCAGGGTTGTTATAAAACCATAAAAACATTTCTTTACTTGAAACAAAATTAACATTTACTCAAATGAAATGAAATTTTAAAGAGTTGAGACTAATTTTATTTCAGCTTGTTGACAAGGCAACATTTCTCGTTTTTGTTTAGTTTAACTTGAAGCACTAAAATAAACTAAAACAAATAAATAAGAGTTAATAAAAACTAGACATATGTTAAAAAAACTAATAAAAATTACAAAACACAATACAATTACTAAAACTTTAAATATGAAAACAGAAAATATATTAAAAAAAATCTTTTTCAAAATGTTAAACTTAAATAGTATATTAATGGTACTAAAATATCACTAGATAGATTTTAACATAATTAGTAGTAAAGTATTTTTTCATAAATGTCACGTCAGGGAACATTGTCATGTGTTTTATTTGTTGTTATTTTAAACAAATCATTCATTACAATTTGACCACAACAATGTTTTTTTTTTTTTTTTGGCTCCATTGTGATTACCTAACCTATACATAAATTGTTGAATGTGCCTTTTAATTTTATTTGTATTTTATATGTATTTTTATTATATAGTATTTTATACATAAAAAGTTATTATTCTCAAATCAGTCAATAAATATTATGTTTTCATTGTGACAACTTGCCCCACTTGTTGCCAACGTATGTTGTTTTTGTTTTTTCCCTGTGAAATTTTCTAAACTTTAGTCATGACTTCAAGTTTGACTTTTGATAATAAATATTCACTGGAGGAAAATGTATGGCATTTAGCTCTGGCTTCTATTGAAATACAGCCTATTATTATCTCCCTTGGTATTAAACGTACGACATATATTAGTGTGCGTCACATAAGTTGATACCCATATTCTGGTACTTTTATTAACTATCACTGGTCTGCTTTTCTCATTCTTCACTTGATAAAGTGTTTTTACTCCACGGTATCTGGTTTACGTTTCATTCATGCGCTCATTTCGTCATTCACTGCTGCTTTTCACACACTGTTATTTTGCACAGCTGCAGTTACAGAAGACCCAGTATTTGCAACTAGGCCAGAATCGAGCTCAGTGCTATGGAGGGTCACTGCCCAATGTCAATCAGATTGGAAATAGCAACACTGACCTCCCTTTTCAGGTGAGACCTTAGAAACTTCATAAGTTTGAAAATTCTGTCGTACACATGCTGTCACTTTATGATTGAATTTCCCTTAAGATGATCTAATCACAATTTCATAAACATCCTAACTGGACAAAACTCATAGTGCATTAGATGGGTCATTCCTCTTATGCAGTACCTTTTCAACTGTGTAACTTTTATTGACACAACTGGTAAGAAAATTAACCATATGGAACCTAACACAATAGACATAATAACTAAAGTTAGTCTCAGTGAGACATTGAGCGTTAGTGTCTTTTATGTTTACATTGTTTATTGTATATATTGTGGTGCTGTCAATCGCTAAAATAACTACTTAATTGCACATTTTTGTGTAATCGTGATTAATCACATTAACATTAAAATTCTGAATATAGTTTTATATTGCAATATAAATATATATTACAATATGTAATATTTAAATATATTTAAATATTTGTTGAATGGTGTCTTTTTACTAAGCAGAATGAATGAAGGCCTGTATCCCTGATACCAGTACTGAGACTGATGTCTCTATTAAATGGATTTTGTTTTCTCTTTAAAAAACAACTTTTAATTTAGGACTTGTTTTTGAACTTAATACAATCTTGACATAAACCCATTGTAATAAATGTCACATTTAGCTGTACCTTTAATAAGTCAGGGCTCAATGCTAAAGTTTTTTCTACATTTTCAGTTCAGATTTTTACCTGCCCTGTTAAAATGCACAAAAAAAGTTATTGTTTTCATTATTTTTGACCCATGTAACCCTGGATATCCACATGTTAGACTTACCGGAAACTCTTAAAGCACCTTTTTGCTTTAAGAGTTTTTGGTAGGTCTAACATGTGAATATCCAGAAAATCAATAATCAAACACTTCACAGTCTTCACTGCATAAATTACAAGTTGAATATAGATTAATCCCTATTAAAGCTACAAAAGTTATTCAGTCAAGAGCAGTGAGTGATTTTCTCTTTGTCTTTTGTTCTTTGACATTAATAACAGACAGCTTGACAGGCACCCTTTTCACTTAGTAAACATTGTGATGTTTTTTGTGGGCAGAACGATTTCCCTGACCACTTCTCTAACGCTAACATGCTTTGTTGACTTGTTTTTTTTAACAATGACTGGAGAAAATGCGATTTTATCTGAATATGTAAGATCACTCTGTCTGGGACCACGATTGTTTTAAAGTTAACTTTAAAGGAGTCATGAACTGCATTTTTTTATTATTATTATTATTATTGTTGTTTTATAATGTTTCCTGGGGTGCACTTCTAATGTTAGTATGATTTTTACACAAAAAATTGTCATAATTTAGAAATAAAAGGCATTTTTCTTACCCTGATTTTAGCCCTCTGATTTGAACACTCTGTTTTAAGGGGCATGTCTGCTGTGAGACTTCGATGTAAACGCCCACTGCTGTGATTGGCTTACATCTTTGCATAGGAAAATAGCTAAGTATTACATGTGGAACTTTTTCAAAAAACTTTTAGCACGTTTTACTATTACTGTTCTCAAGGATTACTAACCGTGAAAAGTGTTGTTTATAGCATTATATTTAGATCATGGCGTGAAAGGTTGCAGTGATGAGCAAGTAGACGATTGAAGACATGTTGAGTGCATGAATGCAGTGATCTCGCCATTTTAACTCAATTTCTGCACACTAATGAATGCTTTAATCATAACTAACAGTGCAAACACAATGACACAATGTAAATAAGAGATTTGTTGATTCTAACGGGAGTTTTGGTGAGAGTCACACTCACACTGTTTGATTGACAGCTCCAGCGATTGTAAAGGGAGCGTTCTTTGATCTTAATGATATAATTTAATCACAGTTTAAATAACATAATTGAGAATGAGAAGTTGACAGTTTAGTCACTGGTTTGATTTACTAAAAATAAACGATTTTTAGACAAAGATGACTGTACATGAATCATTACATATCAGAAATCTCTGGTCACTGGTGCTTTTGGTTAGACATGCACACATAATCCGTACATATCAAACAATCTGTAACAAAGTAAGTGACACATTAAGACTTTTTTTTACTCACATAGGTGTGTACAGCACAGTTTTTTTTTTTAATTTCAGACCATCTGCAAATCCAATGGTTGTGTTTTTCCACAACCTGACTCTGCACAACATTTTGCACTCTTCAAAGGCATGTTTATCACTTAGTTGCAGGATCCAGTGTTAGCGTCACGTCTGTTATTTACCTACTACTTGTCATGCACAAATCAGTGGGTGGAGCTGCAGCAGTAACGATGTAGAAGTAGGCAATCTTCTGCAGAGGTGGTCTTTTACCTCTCTATGACGTAATAAAGAGCCACATTCCACAACGAGTCGTAATCTGGGCTTGCTTTCAATAAAAGCTGTTTTTGGACTAACAAGGAAATGTTCAGTTCTGAAACTTACAGGATATTCTTGTAGTATGATGACCTGTTATATGTCAAAAGCTCAAGGAAAATTTGATTTCTCAATTCATGACCCCTTTAATGTATGGAACCAGATTGGCTGACCCAGACATGAAATGAATGGGCGATCTGACAGGATTACCTCCGGTTGAGTGGCCTGACAGCTACACCTACCTGATAGAGAAACCGAGCGTGTATAGAAACTGAGGGTGTATAAATCTTTAGTTGTGGGACTACCAAAGTTAGCTAACTTATGTGCTAAAAAAGTTAATATTACAAATCACTAAACTTGTTGCCTAATTTCAGATTATGTGGGCATACATGAGAAATGTTTGGACATGTAACCAAATCATAATCAATACCAACAAAAGACAATAGTTTATTTAACCTTAAACACAAACATTTTTGATGATCGTTTCTGTCCAGTCCGCTTGTTTTATTGTGTTTAACCACAGCTGTTGTCAGTTTTTTTTCTGGCAATTGCAGCAGATATGAAATTTCAAATTGGAGACTGTACTCAGTCAATTGACTCTTCGCAATACCCGCCCCCTGTTGCTATGTCCTACAACCCATGCTCTCTCGCTCCACACATTATGTTCTCACGCAGTGAAAAATATATTGCGGAGCAAAGAGGACACTGACAACGTATGAAACGTTTCATATTTAAAATATTGTAATTTTTTAAAGAAGTTTAAACAATAAATATTGTATAGTGGCTCTTTAATGTGTCGTGACAGATCGCTGTAGCTCCTTCAAGCGGCTCGTGAACCGATCATCTCTTCATACTAGTTCATTTATGGTATCAAATAAACATAAATGAAAATCAGAAGGAATGTTGTTTCACGTATGGAAAGACGTGAGTACACACAATTTTTCAAGTTCAAGTTCACCAACGTTAATCTACTAACTCCCCTGACTACTTTGTCAGATAAAATGGTGGATTTGGGGTTATGATTGGTCAGATCGCTTGTCAATCAAACTGTTTGTGAAGGGTCAATTTTGACGTCAGCACCAAAAGGGTCTATTAGGCTGCTTTCACTTTAAGACCTGACACACATGATGTGGATCTGACACATCCTATTTGTTCACATAGAGCCAAAGGATGAGAGATAAACAAAGGATACTGTGCTAATTAAGTTAATTTTGAACACTTTAAAGTAAAAATTTTTTTTTGCTGAATTAACACACTAATTTTGACCGCCCTAGTGTATTCTCACACTGATTTTTGTAATTTTATCATACAGGACGAAAAAGATTGAGACACATTCTTTGCCAATTCTTATTGATGTTTGTGCTGTTGTTTTGCCACCAAAATTCTGTCTAGAAGATGAGATTAAGACTTTTCTTTTAGTTAAAGGGATGTTACAAAAAGACTGATAATAAAACAGGATGGAAAGTGATATGGAGGGCACAGACAAATATCAAATGCAAAATAGCAATATCAAATCAAAATAATTTTTTGTAACCATTTGGATTTAGTAAAGAAAAGCTATGAATAAAAGTCACGTAACGGTGTGTAGTGAAAGGCGAAGAAGACAAGGACGAAGGAGAATATCAATAATGATATTTAATGACAAAACAGGCAAGAAACTCACTTTAACATGTTAATATTAACGAGAATGGACAAAGAGTGTGGGAGAACACTGGGAATAAATGCATAGAGGAAACAAAGGAACTGATGAGTAAATTAACAAGGTACAGACTGAAATGAATGAATGAAATTAACAAAGAGAAACTAAGTCACGGGGAAACGTAAGACATATATGTAACAATTAACTGTTATATAATGATAAAAGAAAGAAATTTTTTTGTGAAACATTTTGTTTGAAAAGTGTTTATGCTGTACTTCTTGCCACTTGCTTTGATATTCTGATATTTAGTCCAAAGACATTTGGACATTAATTTAGTGTGGATTAAATGTCCAAATATACTTTTTAGGGAAACTACTGTATATATGATAAGGACATTAAAATGTGCTGTATTGTAGGAATAACCCACATCACCCACACCAAAAGCAAAGTATTAAGTAAAGATTCATATGATAATATTGTATGCCGTAAGGAGTGCCTATTTAATGAATTAGTTAAATGTAACAAAGCCAATGGAAACATGCATTTGCACAAATGTCATTTCAATTGTCATTTTATCATTGCTCTTCATTTACAGACATTAGCATAAAGACGTACGAGATGGTTCTCATTGCTCAAAGCTTTCATATTGCTAGTCCATCTTCAGCGTGGAGGCTGTTTATTGCTTTTATTTGCCCAACACTGCAGCAACAGTTCTGATATCTTTTCCTAAGAAAATGCATTTGCCTTAGAAGATCACTTAAATCAGATTCTTTTACAGACGACAGTTCTAGACACCAGTCGGACATCCCGACATCATGGCCTGGTGGACCGTGTGTATCGTGACAGGAATCGCATAGCTTCGCCACATCGTAGACCTCTCTCTGTGGACAAGCATGGACGTCAGATATCCTTTACTATACACAGCTGGTTTTACCTGACAGGTGTATTTTTATGTGTGTGTACATGTGTGAGACATTGTCCTTAGCCCAGTTACATTGACAGCTGCCCCTACGGCTCGGTATATCTGTCACCACCTCCCGACACAAGTTGGAGGAGGTAAAGCAGTTTTCCTCATAAACTATGAAATAAAACATTTGTTTAAGGTTATAAATCATATTGTTTCTTCTGTTCCCACCTCTACTACAGGACCAACTCTGACTCAGCTCTACACCAGAGCGCTGTGAATCCAGCTCCACAGGACACTTTTGTTGGTGGATCTCAAGAATTGCAGTCAAAAGGAGTGAAAACATGTAAGCATTTGGGAGTTTTTTATTATTATTATTTGTGAAGGTAATTATTCTGATTTGTGAAATTAGAATTAATTTTGATATTTTTTGTAGTGTGTGAATTCAAAAATATTGTAAAGGATGACAAAATTGTGCTGGTGTTATAATGAAGAAAGATCTCTTTAACATAATAATAAAATAAAACAAAACTTGAAAAGAAGTTAGTTAGTTAGTTAGAAAAAAATATTTTTTTAAAGTGCCCCATTTATGCTATTATAAATTTTCCTGATTTTGTTTTCTCTCCTACAATATATTTACGTGCATCTAATAAAAACTCTATACATTTCAGCATCACCTATTTTCTCACAGAATCTGAAAACAGTATTGATAAAGCATACCGTCTCTCTGAACCCCTTCTTTCCGAGAGCGTACTCTGCTCTGATTGGTCAGATGGGCCAGTCTGTTGTGATTGGCCTACTGCTTACAGTACATGTCAGAAACAAAGCCCTCATTACCATATCTGAATTTTAGCTCTGAGTCTTCCTCAGGACTTGTGTAAAAAGGTGAAGAATTTCTTTGATTCTGCCCTCGAACATTGACCCATCAGTTATTGGTTAGTTCACCCAAAAATGAAAATTCTGTCATTAATTACTCACCCTCATGTCATTCCAAATCCGTAAGACTTCTGTCTGTCTCCGGAACACAAATGAAGATCGTTTTGAGGAAATCTGAGAGCTGTCTGTCCCTCCATGACAGCCTGCTTAACTACCACTTTCAAGGCCCAGAAAGCTAGCAAAGACATCATAAAAGTAATCCAAGCAACTCTAGTGGATTAACTTAAATTGTTTTTGTTTTGTTTGCACAAAAAAAATAATAATTTACCACTTTATTTACGCGAGACGAGATCTCACGTGAGAGCAGATGTTGTTGCGTGAACGTGCATTTTCATAGAGAAATCGAATTTAAACTTTTATAAAAAATGGAATACAAGTTAAACACACACACACAAACTAACATGAATATAAAGAGAACATTTCTAAGAACTTTGCATGTGTTTTAAAATATTTTTCATTTTCTTTATTGTGGACATTCTATTTGTCATTGACCGACATGTGATTGTGATTTATTGTTTTACCTCATTTAAAATGACTAGTAGGAGTTCATCCTTCTCTCAATCTCCCTCTTTCTTCAGTGCTGTTGCTCACCCCTCCAGATACAGAGGACACTGAATCAGAGATGGAGAAAGACGAGCCCAAAGCATCTCTGCATACAGAGTCATGTGATGTTCCTGGGATTAAGTGAGTTTATCATTACATGTTTTTAATTATTTATTTATTTGTTTATTTATTTGTATGTATTCATTTATTTATTTTATTTTTACCAATGTACTGGACAAACATGTAATGTAACACTTGAATAATATTTGATTTAGCATCAGTAGAAAAGGAGGCGTGGCAGCAACTTTAGATGCAAGATCCAAAATTAACACTTACCATGTGCAAAATGGGGTAAAAAAAAAATTAAATTAAAAATCAAAAAATGAAATAATAAAAAAAGTTACAATGGCCATTTGATGAGTAACTTTATTAGGATTTTAACATTACATAGTTTTAATTTAACTGTAAGAATGATACTCTGTGATAGAAGAGATACTTTACGAATCTCTCATGACTTGTCTTTAACATTTTTTTACCCTAGAGCAAAAGCAATTTTTACATGATGTCTAAAGTTTATTTTTCTCCAGAATTTAATATGTGGATTATTCTTCGCAACCATAAGGAAAAAGAAAGAAAGAAAAAAAACTTACAATACTGTTGGTCTTCAAGTTTTGTGAGAGATGTAAAATATATTCTCAAATCACCCTTCATTGGCAGGTAGAACAGAAAATTCATTTTGGTTTTAGGACTTTTTTTATTGTGAGATTATTTTCATGTTAATTTAGCACATTTCCCCTCCAAATTCTTATAGTAACTTTTGAAAGTATGTTTTGCTATCTTTATGCTTATTTCAATATAATTATTGATAATTGTTTAATTTACATTTTTATTTAAGTCAGCATTGTTTTAGTTGACATACTGAGATAATAATGTAATACTATTATATTTCTATTAATATTTTGAAATAGTTTTTATTTTTATATTTTCTGTTTTCATTTTAGTTAAAGTTTCATTGATTTTGTGTTTTTGAAAGTTTTATTAGTGTTTTATATTTTAAAATAAAATAGTTTTGCAATTTTAATAATATTCATTTTTATTTCTTATTTAGTTATTTTAGGACATCAAGTTCAATTAAATGGGAAATGTTGAGAATTTTTTATATATATATTTATCAGTATTTTGAGTAATGAAAGTTTTGTTTTAGTTAACTATAACAATTGAAATTAATTGATTGAAAATAAAATAAAAAACTCTAATAAAACAACTTATTGTATTTCAGTAATGACAATTTAGGGAGATTTTGGGTGGGATGAATTGTGCTTTATTGCTATGAATGTTAATTTCAAAGCAATTAAGTAATTAAGCTAACTTTAACTTATATATATATATATATATATATATATATGTATATTAATTTTTTTTACCCCATTATATAGAGGCTTTGCAACATTTAATTGCATATCCCACAACATAATCTCTCATTTTTCCAGCATATTTCCATCTCCTGATCAAGAAATGAATAGCTCTTTGATGCCAGCTGCTCACAGCACAGGCGGCTCCTTACCTGATCTGACAAACATCCAGTTCCCTCCTCCTCTTCCCACCCCACTTGATCCAGATGACCAGATTACCTTTCCTACGTCCAGCTCCAGTAGTACCAGCAACCTGACCACCAACCTGACACACTTGGGCATCAGTGCTGCTAGTCACATCCCTCCCTCCCCTCCTGCCCAGCACACTGCCCCCACCCCCTCACCCAGTATCAGCCCACAGCAGCCCACCCCCACGCTACCACCTGTGGTCTCACCTCAGATACCCATTGCACAGGTAAGCCAGCGAGTTTAAAATTTGTAAGAGTTCCTCAAAGAGTTACTTTTATTTCTAGCAATCTATGGGGTCTCATGAAAATCTGATTATAATCTTTTGGTATATATATATATATATATATATATATATATATATATACATATATATATATATATATATATATATATAGTTTTCGACAATAAAAAAATACAACCTGTAATATGCACACACACGGTATACTCATGTGAAGCAATATTTACTATATAACAAATCTCGACTGTGTGATCGTTTATATCATAGAGAAGTGTATTGTCACACAGAACTTTATTGTCACACAGCTCTATATATAAAATTGTATATATATTATATCCAAATTTACTCACGTAAAGCGACTATATACAGTATATTCAACTTTTTCCACATTCACACAGTATACTCATGTAGGGCAATATATACTATAGCATATCTCAACTGCTTGATTGCTTCTATCATGGCAAAATGTAAGCTGTCATCCAGCTCTAAGATAAATGCTACTATAAGGCACAAAGATATTAAGCTAATATAAACATTAGCATGATTATCTGTAAAGTTGTTTTGGAACAATAAGGGGTTAAATTGGGCCAGGGCCGTCCAGGGCTGAGCCAAAATGTGAGAATGATTTACAATGATACATTTAGTATATGTGGCGACTGATGGTGGAAAATAATAATGTATAATTTACTGATGGTAACAAGGTTGCGCATCCTCTCAATGAAATGACCGCGGCACACACAAAGAAAATCAGTTAACATAATGCGGTACAAATTCTAAATTCTAACTGAATTTATAAATCACATTTAAGAATTTGAAAGATGTAGACAGTGTTGCCAAGTTTGCAGTTTACCAGCAAATTGGGCTATTTTTAAGTTGTTGCCGTAGGTAGAAATGTTTTCAGTGGGTTGATTTCCCGTACATACGATTTCGGCCTTTCGATACCCCCAAAATACCCCCCAGACGTACAAATTCAGTGGAGAATTCTGCGACCCAATGGAGTAAATCACTTTGGACTATTTTTGGGATACTTTTGACTGGCCATTGGGCTACTTCTGTTGCACAGATCTGGCAACCCTGGATGAAGCCGTAGAGGTGTAAAGTAAAGGGGGTAAAATAAAGATGTTTGGGGGGGGGGGGGTAAAATAAAGGTAAAACAAATGCCTTCAGGGTAAATATCACAAATATGCAGATTTAAATAAGCTGAATGAACACTCATGAGAACATCTCTTGAGAATAAATTATATTTACATCACAAAAAAAAATCCTTTTTTTTTCTTAGACAAGCTACTATTTTTATACTCAAGCTACTATTTATATTCTCTCATTTAATGGTAACATCATTCCTATATTTCTGAGACAAAGGAGAGGGCACAGACCTAAAGAAAGAGTTTATTGTCATCAGATGCAGCTTTGCACACTACTAGCATTTTGATAAGCAGTTTAGTGTTTCCCAATTTAACCCCTGGGAATAATGTGTATTGCAAAAACTAAAAGTGACTAAGTTTTAAGTATGTCACTTAATACACAAGTCTACAATGTGCTGTCATGAAGTGCCTAATTCCATTTTCAGATTTTCCTTTTATGTGTTGACCTAATATTGACGATAGATAATAGAAAGTGTATTTTGTACTTATACCATTTTTTTAATACTTTTTTGTCATGCTGTGGGATCACTGACAATGAGCTAGTAATAAATGTATAGATTTTTGCAATTTCATTTGAAGACCATGTTTTTGGCACAATTTCCTCATTCATAACACTAACATCTGCTCTGTGTGTGTGTGTGTGTGTGTTCAATACTCACTGTTGTGTGTGTGCACTTGGATAGGTGAAATGCAGAGCACAAATTCTAAGTATGGGACACCATACTTGGATACACATCACTTTCACTTTCATCTGATTTGTTGACGGTATGTTGTTATCACAGCCAATCACGATGGACAGTCTGTCACTGGAGCAGCAGTTGTCTCAGTACTCACTGCTGAGTTTATTGAATGACCTGCAGAAACAGCCGCATACCCTTCCTCAGAACATTCGTCTCATACGGCTCCCACCTCTCACCGTAAGCTCCACCCCCAGCACCATCCAGACTTCTCTTGCCAGCCAATCACAGACAGACACAAGTGGAACTGCCAATTCAGTAAGTTTTTCTTCTAGTGTACACATTTTGCATTAGGTTGATGTTTCAGATATGTAAAATTCAACGCACCTCACATAATTCTCATGCCCTTTCCTCCCAACAGTACCGCAGTCAGACCGGCTCTTCAGCCAATCAGTCACCAACATCTCCAGTGTCCAATCAGGGCTTCTCACCTGGCAGTTCACCGCAAGTAAGCATTACACCTCTACGGGTTAATTTTTCATTTAATGAATTAATTTTTGTAATATTGTGTTTATTGGCATCTCAGAGTGTACTTCGCTCTACTGCACCACTTTCAGTACACACTTTCACACTGTTACATCTGTTTATGTTGTGTTACATCTGGCTAATTTCCTTCAGGTATGATTTTGTGTGTGTGTGTGTGTGTGTGTGTGTGTATGTGTGTTTGTCACAGTTATGGACTCTTATTTTGATGTTCTGTTTTGTTTACTTTAGTTCCTGTTTCCTCGTCCTCTTTAGTTTTGGTTTCTTTGGTTACTGATTATATCCTTGTTTGTTTCTATGGTTGCTTATGGTTTGCACCTGTCTCTGGTTGTAGTCTCTGGCTCTAGTTGTTTCTCAATATGCGTTCTTTTCTGTACTTGTGTTCTTTTGGACTTGTCAAATGTCATCAGTCGCTGCCCAAGTACTGATCCAATTCGAAGTTCACATCTAGCCAAGTACAGTTAAAATCCCTGGATATGTTCTTGATGCATCGAGAGGTGGCTTGTGTGGACTTGAGGCAGCCGGGTATCCTAGAATGCATCTCGTACTAACCAGCAAGCGTCAATAGTAAAGGAGCAAACCTTTGTAATTTAAACATACAATTGTTTTTATGTCGAAGAGTTTATCAGGTGAGAATGTACTGGTTTAAAGGTCAAATATGTGGATTATTGATAAAGATAACGCCTATTTGACAATTAGATCTGATGTTTTTGGAGTTGGGAGATCCAGGTGATCCCCATGCGCTCATGTACCCAGCCTAGAATTGCCTTACCTCGGCTGATGTCCACTACTGATGTCTCTGTAGTGGTTAAATTGAGATACAGTTCATCTTTTGTATATATAATGGGCAATCTTTGGTCTCATGAATCTATAATTTGTTCCCTGGTAAATCGTTTTGGCTGAGGGCACAGTGCAGTTTCATAACTTTATATATTTAGGCTATTTAACTACCGTTGAAGCCTACTAGAGCGCTGACTTTGTACGTTTGACTGAATTGTTTGCTTTATTTATTATCGTATAGCTTTTACTTATTTTTTAATGGCTATTACTGATCATTAAAACTGACATTTAACAAAAAGAGACTTTGTTTTATGTTATATTTCATTTTATTTCAGTAAGATATTCAGAGTATATGCACATACTGCCTGAACCACATATTAATATCTTTAATATTTTTAACGTAAATGAAAAGAGGCAAGGTTGTGTTTTATATTTCATTTTTGTATTAATATATATGTGAAGATAATCAATGAATGTGTTGTCTGAACCGCATTTGTGTGTTTAAAACCTTTTAAATGAAAACAAACAGAGGCAGAGTGGTGTTTTATAACATATTTCGTTTTATTGTTGCCTAAAATATACAGCGATAACCAGAGTAGCCAGAACAAGCTGAGTGATGTTATCAAGAACGCTGCTGTACCACTTGCAGAATCGCCGGACTTGCGTCCTTGCATCCGGTAGTCCGTTCTCCTGAATCAGTCTTGTGAAGTCCGAACTACCAAGGATGCAAGTCCGAACTTCGCGTACTTGGTATTGAGAGACGGCTCCTGTTATATTCGGTCCCTTGTCGGTTCTCGTTTATGATTTATGTGAATAGCGTTAATCCTTGTTTGAGTTCCTGCATTTCTCCTCAATATTCTGGAATATAATGAATACTGTCTACTTGTATTTTCATCTTCATGTACGCTTACCACAGCGTTACAGTGTTCTTAATGGATATTTTTTCATAGCATATTCAGGTGGTTGGCAGCATCTTTGGAGATTCATTCTATGATCAGCAACTTCCGTCCAGACAGACCAATGCCCTATCCAACCAGGTACGTACATGTGCGGCATTTAAAATCACCTTATACCTTTTTTATTAAGATATAAATAACATAACATAACAAAACTCTGAAACTTTGTTACCATTTGAAACTCAAGGCTGACTTCAGCTCAAGATTGAGTCTTATGAGAAGAAGTGAATTGCCTGATTAATTCAGTTCATGATTCAGACCGATGATTCTGTTCAGTTCCATCCAGACAAGCAAAATTAGACTAGATTAGTACTGTTCTTTGTTATGAACCAGTCAACCAATTTGTTCACAAGTTGGATATTTCATCACGGTGCGGTGCATGTTAGTTTTTGTATGCAGTCAGAGAACACAAAAGAAAAAATATATAATTTTGCTTAAAAAATAGATATAAAATATAAAATTTTAAACAACAAAAATTCTGAAAACAAAATAACAAGTCAGAAAACACAATGACAAATCAGAAAACAAAACAGCAAGTAAGAAACAATTCAATACTTACCGCTGATTGGACGAGACCTTTTTCAGTCAAGACATGTAGAAATTACAACAGGCTGTGGCACTTATAAAAATGTAAATAAAGTGCCTAATGGGTACTAAATAGACATGCAATACTACTTGATAAAACAATCCAATCTGAGAAGTGGGAGAGTGGCGCAAAGAGTGAGAACAGCAAGTTTAGCTTTTAATGCGAGTAACCTGAGTTCAAGTCTCCCTTTTCCCGATCCCATTCTTCTCCCTATACACATCGCTTATGAGTTCGGAGAGGCATTACATTTTTTTTAATGTAAATAAAGTGCCTAAGGAGTAGTTAAAGATGTATATACACACAATGCAGTTACAATTGCGTGTAAAGTAGTGTGTTTAAAAAATTCGCTGCCTTAAATTAAGTACAATCAACTTACTTGTATAAGTCATTTCGACTTAAACTTAGTTCAATCTTGTCAAACTTAAAAAAAAGTTGAAGATTTTCTTATTTTGATCAGTTAAAGTCCGCTATTGTTGTCATAACTTATTGATGATATTTCTTACAGTGAGTTCTGCTGTGGCTTTGTTTGGAACTATTTTCGTTGGTGAAAATATCTTAGACGATATAGCTGTAATATTTACACATACACACGCAAACCAACTTTCTGCTGCTGCAGCCCGCTGTACTTTCTGCGTGTCTCCATTGACAAACGTTTTGTCCAATATATACCTACCTTTTGAAGTTTGTCTGACTTTTCATTGTGTTTTCTGACTTGCTATTATGTTTTCGGATTTGTCGTTGTGTTTTCTGGCTAGTTATTTTTTATTTATTATTTTTATTTTTTTTTTGTAGACTTGTCATTGCATTGATAATTTATTGTTTTTTATTTTGTTTTCATAATTGTGATTAATCATCATCATCATTTTTTAAAATATCATCATCATGAATTCTTTTGGATAATCGTGTAGTGAAAATATGTTGTGGCAGCTTGTATTATATTATATAGATTCAGTGCATTCTTACTCACTACTGTTCGGACTACTGACACTGACAACATTTGATTGAATGTATAGGTGCAGGAATAACATTTGCTGCTGTATTACAAATGTTATTTTATTTATTGTTCAAATGAGTTAAAAACTTTCTAATGCTGATCGTGTAGCTGGAACAGTTCAACATGAACATAATGGAGAATTCGGGCGACTCCAATCAGTGTTCAACGCTAAACTACACACAGGCAGCCATGATGGGTTTAACTGGGAGCCACAGCAGTCAGCAGGAGGCACAGCAGCTGAGCTACAGTAGCCATGGCAACATTCCCAACATCATTCTCACAGGTATCATGTATTTCAATTCAACAATATGGAAATGTATTTTGCAAATGTATTTTGAAGAAATATCACATAGGTACAATAAAGCATTGAGGATCTTTACCTGTGCCGTACAAGAACAAGTTTTGCAGAGAACAGAATGTTTGCATAAAGTCATCATTAAAACTCTTTTTACAACCAATTTTACATCTGTAATCTGTATTTTGTTAATTTTTGAGTAAAACAGGATATTAAACAAGAAAAAACTGTAGGGTGGGACTTGATTTTAAGAATGTAAATATTTTGATTTCGTGATTATTTTAAAGAGTAACAACTAGTCTCATGCAAAATGGGTTTCTGTTAGTCCATCTGGATACAAAGTTGTGTTTCCAAGATTCAGAGTCAGTAACTTACAGCTGCAATCTGTAAGTTTTGCCTCTTTGTCACCATCTCTATTTGAAACTTGCAATTGCAGTTATTTGCGAAATTATCATCTTTACATGGGTTGTGCATTGATATGGCTCCTCAGCACAGCTGGATCTAATGTTTTGAGGAGAATGTGTGGCTGTCACTCACCACATTGGTGGATACTGTACTTCGAAATCACAGATTGTAGTCTTGGAAGCACTGGTTTCGAACCAGCATCACGTGGCTATCACGCTGAACATGGTGACGGCAGCATATATGAACCACCAAGGTGGTTTACGCTCACATCGCATGTTGCAACTCATCCACTGCAGGCCACTCACATCGCAGGCGAACTCAATCGTGCACCCTGGCCGAGGCCCCTCTCAGCTTGGATGCGCTGGCCCCAGGCCTACACAAATATTTATTTCCCAAGCGATTACATAAGGCATGATACATTTGTTTCTTCCAGTATACCTTTTAATGTTCATTCATGTTCATATAACTAGTAGCAAAGAGGAAGAGATGATCGGATCACATGCGCTCTGCACTGCCTCTTGAACTGAGGGAGATACAGTGATCTGTCACACCACATTAAAGAACATCAAAATGTCATTTATTGTTTGAATTTCATTATAAACTTGACAGAATTTTAAAGCTTTGGTCGGCATGTTACAAGCTAGGGCTGCATGATTTATCGTGATTAAATTGCATTAATCGTTTTGGCAAAGGCTGCGATTATTTAATGCGCAGCTGGTCAGAGCTGTACGGCTCTGTGATCAGTAGTAAATGCTTCTCAATCTGAAAGCCAGAGGGCGCTCTTGTGCAGAAACTCAAAATATGCCCTGCCGCAGAAGAAAATGCGCAAAATTGCACTGTAGCTGAATAAACAGAAGATTGAAATGCTTTGATTGATTAAACATGACTAATAAACACACGACTACCTTATTCTATGTTAGAAGTGATTCTGTGTCTGTCGTTATGAAGTGATTTTGGAGTAAAAGCATGTTATTAAATGTAGTCTTTTGTTGGACAAGATGTTAATAAATGCTTCTCATGTCTGGAAAGATGTTTGATGCGCTTTACTTTTTACATGTGTACATTATAAGCGACTCAAACTCGCAGTGTTTTCAGATGGATTAGCATTTGGAGCCATACTTAATTGACAAGCTGCACATAAAAAATAATCACAGCTTTTGCAATTTCATAATCGCACTAAGAATCGCGTTTGGGCGATAATCACGTTAAAGTTATTTTTCGTATCGTGCAATAAATTGTGGAGCCCTTATACAAGCGATGTTTAGTGAAGTTTTGTTCATTCATCAACTGAAAACAGAATATACAAAGATCTTGGTTCATAAAAATCAAATAAAAAATCTCTTAAAAGTGAGAAATCGATATTGTCAACCTAGATCTAGCACCTACCCAGCTGACATGTTTACCTGTTGTAGTTTATCAATGTTGTGTGCATAAAGAAGTCACTGACACAGTCAAAATGTGCCATTGGAGAAACGCTAATTAACAATACCCATTTCAGTCAAAGATACAGGTTCTTCAAAACTGCCAATTAATTTTTGGCCATAATGTCAGTGCATCACTAAACTGAACTTAATGTAAACTTATGCCAGACACGAGTCTCTGATGTCATGGAAAATCTTCAACTACAATAAAAAAAAAATGAATGGCTTGTGGTCACTTTATCACTGTACACCTGTTTAATAGTTGCTAACTGGCATTTTTGATTTGTCGCACACTAGTGACAGGGGAATCTCCACCCAGTCTCTCTAAAGACCTCACCAGCTCATTAGCCAGCGTTGGTGACGTCAGCTTTGATGCAGACTCTCAATTCCCATTGGACGAGTTGAAGATTGATCCCTTGACACTGGATGGACTGCATATGCTCAACGACCCGGACATGGTTCTCGCTGACCCGGCCACTGAGGACACATTCCGCATGGATCGACTGTGAACCTGTGAATACAATTTTAAGCGAGACTTTCCGCTGCATGGCCTCTCTGTTCACCATCTGGTCAGTGGCTGACCTCGTCCTCCCAACCACCCACTCAACAGCATGCTGCCAAACCACTCATGGCCAGGGCTCTGGTGGTGGTAGCAAGGGTTTGGGGGGTGTGGAGGTGGAAGTGCTGTATCCACACTGGAAAATTTTCCAATGCACAATACTGTCCACCATCCACTCTCTTCATGTATTCATGTTTTTATGTTTTATTTTTTTTGCATTCCGTTATCTTGGTTGGTCGCCAACTTGCATTTTCTGTTTGTCTTGATGCATTTTGGTATTGTTTATCCTTTTGATTCTGTAGGTATGTAGATCTCATTTTATGGTTCACACCTTTTTTGTTATCTTTATTAATTCATATTTACCACAGTATGTTTAATTATTTTTGTCACATTAAGTGAATTGCCAATTTTCATCTATTTTAAAATGTTTACATAATTATGCCATACGTCCATGAAGAATTACCTGTTTGTGTAATTATGTGTGTGATGTCGACATATTTATTGATAGTATGTTTTTATTATAATTATTTTATTTAATCATATTTCTGTAAGGAGCACTACTCCCCCAGATTGTGTATTCAGGGTTTAAGGGAGCGTTGCTCATTGTACACTGGAAGGCATAACGTTTGCTTTTACAAAATGGCTTCCAAGGCATTTCAATTTGCTAGAAATATGTAACATCCAAACATCTCAAGATGTCACAATTGGTATTATCATTCTTGTTTTTTTTTTTAATATTTGCCTGTAATTCATGAAATTTTCTAGCAAAAGGACAGCAGTCTCTCAATAGAAATATAATCCATTTTTGGTGTTTTTGTGGACTGTCACGTGACTTTCTGTATGTTTTGCAAATGTTATTCAAATTGAAGATTCAATTACTGTTATTGCTGTAATGTACGCTTCAACAGTGGTCAGTAAACGTGACCCAAGAGCTGCTGCAGAAACCTGCTGAACACTTCACTGTGAGAGGACCTGATTTTGCCTTATATGAACAAAATGCTGTTTTTAACTGTCAATGTCTTTTTCTAGTCGTCTCCGAAGTGTTTTCCTCTCGATATTCTTGTTTTACTAATGCCATTTTGTTTAGTATTGAATGCTGTATAGTTTGTACTTGTGCTGCCAAACAAAACTCAAGGTTCTGTGTGAAGATGATGTCATTCATCAGGCATGGGGAGAGTAATGCTCCTTATTCTGTGCTGTTTATGGGAGTTTGTGTTTTTCATTGCCACATGTATGTTTGAGCCCTGTCGCAGCTTGATCAAGTGATGTTTTTTGCCCTGTGTGCTATAGCAGAGGTCTTTAACCCTGCTACAGGGGACCCACTGTCCTGCAGAGTTGAGTTCAAACCCTGATCAAACACACCTACATCAGCTAATCAAGCTCTTCGGGATTGCTTGAAAACACACAGGCAGGTGTGCTAAAGCAGGTTGGAAATAAACTTTGCAGAACAGTGGGTCCCCAGGAGCAAGGTTGAAAATCTCTGTGCTATAAGAGGGAATTAAGGAATTACTCATTTACAATTCAGTGACAGTTATGATCTCTATATGCAGTAGGGTCTAAAAAATCCCTCCCTTTTTCACTCAAACCTGGAAAGTTGAACGATTTTAAAAATAAACCTAAAATAAAGAAAAGTTAATAAAAATAAAAATATTTAATCAAAAGTTGTATCTGAGCTAACATAAACTAATAATGACCAGTTGTATTTTTAAGGACTAGTGTTAACACAGATTAATAAATACTATAACAATTCTATTGCTCATTGTGGAAATACTAAGAAATTTGGCAACAATTTACAATAAGGTCTCATTAGTTAATGTTTGTTAATGCATTAACTAACAATGAGTAATACATTTGTTATTTAAACAAAATACAACTGTTCGTTGTCAGTTCATGTCAGCTCATTATTAAATATTTGAATTTAAATATTAACAGATAAAACATTTTAATAATGTATTAGTAAATGCTGAAATTAACATGAACTAAAAGTTATAAATTCTTTAGAAGTACTTTTCATTTTTCATTTGTGTTAACTGTTAACAAATGGAAACTTATTGTAAAGTGTTACCAGAAATTCTAAGAGATTTGTTATTTTTTTAGTCAAACTGTTATATGGATGATACAGTTTATATAGATTTTTTCATTATTTAAAGAAATCCCTTTTCAGGCTTTTGGGTCCTACTATATCTAATCTGTCAGTCTAAAAACATTAATTTTATGCTACTGTGGATAAATTACCTGGTGACGTTTAGTCCTTTTTGGCAAAATACATTTTGGACATTTGGATCCTTCAAAGAAATATCTCTTAAAACTGTGCAAATCCCATTTGTGATTCCTATGCAAACTGAAAAGCATTAATCAACTAACAATCTGGAATATTTTCATTTGAATATGACTTGTGCACTAAGGGCTGAGCAGTAAGGATTGGCTCAGATGTTTTGTTTATTAGACCTAACAAAAACTGCAATACTCAATTAAGTTTTTTTATTCCTCAAACTGTGCCATTCAGAATATTTCTGCTATTGTTTTCACATGTTTACCATGAATGTGTTTGTCTCAGACACTTTTTTCCTGAAAATAGTGTACATAAAGCTTATCACAAGAATATGGCGACTGCATGTCAAAACGAGAAAATACCAATAGAGAACGAGGTCTTCATTAGCTTGGCTGATTCCAGTGAAAATATTCACTGCACATAAAACAATATAGACCCCAGAAACACAGTGCATGTATTAGTTAATGCTAGTGGTGTCATTTTACTGGTTTATCACTGATAACCATGTCTATGGTCATGTTTAGAAACAGAATGTATTTATGGGGCTTCATGTTATGATAGTGCATTACACCAAATGACCTGCTTGGCAATGCTTGACCAAAGCACTATTGTTTTTTTGTTTTTTGTTTTTTTCTGATCTATGTTGCCTTTTTTGGGGGTATGGGTCACAGTAGCATTTTTCTGTTCATCACAGTTGTAGCATGTTTGATATCTTCAGTTGGGTCATTCCCACTCCCTGTCGATTTGCTCAGTCCTTGCATTCTGCAGTTTCCATTTGAAATCCTGTCAGAAATCTGGAAGATATGGCAGCTTTGATGTATGTGCGTTTCTTCAAAATCTTCTGGCTTTTGCTCCTCGGGGCTTCAGCCATGGCTTTGCTCATGAAACTTGGACTTTTTTAACTTCTGAGAATGCCGACTGTTCAACCCTGTACATGCATTTTCCCCCAGTTTATTGTGAAGGTGTTCTCTGTGAACCGTTCTCTGTATTGCACTGATAATTCAGAGGGAAAACAATTCTGGAAGCGTATATGTGACTTCCCAATGCAAATCGAAAAAAGGGCTCAGTCTGTTTGTTGCTTTCCCATGTTAAACATTAGGAGATGTGGGCAGACTGCATGTGTTTATTGGTCAAATAAGCTGTTGTTGATGCACATGCAGCATGCAGCCAAACTGCCTGTTGGGGCATTTTATTGGAGCAGTTTTAGCTAAAAGCACTTATGTGTATGTTGGATTTGTTAATTTGTGTTCTGATTATTTATGTGAGAGCAAACCCCCTTTAGTGTAAATTCCCCTTTAAGCCTTAATAGAACTGCTGAGCAGTTAGTTACCATGATTACCATGTCCGTACCATTAAGACTAATAAGGACTTAGTCGACTAGATGGGATGTACTTCTTGATAAACATAATGATAGTGACCCATAGGATAGCGCTGACCAGTATAACAACCCTTCCTCTTAACTCATAACATTAGCATAAACTAAGTGCCATCTACATTGATTTCTTTCTGTAAAGATGATATATTTTTTATTTCGTCAACTGTCATTTCACTTAAGGCAAGTTAAGAAGTATTAAAAGACATTGTAAACAAGCCGCTCATGAAAGTGTTAGATTACAGTAAGCGCATCAAATCTTTGTGATCTTTCATTTTGTGAGCAAAAACAGTGCTCGTTCTTTATTGGAATTAACGGTATACTAGGACATATAATTTGTGGTTGTCTAGAGCTTTCATTGGGTTGGATGCCCATTTCTATAGTCGCTGTGCTGGTGTGGTCATCTTTGTCTCCTATTTGTGGTAACTGATTGTAGAAGGAACTGATTTCGTCTTTGTCGTTTTGCTGGTCCTTTTCCTTTCTCAGAAAAAAAATGCTAAATATGGATGTGCATGATGTCTCAGCTGCATATATCAGAGCCTTCTTGTTATATCATTTATATTTTGTAACCTGTATTTCTGTACGTGTTTTTAAAATACATATATATATATATATATTTAAATTCTGGTGTTTGTGACCTCACTGCTAATCAGAGTCATCAAGGTATCTGTCTATCATTTGGGGTTATGAGGAAGGCTTGTCTACTGTTGTTTATAAAGTATAAAAAATTGAGTATAAAATATGACACACATGACAGAAATATACAACTCAAAAGACATTAACCTTGTAAAAAAGAACTCTGATGTTTAGTTTGGGTTTAAAAAAGCTGGATTTGCTGGGTTCTGAATGTCTCAAAGTCCTCTGGGATTGTATCTGCAAAAAAAGAAGAAATACAATAGAGTTGAATTTTGTATACTCATAAAACACATTTAACCTTAATAATAAGGGAAAAAATCTGCTATATACAGAATGTATTTAAAGTCTAACAATGTGAAAGGATATTCATCAAAAGTTCATTTGCAAATGGATAATGAAAAGTGATGTCCCCCAAAGAGGAATTATTGTGAAATTATGTATTACTTTCTGTCATCAATTTGGAATAACATGCTTCAATCATGCTAAAAAAGACTGGAATGTGATGTGTATAAATAAAAATAGATTTTTTTATTGTTATTATTTCATGGTAACTTTAAAAATAGTAAAATATGTTAAACAGATGGGAGTACTATACTCTTGTAAGTAGGTTTAAGTATTTTCAAATGAGCCAAAATAATAAATGAGCTAGTAAGTGGCTGATGATGTGAATGTTGGGAATTCAGATTATTTGTAGGCTTGACAGTAAGCCATTTGAGTTAGTGTATACTTTTTTAATTACTTTCTAATATATACAAAAGATATTTTATCACAAGAACTGACCATTGCATCTGTAGCGCAGATTGGCCCAGATGATGTTCTCCTGGGAGAAGCAGAAAACTCCCAGTCTCCCTCCTCTCATGGTTGTGTCAATAATAATTCCTGTGTCTGCCACCATCTGCTGACCTTCATAGAACCGAACTCTGCATCCAAGATATGCAGAGTATTTACTTGAACATGGACAGGAAAATATTGCAAATAAACAACAGGAGACTTCGCAAATGAAACATCTGATTATACCTAATATAGCCTTCTTGGGGTCTGTGCTGCAGGAACCAGCGGTAAGAAGTCTTGTCTTTCCAGCCAACATTTCTGGAATCTTTCCACAAGAGTTTCACCTGGTTAGTTGAGTCACCTGTGTGCCAGAGTGAATTCCGCAAGTTTTCTCCAGGCCCTGTGTCTGATTTCACTGCCTACCAACAGAATAAATAAAATTATAAAATTTTTTATCCGAGCAATAAAAGTTGTCACTCTAGAGTTCTTACTAGGTCAAAAAATATGATCATATAACCAATTTGATCATCTCTACACACTCGGGGATGCACTGACTAATCGACTAGTCGACTTTAATGCTCTGCCGTGACGCTTTAAGCATGATGTTGACTAGTTGCTGGACATGGCCTATGGAGCAGCAGGATAAGAATTCTTTTTAAGTCCACCTTTACGCTCCATATCCAACAGTAAATGACAAATAAATGCATACTCCGAGACCACTTCACAAGATATGTTTGATTATACCATCTGGATGCTCAATATTCATCGGGTGAATGCACGTTGTCAACAGTCTCTTGTACAGGTAAGTTGCCATTCTAAACTGCGTGATTACACATGCGCACACATCGACAGTAGCGCACAGATCATGTGCAGAAAGATTGCGCGCACACAGAATCATTATTGTCAACACTGTTCTGTGATTTATCAATAAAATAGCTTAGAAACTGTTCTAGCATATATAGTAAAACACACAGCTTCACTAGTAGTAGAGGCGCTGCCAGGTAGAATTTCACATCTGATTTAGAACGAACAGAAAACTGAGAAATATAACAATCCATAGACAAAAGAACTGATAAAAAATAAACTTATGTAGGAGCAATAGGCTTGTGGGCAGCTTTGTCATATGCCATAGCTGTGTTTTTGCTTTCAAAAACATGAAACGCAGGCAGTGGAATATGGAAAAAACGCAAGGTCTTAGTCATGCACGAGATGCTGCAAAAGATGCAAGACGCTAGCGAAACAGTCATACACATATCCGTCTAGTGCAAATTTACAATGGAAAAGGAGTGCATTGGAATGGAAAACCTGTGTGAATGGCCCCTCATTTGTTCATCAATGACGTCATCATCGACTAGTTGACGTCGACTCAACTTTAATCACATAAATGTCAACTTCAAAAAATAAGAAGGCTCTAAATGGTCGCCCTACAATCCATCACGCTCTTTAAGATCACAAAACTCTGGATTTTTGGTAGTACCCGGGATATCTAAGTCCACTAAAGGAGGGAGAACGTGTTCACTTTTGGCTCCTAAATTCTGGAATAGCCTTCCTGATAATGTTAGGGTCTCAAACTCACTCTCCCAAGCATTCATATATCATATACTTGTACTCCAATTATATCAAATCAAATGCACATGATTATCTTTGCTTAATGTTATGAACAGTAGCTGTGCTAATTATTCTCCATTTGCTTTTATGTCTTAACTAGAGAATACATCAACTCTAGATTGGATCCAGCCTTTTATGAAGACTTCAGATGGCTCAACACCTATGGAGAGAAGATCCCAACCTCTGCGAGGACTTCAGACATAAACTCTGGATCAACATGCATGGTCTTCCAGAAATGTCCAGATGCTTTGCTTTATATCCTCATCATTGTTAACATGCATCCATTACTTCAATGAGCTCATTGTTTCTGTCTTAAATTAATACATTGCTTAAATTAATACATTATTAGCTAACTGTGTGATTTGTATATGTAAATTTCTGAAATTACATAAACTGGACACAGTCACCTCTGATAACAGATTACTCTGAATTGTAATGTTGTCATGCATTTTCTGTAAAGCGGCTTTGAAATGATATGTATTGTAAAAAAGTGCCATACAAATAAATTTTAATTGAATTGAATTGCACTTAAAGAAACCAGATCACACCTTCAGTTGGATACCAGGCTCAGCTACAGCTCGGAAAGGGTTGGCTTGCCAGTAAATCTGCTCCACTTGCTTCCACATTACCACGTAGAAGCTCGAGCTGTCCTGATAGCCAAAGATAAAGCCTGCATAGTCATCATCTGTCTCAGTATTCACATGAAATGTCCCTTCGAAGTCCACACCATTAAATGCCGTGTAGCCTGTTGGAGTAACCAGAAGGGATGAGCTTGGAATCAACTTGACAGCACATCTACTACACTGTTTTTCCTTGTCACAATCTCTTACCTACAGCGAGTCCAGGGTCACTGTTCATGGTCTGAACAATCTCTCTTCCCTGTTAAAAAAGATGAGCATTCCTTAGTAAGTTTACACTGTGAGAACTTTGCCACCATCTATGAGGCAGAAAGAGGCAGACAGACCTGATTAAGCACCACCCAGTTTGGATCGATTTGCGCATCACCCTCTGGATCTAGAACTACTGTCTGATAGGTTCTGAAGTCGGTGAGAGTGACCTCAGCATTCTCAGGACAAACATCAATGCTGTCGCTAAATGTGTCATTGTCAAAGTCATTCTCACAAACATTGCCAATCCCATCACCTGCAAATCAAGTATCAAGAAAATTATGCAGATGATTATGATCTGACATATACGTGACAACAAGATCAGAAAATGGCTGAAGATCCATCCCCAACCAGGGTTGTAACCCTGCTGAAAAAAAATCTTTCCATACTAGTCTAGGCCAGTTGCTGCTGAATTTTGTTTTGGTGTTAAGTTTGTTGATAAATATTTTCAGTTAATTTTTTGAACAGGAGATTATTTTATTTATAATAATGGTATTAGTATAACAGTTTGGTGAAAAGTGAGGTTTCCAAGGTTTAAAACCTGACCATCAACATCCTCCTGCAGTGGGTTTGGAATCAGACGACAGTTGTCTGGACCAGGTGGAAGGAGATCAGGAATGCCATCGTTGTCATCATCATCATCACATTCATCTCCAATGCCATCCTTGTCTGTGTCTAGCTGGGAGCTGTTGATAACTGCAGGACAGTTGTCTCGAGAGTCCTGATGTCCATCTCCATCACTGAGGACAGAGACCATAGCATTGGATTGAACATTCTGGTTATGGGTGTTACCAATGTGAATCAACAATTGGAGTTTTGTAATACCTGTCTTTGTTGGTGTCACAAGGATCGCCAATTAAATCATTATCCACATCCATCTGTAGCAGAAAGAAGAAGAATCATGAGTTACATAGGCTCTTTTCATACATCAATTTCTTGGATTCAGAGTTTGATTCCACCTCCATAACTCTTTGAGTCTGGACAACCAGATCTCAAAAGTTTGCAAGACCACACCCAGACCACTTTTTTTAAGCTGACACCAGTGTGCACTCTATAATCAAAACATTCTAGGTAAAGCGAGAAAAGAGAAATGAGAATAATTCAGACTTAGTGTAGGGTGTTAATTAGACCTGATCAGGGTTGCGGACATAGGGACAGCTGTCACAAGCGTCACCAACATTATCACCGTCTCGATCTTTCTGATCACGGTTTGGCACCTTTTTGCAGTTATCCTCATCATTTTTTATTCCTGGAAAGCAAAACTTCTCAGTTGGAACAATGTAACTGTTCATAGCCAATGAAGGAAATTTCTAAAGTCTTACCATCCCCGTCAATGTCATCATCACATTCATCACCCTGACCATCACCATCTGTGTCCTTCTGGTCGTTGTTTTTCATCAGACGGCAATTATCACAAGCATCTCCATAATCATCCTGATCAATATTCTTCTGATTGACATTGGGGACAAGCACACAGTTGTCCTATCAAAGAAGTAGGCAGTAAGAAGGTCATGAGAAGTGGTTATTGGAGATTACAGCTCCCCAAATCTTAATGAGCTTCCTATCTAGACAACATAGGCCATAATCCCAACATAAAGTATGTTTTAAAAGTTAAGAAGCAACCTTCTAAGATAGCTTTTGAGCAAATTCTAAGGCAGCATCACACATAAGAAGGCAATCCAGGAATTTCCCTCAATGAGCTTTGTCTGTGATATGCATTTTAATGTAATCTTTTAAGTGTAATATTATTTTAGCAACATGATAACGTCAAACTCTATTGGAATCAATAGTGAGTCAAGTCTCATCTCCAGTTACATGCAGTTTTTTTTGTATGCTGTGTGAAACTGTTGCCTATGTCAAATGTCCCAGTTCAGTCACTTGAATGAAGTTCCATTTGGATTAGGATGCTTCCTTATGCAGGCAGCAGACAGCAAGGCAGCTCATCAGGTATTAGAACAAAGTTTACATATATCTGGTGATATTATGGCACTGCATTTAACCGAGATGATGTGGTGACCTCGTACCTCTGTGTTTAGGATCCCATCTCCATCAGCATCATCATCACATGCATCGCCGATGTTATCTTTGTCTGCATCTTCCTGGCCGGAGTTCGGAACGGTGAGGCAGTTGTCCTAGAAAACCATTTTACTTAGATCTCACCACTGAATTTTTACAAGTTCTTCACGTTTTACTTTGTTTTTACTTAATGCTTATTGAAATACATTTTTATTGATGATTTTATTTTGTTTACCTTTGCACAGTTTCTTTCCACACATTCCAACTTTTCATCAGGAAAGCCATCAATATCAGTGTCTGTTCCACATAAGTATCCATTCCCAGCCCACCCAACTCCACACTAAAACAGATTATATCAGTTAGACCAGTCACACTATATAGGGGTTTGCATGTGTGAAACATGATCATTGACTTACTGCACATTCAATCTGTCCATCACGGTGAACAATGCATTCTGCACTGGCATGGCAAGGATTGGGCTGGCCATTACCACAAGCCCGCTCAGGTTTGCAGCCTTTCGCCTGATCCCCAACAAAACCAGTCTTACAGCGACCACAACGAAAAGAGCCCTGTCATAAATACACAACGATTCATATAGACAGGGTGTGTAATGTCAAGAACTTTGTAGACCAGTGGTTATCAATTTGATTAGTTTTTATGTTGTATAAAGGTGACCCAACACAATAGCTGCGACCCAGTTCAGAGACTGCATCCTTCAAAGGCTTCAAATCGAGCATTGATAAACAGGAGGATCTCGGAGGATTGCTTTTGTCGCCTAGCAATTGTGACAGTTGCCATTGACAAGCACCAGTAATGTTTGTACTGGACTTCTTTGAACGTTATAGTCAGCTGTCTGAAAACAAAACAGGGTTCACAATATGTTCACCTCGTTCCATTTATGTACATAATAGACATAAATTAACATTAATTATTTATAAAATTGTATCTTAATATGTCAATAACTTATGTCATTTGAACCAGTGTTTAAAAAAAAATTCTATCATTAGATATTCACGTAAGTTGAAACCAATAGATCTTATTCAGAGTAACACCATGACCGATATAAAAGCGAGGCTGTGAGGGATAGCCTCACTATTTTAAATGACATCTGCTTTAAAAAAATATATATATATTTTTTTTGTTTGTTTGTTTTGTTTTTTAACTGTAGATGACTTGAGATGTTTTTACCGCGCATGTTGTCTGGAGTTTTTTGTCTACTGAAATTTCTTGAAAAGACATTTTGCAACCCACTGAAGAGATGTATGTCTGTCCCTAACAGCCTTGCATTCATTCCTGTTAAAAATCTAAGATGGGCCTATACTTACATTTAAAAATGTAATCAGGCATTTTCTCAAAAAAAAAAAATAAATAATTAGTCGTCAACGGTGTGCAATTAATCTTGGTGTAGGCTTTGTCGCGTATATTTTGACATGATGCATATATTTTGATATGAACAGAAGATAAGGGAAATGTTTTTTTCCTCTTTTGAAAAGTCAGAGTCTTGCCTTAGCTAAGGTTGGATCCTGTTTTCTGTGTTTCATGCTGTAATAGTGTTTTCTTGTTTAACTAATACAAGAGAACGCCATTACATGACCACGATTTATTTAAAACGGGGGAAAGAATTAGTACAATTTGGCCATGGTTTGCTGAAAATGTGGCAACAAATTAATAAAAGCGAACACATTTAACCTAAAATGAGGGAACAGTTTAATAAAACGTAGCCTGGGAATGAATTCCTAATTTGTGGCCATGATAGCAAAATTTTGTACATGTCATGTCTGTGACCCTTCACTGAAAACGTTTTTAACCATTGTGCTTCATGTGGGCACATTACCTGATTTAAGTCTGACTGATTTAAACTATTCCATAATGGTTCCTTGCCTCACCACATTAGTTGATAAAAATCATTTTTATTGTCAGATCAGGTAGAAATAATGGCAGAAGTCTCTTTTTACAGTGTATCAGACCAGAACCAACTTTTGGCATGCAAATAATTTTTGACAGTGCTCTGCTGGTGTGACTAAAAGATCATAATGCATCACTCACTGGTGTGTTGATGCAGTTGGAGTTCTCCACGCAGCCTCCATTTGAGTTCTCACACTCATTAATGTCTGTGCAGACCTGTATATAAGAGTTTACATTTAATTTCAAACATGTTATCCATTGATTACCTGCATTTGAATAATTAATAGACTCATATAAAAATGATACCTGTTTATTGGTAGATGCATAGGCGAGTCCAACCCCCTGCACCTGGGGGCCCATGTACCCAGCTGGACAGGGACCACAGCGAAAACCGGGTGATGTGTTAATGCATCTCACCCCCATGTGACATGGCATTACAGAACACTGTACACAACAAAGAAGCAATAGACGAAAATCTTACTCTATAGTGAAATACAAATGAAATATTTGCTCTTTAAAAGTATTTAGACAAGAGACAATATCGCACACTGCACCACAAAACTTAACAGAAAAGACTGTGCGAATTCCAAGCAACATTTTTGTGCTCTTGAAGGACACTTCAGGAAGAGGATATCATTTGTAGTGACATTGCAAATGAAAGTGAATCCCTTTATAAAGGGCCCCTTCCACAAGTCAGTCAGTGAAGGGTACATATGAAGAAGTAATTTTTACCATTTATGGTCATGTCACCCAGGGTGGAAAGTCTTTCCGATTCACTTTAAAACTATGTTTGAGTTAACATAAATGAAATAATTCCAGTTGTTGAGTGAATTCAAAATGTTGTTTGCCCCCTTGAAAGGCACTTTGGGAAGGGGACATCATTTGTAAGGCAGTTCAAAACAAAAGGGAACAACTGAATACCTTCAAAAAAGGCTAACTTTGAGGAAGTAATTTTATCAATTTTATCGTCCTTTTGATTTTATTAGTCCTAATCATCCCCATATACTGATATACTGATTGGCTTCATCACTCTGTCTCCTTTCCACCAATAAGCTGGTGTGTGGTGGGCGTTCTGGCGCAATATGGCTGCCGTCGCATCATCCAGGTGGATGTTACATATCCGTGGTGGATGAGGAAATTCCCCCTTCCATATGTAAAGCGCTATATAAATGTAAGGAATTATTATTATTATTATTATGTTAAAGCTGAGTTGGCAGGAGAGTTCGAGATAATGAATAAATAGAATAATGTAAGTTGAGTTGTTTTGTTGTGATATATTAAACACCTGTGTTATTTTAGTATTATTAAGATATTATAATATATTCTTTAATATTTTGAAGGTATTTATTTAATTTTACCCCCCCCCCATTTTATTAGTTACAGTTGTTTTTTAATATGTCGGTATAGATTCTAGTTAATAATAGGTTATTATTTTTTTGTTATTAATAGTTATTAATATAATTAATTTTTATTTCAGTTTTAGTTATTTTAGTACATCAAGATGAACTAAAGAAAAATGAGAAATAGTTGCTTAGAAATCAAGCTGAAATGAAATGAGTTAATTTTTTTTGTACATTTTGTTTTAGCTCAGTTAGCATTTATTTTATTTTGAGTAACAGTTTTTTATAGTTTCGTTATAGTTAACTATAGCCTTGTTGACACATATTTATCATGCATTTCATATGAAATTTAGTTTCATTGGTAAGAAATGTGTTTAATAGTAGATACGGTAGGTAAAAATTACTAGCTGCAGGGTCCAAAGAAGAGACTGCAAGGTTTATAGAGTTGAGAGCAGAGAGGAAACACACACATACAAGTTTGTTTTGCTATCTTAGTGAGGATATTCCATAGGCGTAATGGTTTTTATTCTGTACAAACTGTACATTCTCTCCCCCTACACTACCCCTACTCCTAAACCTACCCATCACAGTAGACATTCTTCATAAAACATGTTTACGTCGTAACACCAGTCTACCCATGTCATGATACAAATTTGTGTCCTCATAAATCATGAAAACAAGCGCACACACACAGGTTTGTTTTGCTATCAAAGTGAGGACATGATTTTCAAACTGTACATTCTATCCCCCTACACTACTCCTACTCCTAAACCTACCCATCACAGAAAACATTCTGCATTTTTACAGTTTTAATAAAACTTTATTTAGAATGTTTTTAAACCTATTTTAAATATGAGGACTCATGAAATGTCCTCACATTTTATGTTTAAGTCGTAATACCATTGTAATACACATCTCATTGTACAAATTTGTGTCCTCATAAGTCGCACACACACACACACAAATCGTCAAGTGTTTTCCAAACTGCTACCTTATAAGACACAATTTCCCTTCTCCCTCCAGAGTCCCCACGTCAAAAGCCCCCTTTGGATTGACTAAGAATGGTCACTTCTGATTGGAATTCACACCAATTCAGCTCAGGCAGCCCACTCACCTCATCAACATCAGTACAGTGAGTTCCATTTCCTGTCATGCCCTCCGGGCACGGGCCACAATTGATGCCCCTGGGTGTCATAATGCATTCCACACCAGTATGGCAGGGGTTGGGATCACATGAAGGCTGTAGATCTACTGGTCTCATGCCTACAGGGAAAAAAAAGAGAAAGAATATCCAATATTTAGCAGTTACAATCTCAATTATGAATCTGATGTAATGATAAGCTTAGAACTCCTCACCACAGGCTTCACACTCCATCACCGTGTTTTTCAAGAAAACAATTTCCTGTATCTATAAAACAAATAGTTCATATGTCATTTTCATGTAAGAACATAACTAAATGTGATTTTAACTGTTTAATAGGCAAGAATGTTATGAAAATATATTTATATATTACTTCTAACACAAATTTCATATGTTTGTTCAAAATATTGCTCTTATTTTCTGTTATACTATTAGTATGTCCAGGAATACATTGCTCTCTGTGTGTTCAATAGCTCTGTGGTATACAATGGATACAAGTGGTATACATTGCAACAAAGGAATTCCCTCCAAATATAGTTAAGATATCAGCATTTACATCACATCATTTGACCTTACAGCATGCTGTCATGATATAGGCCTATTTTAAAAAAAAAAAGATATTGAGGATTTATACAAATCATTTACCCTGAGAATTTGCAATGACATGGAAATAACTGAAGAGCCCATTTGATTTGATTCCTGAATTACCTGTTGCTTCAGTAGTTCTTTGATTTCAGCAAGCTCCTGGTTTGTGCCTTTAATCTGTTTGATAATCTCTCCATCTGTATTAAACAGTGTAGAATTAGAAAGGTGATTTAGCAACAAACTGATTGATCGAAAGTAGTACTTCTCTCTGAGATGAATCATTTACACATCATCATGTTCCAAACCAAGAATTTCACCAAAACTGTGTATTTTAGGTGCACTGTATAGTTTTTCATTCGCTAGAGGTCGAGTATTCAAAACAAAGATGTAGCTTGATCATGCCAACTTTGAGCGCGGAATCTTGGGACATGTGGTCTTCACCTCACAGCCGGTGGAAAATAATCAGTATGGGACTCAGGCAGAAATCATGTTCATGGATGCGATTGTTAACATTACTGTAGTATGAAGCAGAGCAGGACCGAGTGTTGTGGGAGCTGATCGAGGCCATGCGCAGTTACCCGCGCCGTTTCTGCTTTTCCGGTCATGAGTATGAGATTTATGATTAATTTTAAAACGTATTGTATGATGGAGAACATTCTATTACTAAAAATAATGCTGCATCTGATTATGCAATGTTTTTTTTCAAGTAGTTTTTCTCTGAGGCATGGTAAAGCATGGTTCTTGCAAAAAATCAAGAAAACTAGATTTAAACAATAAGCTAGTGTTGTGCTATATTACAATAATTAATTTTCTGTTTATAAATGTATCAAAACAGATGTTCCCTTGTCTGTGTTCCTACATGTAACATATATTAAAGCGTCTTTGGTGCATGGTTTCTACAAAATAAAACCGGAAACCGAGGGTAATGCGAATATGACGCCACTGACAGCCGACTCCCTCACACGTCCCGGATCCTTGGTTAAAATTGCGATTTTCTCACGATTTACAAATAGTTGGAAACATTTGGGATATTGGAAGTTCTCAACTGAACAAAATATGTAACACTGGCCTAGTGGTTTTTGGATATTTTACTGAAAAGATTGTACATATTGTGGCTTTAAGTTTCATTTTGTTTACACATGCTATCTAATGGCTTAGAATATAGCATGAAACACTTTAATAATAATTTTATGGTTGAATATTTTTATTATAATTTTTGAGCTCATTAAAGATTATGTTAAATGTCTTTCTTTTGCAGAATAAAGAGTCATACAGGTTTCGAATGACATGAGGGTGTGTAAAAGTTAATATTAATTTTTGGGTGAACTATCCCTTTAAAACCGTATGAACAGTAAACTACATAAGAACAACAGGACAGTTTCATGATTAATGCTTGTAAGGCCCCGCTCAAAATATAATGACTTTTCCTGCAGGCCCCATGGATGATTTTTCAGCGTCTGACATTATAGCAGTCAGGAACTGTATTACAGTAATTTGCCAAGAACTACATCTGTGTCTCACTCTGAACACACAGATTTTGAGTGTTAATGCTGTGTTTGTGAATAGCAAAGCCCAATCCAAATATGTTGCCTTGGCCAGAGCACAGTGTTTAAGCATGACCATAACATGTAATTCAAATATCATGAGTCATTTTGATTAATCTCATGGGTGAACATGTTGTTATGACAGCAGATAAACTGTTGCAGTTGATTTATGAGGCTGGATTTTATGAGCCACAGGAGCAGCAACACTAGAATGATCAAATTAACCTGAGACTGTTTCTTTCTCAGCTCTAGAGGTGGGATTAGAGTCCTAGTAAGGGTTATGTTTAGTTTTCTCTACATTGACGATTTTTTTAAGTATAATAATAATAATAATAATAATAATAAATAAGTAAATTAAAATCTAAGATGCAAACTTAATAGGAAGGGGTGACCCTCCCCAGAGGGCAGTCCAGACAAACAGAAGGGAAGTGTGCTCTTTCCATTAGCAGCGTTACTGTTTTCCATATGCATTCCCGGATTCCATTAGCTCAACTTATCAGTTATTCATCTTGACTGGTGGGCCACTTAAAATGCTGATCTTTGTCTTGCAACTTCTTAGAATGAAAATGATCTTTTCAGCTGTATACCAAAACCTGCCCACATAATAGGTTCTCTACTTACTTGGCAAACTATATCTGTTAAAAGATTCTTTGCATAAACCCTTCTAAGAGCATTGTAAAAATTGTAGAATAATGCTATTAATTTATGAAGGAGTAAACAGGACATTATTATATATAATCCATTCAGATCGTTATGAATATCTGAAATAATCTTGCAGTGTACTTTAGAAATTCCTCTACGAAGACTTTAAAATTTCTGAATGTATACAATATATAACAAAAATATTCATTTTATGCTCACCTCAGTAATGGAAGTTCATTGCTCAGTGACTGTGTAAATCCTTAATGTTTGAATGTGTTAGTCTTTCAATAACTTTTCACTCAAAGTGAATGCAATCGTGCAGAAGTCAACTCACCTCTGGATATTCCTTGAGCAGAAACCAGAGCACTGTGCAGAAAAAAGCTGCAGCTGAATAAGAGAGTCCACAGCATGTTCAGTGCCTGTGTCTGAGGAGGGCAGCAGATCTGAGGTTCTGCGTGTGTCTGTGTCTCTTCTGCTTTTATACAACCTCTCTGACGTCATCTGTAGTCTGGTTCTTCACAGATCACACCTTTCATCCCATTCCAAGTTTCAAAATTGTAAAGTACTCCCTTGCTCTTTCTCTCTCTCTCTCACACACACACACACACACACACAGACACACAAATGATCGACTGTTCCTTGTTTTTTGTTTTCTTAGTCTTGTGAGAAAATACTAATGCATCTTACACCTAAATGCTTAGTTTATTTGAATGTTTTACAGCTGCTTGAGTTCTCATTAAACTTCTTGATTGTACAGGTTTTGCTTAAAGGAATTTTCTGGGTTTAATACAAGTTTAGTGTAATCAACAGCACTCCTCTTCTTTAAAAACAAAACAAAGCCAGTAAGGCATTAGAAATGGAAGTAAATGGGGTCAATCCTTAAATATTAAAATACTCACTGACAACCACAAGACATAGATAAGTATGTTAACACAAACTTAGTGTAAAAATTGCTTAACCTTTTCTGTGTAAAGTTTTAGTGAATTTAACAACTTTGTTCACATGATAACATTAACATGACAAATACAAATTTACAGCTCAAATAATATAATCATTTTAACAGAGGAAGGAATGGAAGTGATTTTATACATTTTTAGGTTCTACATTTCTCTAAAAAATACTTCCATTATAATGCCTCACCGTAACCTGTACTTTTTGCCTTTTTAAAAATAAAACAGGGATGAGTCAAAATGAAGTTTTGTTGTAATATTATAATACAAGTGTTGTTAATTGAGCTTAACCAGAATAATAATTTAAACCTGCAAAAAAAAAAGGGGGGGGCTGCTTTATTATAATTTTCACATTATAGAATAATAGTTATGATAATTATGATAATAATAATAATAATAATAAAAAATGGAAACGCATATTATATTTCAGCTTTTTCAAAGTAACAAAGTAACTATTTGTCTAGATTCCAGCTCTGCACAGTCCAGTCATTCTCTCAAACAGCTTCACGAGATGCATCCTGGGATGCTTTTTAAACAACGCTGAAGGAGTTTCCATGCTGAACACTTTTTGGCTGCTTCTCCTTTACTACTCAGCCCATACACACAAACACACAAAATAGTTTTGCAAAGAAATTCATATGAAGGCACAATGTATTTTTATCTGCAAAACAGAACATAACATTTTATAGGTCGCTGGTTATATAACAATCCTTTAAATAAAATAATTTTTAAGGTCACGAGAAACATAAATTCAGTTGACTATGCCCACACATTTGGCTCTAGTTTAATTATTATTAGCTTTCAGTACTCAGAAATCAAATTATTTATGTATAATTTTCTATCCTTGAACAGTCTTAAGTGTTCCCAAAATAAAAATCACATTTATGTAGGTTAATGTTATAGATTAACTATAAAATGTTTGCTCTTGTATGGTATTATATGTAAAAAATATCTCACCATTATTTCTATTGTTATTCAGTCCAGGGCTGCATTTCCCAAAAGCATCGTAAGCCTGAGTTGATCGTAGAACCATAGCTTCCAATGGAGCACCGATCAACTTAGGCTTACAATGCTTTTGGGAAACTCTACCCAGAACTCTTACACCACTGATGTTCTATGCTCTTTTAGATTTGTGTGTTTCATTAAAAACCCTCATTAGAAAGCCTTGTTTGCTGATAATTGCATCCACAGACGTGGGCTAAATTCCAGCTTGTAGACCCTAGAGCCACATGTGGCAAGGTCTTGTGCATTCTTCTAAACTCACCTCTCTCACCATGAGCTCTTCTGGAAAAACAAACATTACAACAAAACACAAGTTGGTTTCCCGCATTTTTATTGATGGCACAGGAAAGAAAACTAACAGCCAAACATTTTCCTCTGAATGTCATTTGTTTTTGAGTCATTCCATTTACCGGAAAACTAGGTGTTTGATGTTCTTGGGGCGTCTTTCAGTTTATGCTATTTTTAAGCCAATTAGATTTCACATGAGAAACATCTTTTAAAGTAATTAGTAATCTCTGTAAATAAAGACAGTTGATTTGTGAGCACACATTTGTTTACTTGCCTTGAAAACCTTCGTCCTTTGAACCATTGCTGACCTTTCACCTCTGCCCCATGCCAATAGAAGAGCTCATTACCCAGTAACAATGACCACTTTATTCTTGTACTTGAGATTTGTAGATAAAAATATTAATTTTAAATGGTCACCCTTGTATAAAATAAAGTAAAACCCTGAGAATCTTTTGAATTCTCAATACATCAAATGTATTTCACCTAGTTTGAACCTTGTTCAAATCTATCATTCAGTAAATTAGATTATGTCCTCCACATTAAAATTCTATTATCATCTTATCGTTGCAATAGCTGTTGTGTAATAAAAATTGAACAGAATAAAATTATACCGGAATGATCAATTGGATCTCCATGGCAAGAATATTGGATCTCTTTACCCCACCAGAAAATATCCATTTTGTCTGGTCTCCAAAACTTGTTCGTTAATCAAAATTAATAGTTTTTTCTAGTGCCTAAAACTGTATGTGTTCTATCAGCCTTAGAGGTTTACTGAGAATGCCAGGTAACAGCATAAAAACAGGAGACAATGTGATGATTATAAAAATGTGAAGGGTATATTGAATAATCAGACTTTGTCTGAGGAACATCCCTATTTTATCTGGACTTGTCTTGTACTTCATCTGACCAGTACAAATCAAACAAGTGATATTATACCAAAGCAAAATCAATGGAAATTACTGCTTCACAACATCATCCTGTGGTGTTAAAAACCTTAAAGTGAAGACATTCTCTTATCTCTAAATCATGAAGACAAAAATCCCTTGAAATCACAAGGGATCAAGATTAAATAACAATAGGAAGCACTGCACAACAAAAGCATGGCAAATAACCAAAACAATAAGTAATGTAAGTGTCACGGTTATGTTATGTTTAGTTCAGTCTTGTCATGTTTAGTTCATGTCTGTCATGTTTGCACCTGTCATCGATAGTCCTTGATTAGTTTGCCTTGCTCCACCTGTGTCTGATTAGTTCCTGTGTATTTATACTCCCCATTCTGTTTCTCCCATGTCGGTTATTGTTTGTGTGTACACACTCTGTGGCGCATGTTTCCTGTTCCTGTGAACATTATAATAAACCTGTCTGTTTATTATATACCTTCGTCTCCTGTCAGTCTTGGCGTGACAGAATAACCGACAAAGATATTTCAACACAAGATATTTAAAACAAGATGGACTCACCGGCGATGCAGTTACTTCTCCGCCCAGAGGCCAGGCCCTACCTGGGATACCTGATGGGGATGCTCCGGAGTGACTACCACTCCGCCTCAGCCTGGAAGCCCGGGGTACGCTCCGAGGTCGGAGCGGGACCTGACGACTTTGGAGCCCCGGAGTTAAAGCACGCAGGTCAGTCCATTGCAGAGCCAGGAGCTGACCGGAACTTCATCAACCGGTGGACCGCGGATCCTTTTCCCACCCAAGTCCCCACCCAAGTCCCCACCCAAGTCCCCACCCAAGTCCCCACCCAAGTCCCCACCCTAGTCCCCACCCTCGTTCCATCATCTTTGCTTCCGGTCCCATCCGGAAGCCCTCAGCCAGTTCCCTCGCCCGTCTTCCCGATCCGGTCTCCATCGCTGGTGACAGTCAGCCCCCTGGATCCGTGGTCACCGCAGCTGTCAGCAAGCTCATCGGCTCTGCCCCCGCCGCTCTCTCCTTGCGGCTCCTCACCAGCACCTCTGGCTTCTCTTCCACCTGCCCGGCTTGAGGCGGAGTCCTTGGCTCCACTTCAGGCCTCCAAGCCTGCGCCGCCACCTCGATCCGTCAGCTCGTTATCCTCACCTCGACCCATGCCTCCCTCATCACCTCCTCGGCCCTTCAGCCCGGAAGCTTCGCTAGGCTCACTCGTCTCACCAGGTAGGCCTACGGGGGTCGACGCTCAGCTTCCGCCACGGACTTCCGGGTCGGCGGCTGCACCTCCTCCAGTCACCCCTACGCCGTCATTGAGCTCCTCCCTCCCTGCAACCTCCCTGTCATCCTCACTCACCACACCGTCACCCCGGTCATCCAGGGCGTCGTCGGCAGCTCGGTCCCGTGAGCCAGCGGCTCGGCATCAAGCTTCCGGGTCGCCGGTGTCACCAAGGTCCGTCGGCCGGGAAGTTCCACCGGTGCCTCCATGAACCGCCATGGTTCCGCCGCCGTCGACCAGCCCCAGGACGTCATCCCTACTGTCTGGACTCCTCCCTGGCTCTACTCCACCATGGTGCCCGTGGCCAACATCCCCAGTAGGCAGCCTGTCACCAGCGCCACGCCCTCCACCAAAGTCTCCGCCCTTTTCCTCTCCAGAGACTTTTTGTTACGGCGCAAGGACGTGCCTTTACGAGGGGGGGGCGTACTGTCATGTTTATGTCATGTTTAGTTCAGTCTCATCATGTTTAGTTCATGTCTGTCATGTCTGCACCTGTCATCGTTAGTCCTTGATTAGTTTACCTTCCTCCACCTGTGTCTGATTAGTTCCTGTGTATTTATACTCCCTGTTCTGTTTCTCCCGTGTCGGTTATTGTTTGTGTGTACGCACTCTGTGGCGCATGTTTCCCGTTCCTGTGAACATTATAATAAACCTGTCTGTTTATTATATACCTTCTCCTGTCAGTCTTGGCGTTACAGTAAGTAATGATAACAATAAATCACGCCTGAACGACTACCGCCCCGTAGCACTGACATCAGTCATCATGAAGTGTTTCAAACATCTAGTCAAATCACACATCTGCTCTTCTCTACCTGACATCCTGGACCCATTCCAATTTGTTTTCCAGACTAACAGATCCACTGATAATGTCATCGTAATGGCCATACACTCTGCCCTGAAACACCTGGAGGGAAGAGACACCTATGTGCGGATGCTGTTTATTGAATACAGCTCTGCATTCAAAACCAACATCCCTACCAAACTTATAGCAAAACTGAAGGATCTGGGTCTTACAGTTTTTGCCTATTGCTTACTCACTTTTTGCAGAATTTCTCATTATGTCAAAACTCTACACACAAGACTGAGAGTTTTTACAACAAGATTAACAACATCTATGCCAAAATCAAACACTGCAATCAAAACTTGACACTCCTAAAACGAAATTCTTGCAACAAAACCATACACACAAGCACCAATTGAATTACTCTTTCATGTCAGCAGCAACACACTGATGGGTTTTATATAAAACACTGCAGTCTTTGTGTTTTTATTCTTATTGTCATTTTCTCAGACTCATTCTTCTGTAAAGCTCAAAAGTTGAATTTCTAGAGTAATCAAAGAAGAGTTTTTACAAAAAACAAACATTCTTACAGAAATAAAAAATAGAATCACAAATAATCAAATTTAGCAACAAAACAAAAGTAAAAAAAAAACAAACAACTACTGGATAAATAGGTATTATACTATATGGTATATACTTTGTGTGTGTGTGTGGAGGGGGGGTGTTGTTGGGCTGGAGGCTTATGGATCCTGCCTTCTGTTCGGATCTGGACAAGACCTCGTCAGCATCACAGGCGAAGTCCTCGCAGGCTAGACATCGATGAAAATATCGCCTTGTGTGCCGAACCCACCCTTGGATTGATCCCATGTAGCGATCATATACTTTCCACCGCCACACAGAAAAGAATTCCTGGGCTGTAAGGGGGCAGGTATAAAAGTGTGAAATGGTTATGGTTGTTGAACCAATTTCAGACCAGAGCAGCCCTGATGATCTGATACACGTCTCCGTCTTTGTACTCGTCCGACTCCTCTCTCTCTTTGTACATTTCTTACTCTGACTCTCATTGCCTCCATGCTTGCAAAGTTCTCAAAATGTCTTACCTGAGGCCTATTTGTAGTGCTAAGAGACCGATTGGTGTTCTGTTTTTTTGTGCAAGTGTTTTCAGGTGTGTATGGAAGTGCCTAATTTTAAACCAGAAGCACAATAAAACTGGTTAATGAAATCTAAAGCCTTTGACACACATTTTTCATCTTTTAAGAATAACGTGGTGTCATCTCCTAGCTGTGAAATCTCCTGAAAACAGAAATTCCTTTCAATTCTTGATTCTGAACAATGCTCACAGATAACAACTCAGTAACTAATAAAAAAATGGAGTAATAGGGCAACCCTACCAAACACCACGCTGTACATCAAATCTGTGAGAAGTGTCAAAATTAATAACAACTATTTATTCCTTTTTAAAACATAGAAATAGTGGAAAACCAAAACCAAACAACTTAAGTGATTTTAAAAGAAAATGGTGTTCAATTGTGCAAAAAGCTTTGTAAAAATCAAGAAAGAGAACAAGACCTCAAGAGTGCTTGAGTTAGATGGGTTTTGTTTTTTTTTTCTTTGGTGCCACTCGAGTCCTCCCCAGTTTATCATCTTTGTCTTTACATACAATATTTACATAAATATAGAAATATTTTTTTCCTATGTTGTTATTCCATCATCTTTAATATTACGGCTATTGTCACTTGTTTTCCCAATCTTGAATGTAAAATAAACAACCACGAACTGTCCGTTTGTGTAGCGTGTTGTCTCTTGCCACCGTCCCCGCCACTCATAGCAATCACAATCTTCTGTTGTTTCTTCTGACACTAGACTAAAACTTGGAAGTCGTAACAGCACCTGACCCAAGAAACCATCCAGAAAAAACTTTTAAACGAGTTTTTGTCAAACTGTCATCAAAGATGGACTTTGAACATCAATGATCATGACAAACATCTTGTTATATTTGTACTGACAAAACATATACAGTATAAAACTCTTGGGTTCAAAAAACACAACCAACACTCATGGATACTGGGGGGTATTCAAAAAAGCAGGTTATGTGACATACCTGGGTAAGTTTAAGGGTAAGTAGGCGGATGACCTCAGCTTTCGGTTCCAAAAACGGAGGTAAGTTTCAAGGTATGTAAGTAGCCATAGCAACTTAAGCTCTGAACATAACCTGCTCCGGGGCAGGTTTAGTTTCAGGGTTAGTTTGTTTCAGAGAGGTGATGGAGCATGGCATGCCCTTTTTAAGACGATCCAGTGGATGTGGAAGCACAGATTATACGGAATCTTTTCCACCGTGAGAGGGTGATAAGACCACGTATCGATGTGTTTTCGTATTTGGAGCGTTGCTGTTTTTCAAAAGATTCATTAATTTATTTAACAAATCTTTTGAAACCTTACATATCAAACGTGACACATTGCAAAAGATAAAGGTCTTGCTGTTTAAATATATAACAAATTTATTACAAACTATACATCTTAGTTATCACTTTCTCTCTCACACACACAGTAGTAAGCATAGCACAGGTACAAAGATATTGAAGAATTATAAATATATAATTATAAATATAAAATAAACAAAATATAAAAAGTAATAAAGGTAGAAGATTCTGGTCTACTGGTAAATTTTTACAAAAAATAGAAATCAACACACCTTGCAAGGCTCACACAAAAACAGTAATATACAGTGTGTTATCTGTTATGTTAATTTTTTTAAAATGCCAGACACGTTATATGGGATGTATATTAAACAGTTACATCAATGAACTATTAGAACATGACAAGTAATATACTAGTAATATAATAGAAAATACAAACAAGTATTTACCCTATCTACACAGTATGAAACAAAGACAAACCTATCTATTTCTTATCTGCCCTCTTCTTCCGCATCTCCTCCATCCACTGGTCAAGTTAAATACTGGCATTTTGGGGACAGTATATGTACCCATAATACTGACTGTGGCTTCTTGGTTGCAGGGCTGTTGGCACTGACTGCATTTATTTTTGTCAACTTTCCGATTGTAAGGCCTCTGGGCAGGTGGTGGGGTGGAAAGGGGACCAGCAGGAGCAATCCGTTTCGGTGCATTGACTTGTGGGGGCAAAAATAGATACACAAGTGGGTCACTGGCATTGCTGGGGCTGGAGACAGTAGGCAAAGGGACAGGGGTAGGTGGAGATGTCTGCTGAGGGAACAATTGCCTCTGAGCTGGCAGCCTTGGGCAGACAGACTGGATAGAATGGGTGTGTTGGGCTGGAGCTGCAGACTTCCTCTTGACCACTGCTAGTCCTGCTGTATTTACATTACAAGTGGTAATGATGTTGAGGGCCAGGCTGTGGTGGTGCAGCAGTGGGGCGTACCTATACTGGTGGGAGAGGTACAGGAGCAACAGGAATGGAGGCAGGCAAGTTGACACCTTGCAGCAGAATATTACATTCCTGCCTCTTCAGTTGCTTGTTGTGCCACTGAATGAGAGTTGTTTGATTAACTTCAAACAACTGCAGAGTAGAGCTCTGCATGACTGCACCATTGCCCAGGACCAGCTGTCTGATCTTGCTGTAGTCTCTAAGAATTAGAGTCCATCTAGTCAATGCATATTTACCCTGTTTTTTTGGACTTTTATGGATGTCACAGATTTTCACCAAAATGCACTCTACCAGACGACAACAATCAGGCCACTGGGCAGGGGATCCTGTCGATCCTAAGACACAATGTGTCATGCTCTCCACATCTGCTGTAAATTCAGGTGTCTTTTTTGAGCACCTGAAGCGTCCTGTTGTCAGACGAGACTGGTGCAGTGTAGCGTATGCCACACGCTGCTGGTCATATGGTTGAAGGTTTTGCCAAAGAGCTATGATGGTACTGGCCTGCTGGGAGTTAAGTGTTTGTCCCGTTTCATTCCTCAGTCCCACCAAGTACTCTGCCAGGCTATCCACTCTGTCCATCCCTGGGATACTGCGCTCATCCACAACCTGTTAAATGTAATAATAAAAAATAATGCTACTAATGAAATAAACCAAAGTAATAAAATTACAAGCAAGACAATAACACCACTGATACAACATGTCACAAACGACTTGCCAGTTGTCGTGGTGCTGCAGAGGTGATGGGTGATGGCAGTGAAGAGGAGGGACTAGCAGCAGGAGAGCTGGTACGCCCAATCTGGAAAATGTAATACTCTTTTAGAAACACATTTTTATGAAATGAATTTTAATTAGAGCCTATCTTTTGCATTACGCATTTATTAATTGATGTGTTCTTCAGATTTTTATTCATTGTCTTTCATCTCTGTCTATTTCATGACCGCATTGTGTATTGTTTTTGAAAAGCAATATACAAATACATTTTCTAATTTTTATTAAACAATAATGCTTATTATTATTATTATTATTATTACACAATAATAATTATTATTATAATATCATAAAAGTCTAAATTATCCAGAGCAACTGGGAAGTCCACTGATATAGTATGATAACAAAAAAAAAATGTGACAGGCATAATTACTAGTTGTTGCTCAAGTGCAGCTGTAGTGTAGTGTAGATCAAATGCTGGCCCTGAAGGTCCAGCAGTTGTCTGGAGAGAGGTGGGAGTTGGAATGACAGCTGAGCTGGTGATGGCAGGTGATGGACCAGAGGACGGGTCTAGTAGCTCAACGGTTGGGTCCAAACCAGCATCTTCAAAACCCTCATCTTCCAACTCTTCCTCTGTTCCTACATCTTCCAGCATCTGATCAGTCTCCTCTGAGTCAGGTTGGAAATCCTGCAAGGCCCTCCCTGTCTGGCGGTATAGGTAATCTATACCTATTGGCTCCCCTGGGACAGACAAGAAAATAGAATAGAGGAAAATGTACTTTTAAGAAAATTAATACAAAAAGATCATTCTATTTTATGGATATAGAAAATAGCCTCCTGATGGAAAGCTTAAACTAACCAGTGTAAACTGCAGGTGGCTGAAAAGAGGGGACAAGCTTCCTTCCAAGCACCCTGACACTGTAGTTGTTGACACAGTGAACAAGGTCGCCTGAGTAGCTGAGCAGCGATGGAGGCCAGACTGCCAGGGATGCAGCTTCACGGTCCTGGTTCCATCTGTTAAGGCCTTCCAGGAGGTACAGCTGGAAATTCAGGCTGTTGGCACTGGTTCCTTAAAATGTAAGGAATATACACAAATATGAGCAATATTGTTAGGTTAACTTGTTGTGTTTGGTTCTTTGACAGACAGTTCTTCAATAATAATAATAATAACAACAACAATAATTATAATGACAATAACGAATACCTACGAATACCTATTCGAATAATAAAACGTTTAACAGCAAATATGTTATCTTGGTAATGAATAAAGAGTGATTCATACTGACCTGGAATGAACCTGTTTAGATGCAAGTGTAGTGACTCAAGTGATGTGGACCCTCTTGCACGTCTGTAGTTTGGCAAGATAATGCCCTCCTTGGTAGTGGTGTCAATTACAGCGTACAGGAGGACATCTTGAATGCACTTCACATGCTTTATCTGGATTTTCCAGATATGCTGCATCCTCTCATGGTCCAAGAGAGGGACACCAAGATCTCTGCCCTTTACCCCCATGAGCTCATTAAGAAGCAGTTCAATCATCATGATTGTCTGCCCCTCCCCTCTTGTCCTCCTCCTGCAGTGCAATGACAGTTCCTCCTTGGTTATCTGCTGATCCACTAATTTTTCAGTGATCCCAGGGATACCTTCTCACTTCAACTGTTCCCTCTTAGCTTGACGCAGCAAGGCAACATCTCCACTGTTCCATTCAAAAATGCAGCTTCGCAGTCTGGACATGAAGATGGGGTAAAGAGGATGTGCATACTTTGTACAGCCAGATGCCAGTCGCCGCATGAAGTGGTATATATCAAGCTTTAAAACCAGGTCTGGCCACCCACCAAATGTTTGTTTTAGTTTTGACTGTCCTGTGCCCTCCTGACAACATTCACAGTCAACATAGAGTAGCTGAGGAGGAGCCACACCAGCATTGCTGTACCTGCGGATGAGATCAGCAGCCATGCTGTCAAGAGCAGAACCCTCCTGAACAGTCAGGACAGGCAGTCCCCTTGGCAAGGCGTGATAGCTTCTTGGTAATCTGTGATCACACAGAAAAGACAGTGAGTGCCTAAATAACACATTTTTTGTTATTATTATTGTCACAGACCTCACCGAGTCTGCACCAGATCCACCCACATGATCAGCATCTCCTGTCAGTGTCTGGTGTCTTCTCTACATGATACCACAGACTCACCCGCTACGTGCTACCTGCCTGCTCCCTGTCTGCCCGTTCCGCCCGAAGATCTTCTTCCTCCATCCAGTTCTTCTCCCTGGTGTGTGGCCTCCTACGGCTTCTCCACTCTGCATCATCAGCCATACCCACACCTATCCTCTATTGAATGAAGATAAGTTTGCTACTGCCAAAGACTGTTTACTCTTTCATGCACCTGTGTTACCGCTGCATATCGCTGTTGTTAATGAAGTGTTTCAACTTACCTGCTATCTTGTCCGTGTCTGACAGAAGTTTGATACAGCTTTGCAGGCGACTCCAGAGTCTGGGCGAGAACGGACGGCGGATTTAGTCAGAGAATTCGTCAATGCGGTTCGGCAATCACTTCCGGATCCACCATCTCCTTCGCCAGCTGCGTCTGCCAGTCCCATGGCCCGACCAGCGACCTTCTCCAGCGAGACGGAGGATTGCAGTGGGTTTTTACTTCAATGTTCCCTATATTTCGACATACAACCACATCTCTTCGTAAATGAAAAAGCCCGGGTGGCCTTTATGATCAGTTTACTCTCCGGCTGTGCTCTACAGTGGGCTCAAGCACTTCTACAGTCTAACACTGCACTCACCAATTCCTTGACTGCCTTTACATCACACTTTAAGGAAGTGTTTGGGCAAACGGTCTCAACCCTCTCCATTGCTGACCAACTCTACCACATCCTTCAGGGTGCGGACTCTATAAGCAGTTATGCCCTTCGTTTCTGCACCCTAGCAGCAGCTAGTGGATGGAAAGAGACCGCCCTGCTCACGGCTTTCCATCAGGGACTCAATCAGGAATTCCGACAGTTGATGATCATGTACGATGATGTTATCGGGTTAGAAGCCTTCATTCAGAAGGCCATCTGGATCTCTCAACGATATGCAGCCTGTAATCTCCAGTCACCCTCGCTGCAACCTCCGCCCAGCGATACGAGAGCTGCACCTCCAGCACCAGAGCCTATGTGTGTAGACTCCTACCGTCTGACACCTGCGGAGCGTCATCGAAGACTGTCTCAACGTCTCTGCTTATATTGTGGGGGAGATAACCACCAACTCCAGAAATGCCCTATTTGGCCACCTCGACCCGCGGTGAGTACTATCCATCTATACCCAAGGATAAGTCACTTAATCAGAACTCCTGTAACTCTCCTAACCCGTAATCTATCTGTTCCAGCACAAGCCCTTATCGACTCAGGAGCCGCTGGGAACTTCATCTCCCGTCGTCTCCTCCAGAACCTCCAAATCTCCAGGAAACGTTGCATACAACCGTTAAGGATCCACACTATTCTGGGAAATCCCCAGTGAGTATCGGGCATTCCAGGATGTGTTCAGTAAGCAACTGGCTACCCACTTACCACCGCATCGGCCATGGGACTGTGCTATAGACCTGCTACCTGGGGCAAACACAGATCTATCCTTTGTCCATCCCAGAGCAGAAGGCCATGGAAGAATACATCACTGAGGCCCTACAACAGGAATTCATCCGTCCATCTACTTCCCCTGCCACTTCAAGCTTCTTCTTCATAGCCAAGAAGGACGGGGGCTTACGGCCTTGCATTGACTACCAGACTCTCAACTCTCAAACCGTCAAATTCAGTTATCCCCTTCCTCTGGTCCCAGCGGCCCTGGAACAACTCCGGGGAACTCGCATCTTCTCGAAGCTGGATCTCCGGAGTGCGTATAACCTGATTCGTATCTGGGAAGGCGACGAATGGAAAACTGCCTCCATTACACCGTCCGGACACTACGAATACCAGGTTGTGCCGTATGACCTAGCTAACTCCCCAGCGGTATTTCAGCGGTATTACAATAATGAAATATTCAGAGACTTCCTTCATCAATTGGTTATCGTCTATATCGATGATATCCTCATCTACTCATCCTCACTATCTGAACATCGTCTCCATGTGCATAAGGTCCTCCAACGACGCCGAGAGCACCAACTCTATCTGAAGCTCGAGAAGTGCGAGTTCCACCTACCCTCGGTCCAGTTCCTCGGTTATATCATCGACTGCCATGGGATCGAGATGGACCAGAGGAAGGTGGAGGCGATCCACGACTGGCCAACTCCAAAAACCATCAAGGAACTACCAAGATTCCTGGGCTTCACCAACTTCTACCGAAGATTCATCAGGAATTACAGCCAGATTAGCTCACCACTCACCTCTCTCCTCAAAAATCGGCCGAAGTCTCTGTCCTGGGATCCATCGGCCAACCTGGCTTTCCAGACCCTTAAAGACGCATTCAGCTCCGCTCCAGTCCTTCTGCATCCAAATCCCGACCTCCCATTCATTGTCGAGGTTGATGCCTCCATGACTGGAATTGGAGCAGTCTTGTCACAGCGGCAGGGGGAGTCGCAGCGGCCTCATCCACGTGCCTTCTTCTCTAAGAAGCTTTCCGTGGTGGAGCAGAATTATGACGTAGGTAATTGTGAAATGCTCGCCATCAAATTGGCACCGGAAGAATGGAGACATTGGCTGGAGGGGGCATCGCATCAATTTGAATTTATTACAGACCACCGCAACCTTGAATACCTATGTGAAGCCAAACGCCCTCCATCGCTCAGGATACCTCCCATTTCGTCAGAGGCTGTTCAGTCTGTGCCATAACTGATACACCACGTCAATTGCCTGCGGGTAAGCTGGTCCCCTTACCAGTCCCTCAACGTCTCTGGTCTCATATAGGAATTGACTTCATGACTGATCTTCCTACTTCCGATTCCTACACATGCATCTTTGTGGTCGTGGACCGTTTCTCGAAATCCTGCAAGCTCATTCCAATGAGAAGACTACCTACTGCCCTACAAGCTACTGAAGCCCTCTTCCAACATGTCTTCAGACACTTCGGGTTATCAGAAGACATCGTCTCCGACCGGGCCCCCAGTTTACCTCTAGAGTCTGGCAATCCTTCTTCTAACTACTCTGCATCTCAGTTAGTCTGTCGTCCGGTTATCATCCTCAGACTAATGGCCAGACTGAGCAGAAGATTCAGGAAATTGGGAGGTATCTGAGAGCCTACTGCCACCAACATCAGGACAGCTGGAACCGATTCCTCCCCTGGGCAAAATATGCTCAAAATTCCCTATGTCAAACTACCACAAGTGTAACTCCATTCCAATGTGTACTGGGCTACCAACCACCGTTGTTCCCTTGGTCCGGGGAACCCTCAGAAGTTCCAGCTGTCCAGGACTGGTTCCAACAGAGCGAGAGGGTATTGGACTCAGCTCACGTTCATCTCCAGCAGGCAGTACGGAGACACAAGATTCAAGCGGATAAACGACGGGCTGAGACACCTACCTACCTCCCGGGCCAGAAGGTTTGGTTGTCCACAAGGGATATGCGTCTCCGTCTGCCATGCCGTAAGCTAAGTACCCATTACATAGGTCCCTTCACTGTGCAGAGGCAGCTTAATGATGTCACTTACCGTCTCCAAATTCCTCCCACGTATCGTATCTCACCTTCTTTTCATGTCTCACTCCTCAAACCCTTCACTGAACCCTTGTCTCCATCCTCAAAGGCTCCCGGTTCAATTTTGTCTCGTTTCAGAGAAACGAGAGTGTCAAAATTGCAGTAACTACAAAATCAGAGCTAATACCAAGGCAAACCACACCGAAGGATTGCCAACTTTCCACCTACAGTCCTCCGCTCTACCAACTGAGCTATCAAAGGTACGCAGGTCTGGAAAAGAACCACAACATATCAGATTTCTGCTGCTCCACTGCTGGGTAAAACAGCCGCAGACAGACGTGCTGGTTGTTCGATAAGGGAAGCAAAGAAAAGCCGAACTTCCCATATTGGGAGTCGAACCCGGGCCGCCTGGGTGAAAACCAGGAATCCTGACGGCTACACCATATGGAAACTTCCATGAGTGTCGGTCAGGCTTGTGAGCTTCCAAATCGGAAGCTGAAAACCAAGAATGCTGACCGCTAGAGCTAATCAATCTAATAATAGCAATCAAAGCGATGGGTAAGTTAAAATAAATAATAAAACTTCTATGGGCTGACCACGAAGCAAAAGAGGTAGATGGAGCCAGCCAGGAGGAGCACCTAGAATCTTCTGATCCGTATTGCCATCCAAAGGCAAAGCGCAGTAAGTGCACGTTTGGTCAAAATTGAGTTAAGGCTTGATGTTGGCTTTGAGACATCTGTTCTGTCTTGTGACAAAGGCTCCCGGTTCAATTTTGTCCCGTTTCAGAGAAACGAGAGTGTCAAAATTGCAGTAACTAAAAAATCAGAGCTAATACCAAGGCAAACCACAGTAAGTGATGTTACTGCGTTCTAGCTTTGTTTTCCAAGATTTGACACCAATCTGTGAGCTCTGAGAATAACTGAGCTCTGCCTTGGTAGCCTTATCCTGAAGTGGATTGTAATACTGTTTGCCCCGATCGTAACACTCACACAGAACCAACAAGCCAACCAGCTATCCTACTATCATGACACAATCCCGTGGACAAATGATGGTTGAACTCGCATGAAAACGCAAATATCCAAAGACGGATAAGGAAGATATAGAATATTAAATATTAATACAAAAATGTTAACTCCTAACCAGGCAAATGACAGCTTCATAATCAGTTAACTTTAACTAGCCAGCCGCTAGCAAATTAGACAGGCATTTTAGCCTACCTGAGCTGCTCCACTGAAGGCAATATCCACTCTGACAATGTAACGATAATCTGATTTATAATCGCGTTGATGTTTGTTGATTCGGACATCCCTCCACAGACGTGCTGGCTGTTCGATAAGGGAAGCAAAGACAAGCCAAACTTCCAATACAGGGAGTCGAACCTGGGACAACTGGTTGAAAAAGAAGAATCCTGACCGCCACATCTAATCAACCAAATAATAGCAATGAAAGCGATGGGCTGACCATGAAGCAAAAGAGGAAGACGAGCCAGCCAGGAGTCGAACCTGGAAATCTTCTGATCCGTACTGCCGTCCAAAGGCAAAGCGCAGTAACTACACGTTTGGCCAAAATCGAGCTAAGGCTTGATTTTGGCTTTGTGACATCTGTTCTGTCTTGTGACAAAGCCTCCCAGTTTAATTTTGTCCCGTTTCAGAGAAACGAGAGTGTCAAAATTGCAGTAACTACAAAATCAGAGCTAATACCAAGGCAAACCACACCTAAGGATTGACAACTTTCCACCTACAGTCCTCCGCTCTACCAACTGAGCTATCGAAGGTACGCAGGTCTGGAAAAGAACCACAACATATCAGATTTCTGCTGCTCCACTGCTGGGTAAAACAGCTTCTGCCGCAGACAGACGTGCTGGTTGTTTGATAAGGGAAGCAAAGAACAGCCAAACTTCCCATATCGGGAGTAGAACCTGGGCCTCCTGGGTGAAAACCAGGAATCCTGACGGCTACACCATATGGACACTTCCATGAGTGTCGGTCAGGCTTGTGAGCTTCCAAATCGGAAGCTGAAAACCAAGAATGCTGACCGCTAGAGCTAATCAATCTAATAATAGCAATGAAAGCGATGGGCTAATTAATTTAAATAATGAAACTGCTATGGGCTGACCACGAAGCAAAAGAGGAAGACGAGCCAGCCAGGAGTCGAACCTAGAATCTTCTGATCCGTAGTCAGACACGTTATCCATTGCGCCAAGGCCGGCGCGCATTGGTCGTGGTAGAGTAACCATAAGAGGCGGAGTGACGCGAGTTCGATCCCCGGTCCCAGCAGGAATGGAATTCGTGGCATGAGTTCGTTTAATCCTGTCCATGCACGCCTGTGTCATCGCCATTGTCCCCCACATTTAAATCAAACATAAATTCGTCTCCCGCACTTTAATTTGGGCTCTCTCCAACGTAAAACTCTCGTGTTGTATGTGTTTCGTTCAGACCAGACGCCCGAGGGCGCTCTCTCGCAGAAGGACCAAAAAGCACTCGCAGAGCTATTTAGTTGTGACGCGCCAGGAAATTCCTTATATGGACAAAGGCATCCAGCTGTCACTGAATAAAAAAGCCGGTGTTTTGACTGATAGAACGTGAAGACACTTGCAACATGGTTTGTGTGTTTTCAAGCCATTTTCTTGGTGCATTTTCATAACAAAACATATATGAATAAAGCAGTGCTAATTGACACTTCTTTTTTTTTACAGTATAGAAACAATAAATCATATTTTCTGCCTTATTCTGACTGTCCGTGTTTTTATTGTGTTTTACAGTTATGTAATACTGGAAGACTTTTAAAATAAAATATGTGTTTACTGGTACAAATAGACACAATAACAATAATGTGATTAACAACCTTTTTATTTGCATAGATTTTTAAAGTCAATAAAAAATTTTGAACATTAGAATAGCAGTGCAATTTTGACATCAATTAAATATAATAAATAGTAAACAATTTACCACAGTAGTGCAATTTTGACATGTCAACCTAAAAATATTAATAAAAAACTCACACATAAATAACAAGATAAACTTTCCCTCTCTTATATATATACATTTATACCTGAAATATTTTCCCAATAGAGGCATGCAGTGAAGAAAAAACTTATTTAAAAAAGAACAAAGATGCATCACACACATTGACTTGTAAATTGCTCTAGAACGCAAACATTAACCAGATAAATAAATAAAAATAACATGTGCTGAAAGAGCAATTTTAAGGAGCTGGAGGGTCATTTCCTGGCTTTTTTTTCCTGTAACCTCATTCCTCCAGCACAGCCCTCCATTCAGCATATGACTGAGTCTCAGATTCTTGGCAGTACCAGTTTCCAAAGTACTGAAGATGTGATGGTGGCTTTCTTTCTTTGTTACACTTTTTGCAAAGAATGACGTCTGTCTTCCTCACATATTTTCTTGTGACAGTTCCAGTCTTCTCCCTCTCCTGTTTTCTCTTTCTGTATTGCTGAGTGGAGTAAGAAACAGCTTGACTTGATGTCTGTGTCTGAACTGATGGTGGCACAGTTGAAGGTAATGGGAGGTTTAAGAACAACACCTGTGAGGTACCAGGTACTGTAGAGGACGGCGCGCATACATCTACCACTGTAGGAAGCTGCACAGATGGTAAAATGAAAGGGAGAGAGACGGGTAGTGCTGGTGCAATGACAGGAAGTCCTTGATGTGATGGTGGAGCCTGGGCGATGGCCTGAGGTTGCGACCTTCCCTTCAGTTTTGCCTCCCCAGCAGTATTTGGTGGCAGGACAAAAAGGTGAGGCTCCGCAAGATTTCCTGAATAAAGTGTTGGTCCTTTCTGCAAAGCCGCAGGAAGCTTCTCAGGTCCTGCCATGGGTGCATCTGGGGCTTGTATACCCTGCATCAAAATCTCCTGTTCCTGTGACTTGCAACGCCTGCTGAACCTGGGAAAACATAAAACAACCAATTTTAATAAACATTTAAGCAATAATACAAAAGATGGTGTGATCAACTACTATTTCAGGGGTGGCCAACGTCGGTCCTGGAGAGCCACAATCCTGCAGAGTTTAGCTCCAACCCTGATAAAAACTCACCTTCCTGTAGCTTTCTAGTAACCCTTAAGACCTTGATTAGCTTGTTCAGGTGTGTTTGATTAGGGTTGGAGCAAAAATTTGCAGGATTGTGGCTCTCCAGGACCGACGTTGGCCACCCCTGTACTATTTGATCATGACTATGATGCAGCAGCATGACACAGCGGAGATCAAATATCAGTTGATCACACCCTCATCTCATGTATTATTACCTTTGTAAAAAGCTACTTCATTGAGATGAACACTGTATTATGGATTATGGATTCTTGCAGTCTGTTGAAGACCACATAGTTAGCAATAACAATGCTAATTTACTCACCATTGTGTGACTGTTGCAGCATTCACTTCTGGGAGCTGGATGGTGGTCTCGCTCATCACCTTAGCATTGGTGAGGACGCACTCTCGGATGTGCTTGTAAGCACGTGCTACCATTGTGAAGCGGGACACCCTCACTCCGTCACAGCGCACCACATTTGGGTAGAGAGCGCAGAGTCTTGTGAAGATGGCCTCCACCACTCGGTTGCAGTCAGGCCACTGTGCAGGACTATGAGCTCCAATGAAACACCTGCAAATTACAGCAGAAAACATATTATTAATGTAAGATTGTTTTCAATGTGTGATCCTTGCTCTGTTTTTTATTTTTTCTTTTCTATTATTTTCTATTCTAATACCTGTGTATAGTTATGTTGTGTTGTTCGTTTTTTAGGTCGATGTTGAAATCTATCAATAAATTAGGTCTCTACTGGGTTACGGTGTTGTGGCATTATGGGGAACAGCACTGTAAGATAAAGTGTTACCAATTTAACATACCTTTTGGTGCTCTCCACACCTGGTGCCACAATCTTCTTAGTGGCCCTGAATCGTCCCTGTTTTAGGCTGGTTTGGTGACGTGGTGGGTAAACGGTTTTTTTCTTGTCATACTCCCCTAATGCCTGCCATAAGGTGATGATCTTGGCACACTCTTCTCCATTCAAGGCCAAACGGTGGTCTCTGAGGCTAACCAAAAACTCTGCCAAGTCCTGCACAGCTCCAAACCCCTCAATATTATCAGGTCCAACAGAATCCTAAAATGAAAGATAATTTAGGAACTTTTGATAGCAGCAATGAAAACAAATATTCACATGAAAGCACAGCCAACATAACTTGGATTTCGTTAACACACATGTAAATGTACATTAAAAAAGAAACTGGCCAAAAAGAAAGCCCTTACATCACTTGGCGTGTTCTCTTCAGATGTTGGAAGATCAGTTTCTGCAGATAATTGGTCCACTGGGACTACAAGAAAAAGGTAAATATTTAGTTTAAATTTGTATTCATTTCTTTCAATATGACAAATATTCATTTAGAGTTAGTGTGACAACAAATACCGAAACCTCTATGAATGTTTTGGTAAAACTCACAGCTATGTGCTCCAGGAGAGAGTGCTGGCTTGGATGGAGGGACCACAAACTGTGATGATGTGGAGCTGGTGACTGGAGATGTCACTGGGGATGGAGGGACCACAGACAGAGATGATGTGGAGCTGGTGACTGGAGATGTCACTGGGGATGGAGGGACCACAGACAGAGATGATGTGGAGCTGGTGACTGGAGATGTCACTGGGGATGGAGGGACCACAGACAGAGACGATGTGGAGCTGGTGACTGGAGATGTCACTGGGGATGGAGGGACCAAAGACAGTGATGACATGGTGCTGGTTGCTGGAGGGGTCGGAGATGACACTGCAGACACCGATGCTTGTGAAGAGGCAGCAGGTGTCCGTTCTGTGTCAAAGGTGGGCACAGTGATGTCCTGAAACTCCTCAAGTTCAGCATAACCTTCATCCTCCTCCATAACAACCTCAGTGGTCTCTGATTCTTCAATGGCCAAGTTGTAGTCCTGCAGAACTTTACCAGTTTGCTGGTAAAGGTATTCCACTCCAATAAGTTCCCCTTTAAAATATTAAAACATTGACAATTAGATAATATAAGGATATAATATTATAAATCAGTGGTTAAATGGTATGTGAACACTTGAATGAAACTGTCACCAAAAACAACTAATAGTTATCTACCAGTGTACTTTCTTGGCCCCACATAAGGGATGATTTTCTTGCCCATAACCTCCTCTGCAAGAGTATTGACAGCATGTCGCAGAAGATGATTGTAGGAATGTGGCTGCTGCTCATCTGTTGTTGCTGCCACAGCGCGGTCCTCATTCCACCTTGCAAGCCCATCCAAAAGATACGCCTGGAAAAATGTGTCACTAGCCAGCGTACCTGTAAATTCAAAAAAGAACAATAACAACAACAACAACAAAAAACACAAAAATTTCATAAATACACAAATAGTTGTTCTTGCAATTCTCATAATTATTTCAATATATAATTAAGTCAAATCTTAATTTAATAATTTAGTAAAATCACTTATTTACCTGGGATGAATCTATTAAGGTGCAGGTGAAATGACTCAAGCGAAGTGGAACCTCGGGCACAGCGGTAGGTTGGCAGACGGTGCCCTCCCTTCACCACAGTGCCTGTCTGCATGTAGAGCTGCAAACCTAGAGGATCCTGGATGCAGGCCACATGTTTCCGCTGGGACTTCAAGATCTCTCTCATCCGGGCTGAGTTTATTAGTGGAACTCCCAGAGTGTCACGACCAGAATCTCCATCAAAGGCCTCAATATGGCTCTCAATCATCGCCAGGGTTTCCTTGGTCCCGCGAGTGGTTCTCCTGCAATGCAGGGCTAGCTCGCTACGGCTGATACAGCGCAGCACATCAGCCTCGGATGATGGTTTCCGGTCAGCTTCTAGCTCTGCACGCTTCGCCTTCTTCAGAGCCGTCAGGTCGACCTGGTCCCACATGAAAATACAGTTGCTGAGGCGACTCATAAACGTGGCATACAACTGGTGAGAGTCGGTGGTGCAACCCACAGCAAACCTCCGCATGAAGTGCCATATATCTAACCGGATGGTCATTTGCTCCCACTCTTCAAACATCCTCCTCAGAAGAGTGTTGCCACAGCAGTCTCGGTCGACATACAGTACCTCGGGAGGAGCCACCCCAGCCACTCTGTATCGCTTGATGAGGCCTTCAATCATTGGCCCGAGACCAAAACCTTCACTGGCTGTGAGTACGGACATGATCACCTGTCCATACTCATTACCAACATTGGTTGCCCAGGTAGCTGTGCCATAGCTGCGCCCTGCTAGTTTTCTGGCCACCTTTTTAGTAGAATCCATTTTTAAGATCCGGCCATATTGCGATGTGATAGAGGCCTTGATCTCATCCAGCCTTTGCAGGACATCCTGGGCATATACCTGCATCAGCCACCGGTGCTTAGGGACAGAAGGCATAGAAGGAACAGGTTCAAATGTCACAGGCAGGATCAGGCTTGACGTGACAGCACTGGCAATCCCCTTGCAATCTGTCAGATACTGGACTGTCTTTTGCAACCAGACCTCAGCATGACGCTCCTGCAGCTTGCGCTGGATCTGGCTGCTGCTGTTTCCCAGCCCTCGTTGACGCATCAAACTTACTACCTCAACGTCACATGCAAGTTTTGATGTCAGAATGCAAGGGAACTGGACCCTGTGGCCAATGTCGAGCTGTGAGACGATACCATGGCTCCAGCTGATGACCTTCCTCTTACATTTTCGGCAGGCCAGGTACTCAGATGCCACAAAGTACATCTTACCCAAGGCAACCACCTGCCTGATCTTTTGATGCAAGCCAGCTGAGGTCAGAAGGTCTTTCTGACAGTCTGGATGTGGACAGACCAGCTTCACTTGCCACAGTTTTCGTGGCATCCAGAGCAGCAGGGGATGGCCAAAGTAATTCTCCAAGGAGGGAGAATTACTGGTCTTCAGTGGCACCTGTGGAGGATACCACCAAAGTTTGTCCACCCTACTAAAGACCAGCTCAGGATGTCCTTGTGCTGTCCACCTGAAAAGGGCCTTGGATATCCACCTCTGGTCCACTTCATGCAGGGTGTGTATCCATCCAGCTGGAAGACAGACACGTCGTGCTAGAAAAAACAAAACAAAAAGAGAAATAAACACATAAATAAACAAATACAAATTCACTTTGCTTCACTTTACTTTAATATCCCCGTAAAGGAAGGTTAGATAGATTGTTGTATGTTTTAAATAAGTATAAACGTACATTCTACATATGCCTCCTCAAACTTAGTTGCCTCTGCCAGCAGTGTGCTGTCATCTATCTCAGTGGACACAGAGGGGTGGGTGAGGGTGGCTGAGGGCCGTGCACGTGTCTGGGCCAAATCTACAAAACAAAACACAGGACAAACAGATAAACATGACTACTGAACAGCAATAAATACTAAACAAAACAATAAAGTGCTATACAAATAAATGTTTGATTACAAGGTGTGGCTTTGAGGGGGGAAACCAGCCTTTCTACGGTCTTGGTCAGATTTTTTGGGTTAGGCAACTTCCTAACCAAGAGGGAGCGGAGAGAGGCGGTGGAAGTATGGCTGGGGGCAGCGTGCTGGGTTGGAGGAGTGAGCTGGGGGGGGGCAGCGTGCTGGGTTGGAGGAGTGAGCTGGGGGGGGGCAGCGTGCTGGGTTGGAGGAGTGAGCTGGGGGGGGGCAGCGTGCTGGGTTGGAGGAGTGAGCTGGGGGGGGGCAGCGTGCTGGGTTGGAGGAGTGAGCTGGGGGGGGGCAGCGTGCTGGGTTGGAGGAGTGAGCTGGGTGGGGGCAGCGTGCTGGGGAGCTTTCCCAGCATATTGCTCTTCCTTCATGGCAATGGCAATTCTGCCAGAAGGAAAGAGCTCAATATACTCCCTGAAACTCCCCTTGTTGTGGGCATGTTCTTGGGAGTCTTTGCTGCCTCCTGTGGGGTCCCTCTTCATAGCTGCCACCAGGTAAGCAGCATACCCAAGGGCATTTTCAGCCACCCACCTGAATGTTTGCCCGCGAAATACACCAAACTGGATTTCAAAGAAACCCAGCAGGTGCTTTCTGTTAGCAAGATCTCCGTTGTGCTGACTTTTCTTGGCCTTGTCCAGCACTATCTCCGGGGACAGGGGTCTTGTGTATGGCTTTCCTTTGTTTGCCTCCTTCACCTTTGCGGCTTCCACTGTATCTGTCAGATTCAGGGTGCCATCAGCCCGTCTTCTGAAGCGAGGTTCCATCTATATTAAAAAAATGAAGATATAAAGACAATAGAGAAACAGACAAACACATTTAGTAACACATTAGTTAATGCAGCTGTGTATATTACACTACTATATTTACTTATGATCAACTTGAAATGTTCATTTTATATAATTCTTTGTCTGTGTATATTTTTTCCAACAGGCTTAATAAAATATTAAAATATTGGCTAACATATCAGAATCATCCCAGAGTAAGAGGTAATTATTTTAATAATTATTATACCATTCAATACAACTTTTGTCCCACCTGAGACAGAGGAGTTTTCAAGTAAGTAATGGGCAGTGGATAAGGGAAAGTTTAATCTATTCTATGTGATCAAAATATACTTAAAGTACTAAAAGTAGAAGCATAATGTACACTGTATTATTGGATTATAATTAGTGATGCATTAATGTGTAATAATCATTTTAGTGTTGCAGCTGGTAAAGCTGTAGTAAACTATAACGTTACATACTTTATATTCTGCTTGATTTACTTTCAAGTAATAATTAGTATTAATTTTCTAAATGATTAGGCTACATGTTATTAATTTGAACAAAATAAGTTATTAACAAAAGACTGACTTTGCAAATGTTAGTCAGAAGATAATCGATGACCGCTATAAATTGGCTAATCTATAAAAACATAACAAAATTTGCTGTTTTAATGATATTTTGTATTAACTACCAAAATTATTAGCAAATCTGAGCTACAGGATATTCAATTAAAACAACTATATATAATTACCACTTTATTTTTATTGACAAAAGACTGACTTTGCAAATGTTAGTCAGAAGATAATCGATGACGGCTATCAGTTGGCTAATCTATAAAAACATAACAAAATTTGCTGTTTTAATGATATTTTGTATTAACTACCTAAATTATTAGCAAATCTGAGTAACAGGCTATTCATTTAAAACAACTATATATAATTACCACCTTATTTTTATTAACAAAAGACCGACTTACTTTGCAAATGTTGTTTAGAAGTTAATTGATGAGTGTCATCCTCTTCTCCACACATCATCTGCATGGCCTCTGCATGTCTCCAGGGGCTCTTGACGCTGATTGGTCAATTGCTGGTTGTGACTGGGGGGAATCATGGTTGCAATACGAGCGCTGATTGGCGATCGCATATGATTTCTGGTTGCAGCCGGGAACGTGATTGGCTGTCGTAATATGATTTCTGGTTGCAGCCGGGAACATGATTGGCTGTCGTAACCTGATTTCTGGTTGCAGCCGGGAACGTGATTGGCTGTCGTAACCTGATTTCTGGTTGCAGCCGGGAACGTGATTGGCTGTCGTAACCAAGAATAACCACGATCTACAGGTGGCAGAGAGCGCCACTGGCCCAAACGGTTGAGTGCCCTCGTGCGCTCGAACAGACAGAGGCCTGTCATACCATCTACTGTTTCACGTGCTATAAACACTGAGACAACAGTTGGTGCTCTCCTTGTTATATTTAGCAAGCTGATTTGTTTTTACGGCAGGTTGTGTAGTTGTTAGGGACCCCCGGGCAGGCTTGAGGGTGCAATATGAGCATCCTTTCCCTGGTGGTCTAGTGGTTAGGATTCGGCGCTCTCACCGCCGCGGCCCGGGTTCGATTCCCGGTCAGGGAACGTGCTTTTGCCCTTCGGTCGCGATTGCGACACTACGTACAGCCTTGCTGGCCTCATTGAGCAGCGTGGCCAAGAAAATGTTTGCATGTGGAAAAGATTTCCTTCGAGCCGGAGTCGAACCAGCGACCTAAGGATTGCCAACTTTCCACCTACAGTCCTCCGCTCTACCAACTGAGCTATCGAAGGTACGCAGGTCTGGAAAAGAACCACAACATATCAGGTTTCTGCTGCTCCACTGCTGGGTAAAACAGCTTCTGCCGTAGACAGACGTGCTGGTTGTTCGATAAGGGAAGCAAAGAAAAGCCGAACTTCCCATATCGGGAGTCGAACCCGGGCCGCCTGGGTGAAAACCAGGAATCCTGACGGCTACACCATATGGAAACTTCCACGAGTGTCGGTCAGGCTGAAGCTGAAAACCAAGAATGCTGACCGCTAGAGCTAATCAATCTAATCATAGCAATCAAAGCGATGGGCTAGTTAAAATAAATAATAAAACTTCTATGGGCTGACCACGACGCAAAAGAGGTAGATGGAGCCAGCCAGGAGTAGAACCTAGAATCTTCTGATCCGTACTGCCGTCCAAAGGCAAAGCAAATCTTGGAGTTATCTTCGATGACCAACTGACCTTCAGAGACCACATCTCAAAGACGGCGCGGTCATGCAGATTTGCACTTTGCAACATCAGGAAAATCCGTCCCTTCCTGACTGAGCACGCAACACAACTGCTTGTCCAGGCCCTGGTCATTTCAAGGCTTGATTACTGCAATGCTCTTCTGGCTGGTCTGCCGTCAAGTGCAATCAAACCTCTTCAAATGATCCAGAACGCTGCTGCACGTCTTGTCTGCAACGAGCCTAAGAGAGCCCACGTCACGCCCCTCTTCATCCCTCTGCACTGGCTACCCCTTGCTGCTCGCATCAAGTTCAAGGCGCTGATGCTGGCTTACAGATCCACCACAGGCTCTGCACCTTCCTACCTCCACACACTGCTACAACGCTACGTCCCCACCAGAAGCCTGCGATCACTAAAGGAACGAAGGCTTGTGGTACCGTCACAGAGAGTCACAAAATCACTCTCCAGAACATTCTCCTTCACTGCTCCCTGCTGGTGGAATGATCTCCTTACTTTCATCAGGAACGCAGAATATTCCCTGGCAATATTCAAGAGACAGCTGAAAACTCATCTCTTCCGTGAACACTTAATCCCCTCATTAAAAAAAAAAAAAACCCTTTCCTTCAGATTTCCCTTCCTACTCTAGCTTATGGTACTGAGCAATGTATGAAACTTGTATTGTGAGCACTTCCTGTGTTATTTGCCAATTCATGAAGAATCGCTTGTTTGTTTTCCTCACTTGTAAGTCGCTTTGGATAAAAGCGTCTGCTAAATGACTAAATGTAATGTAAACGTAAATGTAAAGCGCAGTAAGTACACGTTTGGTCAAAATTGAGTTAAGGCTTGATGTTGGCTTTGTGACATCTGTTCTGTCTTGTGACAAAGGCTCCCGGTTCAATTTTGTCCCGTTTCAGAGAAACGAGAGTGTCAAAATTGCAGTAACTACAAAATCAGAGCTAATACCAAGGCAAACCACAGTAAGTGATGTTACTGCGTTCTAGCTTTGTTTTCCCAGATTTGACACCACAGATACTGAGCTCTGCCTTGGTAGCCTTATCCTGAAGTGGATTGTAATACTGTTTGCCCCGATCGTAACACTCACACAGAACCAACAAGCCAACCAGCTATCCTATCATGACACAATCCCGTGGACAAATGATGGTTGAACTCGCATGAAAACGCAAATGTCCAAAGACGGATAAGGAAGACATAAAATATTAAATATTAATACAAAAATGTTAACTCCTAGCCAGGCAAATGACAGCTTTATAATCAGTTAACATTAACTAGCCAGCCGCTAGCAAATTAGACAGGGATTTTAGCCTACCTGAGCTGCTCCATTGAAGGCAATATCCACTCTGACAACGTAACGATAATCTGATTTATAACCGCGTTGATGTTTGTTGATTCGGACATCCCTCCACAGACGTGCTGGCTGTTCGATAAGGGAAGCAAAGACAAGCCGAACTTCCCATACAGGGAGTCGAACCTGGGACAACTGGTTGAAAAAGAAGAATCCTGACCGCCACATCTAATCAACCAAATAATAGCAATGAAAGCGATGGGCTAATTAATTTAAATAATGAAACTGCTATGGGCTGACCACGAAGCAAAAGAGGAAGACGAGCCAGCCAGGAGTCGAACCTAGAATCTTCTGATCCGTAGTCAGACGCGTTATCCATTGCGCCACTGGCCCAAACGGTTGAATGCCCTCGTGCGCTCGAACAGACAGAGGCCTGTCATACCATCTACTGTTTCACGTGCTATAAACACTGAGACAACAGTTGGTGCTCTCCTTGTTATATTTAGCAAGCTGATTTGTTTTTACGGCAGGTTGTGTAGTTGTTAGGGACCCCCGGGCAGGCTTGAGGGTGCAATATGAGCATCCTTTCCCTGGTGGTCTAGTGGTTAGGATTCGGCGCTCTCACCGCCGCGGCCCGGGTTCGATTCCCGGTCAGGGAACGTGCTTTTGCCCTTCGGTCGCGATTGCGACACTACGTACAGCCTTGCTGGCCTCATTGAGCAGCGTGGCCAAGAAAATGTTTGCATGTGGAAAAGATTTCCTTCGAGCCGGAGTCGAACCAGCGACCTAAGGATTGCCAACTTTCCACCTACAGTCCTCCGCTCTACCAACTGAGCTATCGAAGGTACGCAGTTCTGGAAAAGAACCACAACATATCAGGTTTCTGCTGCTCCACTGCTGGGTAAAACAGCTTCTGCCGTAGACAGACGTGCTGGTTGTTCGATAAGGGAAGCAAAGAAAAGCCGAACTTCCCATATCGGGAGTCGAACCCGGGCCGCCTGGGTGAAAACCAGGAATCCTGACGGCTACACCATATGGAAACTTCCACGAGTGTCGGTCAGGCTGAAGCTGAAAACCAAGAATGCTGACCGCTAGAGCTAATCAATCTAATCATAGCAATCAAAGCGATGGGCTAGTTAAAATAAATAATAAAACTTCTATGGGCTGACCACGACGCAAAAGAGGTAGATGGAGCCAGCCAGGAGTAGAACCTAGAATCTTCTGATCCGTACTGCCGTCCAAAGGCAAAGCAAATCTTGGAGTTATCTTCGATGACCAACTGACCTTCAGAGACCACATCTCAAAGACGGCGCGGTCATGCAGATTTGCACTTTGCAACATCAGGAAAATCCGTCCCTTCCTGACTGAGCACGCAACACAACTGCTTGTCCAGGCCCTGGTCATTTCAAGGCTTGATTACTGCAATGCTCTTCTGGCTGGTCTGCCGTCAAGTGCAATCAAACCTCTTCAAATGATCCAGAACGCTGCTGCACGTCTTGTCTGCAACGAGCCTAAGAGAGCCCACGTCACGCCCCTCTTCATCCCTCTGCACTGGCTACCCCTTGCTGCTCGCATCAAGTTCAAGGCGCTGATGCTGGCTTACAGATCCACCACAGGCTCTGCACCTTCCTACCTCCACACACTGCTACAACGCTACGTCCCCACCAGAAGCCTGCGATCACTAAAGGAACGAAGGCTTGTGGTACCGTCACAGAGAGTCACAAAATCACTCTCCAGAACATTCTCCTTCACTGCTCCCTGCTGGTGGAATGATCTCCTTACTTTCATCAGGAACGCAGAATATTCCCTGGCAATATTCAAGAGACAGCTGAAAACTCATCTCTTCCGTGAACACTTAATCCCCTCATTAAAAAAAAAAAAACCCTTTCCTTCAGATTTCCCTTCCTACTCTAGCTTATGGTACTGAGCAATGTATGAAACTTGTATTGTGAGCACTTCCTGTGTTATTTGCCAATTCATGAAGAATCGCTTGTTTGTTTTCCTCACTTGTAAGTCGCTTTGGATAAAAGCGTCTGCTAAATGACTAAATGTAATGTAAACGTAAATGTAAAGCGCAGTAAGTACACGTTTGGTCAAAATTGAGTTAAGGCTTGATGTTGGCTTTGTGACATCTGTTCTGTCTTGTGACAAAGGCTCCCGGTTCAATTTTGTCCCGTTTCAGAGAAACGAGAGTGTCAAAATTGCAGTAACTACAAAATCAGAGCTAATACCAAGGCAAACCACAGTAAGTGATGTTACTGCGTTCTAGCTTTGTTTTCCCAGATTTGACACCACAGATACTGAGCTCTGCCTTGGTAGCCTTATCCTGAAGTGGATTGTAATACTGTTTGCCCCGATCGTAACACTCACACAGAACCAACAAGCCAACCAGCTATCCTATCATGACACAATCCCGTGGACAAATGATGGTTGAACTCGCATGAAAACGCAAATGTCCAAAGACGGATAAGGAAGACATAAAATATTAAATATTAATACAAAAATGTTAACTCCTAGCCAGGCAAATGACAGCTTTATAATCAGTTAACATTAACTAGCCAGCCGCTAGCAAATTAGACAGGGATTTTAGCCTACCTGAGCTGCTCCATTGAAGGCAATATCCACTCTGACAACGTAACGATAATCTGATTTATAACCGCGTTGATGTTTGTTGATTCGGACATCCCTCCACAGACGTGCTGGCTGTTCGATAAGGGAAGCAAAGACAAGCCGAACTTCCCATACAGGGAGTCGAACCTGGGACAACTGGTTGAAAAAGAAGAATCCTGACCGCCACATCTAATCAACCAAATAATAGCAATGAAAGCGATGGGCTAATTAATTTAAATAATGAAACTGCTATGGGCTGACCACGAAGCAAAAGAGGAAGACGAACCAGCCAGGAGTCGAACCTAGAATCTTCTGATCCGTAGTCAGACGCGTTATCCATTGCGCCACTGGCCCAAACGGTTGAATGCCCTCGTGCGCTCGAACAGACAGAGGCCTGTCATACCATCTACTGTTTCACGTGCTATAAACACTGAGACAACAGTTGGTGCTCTCCTTGTTATATTTAGCAAGCTGATTTGTTTTTACGGCAGGTTGTGTAGTTGTTAGGGACCCCCGGGCAGGCTTGAGGGTGCAATATGAGCATCCTTTCCCTGGTGGTCTAGTGGTTAGGATTCGGCGCTCTCACCGCCGCGGCCCGGGTTCGATTCCCGGTCAGGGAACGTGCTTTTGCCCTTCGGTCGCGATTGCGACACTACGTACAGCCTTGCTGGCCTCATTGAGCAGCGTGGCCAAGAAAATGTTTGCATGTGGAAAAGATTTCCTTCGAGCCGGAGTCGAACCAGCGACCTAAGGATTGCCAACTTTCCACCTACAGTCCTCCGCTCTACCAACTGAGCTATCGAAGGTACGCAGGTCTGGAAAAGAACCACAACATATCAGGTTTCTGCTGCTCCACTGCTGGGTAAAACAGCTTCTGCCGTAGACAGACGTGCTGGTTGTTCGATAAGGGAAGCAAAGAAAAGCCGAACTTCCCATATCGGGAGTCGAACCCGGGCCGCCTGGGTGAAAACCAGGAATCCTGACGGCTACACCATATGGAAACTTCCACGAGTGTCGGTCAGGCTGAAGCTGAAAACCAAGAATGCTGACCGCTAGAGCTAATCAATCTAATCATAGCAATCAAAGCGATGGGCTAGTTAAAATAAATAATAAAACTTCTATGGGCTGACCACGACGCAAAAGAGGTAGATGGAGCCAGCCAGGAGTAGAACCTAGAATCTTCTGATCCGTACTGCCGTCCAAAGGCAAAGCAAATCTTGGAGTTATCTTCGATGACCAACTGACCTTCAGAGACCACATCTCAAAGACGGCGCGGTCATGCAGATTTGCACTTTGCAACATCAGGAAAATCCGTCCCTTCCTGACTGAGCACGCAACACAACTGCTTGTCCAGGCCCTGGTCATTTCAAGGCTTGATTACTGCAATGCTCTTCTGGCTGGTCTGCCGTCAAGTGCAATCAAACCTCTTCAAATGATCCAGAACGCTGCTGCACGTCTTGTCTGCAACGAGCCTAAGAGAGCCCACGTCACGCCCCTCTTCATCCCTCTGCACTGGCTACCCCTTGCTGCTCGCATCAAGTTCAAGGCGCTGATGCTGGCTTACAGATCCACCACAGGCTCTGCACCTTCCTACCTCCACACACTGCTACAACGCTACGTCCCCACCAGAAGCCTGCGATCACTAAAGGAACGAAGGCTTGTGGTACCGTCACAGAGAGTCACAAAATCACTCTCCAGAACATTCTCCTTCACTGCTCCCTGCTGGTGGAATGATCTCCTTACTTTCATCAGGAACGCAGAATATTCCCTGGCAATATTCAAGAGACAGCTGAAAACTCATCTCTTCCGTGAACACTTAATCCCCTCATTAAAAAAAAAAAAAACCCTTTCCTTCAGATTTCCCTTCCTACTCTAGCTTATGGTACTGAGCAATGTATGAAACTTGTATTGTGAGCACTTCCTGTGTTATTTGCCAATTCATGAAGAATCGCTTGTTTGTTTTCCTCACTTGTAAGTCGCTTTGGATAAAAGCGTCTGCTAAATGACTAAATGTAATGTAAACGTAAATGTAAAGCGCAGTAAGTACACGTTTGGTCAAAATTGAGTTAAGGCTTGATGTTGGCTTTGTGACATCTGTTCTGTCTTGTGACAAAGGCTCCCGGTTCAATTTTGTCCCGTTTCAGAGAAACGAGAGTGTCAAAATTGCAGTAACTACAAAATCAGAGCTAATACCAAGGCAAACCACAGTAAGTGATGTTACTGCGTTCTAGCTTTGTTTTCCCAGATTTGACACCACAGATACTGAGCTCTGCCTTGGTAGCCTTATCCTGAAGTGGATTGTAATACTGTTTGCCCCGATCGTAACACTCACACAGAACCAACAAGCCAACCAGCTATCCTATCATGACACAATCCCGTGGACAAATGATGGTTGAACTCGCATGAAAACGCAAATGTCCAAAGACGGATAAGGAAGACATAAAATATTAAATATTAATACAAAAATGTTAACTCCTAGCCAGGCAAATGACAGCTTTATAATCAGTTAACATTAACTAGCCAGCCGCTAGCAAATTAGACAGGGATTTTAGCCTACCTGAGCTGCTCCATTGAAGGCAATATCCACTCTGACAACGTAACGATAATCTGATTTATAACCGCGTTGATGTTTGTTGATTCGGACATCCCTCCACAGACGTGCTGGCTGTTCGATAAGGGAAGCAAAGACAAGCCGAACTTCCCATACAGGGAGTCGAACCTGGGACAACTGGTTGAAAAAGAAGAATCCTGACCGCCACATCTAATCAACCAAATAATAGCAATGAAAGCGATGGGCTAATTAATTTAAATAATGAAACTGCTATGGGCTGACCACGAAGCAAAAGAGGAAGACGAGCCAGCCAGGAGTCGAACCTAGAATCTTCTGATCCGTAGTCAGACGCGTTATCCATTGCGCCACTGGCCCGAACGGTTGAATGCCCTCGTGCGCTCGAACAGACAGAGGCCTGTCATACCATCTACTGTTTCACGTGCTATAAACACTGAGACAACAGTTGGTGCTCTCCTTGTTATATTTAGCAAGCTGATTTGTTTTTACGGCAGGTTGTGTAGTTGTTAGGGACCCCCGGGCAGGCTTGAGGGTGCAATATGAGCATCCTTTCCCTGGTGGTCTAGTGGTTAGGATTCGGCGCTCTCACCGCCGCGGCCCGGGTTCGATTCCCGGTCAGGGAACGTGCTTTTGCCCTTCGGTCGCGATTGCGACACTACGTACAGCCTTGCTGGCCTCATTGAGCAGCGTGGCCAAGAAAATGTTTGCATGTGGAAAAGATTTCCTTCGAGCCGGAGTCGAACCAGCGACCTAAGGATTGCCAACTTTCCACCTACAGTCCTCCGCTCTACCAACTGAGCTATCGAAGGTACGCAGGTCTGGAAAAGAACCACAACATATCAGGTTTCTGCTGCTCCACTGCTGGGTAAAACAGCTTCTGCCGTAGACAGACGTGCTGGTTGTTCGATAAGGGAAGCAAAGAAAAGCCGAACTTCCCATATCGGGAGTCGAACCCGGGCCGCCTGGGTGAAAACCAGGAATCCTGACGGCTACACCATATGGAAACTTCCACGAGTGTCGGTCAGGCTGAAGCTGAAAACCAAGAATGCTGACCGCTAGAGCTAATCAATCTAATCATAGCAATCAAAGCGATGGGCTAGTTAAAATAAATAATAAAACTTCTATGGGCTGACCACGACGCAAAAGAGGTAGATGGAGCCAGCCAGGAGTAGAACCTAGAATCTTCTGATCCGTACTGCCGTCCAAAGGCAAAGCAAATCTTGGAGTTATCTTCGATGACCAACTGACCTTCAGAGACCACATCTCAAAGACGGCGCGGTCATGCAGATTTGCACTTCGCAACATCAGGAAAATCCGTCCCTTCCTGACTGAGCACGCAACACAACTGCTTGTCCAGGCCCTGGTCATTTCAAGGCTTGATTACTGCAATGCTCTTCTGGCTGGTCTGCCGTCAAGTGCAATCAAACCTCTTCAAATGATCCAGAACGCTGCTGCACGTCTTGTCTGCAACGAGCCTAAGAGAGCCCACGTCACGCCCCTCTTCATCCCTCTGCACTGGCTACCCCTTGCTGCTCGCATCAAGTTCAAGGCGCTGATGCTGGCTTACAGATCCACCACAGGCTCTGCACCTTCCTACCTCCACACACTGCTACAACGCTACGTCCCCACCAGAAGCCTGCGATCACTAAAGGAACGAAGGCTTGTGGTACCGTCACAGAGAGTCACAAAATCACTCTCCAGAACATTCTCCTTCACTGCTCCCTGCTGGTGGAATGATCTCCTTACTTTCATCAGGAACGCAGAATATTCCCTGGCAATATTCAAGAGACAGCTGAAAACTCATCTCTTCCGTGAACACTTAATCCCCTCATTAAAAAAAAAAAAACCCTTTCCTTCAGATTTCCCTTCCTACTCTAGCTTATGGTACTGAGCAATGTATGAAACTTGTATTGTGAGCACTTCCTGTGTTATTTGCCAATTCATGAAGAATCGCTTGTTTGTTTTCCTCACTTGTAAGTCGCTTTGGATAAAAGCGTCTGCTAAATGACTAAATGTAATGTAAACGTAAATGTAAAGCGCAGTAAGTACACGTTTGGTCAAAATTGAGTTAAGGCTTGATGTTGGCTTTGTGACATCTGTTCTGTCTTGTGACAAAGGCTCCCGGTTCAATTTTGTCCCGTTTCAGAGAAACGAGAGTGTCAAAATTGCAGTAACTACAAAATCAGAGCTAATACCAAGGCAAACCACAGTAAGTGATGTTACTGCGTTCTAGCTTTGTTTTCCCAGATTTGACACCACAGATACTGAGCTCTGCCTTGGTAGCCTTATCCTGAAGTGGATTGTAATACTGTTTGCCCCGATCGTAACACTCACACAGAACCAACAAGCCAACCAGCTATCCTATCATGACACAATCCCGTGGACAAATGATGGTTGAACTCGCATGAAAACGCAAATGTCCAAAGACGGATAAGGAAGACATAAAATATTAAATATTAATACAAAAATGTTAACTCCTAGCCAGGCAAATGACAGCTTTATAATCAGTTAACATTAACTAGCCAGCCGCTAGCAAATTAGACAGGGATTTTAGCCTACCTGAGCTGCTCCATTGAAGGCAATATCCACTCTGACAACGTAACGATAATCTGATTTATAACCGCGTTGATGTTTGTTGATTCGGACATCCCTCCACAGACGTGCTGGCTGTTCGATAAGGGAAGCAAAGACAAGCCGAACTTCCCATACAGGGAGTCGAACCTGGGACAACTGGTTGAAAAAGAAGAATCCTGACCGCCACATCTAATCAACCAAATAATAGCAATGAAAGCGATGGGCTAATTAATTTAAATAATGAAACTGCTATGGGCTGACCACGAAGCAAAAGAGGAAGACGAGCCAGCCAGGAGTCGAACCTAGAATCTTCTGATCCGTAGTCAGACGCGTTATCCATTGCGCCACTGGCCCGAACGGTTGAATGCCCTCGTGCGCTCGAACAGACAGAGGCCTGTCATACCATCTACTGTTTCACGTGCTATAAACACTGAGACAACAGTTGGTGCTCTCCTTGTTATATTTAGCAAGCTGATTTGTTTTTACGGCAGGTTGTGTAGTTGTTAGGGACCCCCGGGCAGGCTTGAGGGTGCAATATGAGCATCCTTTCCCTGGTGGTCTAGTGGTTAGGATTCGGCGCTCTCACCGCCGCGGCCCGGGTTCGATTCCCGGTCAGGGAACGTGCTTTTGCCCTTCGGTCGCGATTGCGACACTACGTACAGCCTTGCTGGCCTCATTGAGCAGCGTGGCCAAGAAAATGTTTGCATGTGGAAAAGATTTCCTTCGAGCCGGAGTCGAACCAGCGACCTAAGGATTGCCAACTTTCCACCTACAGTCCTCCGCTCTACCAACTGAGCTATCGAAGGTACGCAGGTCTGGAAAAGAACCACAACATATCAGGTTTCTGCTGCTCCACTGCTGGGTAAAACAGCTTCTGCCGTAGACAGACGTGCTGGTTGTTCGATAAGGGAAGCAAAGAAAAGCCGAACTTCCCATATCGGGAGTCGAACCCGGGCCGCCTGGGTGAAAACCAGGAATCCTGACGGCTACACCATATGGAAACTTCCACGAGTGTCGGTCAGGCTGAAGCTGAAAACCAAGAATGCTGACCGCTAGAGCTAATCAATCTAATCATAGCAATCAAAGCGATGGGCTAGTTAAAATAAATAATAAAACTTCTATGGGCTGACCACGACGCAAAAGAGGTAGATGGAGCCAGCCAGGAGTAGAACCTAGAATCTTCTGATCCGTACTGCCGTCCAAAGGCAAAGCAAATCTTGGAGTTATCTTCGATGACCAACTGACCTTCAGAGACCACATCTCAAAGACGGCGCGGTCATGCAGATTTGCACTTCGCAACATCAGGAAAATCCGTCCCTTCCTGACTGAGCACGCAACACAACTGCTTGTCCAGGCCCTGGTCATTTCAAGGCTTGATTACTGCAATGCTCTTCTGGCTGGTCTGCCGTCAAGTGCAATCAAACCTCTTCAAATGATCCAGAACGCTGCTGCACGTCTTGTCTGCAACGAGCCTAAGAGAGCCCACGTCACGCCCCTCTTCATCCCTCTGCACTGGCTACCCCTTGCTGCTCGCATCAAGTTCAAGGCGCTGATGCTGGCTTACAGATCCACCACAGGCTCTGCACCTTCCTACCTCCACACACTGCTACAACGCTACGTCCCCACCAGAAGCCTGCGATCACTAAAGGAACGAAGGCTTGTGGTACCGTCACAGAGAGTCACAAAATCACTCTCCTGAACATTCTCCTTCACTGCTCCCTGCTGGTGGAATGATCTCCTTACTTTAATCAGGAACGCAGAATATTCCCTGGCAATATTCAAGAGACAGCTGAAAACTCATCTCTTCCGTGAACACTTAATCCCCTCATTAAAAAAAAAAAACCCTTTCCTTCCCATTTCCCTTCCTACTCTAGCTTATGGTACTGAGCAATGTATGAAACTTGTATTGTGAGCACTTCCTGTGTTATTTGCCAATTCATGAAGAATCGCTTGTTTGTTTTCCTCACTTGTAAGTCGCTTTGGATAAAAGCGTCTGCTAAATGACTAAATGTAATGTAAACGTAAATGTAAAGCGCAGTAAGTACACGTTTGGTCAAAATTGAGTTAAGGCTTGATGTTGGCTTTGTGACATCTGTTCTGTCTTGTGACAAAGGCTCCCGGTTCAATTTTGTCCCGTTTCAGAGAAACGAGAGTGTCAAAATTGCAGTAACTACAAAATCAGAGCTAATACCAAGGCAAACCACAGTAAGTGATGTTACTGCGTTCTAGCTTTGTTTTCCCAGATTTGACACCACAGATACTGAGCTCTGCCTTGGTAGCCTTATCCTGAAGTGGATTGTAATACTGTTTGCCCCGATCGTAACACTCACACAGAACCAACAAGCCAACCAGCTATCCTATCATGACACAATCCCGTGGACAAATGATGGTTGAACTCGCATGAAAACGCAAATGTCCAAAGACGGATAAGGAAGACATAAAATATTAAATATTAATACAAAAATGTTAACTCCTAGCCAGGCAAATGACAGCTTTATAATCAGTTAACATTAACTAGCCAGCCGCTAGCAAATTAGACAGGGATTTTAGCCTAACTGAGCTGCTCCATTGAAGGCAATATCCACTCTGACAACGTAACGATAATCTGATTTATAACCGCGTTGATGTTTGTTGATTCGGACATCCCTCCACAGACGTGCTGGCTGTTCGATAAGGGAAGCAAAGACAAGCCAAACTTCCCATACAGGGAGTCGAACCTGGGACAACTGGTTGAAAAAGAAGAATCCTGACCGCCACATCTAATCAACCAAATAATAGCAATGAAAGCGATGGGCTAATTAATTTAAATAATGAAACTGCTATGGGCTGACCACGAAGCAAAAGAGGAAGACGAGCCAGCCAGGAGTCGAACCTAGAATCTTCTGATCCGTAGTCAGACGCGTTATCCATTGCGCCACTGGCCCAAACGGTTGAGTGCCCTCGTGCGCTCGAACAGACAGAGGCCTGTCATACCATCTACTGTTTCACGTGCTATAAACACTGAGACAACAGCTGGTGCTCTCCTTGTTATATTTAGCAAGCTGATTTGTTTTTACGGCAGGTTGTGTAGTTGTTAGGGACCCCCGGGCAGGCTTGAGGGTGCAATATGAGCATCCTTTCCCTGGTGGTCTAGTGGTTAGGATTCGGCGCTCTCACCGCCGCGGCCCGGGTTCGATTCCCGGTCAGGGAACGTGCTTTTGCCCTTCGGTCGCGATTGCGACACTACGTACAGCCTTGCTGGCCTCATTGAGCAGCGTGGCCAAGAAAATGTTTGCATGTGGAAAAGATTTCCTTCGAGCCGGAGTCGAACCAGCGACCTAAGGATTGCCAACTTTCCACCTACAGTCCTCCGCTCTACCAACTGAGCTATCGAAGGTACGCAGGTCTGGAAAAGAACCACAACATATCAGGTTTCTGCTGCTCCACTGCTGGGTAAAACAGCTTCTGCCGTAGACAGACGTGCTGGTTGTTCGATAAGGGAAGCAAAGAAAAGCCGAACTTCCCATATCGGGAGTCGAACCCGGGCCGCCTGGGTGAAAACCAGGAATCCTGACGGCTACACCATATGGAAACTTCCACGAGTGTCGGTCAGGCTGAAGCTGAAAACCAAGAATGCTGACCGCTAGAGCTAATCAATCTAATCATAGCAATCAAAGCGATGGGCTAGTTAAAATAAATAATAAAACTTCTATGGGCTGACCACGACGCAAAAGAGGTAGATGGAGCCAGCCAGGAGTAGAACCTAGAATCTTCTGATCCGTACTGCCGTCCAAAGGCAAAGCAAATCTTGGAGTTATCTTCGATGACCAACTGACCTTCAGAGACCACATCTCAAAGACGGCGCGGTCATGCAGATTTGCACTTTGCAACATCAGGAAAATCCGTCCCTTCCTGACTGAGCACGCAACACAACTGCTTGTCCAGGCCCTGGTCATTTCAAGGCTTGATTACTGCAATGCTCTTCTGGCTGGTCTGCCGTCAAGTGCAATCAAACCTCTTCAAATGATCCAGAACGCTGCTGCACGTCTTGTCTGCAACGAGCCTAAGAGAGCCCACGTCACGCCCCTCTTCATCCCTCTGCACTGGCTACCCCTTGCTGCTCGCATCAAGTTCAAGGCGCTGATGCTGGCTTACAGATCCACCACAGGCTCTGCACCTTCCTACCTCCACACACTGCTACAACGCTACGTCCCCACCAGAAGCCTGCGATCACTAAAGGAACGAAGGCTTGTGGTACCGTCACAGAGAGTCACAAAATCACTCTCCTGAACATTCTCCTTCACTGCTCCCTGCTGGTGGAATGATCTCCTTACTTTCATCAGGAACGCAGAATATTCCCTGGCAATATTCAAGAGACAGCTGAAAACTCATCTCTTCCGTGAACACTTAATCCCCTCATTAAAAAAAAAAAACCCTTTCCTTCCCATTTCCCTTCCTACTCTAGCTTATGGTACTGAGCAATGTATGAAACTTGTATTGTGAGCACTTCCTGTGTTATTTGCCAATTCATGAAGAATCGCTTGTTTGTTTTCCTCACTTGTAAGTCGCTTTGGATAAAAGCGTCTGCTAAATGACTAAATGTAATGTAAACGTAAATGTAAAGCGCAGTAAGTACACGTTTGGTCAAAATTGAGTTAAGGCTTGATGTTGGCTTTGTGACATCTGTTCTGTCTTGTGACAAAGGCTCCCGGTTCAATTTTGTCCCGTTTCAGAGAAACGAGAGTGTCAAAATTGCAGTAACTACAAAATCAGAGCTAATACCAAGGCAAACCACAGTAAGTGATGTTACTGCGTTCTAGCTTTGTTTTCCCAGATTTGACACCACAGATACTGAGCTCTGCCTTGGTAGCCTTATCCTGAAGTGGATTGTAATACTGTTTGCCCCGATCGTAACACTCACACAGAACCAACAAGCCAACCAGCTATCCTATCATGACACAATCCCGTGGACAAATGATGGTTGAACTCGCATGAAAACGCAAATGTCCAAAGACGGATAAGGAAGACATAAAATATTAAATATTAATACAAAAATGTTAACTCCTAGCCAGGCAAATGACAGCTTTATAATCAGTTAACATTAACTAGCCAGCCGCTAGCAAATTAGACAGGGATTTTAGCCTACCTGAGCTGCTCCATTGAAGGCAATATCCACTCTGACAACGTAACGATAATCTGATTTATAACCGCGTTGATGTTTGTTGATTCGGACATCCCTCCACAGACGTGCTGGCTGTTCGATAAGGGAAGCAAAGACAAGCCGAACTTCCCATACAGGGAGTCGAACCTGGGACAACTGGTTGAAAAAGAAGAATCCTGACCGCCACATCTAATCAACCAAATAATAGCAATGAAAGCGATGGGCTAATTAATTTAAATAATGAAACTGCTATGGGCTGACCACGAAGCAAAAGAGGAAGACGAGCCAGCCAGGAGTCGAACCTAGAATCTTCTGATCCGTAGTCAGACGCGTTATCCATTGCGCCACTGGCCCAAACGGTTGAGTGCCCTCGTGCGCTCGAACAGACAGAGGCCTGTCATACCATCTACTGTTTCACGTGCTATAAACACTGAGACAACAGTTGGTGCTCTCCTTGTTATATTTAGCAAGCTGATTTGTTTTTACGGCAGGTTGTGTAGTTGTTAGGGACCCCCGGGCAGGCTTGAGGGTGCAATATGAGCATCCTTTCCCTGGTGGTCTAGTGGTTAGGATTCGGCGCTCTCACCGCCGCGGCCAGGGTTCGATTCCCGGTCAGGGAACGTGCTTTTGCCCTTCGGTCGCGATTGCGACACTACGTACAGCCTTGCTGGCCTCATTGAGCAGCGTGGCCAAGAAAATGTTTGCATGTGGAAAAGATTTCCTTCGAGCCGGAGTCGAACCAGCGACCTAAGGATTGCCAACTTTCCACCTACAGTCCTCCGCTCTACCAACTGAGCTATCGAAGGTACGCAGGTCTGGAAAAGAACCACAACATATCAGGTTTCTGCTGCTCCACTGCTGGGTAAAACAGCTTCTGCCGTAGACAGACGTGCTGGTTGTTCGATAAGGGAAGCAAAGAAAAGCCGAACTTCCCATATCGGGAGTCGAACCCGGGCCGCCTGGGTGAAAACCAGGAATCCTGACGGCTACACCATATGGAAACTTCCACGAGTGTCGGTCAGGCTGAAGCTGAAAACCAAGAATGCTGACCGCTAGAGCTAATCAATCTAATCATAGCAATCAAAGCGATGGGCTAGTTAAAATAAATAATAAAACTTCTATGGGCTGACCACGACGCAAAAGAGGTAGATGGAGCCAGCCAGGAGTAGAACCTAGAATCTTCTGATCCGTACTGCCGTCCAAAGGCAAAGCAAATCTTGGAGTTATCTTCGATGACCAACTGACCTTCAGAGACCACATCTCAAAGACGGCGCGGTCATGCAGATTTGCACTTCGCAACATCAGGAAAATCCGTCCCTTCCTGACTGAGCACGCAACACAACTGCTTGTCCAGGCCCTGGTCATTTCAAGGCTTGATTACTGCAATGCTCTTCTGGCTGGTCTGCCGTCAAGTGCAATCAAACCTCTTCAAATGATCCAGAACGCTGCTGCACGTCTTGTCTGCAACGAGCCTAAGAGAGCCCACGTCACGCCCCTCTTCATCCCTCTGCACTGGCTACCCCTTGCTGCTCGCATCAAGTTCAAGGCGCTGATGCTGGCTTACAGATCCACCACAGGCTCTGCACCTTCCTACCTCCACACACTGCTACAACGCTACGTCCCCACCAGAAGCCTGCGATCACTAAAGGAACGAAGGCTTGTGGTACCGTCACAGAGAGTCACAAAATCACTCTCCTGAACATTCTCCTTCACTGCTCCCTGCTGGTGGAATGATCTCCTTACTTTAATCAGGAACGCAGAATATTCCCTGGCAATATTCAAGAGACAGCTGAAAACTCATCTCTTCCGTGAACACTTAATCCCCTCATTAAAAAAAAAAAACCCTTTCCTTCCCATTTCCCTTCCTACTCTAGCTTATGGTACTGAGCAATGTATGAAACTTGTATTGTGAGCACTTCCTGTGTTATTTGCCAATTCATGAAGAATCGCTTGTTTGTTTTCCTCACTTGTAAGTCGCTTTGGATAAAAGCGTCTGCTAAATGACTAAATGTAATGTAAACGTAAATGTAAAGCGCAGTAAGTACACGTTTGGTCAAAATTGAGTTAAGGCTTGATGTTGGCTTTGTGACATCTGTTCTGTCTTGTGACAAAGGCTCCCGGTTCAATTTTGTCCCGTTTCAGAGAAACGAGAGTGTCAAAATTGCAGTAACTACAAAATCAGAGCTAATACCAAGGCAAACCACAGTAAGTGATGTTACTGCGTTCTAGCTTTGTTTTCCCAGATTTGACACCACAGATACTGAGCTCTGCCTTGGTAGCCTTATCCTGAAGTGGATTGTAATACTGTTTGCCCCGATCGTAACACTCACACAGAACCAACAAGCCAACCAGCTATCCTATCATGACACAATCCCGTGGACAAATGATGGTTGAACTCGCATGAAAACGCAAATGTCCAAAGACGGATAAGGAAGACATAAAATATTAAATATTAATACAAAAATGTTAACTCCTAGCCAGGCAAATGACAGCTTTATAATCAGTTAACATTAACTAGCCAGCCGCTAGCAAATTAGACAGGGATTTTAGCCTAACTGAGCTGCTCCATTGAAGGCAATATCCACTCTGACAACGTAACGATAATCTGATTTATAACCGCGTTGATGTTTGTTGATTCGGACATCCCTCCACAGACGTGCTGGCTGTTCGATAAGGGAAGCAAAGACAAGCCAAACTTCCCATACAGGGAGTCGAACCTGGGACAACTGGTTGAAAAAGAAGAATCCTGACCGCCACATCTAATCAACCAAATAATAGCAATGAAAGCGATGGGCTAATTAATTTAAATAATGAAACTGCTATGGGCTGACCACGAAGCAAAAGAGGAAGACGAGCCAGCCAGGAGTCGAACCTAGAATCTTCTGATCCGTAGTCAGACGCGTTATCCATTGCGCCACTGGCCCAAACGGTTGAGTGCCCTCGTGCGCTCGAACAGACAGAGGCCTGTCATACCATTTACTGTTTCACGTGCTATAAACACTGAGACAACAGCTGGTGCTCTCCTTGTTATATTTAGCAAGCTGATTTGTTTTTACGGCAGGTTGTGTAGTTGTTAGGGACCCCCGGGCAGGCTTGAGGGTGCAATATGAGCATCCTTTCCCTGGTGGTCTAGTGGTTAGGATTCGGCGCTCTCACCGCCGCGGCCCGGGTTCGATTCCCGGTCAGGGAACGTGCTTTTGCCCTTCGGTCGCGATTGCGACACTACGTACAGCCTTGCTGGCCTCATTGAGCAGCGTGGCCAAGAAAATGTTTGCATGTGGAAAAGATTTCCTTCGAGCCGGAGTCGAACCAGCGACCTAAGGATTGCCAACTTTCCACCTACAGTCCTCCGCTCTACCAACTGAGCTATCGAAGGTACGCAGGTCTGGAAAAGAACCACAACATATCAGGTTTCTGCTGCTCCACTGCTGGGTAAAACAGCTTCTGCCGTAGACAGACGTGCTGGTTGTTCGATAAGGGAAGCAAAGAAAAGCCGAACTTCCCATATCGGGAGTCGAACCCGGGCCGCCTGGGTGAAAACCAGGAATCCTGACGGCTACACCATATGGAAACTTCCACGAGTGTCGGTCAGGCTGAAGCTGAAAACCAAGAATGCTGACCGCTAGAGCTAATCAATCTAATCATAGCAATCAAAGCGATGGGCTAGTTAAAATAAATAATAAAACTTCTATGGGCTGACCACGACGCAAAAGAGGTAGATGGAGCCAGCCAGGAGTAGAACCTAGAATCTTCTGATCCGTACTGCCGTCCAAAGGCAAAGCAAATCTTGGAGTTATCTTCGATGACCAACTGACCTTCAGAGACCACATCTCAAAGACGGCGCGGTCATGCAGATTTGCACTTCGCAACATCAGGAAAATCCGTCCCTTCCTGACTGAGCACGCAACACAACTGCTTGTCCAGGCCCTGGTCATTTCAAGGCTTGATTACTGCAATGCTCTTCTGGCTGGTCTGCCGTCAAGTGCAATCAAACCTCTTCAAATGATCCAGAACGCTGCTGCACGTCTTGTCTGCAACGAGCCTAAGAGAGCCCACGTCACGCCCCTCTTCATCCCTCTGCACTGGCTACCCCTTGCTGCTCGCATCAAGTTCAAGGCGCTGATGCTGGCTTACAGATCCACCACAGGCTCTGCACCTTCCTACCTCCACACACTGCTACAACGCTACGTCCCCACCAGAAGCCTGCGATCACTAAAGGAACGAAGGCTTGTGGTACCGTCACAGAGAGTCACAAAATCACTCTCCTGAACATTCTCCTTCACTGCTCCCTGCTGGTGGAATGATCTCCTTACTTTCATCAGGAACGCAGAATATTCCCTGGCAATATTCAAGAGACAGCTGAAAACTCATCTCTTCCGTGAACACTTAATCCCCTCATTAAAAAAAAAAAACCCTTTCCTTCCCATTTCCCTTCCTACTCTAGCTTATGGTACTGAGCAATGTATGAAACTTGTATTGTGAGCACTTCCTGTGTTATTTGCCAATTCATGAAGAATCGCTTGTTTGTTTTCCTCACTTGTAAGTCGCTTTGGATAAAAGCGTCTGCTAAATGACTAAATGTAATGTAAACGTAAATGTAAAGCGCAGTAAGTACACGTTTGGTCAAAATTGAGTTAAGGCTTGATGTTGGCTTTGTGACATCTGTTCTGTCTTGTGACAAAGGCTCCCGGTTCAATTTTGTCCCGTTTCAGAGAAACGAGAGTGTCAAAATTGCAGTAACTACAAAATCAGAGCTAATACCAAGGCAAACCACAGTAAGTGATGTTACTGCGTTCTAGCTTTGTTTTCCCAGATTTGACACCACAGATACTGAGCTCTGCCTTGGTAGCCTTATCCTGAAGTGGATTGTAATACTGTTTGCCCCGATCGTAACACTCACACAGAACCAACAAGCCAACCAGCTATCCTATCATGACACAATCCCGTGGACAAATGATGGTTGAACTCGCATGAAAACGCAAATGTCCAAAGACGGATAAGGAAGACATAAAATATTAAATATTAATACAAAAATGTTAACTCCTAGCCAGGCAAATGACAGCTTTATAATCAGTTAACATTAACTAGCCAGCCGCTAGCAAATTAGACAGGGATTTTAGCCTACCTGAGCTGCTCCATTGAAGGCAATATCCACTCTGACAACGTAACGATAATCTGATTTATAACCGCGTTGATGTTTGTTGATTCGGACATCCCTCCACAGACGTGCTGGCTGTTCGATAAGGGAAGCAAAGACAAGCCAAACTTCCCATACAGGGAGTCGAACCTGGGACAACTGGTTGAAAAAGAAGAATCCTGACCGCCACATCTAATCAACCAAATAATAGCAATGAAAGCGATGGGCTAATTAATTTAAATAATGAAACTGCTATGGGCTGACCACGAAGCAAAAGAGGAAGACGAGCCAGCCAGGAGTCGAACCTAGAATCTTCTGATCCGTAGTCAGACGCGTTATCCATTGCGCCACTGGCCCAAACGGTTGAGTGCCCTCGTGCACTCGAACAGACAGAGGCCTGTCATACCATCTACTGTTTCACGTGCTATAAACACTGAGACAACAGTTGGTGCTCTCCTTGTTATATTTAGCAAGCTGATTTGTTTTTACGGCAGGTTGTGTAGTTGTTAGGGACCCCCGGGCAGGCTTGAGGGTGCAATATGAGCATCCTTTCCCTGGTGGTCTAGTGGTTAGGATTCGGCGCTCTCACCGCCGCGGCCCGGGTTCGATTCCCGGTCAGGGAACGTGCTTTTGCCCTTCGGTCGCGATTGCGACACTACGTACAGCCTTGCTGGCCTCATTGAGCAGCGTGGCCAAGAAAATGTTTGCATGTGGAAAAGATTTCCTTCGAGCCGGAGTCGAACCAGCGACCTAAGGATTGCCAACTTTCCACCTACAGTCCTCCGCTCTACCAACTGAGCTATCGAAGGTACGCAGGTCTGGAAAAGAACCACAACATATCAGGTTTCTGCTGCTCCACTGCTGGGTAAAACAGCTTCTGCCGTAGACAGACGTGCTGGTTGTTCGATAAGGGAAGCAAAGAAAAGCCGAACTTCCCATATCGGGAGTCGAACCCGGGCCGCCTGGGTGAAAACCAGGAATCCTGACGGCTACACCATATGGAAACTTCCACGAGTGTCGGTCAGGCTGAAGCTGAAAACCAAGAATGCTGACCGCTAGAGCTAATCAATCTAATCATAGCAATCAAAGCGATGGGCTAGTTAAAATAAATAATAAAACTTCTATGGGCTGACCACGACGCAAAAGAGGTAGATGGAGCCAGCCAGGAGTAGAACCTAGAATCTTCTGATCCGTACTGCCGTCCAAAGGCAAAGCAAATCTTGGAGTTATCTTCGATGACCAACTGACCTTCAGAGACCACATCTCAAAGACGGCGCGGTCATGCAGATTTGCACTTCGCAACATCAGGAAAATCCGTCCCTTCCTGACTGAGCACGCAACACAACTGCTTGTCCAGGCCCTGGTCATTTCAAGGCTTGATTACTGCAATGCTCTTCTGGCTGGTCTGCCGTCAAGTGCAATCAAACCTCTTCAAATGATCCAGAACGCTGCTGCACGTCTTGTCTGCAACGAGCCTAAGAGAGCCCACGTCACGCCCCTCTTCATCCCTCTGCACTGGCTACCCCTTGCTGCTCGCATCAAGTTCAAGGCGCTGATGCTGGCTTACAGATCCACCACAGGCTCTGCACCTTCCTACCTCCACACACTGCTACAACGCTACGTCCCCACCAGAAGCCTGCGATCACTAAAGGAACGAAGGCTTGTGGTACCGTCACAGAGAGTCACAAAATCACTCTCCAGAACATTCTCCTTCACTGCTCCCTGCTGGTGGAATGATCTCCTTACTTTCATCAGGAACGCAGAATATTCCCTGGCAATATTCAAGAGACAGCTGAAAACTCATCTCTTCCGTGAACACTTAATCCCCTCATTAAAAAAAAAAAAACCCTTTCCTTCCCATTTCCCTTCCTACTCTAGCTTATGGTACTGAGCAATGTATGAAACTTGTATTGTGAGCACTTCCTGTGTTATTTGCCAATTCATGAAGAATCGCTTGTTTGTTTTCCTCACTTGTAAGTCGCTTTGGATAAAAGCGTCTGCTAAATGACTAAATGTAATGTAAACGTAAATGTAAAGCGCACAACATATCAGGTTTCTGCTGCTCCACTGCTGGGTAAAACAGCTTCTGCCGTAGACAGACGTGCTGGTTGTTCGATAAGGGAAGCAAAGAAAAGCCGAACTTCCCATATCGGGAGTCAAACCCGGGCCGCCTGGGTGAAAACCAGGAATCCTGACGGCTACACCATATGGAAACTTCCACGAGTGTCGGTCAGGCTGAAGCTGAAAACCAAGAATGCTGACCGCTAGAGCTAATCAATCTAATAATAGCAATCAAAGCGATGGGCTAGTTAAAATAAATAATAAAACTTCTATGGGCTGACCACGACGCAAAAGAGGTAGATGGAGCCAGCCAGGAGTAGAACCTAGAATCTTCTGATCCGTACTGCCGTCCAAAGGCAAAGCAAATCTTGGAGTTATCTTCGATGACCAACTGACCTTCAGAGACCACATCTCAAAGATGGCGCGGTCATGCAGATTTGCACTTCGCAACATCAGGAAAATCCGTCCCTTCCTGACTGAGCACGCAACACAACTGCTTGTCCAGGCCCTGGTCATTTCAAGGCTTGATTACTGCAATGCTCTTCTGGCTGGTCTGCCGTCAAGTGCAATCAAACCTCTTCAAATGATCCAGAACGCTGCTGCACGTCTTGTCTGCAACGAGCCTAAGAGAGCCCACGTCACGCCCCTCTTCATCCCTCTGCACTGGCTACCCCTTGCTGCTCGCATCAAGTTCAAGGCGCTGATGCTGGCTTACAGATCCACCACAGGCTCTGCACCTTCCTACCTCCACACACTGCTACAACGCTACGTCCCCACCAGAAGCCTGCGATCACTAAAGGAACGAAGGCTTGTGGTACCGTCACAGAGAGTCACAAAATCACTCTCCAGAACATTCTCCTTCACTGCTCCCTGCTGGTGGAATGATCTCCTTACTTTCATCAGGAACGCAGAATCCCTGGCAATATTCAAGAGACAGCTGAAAACTCATCTCTTCCGTGAACACTTAATCCCCTCATTAAAAAAAAAAAACCCTTTCCTTCCCATTTCCCTTCCTATTCTAGCTTATGGTACTGAGCAATGTATGAAACTTGTATTGTGAGCACTTCCTGTGTTATTTGCCAATTCATGAAGAATTGCTTGTTTGTTTTCCTCACTTGTAAGTCGCTTTGGATAAAAGCGTCTGCTAAATGACTAAATGTAATGTAAACGTAAATGTAAAGCGCAGTAAGTACACGTTTGGTCAAAATTGAGTTAAGGCTTGATGTTGGCTTTGTGACATCTGTTCTGTCTTGTGACAAAGGCTCCCGGTTCAATTTTGTCCCGTTTCAGAGAAACGAGAGTGTCAAAATTGCAGTAACTACAAAATCAGAGCTAATACCAAGGCAAACCACAGTAAGTTATGTTACTGCGTTCTAGCTTTGTTTTCCCAGATTTGACACCACAGATACTGAGCTCTGCCTTGGTAGCCTTATCCTGAAGTGGATTGTAATACTGTTTGCCCCGATCGTAACACTCACACAGAACCAACAAGCCAACCAGCTATCCTATCATGACACAATCCCGTGGACAAATGATGGTTGAACTCGCATGAAAACGCAAATGTCCAAAGACGGATAAGGAAGACATAAAATATTAAATATTAATACAAAAATGTTAACTCCTAGCCAGGCAAATGACAGCTTTATAATCAGTTAACATTAACTAGCCAGCCGCTAGCAAATTAGACAGGGATTTTAGCCTACCTGAGCTGCTCCATTGAAGGCAATATCCACTCTGACAACGTAACGATAATCTGATTTATAACCGCGTTGATGTTTGTTGATTCGGACATCCCTCCACAGACGTGCTGGCTGTTCGATAAGGGAAGCAAAGACAAGCCGAACTTCCCATACAGGGAGTCGAACCTGGGACAACTGGTTGAAAAAGAAGAATCCTGACCGCCACATCTAATCAACCAAATAATAGCAATGAAAGCGATGGGCTAATTAATTTAAATAATGAAACTGCTATGGGCTGACCACGAAGCAAAAGAGGAAGACGAGCCAGCCAGGAGTCGAACCTAGAATCTTCTGATCCGTAGTCAGACGCGTTATCCATTGCGCCAAGGCCGGCGCGCATTGATCGTGGTAGAGTAACCATAAGAGGCGGAGTGACGCGAGTTCGATCCCCGGTCCCAGCAGGAATGGAATTCGTGGCATGAGTTCGTTTAATCCTGTCCATGCACGCCTGTGTCATCGCCATTGTCCCCCACATTTAAATCAAACATAAATTCGTCTCCCGCACTTTAATTTGGGCTCTCTCCAACGTAAAACTCTCGTGTTGTATGTGTTTCGTTCAGACCAGACGCCCGAGGGCGCTCTCTCGCAGAAGGACCAAAAAGCACTCGCAGAGCTACTTAGTTGTGACGCGCCAGGAAATTCCTTATATGGACAAAGGCATCCAGCTGTCACTGAATAAAAAAGCCGGTGTTTTGACTGATAGAACGTGAAGACACTTGCAACATGGTTTGTGTGTTTTCAAGCCATTTTCTTGGTGCATTTTCATAACAAAACATATATGAATAAAGCAGTGCTAATTGACACTTCTTTTTTTTTACAGTATAGAAACAATAAATCATATTTTCAGCCTTATTCTGACTGTCCGTGTTTTTATTGTGTTTTACAGTTATGTAATACTGGAAGACTTTTAAAATAAAATATGTGTTTACTGGTACAAATAGACACAATAACAATAATGTGATTAACAACCTTTTTATTTGCATAGATTTTTAAAGTCAATAAAAAATTGTGAACATTAGAATAGCAGTGCAATTTTGATATCAATTAAAAATAATAAATAGTAAACAATTTACCACAGTAGTGCAATTTTGACATGTCAACCTAAAAATATTAATAAAAAACTCACACATAAATAACAAGATAAACTTTCCCTCTCTTATATATATACACATTTATACCTGAAATATTTTCCCAATAGAGGCATGCAGTGAAGAAAAAACTTATTTAAAAAAGAACAAAGATGCATCACACACATTGACTTGTAAATTGCTCTAGAACGCAAACATTAACCAGATAAATAAATAAAAATAACATGTGCTGAAAGAGCAATTTTAAGGAGCTGGAGGGTCATTTCCTGGCTTTTTTTTCCTGTAACCTCGTTCCTCCAGCACAGCCCTCCATTCAGCATATGACTGAGTCTCAGATTCTTGGCAGTACCAGTTTCCAAAGTACTGAAGATGTGATGGTGGCTTTCTTTCTTTGTTACACTTTTTGCAAAGAATGACGTCTGTCTTCCTCACATATTTTCTTGTGACAGTTCCAGTCTTCTCCCTCTCCTGTTTTCTCTTTCTGTATTGCTGAGTGGAGTAAGGAACAGCTTGACTTGATGTCTGTGTCTGAACTGATGGTGGCACAGTTGAAGGTAATGGGAGGTTTAAGAACAACACCTGTGAGGTACCAGGTACTGTAGAGGACGGCGCGCATACATCTACCACTGTAGGAAGCTGCACAGATGGTAAAATGAAAGGGAGAGAGACGGGTAGTGCTGGTGCAATGACAGGAAGTCCTTGATGTGATGGAGGAGCCTGGGCGATGGCCTGAGGTTGCGACCTTCCCTTCAGTTTTGCCTCCCCAGCAGTATTTGGTGGCAGGACAAAAAGGTGAGGCTCCGCAAGATTTCCTGAATAAAGTGTTGGTCCTTTCTGCAAAGCCGCAGGAAGCTTCTCAGGTCCTGCCATGGGTGCATCTGGGGCTTGTATACCCTGCATCAAAATATCCTGTTCCTGTGACTTGCAACGCCTGCTGAACCTGGGAAAACATAAAACAACCAATTTTAATAAACATTTAAGCAATAATACAAAAGATGGTGTGATCAACTACTATTTCAGGGGCGGCCAACGTCGGTCCTGGAGAGCCACAATCCTGCAGAGTTTAGCTCCAACCCTGATAAAAACTCACCTTCCTGTAGCTTTCTAGTAACCCTTAAGACCTTGATTAGCTTGTTCAGGTGTGTTTGATTAGGGTTGGAGCAAAAATTTGCAGGATTGTGGCTCTCCAGGACCGACGTTGGCCACCCCTGTACTATTTGATCATGACTATGATGCAGCAGCATGACACAGCGGAGATCAAATATCAGTTGATCACACCCTCATCTCATGTATTATTACCTTTGTAAAAAGCTACTTCATTGAGATGAACACTGTATTATGGATTATGGATTCTTGCAGTCTGTTGAAGACCACATAGTTAGCAATAACAATGCTAATTTACTCACCATTGTGTGACTGTTGCAGCATTCACTTCTGGGAGCTGGATGGTGGTCTCGCTCATCACCTTAGCATTGGTGAGGACGCACTCTCGGATGTGCTTGTAAGCACGTGCTACCATTGTGAAGCGGGACACCCTCACTCCGTCACAGCGCACCACATTTGGGTAGAGAGCACAGAGTCTTGTGAAGATGGCCTCCACCACTCGGTTGCAGTCAGGCCACTGTGCAGGACTATGAGCTCCAATGAAACACCTGCAAATTACAGCAGAAAACATATTATTAATGTAAGATTGTTTTCAATGTGTGATCCTTGCTCTGTTTTTTATTGTTTCTTTTCTATTATTTTCTATTCTAATACCTGTGTATAGTTATGTTGTGTTGTTCGTTTTTTAGGTCGATGTTGAAATCTATCAATAAATTAGGTCTCTACTGGGTTACGGTGTTGTGGCATTATGGGGAACAGCACTGTAAGATAAAGTGTTACCAATTTAACATACCTTTTGGTGCTCTCCACACCTGGTGCCACAATCTTCTTAGTGGCCCTGAATCGTCCCTGTTTTAGGCTGGTTTGGTGACGTGGTGGGTAAACGGTTTTTTTCTTGTCATACTCCCCTAATGCCTGCCATAAGGTGATGATCTTGGCACACTCTTCTCCATTCAAGGCCAAACGGTGGTCTCTGAGGCTAACCAAAAACTCTGCCAAGTCCTGCACGGCTCCAAACCCCTCAATATTATCAGGTCCAACAGAATCCTAAAATGAAAGATAATTTAGGAACTTTTGATAGCAGCAATGAAAACAAATATTCACATGAAAGCACAGCCAACATAACTTGGATTTCGTTAACACACATGTAAATGTACATTAAAAAAGAAACTGGCCAAAAAGAAAGCCCTTACATCACTTGGCGTGTTCTCTTCAGATGTTGGAAGATCAGTTTCTGCAGATAATTGGTCCACTGGGACTACAAGAAAAAGGTAAATATTTAGTTTAAATTTGTATTCATTTCTTTCAATATGACAAATATTCATTTAGAGTTAGTGTGACAACAAATACCGAAACCTCTATGAATATTATGGTAAAACTCACAGCTATGTGCTCCAGGAGAGAGTGCTGGCTTGGATGGAGGGACCACAAACTGTGATGATGTGGAGCTGGTGACTGGAGATGTCACTGGGGATGGAGGGACCACAGACAGAGATGATGTGGAGCTGGTGACTGGAGATGTCACTGGGGATGGAGGGACCACAAACTGTGATGATGTGGAGCTGGTGACTGGAGATGTCACTGGGGATGGAGGGACCAAAGACAGTGATGACATGGTGCTGGTTGCTGGAGGGGTCGGAGATGACACTGCAGACACCGATGCTTGTGAAGAGGCAGCAGGTGTCCGTTCTGTGTCAAAGGTGGGCACAGTGATGTCCTGAAACTCCTCAAGTTCAGCATAACCTTCATCCTCCTCCATAACAACCTCAGTGGTCTCTGATTCTTCAATGGCCAAGTTGTAGTCCTGCAGAACTTTACCAGTTTGCTGGTAAAGGTATTCCACTCCAATAAGTTCCCCTTTAAAATATTAAAACATTGACAATTAGATAATATAAGGATATAATATTATAAATCAGTGGTTAAATGGTATGTGAACACTTGAATGAAACTGTCACCAAAAACAACTAATAGTTATCTACCAGTGTACTTTCTTGGCCCCACATAAGGGATGATTTTCTTGCCCATAACCTCCTCTGCAAGAGTATTGACAGCATGTCGCAGAAGATGATTGTAGGAATGTGGCTGCTGCTCATCTGTTGTTGCTGCCACAGCGCGGTCCTCATTCCACCTTGCAAGCCCATCCAAAAGATACGCCTGGAAAAATGTGTCACTAGCCAGCGTACCTGTAAATTCAAAAAAGAACAATAACAACAACAACAACAAAAAACACAAAAATTTCATAAATACACAAATAGTTGTTCTTGCAATTCTCATAATTATTTCAATATATAATTAAGTCAAATCTTAATTTAATAATTTAGTAAAATCACTTATTTACCTGGGATGAATCTATTAAGGTGCAGGTGAAATGACTCAAGCGAAGTGGAACCTCGGGCACAGCGGTAGGTTGGCAGACGGTGCCCTCCCTTCACCACAGTGCCTGTCTGCATGTAGAGCTGCAAACCTAGAGGATCCTGGATGCAGGCCACATGTTTCCGCTGGGACTTCAAGATCTCTCTCATCCGGGCTGAGTTTATTAGTGGAACTCCCAGAGTGTCACGACCAGAATCTCCATCAAAGGCCTCAATATGGCTCTCAATCATCGCCAGGGTTTCCTTGGTCCCGCGAGTGGTTCTCCTGCAATGCAGGGCTAGCTCGCTACGGCTGATACAGCGCAGCACATCAGCCTCGGATGATGGTTTCCGGTCAGCTTCTAGCTCTGCACGCTTCGCCTTCTTCAGAGCCGTCAGGTCGACCTGGTCCCACATGAAAATACAGTTGCTGAGGCGACTCATAAACGTGGCATACAACTGGTGAGAGTCGGTGGTGCAACCCACAGCAAACCTCCGCATGAAGTGCCATATATCTAACCGGATGGTCATTTGCTCCCACTCTTCAAACATCCTCCTCAGAAGAGTGTTGCCACAGCAGTCTCGGTCGACATACAGTACCTCGGGAGGAGCCACCCCAGCCACTCTGTATCGCTTGATGAGGCCTTCAATCATTGGCCCGAGACCAAAACCTTCACTGGCTGTGAGTACGGACATGATCACCTGTCCATACTCATTACCAACATTGGTTGCCCAGGTAGCTGTGCCATAGCTGCGCCCTGCTAGTTTTCTGGCCACCTTTTTAGTAGAATCCATTTTTAAGATCCGGCCATATTGCGATGTGATAGAGGCCTTGATCTCATCCAGCCTTTGCAGGACATCCTGGGCATATACCTGCATCAGCCACCGGTGCTTAGGGACAGAAGGCATAGAAGGAACAGGTTCAAATGTCACAGGCAGGATCAGGCTTGACGTGACAGCACTGGCAATCCCCTTGCAATCTGTCAGATACTGGACTGTCTTTTGCAACCAGACCTCAGCATGACGCTCCTGCAGCTTGCGCTGGATCTGGCTGCTGCTGTTTCCCAGCCCTCGTTGACGCATCAAACTTACTACCTCAACGTCACATGCAAGTTTTGATGTCAGAATGCAAGGGAACTGGACCCTGTGGCCAATGTCGAGCTGTGAGACGATACCATGGCTCCAGCTGATGACCTTCCTCTTACATTTTCAGCAGGCCAGGTACTCAGATGCCACAAAGTACATCTTACCCAAGGCAACCACCTGCCTGATCTTTTGATGCAAGCCAGCTGAGGTCAGAAGGTCTTTCTGACAGTCTGGATGTGGACAGACCAGCTTCACTTGCCACAGTTTTCGTGGCATCCAGAGCAGCAGGGGATGGCCAAAGTAATTCTCCAAGGAGGGAGAATTACTGGTCTTCAGTGGCACCTGTGGAGGATACCACCAAAGTTTGTCCACCCTACTAAAGACCAGCTCAGGATGTCCTTGTGCTGTCCACCTGAAAAGGGCCTTGGATATCCACCTCTGGTCCACTTCATGCAGGGTGTGTATCCATCCAGCTGGAAGACAGACACGTCGTGCTAGAAAAAACAAAACAAAAAGAGAAATAAACACATAAATAAACAAATACAAATTCACTTTGCTTCACTTTACTTTAATATCCCCGTAAAGGAAGGTTAGATAGATTGTTGTATGTTTTAAATAAGTATAAACGTACATTCTACATATGCCTCCTCAAACTTAGTTGCCTCTGCCAGCAGTGTGCTGTCATCTATCTCAGTGGACACAGAGGGGTGGGTGAGGGTGGCTGAGGGCCGTGCACGTGTCTGGGCCAAATCTACAAAACAAAACACAGGACAAACAGATAAACATGACTACTGAACAGCAATAAATACTAAACAAAACAATAAAGTGCTATACAAATAAATGTTTGATTACAAGGTGTGGCTTTGAGGGGGGAAACCAGCCTTTCTACGGTCTTGGTCAGATTTTTTGGGTTAGGCAACTTCCTAACCAAGAGGGAGCGGAGAGAGGCGGTGGAAGTATGGCTGGGGGCAGCGTGCTGGGTTGGAGGAGTGAGCTGGGGGGGGGCAGCGTGCTGGGTTGGAGGAGTGAGCTGGGGGGGGGCAGCGTGCTGGGTTGGAGGAGTGAGCTGGGGGGGGGCAGCGTGCTGGGTTGGAGGAGTGAGCTGGGGGGGGGCAGCGTGCTGGGTTGGAGGAGTGAGCTGGGGGGGGGCAGCGTGCTGGGTTGGAGGAGTGAGCTGGGTGGGGGCAGCGTGCTGGGGAGCTTTCCCAGCATATTGCTCTTCCTTCATGACAATGGCAATTCTGCCAGAAGGAAAGAGCTCAATATACTCCCTGAAACTCCCCTTGTTGTGGGCATGTTCTTGGGAGTCTTTGCTGCCTCCTGTGGGGTCCCTCTTCATAGCTGCCACCAGGTAAGCAGCATACCCAAGGGCATTTTCAGCCACCCACCTGAATGTTTGCCCGCGAAATACACCAAACTGGATTTCAAAGAAACCCAGCAGGTGCTTTCTGTTAGCAAGATCTCCGTTGTGCTGACTTAAGCTTTTCTTGGCCTTGTCCAGCACTATCTCCGGGGACAGGGGTCTTGTGTATGGCTTTCCTTTGTTTGCCTCCTTCACCTTTGCGGCTTCCACTGTATCTGTCAGATTCAGGGTGCCATCAGCCCGTCTTCTGAAGCGAGGTTCCATCTATATTAAAAAAATGAAGATATAAAGACAATAGAGAAACAGACAAACACATTTAGTAACACATTAGTTAATGCAGCTGTGTATATTACACTACTATATTTACTTATGATCAACTTGAAATGTTCATTTTATATAATTCTTTGTCTGTGTATATTTTTTCCAACAGGCTTAATAAAATATTAAAATATTGGCTAACATATCAGAATCATCCCAGAGTAAGAGGTAATTATTTTAATAATTATTATACCATTCAATACAACTTTTGTCCCACCTGAGACAGAGGAGTTTTCAAGTAAGTAATGGGCAGTGGATAAGGGAAAGTTTAATCTATTCTATGTGATCAAAATATACTTAAAGTACTAAAAGTAGAAGCATAATGTACACTGTATTATTGGATTATAATTAGTGATGCATTAATGTGTAATAATCATTTTAGTGTTGCAGCTGGTAAAGCTGTAGTAAACTATAACGTTACATACTTTATATTCTGCTTGATTTACTTTCAAGTAATAATTAGTATTAATTTTCTAAATGATTAGGCTACATGTTATTAATTTGAACAAAATAAGTTATTAACAAAAGACTGACTTTGCAAATGTTAGTCAGAAGATAATCGATGACCGCTATAAATTGGCTAATCTATAAAAACATAACAAAATTTGCTGTTTTAATGATATTTTGTATTAACTACCAAAATTATTAGCAAATCTGAGCTACAGGATATTCAATTAAAACAACTATATATAATTACCACTTTATTTTTATTGACAAAAGACTGACTTTGCAAATGTTAGTCAGAAGATAATCGATGACGGCTATCAGTTGGCTAATCTATAAAAACATAACAAAATTTGCTGTTTTAATGATATTTTGTATTAACTACCTAAATTATTAGCAAATCTGAGTAACAGGCTATTCATTTAAAACAACTATATATAATTACCACCTTATTTTTATTAACAAAAGACCGACTTACTTTGCAAATGTTGTTTAGAAGTTAATTGATGAGTGTCATCCTCTTCTCCACACATCATCTGCATGGCCTCTGCATGTCTCCAGGGGCTCTTGACGCTGATTGGTCAATTGCTGGTTGTGACTGGGGGGAATCATGGTTGCAATACGAGCGCTGATTGGCGATCGCATATGATTTCTGGTTGCAGCCGGGAACGTGATTGGCTGTCGTAATATGATTTCTGGTTGCAGCCGGGAACATGATTGGCTGTCGTAACCTGATTTCTGGTTGCAGCCGGGAACGTGATTGGCTGTCGTAACCTGATTTCTGGTTGCAGCCGGGAACGTGATTGGCTGTCGTAACCAAGAATAACCACGATCTACAGGTGGCAGAGAGCGCCACTGGCCCAAACGGTTGAGTGCCCTCGTGCGCTCGAACAGACAGAGGCCTGTCATACCATCTACTGTTTCACGTGCTATAAACACTGAGACAACAGTTGGTGCTCTCCTTGTTATATTTAGCAAGCTGATTTGTTTTTACGGCAGGTTGTGTAGTTGTTAGGGACCCCCGGGCAGGCTTGAGGGTGCAATATGAGCATCCTTTCCCTGGTGGTCTAGTGGTTAGGATTCGGCGCTCTCACCGCCGCGGCCCGGGTTCGATTCCCGGTCAGGGAACGTGCTTTTGCCCTTCGGTCGCGATTGCGACACTACGTACAGCCTTGCTGGCCTCATTGAGCAGCGTGGCCAAGAAAATGTTTGCATGTGGAAAAGATTTCCTTCAAGCCGGAGTCGAACCAGCGACCTAAGGATTGCCAACTTTCCACCTACAGTCCTCCGCTCTACCAACTGAGCTATCGAAGGTACGCAGGTCTGGAAAAGAACCACAACATATCAGGTTTCTGCTGCTCCACTGCTGGGTAAAACAGCTTCTGCCGTAGACAGACGTGCTGGTTGTTCGATAAGGGAAGCAAAGAAAAGCCGAACTTCCCATATCGGGAGTCGAACCCGGGCCGCCTGGGTGAAAACCAGGAATCCTGACGGCTACACCATATGGAAACTTCCACGAGTGTCGGTCAGGCTGAAGCTGAAAACCAAGAATGCTGACCGCTAGAGCTAATCAATCTAATCATAGCAATCAAAGCGATGGGCTAGTTAAAATAAATAATAAAACTTCTATGGGCTGACCACGACGCAAAAGAGGTAGATGGAGCCAGCCAGGAGTAGAACCTAGAATCTTCTGATCCGTACTGCCGTCCAAAGGCAAAGCAAATCTTGGAGTTATCTTCGATGACCAACTGACCTTCAGAGACCACATCTCAAAGACGGCACGGTCATGCAGATTTGCACTTCGTAACATCAGGAAAATCCGTCCCTTCCTGACTGAGCACGCAACACAACTGCTTGTCCAGGCCCTGGTCATTTCAAGGCTTGATTACTGCAATGCTCTTCTGGCTGGTCTGCCGTCAAGTGCAATCAAACCTCTTCAAATGATCCAGAACGCTGCTGCACGTCTTGTCTGCAACGAGCCTAAGAGAGCCCACGTCACGCCCCTCTTCATCCCTCTGCACTGGCTACCCCTTGCTGCTCGCATCAAGTTCAAGGCGCTGATGCTGGCTTACAGATCCACCACAGGCTCTGCACCTTCCTACCTCCACACACTGCTACAACGCTACGTCCCCACCAGAAGCCTGCGATCACTAAAGGAACGAAGGCTTGTGGTACCATCACAGAGAGTCACAAAATCACTCTCCAGAACATTCTCCTTCACTGCTCCCTGCTGGTGGAATGATCTCCTTACTTTCATCAGGAACGCAGAATATTCCCTGGCAATATTCAAGAGACAGCTGAAAACTCATCTCTTCCGTGAACACTTAATCCCCTCATTAAAAAAAAAAAACCCTTTCCTTCCCATTTCCCTTCCTACTCTAGCTTATGGTACTGAGCAATGTATGAAACTTGTATTGTGAGCACTTCCTGTGTTATTTGCCAATTCATGAAGAATCGCTTGTTTGTTTTCCTCACTTGTAAGTCGCTTTGGATAAAAGCGTCTGCTAAATGACTAAATGTAATGTAAACGTAAATGTAAAGCGCAGTAAGTACACGTTTGGTCAAAATTGAGTTAAGGCTTGATGTTGGCTTTGTGACATCTGTTCTGTCTTGTGACAAAGGCTCCCGGTTCAATTTTGTCCCGTTTCAGAGAAACGAGAGTGTCAAAATTGCAGTAACTACAAAATCAGAGCTAATACCAAGGCAAACCACAGTAAGTGATGTTACTGCGTTCTAGCTTTGTTTTCCCAGATTTGACACCACAGATACTGAGCTCTGCCTTGGTAGCCTTATCCTGAAGTGGATTGTAATACTGTTTGCCCCGATCGTAACACTCACACAGAACCAACAAGCCAACCAGCTATCCTATCATGACACAATCCCGTGGACAAATGATGGTTGAACTCGCATGAAAACGCAAATGTCCAAAGACGGATAAGGAAGACATAAAATATTAAATATTAATAAAAAAATGTTAACTCCTAGCCAGGCAAATGACAGCTTTATAATCAGTTAACATTAACTAGCCAGCCGCTAGCAAATTAGACAGGGATTTTAGCCTACCTGAGCTGCTCCATTGAAGGCAATATCCACTCTGACAACGTAACGATAATCTGATTTATAACCGCGTTGATGTTTGTTGATTCGGACATCCCTCCACAGACGTGCTGGCTGTTCGATAAGGGAAGCAAAGACAAGCCGAACTTCCCATACAGGGAGTCGAACCTGGGACAACTGGTTGAAAAAGAAGAATCCTGACCGCCACATCTAATCAACCAAATAATAGCAATGAAAGCGATGGGCTAATTAATTTAAATAATGAAACTGCTATGGGCTGACCACGAAGCAAAAGAGGAAGACGAGCCAGCCAGGAGTCGAACCTAGAATCTTCTGATCCGTAGTCAGACGCGTTATCCATTGCGCCACTGGCCCAAACGGTTGAGTGCCCTCGTGCGCTCGAACAGACAGAGGCCTGTCATACCATCTACTGTTTCACGTGCTATAAACACTGAGACAACAGTTGGTGCTCTCCTTGTTATATTTAGCAAGCTGATTTGTTTTTACGGCAGGTTGTGTAGTTGTTAGGGACCCCCGGGCAGGCTTGAGGGTGCAATATGAGCATCCTTTCCCTGGTGGTCTAGTGGTTAGGATTCGGCGCTCTCACCGCCGCGGCCCGGGTTCGATTCCCGGTCAGGGAACGTGCTTTTGCCCTTCGGTCGCGATTGCGACACTACGTACAGCCTTGCTGGCCTCATTGAGCAGCGTGGCCAAGAAAATGTTTGCATGTGGAAAAGATTTCCTTCGAGCCGGAGTCGAACCAGCGACCTAAGGATTGCCAACTTTCCACCTACAGTCCTCCGCTCTACCAACTGAGCTATCGAAGGTACGCAGGTCTGGAAAAGAACCACAACATATCAGGTTTCTGCTGCTCCACTGCTGGGTAAAACAGCTTCTGCCGTAGACAGACGTGCTGGTTGTTCGATAAGGGAAGCAAAGAAAAGCCGAACTTCCCATATCGGGAGTCGAACCCGGGCCGCCTGGGTGAAAACCAGGAATCCTGACGGCTACACCATATGGAAACTTCCACGAGTGTCGGTCAGGCTGAAGCTGAAAACCAAGAATGCTGACCGCTAGAGCTAATCAATCTAATCATAGCAATCAAAGCGATGGGCTAGTTAAAATAAATAATAAAACTTCTATGGGCTGACCACGACGCAAAAGAGGTAGATGGAGCCAGCCAGGAGTAGAACCTAGAATCTTCTGATCCGTACTGCCGTCCAAAGGCAAAGCAAATCTTGGAGTTATCTTCGATGACCAACTGACCTTCAGAGACCACATCTCAAAGACGGCGCGGTCATGCAGATTTGCACTTCGTAACATCAGGAAAATCCGTCCCTTCCTGACTGAGCACGCAACACAACTGCTTGTCCAGGCCCTGGTCATTCCAAGGCTTGATTACTGCAATGCTCTTCTGGCTGGTCTGCCGTCAAGTGCAATCAAACCTCTTCAAATGATCCAGAACGCTGCTGCACGTCTTGTCTGCAACGAGCCTAAGAGAGCCCACGTCACGCCCCTCTTCATCCCTCTGCACTGGCTACCCCTTGCTGCTCGCATCAAGTTCAAGGCGCTGATGCTGGCTTACAGATCCACCACAGGCTCTGCACCTTCCTACCTCCACACACTGCTACAACGCTACGTCCCCACCAGAAGCCTGCGATCACTAAAGGAACGAAGGCTTGTGGTACCGTCACAGAGAGTCACAAAATCACTCTCCTGAACATTCTCCTTCACTGCTCCCTGCTGGTGGAATGATCTCCTTACTTTCATCAGGAACGCAGAATATTCCCTGGCAATATTCAAGAGACAGCTGAAAACTCATCTCTTCCGTGAACACTTAATCCCCTCATTAAAAAAAAAAAACCCTTTCCTTCCCATTTCCCTTCCTACTCTAGCTTATGGTACTGAGCAATGTATGAAACTTGTATTGTGAGCACTTCCTGTGTTATTTGCCAATTCATGAAGAATCGCTTGTTTGTTTTCCTCACTTGTAAGTCGCTTTGGATAAAAGCGTCTGCTAAATGACTAAATGTAATGTAAACGTAAATGTAAAGCGCAGTAAGTACACGTTTGGTCAAAATTGAGTTAAGGCTTGATGTTGGCTTTGTGACATCTGTTCTGTCTTGTGACAAAGGCTCCCGGTTCAATTTTGTCCCGTTTCAGAGAAACGAGAGTGTCAAAATTGCAGTAACTACAAAATCAGAGCTAATACCAAGGCAAACCACAGTAAGTGATGTTACTGCGTTCTAGCTTTGTTTTCCCAGATTTGACACCACAGATACTGAGCTCTGCCTTGGTAGCCTTATCCTGAAGTGGATTGTAATACTGTTTGCCCCGATCGTAACACTCACACAGAACCAACAAGCCAACCAGCTATCCTATCATGACACAATCCCGTGGACAAATGATGGTTGAACTCGCATGAAAACGCAAATGTCCAAAGACGGATAAGGAAGACATAAAATATTAAATATTAATACAAAAATGTTAACTCCTAGCCAGGCAAATGACAGCTTTATAATCAGTTAACATTAACTAGCCAGCCGCTAGCAAATTAGACAGGGATTTTAGCCTACCTGAGCTGCTCCATTGAAGGCAATATCCACTCTGACAACGTAACGATAATCTGATTTATAACCGCGTTGATGTTTGTTGATTCGGACATCCCTCCACAGACGTGCTGGCTGTTCGATAAGGGAAGCAAAGACAAGCCGAACTTCCCATACAGGGAGTCGAACCTGGGACAACTGGTTGAAAAAGAAGAATCCTGACCGCCACATCTAATCAACCAAATAATAGCAATGAAAGCGATGGGCTAATTAATTTAAATAATGAAACTGCTATGGGCTGACCACGAAGCAAAAGAGGAAGACGAGCCAGCCAGGAGTCGAACCTAGAATCTTCTGATCCGTAGTCAGACGCGTTATCCATTGCGCCACTGGCCAAAACGGTTGAGTGCTCTCGTGCGCTCGAACAGACAGAGGCCTGTCATACCATCTACTGTTTCACGTGCTATAAACACTGAGACAACAGTTGGTGCTCTCCTTGTTATATTTAGCAAGCTGATTTGTTTTTACGGCAGGTTGTGTAGTTGTTAGGGACCCCCGGGCAGGCTTGAGAGTGCAATATGAGCATCCTTTCCCTGGTGGTCTAGTGGTTAGGATTCGGCGCTCTCACCGCCGCGGCCCGGGTTCGATTCCCGGTCAGGGAACGTGCTTTTGCCCTTCGGTCGCGATTGCGACACTACGTACAGCCTTGCTGGCCTCATTGAGCAGCGTGGCCAAGAAAATGTTTGCATGTGGAAAAGATTTCCTTCGAGCCGGAGTCGAACCAGCGACCTAAGGATTGCCAACTTTCCACCTACAGTCCTCCGCTCTACCAACTGAGCTATCGAAGGTACGCAGGTCTGGAAAAGAACCACAACATATCAGGTTTCTGCTGCTCCACTGCTGGGTAAAACAGCTTCTGCCGTAGACAGACGTGCTGGTTGTTCGATAAGGGAAGCAAAGAAAAGCCGAACTTCCCATATCGGGAGTCGAACCCGGGCCGCCTGGGTGAAAACCAGGAATCCTGACGGCTACACCATATGGAAACTTCCACGAGTGTCGGTCAGGCTGAAGCTGAAAACCAAGAATGCTGACCGCTAGAGCTAATCAATCTAATCATAGCAATCAAAGCGATGGGCTAGTTAAAATAAATAATAAAACTTCTATGGGCTGACCACGACGCAAAAGAGGTAGATGGAGCCAGCCAGGAGTAGAACCTAGAATCTTCTGATCCGTACTGCCGTCCAAAGGCAAAGCAAATCTTGGAGTTATCTTCGATGACCAACTGACCTTCAGAGACCACATCTCAAAGACGGCGCGGTCATGCAGATTTGCACTTCGTAACATCAGGAAAATCCGTCCCTTCCTGACTGAGCACGCAACACAACTGCTTGTCCAGGCCCTGGTCATTTCAAGGCTTGATTACTGCAATGCTCTTCTGGCTGGTCTGCCGTCAAGTGCAATCAAACCTCTTCAAATGATCCAGAACGCTGCTGCACGTCTTGTCTGCAACGAGCCTAAGAGAGCCCACGTCACGCCCCTCTTCATCCCTCTGCACTGGCTACCCCTTGCTGCTTGCATCAAGTTCAAGGCGCTGATGCTGGCTTACAGATCCACCACAGGCTCTGCACCTTCCTACCTCCACACACTGCTACAACGCTACGTCCCCACCAGAAGCCTGCGATCACTAAAGGAACGAAGGCTTGTGGTACCGTCACAGAGAGTCACAAAATCACTCTCCTGAACATTCTCCTTCACTGCTCCCTGCTGGTGGAATGATCTCCTTACTTTCATCAGGAACGCAGAATATTCCCTGGCAATATTCAAGAGACAGCTGAAAACTCATCTCTTCCGTGAACACTTAATCCCCTCATTAAAAAAAAAAAACCCTTTCCTTCCCATTTCCCTTCCTACTCTAGCTTATGGTACTGAGCAATGTATGAAACTTGTATTGTGAGCACTTCCTGTGTTATTTGCCAATTCATGAAGAATCGCTTGTTTGTTTTCCTCACTTGTAAGTCGCTTTGGATAAAAGCGTCTGCTAAATGACTAAATGTAATGTAAACGTAAATGTAAAGCGCAGTAAGTACACGTTTGGTCAAAATTGAGTTAAGGCTTGATGTTGGCTTTGTGACATCTGTTCTGTCTTGTGACAAAGGCTCCCGGTTCAATTTTGTCCCGTTTCAGAGAAACGAGAGTGTCAAAATTGCAGTAACTACAAAATCAGAGCTAATACCAAGGCAAACCACAGTAAGTGATGTTACTGCGTTCTAGCTTTGTTTTCCCAGATTTGACACCACAGATACTGAGCTCTGCCTTGGTAGCCTTATCCTGAAGTGGATTGTAATACTGTTTGCCCCGATCGTAACACTCACACAGAACCAACAAGCCAACCAGCTATCCTATCATGACACAATCCCGTGGACAAATGATGGTTGAACTCGCATGAAAACGCAAATGTCCAAAGACGGATAAGGAAGACATAAAATATTAAATATTAATACAAAAATGTTAACTCCTAGCCAAATTTCCAACTCCGCGTTATCCATTGCGCCACTGGCCAAAACGGTTGAGTGCCCTCGTGCGCTCGAACAGACAGAGGCCTGTCATACCATCTACTGTTTCACGTGCTATAAACACTGAGACAACAGTTGGTGCTCTCCTTGTTATATTTAGCAAGCTGATTTGTTTTTACGGCAGGTTGTGTAGTTGTTAGGGACCCCCGGGCAGGCTTGAGGGTGCAATATGAGCATCCTTTCCCTGGTGGTCTAGTGGTTAGGATTCGGCGCTCTCACCGCCGCGGCCCGGGTTCGATTCCCGGTCAGGGAACGTGCTTTTGCCCTTCGGTCGCGATTGCGACACTACGTACAGCCTTGCTGGCCTCATTGAGCAGCGTGGCCAAGAAAATGTTTGCATGTGGAAAAGATTTCCTTCGAGTCGGAGTCGAACCAGCGACCTAAGGATTGCCAACTTTCCACCTACAGTCCTCCGCTCTACCAACTGAGCTATCGAAGGTACGCAGGTCTGGAAAAGAACCACAACATATCAGGTTTCTGCTGCTCCACTGCTGGGTAAAACAGCTTCTGCCGTAGACAGACGTGCTGGTTGTTCGATAAGGGAAGCAAAGAAAAGCCGAACTTCCCATATCGGGAGTCGAACCCGGGCCGCCTGGGTGAAAACCAGGAATCCTGACGGCTACACCATATGGAAACTTCCACGAGTGTCGGTCAGGCTGAAGCTGAAAACCAAGAATGCTGACCGCTAGAGCTAATCAATCTAATCATAGCAATCAAAGCGATGGGCTAGTTAAAATAAATAATAAAACTTCTATGGGCTGACCACGACGCAAAAGAGGTAGATGGAGCCAGCCAGGAGTAGAACCTAGAATCTTCTGATCCGTACTGCCGTCCAAAGGCAAAGCAAATCTTGGAGTTATCTTCGATGACCAACTGACCTTCAGAGACCACATCTCAAAGACGGCGCGGTCATGCAGATTTGCACTTCGTAACATCAGGAAAATCCGTCCCTTCCTGACTGAGCACGCAACACAACTGCTTGTCCAGGCCCTGGTCATTTCAAGGCTTGATTACTGCAATGCTCTTCTGGCTGGTCTGCCGTCAAGTGCAATCAAACCTCTTCAAATGATCCAGAACGCTGCTGCACGTCTTGTCTGCAACGAGCCTAAGAGAGCCCACGTCACGCCCCTCTTCATCCCTCTGCACTGGCTACCCCTTGCTGCTCGCATCAAGTTCAAGGCGCTGATGCTGGCTTACAGATCCACCACAGGCTCTGCACCTTCCTACCTCCACACACTGCTACAACGCTACGTCCCCACCAGAAGCCTGCGATCACTAAAGGAACGAAGGCTTGTGGTACCGTCACAGAGAGTCACAAAATCACTCTCCAGAACATTCTCCTTCACTGCTCCCTGCTGGTGGAATGATCTCCTTACTTTCATCAGGAACGCAGAATATTCCCTGGCAATATTCAAGAGACAGCTGAAAACTCATCTCTTCCGTGAACACTTAATCCCCTCATTAAAAAAAAAAACCCTTTCCTTCCCATTTCCCTTCCTACTCTAGCTTATGGTACTGAGCAATGTATGAAACTTGTATTGTGAGCACTTCCTGTGTTATTTGCCAATTCATGAAGAATCGCTTGTTTGTTTTCCTCACTTGTAAGTCGCTTTGGATAAAAGCGTCTGCTAAATGACTAAATGTAATGTAAACGTAAATGTAAAGCGCAGTAAGTACACGTTTGGTCAAAATTGAGTTAAGGCTTGATGTTGGCTTTGTGACATCTGTTCTGTCTTGTGACAAAGGCTCCCGGTTCAATTTTGTCCCGTTTCAGAGAAACGAGAGTGTCAAAATTGCAGTAACTACAAAATCAGAGCTAATACCAAGGCAAAACACAGTAAGTGATGTTACTGCGTTCTAGCTTTGTTTTCCCAGATTTGACACCACAGATACTGAGCTCTGCCTTGGTAGCCTTATCCTGAAGTGGATTGTAATACTGTTTGCCCCGATCGTAACACTCACACAGAACCAACAAGCCAACCAGCTATCCTATCATGACACAATCCCGTGGACAAATGATGGTTGAACTCGCATGAAAACGCAAATGTCCAAAGACGGATAAGGAAGACATAAAATATTAAATATTAATACAAAAATGTTAACTCCTAGCCAGGCAAATGACAGCTTTATAATCAGTTAACATTAACTAGCCAGCCGCTAGCAAATTAGACAGGGATTTTAGCCTACCTGAGCTGCTCCATTGAAGGCAATATCCACTCTGACAACGTAACGATAATCTGATTTATAACCGCGTTGATGTTTGTTGATTCGGACATCCCTCCACAGACGTGCTGGCTGTTCGATAAGGGAAGCAAAGACAAGCCGAACTTCCCATACAGGGAGTCGAACCTGGGACAACTGGTTGAAAAAGAAGAATCCTGACCGCCACATCTAATCAACCAAATAATAGCAATGAAAGCGATGGGCTAATTAATTTAAATAATGAAACTGCTATGGGCTGACCACGAAGCAAAAGAGGAAGACGAGCCAGCCAGGAGTCGAACCTAGAATCTTCTGATCCGTAGTCAGACGCGTTATCCATTGCGCCACTGGCCCAAACGGTTGAGTGCCCTCGTGCGCTCGAACAGACAGAGGCCTGTCATACCATCTACTGTTTCACGTGCTATAAACACTGAGACAACAGTTGGTGCTCTCCTTGTTATATTTAGCAAGCTGATTTGTTTTTACGGCAGGTTGTGTAGTTGTTAGGGACCCCCGGGCAGGCTTGAGGGTGCAATATGAGCATCCTTTCCCTGGTGGTCTAGTGGTTAGGATTCGGCGCTCTCACCGCCGCGGCCAGGGTTCGATTCCCGGTCAGGGAACGTGCTTTTGCCCTTCGGTCGCGATTGCGACACTACGTACAGCCTTGCTGGCCTCATTGAGCAGCGTGGCCAAGAAAATGTTTGCATGTGGAAAAGATTTCCTTCGAGCCGGAGTCGAACCAGCGACCTAAGGATTGCCAACTTTCCACCTACAGTCCTCCGCTCTACCAACTGAGCTATCGAAGGTACGCAGGTCTGGAAAAGAACCACAACATATCAGGTTTCTGCTGCTCCACTGCTGGGTAAAACAGCTTCTGCCGTAGACAGACGTGCTGGTTGTTCGATAAGGGAAGCAAAGAAAAGCCGAACTTCCCATATCGGGAGTCGAACCCGGGCCGCCTGGGTGAAAACCAGGAATCCTGACGGCTACACCATATGGAAACTTCCACGAGTGTCGGTCAGGCTGAAGCTGAAAACCAAGAATGCTGACCGCTAGAGCTAATCAATCTAATCATAGCAATCAAAGCGATGGGCTAGTTAAAATAAATAATAAAACTTCTATGGGCTGACCACGACGCAAAAGAGGTAGATGGAGCCAGCCAGGAGTAGAACCTAGAATCTTCTGATCCGTACTGCCGTCCAAAGGCAAAGCAAATCTTGGAGTTATCTTCGATGACCAACTGACCTTCAGAGACCACATCTCAAAGACGGCGCGGTCATGCAGATTTGCACTTCGTAACATCAGGAAAATCCGTCCCTTCCTGACTGAGCACGCAACACAACTGCTTGTCCAGGCCCTGGTCATTTCAAGGCTTGATTACTGCAATGCTCTTCTGGCTGGTCTGCCGTCAAGTGCAATCAAACCTCTTCAAATGATCCAGAACGCTGCTGCACGTCTTGTCTGCAACGAGCCTAAGAGAGCCCACGTCACGCCCCTCTTCATCCCTCTGCACTGGCTACCCCTTGCTGCTTGCATCAAGTTCAAGGCGCTGATGCTGGCTTACAGATCCACCACAGGCTCTGCACCTTCCTACCTCCACACACTGCTACAACGCTACGTCCCCACCAGAAGCCTGCGATCACTAAAGGAACGAAGGCTTGTGGTACCGTCACAGAGAGTCACAAAATCACTCTCCTGAACATTCTCCTTCACTGCTCCCTGCTGGTGGAATGATCTCCTTACTTTCATCAGGAACGCAGAATATTCCCTGGCAATATTCAAGAGACAGCTGAAAACTCATCTCTTCCGTGAACACTTAATCCCCTCATTAAAAAAAAAAAACCCTTTCCTTCCCATTTCCCTTCCTACTCTAGCTTATGGTACTGAGCAATGTATGAAACTTGTATTGTGAGCACTTCCTGTGTTATTTGCCAATTCATGAAGAATCGCTTGTTTGTTTTCCTCACTTGTAAGTCGCTTTGGATAAAAGCGTCTGCTAAATGACTAAATGTAATGTAAACGTAAATGTAAAGCGCAGTAAGTACACGTTTGGTCAAAATTGAGTTAAGGCTTGATGTTGGCTTTGTGACATCTGTTCTGTCTTGTGACAAAGGCTCCCGGTTCAATTTTGTCCCGTTTCAGAGAAACGAGAGTGTCAAAATTGCAGTAACTACAAAATCAGAGCTAATACCAAGGCAAACCACAGTAAGTGATGTTACTGCGTTCTAGCTTTGTTTTCCCAGATTTGACACCACAGATACTGAGCTCTGCCTTGGTAGCCTTATCCTGAAGTGGATTGTAATACTGTTTGCCCCGATCGTAACACTCACACAGAACCAACAAGCCAACCAGCTATCCTATCATGACACAATCCCGTGGACAAATGATGGTTGAACTCGCATGAAAACGCAAATGTCCAAAGACGGATAAGGAAGACATAAAATATTAAATATTAATACAAAAATGTTAACTCCTAGCCAAATTTCCAACTCCGCGTTATCCATTGCGCCACTGGCCAAAACGGTTGAGTGCCCTCGTGCGCTCGAACAGACAGAGGCCTGTCATACCATCTACTGTTTCACGTGCTATAAACACTGAGACAACAGTTGGTGCTCTCCTTGTTATATTTAGCAAGCTGATTTGTTTTTACGGCAGGTTGTGTAGTTGTTAGGGACCCCCGGGCAGGCTTGAGGGTGCAATATGAGCATCCTTTCCCTGGTGGTCTAGTGGTTAGGATTCGGCGCTCTCACCGCCGCGGCCCGGGTTCGATTCCCGGTCAGGGAACGTGCTTTTGCCCTTCGGTCGCGATTGCGACACTACGTACAGCCTTGCTGGCCTCATTGAGCAGCGTGGCCAAGAAAATGTTTGCATGTGGAAAAGATTTCCTTCGAGTCGGAGTCGAACCAGCGACCTAAGGATTGCCAACTTTCCACCTACAGTCCTCCGCTCTACCAACTGAGCTATCGAAGGTACGCAGGTCTGGAAAAGAACCACAACATATCAGGTTTCTGCTGCTCCACTGCTGGGTAAAACAGCTTCTGCCGTAGACAGACGTGCTGGTTGTTCGATAAGGGAAGCAAAGAAAAGCCGAACTTCCCATATCGGGAGTCGAACCCGGGCCGCCTGGGTGAAAACCAGGAATCCTGACGGCTACACCATATGGAAACTTCCACGAGTGTCGGTCAGGCTGAAGCTGAAAACCAAGAATGCTGACCGCTAGAGCTAATCAATCTAATCATAGCAATCAAAGCGATGGGCTAGTTAAAATAAATAATAAAACTTCTATGGGCTGACCACGACGCAAAAGAGGTAGATGGAGCCAGCCAGGAGTAGAACCTAGAATCTTCTGATCCGTACTGCCGTCCAAAGGCAAAGCAAATCTTGGAGTTATCTTCGATGACCAACTGACCTTCAGAGACCACATCTCAAAGACGGCGCGGTCATGCAGATTTGCACTTCGTAACATCAGGAAAATCCGTCCCTTCCTGACTGAGCACGCAACACAACTGCTTGTCCAGGCCCTGGTCATTTCAAGGCTTGATTACTGCAATGCTCTTCTGGCTGGTCTGCCGTCAAGTGCAATCAAACCTCTTCAAATGATCCAGAACGCTGCTGCACGTCTTGTCTGCAACGAGCCTAAGAGAGCCCACGTCACGCCCCTCTTCATCCCTCTGCACTGGCTACCCCTTGCTGCTCGCATCAAGTTCAAGGCGCTGATGCTGGCTTACAGATCCACCACAGGCTCTGCACCTTCCTACCTCCACACACTGCTACAACGCTACGTCCCCACCAGAAGCCTGCGATCACTAAAGGAACGAAGGCTTGTGGTACCGTCACAGAGAGTCACAAAATCACTCTCCAGAACATTCTCCTTCACTGCTCCCTGCTGGTGGAATGATCTCCTTACTTTCATCAGGAACGCAGAATATTCCCTGGCAATATTCAAGAGACAGCTGAAAACTCATCTCTTCCGTGAACACTTAATCCCCTCATTAAAAAAAAAAACCCTTTCCTTCCCATTTCCCTTCCTACTCTAGCTTATGGTACTGAGCAATGTATGAAACTTGTATTGTGAGCACTTCCTGTGTTATTTGCCAATTCATGAAGAATCGCTTGTTTGTTTTCCTCACTTGTAAGTCGCTTTGGATAAAAGCGTCTGCTAAATGACTAAATGTAATGTAAACGTAAATGTAAAGCGCAGTAAGTACACGTTTGGTCAAAATTGAGTTAAGGCTTGATGTTGGCTTTGTGACATCTGTTCTGTCTTGTGACAAAGGCTCCCGGTTCAATTTTGTCCCGTTTCAGAGAAACGAGAGTGTCAAAATTGCAGTAACTACAAAATCAGAGCTAATACCAAGGCAAACCACAGTAAGTGATGTTACTGCGTTCTAGCTTTGTTTTCCCAGATTTGACACCACAGATACTGAGCTCTGCCTTGGTAGCCTTATCCTGAAGTGGATTGTAATACTGTTTGCCCCGATCGTAACACTCACACAGAACCAACAAGCCAACCAGCTATCCTATCATGACACAATCCCGTGGACAAATGATGGTTGAACTCGCATGAAAACGCAAATGTCCAAAGACGGATAAGGAAGACATAAAATATTAAATATTAATACAAAAATGTTAACTCCTAGCCAGGCAAATGACAGCTTTATAATCAGTTAACATTAACTAGCCAGCCGCTAGCAAATTAGACAGGGATTTTAGCCTACCTGAGCTGCTCCATTGAAGGCAATATCCACTCTGACAACGTAACGATAATCTGATTTATAACCGCGTTGATGTTTGTTGATTCGGACATCCCTCCACAGACGTGCTGGCTGTTCGATAAGGGAAGCAAAGACAAGCCGAACTTCCCATACAGGGAGTCGAACCTGGGACAACTGGTTGAAAAAGAAGAATCCTGACCGCCACATCTAATCAACCAAATAATAGCAATGAAAGCGATGGGCTAATTAATTTAAATAATGAAACTGCTATGGGCTGACCACGAAGCAAAAGAGGAAGACGAGCCAGCCAGGAGTCGAACCTAGAATCTTCTGATCCGTAGTCAGACGCGTTATCCATTGCGCCACTGGCCCAAACGGTTGAGTGCCCTCGTGCGCTCGAACAGACAGAGGCCTGTCATACCATCTACTGTTTCACGTGCTATAAACACTGAGACAACAGTTGGTGCTCTCCTTGTTATATTTAGCAAGCTGATTTGTTTTTACGGCAGGTTGTGTAGTTGTTAGGGACCCCCGGGCAGGCTTGAGGGTGCAATATGAGCATCCTTTCCCTGGTGGTCTAGTGGTTAGGATTCGGCGCTCTCACCGCCGCGGCCAGGGTTCGATTCCCGGTCAGGGAACGTGCTTTTGCCCTTCGGTCGCGATTGCGACACTACGTACAGCCTTGCTGGCCTCATTGAGCAGCGTGGCCAAGAAAATGTTTGCATGTGGAAAAGATTTCCTTCGAGCCGGAGTCGAACCAGCGACCTAAGGATTGCCAACTTTCCACCTACAGTCCTCCGCTCTACCAACTGAGCTATCGAAGGTACGCAGGTCTGGAAAAGAACCACAACATATCAGGTTTCTGCTGCTCCACTGCTGGGTAAAACAGCTTCTGCCGTAGACAGACGTGCTGGTTGTTCGATAAGGGAAGCAAAGAAAAGCCGAACTTCCCATATCGGGAGTCGAACCCGGGCCGCCTGGGTGAAAACCAGGAATCCTGACGGCTACACCATATGGAAACTTCCACGAGTGTCGGTCAGGCTGAAGCTGAAAACCAAGAATGCTGACCGCTAGAGCTAATCAATCTAATCATAGCAATCAAAGCGATGGGCTAGTTAAAATAAATAATAAAACTTCTATGGGCTGACCACGACGCAAAAGAGGTAGATGGAGCCAGCCAGGAGTAGAACCTAGAATCTTCTGATCCGTACTGCCGTCCAAAGGCAAAGCAAATCTTGGAGTTATCTTCGATGACCAACTGACCTTCAGAGACCACATCTCAAAGACGGCGCGGTCATGCAGATTTGCACTTCGTAACATCAGGAAAATCCGTCCCTTCCTGACTGAGCACGCAACACAACTGCTTGTCCAGGCCCTGGTCATTTCAAGGCTTGATTACTGCAATGCTCTTCTGGCTGGTCTGCCGTCAAGTGCAATCAAACCTCTTCAAATGATCCAGAACGCTGCTGCACGTCTTGTCTGCAACGAGCCTAAGAGAGCCCACGTCACGCCCCTCTTCATCCCTCTGCACTGGCTACCCCTTGCTGCTTGCATCAAGTTCAAGGCGCTGATGCTGGCTTACAGATCCACCACAGGCTCTGCACCTTCCTACCTCCACACACTGCTACAACGCTACGTCCCCACCAGAAGCCTGCGATCACTAAAGGAACGAAGGCTTGTGGTACCGTCACAGAGAGTCACAAAATCACTCTCCTGAACATTCTCCTTCACTGCTCCCTGCTGGTGGAATGATCTCCTTACTTTCATCAGGAACGCAGAATATTCCCTGGCAATATTCAAGAGACAGCTGAAAACTCATCTCTTCCGTGAACACTTAATCCCCTCATTAAAAAAAAAAAACCCTTTCCTTCCCATTTCCCTTCCTACTCTAGCTTATGGTACTGAGCAATGTATGAAACTTGTATTGTGAGCACTTCCTGTGTTATTTGCCAATTCATGAAGAATCGCTTGTTTGTTTTCCTCACTTGTAAGTCGCTTTGGATAAAAGCGTCTGCTAAATGACTAAATGTAATGTAAACGTAAATGTAAAGCGCAGTAAGTACACGTTTGGTCAAAATTGAGTTAAGGCTTGATGTTGGCTTTGTGACATCTGTTCTGTCTTGTGACAAAGGCTCCCGGTTCAATTTTGTCCCGTTTCAGAGAAACGAGAGTGTCAAAATTGCAGTAACTACAAAATCAGAGCTAATACCAAGGCAAACCACAGTAAGTGATGTTACTGCGTTCTAGCTTTGTTTTCCCAGATTTGACACCACAGATACTGAGCTCTGCCTTGGTAGCCTTATCCTGAAGTGGATTGTAATACTGTTTGCCCCGATCGTAACACTCACACAGAACCAACAAGCCAACCAGCTATCCTATCATGACACAATCCCGTGGACAAATGATGGTTGAACTCGCATGAAAACGCAAATGTCCAAAGACGGATAAGGAAGACATAAAATATTAAATATTAATACAAAAATGTTAACTCCTAGCCAGGCAAATGACAGCTTTATAATCAGTTAACATTAACTAGCCAGCCGCTAGCAAATTAGACAGGGATTTTAGCCTACCTGAGCTGCTCCATTGAAGGCAATATCCACTCTGACAACGTAACGATAATCTGATTTATAACCGCGTTGATGTTTGTTGATTCGGACATCCCTCCACAGACGTGCTGGCTGTTCGATAAGGGAAGCAAAGACAAGCCGAACTTCCCATACAGGGAGTCGAACCTGGGACAACTGGTTGAAAAAGAAGAATCCTGACCGCCACATCTAATCAACCAAATAATAGCAATGAAAGCGATGGGCTAATTAATTTAAATAATGAAACTGCTATGGGCTGACCACGAAGCAAAAGAGGAAGACGAGCCAGCCAGGAGTCGAACCTAGAATCTTCTGATCCGTAGTCAGACGCGTTATCCATTGCGCCACTGGCCCAAACGGTTGAATGCCCTCGTGCGCTCGAACAGACAGAGGCCTGTCATACCATCTACTGTTTCACGTGCTATAAACACTGAGACAACAGTTGGTGCTCTCCTTGTTATATTTAGCAAGCTGATTTGTTTTTACGGCAGGTTGTGTAGTTGTTAGGGACCCCCGGGCAGGCTTGAGGGTGCAATATGAGCATCCTTTCCCTGGTGGTCTAGTGGTTAGGATTCGGCGCTCTCACCGCCGCGGCCCGGGTTCGATTCCCGGTCAGGGAACGTGCTTTTGCCCTTCGGTCGCGATTGCGACACTACGTACAGCCTTGCTGGCCTCATTGAGCAGCGTGGCCAAGAAAATGTTTGCATGTGGAAAAGATTTCCTTCGAGCCGGAGTCGAACCAGCGACCTAAGGATTGCCAACTTTCCACCTACAGTCCTCCGCTCTACCAACTGAGCTATCGAAGGTACGCAGGTCTGGAAAAGAACCACAACATATCAGGTTTCTGCTGCTCCACTGCTGGGTAAAACAGCTTCTGCCGTAGACAGACGTGCTGGTTGTTCGATAAGGGAAGCAAAGAAAAGCCGAACTTCCCATATCGGGAGTCGAACCCGGGCCGCCTGGGTGAAAACCAGGAATCCTGACGGCTACACCATATGGAAACTTCCACGAGTGTCGGTCAGGCTGAAGCTGAAAACCAAGAATGCTGACCGCTAGAGCTAATCAATCTAATCATAGCAATCAAAGCGATGGGCTAGTTAAAATAAATAATAAAACTTCTATGGGCTGACCACGACGCAAAAGAGGTAGATGGAGCCAGCCAGGAGTAGAACCTAGAATCTTCTGATCCGTACTGCCGTCCAAAGGCAAAGCAAATCTTGGAGTTATCTTCGATGACCAACTGACCTTCAGAGACCACATCTCAAAGACGGCGCGGTCATGCAGATTTGCACTTTGCAACATCAGGAAAATCCGTCCCTTCCTGACTGAGCACGCAACACAACTGCTTGTCCAGGCCCTGGTCATTTCAAGGCTTGATTACTGCAATGCTCTTCTGGCTGGTCTGCCGTCAAGTGCAATCAAACCTCTTCAAATGATCCAGAACGCTGCTGCACGTCTTGTCTGCAACGAGCCTAAGAGAGCCCACGTCACGCCCCTCTTCATCCCTCTGCACTGGCTACCCCTTGCTGCTCGCATCAAGTTCAAGGCGCTGATGCTGGCTTACAGATCCACCACAGGCTCTGCACCTTCCTACCTCCACACACTGCTACAACGCTACGTCCCCACCAGAAGCCTGCGATCACTAAAGGAACGAAGGCTTGTGGTACCGTCACAGAGAGTCACAAAATCACTCTCCAGAACATTCTCCTTCACTGCTCCCTGCTGGTGGAATGATCTCCTTACTTTCATCAGGAACGCAGAATATTCCCTGGCAATATTCAAGAGACAGCTGAAAACTCATCTCTTCCGTGAACACTTAATCCCCTCATTAAAAAAAAAAAACCCTTTCCTTCCCATTTCCCTTCCTACTCTAGCTTATGGTACTGAGCAATGTATGAAACTTGTATTGTGAGCACTTCCTGTGTTATTTGCCAATTCATGAAGAATCGCTTGTTTGTTTTCCTCACTTGTAAGTCGCTTTGGATAAAAGCGTCTGCTAAATGACTAAATGTAATGTAAACGTAAATGTAAAGCGCAGTAAGTACACGTTTGGTCAAAATTGAGTTAAGGCTTGATGTTGGCTTTGTGACATCTGTTCTGTCTTGTGACAAAGGCTCCCGGTTCAATTTTGTCCCGTTTCAGAGAAACGAGAGTGTCAAAATTGCAGTAACTACAAAATCAGAGCTAATACCAAGGCAAACCACAGTAAGTGATGTTACTGCGTTCTAGCTTTGTTTTCCCAGATTTGACACCACAGATACTGAGCTCTGCCTTGGTAGCCTTATCCTGAAGTGGATTGTAATACTGTTTGCCCCGATCGTAACACTCACACAGAACCAACAAGCCAACCAGCTATCCTATCATGACACAATCCCGTGGACAAATGATGGTTGAACTCGCATGAAAACGCAAATGTCCAAAGACGGATAAGGAAGACATAAAATATTAAATATTAATAAAAAAATGTTAACTCCTAGCCAGGCAAATGACAGCTTTATAATCAGTTAACATTAACTAGCCAGCCGCTAGCAAATTAGACAGGGATTTTAGCCTACCTGAGCTGCTCCATTGAAGGCAATATCCACTCTGACAACGTAACGATAATCTGATTTATAACCGCGTTGATGTTTGTTGATTCGGACATCCCTCCACAGACGTGCTGGCTGTTCGATAAGGGAAGCAAAGACAAGCCGAACTTCCCATACAGGGAGTCGAACCTGGGACAACTGGTTGAAAAAGAAGAATCCTGACCGCCACATCTAATCAACCAAATAATAGCAATGAAAGCGATGGGCTAATTAATTTAAATAATGAAACTGCTATGGGCTGACCACGAAGCAAAAGAGGAAGACGAGCCAGCCAGGAGTCGAACCTAGAATCTTCTGATCCGTAGTCAGACGCGTTATCCATTGCGCCACTGGCCCAAACGGTTGAGTGCCCTCGTGCGCTCGAACAGACAGAGGCCTGTCATACCATCTACTGTTTCACGTGCTATAAACACTGAGACAACAGTTGGTGCTCTCCTTGTTATATTTAGCAAGCTGATTTGTTTTTACGGCAGGTTGTGTAGTTGTTAGGGACCCCCGGGCAGGCTTGAGGGTGCAATATGAGCATCCTTTCCCTGGTGGTCTAGTGGTTAGGATTCGGCGCTCTCACCGCCGCGGCCCGGGTTCGATTCCCGGTCAGGGAACGTGCTTTTGCCCTTCGGTCGCGATTGCGACACTACGTACAGCCTTGCTGGCCTCATTGAGCAGCGTGGCCAAGAAAATGTTTGCATGTGGAAAAGATTTCCTTCGAGCCGGAGTCGAACCAGCGACCTAAGGATTGCCAACTTTCCACCTACAGTCCTCCGCTCTACCAACTGAGCTATCGAAGGTACGCAGGTCTGGAAAAGAACCACAACATATCAGGTTTCTGCTGCTCCACTGCTGGGTAAAACAGCTTCTGCCGTAGACAGACGTGCTGGTTGTTCGATAAGGGAAGCAAAGAAAAGCCGAACTTCCCATATCGGGAGTCGAACCCGGGCCGCCTGGGTGAAAACCAGGAATCCTGACGGCTACACCATATGGAAACTTCCACGAGTGTCGGTCAGGCTGAAGCTGAAAACCAAGAATGCTGACCGCTAGAGCTAATCAATCTAATCATAGCAATCAAAGCGATGGGCTAGTTAAAATAAATAATAAAACTTCTATGGGCTGACCACGACGCAAAAGAGGTAGATGGAGCCAGCCAGGAGTAGAACCTAGAATCTTCTGATCCGTACTGCCGTCCAAAGGCAAAGCAAATCTTGGAGTTATCTTCGATGACCAACTGACCTTCAGAGACCACATCTCAAAGACGGCGCGGTCATGCAGATTTGCACTTCGTAACATCAGGAAAATCCGTCCCTTCCTGACTGAGCACGCAACACAACTGCTTGTCCAGGCCCTGGTCATTCCAAGGCTTGATTACTGCAATGCTCTTCTGGCTGGTCTGCCGTCAAGTGCAATCAAACCTCTTCAAATGATCCAGAACGCTGCTGCACGTCTTGTCTGCAACGAGCCTAAGAGAGCCCACGTCACGCCCCTCTTCATCCCTCTGCACTGGCTACCCCTTGCTGCTCGCATCAAGTTCAAGGCGCTGATGCTGGCTTACAGATCCACCACAGGCTCTGCACCTTCCTACCTCCACACACTGCTACAACGCTACGTCCCCACCAGAAGCCTGCGATCACTAAAGGAACGAAGGCTTGTGGTACCGTCACAGAGAGTCACAAAATCACTCTCCTGAACATTCTCCTTCACTGCTCCCTGCTGGTGGAATGATCTCCTTACTTTCATCAGGAACGCAGAATATTCCCTGGCAATATTCAAGAGACAGCTGAAAACTCATCTCTTCCGTGAACACTTAATCCCCTCATTAAAAAAAAAAAACCCTTTCCTTCCCATTTCCCTACCTACTCTAGCTTATGGTACTGAGCAATGTATGAAACTTGTATTGTGAGCACTTCCTGTGTTATTTGCCAATTCATGAAGAATCGCTTGTTTGTTTTCCTCACTTGTAAGTCGCTTTGGATAAAAGCGTCTGCTAAATGACTAAATGTAATGTAAACGTAAATGTAAAGCGCAGTAAGTACACGTTTGGTCAAAATTGAGTTAAGGCTTGATGTTGGCTTTGTGACATCTGTTCTGTCTTGTGACAAAGGCTCCCGGTTCAATTTTGTCCCGTTTCAGAGAAACGAGAGTGTCAAAATTGCAGTAACTACAAAATCAGAGCTAATACCAAGGCAAACCACAGTAAGTGATGTTACTGCGTTCTAGCTTTGTTTTCCCAGATTTGACACCACAGATACTGAGCTCTGCCTTGGTAGCCTTATCCTGAAGTGGATTGTAATACTGTTTGCCCCGATCGTAACACTCACACAGAACCAACAAGCCAACCAGCTATCCTATCATGACACAATCCCGTGGACAAATGATGGTTGAACTCGCATGAAAACGCAAATGTCCAAAGACGGATAAGGAAGACATAAAATATTAAATATTAATACAAAAATGTTAACTCCTAGCCAGGCAAATGACAGCTTTATAATCAGTTAACATTAACTAGCCAGCCGCTAGCAAATTAGACAGGGATTTTAGCCTACCTGAGCTGCTCCATTGAAGGCAATATCCACTCTGACAACGTAACGATAATCTGATTTATAACCGCGTTGATGTTTGTTGATTCGGACATCCCTCCACAGACGTGCTGGCTGTTCGATAAGGGAAGCAAAGACAAGCCGAACTTCCCATACAGGGAGTCGAACCTGGGACAACTGGTTGAAAAAGAAGAATCCTGACCGCCACATCTAATCAACCAAATAATAGCAATGAAAGCGATGGGCTAATTAATTTAAATAATGAAACTGCTATGGGCTGACCACGAAGCAAAAGAGGAAGACGAGCCAGCCAGGAGTCGAACCTAGAATCTTCTGATCCGTAGTCAGACGCGTTATCCATTGCGCCACTGGCCAAAACGGTTGAGTGCTCTCGTGCGCTCGAACAGACAGAGGCCTGTCATACCATCTACTGTTTCACGTGCTATAAACACTGAGACAACAGTTGGTGCTCTCCTTGTTATATTTAGCAAGCTGATTTGTTTTTACGGCAGGTTGTGTAGTTGTTAGGGACCCCCGGGCAGGCTTGAGAGTGCAATATGAGCATCCTTTCCCTGGTGGTCTAGTGGTTAGGATTCGGCGCTCTCACCGCCGCGGCCCGGGTTCGATTCCCGGTCAGGGAACGTGCTTTTGCCCTTCGGTCGCGATTGCGACACTACGTACAGCCTTGCTGGCCTCATTGAGCAGCGTGGCCAAGAAAATGTTTGCATGTGGAAAAGATTTCCTTCGAGCCGGAGTCAAACCAGCGACCTAAGGATTGCCAACTTTCCACCTACAGTCCTCCGCTCTACCAACTGAGCTATCGAAGGTACGCAGGTCTGGAAAAGAACCACAACATATCAGGTTTCTGCTGCTCCACTGCTGGGTAAAACAGCTTCTGCCGTAGACAGACGTGCTGGTTGTTCGATAAGGGAAGCAAAGAAAAGCCGAACTTCCCATATCGGGAGTCGAACCCGGGCCGCCTGGGTGAAAACCAGGAATCCTGACGGCTACACCATATGGAAACTTCCACGAGTGTCGGTCAGGCTGAAGCTGAAAACCAAGAATGCTGACCGCTAGAGCTAATCAATCTAATCATAGCAATCAAAGCGATGGGCTAGTTAAAATAAATAATAAAACTTCTATGGGCTGACCACGACGCAAAAGAGGTAGATGGAGCCAGCCAGGAGTAGAACCTAGAATCTTCTGATCCGTACTGCCGTCCAAAGGCAAAGCAAATCTTGGAGTTATCTTCGATGACCAACTGACCTTCAGAGACCACATCTCAAAGACGGCGCGGTCATGCAGATTTGCACTTCGTAACATCAGGAAAATCCGTCCCTTCCTGACTGAGCACGCAACACAACTGCTTGTCCAGGCCCTGGTCATTTCAAGGCTTGATTACTGCAATGCTCTTCTGGCTGGTCTGCCGTCAAGTGCAATCAAACCTCTTCAAATGATCCAGAACGCTGCTGCACGTCTTGTCTGCAACGAGCCTAAGAGAGCCCACGTCACGCCCCTCTTCATCCCTCTGCACTGGCTACCCCTTGCTGCTTGCATCAAGTTCAAGGCGCTGATGCTGGCTTACAGATCCACCACAGGCTCTGCACCTTCCTACCTCCACACACTGCTACAACGCTACGTCCCCACCAGAAGCCTGCGATCACTAAAGGAACGAAGGCTTGTGGTACCGTCACAGAGAGTCACAAAATCACTCTCCTGAACATTCTCCTTCACTGCTCCCTGCTGGTGGAATGATCTCCTTACTTTCATCAGGAACGCAGAATATTCCCTGGCAATATTCAAGAGACAGCTGAAAACTCATCTCTTCCGTGAACACTTAATCCCCTCATTAAAAAAAAAAAACCCTTTCCTTCCCATTTCCCTTCCTACTCTAGCTTATGGTACTGAGCAATGTATGAAACTTGTATTGTGAGCACTTCCTGTGTTATTTGCCAATTCATGAAGAATCGCTTGTTTGTTTTCCTCACTTGTAAGTCGCTTTGGATAAAAGCGTCTGCTAAATGACTAAATGTAATGTAAACGTAAATGTAAAGCGCAGTAAGTACACGTTTGGTCAAAATTGAGTTAAGGCTTGATGTTGGCTTTGTGACATCTGTTCTGTCTTGTGACAAAGGCTCCCGGTTCAATTTTGTCCCGTTTCAGAGAAACGAGAGTGTCAAAATTGCAGTAACTACAAAATCAGAGCTAATACCAAGGCAAACCACAGTAAGTGATGTTACTGCGTTCTAGCTTTGTTTTCCCAGATTTGACACCACAGATACTGAGCTCTGCCTTGGTAGCCTTATCCTGAAGTGGATTGTAATACTGTTTGCCCCGATCGTAACACTCACACAGAACCAACAAGCCAACCAGCTATCCTATCATGACACAATCCCGTGGACAAATGATGGTTGAACTCGCATGAAAACGCAAATGTCCAAAGACGGATAAGGAAGACATAAAATATTAAATATTAATACAAAAATGTTAACTCCTAGCCAAATTTCCAACTCCGCGTTATCCATTGCGCCACTGGCCAAAACGGTTGAGTGCCCTCGTGCGCTCGAACAGACAGAGGCCTGTCATACCATCTACTGTTTCACGTGCTATAAACACTGAGACAACAGTTGGTGCTCTCCTTGTTATATTTAGCAAGCTGATTTGTTTTTACGGCAGGTTGTGTAGTTGTTAGGGACCCCCGGGCAGGCTTGAGGGTGCAATATGAGCATCCTTTCCCTGGTGGTCTAGTGGTTAGGATTCGGCGCTCTCACCGCCGCGGCCCGGGTTCGATTCCCGGTCAGGGAACGTGCTTTTGCCCTTCGGTCGCGATTGCGACACTACGTACAGCCTTGCTGGCCTCATTGAGCAGCGTGGCCAAGAAAATGTTTGCATGTGGAAAAGATTTCCTTCGAGTCGGAGTCGAACCAGCGACCTAAGGATTGCCAACTTTCCACCTACAGTCCTCCGCTCTACCAACTGAGCTATCGAAGGTACGCAGGTCTGGAAAAGAACCACAACATATCAGGTTTCTGCTGCTCCACTGCTGGGTAAAACAGCTTCTGCCGTAGACAGACGTGCTGGTTGTTCGATAAGGGAAGCAAAGAAAAGCCGAACTTCCCATATCGGGAGTCGAACCCGGGCCGCCTGGGTGAAAACCAGGAATCCTGACGGCTACACCATATGGAAACTTCCACGAGTGTCGGTCAGGCTGAAGCTGAAAACCAAGAATGCTGACCGCTAGAGCTAATCAATCTAATCATAGCAATCAAAGCGATGGGCTAGTTAAAATAAATAATAAAACTTCTATGGGCTGACCACGACGCAAAAGAGGTAGATGGAGCCAGCCAGGAGTAGAACCTAGAATCTTCTGATCCGTACTGCCGTCCAAAGGCAAAGCAAATCTTGGAGTTATCTTCGATGACCAACTGACCTTCAGAGACCACATCTCAAAGACGGCGCGGTCATGCAGATTTGCACTTCGTAACATCAGGAAAATCCGTCCCTTCCTGACTGAGCACGCAACACAACTGCTTGTCCAGGCCCTGGTCATTTCAAGGCTTGATTACTGCAATGCTCTTCTGGCTGGTCTGCCGTCAAGTGCAATCAAACCTCTTCAAATGATCCAGAACGCTGCTGCACGTCTTGTCTGCAACGAGCCTAAGAGAGCCCACGTCACGCCCCTCTTCATCCCTCTGCACTGGCTACCCCTTGCTGCTCGCATCAAGTTCAAGGCGCTGATGCTGGCTTACAGATCCACCACAGGCTCTGCACCTTCCTACCTCCACACACTGCTACAACGCTACGTCCCCACCAGAAGCCTGCGATCACTAAAGGAACGAAGGCTTGTGGTACCGTCACAGAGAGTCACAAAATCACTCTCCAGAACATTCTCCTTCACTGCTCCCTGCTGGTGGAATGATCTCCTTACTTTCATCAGGAACGCAGAATATTCCCTGGCAATATTCAAGAGACAGCTGAAAACTCATCTCTTCCGTGAACACTTAATCCCCTCATTAAAAAAAAAAACCCTTTCCTTCCCATTTCCCTTCCTACTCTAGCTTATGGTACTGAGCAATGTATGAAACTTGTATTGTGAGCACTTCCTGTGTTATTTGCCAATTCATGAAGAATCGCTTGTTTGTTTTCCTCACTTGTAAGTCGCTTTGGATAAAAGCGTCTGCTAAATGACTAAATGTAATGTAAACGTAAATGTAAAGCGCAGTAAGTACACGTTTGGTCAAAATTGAGTTAAGGCTTGATGTTGGCTTTGTGACATCTGTTCTGTCTTGTGACAAAGGCTCCCGGTTCAATTTTGTCCCGTTTCAGAGAAACGAGAGTGTCAAAATTGCAGTAACTACAAAATCAGAGCTAATACCAAGGCAAACCACAGTAAGTGATGTTACTGCGTTCTAGCTTTGTTTTCCCAGATTTGACACCACAGATACTGAGCTCTGCCTTGGTAGCCTTATCCTGAAGTGGATTGTAATACTGTTTGCCCCGATCGTAACACTCACACAGAACCAACAAGCCAACCAGCTATCCTATCATGACACAATCCCGTGGACAAATGATGGTTGAACTCGCATGAAAACGCAAATGTCCAAAGACGGATAAGGAAGACATAAAATATTAAATATTAATACAAAAATGTTAACTCCTAGCCAGGCAAATGACAGCTTTATAATCAGTTAACATTAACTAGCCAGCCGCTAGCAAATTAGACAGGGATTTTAGCCTACCTGAGCTGCTCCATTGAAGGCAATATCCACTCTGACAACGTAACGATAATCTGATTTATAACCGCGTTGATGTTTGTTGATTCGGACATCCCTCCACAGACGTGCTGGCTGTTCGATAAGGGAAGCAAAGACAAGCCGAACTTCCCATACAGGGAGTCGAACCTGGGACAACTGGTTGAAAAAGAAGAATCCTGACCGCCACATCTAATCAACCAAATAATAGCAATGAAAGCGATGGGCTAATTAATTTAAATAATGAAACTGCTATGGGCTGACCACGAAGCAAAAGAGGAAGACGAGCCAGCCAGGAGTCGAACCTAGAATCTTCTGATCCGTAGTCAGACGCGTTATCCATTGCGCCACTGGCCCAAACGGTTGAGTGCCCTCGTGCGCTCGAACAGACAGAGGCCTGTCATACCATCTACTGTTTCACGTGCTATAAACACTGAGACAACAGTTGGTGCTCTCCTTGTTATATTTAGCAAGCTGATTTGTTTTTACGGCAGGTTGTGTAGTTGTTAGGGACCCCCGGGCAGGCTTGAGGGTGCAATATGAGCATCCTTTCCCTGGTGGTCTAGTGGTTAGGATTCGGCGCTCTCACCGCCGCGGCCAGGGTTCGATTCCCGGTCAGGGAACGTGCTTTTGCCCTTCGGTCGCGATTGCGACACTACGTACAGCCTTGCTGGCCTCATTGAGCAGCGTGGCCAAGAAAATGTTTGCATGTGGAAAAGATTTCCTTCGAGCCGGAGTCGAACCAGCGACCTAAGGATTGCCAACTTTCCACCTACAGTCCTCCGCTCTACCAACTGAGCTATCGAAGGTACGCAGGTCTGGAAAAGAACCACAACATATCAGGTTTCTGCTGCTCCACTGCTGGGTAAAACAGCTTCTGCCGTAGACAGACGTGCTGGTTGTTCGATAAGGGAAGCAAAGAAAAGCCGAACTTCCCATATCGGGAGTCGAACCCGGGCCGCCTGGGTGAAAACCAGGAATCCTGACGGCTACACCATATGGAAACTTCCACGAGTGTCGGTCAGGCTGAAGCTGAAAACCAAGAATGCTGACCGCTAGAGCTAATCAATCTAATCATAGCAATCAAAGCGATGGGCTAGTTAAAATAAATAATAAAACTTCTATGGGCTGACCACGACGCAAAAGAGGTAGATGGAGCCAGCCAGGAGTAGAACCTAGAATCTTCTGATCCGTACTGCCGTCCAAAGGCAAAGCAAATCTTGGAGTTATCTTCGATGACCAACTGACCTTCAGAGACCACATCTCAAAGACGGCGCGGTCATGCAGATTTGCACTTCGTAACATCAGGAAAATCCGTCCCTTCCTGACTGAGCACGCAACACAACTGCTTGTCCAGGCCCTGGTCATTTCAAGGCTTGATTACTGCAATGCTCTTCTGGCTGGTCTGCCGTCAAGTGCAATCAAACCTCTTCAAATGATCCAGAACGCTGCTGCACGTCTTGTCTGCAACGAGCCTAAGAGAGCCCACGTCACGCCCCTCTTCATCCCTCTGCACTGGCTACCCCTTGCTGCTTGCATCAAGTTCAAGGCGCTGATGCTGGCTTACAGATCCACCACAGGCTCTGCACCTTCCTACCTCCACACACTGCTACAACGCTACGTCCCCACCAGAAGCCTGCGATCACTAAAGGAACGAAGGCTTGTGGTACCGTCACAGAGAGTCACAAAATCACTCTCCTGAACATTCTCCTTCACTGCTCCCTGCTGGTGGAATGATCTCCTTACTTTCATCAGGAACGCAGAATATTCCCTGGCAATATTCAAGAGACAGCTGAAAACTCATCTCTTCCGTGAACACTTAATCCCCTCATTAAAAAAAAAAAACCCTTTCCTTCCCATTTCCCTTCCTACTCTAGCTTATGGTACTGAGCAATGTATGAAACTTGTATTGTGAGCACTTCCTGTGTTATTTGCCAATTCATGAAGAATCGCTTGTTTGTTTTCCTCACTTGTAAGTCGCTTTGGATAAAAGCGTCTGCTAAATGACTAAATGTAATGTAAACGTAAATGTAAAGCGCAGTAAGTACACGTTTGGTCAAAATTGAGTTAAGGCTTGATGTTGGCTTTGTGACATCTGTTCTGTCTTGTGACAAAGGCTCCCGGTTCAATTTTGTCCCGTTTCAGAGAAACGAGAGTGTCAAAATTGCAGTAACTACAAAATCAGAGCTAATACCAAGGCAAACCACAGTAAGTGATGTTACTGCGTTCTAGCTTTGTTTTCCCAGATTTGACACCACAGATACTGAGCTCTGCCTTGGTAGCCTTATCCTGAAGTGGATTGTAATACTGTTTGCCCCGATCGTAACACTCACACAGAACCAACAAGCCAACCAGCTATCCTATCATGACACAATCCCGTGGACAAATGATGGTTGAACTCGCATGAAAACGCAAATGTCCAAAGACGGATAAGGAAGACATAAAATATTAAATATTAATACAAAAATGTTAACTCCTAGCCAGGCAAATGACAGCTTTATAATCAGTTAACATTAACTAGCCAGCCGCTAGCAAATTAGACAGGGATTTTAGCCTACCTGAGCTGCTCCATTGAAGGCAATATCCACTCTGACAACGTAACGATAATCTGATTTATAACCGCGTTGATGTTTGTTGATTCGGACATCCCTCCACAGACGTGCTGGCTGTTCGATAAGGGAAGCAAAGACAAGCCGAACTTCCCATACAGGGAGTCGAACCTGGGACAACTGGTTGAAAAAGAAGAATCCTGACCGCCACATCTAATCAACCAAATAATAGCAATGAAAGCGATGGGCTAATTAATTTAAATAATGAAACTGCTATGGGCTGACCACGAAGCAAAAGAGGAAGACGAGCCAGCCAGGAGTCGAACCTAGAATCTTCTGATCCGTAGTCAGACGCGTTATCCATTGCGCCACTGGCCCAAACGGTTGAATGCCCTCGTGCGCTCGAACAGACAGAGGCCTGTCATACCATCTACTGTTTCACGTGCTATAAACACTGAGACAACAGTTGGTGCTCTCCTTGTTATATTTAGCAAGCTGATTTGTTTTTACGGCAGGTTGTGTAGTTGTTAGGGACCCCCGGGCAGGCTTGAGGGTGCAATATGAGCATCCTTTCCCTGGTGGTCTAGTGGTTAGGATTCGGCGCTCTCACCGCCGCGGCCCGGGTTCGATTCCCGGTCAGGGAACGTGCTTTTGCCCTTCGGTCGCGATTGCGACACTACGTACAGCCTTGCTGGCCTCATTGAGCAGCGTGGCCAAGAAAATGTTTGCATGTGGAAAAGATTTCCTTCGAGCCGGAGTCGAACCAGCGACCTAAGGATTGCCAACTTTCCACCTACAGTCCTCCGCTCTACCAACTGAGCTATCGAAGGTACGCAGGTCTGGAAAAGAACCACAACATATCAGGTTTCTGCTGCTCCACTGCTGGGTAAAACAGCTTCTGCCGTAGACAGACGTGCTGGTTGTTCGATAAGGGAAGCAAAGAAAAGCCGAACTTCCCATATCGGGAGTCGAACCCGGGCCGCCTGGGTGAAAACCAGGAATCCTGACGGCTACACCATATGGAAACTTCCACGAGTGTCGGTCAGGCTGAAGCTGAAAACCAAGAATGCTGACCGCTAGAGCTAATCAATCTAATCATAGCAATCAAAGCGATGGGCTAGTTAAAATAAATAATAAAACTTCTATGGGCTGACCACGACGCAAAAGAGGTAGATGGAGCCAGCCAGGAGTAGAACCTAGAATCTTCTGATCCGTACTGCCGTCCAAAGGCAAAGCAAATCTTGGAGTTATCTTCGATGACCAACTGACCTTCAGAGACCACATCTCAAAGACGGCGCGGTCATGCAGATTTGCACTTTGCAACATCAGGAAAATCCGTCCCTTCCTGACTGAGCACGCAACACAACTGCTTGTCCAGGCCCTGGTCATTTCAAGGCTTGATTACTGCAATGCTCTTCTGGCTGGTCTGCCGTCAAGTGCAATCAAACCTCTTCAAATGATCCAGAACGCTGCTGCACGTCTTGTCTGCAACGAGCCTAAGAGAGCCCACGTCACGCCCCTCTTCATCCCTCTGCACTGGCTACCCCTTGCTGCTCGCATCAAGTTCAAGGCGCTGATGCTGGCTTACAGATCCACCACAGGCTCTGCACCTTCCTACCTCCACACACTGCTACAACGCTACGTCCCCACCAGAAGCCTGCGATCACTAAAGGAACGAAGGCTTGTGGTACCGTCACAGAGAGTCACAAAATCACTCTCCTGAACATTCTCCTTCACTGCTCCCTGCTGGTGGAATGATCTCCTTACTTTCATCAGGAACGCAGAATATTCCCTGGCAATATTCAAGAGACAGCTGAAAACTCATCTCTTCCGTGAACACTTAATCCCCTCATTAAAAAAAAAAAACCCTTTCCTTCCCATTTCCCTTCCTACTCTAGCTTATGGTACTGAGCAATGTATGAAACTTGTATTGTGAGCACTTCCTGTGTTATTTGCCAATTCATGAAGAATCGCTTGTTTGTTTTCCTCACTTGTAAGTCGCTTTGGATAAAAGCGTCTGCTAAATGACTAAATGTAATGTAAACGTAAATGTAAAGCGCAGTAAGTACACGTTTGGTCAAAATTGAGTTAAGGCTTGATGTTGGCTTTGTGACATCTGTTCTGTCTTGTGACAAAGGCTCCCGGTTCAATTTTGTCCCGTTTCAGAGAAACGAGAGTGTCAAAATTGCAGTAACTACAAAATCAGAGCTAATACCAAGGCAAACCACAGTAAGTGATGTTACTGCGTTCTAGCTTTGTTTTCCCAGATTTGACACCACAGATACTGAGCTCTGCCTTGGTAGCCTTATCCTGAAGTGGATTGTAATACTGTTTGCCCCGATCGTAACACTCACACAGAACCAACAAGCCAACCAGCTATCCTATCATGACACAATCCCGTGGACAAATGATGGTTGAACTCGCATGAAAACGCAAATGTCCAAAGACGGATAAGGAAGACATAAAATATTAAATATTAATACAAAAATGTTAACTCCTAGCCAGGCAAATGACAGCTTTATAATCAGTTAACATTAACTAGCCAGCCGCTAGCAAATTAGACAGGGATTTTAGCCTACCTGAGCTGCTCCATTGAAGGCAATATCCACTCTGACAACGTAACGATAATCTGATTTATAACCGCGTTGATGTTTGTTGATTCGGACATCCCTCCACAGACGTGCTGGCTGTTCGATAAGGGAAGCAAAGACAAGCCGAACTTCCCATACAGGGAGTCGAACCTGGGACAACTGGTTGAAAAAGAAGAATCCTGACCGCCACATCTAATCAACCAAATAATAGCAATGAAAGCGATGGGCTAATTAATTTAAATAATGAAACTGCTATGGGCTGACCACGAAGCAAAAGAGGAAGACGAGCCAGCCAGGAGTCGAACCTAGAATCTTCTGATCCGTAGTCAGACGCGTTATCCATTGCGCCACTGGCCCAAACGGTTGAATGCCCTCGTGCGCTCGAACAGACAGAGGCCTGTCATACCATCTACTGTTTCACGTGCTATAAACACTGAGACAACAGTTGGTGCTCTCCTTGTTATATTTAGCAAGCTGATTTGTTTTTACGGCAGGTTGTGTAGTTGTTAGGGACCCCCGGGCAGGCTTGAGGGTGCAATATGAGCATCCTTTCCCTGGTGGTCTAGTGGTTAGGATTCGGCGCTCTCACCGCCGCGGCCCGGGTTCGATTCCCGGTCAGGGAACGTGCTTTTGCCCTTCGGTCGCGATTGCGACACTACGTACAGCCTTGCTGGCCTCATTGAGCAGCGTGGCCAAGAAAATGTTTGCATGTGGAAAAGATTTCCTTCGAGCCGGAGTCGAACCAGCGACCTAAGGATTGCCAACTTTCCACCTACAGTCCTCCGCTCTACCAACTGAGCTATCGAAGGTACGCAGGTCTGGAAAAGAACCACAACATATCAGGTTTCTGCTGCTCCACTGCTGGGTAAAACAGCTTCTGCCGTAGACAGACGTGCTGGTTGTTCGATAAGGGAAGCAAAGAAAAGCCGAACTTCCCATATCGGGAGTCGAACCCGGGCCGCCTGGGTGAAAACCAGGAATCCTGACGGCTACACCATATGGAAACTTCCACGAGTGTCGGTCAGGCTGAAGCTGAAAACCAAGAATGCTGACCGCTAGAGCTAATCAATCTAATCATAGCAATCAAAGCGATGGGCTAGTTAAAATAAATAATAAAACTTCTATGGGCTGACCACGACGCAAAAGAGGTAGATGGAGCCAGCCAGGAGTAGAACCTAGAATCTTCTGATCCGTACTGCCGTCCAAAGGCAAAGCAAATCTTGGAGTTATCTTCGATGACCAACTGACCTTCAGAGACCACATCTCAAAGACGGCGCGGTCATGCAGATTTGCACTTTGCAACATCAGGAAAATCCGTCCCTTCCTGACTGAGCACGCAACACAACTGCTTGTCCAGGCCCTGGTCATTTCAAGGCTTGATTACTGCAATGCTCTTCTGGCTGGTCTGCCGTCAAGTGCAATCAAACCTCTTCAAATGATCCAGAACGCTGCTGCACGTCTTGTCTGCAACGAGCCTAAGAGAGCCCACGTCACGCCCCTCTTCATCCCTCTGCACTGGCTACCCCTTGCTGCTCGCATCAAGTTCAAGGCGCTGATGCTGGCTTACAGATCCACCACAGGCTCTGCACCTTCCTACCTCCACACACTGCTACAACGCTACGTCCCCACCAGAAGCCTGCGATCACTAAAGGAACGAAGGCTTGTGGTACCGTCACAGAGAGTCACAAAATCACTCTCCTGAACATTCTCCTTCACTGCTCCCTGCTGGTGGAATGATCTCCTTACTTTCATCAGGAACGCAGAATATTCCCTGGCAATATTCAAGAGACAGCTGAAAACTCATCTCTTCCGTGAACACTTAATCCCCTCATTAAAAAAAAAAAACCCTTTCCTTCCCATTTCCCTTCCTACTCTAGCTTATGGTACTGAGCAATGTATGAAACTTGTATTGTGAGCACTTCCTGTGTTATTTGCCAATTCATGAAGAATCGCTTGTTTGTTTTCCTCACTTGTAAGTCGCTTTGGATAAAAGCGTCTGCTAAATGACTAAATGTAATGTAAACGTAAATGTAAAGCGCAGTAAGTACACGTTTGGTCAAAATTGAGTTAAGGCTTGATGTTGGCTTTGTGACATCTGTTCTGTCTTGTGACAAAGGCTCCCGGTTCAATTTTGTCCCGTTTCAGAGAAACGAGAGTGTCAAAATTGCAGTAACTACAAAATCAGAGCTAATACCAAGGCAAACCACAGTAAGTGATGTTACTGCGTTCTAGCTTTGTTTTCCCAGATTTGACACCACAGATACTGAGCTCTGCCTTGGTAGCCTTATCCTGAAGTGGATTGTAATACTGTTTGCCCCGATCGTAACACTCACACAGAACCAACAAGCCAACCAGCTATCCTATCATGACACAATCCCGTGGACAAATGATGGTTGAACTCGCATGAAAACGCAAATGTCCAAAGACGGATAAGGAAGACATAAAATATTAAATATTAATACAAAAATGTTAACTCCTAGCCAGGCAAATGACAGCTTTATAATCAGTTAACATTAACTAGCCAGCCGCTAGCAAATTAGACAGGGATTTTAGCCTACCTGAGCTGCTCCATTGAAGGCAATATCCACTCTGACAACGTAACGATAATCTGATTTATAACCGCGTTGATGTTTGTTGATTCGGACATCCCTCCACAGACGTGCTGGCTGTTCGATAAGGGAAGCAAAGACAAGCCGAACTTCCCATACAGGGAGTCGAACCTGGGACAACTGGTTGAAAAAGAAGAATCCTGACCGCCACATCTAATCAACCAAATAATAGCAATGAAAGCGATGGGCTAATTAATTTAAATAATGAAACTGCTATGGGCTGACCACGAAGCAAAAGAGGAAGACGAGCCAGCCAGGAGTCGAACCTAGAATCTTCTGATCCGTAGTCAGACGCGTTATCCATTGCGCCACTGGCCAAAACGGTTGAGTGCCCTCGTGCGCTCGAACAGACAGAGGCCTGTCATACCATCTACTGTTTCACGTGCTATAAACACTGAGACAACAGTTGGTGCTCTCCTTGTTATATTTAGCAAGCTGATTTGTTTTTACGGCAGGTTGTGTAGTTGTTAGGGACCCCCGGGCAGGCTTGAGGGTGCAATATGAGCATCCTTTCCCTGGTGGTCTAGTGGTTAGGATTCGGCGCTCTCACCGCCGCGGCCCGGGTTCGATTCCCGGTCAGGGAACGTGCTTTTGCCCTTCGGTCGCGATTGCGACACTACGTACAGCCTTGCTGGCCTCATTGAGCAGCGTGGCCAAGAAAATGTTTGCATGTGGAAAAGATTTCCTTCGAGCCGGAGTCGAACCAGCGACCTAAGGATTGCCAACTTTCCACCTACAGTCCTCCGCTCTACCAACTGAGCTATCGAAGGTACGCAGGTCTGGAAAAGAACCACAACATATCAGGTTTCTGCTGCTCCACTGCTGGGTAAAACAGCTTCTGCCGTAGACAGACGTGCTGGTTGTTCGATAAGGGAAGCAAAGAAAAGCCGAACTTCCCATATCGGGAGTCGAACCCGGGCCGCCTGGGTGAAAACCAGGAATCCTGACGGCTACACCATATGGAAACTTCCACGAGTGTCGGTCAGGCTGAAGCTGAAAACCAAGAATGCTGACCGCTAGAGCTAATCAATCTAATCATAGCAATCAAAGCGATGGGCTAGTTAAAATAAATAATAAAACTTCTATGGGCTGACCACGACGCAAAAGAGGTAGATGGAGCCAGCCAGGAGTAGAACCTAGAATCTTCTGATCCGTACTGCCGTCCAAAGGCAAAGCAAATCTTGGAGTTATCTTCGATGACCAACTGACCTTCAGAGACCACATCTCAAAGACGGCGCGGTCATGCAGATTTGCACTTTGCAACATCAGGAAAATCCGTCCCTTCCTGACTGAGCACGCAACACAACTGCTTGTCCAGGCCCTGGTCATTTCAAGGCTTGATTACTGCAATGCTCTTCTGGCTGGTCTGCCGTCAAGTGCAATCAAACCTCTTCAAATGATCCAGAACGCTGCTGCACGTCTTGTCTGCAACGAGCCTAAGAGAGCCCACGTCAGGCCCCTCTTCATCCCTCTGCACTGGCTACCCCTTGCTGCTCGCATCAAGTTCAAGGCGCTGATGCTGGCTTACAGATCCACCACAGGCTCTGCACCTTCCTACCTCCACACACTGCTACAACGCTACGTCCCCACCAGAAGCCTGCGATCACTAAAGGAACGAAGGCTTGTGGTACCGTCACAGAGAGTCACAAAATCACTCTCCTGAACATTCTCCTTCACTGCTCCCTGCTGGTGGAATGATCTCCTTACTTTCATCAGGAACGCAGAATATTCCCTGGCAATATTCAAGAGACAGCTGAAAACTCATCTCTTCCGTGAACACTTAATCCCCTCATTAAAAAAAAAAAACCCTTTCCTTCCCATTTCCCTTCCTACTCTAGCTTATGGTACTGAGCAATGTATGAAACTTGTATTGTGAGCACTTCCTGTGTTATTTGCCAATTCATGAAGAATCGCTTGTTTGTTTTCCTCACTTGTAAGTCGCTTTGGATAAAAGCGTCTGCTAAATGACTAAATGTAATGTAAACGTAAATGTAAAGCGCAGTAAGTACACGTTTGGTCAAAATTGAGTTAAGGCTTGATGTTGGCTTTGTGACATCTGTTCTGTCTTGTGACAAAGGCTCCCGGTTCAATTTTGTCCCGTTTCAGAGAAACGAGAGTGTCAAAATTGCAGTAACTACAAAATCAGAGCTAATACCAAGGCAAACCACAGTAAGTGATGTTACTGCGTTCTAGCTTTGTTTTCCCAGATTTGACACCACAGATACTGAGCTCTGCCTTGGTAGCCTTATCCTGAAGTGGATTGTAATACTGTTTGCCCCGATCGTAACACTCACACAGAACCAACAAGCCAACCAGCTATCCTATCATGACACAATCCCGTGGACAAATGATGGTTGAACTCGCATGAAAACGCAAATGTCCAAAGACGGATAAGGAAGACATAAAATATTAAATATTAATACAAAAATGTTAACTCCTAGCCAGGCAAATGACAGCTTTATAATCAGTTAACATTAACTAGCCAGCCGCTAGCAAATTAGACAGGGATTTTAGCCTACCTGAGCTGCTCCATTGAAGGCAATATCCACTCTGACAACGTAACGATAATCTGATTTATAACCGCATTGATGTTTGTTGATTCGGACATCCCTCCACAGACGTGCTGGCTGTTCGATAAGGGAAGCAAAGACAAGCCGAACTTCCCATACAGGGAGTCGAACCTGGGACAACTGGTTGAAAAAGAAGAATCCTGACCGCCACATCTAATCAACCAAATAATAGCAATGAAAGCGATGGGCTAATTAATTTAAATAATGAAACTGCTATGGGCTGACCACGAAGCAAAAGAGGAAGACGAGCCAGCCAGGAGTCGAACCTAGAATCTTCTGATCCGTAGTCAGACGCGTTATCCATTGCGCCACTGGCCCAAACGGTTGAATGCCCTCGTGCGCTCGAACAGACAGAGGCCTGTCATACCATCTACTGTTTCACGTGCTATAAACACTGAGACAACAGTTGGTGCTCTCCTTGTTATATTTAGCAAGCTGATTTGTTTTTACGGCAGGTTGTGTAGTTGTTAGGGACCCCCGGGCAGGCTTGAGGGTGCAATATGAGCATCCTTTCCCTGGTGGTCTAGTGGTTAGGATTCGGCGCTCTCACCGCCGCGGCCCGGGTTCGATTCCCGGTCAGGGAACGTGCTTTTGCCCTTCGGTCGCGATTGCGACACTACGTACAGCCTTGCTGGCCTCATTGAGCAGCGTGGCCAAGAAAATGTTTGCATGTGGAAAAGATTTCCTTCGAGCCAGAGTCGAACCAGCGACCTAAGGATTGCCAACTTTCCACCTACAGTCCTCCGCTCTACCAACTGAGCTATCGAAGGTACGCAGGTCTGGAAAAGAACCACAACATATCAGGTTTCTGCTGCTCCACTGCTGGGTAAAACAGCTTCTGCCGTAGACAGACGTGCTGGTTGTTCGATAAGGGAAGCAAAGAAAAGCCGAACTTCCCATATCGGGAGTCGAACCCGGGCCGCCTGGGTGAAAACCAGGAATCCTGACGGCTACACCATATGGAAACTTCCACGAGTGTCGGTCAGGCTGAAGCTGAAAACCAAGAATGCTGACCGCTAGAGCTAATCAATCTAATCATAGCAATCAAAGCGATGGGCTAGTTAAAATAAATAATAAAACTTCTATGGGCTGACCACGACGCAAAAGAGGTAGATGGAGCCAGCCAGGAGTAGAACCTAGAATCTTCTGATCCGTACTGCCGTCCAAAGGCAAAGCAAATCTTGGAGTTATCTTCGATGACCAACTGACCTTCAGAGACCACATCTCAAAGACGGCGCGGTCATGCAGATTTGCACTTTGCAACATCAGGAAAATCCGTCCCTTCCTGACTGAGCACGCAACACAACTGCTTGTCCAGGCCCTGGTCATTTCAAGGCTTGATTACTGCAATGCTCTTCTGGCTGGTCTGCCGTCAAGTGCAATCAAACCTCTTCAAATGATCCAGAACGCTGCTGCACGTCTTGTCTGCAACGAGCCTAAGAGAGCCCACGTCACGCCCCTCTTCATCCCTCTGCACTGGCTACCCCTTGCTGCTCGCATCAAGTTCAAGGCGCTGATGCTGGCTTACAGATCCACCACAGGCTCTGCACCTTCCTACCTCCACACACTGCTACAACGCTACGTCCCCACCAGAAGCCTGCGATCACTAAAGGAACGAAGGCTTGTGGTACCGTCACAGAGAGTCACAAAATCACTCTCCTGAACATTCTCCTTCACTGCTCCCTGCTGGTGGAATGATCTCCTTACTTTCATCAGGAACGCAGAATATTCCCTGGCAATATTCAAGAGACAGCTGAAAACTCATCTCTTCCGTGAACACTTAATCCCCTCATTAAAAAAAAAAAACCCTTTCCTTCCCATTTCCCTTCCTACTCTAGCTTATGGTACTGAGCAATGTATGAAACTTGTATTGTGAGCACTTCCTGTGTTATTTGCCAATTCATGAAGAATCGCTTGTTTGTTTTCCTCACTTGTAAGTCGCTTTGGATAAAAGCGTCTGCTAAATGACTAAATGTAATGTAAACGTAAATGTAAAGCGCAGTAAGTACACGTTTGGTCAAAATTGAGTTAAGGCTTGATGTTGGCTTTGTGACATCTGTTCTGTCTTGTGACAAAGGCTCCCGGTTCAATTTTGTCCCGTTTCAGAGAAACGAGAGTGTCAAAATTGCAGTAACTACAAAATCAGAGCTAATACCAAGGCAAACCACAGTAAGTGATGTTACTGCGTTCTATCTTTTTTTTCCCAGATTTGACACCACAGATACTGAGCTCTGCCTTGGTAGCCTTATCCTGAAGTGGATTGTAATACTGTTTGCCCCGATCGTAACACTCACACAGAACCAACAAGCCAACCAGCTATCCTATCATGACACAATCCCGTGGACAAATGATGGTTGAACTCGCATGAAAACGCAAATGTCCAAAGACGGATAAGGAAGATATAAAATATTAAACATTAATACAAAAATGTTAACTCCTAGCCAGGCAAATGACAGCTTTATAATCAGTTAACATTAACTAGCCAGCCGCTAGCAAATTAGACAGGGATTTTAGCCTACCTGAGCTGCTCCATTGAAGGCAATATCCACTCTGACAACGTAACGATAATCTGATTTATAACCGCGTTGATGTTTGTTGATTCGGACATCCCTCCACAGACGTGCTGGCTGTTCGATAAGGGAAGCAAAGACAAGCCGAACTTCCCATACAGGGAGTCGAACCTGGGACAACTGGTTGAAAAAGAAGAATCCTGACCGCCACATCTAATCAACCAAATAATAGCAATGAAAGCGATGGGCTAATTAATTTAAATAATGAAACTGCTATGGGCTGACCACGAAGCAAAAGAGGAAGACGAGCCAGCCAGGAGTCGAACCTAGAATCTTCTGATCCGTAGTCAGACGCGTTATCCATTGCGCCACTGGCCCAAACGGTTTAGTGCCCTCGTGCGCTCGAACACACAGAGGCCTGTCATACCATCTACTGTTTCACGTGCTATAAACACTGAGACAACAGTTGGTGCTCTCCTTGTTATATTTAGCAAGCTGATTTGTTTTTACGGCAGGTTGTGTAGTTGTTAGGGACCCCCGGGCAGGCTTGAGGGTGCAATATGAGCATCCTTTCCCTGGTGGTCTAGTGGTTAGGATTCGGCGCTCTCACCGCCGCGGCCCGGGTTCGATTCCCGGTCAGGGAACGTGCTTTTGCCCTTCGGTCGCGATTGCGACACTACGTACAGCCTTGCTGACCTCATTGAGCAGCGTGGCCAAGAAAATGTTTGCATGTGGAAAAGATTTCCTTCGAGCCGGAGTCGAACCAGCGACCTAAGGATTGCCAACTTTCCACCTACAGTCCTCCGCTCTACCAACTGAGCTATCGAAGGTACGCAGGTCTGGAAAAGAACCACAACATATCAGGTTTCTGCTGCTCCACTGCTGGGTAAAACAGCTTCTGCCGTAGACAGACGTGCTGGTTGTTCGATAAGGGAAGCAAAGAAAAGCCGAACTTCCCATATCGGGAGTCGAACCCGGGCCGCCTGGGTGAAAACCAGGAATCCTGACGGCTACACCATATGGAAACTTCCACGAGTGTCGGTCAGGCTGAAGCTGAAAACCAAGAATGCTGACCGCTAGAGCTAATCAATCTAATCATAGCAATCAAAGCGATGGGCTAGTTAAAATAAATAATAAAACTTCTATGGGCTGACCACGACGCAAAAGAGGTAGATGGAGCCAGCCAGGAGTAGAACCTAGAATCTTCTGATCCGTACTGCCGTCCAAAGGCAAAGCAAATCTTGGAGTTATCTTCGATGACCAACTGACCTTCAGAGACCACATCTCAAAGACGGCGCGGTCATGCAGATTTGCACTTTGCAACATCAGGAAAATCCGTCCCTTCCTGACTGAGCACGCAACACAACTGCTTGTCCAGGCCCTGGTCATTTCAAGGCTTGATTACTGCAATGCTCTTCTGGCTGGTCTGCCGTCAAGTGCAATCAAACCTCTTCAAATGATCCAGAACGCTGCTGCACGTCTTGTCTGCAACGAGCCTAAGAGAGCCCACGTCACGCCCCTCTTCATCCCTCTGCACTGGCTACCCCTTGCTGCTCGCATCAAGTTCAAGGCGCTGATGCTGGCTTACAGATCCACCACAGGCTCTGCACCTTCCTACCTCCACACACTGCTACAACGCTACGTCCCCACCAGAAGCCTGCGATCACTAAAGGAACGAAGGCTTGTGGTACCGTCACAGAGAGTCACAAAATCACTCTCCTGAACATTCTCCTTCACTGCTCCCTGCTGGTGGAATGATCTCCTTACTTTCATCAGGAACGCAGAATATTCCCTGGCAATATTCAAGAGACAGCTGAAAACTCATCTCTTCCGTGAACACTTAATCCCCTCATTAAAAAAAAAAAACCCTTTCCTTCCCATTTCCCTTCCTACTCTAGCTTATGGTACTGAGCAATGTATGAAACTTGTATTGTGAGCACTTCCTGTGTTATTTGCCAATTCATGAAGAATCGCTTGTTTGTTTTCCTCACTTGTAAGTCGCTTTGGATAAAAGCGTCTGCTAAATGACTAAATGTAATGTAAACGTAAATGTAAAGCGCAGTAAGTACACGTTTGGTCAAAATTGAGTTAAGGCTTGATGTTGGCTTTGTGACATCTGTTCTGTCTTGTGACAAAGGCTCCCGGTTCAATTTTGTCCCGTTTCAGAGAAACGAGAGTGTCAAAATTGCAGTAACTACAAAATCAGAGCTAATACCAAGGCAAACCACAGTAAGTGATGTTACTGCGTTCTATCTTTTTTTTCCCAGATTTGACACCACAGATACTGAGCTCTGCCTTGGTAGCCTTATCCTGAAGTGGATTGTAATACTGTTTGCCCCGATCGTAACACTCACACAGAACCAACAAGCCAACCAGCTATCCTATCATGACACAATCCCGTGGACAAATGATGGTTGAACTCGCATGAAAACGCAAATGTCCAAAGACGGATAAGGAAGATATAAAATATTAAACATTAATACAAAAATGTTAACTCCTAGCCAGGCAAATGACAGCTTTATAATCAGTTAACATTAACTAGCCAGCCGCTAGCAAATTAGACAGGGATTTTAGCCTACCTGAGCTGCTCCATTGAAGGCAATATCCACTCTGACAACGTAACGATAATCTGATTTATAACCGCGTTGATGTTTGTTGATTCGGACATCCCTCCACAGACGTGCTGGCTGTTCGATAAGGGAAGCAAAGACAAGCCGAACTTCCCATACAGGGAGTCGAACCTGGGACAACTGGTTGAAAAAGAAGAATCCTGACCGCCACATCTAATCAACCAAATAATAGCAATGAAAGCGATGGGCTAATTAATTTAAATAATGAAACTGCTATGGGCTGACCACGAAGCAAAAGAGGAAGACGAACCAGCCAGGAGTCGAACCTAGAATCTTCTGATCCGTAGTCAGACGCGTTATCCATTGCGCCACTGGCCCAAACGGTTTAGTGCCCTCGTGCGCTCGAACAGACAGAGGCCTGTCATACCATCTACTGTTTCACGTGCTATAAACACTGAGACAACAGTTGGTGCTCTCCTTGTTATATTTAGCAAGCTGATTTGTTTTTACGGCAGGTTGTGTAGTTGTTAGGGACCCCCGGGCAGGCTTGAGGGTGCAATATGAGCATCCTTTCCCTGGTGGTCTAGTGGTTAGGATTCGGCGCTCTCACCGCCGCGGCCCGGGTTCGATTCCCGGTCAGGGAACGTGCTTTTGCCCTTCGGTCGCGATTGCGACACTACGTACAGCCTTGCTGACCTCATTGAGCAGCGTGGCCAAGAAAATGTTTGCATGTGGAAAAGATTTCCTTCGAGCCGGAGTCGAACCAGCGACCTAAGGATTGCCAACTTTCCACCTACAGTCCTCCGCTCTACCAACTGAGCTATCGAAGGTATGCAGGTCTGGAAAAGAACCACAACATATCAGGTTTCTGCTGCTCCACTGCTGGGTAAAACAGCTTCTGCCGTAGACAGACGTGCTGGTTGTTCGATAAGGGAAGCAAAGAAAAGCCGAACTTCCCATATCGGGAGTCGAACCCGGGCCGCCTGGGTGAAAACCAGGAATCCTGACGGCTACACCATATGGAAACTTCCACGAGTGTCGGTCAGGCTGAAGCTGAAAACCAAGAATGCTGACCGCTAGAGCTAATCAATCTAATCATAGCAATCAAAGCGATGGGCTAGTTAAAATAAATAATAAAACTTCTATGGGCTGACCACGACGCAAAAGAGGTAGATGGAGCCAGCCAGGAGTAGAACCTAGAATCTTCTGATCCGTACTGCCGTCCAAAGGCAAAGCAAATCTTGGAGTTATCTTCGATGACCAACTGACCTTCAGAGACCACATCTCAAAGACGGCGCGGTCATGCAGATTTGCACTTTGCAACATCAGGAAAATCCGTCCCTTCCTGACTGAGCACGCAACACAACTGCTTGTCCAGGCCCTGGTCATTTCAAGGCTTGATTACTGCAATGCTCTTCTGGCTGGTCTGCCGTCAAGTGCAATCAAACCTCTTCAAATGATCCAGAACGCTGCTGCACGTCTTGTCTGCAACGAGCCTAAGAGAGCCCACGTCACGCCCCTCTTCATCCCTCTGCACTGGCTACCCCTTGCTGCTCGCATCAAGTTCAAGGCGCTGATGCTGGCTTACAGATCCACCACAGGCTCTGCACCTTCCTACCTCCACACACTGCTACAACGCTACGTCCCCACCAGAAGCCTGCGATCACTAAAGGAACGAAGGCTTGTGGTACCGTCACAGAGAGTCACAAAATCACTCTCCTGAACATTCTCCTTCACTGCTCCCTGCTGGTGGAATGATCTCCTTACTTTCATCAGGAACGCAGAATATTCCCTGGCAATATTCAAGAGACAGCTGAAAACTCATCTCTTCCGTGAACACTTAATCCCCTCATTAAAAAAAAAAAAACCCTTTCCTTCCCATTTCCCTTCCTACTCTAGCTTATGGTACTGAGCAATGTATGAAACTTGTATTGTGAGCACTTCCTGTGTTATTTGCCAATTCATGAAGAATCGCTTGTTTGTTTTCCTCACTTGTAAGTCGCTTTGGATAAAAGCGTCTGCTAAATGACTAAATGTAATGTAAACGTAAATGTAAAGCGCAGTAAGTACACGTTTGGTCAAAATTGAGTTAAGGCTTGATGTTGGCTTTGTGACATCTGTTCTGTCTTGTGACAAAGGCTCCCGGTTCAATTTTGTCCCGTTTCAGAGAAACGAGAGTGTCAAAATTGCAGTAACTACAAAATCAGAGCTAATACCAAGGCAAACCACAGTAAGTGATGTTACTGCGTTCTAGCTTTGTTTTCCCAGATTTGACACCACAGATACTGAGCTCTGCCTTGGTAGCCTTATCCTGAAGTGGATTGTAATACTGTTTGCCCCGATCGTAACACTCACACAGAACCAACAAGCCAACCAGCTATCCTATCATGACACAATCCCGTGGACAAATGATGGTTGAACTCGAATGAAAACGCAAATGTCCAAAGACGGATAAGGAAGACATAAAATATTAAATATTAATACAAAAATGTTAACTCCTAGCCAGGCAAATGACAGCTTTATAATCAGTTAACATTAACTAGCCAGCCGCTAGCAAATTAGACAGGGATTTTAGCCTACCTGAGCTGCTCCATTGAAGGCAATATCCACTCTGACAACGTAACGATAATCTGATTTATAACCGCGTTGATGTTTGTTGATTCGGACATCCCTCCACAGACGTGCTGGCTGTTCGATAAGGGAAGCAAAGACAAGCCGAACTTCCCATACAGGGAGTCGAACCTGGGACAACTGGTTGAAAAAGAAGAATCCTGACCGCCACATCTAATCAACCAAATAATAGCAATGAAAGCGATGGGCTAATTAATTTAAATAATGAAACTGCTATGGGCTGACCACGAAGCAAAAGAGGAAGACGAGCCAGCCAGGAGTCGAACCTAGAATCTTCTGATCCGTAGTCAGACGCGTTATCCATTGCGCCACTGGCCCAAACGGTTGAGTGCCCTCGTGCGCTCGAACAGACAGAGGCCTGTCATACCATCTACTGTTTCACGTGCTATAAACACTGAGACAACAGTTGGTGCTCTCCTTGTTATATTTAGCAAGCTGATTTGTTTTTACGGCAGGTTGTGTAGTTGTTAGGGACCCCCGGGCAGGCTTGAGGGTGCAATATGAGCATCCTTTCCCTGGTGGTCTAGTGGTTAGGATTCGGCGCTCTCACCGCCGCGGCCCGGGTTCGATTCCCGGTCAGGGAACGTGCTTTTGCCCTTCGGTCGCGATTGCGACACTACGTACAGCCTTGCTGGCCTCATTGAGCAGCGTGGCCAAGAAAATGTTTGCATGTGGAAAAGATTTCCTTCGAGCCGGAGTCGAACCAGCGACCTAAGGATTGCCAACTTTCCACCTACAGTCCTCCGCTCTACCAACTGAGCTATCGAAGGTACGCAGGTCTGGAAAAGAACCACAACATATCAGGTTTCTGCTGCTCCACTGCTGGGTAAAAGACGTGCTGATTGTTCGATAAGGGAAGCAAAGAAAAGCCGAACTTCCCATATCGGGAGTCGAACCCGGGCCGCCTGGGTGAAAACCAGGAATCCTGACGGCTACACCATATGGAAACTTCCACGAGTGTCGGTCAGGCTGAAGCTGAAAACCAAGAATGCTGACCGCTAGAGCTAATCAATCTAATCATAGCAATCAAAGCGATGGGCTAGTTAAAATAAATAATAAAACTTCTATGGGCTGACCACGACGCAAAAGAGGTAGATGGAGCCAGCCAGGAGTAGAACCTAGAATCTTCTGATCCGTACTGCCGTCCAAAGGCAAAGCAAATCTTGGAGTTATCTTCGATGACCAACTGACCTTCAGAGACCACATCTCAAAGACGGCGCGGTCATGCAGATTTGCACTTCGCAACATCAGGAAAATCCGTCCCTTCCTGACTGAGCACGCAACACAACTGCTTGTCCAGGCCCTGGTCATTTCAAGGCTTGATTACTGCAATGCTCTTCTGGCTGGTCTGCCGTCAAGTGCAATCAAACCTCTTCAAATGATCCAGAACGCTGCTGCACGTCTTGTCTGCAACGAGCCTAAGAGAGCCCACGTCACGCCCCTCTTCATCCCTCTGCACTGGCTACCCCTTGCTGCTCGCATCAAGTTCAAGGCGCTGATGCTGGCTTACAGATCCACCACAGGCTCTGCACCTTCCTACCTCCACACACTGCTACAACGCTACGTCCCCACCAGAAGCCTGCGATCACTAAAGGAACGAAGGCTTGTGGTACCGTCACAGAGAGTCACAAAATCACTCTCCTGAACATTCTCCTTCACTGCTCCCTGCTGGTGGAATGATCTCCTTACTTTCATCAGGAACGCAGAATATTCCCTGGCAATATTCAAGAGACAGCTGAAAACTCATCTCTTCCGTGAACACTTAATCCCCTCATTAAAAAAAAAAAAACCCTTTCCTTCCCATTTCCCTTCCTACTCTAGCTTATGGTACTGAGCAATGTATGAAACTTGTATTGTGAGCACTTCCTGTGTTATTTGCCAATTCATGAAGAATCGCTTGTTTGTTTTCCTCACTTGTAAGTCGCTTTGGATAAAAGCGTCTGCTAAATGACTAAATGTAATGTAAACGTAAATGTAAAGCGCAGTAAGTACACGTTTGGTCAAAATTGAGTTAAGGCTTGATGTTGGCTTTGTGACATCTGTTCTGTCTTGTGACAAAGGCTCCCGGTTCAATTTTGTCCCGTTTCAGAGAAACGAGAGTGTCAAAATTGCAGTAACTACAAAATCAGAGCTAATACCAAGGCAAACCACAGTAAGTGATGTTACTGCGTTCTAGCTTTGTTTTCCCAGATTTGACACCACAGATACTGAGCTCTGCCTTGGTAGCCTTATCCTGAAGTGGATTGTAATACTGTTTGCCCCGATCGTAACACTCACACAGAACCAACAAGCCAACCAGCTATCCTATCATGACACAATCCCGTGGACAAATGATGGTTGAACTCGCATGAAAACGCAAATGTCCAAAGACGGATAAGGAAGACATAAAATATTAAATATTAATACAAAAATGTTAACTCCTAGCCAGGCAAATGACAGCTTTATAATCAGTTAACATTAACTAGCCAGCCGCTAGCAAATTAGACAGGGATTTTAGCCTACCTGAGCTGCTCCATTGAAGGCAATATCCACTCTGACAACGTAACGATAATCTGATTTATAACCGCGTTGATGTTTGTTGATTCGGACATCCCTCCACAGACGTGCTGGCTGTTCGATAAGGGAAGCAAAGACAAGCCGAACTTCCCATACAGGGAGTCGAACCTGGGACAACTGGTTGAAAAAGAAGAATCCTGACCGCCACATCTAATCAACCAAATAATAGCAATGAAAGCGATGGGCTAATTAATTTAAATAATGAAACTGCTATGGGCTGACCACGAAGCAAAAGAGGAAGACGAGCCAGCCAGGAGTCGAACCTAGAATCTTCTGATCCGTAGTCAGACGCGTTATCCATTGCGCCACTGGCCCAAACGGTTGAGTGCCTCGTGCGCTCGAACAGACAGAGGCCTGTCATACCATCTACTGTTTCACGTGCTATAAACACTGAGACAACAGTTGGTGCTCTCCTTGTTATATTTAGCAAGCTGATTTGTTTTTACGGCAGGTTGTGTAGTTGTTAGGGACCCCCGGGCAGGCTTGAGGGTGCAATATGAGCATCCTTTCCCTGGTGGTCTAGTGGTTAGGATTCGGCGCTCTCACCGCCGCGGCCCGGGTTCGATTCCCGGTCAGGGAACGTGCTTTTGCCCTTCGGTCGCGATTGCGACACTACGTACAGCCTTGCTGGCCTCATTGAGCAGCGTGGCCAAGAAAATGTTTGCATGTGGAAAAGATTTCCTTCGAGCCGGAGTCGAACCAGCGACCTAAGGATTGCCAACTTTCCACCTACAGTCCTCCGCTCTACCAACTGAGCTATCGAAGGTACGCAGGTCTGGAAAAGAACCACAACATATCAGGTTTCTGCTGCTCCACTGCTGGGTAAAACAGCTTCTGCCGTAGACAGACGTGCTGATTGTTCGATAAGGGAAGCAAAGAAAAGCCGAACTTCCCATATCGGGAGTCGAACCCGGGCCGCCTGGGTGAAAACCAGGAATCCTGACGGCTACACCATATGGAAACTTCCACGAGTGTCGGTCAGGCTGAAGCTGAAAACCAAGAATGCTGACCGCTAGAGCTAATCAATCTAATCATAGCAATCAAAGCGATGGGCTAGTTAAAATAAATAATAAAACTTCTATGGGCTGACCACGACGCAAAAGAGGTAGATGGAGCCAGCCAGGAGTAGAACCTAGAATCTTCTGATCCGTACTGCCGTCCAAAGGCAAAGCAAATCTTGGAGTTATCTTCGATGACCAACTGACCTTCAGAGACCACATCTCAAAGACGGCGCGGTCATGCAGATTTGCACTTCGCAACATCAGGAAAATCCGTCCCTTCCTGACTGAGCACGCAACACAACTGCTTGTCCAGGCCCTGGTCATTTCAAGGCTTGATTACTGCAATGCTCTTCTGGCTGGTCTGCCGTCAAGTGCAATCAAACCTCTTCAAATGATCCAGAACGCTGCTGCACGTCTTGTCTGCAACGAGCCTAAGAGAGCCCACGTCACGCCCCTCTTCATCCCTCTGCACTGGCTACCCCTTGCTGCTCGCATCAAGTTCAAGGCGCTGATGCTGGCTTACAGATCCACCACAGGCTCTGCACCTTCCTACCTCCACACACTGCTACAACGCTACGTCCCCACCAGAAGCCTGCGATCACTAAAGGAACGAAGGCTTGTGGTACCGTCACAGAGAGTCACAAAATCACTCTCCTGAACATTCTCCTTCACTGCTCCCTGCTGGTGGAATGATCTCCTTACTTTCATCAGGAACGCAGAATATTCCCTGGCAATATTCAAGAGACAGCTGAAAACTCATCTCTTCCGTGAACACTTAATCCCCTCATTAAAAAAAAAAAAACCCTTTCCTTCCCATTTCCCTTCCTACTCTAGCTTATGGTACTGAGCAATGTATGAAACTTGTATTGTGAGCACTTCCTGTGTTATTTGCCAATTCATGAAGAATCGCTTGTTTGTTTTCCTCACTTGTAAGTCGCTTTGGATAAAAGCGTCTGCTAAATGACTAAATGTAATGTAAACGTAAATGTAAAGCGCAGTAAGTACACGTTTGGTCAAAATTGAGTTAAGGCTTGATGTTGGCTTTGTGACATCTGTTCTGTCTTGTGACAAAGGCTCCCGGTTCAATTTTGTCCCGTTTCAGAGAAACGAGAGTGTCAAAATTGCAGTAACTACAAAATCAGAGCTAATACCAAGGCAAACCACAGTAAGTGATGTTACTGCGTTCTAGCTTTGTTTTCCCAGATTTGACACCACAGATACTGAGCTCTGCCTTGGTAGCCTTATCCTGAAGTGGATTGTAATACTGTTTGCCCCGATCGTAACACTCACACAGAACCAACAAGCCAACCAGCTATCCTATCATGACACAATCCCGTGGACAAATGATGGTTGAACTCGCATGAAAACGCAAATGTCCAAAGACGGATAAGGAAGACATAAAATATTAAATATTAATACAAAAATGTTAACTCCTAGCCAGGCAAATGACAGCTTTATAATCAGTTAACATTAACTAGCCAGCCGCTAGCAAATTAGACAGGGATTTTAGCCTACCTGAGCTGCTCCATTGAAGGCAATATCCACTCTGACAACGTAACGATAATCTGATTTATAACCGCGTTGATGTTTGTTGATTCGGACATCCCTCCACAGACGTGCTGGCTGTTCGATAAGGGAAGCAAAGACAAGCCGAACTTCCCATACAGGGAGTCGAACCTGGGACAACTGGTTGAAAAAGAAGAATCCTGACCGCCACATCTAATCAACCAAATAATAGCAATGAAAGCGATGGGCTAATTAATTTAAATAATGAAACTGCTATGGGCTGACCACGAAGCAAAAGAGGAAGACGAGCCAGCCAGGAGTCGAACCTAGAATCTTCTGATCCGTAGTCAGACGCGTTATCCATTGCGCCACTGGCCCAAACGGTTGAGTGCCTCGTGCGCTCGAACAGACAGAGGCCTGTCATACCATCTACTGTTTCACGTGCTATAAACACTGAGACAACAGTTGGTGCTCTCCTTGTTATATTTAGCAAGCTGATTTGTTTTTACGGCAGGTTGTGTAGTTGTTAGGGACCCCCGGGCAGGCTTGAGGGTGCAATATGAGCATCCTTTCCCTGGTGGTCTAGTGGTTAGGATTCGGCGCTCTCACCGCCGCGGCCCGGGTTCGATTCCCGGTCAGGGAACGTGCTTTTGCCCTTCGGTCGCGATTGCGACACTACGTACAGCCTTGCTGGCCTCATTGAGCAGCGTGGCCAAGAAAATGTTTGCATGTGGAAAAGATTTCCTTCGAGCCGGAGTCGAACCAGCGACCTAAGGATTGCCAACTTTCCACCTACAGTCCTCCGCTCTACCAACTGAGCTATCGAAGGTACGCAGGTCTGGAAAAGAACCACAACATATCAGGTTTCTGCTGCTCCACTGCTGGGTAAAACAGCTTCTGCCGTAGACAGACGTGCTGATTGTTCGATAAGGGAAGCAAAGAAAAGCCGAACTTCCCATATCGGGAGTCGAACCCGGGCCGCCTGGGTGAAAACCAGGAATCCTGACGGCTACACCATATGGAAACTTCCACGAGTGTCGGTCAGGCTGAAGCTGAAAACCAAGAATGCTGACCGCTAGAGCTAATCAATCTAATCATAGCAATCAAAGCGATGGGCTAGTTAAAATAAATAATAAAACTTCTATGGGCTGACCACGACGCAAAAGAGGTAGATGGAGCCAGCCAGGAGTAGAACCTAGAATCTTCTGATCCGTACTGCCGTCCAAAGGCAAAGCAAATCTTGGAGTTATCTTCGATGACCAACTGACCTTCAGAGACCACATCTCAAAGACGGCGCGGTCATGCAGATTTGCACTTCGCAACATCAGGAAAATCCGTCCCTTCCTGACTGAGCACGCAACACAACTGCTTGTCCAGGCCCTGGTCATTTCAAGGCTTGATTACTGCAATGCTCTTCTGGCTGGTCTGCCGTCAAGTGCAATCAAACCTCTTCAAATGATCCAGAACGCTGCTGCACGTCTTGTCTGCAACGAGCCTAAGAGAGCCCACGTCACGCCCCTCTTCATCCCTCTGCACTGGCTACCCCTTGCTGCTCGCATCAAGTTCAAGGCGCTGATGCTGGCTTACAGATCCACCACAGGCTCTGCACCTTCCTACCTCCACACACTGCTACAACGCTACGTCCCCACCAGAAGCCTGCGATCACTAAAGGAACGAAGGCTTGTGGTACCGTCACAGAGAGTCACAAAATCACTCTCCTGAACATTCTCCTTCACTGCTCCCTGCTGGTGGAATGATCTCCTTACTTTCATCAGGAACGCAGAATATTCCCTGGCAATATTCAAGAGACAGCTGAAAACTCATCTCTTCCGTGAACACTTAATCCCCTCATTAAAAAAAAAAAACCCTTTCCTTCCCATTTCCCTTCCTACTCTAGCTTATGGTACTGAGCAATGTATGAAACTTGTATTGTGAGCACTTCCTGTGTTATTTGCCAATTCATGAAGAATCGCTTGTTTGTTTTCCTCACTTGTAAGTCGCTTTGGATAAAAGCGTCTGCTAAATGACTAAATGTAATGTAAACGTAAATGTAAAGCGCAGTAAGTACACGTTTGGTCAAAATTGAGTTAAGGCTTGATGTTGGCTTTGTGACATCTGTTCTGTCTTGTGACAAAGGCTCCCGGTTCAATTTTGTCCCGTTTCAGAGAAACGAGAGTGTCAAAATTGCAGTAACTACAAAATCAGAGCTAATACCAAGGCAAACCACAGTAAGTGATGTTACTGCGTTCTAGCTTTGTTTTCCCAGATTTGACACCACAGATACTGAGCTCTGCCTTGGTAGCCTTATCCTGAAGTGGATTGTAATACTGTTTGCCCCGATCGTAACACTCACACAGAACCAACAAGCCAACCAGCTATCCTATCATGACACAATCCCGTGGACAAATGATGGTTGAACTCGCATGAAAACGCAAATGTCCAAAGACGGATAAGGAAGACATAAAATATTAAATATTAATACAAAAATGTTAACTCCTAGCCAGGCAAATGACAGCTTTATAATCAGTTAACATTAACTAGCCAGCCGCTAGCAAATTAGACAGGGATTTTAGCCTACCTGAGCTGCTCCATTGAAGGCAATATCCACTCTGACAACGTAACGATAATCTGATTTATAACCGCGTTGATGTTTGTTGATTCGGACATCCCTCCACAGACGTGCTGGCTGTTCGATAAGGGAAGCAAAGACAAGCCGAACTTCCCATACAGGGAGTCGAACCTGGGACAACTGGTTGAAAAAGAAGAATCCTGACCGCCACATCTAATCAACCAAATAATAGCAATGAAAGCGATGGGCTAATTAATTTAAATAATGAAACTGCTATGGGCTGACCACGAAGCAAAAGAGGAAGACGAGCCAGCCAGGAGTCGAACCTAAAATCTTCTGATCCGTAGTCAGACGCGTTATCCATTGCGCCACTGGCCCAAACGGTTGAGTGCCCTCGTGCGCTCGAACAGACAGAGGCCTGTCATACCATCTACTGTTTCACGTGCTATAAACACTGAGACAACAGTTGGTGCTCTCCTTGTTATATTTAGCAAGCTGATTTGTTTTTACGGCAGGTTGTGTAGTTGTTAGGGACCCCTGGGCAGGCTTGAGGGTGCAATATGAGCATCCTTTCCCTGGTGGTCTAGTGGTTAGGATTCGGCGCTCTCACCGCCGCGGCCCGGGTTCGATTCCCGGTCAGGGAACGTGCTTTTGCCCTTCGGTCGCGATTGCGACACTACGTACAGCCTTGCTGGCCTCATTGAGCAGCGTGGCCAAGAAAATGTTTGCATGTGGAAAAGATTTCCTTCGAGCCGGAGTCGAACCAGCGACCTAAGGATTGCCAACTTTCCACCTACAGTCCTCCGCTCTACCAACTGAGCTATCGAAGGTATGCAGGTCTGGAAAAGAACCACAACATATCAGGTTTCTGCTGCTCCACTGCTGGGTAAAACAGCTTCTGCCGTAGACAGACGTGCTGGTTGTTCGATAAGGGAAGCAAAGAAAAGCCGAACTTCCCATATCGGGAGTCGAACCCGGGCCGCCTGGGTGAAAACCAGGAATCCTGACGGCTACACCATATGGAAACTTCCACGAGTGTCGGTCAGGCTGAAGCTGAAAACCAAGAATGCTGACCGCTAGAGCTAATCAATCTAATCATAGCAATCAAAGCGATGGGCTAGTTAAAATAAATAATAAAACTTCTATGGGCTGACCACGACGCAAAAGAGGTAGATGGAGCCAGCCAGGAGTAGAACCTAGAATCTTCTGATCCGTACTGCCGTCCAAAGGCAAAGCAAATCTTGGAGTTATCTTCGATGACCAACTGACCTTCAGAGACCACATCTCAAAGACGGCGCGGTCATGCAGATTTGCACTTCGCAACATCAGGAAAATCCGTCCCTTCCTGACTGAGCACGCAACACAACTGCTTGTCCAGGCCCTGGTCATTTCAAGGCTTGATTACTGCAATGCTCTTCTGGCTGGTCTGCCGTCAAGTGCAATCAAACCTCTTCAAATGATCCAGAACGCTGCTGCACGTCTTGTCTGCAACGAGCCTAAGAGAGCCCACGTCACGCCCCTCTTCATCCCTCTGCACTGGCTACCCCTTGCTGCTCGCATCAAGTTCAAGGCGCTGATGCTGGCTTACAGATCCACCACAGGCTCTGCACCTTCCTACCTCCACACACTGCTACAACGCTACGTCCCCACCAGAAGCCTGCGATCACTAAAGGAACGAAGGCTTGTGGTACCGTCACAGAGAGTCACAAAATCACTCTTCAGAACATTCTCCTTCACTGCTCCCTGCTGGTGGAATGATCTCCTTACTTTCATCAGGAACGCAGAATATTCCCTGGCAATATTCAAGAGACAGAGAGAAAACAGAGAGAATATTCAAGAGAAAACTTATCTCTTCCGTGAACACATAATCCCCTCATTAAAAAAAAAAAACCCTTTCCTTCCCATTTCCCTTCCTACTCTAGCTTATGGTACTGAGCAATGTATGAAACTTGTATTGTGAGCACTTCCTGTGTTATTTGCCAATTCATGAAGAATCGCTTGTTTGTTTTCCTCACTTGTAAGTCGCTTTGGATAAAAGCGTCTGCTAAATGACTAAATGTAATGTAAACGTAAATGTAAAGCGCAGTAAGTACACGTTTGGTCAAAATTGAGTTAAGGCTTGATGTTGGCTTTGTGACATCTGTTCTGTCTTGTGACAAAGGCTCCCGGTTCAATTTTGTCCCGTTTCAGAGAAACGAGAGTGTCAAAATTGCAGTAACTACAAAATCAGAGCTAATACCAAGGCAAACCACAGTAAGTGATGTTACTGCGTTCTAGCTTTGTTTTCCCAGATTTGACACCACAGATACTGAGCTCTGCCTTGGTAGCCTTATCCTGAAGTGGATTGTAATACTGTTTGCCCTGATCGTAACACTCACACAGAACCAACAAGCCAACCAGCTATCCTATCATGACACAATCCCGTGGACAAATGATGGTTGAACTCGCATGAAAACGCAAATGTCCAAAGACGGATAAGGAAGACATAAAATATTAAATATTAATACAAAAATGTTAACTCCTAGCCAGGCAAATGACAGCTTTATAATCAGTTAACATTAACTAGCCAGCCGCTAGCAAATTAGACAGGGATTTTAGCCTACCTGAGCTGCTCCATTGAAGGCAATATCCACTCTGACAACGTAACGATAATCTGATTTATAACCGCGTTGATGTTTGTTGATTCGGACATCCCTCCACAGACGTGCTGGCTGTTCGATAAGGGAAGCAAAGACAAGCCGAACTTCCCATACAGGGAGTCGAACCTGGGACAACTGGTTGAAAAAGAAGAATCCTGACCGCCACATCTAATCAACCAAATAATAGCAATGAAAGCGATGGGCTAATTAATTTAAATAATGAAACTGCTATGGGCTGACCACGAAGCAAAAGAGGAAGACGAGCCAGCCAGGAGTCGAACCTAGAATCTTCTGATCCGTAGTCAGACGCGTTATCCATTGCGCCACTGGCCCAAACGGTTGAGTGCCCTCGTGCGCTCGAACAGACAGAGGCCTGTCATACCATCTACTGTTTCACGTGCTATAAACACTGAGACAACAGTTGGTGCTCTCCTTGTTATATTTAGCAAGCTGATTTGTTTTTACGGCAGGTTGTGTAGTTGTTAGGGACCCCCGGGCAGGCTTGAGGGTGCAATATGAGCATCCTTTCCCTGGTGGTCTAGTGGTTAGGATTCGGCGCTCTCACCGCCGCGGCCCGGGTTCGATTCCCGGTCAGGGAACGTGCTTTTGCCCTTCGGTCGCGATTGCGACACTACGTACAGCCTTGCTGGCCTCATTGAGCAGCGTGGCCAAGAAAATGTTTGCATGTGGAAAAGATTTCCTTCGAGCCGGAGTCGAACCAGCGACCTAAGGATTGCCAACTTTCCACCTACAGTCCTCCGCTCTACCAACTGAGCTATCGAAGGTACGCAGGTCTGGAAAAGAACCACAACATATCAGGTTTCTGCTGCTCCACTGCTGGGTAAAACAGCTTCTGCCGTAGACAGACGTGCTGATTGTTCGATAAGGGAAGCAAAGAAAAGCCGAACTTCCCATATCGGGAGTCGAACCCGGGCCGCCTGGGTGAAAACCAGGAATCCTGACGGCTACACCATATGGAAACTTCCACGAGTGTCGGTCAGGCTGAAGCTGAAAACCAAGAATGCTGACCGCTAGAGCTAATCAATCTAATCATAGCAATCAAAGCGATGGGCTAGTTAAAATAAATAATAAAACTTCTATGGGCTGACCACGACGCAAAAGAGCCAGCCAGGAGTAGAACCTAGAATCTTCTGATCCGTACTGCCGTCCAAAGGCAAAGCAAATCTTGGAGTTATCTTCGATGACCAACTGACCTTCAGAGACCACATCTCAAAGACGGCGCGGTCATGCAGATTTGCACTTTGCAACATCAGGAAAATCCGTCCCTTCCTGACTGAGCACGCAACACAACTGCTTGTCCAGGCCCTGGTCATTTCAAGGCTTGATTACTGCAATGCTCTTCTGGCTGGTCTGCCGTCAAGTGCAATCAAACCTCTTCAAATGATCCAGAACGCTGCTGCACGTCTTGTCTGCAACGAGCCTAAGAGAGCCCACGTCACGCCCCTCTTCATCCCTCTGCACTGGCTACCCCTTGCTGCTCGCATCAAGTTCAAGGCGCTGATGCTGGCTTACAGATCCACCACAGGCTCTGCACCTTCCTACCTCCACACACTGCTACAACGCTACGTCCCCACCAGAAGCCTGCGATCACTAAAGGAACGAAGGCTTGTGGTACCGTCACAGAGAGTCACAAAATCACTCTCCTGAACATTCTCCTTCACTGCTCCCTGCTGGTGGAATGATCTCCTTACTTTCATCAGGAACGCAGAATATTCCCTGGCAATATTCAAGAGACAGCTGAAAACTCATCTCTTCCGTGAACACTTAATCCCCTCATTAAAAAAAAAAAACCCTTTCCTTCCCATTTCCCTTCCTACTCTAGCTTATGGTACTGAGCAATGTATGAAACTTGTATTGTGAGCACTTCCTGTGTTATTTGCCAATTCATGAAGAATCGCTTGTTTGTTTTCCTCACTTGTAAGTCGCTTTGGATAAAAGCGTCTGCTAAATGACTAAATGTAATGTAAACGTAAATGTAAAGCGCAGTAAGTACACGTTTGGTCAAAATTGAGTTAAGGCTTGATGTTGGCTTTGTGACATCTGTTCTGTCTTGTGACAAAGGCTCCCGGTTCAATTTTGTCCCGTTTCAGAGAAACGAGAGTGTCAAAATTGCAGTAACTACAAAATCAGAGCTAATACCAAGGCAAACCACAGTAAGTGATGTTACTGCGTTCTATCTTTTTTTTCCCAGATTTGACACCACAGATACTGAGCTCTGCCTTGGTAGCCTTATCCTGAAGTGGATTGTAATACTGTTTGCCCCGATCGTAACACTCACACAGAACCAACAAGCCAACCAGCTATCCTATCATGACACAATCCCGTGGACAAATGATGGTTGAACTCGCATGAAAACGCAAATGTCCAAAGACGGATAAGGAAGACATAAAATATTAAACATTAATACAAAAATGTTAACTCCTAGCCAGGCAAATGACAGCTTTATAATCAGTTAACATTAACTAGCCAGCCGCTAGCAAATTAGACAGGGATTTTAGCCTACCTGAGCTGCTCCATTGAAGGCAATATCCACTCTGACAACGTAACGATAATCTGATTTATAACCGCGTTGATGTTTGTTGATTCGGACATCCCTCCACAGACGTGCTGGCTGTTCGATAAGGGAAGCAAAGACAAGCCGAACTTCCCATACAGGGAGTCGAACCTGGGACAACTGGTTGAAAAAGAAGAATCCTGACCGCCACATCTAATCAACCAAATAATAGCAATGAAAGCGATGGGCTAATTAATTTAAATAATGAAACTGCTATGGGCTGACCACGAAGCAAAAGAGGAAGACGAGCCAGCCAGGAGTCGAACCTAGAATCTTCTGATCCGTAGTCAGACGCGTTATCCATTGCGCCACTGGCCCAAACGGTTTAGTGCCCTCGTGCGCTCGAACAGACAGAGGCCTGTCATACCATCTACTGTTTCACGTGCTATAAACACTGAGACAACAGTTGGTGCTCTCCTTGTTATATTTAGCAAGCTGATTTGTTTTTACGGCAGGTTGAGTAGTTGTTAGGGACCCCCGGGCAGGCTTGAGGGTGCAATATGAGCATCCTTTCCCTGGTGGTCTAGTGGTTAGGATTCGGCGCTCTCACCGCCGCGGCCCGGGTTCGATTCCCGGTCAGGGAACGTGCTTTTGCCCTTCGGTCGCGATTGCGACACTACGTACAGCCTTGCTGGCCTCATTGAGCAGCGTGGCCAAGAAAATGTTTGCATGTGGAAAAGATTTCCTTCGAGCCGGAGTCGAACCAGCGACCTAAGGATTGCCAACTTTCCACCTACAGTCCTCCGCTCTACCAACTGAGCTATCGAAGGTACGCAGGTCTGGAAAAGAACCACAACATATCAGGTTTCTGCTGCTCCACTGCTGGGTAAAAGACGTGCTGATTGTTCGATAAGGGAAGCAAAGAAAAGCCGAACTTCCCATATCGGGAGTCGAACCCGGGCCGCCTGGGTGAAAACCAGGAATCCTGACGGCTACACCATATGGAAACTTCCACGAGTGTCGGTCAGGCTGAAGCTGAAAACCAAGAATGCTGACCGCTAGAGCTAATCAATCTAATCATAGCAATCAAAGCGATGGGCTAGTTAAAATAAATAATAAAACTTCTATGGGCTGACCACGACGCAAAAGAGGTAGATGGAGCCAGCCAGGAGTAGAACCTAGAATCTTCTGATCCGTACTGCCGTCCAAAGGCAAAGCAAATCTTGGAGTTATCTTCGATGACCAACTGACCTTCAGAGACCACATCTCAAAGACGGCGCGGTCATGCAGATTTGCACTTCGCAACATCAGGAAAATCCGTCCCTTCCTGACTGAGCACGCAACACAACTGCTTGTCCAGGCCCTGGTCATTTCAAGGCTTGATTACTGCAATGCTCTTCTGGCTGGTCTGCCGTCAAGTGCAATCAAACCTCTTCAAATGATCCAGAACGCTGCTGCACGTCTTGTCTGCAACGAGCCTAAGAGAGCCCACGTCACGCCCCTCTTCATCCCTCTGCACTGGCTACCCCTTGCTGCTCGCATCAAGTTCAAGGCGCTGATGCTGGCTTACAGATCCACCACAGGCTCTGCACCTTCCTACCTCCACACACTGCTACAACGCTACGTCCCCACCAGAAGCCTGCGATCACTAAAGGAACGAAGGCTTGTGGTACCGTCACAGAGAGTCACAAAATCACTCTCCTGAACATTCTCCTTCACTGCTCCCTGCTGGTGGAATGATCTCCTTACTTTCATCAGGAACGCAGAATATTCCCTGGCAATATTCAAGAGACAGCTGAAAACTCATCTCTTCCGTGAACACTTAATCCCCTCATTAAAAAAAAAAAAACCCTTTCCTTCCCATTTCCCTTCCTACTCTAGCTTATGGTACTGAGCAATGTATGAAACTTGTATTGTGAGCACTTCCTGTGTTATTTGCCAATTCATGAAGAATCGCTTGTTTGTTTTCCTCACTTGTAAGTCGCTTTGGATAAAAGCGTCTGCTAAATGACTAAATGTAATGTAAACGTAAATGTAAAGCGCAGTAAGTACACGTTTGGTCAAAATTGAGTTAAGGCTTGATGTTGGCTTTGTGACATCTGTTCTGTCTTGTGACAAAGGCTCCCGGTTCAATTTTGTCCCGTTTCAGAGAAACGAGAGTGTCAAAATTGCAGTAACTACAAAATCAGAGCTAATACCAAGGCAAACCACAGTAAGTGATGTTACTGCGTTCTAGCTTTGTTTTCCCAGATTTGACACCACAGATACTGAGCTCTGCCTTGGTAGCCTTATCCTGAAGTGGATTGTAATACTGTTTGCCCCGATCGTAACACTCACACAGAACCAACAAGCCAACCAGCTATCCTATCATGACACAATCCCGTGGACAAATGATGGTTGAACTCGCATGAAAACGCAAATGTCCAAAGACGGATAAGGAAGACATAAAATATTAAATATTAATACAAAAATGTTAACTCCTAGCCAGGCAAATGACAGCTTTATAATCAGTTAACATTAACTAGCCAGCCGCTAGCAAATTAGACAGGGATTTTAGCCTACCTGAGCTGCTCCATTGAAGGCAATATCCACTCTGACAACGTAACGATAATCTGATTTATAACCGCGTTGATGTTTGTTGATTCGGACATCCCTCCACAGACGTGCTGGCTGTTCGATAAGGGAAGCAAAGACAAGCCGAACTTCCCATACAGGGAGTCGAACCTGGGACAACTGGTTGAAAAAGAAGAATCCTGACCGCCACATCTAATCAACCAAATAATAGCAATGAAAGCGATGGGCTAATTAATTTAAATAATGAAACTGCTATGGGCTGACCACGAAGCAAAAGAGGAAGACGAGCCAGCCAGGAGTCGAACCTAGAATCTTCTGATCCGTAGTCAGACGCGTTATCCATTGCGCCACTGGCCCAAACGGTTTAGTGCCCTCGTGCGCTCGAACAGACAGAGGCCTGTCATACCATCTACTGTTTCACGTGCTATAAACACTGAGACAACAGTTGGTGCTCTCCTTGTTATATTTAGCAAGCTGATTTGTTTTTACGGCAGGTTGAGTAGTTGTTAGGGACCCCCGGGCAGGCTTGAGGGTGCAATATGAGCATCCTTTCCCTGGTGGTCTAGTGGTTAGGATTCGGCGCTCTCACCGCCGCGGCCCGGGTTCGATTCCCGGTCAGGGAACGTGCTTTTGCCCTTCGGTCGCGATTGCGACACTACGTACAGCCTTGCTGGCCTCATTGAGCAGCGTGGCCAAGAAAATGTTTGCATGTGGAAAAGATTTCCTTCGAGCCGGAGTCGAACCAGCGACCTAAGGATTGCCAACTTTCCACCTACAGTCCTCCGCTCTACCAACTGAGCTATCGAAGGTACGCAGGTCTGGAAAAGAACCACAACATATCAGGTTTCTGCTGCTCCACTGCTGGGTAAAACAGCTTCTGCCGTAGACAGACGTGCTGATTGTTCGATAAGGGAAGCAAAGAAAAGCCGAACTTCCCATATCGGGAGTCGAACCCGGGCCGCCTGGGTGAAAACCAGGAATCCTGACGGCTACACCATATGGAAACTTCCACGAGTGTCGGTCAGGCTGAAGCTGAAAACCAAGAATGCTGACCGCTAGAGCTAATCAATCTAATCATAGCAATCAAAGCGATGGGCTAGTTAAAATAAATAATAAAACTTCTATGGGCTGACCACGACGCAAAAGAGGTAGATGGAGCCAGCCAGGAGTAGAACCTAGAATCTTCTGATCCGTACTGCCGTCCAAAGGCAAAGCAAATCTTGGAGTTATCTTCGATGACCAACTGACCTTCAGAGACCACATCTCAAAGACGGCGCGGTCATGCAGATTTGCACTTTGCAACATCAGGAAAATCCGTCCCTTCCTGACTGAGCACGCAACACAACTGCTTGTCCAGGCCCTGGTCATTTCAAGGCTTGATTACTGCAATGCTCTTCTGGCTGGTCTGCCGTCAAGTGCAATCAAACCTCTTCAAATGATCCAGAACGCTGCTGCACGTCTTGTCTGCAACGAGCCTAAGAGAGCCCACGTCACGCCCCTCTTCATCCCTCTGCACTGGCTACCCCTTGCTGCTCGCATCAAGTTCAAGGCGCTGATGCTGGCTTACAGATCCACCACAGGCTCTGCACCTTCCTACCTCCACACACTGCTACAACGCTACGTCCCCACCAGAAGCCTGCGATCACTAAAGGAACGAAGGCTTGTGGTACCGTCACAGAGAGTCACAAAATCACTCTCCTGAACATTCTCCTTCACTGCTCCCTGCTGGTGGAATGATCTCCTTACTTTCATCAGGAACGCAGAATATTCCCTGGCAATATTCAAGAGACAGCTGAAAACTCATCTCTTCCGTGAACACTTAATCCCCTCATTAAAAAAAAAAAACCCTTTCCTTCCCATTTCCCTTCCTACTCTAGCTTATGGTACTGAGCAATGTATGAAACTTGTATTGTGAGCACTTCCTGTGTTATTTGCCAATTCATGAAGAATCGCTTGTTTGTTTTCCTCACTTGTAAGTCGCTTTGGATAAAAGCGTCTGCTAAATGACTAAATGTAATGTAAACGTAAATGTAAAGCGCAGTAAGTACACGTTTGGTCAAAATTGAGTTAAGGCTTGATGTTGGCTTTGTGACATCTGTTCTGTCTTGTGACAAAGGCTCCCGGTTCAATTTTGTCCCGTTTCAGAGAAACGAGAGTGTCAAAATTGCAGTAACTACAAAATCAGAGCTAATACCAAGGCAAACCACAGTAAGTGATGTTACTGCGTTCTAGCTTTGTTTTCCCAGATTTGACACCACAGATACTGAGCTCTGCCTTGGTAGCCTTATCCTGAAGTGGATTGTAATACTGTTTGCCCCGATCGTAACACTCACACAGAACCAACAAGCCAACCAGCTATCCTATCATGACACAATCCCGTGGACAAATGATGGTTGAACTCGCATGAAAACGCAAATGTCCAAAGACGGATAAGGAAGACATAAAATATTAAATATTAATACAAAAATGTTAACTCCTAGCCAGGCAAATGACAGCTTTATAATCAGTTAACATTAACTAGCCAGCCGCTAGCAAATTAGACAGGGATTTTAGCCTACCTGAGCTGCTCCATTGAAGGCAATATCCACTCTGACAACGTAACGATAATCTGATTTATAACCGCGTTGATGTTTGTTGATTCGGACATCCCTCCACAGACGTGCTGGCTGTTCGATAAGGGAAGCAAAGACAAGCCGAACTTCCCATACAGGGAGTCGAACCTGGGACAACTGGTTGAAAAAGAAGAATCCTGACCGCCACATCTAATCAACCAAATAATAGCAATGAAAGCGATGGGCTAATTAATTTAAATAATGAAACTGCTATGGGCTGACCACGAAGCAAAAGAGGAAGACGAGCCAGCCAGGAGTCGAACCTAGAATCTTCTGATCCGTAGTCAGACGCGTTATCCATTGCGCCACTGGCCCAAACGGTTGAGTGCCCTCGTGCGCTCGAACAGACAGAGGCCTGTCATAACCTCTCCTGTTTCACGTGCTATAAACACTGAGACAACAGTTGGTGCTCTTCTTGTTATATTTAGCAAGCTGATTTGTTTTTACGGCAGGTTGTGTAGTTGTTAGGGACCCCCGGGCAGGCTTGAGGGTACAATATGAGCATCCTTTCCCTGGTGGTCTAGTGGTTAGGATTCGGCGCTCTCACCGCCGCGGCCCGGGTTCGATTCCCGGTCAGGGAACGTGCTTTTGCCCTTCGGTCGCGATTGCGACACTACGTACAGCCTTGCTGGCCTCATTGAGCAGCGTGGCCAAGAAAATGTTTGCATGTGGAAAAGATTTCCTTCGAGCCGGAGTCGAACCAGCGACCTAAGGATTGCCAACTTTCCACCTACAGTCCTCCGCTCTACCAACTGAGCTATCGAAGGTACGCAGGTCTGGAAAAGAACCACAACATATCAGGTTTCTGCTGCTCCACTGCTGGGTAAAACAGCTTCTGCCGTAGACAGACGTGCTGGTTGTTCGATAAGGGAAGCAAAGAAAAGCCGAACTTCCCATATCGGGAGTCGAACCCAGGCCGCCTGGGTGAAAACCAGGAATCCTGACGGCTACACCATATGGAAACTTCCACGAGTGTCGGTCAGGCTGAAGCTGAAAACCAAGAATGCTGACCGCTAGAGCTAATCAATCTAATCATAGCAATCAAAGCGATGGGCTAGTTAAAATAAATAATAAAACTTCTATGGGCTGACCACGACGCAAAAGAGGTAGATGGAGCCAGCCAGGAGTAGAACCTAGAATCTTCTGATCCGTACTGCCGTCCAAAGGCAAAGCAAATCTTGGAGTTATCTTCGATGACCAACTGACCTTCAGAGACCACATCTCAAAGACGGCGCGGTCATGCAGATTTGCACTTTGCAACATCAGGAAAATCCGTCCCTTCCTGACTGAGCACGCAACACAACTGCTTGTCCAGGCCCTGGTCATTTCAAGGCTTGATTACTGCAATGCTCTTCTGGCTGGTCTGCCGTCAAGTGCAATCAAACCTCTTCAAATGATCCAGAACGCTGCTGCACGTCTTGTCTGCAACGAGCCTAAGAGAGCCCACGTCACGCCCCTCTTCATCCCTCTGCACTGGCTACCCCTTGCTGCTCGCATCAAGTTCAAGGCGCTGATGCTGGCTTACAGATCCACCACAGGCTCTGCACCTTCCTACCTCCACACACTGCTACAACGCTACGTCCCCACCAGAAGCCTGCGATCACTAAAGGAACGAAGGCTTGTGGTACCGTCACAGAGAGTCACAAAATCACTCTCCTGAACATTCTCCTTCACTGCTCCCTGCTGGTGGAATGATCTCCTTACTTTCATCAGGAACGCAGAATATTCCCTGGCAATATTCAAGAGACAGCTGAAAACTCATCTCTTCCGTGAACACTTAATCCCCTCATTAAAAAAAAAAAACCCTTTCCTTCCCATTTCCCTTCCTACTCTAGCTTATGGTACTGAGCAATGTATGAAACTTGTATTGTGAGCACTTCCTGTGTTATTTGCCAATTCATGAAGAATCGCTTGTTTGTTTTCCTCACTTGTAAGTCGCTTTGGATAAAAGCGTCTGCTAAATGACTAAATGTAATGTAAACGTAAATGTAAAGCGCAGTAAGTACACGTTTGGTCAAAATTGAGTTAAGGCTTGATGTTGGCTTTGTGACATCTGTTCTGTCTTGTGACAAAGGCTCCCGGTTCAATTTTGTCCCGTTTCAGAGAAACGAGAGTGTCAAAATTGCAGTAACTACAAAATCAGAGCTAATACCAAGGCAAACCACAGTAAGTGATGTTACTGCGTTCTAGCTTTGTTTTCCCAGATTTGACACCACAGATACTGAGCTCTGCCTTGGTAGCCTTATGCTGAAGTGGATTGTAATACTGTTTGCCCCGATCGTAACACTCACACAGAACCAACAAGCCAACCAGCTATCCTATCATGACACAATCCCGTGGACAAATGATGGTTGAACTCGCATGAAAACGCAAATGTCCAAAGACGGATAAGGAAGACATAAAATATTAAATATTAATACAAAAATGTTAACTCCTAGCCAGGCAAATGACAGCTTTATAATCAGTTAACATTAACTAGCCAGCCGCTAGCAAATTAGACAGGGATTTTAGCCTACCTGAGCTGCTCCATTGAAGGCAATATCCACTCTGACAACGTAACGATAATCTGATTTATAACCGCGTTGATGTTTGTTGATTCGGACATCCCTCCACAGACGTGCTGGCTGTTCGATAAGGGAAGCAAAGACAAGCCGAACTTCCCATACAGGGAGTCGAACCTGGGACAACTGGTTGAAAAAGAAGAATCCTGACCGCCACATCTAATCAACCAAATAATAGCAATGAAAGCGATGGGCTAATTAATTTAAATAATGAAACTGCTATGGGCTGACCACGAAGCAAAAGAGGAAGACGAGCCAGCCAGGAGTCGAACCTAGAATCTTCTGATCCGTAGTCAGACGCGTTATCCATTGCGCCACTGGCCCAAACGGTTTAGTGCCCTCGTGCGCTCGAACAGACAGAGGCCTGTCATACCATCTACTGTTTCACGTGCTATAAACACTGAGACAACAGTTGGTGCTCTCCTTGTTATATTTAGCAAGCTGATTTGTTTTTACGGCAGGTTGAGTAGTTGTTAGGGACCCCCGGGCAGGCTTGAGGGTGCAATATGAGCATCCTTTCCCTGGTGGTCTAGTGGTTAGGATTCGGCGCTCTCACCGCCGCGGCCCGGGTTCGATTCCCGGTCAGGGAACGTGCTTTTGCCCTTCGGTCGCGATTGCGACACTACGTACAGCCTTGCTGGCCTCATTGAGCAGCGTGGCCAAGAAAATGTTTGCATGTGGAAAAGATTTCCTTCGAGCCGGAGTCGAACCAGCGACCTAAGGATTGCCAACTTTCCACCTACAGTCCTCCGCTCTACCAACTGAGCTATCTAAGGTACGCAGGTCTGGAAAAGAACCACAACATATCAGGTTTCTGCTGCTCCACTGCTGGGTAAAACAGCTTCTGCCGTAGACAGACGTGCTGGTTGTTCGATAAGGGAAGCAAAGAAAAGCCGAACTTCCCATATCGGGAGTCGAACCCGGGCCGCCTGGGTGAAAACCAGGAATCCTGACGGCTACACCATATGGAAACTTCCACGAGTGTCGGTCAGGCTGAAGCTGAAAACCAAGAATGCTGACCGCTAGAGCTAATCAATCTAATCATAGCAATCAAAGCGATGGGCTAGTTAAAATAAATAATAAAACTTCTATGGGCTGACCACGACGCAAAAGAGCCAGCCAGGAGTAGAACCTAGAATCTTCTGATCCGTACTGCCGTCCAAAGGCAAAGCAAATCTTGGAGTTATCTTCGATGACCAACTGACCTTCAGAGACCACATCTCAAAGACGGCGCGGTCATGCAGATTTGCACTTTGCAACATCAGGAAAATCCGTCCCTTCCTGACTGAGCACGCAACACAACTGCTTGTCCAGGCCCTGGTCATTTCAAGGCTTGATTACTGCAATGCTCTTCTGGCTAAGAGAGCCCACGTCACGCCCCTCTTCATCCCTCTGCACTGGCTACCCCTTGCTGCTCGCATCAAGTTCAAGGCGCTGATGCTGGCTTACAGATCCACCACAGGCTCTGCACCTTCCTACCTCCACACACTGCTACAACGCTACGTCCCCACCAGAAGCCTGCGATCACTAAAGGAACGAAGGCTTGTGGTACCGTCACAGAGAGTCACAAAATCACTCTCCTGAACATTCTCCTTCACTGCTCCCTGCTGGTGGAATGATCTCCTTACTTTCATCAGGAACGCAGAATATTCCCTGGCAATATTCAAGAGACAGCTGAAAACTCATCTCTTCCGTGAACACTTAATCCCCTCATTAAAAAAAAAAAACCCTTTCCTTCCCATTTCCCTTCCTACTCTAGCTTATGGTACTGAGCAATGTATGAAACTTGTATTGTGAGCACTTCCTGTGTTATTTGCCAATTCATGAAGAATCGCTTGTTTGTTTTCCTCACTTGTAAGTCGCTTTGGATAAAAGCGTCTGCTAAATGACTAAATGTAATGTAAACGTAAATGTAAAGCGCAGTAAGTACACGTTTGGTCAAAATTGAGTTAAGGCTTGATGTTGGCTTTGTGACATCTGTTCTGTCTTGTGACAAAGGCTCCCGGTTCAATTTTGTCCCGTTTCAGAGAAACGAGAGTGTCAAAATTGCAGTAACTACAAAATCAGAGCTAATACCAAGGCAAACCACAGTAAGTGATGTTACTGCGTTCTAGCTTTGTTTTCCCAGATTTGACACCACAGATACTGAGCTCTGCCTTGGTAGCCTTATCCTGAAGTGGATTGTAATACTGTTTGCCCCGATCGTAACACTCACACAGAACCAACAAGCCAACCAGCTATCCTATCATGACACAATCCCGTGGACAAATGATGGTTGAACTCGCATGAAAACGCAAATGTCCAAAGACGGATAAGGAAGACATAAAATATTAAATATTAATACAAAAATGTTAACTCCTAGCCAGGCAAATGACAGCTTTATAATCAGTTAACATTAACTAGCCAGCCACTAGCAAATTAGACAGGGATTTTAGCCTACCTGAGCTGCTCCATTGAAGGCAATATCCACTCTGACAACGTAACGATAATCTGATTTATAACCGCGTTGATGTTTGTTGATTCGGACATCCATCCACAGACGTGCTGGCTGTTCGATAAGGGAAGCAAAGACAAGCCGAACTTCCCATACAGGGAGTCGAACCTGGGACAACTGGTTGAAAAAGAAGAATCCTGACCGCCACATCTAATCAACCAAATAATAGCAATGAAAGCGATGGGCTAATTAATTTAAATAATGAAACTGCTATGGGCTGACCACGAAGCAAAAGAGGAAGACAAGCCAGCCAGGAGTCGAACCTAGAATCTTCTGATCCGTAGTCAGACGCGTTATCCATTGCGCCACTGGCCCAAACGGTTGAATGCCCTCGTGCGCTCGAACAGACAGAGGCCTGTCATACCATCTACTGTTTCACGTGCTATAAACACTGAGACAACAGTTGGTGCTCTCCTTGTTATATTTAGCAAGCTGATTTGTTTTTACGACAGGTTGTGTAGTTGTTAGGGACCCCCGGGCAGGCTTGAGGGTGCAATATGAGCATCCTTTCCCTGGTGGTCTAGTGGTTAGGATTCGGCGCTCTCACCGCCGCGGCCCGGGTTCGATTCCCGGTCAGGGAACGTGCTTTTGCCCTTCGGTCGCGATTGCGACACTACGTACAGCCTTGCTGGCCTCATTGAACAGCGTGGCCAAGAAAATGTTTGCATGTGGAAAAGATTTCCTTCGAGCCGGAGTCGAACCAGCGACCTAAGGATTGCCAACTTTCCACCTACAGTCCTCCGCTCTACCAACTGAGCTATCGAAGGTACGCAGGTCTGGAAAAGAACCACAACATATCAGGTTTCTGCTGCTCCACTGCTGGGTAAAACAGCTTCTGCCGTAGACAGACGTGCTGGTTGTTCGATAAGGGAAGCAAAGAAAAGCCGAACTTCCCATATCGGGAGTCGAACCCGGGCCGCCTGGGTGAAAACCAGGAATCCTGACGGCTACACCATATGGAAACTTCCACGAGTGTCGGTCAGGCTGAAGCTGAAAACCAAGAATGCTGACCGCTAGAGCTAATCAATCTAATCATAGCAATCAAAGCGATGGGCTAGTTAAAATAAATAATAAAACTTCTATGGGCTGACCACGACGCAAAAGAGGTAGATGGAGCCAGCCAGGAGTAGAACCTAGAATCTTCTGATCCGTACTGCCGTCCAAAGGCAAAGCAAATCTTGGAGTTATCTTCGATGACCAACTGACCTTCAGAGACCACATCTCAAAGACGGCGCGGTCATGCAGATTTGCACTTTGCAACATCAGGAAAATCCGTCCCTTCCTGACTGAGCACGCAACACAACTGCTTGTCCAGGCCCTGGTCATTTCAAGGCTTGATTACTGCAATGCTCTTCTGGCTGGTCTGCCGTCAAGTGCAATCAAACCTCTTCAAATGATCCAGAACGCTGCTGCACGTCTTGTCTGCAACGAGCCTAAGAGAGCCCACGTCACGCCCCTCTTCATCCCTCTGCACTGGCTACCCCTTGCTGCTCGCATCAAGTTCAAGGCGCTGATGCTGGCTTACAGATCCACCACAGGCTCTGCACCTTCCTACCTCCACACACTGCTACAACGCTACGTCCCCACCAGAAGCCTGCGATCACTAAAGGAACGAAGGCTTGTGGTACCGTCACAGAGAGTCACAAAATCACTCTCCTGAACATTCTCCTTCACTGCTCCCTGCTGGTGGAATGATCTCCTTACTTTCATCAGGAACGCAGAATATTCCCTGGCAATATTCAAGAGACAGCTGAAAACTCATCTCTTCCGTGAACACTTAATCCCCTCATTAAAAAAAAAAAACCCTTTCCTTCCCATTTCCCTTCCTACTCTAGCTTATGGTACTGAGCAATGTATGAAACTTGTATTGTGAGCACTTCCTGTGTTATTTGCCAATTCATGAAGAATCGCTTGTTTGTTTTCCTCACTTGTAAGTCGCTTTGGATAAAAGCGTCTGCTAAATGACTAAATGTAATGTAAACGTAAATGTAAAGCGCAGTAAGTACACGTTTGGTCAAAATTGAGTTAAGGCTTGATGTTGGCTTTGTGACATCTGTTCTGTCTTGTGACAAAGGCTCCCGGTTCAATTTTGTCCCGTTTCAGAGAAACGAGAGTGTCAAAATTGCAGTAACTACAAAATCAGAGCTAATACCAAGGCAAACCACAGTAAGTGATGTTACTGCGTTCTATCTTTTTTTTCCCAGATTTGACACCACAGATACTGAGCTCTGCCTTGGTAGCCTTATCCTGAAGTGGATTGTAATACTGTTTGCCCCGATCGTAACACTCACACAGAACCAACAAGCCAACCAGCTATCCTATCATGACACAATCCCGTGGACAAATGATGGTTGAACTCGCATGAAAACGCAAATGTCCAAAGACGGATAAGGAAGATATAAAATATTAAACATTAATACAAAAATGTTAACTCCTAGCCAGGCAAATGACAGCTTTATAATCAGTTAACATTAACTAGCCAGCCGCTAGCAAATTAGACAGGGATTTTAGCCTACCTGAGCTGCTCCATTGAAGGCAATATCCACTCTGACAACGTAACGATAATCTGATTTATAACCGCGTTGATGTTTGTTGATTCGGACATCCCTCCACAGACGTGCTGGCTGTTCGATAAGGGAAGCAAAGACAAGCCGAACTTCCCATACAGGGAGTCGAACCTGGGACAACTGGTTGAAAAAGAAGAATCCTGACCGCCACATCTAATCAACCAAATAATAGCAATGAAAGCGATGGGCTAATTAATTTAAATAATGAAACTGCTATGGGCTGACCACGAAGCAAAAGAGGAAGACGAGCCAGCCAGGAGTCGAACCTAGAATCTTCTGATCCGTAGTCAGACGCGTTATCCATTGCGCCACTGGCCCAAACGGTTTAGTGCCCTCGTGCGCTCGAACAGACAGAGGCCTGTCATACCATCTACGGTTTCACGTGCTATAAACGCTGAGACAACAGTTGGTGCTCTCCTTGTTATATTTAGCAAGCTGATTTGTTTTTACGGCAGGTTGTGTAGTTGTTAGGGACCCCCGGGCAGGCTTGAGGGTGCAATATGAGCATCCTTTCCCTGGTGGTCTAGTGGTTAGGATTCGGCGCTCTCACCGCCGCGGCCCGGGTTCGATTCCCGGTCAGGGAACGTGCTTTTGCCCTTCGGTCGCGATTGCGACACTACGTACAGCCTTGCTGACCTCATTGAGCAGCGTGGCCAAGAAAATGTTTGCATGTGGAAAAGATTTCCTTCGAGCCGGAGTCGAACCAGCGACCTAAGGATTGCCAACTTTCCACCTACAGTCCTCCGCTCTACCAACTGAGCTATCGAAGGTATGCAGGTCTGGAAAAGAACCACAACATATCAGGTTTCTGCTGCTCCACTGCTGGGTAAAACAGCTTCTGCCGTAGACAGACGTGCTGGTTGTTCGATAAGGGAAGCAAAGAAAAGCCGAACTTCCCATATCGGGAGTCGAACCCGGGCCGCCTGGGTGAAAACCAGGAATCCTGACGGCTACACCATATGGAAACTTCCACGAGTGTCGGTCAGGCTGAAGCTGAAAACCAAGAATGCTGACCGCTAGAGCTAATCAATCTAATCATAGCAATCAAAGCGATGGGCTAGTTAAAATAAATAATAAAACTTCTATGGGCTGACCACGACGCAAAAGAGGTAGATGGAGCCAGCCAGGAGTAGAACCTAGAATCTTCTGATCCGTACTGCCGTCCAAAGGCAAAGCAAATCTTGGAGTTATCTTCGATGACCAACTGACCTTCAGAGACCACATCTCAAAGACGGCGCGGTCATGCAGATTTGCACTTCGCAACATCAGGAAAATCCGTCCCTTCCTGACTGAGCACGCAACACAACTGCTTGTCCAGGCCCTGGTCATTTCAAGGCTTGATTACTGCAATGCTCTTCTGGCTGGTCTGCCGTCAAGTGCAATCAAACCTCTTCAAATGATCCAGAACGCTGCTGCACGTCTTGTCTGCAACGAGCCTAAGAGAGCCCACGTCACGCCCCTCTTCATCCCTCTGCACTGGCTACCCCTTGCTGCTCGCATCAAGTTCAAGGCGCTGATGCTGGCTTACAGATCCACCACAGGCTCTGCACCTTCCTACCTCCACACACTGCTACAACGCTACGTCCCCACCAGAAGCCTGCGATCACTAAAGGAACGAAGGCTTGTGGTACCGTCACAGAGAGTCACAAAATCACTCTCCTGAACATTCTCCTTCACTGCTCCCTGCTGGTGGAATGATCTCCTTACTTTCATCAGGAACGCAGAATATTCCCTGGCAATATTCAAGAGACAGCTGAAAACTCATCTCTTCCGTGAACACTTAATCCCCTCATTAAAAAAAAAAAAACCCTTTCCTTCCCATTTCCCTTCCTACTCTAGCTTATGGTACTGAGCAATGTATGAAACTTGTATTGTGAGCACTTCCTGTGTTATTTGCCAATTCATGAAGAATCGCTTGTTTGTTTTCCTCACTTGTAAGTCGCTTTGGATAAAAGCGTCTGCTAAATGACTAAATGTAATGTAAACGTAAATGTAAAGCGCAGTAAGTACACGTTTGGTCAAAATTGAGTTAAGGCTTGATGTTGGCTTTGTGACATCTGTTCTGTCTTGTGACAAAGGCTCCCGGTTCAATTTTGTCCCGTTTCAGAGAAACGAGAGTGTCAAAATTGCAGTAACTACAAAATCAGAGCTAATACCAAGGCAAACCACAGTAAGTGATGTTACTGCGTTCTAGCTTTGTTTTCCCAGATTTGACACCACAGATACTGAGCTCTGCCTTGGTAGCCATATCCTGAAGTGGATTGTAATACTGTTTGCCCCGATCGTAACAAGCCAACCAGCTATCCTATCATGACACAATCCCGTGGACAAATGATGGTTGAACTCGCATGAAAACGCAAATGTCCAAAGACGGATAAGGAAGACATAAAATATTAAATATTAATACAAAAATGTTAACTCCTAGCCAGGCAAATGACAGCTTTATAATCAGTTAACATTAACTAGCCAGCCGCTAGCAAATTAGACAGGGATTTTAGCCTACCTGAGCTGCTCCATTGAAGGCAATATCCACTCTGACAACGTAACGATAATCTGATTTATAACCGCGTTGATGTTTGTTGATTCGGACATCCCTCCACAGACGTGCTGGCTGTTCGATAAGGGAAGCAAAGACAAGCCGAACTTCCCATACAGGGAGTCGAACCTGGGACAACTGGTTGAAAAAGAAGAATCCTGACCGCCACATCTAATCAACCAAATAATAGCAATGAAAGCGATGGGCTAATTAATTTAAATAATGAAACTGCTATGGGCTGACCACGAAGCAAAAGAGGAAGACGAGCCAGCCAGGAGTCGAACCTAGAATCTTCTGATCCGTAGTCGGACGCGTTATCCATTGCGCCACTGGCCCAAACGGTTGAGTGCCCTCGTGCGCTCGAACAGACAGAGGCCTGTCATACCATCTACTGTTTCACGTGCTATAAACACTGAGACAACAGTTGGTGCTCTCCTTGTTATATTTAGCAAGCTGATTTGTTTTTACGGCAGGTTGTGTAGTTGTTAGGGACCCCTGGGCAGGCTTGAGGGTGCAATATGAGCATCCTTTCCCTGGTGGTCTAGTGGTTAGGATTCGGCGCTCTCACCGCCGCGGCCCGGGTTCGATTCCCGGTCAGGGAACGTGCTTTTGCCCTTCGGTCGCGATTGCGACACTACGTACAGCCTTGCTGGCCTCATTGAGCAGCGTGGCCAAGAAAATGTTTGCATGTGGAAAAGATTTCCTTCGAGCCGGAGTCGAACCAGCGACCTAAGGATTGCCAACTTTCCACCTACAGTCCTCCGCTCTACCAACTGAGCTATCGAAGGTACGCAGGTCTGGAAAAGAACCACAACATATCAGGTTTCTGCTGCTCCACTGCTGGGTAAAAGACGTGCTGATTGTTCGATAAGGGAAGCAAAGAAAAGCCGAACTTCCCATATCGGGAGTCGAACCCGGGCCGCCTGGGTGAAAACCAGGAATCCTGACGGCTACACCATATGGAAACTTCCACGAGTGTCGGTCAGGCTGAAGCTGAAAACCAAGAATGCTGACCGCTAGAGCTAATCAATCTAATCATAGCAATCAAAGCGATGGGCTAGTTAAAATAAATAATAAAACTTCTATGGGCTGACCACGACGCAAAAGAGGTAGATGGAGCCAGCCAGGAGTAGAACCTAGAATCTTCTGATCCGTACTGCCGTCCAAAGGCAAAGCAAATCTTGGAGTTATCTTCGATGACCAACTGACCTTCAGAGACCACATCTCAAAGACGGCGCGGTCATGCAGATTTGCACTTTGCAACATCAGGAAAATCCGTCCCTTCCTGACTGAGCACGCAACACAACTGCTTGTCCAGGCCCTGGTCATTTCAAGGCTTGATTACTGCAATGCTCTTCTGGCTGGTCTGCCGTCAAGTGCAATCAAACCTCTTCAAATGATCCAGAACGCTGCTGCACGTCTTGTCTGCAACGAGCCTAAGAGAGCCCACGTCACGCCCCTCTTCATCCCTCTGCACTGGCTACCCCTTGCTGCTCGCATCAAGTTCAAGGCGCTGATGCTGGCTTACAGATCCACCACAGGCTCTGCACCTTCCTACCTCCACACACTGCTACAACGCTACGTCCCCACCAGAAGCCTGCGATCACTAAAGGAACGAAGGCTTGTGGTACCGTCACAGAGAGTCACAAAATCACTCTCCTGAACATTCTCCTTCACTGCTCCCTGCTGGTGGAATGATCTCCTTACTTTCATCAGGAACGCAGAATATTCCCTGGCAATATTCAAGAGACAGCTGAAAACTCATCTCTTCCGTGAACACTTAATCCCCTCATTAAAAAAAAAAAACCCTTTCCTTCCCATTTCCCTTCCTACTCTAGCTTATGGTACTGAGCAATGTATGAAACTTGTATTGTGAGCACTTCCTGTGTTATTTGCCAATTCATGAAGAATCGCTTGTTTGTTTTCCTCACTTGTAAGTCGCTTTGGATAAAAGCGTCTGCTAAATGACTAAATGTAATGTAAACGTAAATGTAAAGCGCAGTAAGTACACGTTTGGTCAAAATTGAGTTAAGGCTTGATGTTGGCTTTGTGACATCTGTTCTGTCTTGTGACAAAGGCTCCCGGTTCAATTTTGTCCCGTTTCAGAGAAACGAGAGTGTCAAAATTGCAGTAACTACAAAATCAGAGCTAATACCAAGGCAAACCACAGTAAGTGATGTTACTGCGTTCTATCTTTTTTTTCCCAGATTTGACACCACAGATACTGAGCTCTGCCTTGGTAGCCTTATCCTGAAGTGGATTGTAATACTGTTTGCCCCGATCGTAACACTCACACAGAACCAACAAGCCAACCAGCTATCCTATCATGACACAATCCCGTGGACAAATGATGGTTGAACTCGCATGAAAACGCAAATGTCCAAAGACGGATAAGGAAGATATAAAATATTAAACATTAATACAAAAATGTTAACTCCTAGCCAGGCAAATGACAGCTTTATAATCAGTTAACATTAACTAGCCAGCCGCTAGCAAATTAGACAGGGATTTTAGCCTACCTGAGCTGCTCCATTGAAGGCAATATCCACTCTGACAACGTAACGATAATCTGATTTATAACCGCGTTGATGTTTGTTGATTCGGACATCCCTCCACAGACGTGCTGGCTGTTCGATAAGGGAAGCAAAGACAAGCCGAACTTCCCATACAGGGAGTCGAACCTGGGACAACTGGTTGAAAAAGAAGAATCCTGACCGCCACATCTAATCAACCAAATAATAGCAATGAAAGCGATGGGCTAATTAATTTAAATAATGAAACTGCTATGGGCTGACCACGAAGCAAAAGAGGAAGACGAGCCAGCCAGGAGTCGAACCTAGAATCTTCTGATCCGTAGTCAGACGCGTTATCCATTGCGCCACTGGCCCAAACGGTTTAGTGCCCTCGTGCGCTCGAACAGACAGAGGCCTGTCATACCATCTACTGTTTCACGTGCTATAAACACTGAGACAACAGTTGGTGCTCTCCTTGTTATATTTAGCAAGCTGATTTGTTTTTACGGCAGGTTGTGTAGTTGTTAGGGACCCCCGGGCAGGCTTGAGGGTGCAATATGAGCATCCTTTCCCTGGTGGTCTAGTGGTTAGGATTCGGCGCTCTCACCGCCGCGACCCGGGTTCGATTCCCGGTCAGGGAACGTGCTTTTGCCCTTCGGTCGCGATTGCGACACTACGTACAGCCTTGCTGACCTCATTGAGCAGCGTGGCCAAGAAAATGTTTGCATGTGGAAAAGATTTCCTTCGAGCCGGAGTCGAACCAGCGACCTAAGGATTGCCAACTTTCCACCTACAGTCCTCCGCTCTACCAACTGAGCTATCGAAGGTATGCAGATCTGGAAAAGAACCACAACATATCAGGTTTCTGCTGCTCCACTGCTGGGTAAAACAGCTTCTGCCGTAGACAGACGTGCTGGTTGTTCGATAAGGGAAGCAAAGAAAAGCCGAACTTCCCATATCGGGAGTCGAACCCGGGCCGCCTGGGTGAAAACCAGGAATCCTGACGGCTACACCATATGGAAACTTCCACGAGTGTCGGTCAGGCTGAAGCTGAAAACCAAGAATGCTGACCGCTAGAGCTAATCAATCTAATCATAGCAATCAAAGCGATGGGCTAGTTAAAATAAATAATAAAACTTCTATGGGCTGACCACGACGCAAAAGAGGTAGATGGAGCCAGCCAGGAGTAGAACCTAGAATCTTCTGATCCGTACTGCCGTCCAAAGGCAAAGCAAATCTTGGAGTTATCTTCGATGACCAACTGACCTTCAGAGACCACATCTCAAAGACGGCGCGGTCATGCAGATTTGCACTTTGCAACATCAGGAAAATCCGTCCCTTCCTGACTGAGCACGCAACACAACTGCTTGTCCAGGCCCTGGTCATTTCAAGGCTTGATTACTGCAATGCTCTTCTGGCTGGTCTGCCGTCAAGTGCAATCAAACCTCTTCAAATGATCCAGAACGCTGCTGCACGTCTTGTCTGCAACGAGCCTAAGAGAGCCCACGTCACGCCCCTCTTCATCCCTCTGCACTGGCTACCCCTTGCTGCTCGCATCAAGTTCAAGGCGCTGATGCTGGCTTACAGATCCACCACAGGCTCTGCACCTTCCTACCTCCACACACTGCTACAACGCTACGTCCCCACCAGAAGCCTGCGATCACTAAAGGAACGAAGGCTTGTGGTACCGTCACAGAGAGTCACAAAATCACTCTCCTGAACATTCTCCTTCACTGCTCCCTGCTGGTGGAATGATCTCCTTACTTTCATCAGGAACGCAGAATATTCCCTGGCAATATTCAAGAGACAGCTGAAAACTCATCTCTTCCGTGAACACTTAATCCCCTCATTAAAAAAAAAAAAACCCTTTCCTTCCCATTTCCCTTCCTACTCTAGCTTATGGTACTGAGCAATGTATGAAACTTGTATTGTGAGCACTTCCTGTGTTATTTGCCAATTCATGAAGAATCGCTTGTTTGTTTTCCTCACTTGTAAGTCGCTTTGGATAAAAGCGTCTGCTAAATGACTAAATGTAATGTAAACGTAAATGTAAAGCGCAGTAAGTACACGTTTGGTCAAAATTGAGTTAAGGCTTGATGTTGGCTTTGTGACATCTGTTCTGTCTTGTGACAAAGGCTCCCGGTTCAATTTTGTCCCGTTTCAGAGAAACGAGAGTGTCAAAATTGCAGTAACTACAAAATCAGAGCTAATACCAAGGCAAACCACAGTAAGTGATGTTACTGCGTTCTAGCTTTGTTTTCCCAGATTTGACACCACAGATACTGAGCTCTGCCTTGGTAGCCATATCCTGAAGTGGATTGTAATACTGTTTGCCCCGATCGTAACAAGCCAACCAGCTATCCTATCATGACACAATCCCGTGGACAAATGATGGTTGAACTCGCATGAAAACGCAAATGTCCAAAGACGGATAAGGAAGACATAAAATATTAAATATTAATACAAAAATGTTAACTCCTAGCCAGGCAAATGACAGCTTTATAATCAGTTAACATTAACTAGCCAGCCGCTAGCAAATTAGACAGGGATTTTAGCCTACCTGAGCTGCTCCATTGAAGGCAATATCCACTCTGACAACGTAACGATAATCTGATTTATAACCGCGTTGATGTTTGTTGATTCGGACATCCCTCCACAGACGTGCTGGCTGTTCGATAAGGGAAGCAAAGACAAGCCGAACTTCCCATACAGGGAGTCGAACCTGGGACAACTGGTTGAAAAAGAAGAATCCTGACCGCCACATCTAATCAACCAAATAATAGCAATGAAAGCGATGGGCTAATTAATTTAAATAATGAAACTGCTATGGGCTGACCACGAAGCAAAAGAGGAAGACGAGCCAGCCAGGAGTCGAACCTAGAATCTTCTGATCCGTAGTCAGACGCGTTATCCATTGCGCCACTGGCCCAAACGGTTGAATGCCCTCGTGCGCTCGAACAGACAGAGGCCTGTCATACCATCTACTGTTTCACGTGCTATAAACACTGAGACAACAGTTGGTGCTCTCCTTGTTATATTTAGCAAGCTGATTTGTTTTTACGGCAGGTTGTGTAGTTGTTAGGGACCCCCGGGCAGGCTTGAGGGTGCAATATGAGCATCCTTTCCCTGGTGGTCTAGTGGTTAGGATTCGGCGCTCTCACCGCCGCGGCCCGGGTTCGATTCCCGGTCAGGGAACGTGCTTTTGCCCTTCGGTCGCGATTGCGACACTACGTACAGCCTTGCTGGCCTCATTGAGCAGCGTGGCCAAGAAAATGTTTGCATGTGGAAAAGATTTCCTTCGAGCCGGAGTCGAACCAGCGACCTAAGGATTGCCAACTTTCCACCTACAGTCCTCCGCTCTACCAACTGAGCTATCGAAGGTACGCAGGTCTGGAAAAGAACCACAACATATCAGGTTTCTGCTGCTCCACTGCTGGGTAAAACAGCTTCTGCCGTAGACAGACGTGCTGGTTGTTCGATAAGGGAAGCAAAGAAAAGCCGAACTTCCCATATCGGGAGTCGAACCCGGGCCGCCTGGGTGAAAACCAGGAATCCTGACGGCTACACCATATGGAAACTTCCACGAGTGTCGGTCAGGCTGAAGCTGAAAACCAAGAATGCTGACCGCTAGAGCTAATCAATCTAATCATAGCAATCAAAGCGATGGGCTAGTTAAAATAAATAATAAAACTTCTATGGGCTGACCACGACGCAAAAGAGGTAGATGGAGCCAGCCAGGAGTAGAACCTAGAATCTTCTGATCCGTACTGCCGTCCAAAGGCAAAGCAAATCTTGGAGTTATCTTCGATGACCAACTGACCTTCAGAGACCACATCTCAAAGACGGCGCGGTCATGCAGATTTGCACTTTGCAACATCAGGAAAATCCGTCCCTTCCTGACTGAGCACGCAACACAACTGCTTGTCCAGGCCCTGGTCATTTCAAGGCTTGATTACTGCAATGCTCTTCTGGCTGGTCTGCCGTCAAGTGCAATCAAACCTCTTCAAATGATCCAGAACGCTGCTGCACGTCTTGTCTGCAACGAGCCTAAGAGAGCCCACGTCACGCCCCTCTTCATCCCTCTGCACTGGCTACCCCTTGCTGCTCGCATCAAGTTCAAGGCGCTGATGCTGGCTTACAGATCCACCACAGGCTCTGCACCTTCCTACCTCCACACACTGCTACAACGCTACGTCCCCACCAGAAGCCTGCGATCACTAAAGGAACGAAGGCTTGTGGTACCGTCACAGAGAGTCACAAAATCACTCTCCTGAACATTCTCCTTCACTGCTCCCTGCTGGTGGAATGATCTCCTTACTTTCATCAGGAACGCAGAATATTCCCTGGCAATATTCAAGAGACAGCTGAAAACTCATCTCTTCCGTGAACACTTAATCCCCTCATTAAAAAAAAAAAAACCCTTTCCTTCCCATTTCCCTTCCTACTCTAGCTTATGGTACTGAGCAATGTATGAAACTTGTATTGTGAGCACTTCCTGTGTTATTTGCCAATTCATGAAGAATCGCTTGTTTGTTTTCCTCACTTGTAAGTCGCTTTGGATAAAAGCGTCTGCTAAATGACTAAATGTAATGTAAACGTAAATGTAAAGCGCAGTAAGTACACGTTTGGTCAAAATTGAGTTAAGGCTTGATGTTGGCTTTGTGACATCTGTTCTGTCTTGTGACAAAGGCTCCCGGTTCAATTTTGTCCCGTTTCAGAGAAACGAGAGTGTCAAAATTGCAGTAACTACAAAATCAGAGCTAATACCAAGGCAAACCACAGTAAGTGATGTTACTGCGTTCTAGCTTTGTTTTCCCAGATTTGACACCACAGATACTGAGCTCTGCCTTGGTAGCCTTATCCTGAAGTGGATTGTAATACTGTTTGCCCCGATCGTAACACTCACACAGAACCAACAAGCCAACCAGCTATCCTATCATGACACAATCCCGTGGACAAATGATGGTTGAACTCGCATGAAAACGCAAATGTCCAAAGACGGATAAGGAAGACATAAAATATTAAATATTAATACAAAAATGTTAACTCCTAGCCAGGCAAATGACAGCTTTATAATCAGTTAACATTAACTAGCCAGCCGCTAGCAAATTAGACAGGGATTTTAGCCTACCTGAGCTGCTCCATTGAAGGCAATATCCACTCTGACAACGTAACGATAATCTGATTTATAACCGCGTTGATGTTTGTTGATTCGGACATCCCTCCACAGACGTGCTGGCTGTTCGATAAGGGAAGCAAAGACAAGCCGAACTTCCCATACAGGGAGTCGAACCTGGGACAACTGGTTGAAAAAGAAGAATCCTGACCGCCACATCTAATCAACCAAATAATAGCAATGAAAGCGATGGGCTAATTAATTTAAATAATGAAACTGCTATGGGCTGACCACGAAGCAAAAGAGGAAGACGAGCCAGCCAGGAGTCGAACCTAGAATCTTCTGATCCGTAGTCAGACGCGTTATCCATTGCGCCACTGGCCCAAACGGTTGAGTGCCCTCGTGCGCTCGAACAGACAGAGGCCTGTCATACCATCTACTGTTTCACGTGCTATAAACACTGAGACAACAGTTGGTGCTCTCCTTGTTATATTTAGCAAGCTGATTTGTTTTTACGGCAGGTTGTGTAGTTGTTAGGGACCCCCGGGCAGGCTTGAGGGTGCAATATGAGCATCCTTTCCCTGGTGGTCTAGTGGTTAGGATTCGGCGCTCTCACCGCCGCGGCCCGGGTTCGATTCCCGGTCAGGGAACGTGCTTTTGCCCTTCGGTCGCGATTGCGACACTACGTACAGCCTTGCTGGCCTCATTGAGCAGCGTGGCCAAGAAAATGTTTGCATGTGGAAAAGATTTCCTTCGAGCCGGAGTCGAACCAGCGACCTAAGGATTGCCAACTTTCCACCTACAGTCCTCCGCTCTACCAACTGAGCTATCGAAGGTACGCAGGTCTGGAAAAGAACCACAACATATCAGGTTTCTGCTGCTCCACTGCTGGGTAAAACAGCTTCTGCCGTAGACAGACGTGCTGGTTGTTCGATAAGGGAAGCAAAGAAAAGCCGAACTTCCCATATCGGGAGTCGAACCCGGGCCGCCTGGGTGAAAACCAGGAATCCTGACGGCTACACCATATGGAAACTTCCACGAGTGTCGGTCAGGCTGAAGCTGAAAACCAAGAATGCTGACCGCTAGAGCTAATCAATCTAATCATAGCAATCAAAGCGATGGGCTAGTTAAAATAAATAATAAAACTTCTATGGGCTGACCACGACGCAAAAGAGCCAGCCAGGAGTAGAACCTAGAATCTTCTGATCCGTACTGCCGTCCAAAGGCAAAGCAAATCTTGGAGTTATCTTCGATGACCAACTGACCTTCAGAGACCACATCTCAAAGACGGCGCGGTCATGCAGATTTGCACTTTGCAACATCAGGAAAATCCGTCCCTTCCTGACTGAGCACGCAACACAACTGCTTGTCCAGGCCCTGGTCATTTCAAGGCTTGATTACTGCAATGCTCTTCTGGCTGGTCTGCCGTCAAGTGCAATCAAACCTCTTCAAATGATCCAGAACGCTGCTGCACGTCTTGTCTGCAACGAGCCTAAGAGAGCCCACGTCACGCCCCTCTTCATCCCTCTGCACTGGCTACCCCTTGCTGCTCGCATCAAGTTCAAGGCGCTGATGCTGGCTTACAGATCCACCACAGGCTCTGCACCTTCCTACCTCCACACACTGCTACAACGCTACGTCCCCACCAGAAGCCTGCGATCACTAAAGGAACGAAGGCTTGTGGTACCGTCACAGAGAGTCACAAAATCACTCTCCTGAACATTCTCCTTCACTGCTCCCTGCTGGTGGAATGATCTCCTTACTTTCATCAGGAACGCAGAATATTCCCTGGCAATATTCAAGAGACAGCTGAAAACTCATCTCTTCCGTGAACACTTAATCCCCTCATTAAAAAAAAAAAACCCTTTCCTTCCCATTTCCCTTCCTACTCTAGCTTATGGTACTGAGCAATGTATGAAACTTGTATTGTGAGCACTTCCTGTGTTATTTGCCAATTCATGAAGAATCGCTTGTTTGTTTTCCTCACTTGTAAGTCGCTTTGGATAAAAGCGTCTGCTAAATGACTAAATGTAATGTAAACGTAAATGTAAAGCGCAGTAAGTACACGTTTGGTCAAAATTGAGTTAAGGCTTGATGTTGGCTTTGTGACATCTGTTCTGTCTTGTGACAAAGGCTCCCGGTTCAATTTTGTCCCGTTTCAGAGAAACGAGAGTGTCAAAATTGCAGTAACTACAAAATCAGAGCTAATACCAAGGCAAACCACAGTAAGTGATGTTACTGCGTTCTAGCTTTGTTTTCCCAGATTTGACACCACAGATACTGAGCTCTGCCTTGGTAGCCTTATCCTGAAGTGGATTGTAATACTGTTTGCCCCGATCGTAACACTCACACAGAACCAACAAGCCAACCAGCTATCCTATCATGACACAATCCCGTGGACAAATGATGGTTGAACTCGCATGAAAACGCAAATGTCCAAAGACGGATAAGGAAGACATAAAATATTAAATATTAATACAAAAATGTTAACTCCTAGCCAGGCAAATGACAGCTTTATAATCAGTTAACATTAACTAGCCAGCCACTAGCAAATTAGACAGGGATTTTAGCCTACCTGAGCTGCTCCATTGAAGGCAATATCCACTCTGACAACGTAACGATAATCTGATTTATAACCGCGTTGATGTTTGTTGATTCGGACATCCCTCCACAGACGTGCTGGCTGTTCGATAAGGGAAGCAAAGACAAGCCGAACTTCCCATACAGGGAGTCGAACCTGGGACAACTGGTTGAAAAAGAAGAATCCTGACCGCCACATCTAATCAACCAAATAATAGCAATGAAAGCGATGGGCTAATTAATTTAAATAATGAAACTGCTATGGGCTGACCACGAAGCAAAAGAGGAAGACGAGCCAGCCAGGAGTCGAACCTAGAATCTTCTGATCCGTAGTCAGACGCGTTATCCATTGCGCCACTGGCCCAAACGGTTGAATGCCCTCGTGCGCTCGAACAGACAGAGGCCTGTCATACCATCTACTGTTTCACGTGCTATAAACACTGAGACAACAGTTGGTGCTCTCCTTGTTATATTTAGCAAGCTGATTTGTTTTTACGGCAGGTTGTGTAGTTGTTAGGGACCCCCGGGCAGGCTTGAGGGTGCAATATGAGCATCCTTTCCCTGGTGGTCTAGTGGTTAGGATTCGGCGCTCTCACCGCCGCGGCCCGGGTTCGATTCCCGGTCAGGGAACGTGCTTTTGCCCTTCGGTCGCGATTGCGACACTACGTACAGCCTTGCTGGCCTCATTGAGCAGCGTGGCCAAGAAAATGTTTGCATGTGGAAAAGATTTCCTTCGAGCCGGAGTCGAACCAGCGACCTAAGGATTGCCAACTTTCCACCTACAGTCCTCCGCTCTACCAACTGAGCTATCGAAGGTACGCAGGTCTGGAAAAGAACCACAACATATCAGGTTTCTGCTGCTCCACTGCTGGGTAAAACAGCTTCTGCCGTAGACAGACGTGCTGGTTGTTCGATAAGGGAAGCAAAGAAAAGCCGAACTTCCCATATCGGGAGTCGAACCCGGGCCGCCTGGGTGAAAACCAGGAATCCTGACGGCTACACCATATGGAAACTTCCACGAGTGTCGGTCAGGCTGAAGCTGAAAACCAAGAATGCTGACCGCTAGAGCTAATCAATCTAATCATAGCAATCAAAGCGATGGGCTAGTTAAAATAAATAATAAAACTTCTATGGGCTGACCACGACGCAAAAGAGGTAGATGGAGCCAGCCAGGAGTAGAACCTAGAATCTTCTGATCCGTACTGCCGTCCAAAGGCAAAGCAAATCTTGGAGTTATCTTCGATGACCAACTGACCTTCAGAGACCACATCTCAAAGACGGCGCGGTCATGCAGATTTGCACTTCGCAACATCAGGAAAATCCGTCCCTTCCTGACTGAGCACGCAACACAACTGCTTGTCCAGGCCCTGGTCATTTCAAGGCTTGATTACTGCAATGCTCTTCTGGCTGGTCTGCCGTCAAGTGCAATCAAACCTCTTCAAATGATCCAGAACGCTGCTGCACGTCTTGTCTGCAACGAGCCTAAGAGAGCCCACGTCACGCCCCTCTTCATCCCTCTGCACTGGCTACCCCTTGCTGCTCGCATCAAGTTCAAGGCGCTGATGCTGGCTTACAGATCCACCACAGGCTCTGCACCTTCCTACCTCCACACACTGCTACAACGCTACGTCCCCACCAGAAGCCTGCGATCACTAAAGGAACGAAGGCTTGTGGTACCGTCACAGAGAGTCACAAAATCACTCTCCTGAACATTCTCCTTCACTGCTCCCTGCTGGTGGAATGATCTCCTTACTTTCATCAGGAACGCAGAATATTCCCTGGCAATATTCAAGAGACAGCTGAAAACTCATCTCTTCCGTGAACACTTAATCCCCTCATTAAAAAAAAAAAACCCTTTCCTTCCCATTTCCCTTCCTACTCTAGCTTATGGTACTGAGCAATGTATGAAACTTGTATTGTGAGCACTTCCTGTGTTATTTGCCAATTCATGAAGAATCGCTTGTTTGTTTTCCTCACTTGTAAGTCGCTTTGGATAAAAGCGTCTGCTAAATGACTAAATGTAATGTAAACGTAAATGTAAAGCGCAGTAAGTACACGTTTGGTCAAAATTGAGTTAAGGCTTGATGTTGGCTTTGTGACATCTGTTCTGTCTTGTGACAAAGGCTCCCGGTTCAATTTTGTCCCGTTTCAGAGAAACGAGAGTGTCAAAATTGCAGTAACTACAAAATCAGAGCTAATACCAAGGCAAACCACAGTAAGTGATGTTACTGCGTTCTAGCTTTGTTTTCCCAGATTTGACACCACAGATACTGAGCTCTGCCTTGGTAGCCTTATCCTGAAGTGGATTGTAATACTGTTTGCCCCGATCGTAACACTCACACAGAACCAACAAGCCAACCAGCTATCCTATCATGACACAATCCCGTGGACAAATGATGGTTGAACTCGCATGAAAACGCAAATGTCCAAAGACGGATAAGGAAGACATAAAATATTAAATATTAATACAAAAATGTTAACTCCTAGCCAGGCAAATGACAGCTTTATAATCAGTTAACATTAACTAGCCAGCCACTAGCAAATTAGACAGGGATTTTAGCCTACCTGAGCTGCTCCATTGAAGGCAATATCCACTCTGACAACGTAACGATAATCTGATTTATAACCGCGTTGATGTTTGTTGATTCGGACATCCATCCACAGACGTGCTGGCTGTTCGATAAGGGAAGCAAAGACAAGCCGAACTTCCCATACAGGGAGTCGAACCTGGGACAACTGGTTGAAAAAGAAGAATCCTGACCGCCACATCTAATCAACCAAATAATAGCAATGAAAGCGATGGGCTAATTAATTTAAATAATGAAACTGCTATGGGCTGACCACGAAGCAAAAGAGGAAGACGAGCCAGCCAGGAGTCGAACCTAGAATCTTCTGATCCGTAGTCAGACGCGTTATCCATTGCGCCACTGGCCCAAACGGTTGAGTGCCCTCGTGCGCTCGAACAGACAGAGGCCTGTCATACCATCTACTGTTTCACGTGCTATAAACGCTGAGACAACAGTTGGTGCTCTCCTTGTTATATTTAGCAAGCTGATTTGTTTTTACGGCAGGTTGTGTAGTTGTTAGGGACCCCCGGGCAGGCTTGAGGGTGCAATATGAGCATCCTTTCCCTGGTGGTCTAGTGGTTAGGATTCGGCGCTCTCACCGCCGCGGCCCGGGTTCGATTCCCGGTCAGGGAACGTGCTTTTGCCCTTCGGTCGCGATTGCGACACTACGTACAGCCTTGCTGGCCTCATTGAGCAGCGTGGCCAAGAAAATGTTTGCATGTGGAAAAGATTTCCTTCGAGCCGGAGTCGAACCAGCGACCTAAGGATTGCCAACTTTCCACCTACAGTCCTCCGCTCTACCAACTGAGCTATCGAAGGTACGCAGGTCTGGAAAAGAACCACAACATATCAGGTTTCTGCTGCTCCACTGCTGGGTAAAACAGCTTCTGCCGTAGACAGACGTGCTGGTTGTTCGATAAGGGAAGCAAAGAAAAGCCGAACTTCCCATATCGGGAGTCGAACCCGGGCCGCCTGGGTGAAAACCAGGAATCCTGACGGCTACACCATATGGAAACTTCCACGAGTGTCGGTCAGGCTGAAGCTGAAAACCAAGAATGCTGACCGCTAGAGCTAATCAATCTAATCATAGCAATCAAAGCGATGGGCTAGTTAAAATAAATAATAAAACTTCTATGGGCTGACCACGACGCAAAAGAGGTAGATGGAGCCAGCCAGGAGTAGAACCTAGAATCTTCTGATCCGTACTGCCGTCCAAAGGCAAAGCAAATCTTGGAGTTATCTTCGATGACCAACTGACCTTCAGAGACCACATCTCAAAGACGGCGCGGTCATGCAGATTTGCACTTCGCAACATCAGGAAAATCCGTCCCTTCCTGACTGAGCACGCAACACAACTGCTTGTCCAGGCCCTGGTCATTTCAAGGCTTGATTACTGCAATGCTCTTCTGGCTGGTCTGCCGTCAAGTGCAATCAAACCTCTTCAAATGATCCAGAACGCTGCTGCACGTCTTGTCTGCAACGAGCCTAAGAGAGCCCACGTCACGCCCCTCTTCATCCCTCTGCACTGGCTACCCCTTGCTGCTCGCATCAAGTTCAAGGCGCTGATGCTGGCTTACAGATCCACCACAGGCTCTGCACCTTCCTACCTCCACACACTGCTACAACGCTACGTCCCCACCAGAAGCCTGCGATCACTAAAGGAACGAAGGCTTGTGGTACCGTCACAGAGAGTCACAAAATCACTCTCCTGAACATTCTCCTTCACTGCTCCCTGCTGGTGGAATGATCTCCTTACTTTCATCAGGAACGCAGAATATTCCCTGGCAATATTCAAGAGACAGCTGAAAACTCATCTCTTCCGTGAACACTTAATCCCCTCATTAAAAAAAAAAAACCCTTTCCTTCCCATTTCCCTTCCTACTCTAGCTTATGGTACTGAGCAATGTATGAAACTTGTATTGTGAGCACTTCCTGTGTTATTTGCCAATTCATGAAGAATCGCTTGTTTGTTTTCCTCACTTGTAAGTCGCTTTGGATAAAAGCGTCTGCTAAATGACTAAATGTAATGTAAACGTAAATGTAAAGCGCAGTAAGTACACGTTTGGTCAAAATTGAGTTAAGGCTTGATGTTGGCTTTGTGACATCTGTTCTGTCTTGTGACAAAGGCTCCCGGTTCAATTTTGTCCCGTTTCAGAGAAACGAGAGTGTCAAAATTGCAGTAACTACAAAATCAGAGCTAATACCAAGGCAAACCACAGTAAGTGATGTTACTGCGTTCTAGCTTTGTTTTCCCAGATTTGACACCACAGATACTGAGCTCTGCCTTGGTAGCCTTATCCTGAAGTGGATTGTAATACTGTTTGCCCCGATCGTAACACTCACACAGAACCAACAAGCCAACCAGCTATCCTATCATGACACAATCCCGTGGACAAATGATGGTTGAACTCGCATGAAAACGCAAATGTCCAAAGACGGATAAGGAAGACATAAAATATTAAATATTAATACAAAAATGTTAACTCCTAGCCAGGCAAATGACAGCTTTATAATCAGTTAACATTAACTAGCCAGCCGCTAGCAAATTAGACAGGGATTTTAGCCTACCTGAGCTGCTCCATTGAAGGCAATATCCACTCTGACAACGTAACGATAATCTGATTTATAACCGCGTTGATGTTTGTTGATTCGGACATCCCTCCACAGACGTGCTGGCTGTTCGATAAGGGAAGCAAAGACAAGCCGAACTTCCCATACAGGGAGTCGAACCTGGGACAACTGGTTGAAAAAGAAGAATCCTGACCGCCACATCTAATCAACCAAATAATAGCAATGAAAGCGATGGGCTAATTAATTTAAATAATGAAACTGCTATGGGCTGACCACGAAGCAAAAGAGGAAGACGAGCCAGCCAGGAGTCGAACCTAAAATCTTCTGATCCGTAGTCAGACGCGTTATCCATTGCGCCACTGGCCCAAACGGTTGAGTGCCCTCGTGCGCTCGAACAGACAGAGGCCTGTCATACCATCTACTGTTTCACGTGCTATAAACACTGAGACAACAGTTGGTGCTCTCCTTGTTATATTTAGCAAGCTGATTTGTTTTTACGGCAGGTTGTGTAGTTGTTAGGGACCCCCGGGCAGGCTTGAGGGTGCAATATGAGCATCCTTTCCCTGGTGGTCTAGTGGTTAGGATTCGGCGCTCTCACCGCCGCGGCCCGGGTTCGATTCCCGGTCAGGGAACGTGCTTTTGCCCTTCGGTCGCGATTGCGACACTACGTACAGCCTTGCTGGCCTCATTGAGCAGCGTGGCCAAGAAAATGTTTGCATGTGGAAAAGATTTCCTTCGAGCCGGAGTCGAACCAGCGACCTAAGGATTGCCAACTTTCCACCTACAGTCCTCCGCTCTACCAACTGAGCTATCGAAGGTACGCAGGTCTGGAAAAGAACCACAACATATCAGGTTTCTGCTGCTCCACTGCTGGGTAAAACAGCTTCTGCCGTAGACAGACGTGCTGGTTGTTCGATAAGGGAAGCAAAGAAAAGCCGAACTTCCCATATCGGGAGTCGAACCCGGGCCGCCTGGGTGAAAACCAGGAATCCTGACGGCTACACCATATGGAAACTTCCACGAGTGTCGGTCAGGCTGAAGCTGAAAACCAAGAATGCTGACCGCTAGAGCTAATCAATCTAATCATAGCAATCAAAGCGATGGGCTAGTTAAAATAAATAATAAAACTTCTATGGGCTGACCACGACGCAAAAGAGGTAGATGGAGCCAGCCAGGAGTAGAACCTAGAATCTTCTGATCCGTACTGCCGTCCAAAGGCAAAGCAAATCTTGGAGTTATCTTCGATGACCAACTGACCTTCAGAGACCACATCTCAAAGACGGCGCGGTCATGCAGATTTGCACTTCGCAACATCAGGAAAATCCGTCCCTTCCTGACTGAGCACGCAACACAACTGCTTGTCCAGGCCCTGGTCATTTCAAGGCTTGATTACTGCAATGCTCTTCTGGCTGGTCTGCCGTCAAGTGCAATCAAACCTCTTCAAATGATCCAGAACGCTGCTGCACGTCTTGTCTGCAACGAGCCTAAGAGAGCCCACGTCACGCCCCTCTTCATCCCTCTGCACTGGCTACCCCTTGCTGCTCGCATCAAGTTCAAGGCGCTGATGCTGGCTTACAGATCCACCACAGGCTCTGCACCTTCCTACCTCCACACACTGCTACAACGCTACGTCCCCACCAGAAGCCTGCGATCACTAAAGGAACGAAGGCTTGTGGTACCGTCACAGAGAGTCACAAAATCACTCTCCTGAACATTCTCCTTCACTGCTCCCTGCTGGTGGAATGATCTCCTTACTTTCATCAGGAACGCAGAATATTCCCTGGCAATATTCAAGAGACAGCTGAAAACTCATCTCTTCCGTGAACACTTAATCCCCTCATTAAAAAAAAAAAACCCTTTCCTTCCCATTTCCCTTCCTACTCTAGCTTATGGTACTGAGCAATGTATGAAACTTGTATTGTGAGCACTTCCTGTGTTATTTGCCAATTCATGAAGAATCGCTTGTTTGTTTTCCTCACTTGTAAGTCGCTTTGGATAAAAGCGTCTGCTAAATGACTAAATGTAATGTAAACGTAAATGTAAAGCGCAGTAAGTACACGTTTGGTCAAAATTGAGTTAAGGCTTGATGTTGGCTTTGTGACATCTGTTCTGTCTTGTGACAAAGGCTCCCGGTTCAATTTTGTCCCGTTTCAGAGAAACGAGAGTGTCAAAATTGCAGTAACTACAAAATCAGAGCTAATACCAAGGCAAACCACAGTAAGTGATGTTACTGCGTTCTAGCTTTGTTTTCCCAGATTTGACACCACAGATACTGAGCTCTGCCTTGGTAGCCTTATCCTGAAGTGGATTGTAATACTGTTTGCCCCGATCGTAACACTCACACAGAACCAACAAGCCAACCAGCTATCCTATCATGACACAATCCCGTGGACAAATGATGGTTGAACTCGCATGAAAACGCAAATGTCCAAAGACGGATAAGGAAGACATAAAATATTAAATATTAATACAAAAATGTTAACTCCTAGCCAGGCAAATGACAGCTTTATAATCAGTTAACATTAACTAGCCAGCCGCTAGCAAATTAGACAGGGATTTTAGCCTACCTGAGCTGCTCCATTGAAGGCAATATCCACTCTGACAACGTAACGATAATCTGATTTATAACCGCGTTGATGTTTGTTGATTCGGACATCCCTCCACAGACGTGCTGGCTGTTCGATAAGGGAAGCAAAGACAAGCCAAACTTCCCATACAGGGAGTCGAACCTGGGACAACTGGTTGAAAAAGAAGAATCCTGACCGCCACATCTAATCAACCAAATAATAGCAATGAAAGCGATGGGCTAATTAATTTAAATAATGAAACTGCTATGGGCTGACCACGAAGCAAAAGAGGAAGACGAGCCAGCCAGGAGTCGAACCTAGAATCTTCTGATCCGTAGTCAGACGCGTTATCCATTGCGCCACTGGCCCAAACGGTTGAGTGCCCTCGTGCACTCGAACAGACAGAGGCCTGTCATACCATCTACTGTTTCACGTGCTATAAACACTGAGACAACAGTTGGTGCTCTCCTTGTTATATTTAGCAAGCTGATTTGTTTTTACGGCAGGTTGTGTAGTTGTTAGGGACCCCCGGGCAGGCTTGAGGGTGCAATATGAGCATCCTTTCCCTGGTGGTCTAGTGGTTAGGATTCGGCGCTCTCACCGCCGCGGCCCGGGTTCGATTCCCGGTCAGGGAACGTGCTTTTGCCCTTCGGTCGCGATTGCGACACTACGTACAGCCTTGCTGGCCTCATTGAGCAGCGTGGCCAAGAAAATGTTTGCATGTGGAAAAGATTTCCTTCGAGCCGGAGTCGAACCAGCGACCTAAGGATTGCCAACTTTCCACCTACAGTCCTCCGCTCTACCAACTGAGCTATCGAAGGTACGCAGGTCTGGAAAAGAACCTGCTCCACTGCTGGGTAAAACAGCTTCTGCCGTAGACAGACGTGCTGCTTGTTCGATAAGGGAAGCAAAGAAAAGCCGAACTTCCCATATCGGGAGTCAAACCCGGGCCGCCTGGGTGAAAACCAGGAATCCTGACGGCTACACCATATGGAAACTTCCACGAGTGTCGGTCAGGCTGAAGCTGAAAACCAAGAATGCTGACCGCTAGAGCTAATCAATCTAATAATAGCAATCAAAGCGATGGGCTAGTTAAAATAAATAATAAAACTTCTATGGGCTGACCACGACGCAAAAGAGGTAGATGGAGCCAGCCAGGAGTAGAACATAGAATCTTCTGATCCGTACTGCCGTCCAAAGGCAAAGCAAATCTTGGAGTTATCTTCGATGACCAACTGACCTTCAGAGACCACATCTCAAAGACGGCGCGGTCATGCAGATTTGCACTTCGCAACATCAGGAAAATCCGTCCCTTCCTGACTGAGCACGCAACACAACTGCTTGTCCAGGCCCTGGTCATTTCAAGGCTTGATTACTGCAATGCTCTTCTGGCTGGTCTGCCGTCAAGTGCAATCAAACCTCTTCAAATGATCCAGAACGCTGCTGCACGTCTTGTCTGCAACGAGCCTAAGAGAGCCCACGTCACGCCCCTCTTCATCCCTCTGCACTGGCTACCCCTTGCTGCTCGCATCAAGTTCAAGGCGCTGATGCTGGCTTACAGATCCACCACAGGCTCTGCACCTTCCTACCTCCACACACTGCTACAACGCTACGTCCCCACCAGAAGCCTGCGATCACTAAAGGAACGAAGGCTTGTGGTACCGTCACAGAGAGTCACAAAATCACTCTCCAGAACATTCTCCTTCACTGCTCCCTGCTGGTGGAATGATCTCCTTACTTTCATCAGGAACGCAGAATCCCTGGCAATATTCAAGAGACAGCTGAAAACTCATCTCTTCCGTGAACACTTAATCCCCTCATTAAAAAAAAAAAACCCTTTCCTTCCCATTTCCCTTCCTATTCTAGCTTATGGTACTGAGCAATGTATGAAACTTGTATTGTGAGCACTTCCTGTGTTATTTGCCAATTCATGAAGAATCGCTTGTTTGTTTTCCTCACTTGTAAGTCGCTTTGGATAAAAGCGTCTGCTAAATGACTAAATGTAATGTAAACGTAAATGTAAAGCGCAGTAAGTACACGTTTGGTCAAAATTGAGTTAAGGCTTGATGTTGGCTTTGTGACATCTGTTCTGTCTTGTGACAAAGGCTCCCGGTTCAATTTTGTCCCGTTTCAGAGAAACGAGAGTGTCAAAATTGCAGTAACTACAAAATCAGAGCTAATACCAAGGCAAACCACAGTAAGTTATGTTACTGCGTTCTAGCTTTGTTTTCCCAGATTTGACACCACAGATACTGAGCTCTGCCTTGGTAGCCTTATCCTGAAGTGGATTGTAATACTGTATGCCCCGATCGTAACACTCACACAGAACCAACAAGCCAACCAGCTATCCTATCATGACACAATCCCGTGGACAAATGATGGTTGAACTCGCATGAAAACGCAAATGTCCAAAGACGGATAAGGAAGACATAAAATATTAAATATTAATACAAAAATGTTAACTCCTAGCCAGGCAAATGACAGCTTTATAATCAGTTAACATTAACTAGCCAGCCGCTAGCAAATTAGACAGGGATTTTAGCCTACCTGAGCTGCTCCATTGAAGGCAATATCCACTCTGACAACGTAACGATAATCTGATTTATAACCGCGTTGATGTTTGTTGATTCGGACATCCCTCCACAGACGTGCTGGCTGTTCGATAAGGGAAGCAAAGACAAGCCGAACTTCCCATACAGGGAGTCGAACCTGGGACAACTGGTTGAAAAAGAAGAATCCTGACCGCCACATCTAATCAACCAAATAATAGCAATGAAAGCGATGGGCTAATTAATTTAAATAATGAAACTGCTATGGGCTGACCACGAAGCAAAAGAGGAAGACGAGCCAGCCAGGAGTCGAACCTAGAATCTTCTGATCCGTAGTCAGACGCATTATCCATTGCGCCACTGGCCCAAACGGTTGAGTGCCCTCGTGCGCTCAAACAGACAGAGGCCTGTCATACCATCTACTGTTTCACGTGCTATAAACACTGAGACAACAGTTGGTGCTCTCCTTGTTATATTTAGCAAGCTGATTTGTTTTTACGGTAGGTTGTGTAGTTGTTAGGGACCCCCGGGCAGGCTTGAGGGTGCAATATGAGCATCCTTTCCCTGGTGGTCTAGTGGTTAGGATTCGGTGCTCTCACCGCCGCGGCCCGGGTTCGATTCCCGGTCAGGGAACGTGCTTTTGCCCTTCGGTCGCGATTGCGACACTACGTACAGCCTTGCAGGCCTCATTGAGCAGCGTGGCCAAGAAAATGTTTGCATGTGGAAAAGATTTCCTTCGAGCCGGAGTCGAACCAGCGACCTAAGGATTGCCAACTTTCCACCTACAGTCCTCCGCTCTACCAACTGAGCTATCGAAGGTACGCAGGTCTGGAAAAGAACCTGCTCCACTGCTGGGTAAAACAGCTTCTGCCGTAGACAGACGTGCTGCTTGTTCGATAAGGGAAGCAAAGAAAAGCCGAACTTCCCATATCGGGAGTCAAACCCGGGCCGCCTGGGTGAAAACCAGGAATCCTGACGGCTACACCATATGGAAACTTCCACGAGTGTCGGTCAGGCTGAAGCTGAAAACCAAGAATGCTGACCGCTAGAGCTAATCAATCTAATAATAGCAATCAAAGCGATGGGCTAGTTAAAATAAATAATAAAACTTCTATGGGCTGACCACGACGCAAAAGAGGTAGATGGAGCCAGCCAGGAGTAGAACATAGAATCTTCTGATCCGTACTGCCGTCCAAAGGCAAAGCAAATCTTGGAGTTATCTTCGATGACCAACTGACCTTCAGAGACCACATCTCAAAGACGGCGCGGTCATGCAGATTTGCACTTCGCAACATCAGGAAAATCCGTCCCTTCCTGACTGAGCACGCAACACAACTGCTTGTCCAGGCCCTGGTCATTTCAAGGCTTGATTACTGCAATGCTCTTCTGGCTGGTCTGCCGTCAAGTGCAATCAAACCTCTTCAAATGATCCAGAACGCTGCTGCACGTCTTGTCTGCAACGAGCCTAAGAGAGCCCACGTCACGCCCCTCTTCATCCCTCTGCACTGGCTACCCCTTGCTGCTCGCATCAAGTTCAAGGCGCTGATGCTGGCTTACAGATCCACCACAAGCTCTGCACCTTCCTACCTCCACACACTGCTACAACGCTACGTCCCCACCAGAAGCCTGCGATCACTAAAGGAACGAAGGCTTGTGGTACCGTCACAGAGAGTCACAAAATCACTCTCCAGAACATTCTCCTTCACTGCTCCCTGCTGGTGGAATGATCTCCTTACTTTCATCAGGAACGCAGAATCCCTGGCAATATTCAAGAGACAGCTGAAAACTCATCTCTTCCGTGAACACTTAATCCCCTCATTAAAAAAAAAAATCCTTTCCTTCCCATTTCCCTTCCTACTCTAGCTTATGGTACTGAGCAATGTATGAAACTTGTATTGTGAGCACTTCCTGTGTTATTTGCCAATTCATGAAGAATCGCTTGTTTGTTTTCCTCACTTGTAAGTCGCTTTGGATAAAAGCGTCTGCTAAATGACTAAATGTAATGTAAACGTAAATGTAAAGCGCACAACATATCAGGTTTCTGCTGCTCCACTGCTGGGTAAAACAGCTTCTGCCGTAGACAGACGTGCTGGTTGTTCGATAAGGGAAGCAAAGAAAAGCCGAACTTCCCATATCGGGAGTCAAACCCGGGCCGCCTGGGTGAAAACCAGGAATCCTGACGGCTACACCATATGGAAACTTCCACGAGTGTCGGTCAGGCTGAAGCTGAAAACCAAGAATGCTGACCGCTAGAGCTAATCAATCTAATAATAGCAATCAAAGCGATGGGCTAGTTAAAATAAATAATAAAACTTCTATGGGCTGACCACGACGCAAAAGAGGTAGATGGAGCCAGCCAGGAGTAGAACCTAGAATCTTCTGATCCGTACTGCCGTCCAAAGGCAAAGCAAATCTTGGAGTTATCTTCGATGACCAACTGACCTTCAGAGACCACATCTCAAAGATGGCGCGGTCATGCAGATTTGCACTTCGCAACATCAGGAAAATCCGTCCCTTCCTGACTGAGCACGCAACACAACTGCTTGTCCAGGCCCTGGTCATTTCAAGGCTTGATTACTGCAATGCTCTTCTGGCTGGTCTGCCGTCAAGTGCAATCAAACCTCTTCAAATGATCCAGAACGCTGCTGCACGTCTTGTCTGCAACGAGCCTAAGAGAGCCCACGTCACGCCCCTCTTCATCCCTCTGCACTGGCTACCCCTTGCTGCTCGCATCAAGTTCAAGGCGCTGATGCTGGCTTACAGATCCACCACAGGCTCTGCACCTTCCTACCTCCACACACTGCTACAACGCTACGTCCCCACCAGAAGCCTGCGATCACTAAAGGAACGAAGGCTTGTGGTACCGTCACAGAGAGTCACAAAATCACTCTCCAGAACATTCTCCTTCACTGCTCCCTGCTGGTGGAATGATCTCCTTACTTTCATCAGGAACGCAGAATCCCTGGCAATATTCAAGAGACAGCTGAAAACTCATCTCTTCCGTGAACACTTAATCCCCTCATTAAAAAAAAAAAACCCTTTCCTTCCCATTTCCCTTCCTATTCTAGCTTATGGTACTGAGCAATGTATGAAACTTGTATTGTGAGCACTTCCTGTGTTATTTGCCAATTCATGAAGAATTGCTTGTTTGTTTTCCTCACTTGTAAGTCGCTTTGGATAAAAGCGTCTGCTAAATGACTAAATGTAATGTAAACGTAAATGTAAAGCGCAGTAAGTACACGTTTGGTCAAAATTGAGTTAAGGCTTGATGTTGGCTTTGTGACATCTGTTCTGTCTTGTGACAAAGGCTCCCGGTTCAATTTTGTCCCGTTTCAGAGAAACGAGAGTGTCAAAATTGCAGTAACTACAAAATCAGAGCTAATACCAAGGCAAACCACAGTAAGTTATGTTACTGCGTTCTAGCTTTGTTTTCCCAGATTTGACACCACAGATACTGAGCTCTGCCTTGGTAGCCTTATCCTGAAGTGGATTGTAATACTGTTTGCCCCGATCGTAACACTCACACAGAACCAACAAGCCAACCAGCTATCCTATCATGACACAATCCCGTGGACAAATGATGGTTGAACTCGCATGAAAACGCAAATGTCCAAAGACGGATAAGGAAGACATAAAATATTAAATATTAATACAAAAATGTTAACTCCTAGCCAGGCAAATGACAGCTTTATAATCAGTTAACATTAACTAGCCAGCCGCTAGCAAATTAGACAGGGATTTTAGCCTACCTGAGCTGCTCCATTGAAGGCAATATCCACTCTGACAACGTAACGATAATCTGATTTATAACCGCGTTGATGTTTGTTGATTCGGACATCCCTCCACAGACGTGCTGGCTGTTCGATAAGGGAAGCAAAGACAAGCCGAACTTCCCATACAGGGAGTCGAACCTGGGACAACTGGTTGAAAAAGAAGAATCCTGACCGCCACATCTAATCAACCAAATAATAGCAATGAAAGCGATGGGCTAATTAATTTAAATAATGAAACTGCTATGGGCTGACCACGAAGCAAAAGAGGAAGACGAGCCAGCCAGGAGTCGAACCTAGAATCTTCTGATCCGTAGTCAGACGCGTTATCCATTGCGCCAAGGCCGGCGCGCATTGATCGTGGTAGAGTAACCATAAGAGGCGGAGTGACGCGAGTTCGATCCCCGGTCCCAGCAGGAATGGAATTCGTGGCATGAGTTCGTTTAATCCTGTCCATGCACGCCTGTGTCATCGCCATTGTCCCCCACATTTAAATCAAACATAAATTCGTCTCCCGCACTTTAATTTGGGCTCTCTCCAACGTAAAACTCTCGTGTTGTATGTGTTTCGTTCAGACCAGACGCCCGAGGGCGCTCTCTCGCAGAAGGACCAAAAAGCACTCGCAGAGCTACTTAGTTGTGACGCGCCAGGAAATTCCTTATATGGACAAAGGCATCCAGCTGTCACTGAATAAAAAAGCCGGTGTTTTGACTGATAGAACGTGAAGACACTTGCAACATGGTTTGTGTGTTTTCAAGCCATTTTCTTGGTGCATTTTCATAACAAAACATATATGAATAAAGCAGTGCTAATTGACACTTCTTTTTTTTTACAGTATAGAAACAATAAATCATATTTTCAGCCTTATTCTGACTGTCCGTGTTTTTATTGTGTTTTACAGTTATGTAATACTGGAAGACTTTTAAAATAAAATATGTGTTTACTGGTACAAATAGACACAATAACAATAATGTGATTAACAACCTTTTTATTTGCATAGATTTTTAAAGTCAATAAAAAATTGTGAACATTAGAATAGCAGTGCAATTTTGATATCAATTAAAAATAATAAATAGTAAACAATTTACCACAGTAGTGCAATTTTGACATGTCAACCTAAAAATATTAATAAAAAACTCACACATAAATAACAAGATAAACTTTCCCTCTCTTATATATATACACATTTATACCTGAAATATTTTCCCAATAGAGGCATGCAGTGAAGAAAAAACTTATTTAAAAAAGAACAAAGATGCATCACACACATTGACTTGTAAATTGCTCTAGAACGCAAACATTAACCAGATAAATAAATAAAAATAACATGTGCTGAAAGAGCAATTTTAAGGAGCTGGAGGGTCATTTCCTGGCTTTTTTTTCCTGTAACCTCGTTCCTCCAGCACAGCCCTCCATTCAGCATATGACTGAGTCTCAGATTCTTGGCAGTACCAGTTTCCAAAGTACTGAAGATGTGATGGTGGCTTTCTTTCTTTGTTACACTTTTTGCAAAGAATGACGTCTGTCTTCCTCACATATTTTCTTGTGACAGTTCCAGTCTTCTCCCTCTCCTGTTTTCTCTTTCTGTATTGCTGAGTGGAGTAAGGAACAGCTTGACTTGATGTCTGTGTCTGAACTGATGGTGGCACAGTTGAAGGTAATGGGAGGTTTAAGAACAACACCTGTGAGGTACCAGGTACTGTAGAGGACGGCGCGCATACATCTACCACTGTAGGAAGCTGCACAGATGGTAAAATGAAAGGGAGAGAGACGGGTAGTGCTGGTGCAATGACAGGAAGTCCTTGATGTGATGGAGGAGCCTGGGCGATGGCCTGAGGTTGCGACCTTCCCTTCAGTTTTGCCTCCCCAGCAGTATTTGGTGGCAGGACAAAAAGGTGAGGCTCCGCAAGATTTCCTGAATAAAGTGTTGGTCCTTTCTGCAAAGCCGCAGGAAGCTTCTCAGGTCCTGCCATGGGTGCATCTGGGGCTTGTATACCCTGCATCAAAATATCCTGTTCCTGTGACTTGCAACGCCTGCTGAACCTGGGAAAACATAAAACAACCAATTTTAATAAACATTTAAGCAATAATACAAAAGATGGTGTGATCAACTACTATTTCAGGGGCGGCCAACGTCGGTCCTGGAGAGCCACAATCCTGCAGAGTTTAGCTCCAACCCTGATAAAAACTCACCTTCCTGTAGCTTTCTAGTAACCCTTAAGACCTTGATTAGCTTGTTCAGGTGTGTTTGATTAGGGTTGGAGCAAAAATTTGCAGGATTGTGGCTCTCCAGGACCGACGTTGGCCACCCCTGTACTATTTGATCATGACTATGATGCAGCAGCATGACACAGCGGAGATCAAATATCAGTTGATCACACCCTCATCTCATGTATTATTACCTTTGTAAAAAGCTACTTCATTGAGATGAACACTGTATTATGGATTATGGATTCTTGCAGTCTGTTGAAGACCACATAGTTAGCAATAACAATGCTAATTTACTCACCATTGTGTGACTGTTGCAGCATTCACTTCTGGGAGCTGGATGGTGGTCTCGCTCATCACCTTAGCATTGGTGAGGACGCACTCTCGGATGTGCTTGTAAGCACGTGCTACCATTGTGAAGCGGGACACCCTCACTCCGTCACAGCGCACCACATTTGGGTAGAGAGCACAGAGTCTTGTGAAGATGGCCTCCACCACTCGGTTGCAGTCAGGCCACTGTGCAGGACTATGAGCTCCAATGAAACACCTGCAAATTACAGCAGAAAACATATTATTAATGTAAGATTGTTTTCAATGTGTGATCCTTGCTCTGTTTTTTATTGTTTCTTTTCTATTATTTTCTATTCTAATACCTGTGTATAGTTATGTTGTGTTGTTCGTTTTTTAGGTCGATGTTGAAATCTATCAATAAATTAGGTCTCTACTGGGTTACGGTGTTGTGGCATTATGGGGAACAGCACTGTAAGATAAAGTGTTACCAATTTAACATACCTTTTGGTGCTCTCCACACCTGGTGCCACAATCTTCTTAGTGGCCCTGAATCGTCCCTGTTTTAGGCTGGTTTGGTGACGTGGTGGGTAAACGGTTTTTTTCTTGTCATACTCCCCTAATGCCTGCCATAAGGTGATGATCTTGGCACACTCTTCTCCATTCAAGGCCAAACGGTGGTCTCTGAGGCTAACCAAAAACTCTGCCAAGTCCTGCACGGCTCCAAACCCCTCAATATTATCAGGTCCAACAGAATCCTAAAATGAAAGATAATTTAGGAACTTTTGATAGCAGCAATGAAAACAAATATTCACATGAAAGCACAGCCAACATAACTTGGATTTCGTTAACACACATGTAAATGTACATTAAAAAAGAAACTGGCCAAAAAGAAAGCCCTTACATCACTTGGCGTGTTCTCTTCAGATGTTGGAAGATCAGTTTCTGCAGATAATTGGTCCACTGGGACTACAAGAAAAAGGTAAATATTTAGTTTAAATTTGTATTCATTTCTTTCAATATGACAAATATTCATTTAGAGTTAGTGTGACAACAAATACCGAAACCTCTATGAATATTATGGTAAAACTCACAGCTATGTGCTCCAGGAGAGAGTGCTGGCTTGGATGGAGGGACCACAAACTGTGATGATGTGGAGCTGGTGACTGGAGATGTCACTGGGGATGGAGGGACCACAGACAGAGATGATGTGGAGCTGGTGACTGGAGATGTCACTGGGGATGGAGGGACCACAAACTGTGATGATGTGGAGCTGGTGACTGGAGATGTCACTGGGGATGGAGGGACCAAAGACAGTGATGACATGGTGCTGGTTGCTGGAGGGGTCGGAGATGACACTGCAGACACCGATGCTTGTGAAGAGGCAGCAGGTGTCCGTTCTGTGTCAAAGGTGGGCACAGTGATGTCCTGAAACTCCTCAAGTTCAGCATAACCTTCATCCTCCTCCATAACAACCTCAGTGGTCTCTGATTCTTCAATGGCCAAGTTGTAGTCCTGCAGAACTTTACCAGTTTGCTGGTAAAGGTATTCCACTCCAATAAGTTCCCCTTTAAAATATTAAAACATTGACAATTAGATAATATAAGGATATAATATTATAAATCAGTGGTTAAATGGTATGTGAACACTTGAATGAAACTGTCACCAAAAACAACTAATAGTTATCTACCAGTGTACTTTCTTGGCCCCACATAAGGGATGATTTTCTTGCCCATAACCTCCTCTGCAAGAGTATTGACAGCATGTCGCAGAAGATGATTGTAGGAATGTGGCTGCTGCTCATCTGTTGTTGCTGCCACAGCGCGGTCCTCATTCCACCTTGCAAGCCCATCCAAAAGATACGCCTGGAAAAATGTGTCACTAGCCAGCGTACCTGTAAATTCAAAAAAGAACAATAACAACAACAACAACAAAAAACACAAAAATTTCATAAATACACAAATAGTTGTTCTTGCAATTCTCATAATTATTTCAATATATAATTAAGTCAAATCTTAATTTAATAATTTAGTAAAATCACTTATTTACCTGGGATGAATCTATTAAGGTGCAGGTGAAATGACTCAAGCGAAGTGGAACCTCGGGCACAGCGGTAGGTTGGCAGACGGTGCCCTCCCTTCACCACAGTGCCTGTCTGCATGTAGAGCTGCAAACCTAGAGGATCCTGGATGCAGGCCACATGTTTCCGCTGGGACTTCAAGATCTCTCTCATCCGGGCTGAGTTTATTAGTGGAACTCCCAGAGTGTCACGACCAGAATCTCCATCAAAGGCCTCAATATGGCTCTCAATCATCGCCAGGGTTTCCTTGGTCCCGCGAGTGGTTCTCCTGCAATGCAGGGCTAGCTCGCTACGGCTGATACAGCGCAGCACATCAGCCTCGGATGATGGTTTCCGGTCAGCTTCTAGCTCTGCACGCTTCGCCTTCTTCAGAGCCGTCAGGTCGACCTGGTCCCACATGAAAATACAGTTGCTGAGGCGACTCATAAACGTGGCATACAACTGGTGAGAGTCGGTGGTGCAACCCACAGCAAACCTCCGCATGAAGTGCCATATATCTAACCGGATGGTCATTTGCTCCCACTCTTCAAACATCCTCCTCAGAAGAGTGTTGCCACAGCAGTCTCGGTCGACATACAGTACCTCGGGAGGAGCCACCCCAGCCACTCTGTATCGCTTGATGAGGCCTTCAATCATTGGCCCGAGACCAAAACCTTCACTGGCTGTGAGTACGGACATGATCACCTGTCCATACTCATTACCAACATTGGTTGCCCAGGTAGCTGTGCCATAGCTGCGCCCTGCTAGTTTTCTGGCCACCTTTTTAGTAGAATCCATTTTTAAGATCCGGCCATATTGCGATGTGATAGAGGCCTTGATCTCATCCAGCCTTTGCAGGACATCCTGGGCATATACCTGCATCAGCCACCGGTGCTTAGGGACAGAAGGCATAGAAGGAACAGGTTCAAATGTCACAGGCAGGATCAGGCTTGACGTGACAGCACTGGCAATCCCCTTGCAATCTGTCAGATACTGGACTGTCTTTTGCAACCAGACCTCAGCATGACGCTCCTGCAGCTTGCGCTGGATCTGGCTGCTGCTGTTTCCCAGCCCTCGTTGACGCATCAAACTTACTACCTCAACGTCACATGCAAGTTTTGATGTCAGAATGCAAGGGAACTGGACCCTGTGGCCAATGTCGAGCTGTGAGACGATACCATGGCTCCAGCTGATGACCTTCCTCTTACATTTTCAGCAGGCCAGGTACTCAGATGCCACAAAGTACATCTTACCCAAGGCAACCACCTGCCTGATCTTTTGATGCAAGCCAGCTGAGGTCAGAAGGTCTTTCTGACAGTCTGGATGTGGACAGACCAGCTTCACTTGCCACAGTTTTCGTGGCATCCAGAGCAGCAGGGGATGGCCAAAGTAATTCTCCAAGGAGGGAGAATTACTGGTCTTCAGTGGCACCTGTGGAGGATACCACCAAAGTTTGTCCACCCTACTAAAGACCAGCTCAGGATGTCCTTGTGCTGTCCACCTGAAAAGGGCCTTGGATATCCACCTCTGGTCCACTTCATGCAGGGTGTGTATCCATCCAGCTGGAAGACAGACACGTCGTGCTAGAAAAAACAAAACAAAAAGAGAAATAAACACATAAATAAACAAATACAAATTCACTTTGCTTCACTTTACTTTAATATCCCCGTAAAGGAAGGTTAGATAGATTGTTGTATGTTTTAAATAAGTATAAACGTACATTCTACATATGCCTCCTCAAACTTAGTTGCCTCTGCCAGCAGTGTGCTGTCATCTATCTCAGTGGACACAGAGGGGTGGGTGAGGGTGGCTGAGGGCCGTGCACGTGTCTGGGCCAAATCTACAAAACAAAACACAGGACAAACAGATAAACATGACTACTGAACAGCAATAAATACTAAACAAAACAATAAAGTGCTATACAAATAAATGTTTGATTACAAGGTGTGGCTTTGAGGGGGGAAACCAGCCTTTCTACGGTCTTGGTCAGATTTTTTGGGTTAGGCAACTTCCTAACCAAGAGGGAGCGGAGAGAGGCGGTGGAAGTATGGCTGGGGGCAGCGTGCTGGGTTGGAGGAGTGAGCTGGGGGGGGGCAGCGTGCTGGGTTGGAGGAGTGAGCTGGGGGGGGGCAGCGTGCTGGGTTGGAGGAGTGAGCTGGGGGGGGGCAGCGTGCTGGGTTGGAGGAGTGAGCTGGGGGGGGGCAGCGTGCTGGGTTGGAGGAGTGAGCTGGGGGGGGGCAGCGTGCTGGGTTGGAGGAGTGAGCTGGGTGGGGGCAGCGTGCTGGGGAGCTTTCCCAGCATATTGCTCTTCCTTCATGGCAATGGCAATTCTGCCAGAAGGAAAGAGCTCAATATACTCCCTGAAACTCCCCTTGTTGTGGGCATGTTCTTGGGAGTCTTTGCTGCCTCCTGTGGGGTCCCTCTTCATAGCTGCCACCAGGTAAGCAGCATACCCAAGGGCATTTTCAGCCACCCACCTGAATGTTTGCCCGCGAAATACACCAAACTGGATTTCAAAGAAACCCAGCAGGTGCTTTCTGTTAGCAAGATCTCCGTTGTGCTGACTTAAGCTTTTCTTGGCCTTGTCCAGCACTATCTCCGGGGACAGGGGTCTTGTGTATGGCTTTCCTTTGTTTGCCTCCTTCACCTTTGCGGCTTCCACTGTATCTGTCAGATTCAGGGTGCCATCAGCCCGTCTTCTGAAGCGAGGTTCCATCTATATTAAAAAAATGAAGATATAAAGACAATAGAGAAACAGACAAACACATTTAGTAACACATTAGTTAATGCAGCTGTGTATATTACACTACTATATTTACTTATGATCAACTTGAAATGTTCATTTTATATAATTCTTTGTCTGTGTATATTTTTTCCAACAGGCTTAATAAAATATTAAAATATTGGCTAACATATCAGAATCATCCCAGAGTAAGAGGTAATTATTTTAATAATTATTATACCATTCAATACAACTTTTGTCCCACCTGAGACAGAGGAGTTTTCAAGTAAGTAATGGGCAGTGGATAAGGGAAAGTTTAATCTATTCTATGTGATCAAAATATACTTAAAGTACTAAAAGTAGAAGCATAATGTACACTGTATTATTGGATTATAATTAGTGATGCATTAATGTGTAATAATCATTTTAGTGTTGCAGCTGGTAAAGCTGTAGTAAACTATAACGTTAGATACTTTATATTCTGCTTGATTTACTTTCAAGTAATAATTAGTATTAATTTTCTAAATGATTAGGCTACATGTTATTAATTTGAACAAAATAAGTTATTAACAAAAGACTGACTTTGCAAATGTTAGTCAGAAGATAATCGATGACCGCTATAAATTGGCTAATCTATAAAAACATAACAAAATTTGCTGTTTTAATGATATTTTGTATTAACTACCAAAATTATTAGCAAATCTGAGCTACAGGATATTCAATTAAAACAACTATATATAATTACCACTTTATTTTTATTGACAAAAGACTGACTTTGCAAATGTTAGTCAGAAGATAATCGATGACGGCTATCAGTTGGCTAATCTATAAAAACATAACAAAATTTGCTGTTTTAATGATATTTTGTATTAACTACCTAAATTATTAGCAAATCTGAGTAACAGGCTATTCATTTAAAACAACTATATATAATTACCACCTTATTTTTATTAACAAAAGACCGACTTACTTTGCAAATGTTGTTTAGAAGTTAATTGATGAGTGTCATCCTCTTCTCCACACATCATCTGCATGGCCTCTGCATGTCTCCAGGGGCTCTTGACGCTGATTGGTCAATTGCTGGTTGTGACTGGGGGGAATCATGGTTGCAATACGAGCGCTGATTGGCGATCGCATATGATTTCTGGTTGCAGCCGGGAACGTGATTGGCTGTCGTAATATGATTTCTGGTTGCAGCCGGGAACATGATTGGCTGTCGTAACCTGATTTCTGGTTGCAGCCGGGAACGTGATTGGCTGTCGTAACCTGATTTCTGGTTGCAGCCGGGAACGTGATTGGCTGTCGTAACCAAGAATAACCACGATCTACAGGTGGCAGAGAGCGCCACTGGCCCAAACGGTTGAGTGCCCTCGTGCGCTCGAACAGACAGAGGCCTGTCATACCATCTACTGTTTCACGTGCTATAAACACTGAGACAACAGTTGGTGCTCTCCTTGTTATATTTAGCAAGCTGATTTGTTTTTACGGCAGGTTGTGTAGTTGTTAGGGACCCCCGGGCAGGCTTGAGGGTGCAATATGAGCATCCTTTCCCTGGTGGTCTAGTGGTTAGGATTCGGCGCTCTCACCGCCGCGGCCCGGGTTCGATTCCCGGTCAGGGAACGTGCTTTTGCCCTTCGGTCGCGATTGCGACACTACGTACAGCCTTGCTGGCCTCATTGAGCAGCGTGGCCAAGAAAATGTTTGCATGTGGAAAAGATTTCCTTCGAGTCGGAGTCGAACCAGCGACCTAAGGATTGCCAACTTTCCACCTACAGTCCTCCGCTCTACCAACTGAGCTATCGAAGGTACGCAGGTCTGGAAAAGAACCACAACATATCAGGTTTCTGCTGCTCCACTGCTGGGTAAAACAGCTTCTGCCGTAGACAGACGTGCTGGTTGTTCGATAAGGGAAGCAAAGAAAAGCCGAACTTCCCATATCGGGAGTCGAACCCGGGCCGCCTGGGTGAAAACCAGGAATCCTGACGGCTACACCATATGGAAACTTCCACGAGTGTCGGTCAGGCTGAAGCTGAAAACCAAGAATGCTGACCGCTAGAGCTAATCAATCTAATCATAGCAATCAAAGCGATGGGCTAGTTAAAATAAATAATAAAACTTCTATGGGCTGACCACGACGCAAAAGAGGTAGATGGAGCCAGCCAGGAGTAGAACCTAGAATCTTCTGATCCGTACTGCCGTCCAAAGGCAAAGCAAATCTTGGAGTTATCTTCGATGACCAACTGACCTTCAGAGACCACATCTCAATTGCAGTCATGCAATTGAGTCATGCACATCTCATGAGTCATGAGTCATGCACATCTCAATTGCAGTCATGCAGATTTGCACTTCGTAACATCAGGAAAATCCGTCCCTTCCTGACTGAGCACGCAACACAACTGCTTGTCCAGGCCCTGGTCATTTCAAGGCTTGATTACTGCAATGCTCTTCTGGCTGGTCTGCCGTCAAGTGCAATCAAACCTCTTCAAATGATCCAGAACGCTGCTGCACGTCTTGTCTGCAACGAGCCTAAGAGAGCCCACGTCACGCCCCTCTTCATCCCTCTGCACTGGCTACCCCTTGCTGCTCGCATCAAGTTCAAGGCGCTGATGCTGGCTTACAGATCCACCACAGGCTCTGCACCTTCCTACCTCCACACACTGCTACAACGCTACGTCCCCACCAGAAGCCTGCGATCACTAAAGGAACGAAGGCTTGTGGTACCGTCACAGAGAGTCACAAAATCACTCTCCAGAACATTCTCCTTCACTGCTCCCTGCTGGTGGAATGATCTCCTTACTTTCATCAGGAACGCAGAATATTCCCTGGCAATATTCAAGAGACAGCTGAAAACTCATCTCTTCCGTGAACACTTAATCCCCTCATTAAAAAAAAAAAACCCTTTCCTTCCCATTTCCCTTCCTACTCTAGCTTATGGTACTGAGCAATGTATGAAACTTGTATTGTGAGCACTTCCTGTGTTATTTGCCAATTCATGAAGAATCGCTTGTTTGTTTTCCTCACTTGTAAGTCGCTTTGGATAAAAGCGTCTGCTAAATGACTAAATGTAATGTAAACGTAAATGTAAAGCGCAGTAAGTACACGTTTGGTCAAAATTGAGTTAAGGCTTGATGTTGGCTTTGTGACATCTGTTCTGTCTTGTGACAAAGGCTCCCGGTTCAATTTTGTCCCGTTTCAGAGAAACGAGAGTGTCAAAATTGCAGTAACTACAAAATCAGAGCTAATACCAAGGCAAACCACAGTAAGTGATGTTACTGCGTTCTAGCTTTGTTTTCCCAGATTTGACACCACAGATACTGAGCTCTGCCTTGGTAGCCTTATCCTGAAGTGGATTGTAATACTGTTTGCCCCGATCGTAACACTCACACAGAACCAACAAGCCAACCAGCTATCCTATCATGACACAATCCCGTGGACAAATGATGGTTGAACTCGCATGAAAACGCAAATGTCCAAAGACGGATAAGGAAGACATAAAATATTAAATATTAATAAAAAAATGTTAACTCCTAGCCAGGCAAATGACAGCTTTATAATCAGTTAACATTAACTAGCCAGCCGCTAGCAAATTAGACAGGGATTTTAGCCTACCTGAGCTGCTCCATTGAAGGCAATATCCACTCTGACAACGTAACGATAATCTGATTTATAACCGCGTTGATGTTTGTTGATTCGGACATCCCTCCACAGACGTGCTGGCTGTTCGATAAGGGAAGCAAAGACAAGCCGAACTTCCCATACAGGGAGTCGAACCTGGGACAACTGGTTGAAAAAGAAGAATCCTGACCGCCACATCTAATCAACCAAATAATAGCAATGAAAGCGATGGGCTAATTAATTTAAATAATGAAACTGCTATGGGCTGACCACGAAGCAAAAGAGGAAGACGAGCCAGCCAGGAGTCGAACCTAGAATCTTCTGATCCGTAGTCAGACGCGTTATCCATTGCGCCACTGGCCCAAACGGTTGAGTGCCCTCGTGCGCTCGAACAGACAGAGGCCTGTCATACCATCTACTGTTTCACGTGCTATAAACACTGAGACAACAGTTGGTGCTCTCCTTGTTATATTTAGCAAGCTGATTTGTTTTTACGGCAGGTTGTGTAGTTGTTAGGGACCCCCGGGCAGGCTTGAGGGTGCAATATGAGCATCCTTTCCCTGGTGGTCTAGTGGTTAGGATTCGGCGCTCTCACCGCCGCGGCCCGGGTTCGATTCCCGGTCAGGGAACGTGCTTTTGCCCTTCGGTCGCGATTGCGACACTACGTACAGCCTTGCTGGCCTCATTGAGCAGCGTGGCCAAGAAAATGTTTGCATGTGGAAAAGATTTCCTTCGAGCCGGAGTCGAACCAGCGACCTAAGGATTGCCAACTTTCCACCTACAGTCCTCCGCTCTACCAACTGAGCTATCGAAGGTACGCAGGTCTGGAAAAGAACCACAACATATCAGGTTTCTGCTGCTCCACTGCTGGGTAAAACAGCTTCTGCCGTAGACAGACGTGCTGGTTGTTCGATAAGGGAAGCAAAGAAAAGCCGAACTTCCCATATCGGGAGTCGAACCCGGGCCGCCTGGGTGAAAACCAGGAATCCTGACGGCTACACCATATGGAAACTTCCACGAGTGTCGGTCAGGCTGAAGCTGAAAACCAAGAATGCTGACCGCTAGAGCTAATCAATCTAATCATAGCAATCAAAGCGATGGGCTAGTTAAAATAAATAATAAAACTTCTATGGGCTGACCACGACGCAAAAGAGGTAGATGGAGCCAGCCAGGAGTAGAACCTAGAATCTTCTGATCCGTACTGCCGTCCAAAGGCAAAGCAAATCTTGGAGTTATCTTCGATGACCAACTGACCTTCAGAGACCACATCTCAAAGACGGCGCGGTCATGCAGATTTGCACTTCGTAACATCAGGAAAATCCGTCCCTTCCTGACTGAGCACGCAACACAACTGCTTGTCCAGGCCCTGGTCATTCCAAGGCTTGATTACTGCAATGCTCTTCTGGCTGGTCTGCCGTCAAGTGCAATCAAACCTCTTCAAATGATCCAGAACGCTGCTGCACGTCTTGTCTGCAACGAGCCTAAGAGAGCCCACGTCACGCCCCTCTTCATCCCTCTGCACTGGCTACCCCTTGCTGCTCGCATCAAGTTCAAGGCGCTGATGCTGGCTTACAGATCCACCACAGGCTCTGCACCTTCCTACCTCCACACACTGCTACAACGCTACGTCCCCACCAGAAGCCTGCGATCACTAAAGGAACGAAGGCTTGTGGTACCGTCACAGAGAGTCACAAAATCACTCTCCTGAACATTCTCCTTCACTGCTCCCTGCTGGTGGAATGATCTCCTTACTTTCATCAGGAACGCAGAATATTCCCTGGCAATATTCAAGAGACAGCTGAAAACTCATCTCTTCCGTGAACACTTAATCCCCTCATTAAAAAAAAAAAACCCTTTCCTTCCCATTTCCCTTCCTACTCTAGCTTATGGTACTGAGCAATGTATGAAACTTGTATTGTGAGCACTTCCTGTGTTATTTGCCAATTCATGAAGAATCGCTTGTTTGTTTTCCTCACTTGTAAGTCGCTTTGGATAAAAGCGTCTGCTAAATGACTAAATGTAATGTAAACGTAAATGTAAAGCGCAGTAAGTACACGTTTGGTCAAAATTGAGTTAAGGCTTGATGTTGGCTTTGTGACATCTGTTCTGTCTTGTGACAAAGGCTCCCGGTTCAATTTTGTCCCGTTTCAGAGAAACGAGAGTGTCAAAATTGCAGTAACTACAAAATCAGAGCTAATACCAAGGCAAACCACAGTAAGTGATGTTACTGCGTTCTAGCTTTGTTTTCCCAGATTTGACACCACAGATACTGAGCTCTGCCTTGGTAGCCTTATCCTGAAGTGGATTGTAATACTGTTTGCCCCGATCGTAACACTCACACAGAACCAACAAGCCAACCAGCTATCCTATCATGACACAATCCCGTGGACAAATGATGGTTGAACTCGCATGAAAACGCAAATGTCCAAAGACGGATAAGGAAGACATAAAATATTAAATATTAATAAAAAAATGTTAACTCCTAGCCAGGCAAATGACAGCTTTATAATCAGTTAACATTAACTAGCCAGCCGCTAGCAAATTAGACAGGGATTTTAGCCTACCTGAGCTGCTCCATTGAAGGCAATATCCACTCTGACAACGTAACGATAATCTGATTTATAACCGCGTTGATGTTTGTTGATTCGGACATCCCTCCACAGACGTGCTGGCTGTTCGATAAGGGAAGCAAAGACAAGCCGAACTTCCCATACAGGGAGTCGAACCTGGGACAACTGGTTGAAAAAGAAGAATCCTGACCGCCACATCTAATCAACCAAATAATAGCAATGAAAGCGATGGGCTAATTAATTTAAATAATGAAACTGCTATGGGCTGACCACGAAGCAAAAGAGGAAGACGAGCCAGCCAGGAGTCGAACCTAGAATCTTCTGATCCGTAGTCAGACGCGTTATCCATTGCGCCACTGGCCCAAACGGTTGAGTGCCCTCGTGCGCTCGAACAGACAGAGGCCTGTCATACCATCTACTGTTTCACGTGCTATAAACACTGAGACAACAGTTGGTGCTCTCCTTGTTATATTTAGCAAGCTGATTTGTTTTTACGGCAGGTTGTGTAGTTGTTAGGGACCCCCGGGCAGGCTTGAGGGTGCAATATGAGCATCCTTTCCCTGGTGGTCTAGTGGTTAGGATTCGGCGCTCTCACCGCCGCGGCCCGGGTTCGATTCCCGGTCAGGGAACGTGCTTTTGCCCTTCGGTCGCGATTGCGACACTACGTACAGCCTTGCTGGCCTCATTGAGCAGCGTGGCCAAGAAAATGTTTGCATGTGGAAAAGATTTCCTTCGAGCCGGAGTCGAACCAGCGACCTAAGGATTGCCAACTTTCCACCTACAGTCCTCCGCTCTACCAACTGAGCTATCGAAGGTACGCAGGTCTGGAAAAGAACCACAACATATCAGGTTTCTGCTGCTCCACTGCTGGGTAAAACAGCTTCTGCCGTAGACAGACGTGCTGGTTGTTCGATAAGGGAAGCAAAGAAAAGCCGAACTTCCCATATCGGGAGTCGAACCCGGGCCGCCTGGGTGAAAACCAGGAATCCTGACGGCTACACCATATGGAAACTTCCACGAGTGTCGGTCAGGCTGAAGCTGAAAACCAAGAATGCTGACCGCTAGAGCTAATCAATCTAATCATAGCAATCAAAGCGATGGGCTAGTTAAAATAAATAATAAAACTTCTATGGGCTGACCACGACGCAAAAGAGGTAGATGGAGCCAGCCAGGAGTAGAACCTAGAATCTTCTGATCCGTACTGCCGTCCAAAGGCAAAGCAAATCTTGGAGTTATCTTCGATGACCAACTGACCTTCAGAGACCACATCTCAAAGACGGCGCGGTCATGCAGATTTGCACTTCGTAACATCAGGAAAATCCGTCCCTTCCTGACTGAGCACGCAACACAACTGCTTGTCCAGGCCCTGGTCATTCCAAGGCTTGATTACTGCAATGCTCTTCTGGCTGGTCTGCCGTCAAGTGCAATCAAACCTCTTCAAATGATCCAGAACGCTGCTGCACGTCTTGTCTGCAACGAGCCTAAGAGAGCCCACGTCACGCCCCTCTTCATCCCTCTGCACTGGCTACCCCTTGCTGCTTGCATCAAGTTCAAGGCGCTGATGCTGGCTTACAGATCCACCACAGGCTCTGCACCTTCCTACCTCCACACACTGCTACAACGCTACGTCCCCACCAGAAGCCTGCGATCACTAAAGGAACGAAGGCTTGTGGTACCGTCACAGAGAGTCACAAAATCACTCTCCTGAACATTCTCCTTCACTGCTCCCTGCTGGTGGAATGATCTCCTTACTTTCATCAGGAACGCAGAATATTCCCTGGCAATATTCAAGAGACAGCTGAAAACTCATCTCTTCCGTGAACACTTAATCCCCTCATTAAAAAAAAAAAACCCTTTCCTTCCCATTTCCCTTCCTACTCTAGCTTATGGTACTGAGCAATGTATGAAACTTGTATTGTGAGCACTTCCTGTGTTATTTGCCAATTCATGAAGAATCGCTTGTTTGTTTTCCTCACTTGTAAGTCGCTTTGGATAAAAGCGTCTGCTAAATGACTAAATGTAATGTAAACGTAAATGTAAAGCGCAGTAAGTACACGTTTGGTCAAAATTGAGTTAAGGCTTGATGTTGGCTTTGTGACATCTGTTCTGTCTTGTGACAAAGGCTCCCGGTTCAATTTTGTCCCGTTTCAGAGAAACGAGAGTGTCAAAATTGCAGTAACTACAAAATCAGAGCTAATACCAAGGCAAACCACAGTAAGTGATGTTACTGCGTTCTAGCTTTGTTTTCCCAGATTTGACACCACAGATACTGAGCTCTGCCTTGGTAGCCTTATCCTGAAGTGGATTGTAATACTGTTTGCCCCGATCGTAACACTCACACAGAACCAACAAGCCAACCAGCTATCCTATCATGACACAATCCCGTGGACAAATGATGGTTGAACTCGCATGAAAACGCAAATGTCCAAAGACGGATAAGGAAGACATAAAATATTAAATATTAATACAAAAATGTTAACTCCTAGCCAAATTTCCAACTCCGCGTTATCCATTGCGCCACTGGCCAAAACGGTTGAGTGCCCTCGTGCGCTCGAACAGACAGAGGCCTGTCATACCATCTACTGTTTCACGTGCTATAAACACTGAGACAACAGTTGGTGCTCTCCTTGTTATATTTAGCAAGCTGATTTGTTTTTACGGCAGGTTGTGTAGTTGTTAGGGACCCCCGGGCAGGCTTGAGGGTGCAATATGAGCATCCTTTCCCTGGTGGTCTAGTGGTTAGGATTCGGCGCTCTCACCGCCGCGGCCCGGGTTCGATTCCCGGGCAGGGAACGTGCTTTTGCCCTTCGGTCGCGATTGCGACACTACGTACAGCCTTGCTGGCCTCATTGAGCAGCGTGGCCAAGAAAATGTTTGCATGTGGAAAAGATTTCCTTCGAGTCGGAGTCGAACCAGCGACCTAAGGATTGCCAACTTTCCACCTACAGTCCTCCGCTCTACCAACTGAGCTATCGAAGGTACGCAGGTCTGGAAAAGAACCACAACATATCAGGTTTCTGCTGCTCCACTGCTGGGTAAAACAGCTTCTGCCGTAGACAGACGTGCTGGTTGTTCGATAAGGGAAGCAAAGAAAAGCCGAACTTCCCATATCGGGAGTCGAACCCGGGCCGCCTGGGTGAAAACCAGGAATCCTGACGGCTACACCATATGGAAACTTCCACGAGTGTCGGTCAGGCTGAAGCTGAAAACCAAGAATGCTGACCGCTAGAGCTAATCAATCTAATCATAGCAATCAAAGCGATGGGCTAGTTAAAATAAATAATAAAACTTCTATGGGCTGACCACGACGCAAAAGAGGTAGATGGAGCCAGCCAGGAGTAGAACCTAGAATCTTCTGATCCGTACTGCCGTCCAAAGGCAAAGCAAATCTTGGAGTTATCTTCGATGACCAACTGACCTTCAGAGACCACATCTCAAAGACGGCGCGGTCATGCAGATTTGCACTTTGCAACATCAGGAAAATCCGTCCCTTCCTGACTGAGCACGCAACACAACTGCTTGTCCAGGCCCTGGTCATTTCAAGGCTTGATTACTGCAATGCTCTTCTGGCTGGTCTGCCGTCAAGTGCAATCAAACCTCTTCAAATGATCCAGAACGCTGCTGCACGTCTTGTCTGCAACGAGCCTAAGAGAGCCCACGTCACGCCCCTCTTCATCCCTCTGCACTGGCTACCCCTTGCTGCTCGCATCAAGTTCAAGGCGCTGATGCTGGCTTACAGATCCACCACAGGCTCTGCACCTTCCTACCTCCACACACTGCTACAACGCTACGTCCCCACCAGAAGCCTGCGATCACTAAAGGAACGAAGGCTTGTGGTACCGTCACAGAGAGTCACAAAATCACTCTCCTGAACATTCTCCTTCACTGCTCCCTGCTGGTGGAATGATCTCCTTACTTTCATCAGGAACGCAGAATATTCCCTGGCAATATTCAAGAGACAGCTGAAAACTCATCTCTTCCGTGAACACTTAATCCCCTCATTAAAAAAAAAAAACCCTTTCCTTCCCATTTCCCTTCCTACTCTAGCTTATGGTACTGAGCAATGTATGAAACTTGTATTGTGAGCACTTCCTGTGTTATTTGCCAATTCATGAAGAATCGCTTGTTTGTTTTCCTCACTTGTAAGTCGCTTTGGATAAAAGCGTCTGCTAAATGACTAAATGTAATGTAAACGTAAATGTAAAGCGCAGTAAGTACACGTTTGGTCAAAATTGAGTTAAGGCTTGATGTTGGCTTTGTGACATCTGTTCTGTCTTGTGACAAAGGCTCCCGGTTCAATTTTGTCCCGTTTCAGAGAAACGAGAGTGTCAAAATTGCAGTAACTACAAAATCAGAGCTAATACCAAGGCAAACCACAGTAAGTGATGTTACTGCGTTCTAGCTTTGTTTTCCCAGATTTGACACCACAGATACTGAGCTCTGCCTTGGTAGCCTTATCCTGAAGTGGATTGTAATACTGTTTGCCCCGATCGTAACACTCACACAGAACCAACAAGCCAACCAGCTATCCTATCATGACACAATCCCGTGGACAAATGATGGTTGAACTCGAATGAAAACGCAAATGTCCAAAGACGGATAAGGAAGACATAAAATATTAAATATTAATACAAAAATGTTAACTCCTAGCCAGGCAAATGACAGCTTTATAATCAGTTAACATTAACTAGCCAGCCGCTAGCAAATTAGACAGGGATTTTAGCCTACCTGAGCTGCTCCATTGAAGGCAATATCCACTCTGACAACGTAACGATAATCTGATTTATAACCGCGTTGATGTTTGTTGATTCGGACATCCCTCCACAGACGTGCTGGCTGTTCGATAAGGGAAGCAAAGACAAGCCGAACTTCCCATACAGGGAGTCGAACCTGGGACAACTGGTTGAAAAAGAAGAATCCTGACCGCCACATCTAATCAACCAAATAATAGCAATGAAAGCGATGGGCTAATTAATTTAAATAATGAAACTGCTATGGGCTGACCACGAAGCAAAAGAGGAAGACGAGCCAGCCAGGAGTCGAACCTAGAATCTTCTGATCCGTAGTCAGACGCGTTATCCATTGCGCCACTGGCCCAAACGGTTGAGTGCCCTCGTGCGCTCGAACAGACAGAGGCCTGTCATACCATCTACTGTTTCACGTGCTATAAACACTGAGACAACAGTTGGTGCTCTTCTTGTTATATTTAGCAAGCTGATTTGTTTTTACGGCAGGTTGTGTAGTTGTTAGGGACCCCCGGGCAGGCTTGAGGGTACAATATGAGCATCCTTTCCCTGGTGGTCTAGTGGTTAGGATTCGGCGCTCTCACCGCCGCGGCCCGGGTTCGATTCCCGGTCAGGGAACGTGCTTTTGCCCTTCGGTCGCGATTGCGACACTACGTACAGCCTTGCTGGCCTCATTGAGCAGCGTGGCCAAGAAAATGTTTGCATGTGGAAAAGATTTCCTTCGAGCCGGAGTCGAACCAGCGACCTAAGGATTGCCAACTTTCCACCTACAGTCCTCCGCTCTACCAACTGAGCTATCGAAGGTACGCAGGTCTGGAAAAGAACCACAACATATCAGGTTTCTGCTGCTCCACTGCTGGGTAAAACAGCTTCTGCCGTAGACAGACGTGCTGGTTGTTCGATAAGGGAAGCAAAGAAAAGCCGAACTTCCCATATCGGGAGTCGAACCCAGGCCGCCTGGGTGAAAACCAGGAATCCTGACGGCTACACCATATGGAAACTTCCACGAGTGTCGGTCAGGCTGAAGCTGAAAACCAAGAATGCTGACCGCTAGAGCTAATCAATCTAATCATAGCAATCAAAGCGATGGGCTAGTTAAAATAAATAATAAAACTTCTATGGGCTGACCACGACGCAAAAGAGGTAGATGGAGCCAGCCAGGAGTAGAACCTAGAATCTTCTGATCCGTACTGCCGTCCAAAGGCAAAGCAAATCTTGGAGTTATCTTCGATGACCAACTGACCTTCAGAGACCACATCTCAAAGACGGCGCGGTCATGCAGATTTGCACTTTGCAACATCAGGAAAATCCGTCCCTTCCTGACTGAGCACGCAACACAACTGCTTGTCCAGGCCCTGGTCATTTCAAGGCTTGATTACTGCAATGCTCTTCTGGCTGGTCTGCCGTCAAGTGCAATCAAACCTCTTCAAATGATCCAGAACGCTGCTGCACGTCTTGTCTGCAACAAGCCTAAGAGAGCCCACGTCACGCCCCTCTTCATCCCTCTGCACTGGCTACCCCTTGCTGCTCGCATCAAGTTCAAGGCGCTGATGCTGGCTTACAGATCCACCACAGGCTCTGCACCTTCCTACCTCCACACACTGCTACAACGCTACGTCCCCACCAGAAGCCTGCGATCACTAAAGGAACGAAGGCTTGTGGTACCGTCACAGAGAGTCACAAAATCACTCTCCTGAACATTCTCCTTCACTGCTCCCTGCTGGTGGAATGATCTCCTTACTTTCATCAGGAACGCAGAATATTCCCTGGCAATATTCAAGAGACAGCTGAAAACTCATCTCTTCCGTGAACACTTAATCCCCTCATTAAAAAAAAAAAACCCTTTCCTTCCCATTTCCCTTCCTACTCTAGCTTATGGTACTGAGCAATGTATGAAACTTGTATTGTGAGCACTTCCTGTGTTATTTGCCAATTCATGAAGAATCGCTTGTTTGTTTTCCTCACTTGTAAGTCGCTTTGGATAAAAGCGTCTGCTAAATGACTAAATGTAATGTAAACGTAAATGTAAAGCGCAGTAAGTACACGTTTGGTCAAAATTGAGTTAAGGCTTGATGTTGGCTTTGTGACATCTGTTCTGTCTTGTGACAAAGGCTCCCGGTTCAATTTTGTCCCGTTTCAGAGAAACGAGAGTGTCAAAATTGCAGTAACTACAAAATCAGAGCTAATACCAAGGCAAACCACAGTAAGTGATGTTACTGCGTTCTAGCTTTGTTTTCCCAGATTTGACACCACAGATACTGAGCTCTGCCTTGGTAGCCTTATCCTGAAGTGGATTGTAATACTGTTTGCCCCGATCGTAACACTCACACAGAACCAACAAGCCAACCAGCTATCCTATCATGACACAATCCCGTGGACAAATGATGGTTGAACTCGAATGAAAACGCAAATGTCCAAAGACGGATAAGGAAGACATAAAATATTAAATATTAATACAAAAATGTTAACTCCTAGCCAGGCAAATGACAGCTTTATAATCAGTTAACATTAACTAGCCAGCCGCTAGCAAATTAGACAGGGATTTTAGCCTACCTGAGCTGCTCCATTGAAGGCAATATCCACTCTGACAACGTAACGATAATCTGATTTATAACCGCGTTGATGTTTGTTGATTCGGACATCCCTCCACAGACGTGCTGGCTGTTCGATAAGGGAAGCAAAGACAAGCCGAACTTCCCATACAGGGAGTCGAACCTGGGACAACTGGTTGAAAAAGAAGAATCCTGACCGCCACATCTAATCAACCAAATAATAGCAATGAAAGCGATGGGCTAATTAATTTAAATAATGAAACTGCTATGGGCTGACCACGAAGCAAAAGAGGAAGACGAGCCAGCCAGGAGTCGAACCTAGAATCTTCTGATCCGTAGTCAGACGCGTTATCCATTGCGCCACTGGCCCAAACGGTTGAGTGCCCTCGTGCGCTCGAACAGACAGAGGCCTGTCATACCATCTACTGTTTCACGTGCTATAAACACTGAGACAACAGTTGGTGCTCTTCTTGTTATATTTAGCAAGCTGATTTGTTTTTACGGCAGGTTGTGTAGTTGTTAGGGACCCCCGGGCAGGCTTGAGGGTACAATATGAGCATCCTTTCCCTGGTGGTCTAGTGGTTAGGATTCGGCGCTCTCACCGCCGCGGCCCGGGTTCGATTCCCGGTCAGGGAACGTGCTTTTGCCCTTCGGTCGCGATTGCGACACTACGTACAGCCTTGCTGGCCTCATTGAGCAGCGTGGCCAAGAAAATGTTTGCATGTGGAAAAGATTTCCTTCGAGCCGGAGTCGAACCAGCGACCTAAGGATTGCCAACTTTCCACCTACAGTCCTCCGCTCTACCAACTGAGCTATCGAAGGTACGCAGGTCTGGAAAAGAACCACAACATATCAGGTTTCTGCTGCTCCACTGCTGGGTAAAACAGCTTCTGCCGTAGACAGACGTGCTGGTTGTTCGATAAGGGAAGCAAAGAAAAGCCGAACTTCCCATATCGGGAGTCGAACCCAGGCCGCCTGGGTGAAAACCAGGAATCCTGACGGCTACACCATATGGAAACTTCCACGAGTGTCGGTCAGGCTGAAGCTGAAAACCAAGAATGCTGACCGCTAGAGCTAATCAATCTAATCATAGCAATCAAAGCGATGGGCTAGTTAAAATAAATAATAAAACTTCTATGGGCTGACCACGACGCAAAAGAGGTAGATGGAGCCAGCCAGGAGTAGAACCTAGAATCTTCTGATCCGTACTGCCGTCCAAAGGCAAAGCAAATCTTGGAGTTATCTTCGATGACCAACTGACCTTCAGAGACCACATCTCAAAGACGGCGCGGTCATGCAGATTTGCACTTTGCAACATCAGGAAAATCCGTCCCTTCCTGACTGAGCACGCAACACAACTGCTTGTCCAGGCCCTGGTCATTTCAAGGCTTGATTACTGCAATGCTCTTCTGGCTGGTCTGCCGTCAAGTGCAATCAAACCTCTTCAAATGATCCAGAACGCTGCTGCACGTCTTGTCTGCAACAAGCCTAAGAGAGCCCACGTCACGCCCCTCTTCATCCCTCTGCACTGGCTACCCCTTGCTGCTCGCATCAAGTTCAAGGCGCTGATGCTGGCTTACAGATCCACCACAGGCTCTGCACCTTCCTACCTCCACACACTGCTACAACGCTACGTCCCCACCAGAAGCCTGCGATCACTAAAGGAACGAAGGCTTGTGGTACCGTCACAGAGAGTCACAAAATCACTCTCCTGAACATTCTCCTTCACTGCTCCCTGCTGGTGGAATGATCTCCTTACTTTCATCAGGAACGCAGAATATTCCCTGGCAATATTCAAGAGACAGCTGAAAACTCATCTCTTCCGTGAACACTTAATCCCCTCATTAAAAAAAAAAAACCCTTTCCTTCCCATTTCCCTTCCTACTCTAGCTTATGGTACTGAGCAATGTATGAAACTTGTATTGTGAGCACTTCCTGTGTTATTTGCCAATTCATGAAGAATCGCTTGTTTGTTTTCCTCACTTGTAAGTCGCTTTGGATAAAAGCGTCTGCTAAATGACTAAATGTAATGTAAACGTAAATGTAAAGCGCAGTAAGTACACGTTTGGTCAAAATTGAGTTAAGGCTTGATGTTGGCTTTGTGACATCTGTTCTGTCTTGTGACAAAGGCTCCCGGTTCAATTTTGTCCCGTTTCAGAGAAACGAGAGTGTCAAAATTGCAGTAACTACAAAATCAGAGCTAATACCAAGGCAAACCACAGTAAGTGATGTTACTGCGTTCTAGCTTTGTTTTCCCAGATTTGACACCACAGATACTGAGCTCTGCCTTGGTAGCCTTATCCTGAAGTGGATTGTAATACTGTTTGCCCCGATCGTAACACTCACACAGAACCAACAAGCCAACCAGCTATCCTATCATGACACAATCCCGTGGACAAATGATGGTTGAACTCGCATGAAAACGCAAATGTCCAAAGACGGATAAGGAAGACATAAAATATTAAATATTAATACAAAAATGTTAACTCCTAGCCAGGCAAATGACAGCTTTATAATCAGTTAACATTAACTAGCCAGCCGCTAGCAAATTAGACAGGGATTTTAGCCTACCTGAGCTGCTCCATTGAAGGCAATATCCACTCTGACAACGTAACGATAATCTGATTTATAACCGCGTTGATGTTTGTTGATTCGGACATCCCTCCACAGACGTGCTGGCTGTTCGATAAGGGAAGCAAAGACAAGCCGAACTTCCCATACAGGGAGTCGAACCTGGGACAACTGGTTGAAAAAGAAGAATCCTGACCGCCACATCTAATCAACCAAATAATAGCAATGAAAGCGATGGGCTAATTAATTTAAATAATGAAACTGCTATGGGCTGACCACGAAGCAAAAGAGGAAGACGAGCCAGCCAGGAGTCGAACCTAGAATCTTCTGATCCGTAGTCAGACGCGTTATCCATTGCGCCACTGGCCCAAACGGTTGAATGCCCTCGTGCGCTCGAACAGACAGAGGCCTGTCATACCATCTACTGTTTCACGTGCTATAAACACTGAGACAACAGTTGGTGCTCTCCTTGTTATATTTAGCAAGCTGATTTGTTTTTACGGCAGGTTGTGTAGTTGTTAGGGACCCCCGGGCAGGCTTGAGGGTGCAATATGAGCATCCTTTCCCTGGTGGTCTAGTGGTTAGGATTCGGCGCTCTCACCGCCGCGGCCCGGGTTCGATTCCCGGTCAGGGAACGTGCTTTTGCCCTTCGGTCGCGATTGCGACACTACGTACAGCCTTGCTGGCCTCATTGAGCAGCGTGGCCAAGAAAATGTTTGCATGTGGAAAAGATTTCCTTCGAGCCGGAGTCGAACCAGCGACCTAAGGATTGCCAACTTTCCACCTACAGTCCTCCGCTCTACCAACTGAGCTATCGAAGGTACGCAGGTCTGGAAAAGAACCACAACATATCAGGTTTCTGCTGCTCCACTGCTGGGTAAAACAGCTTCTGCCGTAGACAGACGTGCTGGTTGTTCGATAAGGGAAGCAAAGAAAAGCCGAACTTCCCATATCGGGAGTCGAACCCGGGCCGCCTGGGTGAAAACCAGGAATCCTGACGGCTACACCATATGGAAACTTCCACGAGTGTCGGTCAGGCTGAAGCTGAAAACCAAGAATGCTGACCGCTAGAGCTAATCAATCTAATCATAGCAATCAAAGCGATGGGCTAGTTAAAATAAATAATAAAACTTCTATGGGCTGACCACGACGCAAAAGAGGTAGATGGAGCCAGCCAGGAGTAGAACCTAGAATCTTCTGATCCGTACTGCCGTCCAAAGGCAAAGCAAATCTTGGAGTTATCTTCGATGACCAACTGACCTTCAGAGACCACATCTCAAAGACGGCGCGGTCATGCAGATTTGCACTTTGCAACATCAGGAAAATCCGTCCCTTCCTGACTGAGCACGCAACACAACTGCTTGTCCAGGCCCTGGTCATTTCAAGGCTTGATTACTGCAATGCTCTTCTGGCTGGTCTGCCGTCAAGTGCAATCAAACCTCTTCAAATGATCCAGAACGCTGCTGCACGTCTTGTCTGCAACGAGCCTAAGAGAGCCCACGTCACGCCCCTCTTCATCCCTCTGCACTGGCTACCCCTTGCTGCTCGCATCAAGTTCAAGGCGCTGATGCTGGCTTACAGATCCACCACAGGCTCTGCACCTTCCTACCTCCACACACTGCTACAACGCTACGTCCCCACCAGAAGCCTGCGATCACTAAAGGAACGAAGGCTTGTGGTACCGTCACAGAGAGTCACAAAATCACTCTCCTGAACATTCTCCTTCACTGCTCCCTGCTGGTGGAATGATCTCCTTACTTTCATCAGGAACGCAGAATATTCCCTGGCAATATTCAAGAGACAGCTGAAAACTCATCTCTTCCGTGAACACTTAATCCCCTCATTAAAAAAAAAAAACCCTTTCCTTCCCATTTCCCTTCCTACTCTAGCTTATGGTACTGAGCAATGTATGAAACTTGTATTGTGAGCACTTCCTGTGTTATTTGCCAATTCATGAAGAATCGCTTGTTTGTTTTCCTCACTTGTAAGTCGCTTTGGATAAAAGCGTCTGCTAAATGACTAAATGTAATGTAAACGTAAATGTAAAGCGCAGTAAGTACACGTTTGGTCAAAATTGAGTTAAGGCTTGATGTTGGCTTTGTGACATCTGTTCTGTCTTGTGACAAAGGCTCCCGGTTCAATTTTGTCCCGTTTCAGAGAAACGAGAGTGTCAAAATTGCAGTAACTACAAAATCAGAGCTAATACCAAGGCAAACCAAAGTAAGTGATGTTACTGCGTTCTAGCTTTGTTTTCCCAGATTTGACACCACAGATACTGAGCTCTGCCTTGGTAGCCTTATCCTGAAGTGGATTGTAATACTGTTTGCCCCGATCGTAACACTCACACAGAACCAACAAGCCAACCAGCTATCCTATCATGACACAATCCCGTGGACAAATGATGGTTGAACTCGCATGAAAACGCAAATGTCCAAAGACGGATAAGGAAGACATAAAATATTAAATATTAATACAAAAATGTTAACTCCTAGCCAGGCAAATGACAGCTTTATAATCAGTTAACATTAACTAGCCAGCCACTAGCAAATTAGACAGGGATTTTAGCCTACCTGAGCTGCTCCATTGAAGGCAATATCCACTCTGACAACGTAACGATAATCTGATTTATAACCGCGTTGATGTTTGTTGATTCGGACATCCCTCCACAGACGTGCTGGCTGTTCGATAAGGGAAGCAAAGACAAGCCGAACTTCCCATACAGGGAGTCGAACCTGGGACAACTGGTTGAAAAAGAAGAATCCTGACCGCCACATCTAATCAACCAAATAATAGCAATGAAAGCGATGGGCTAATTAATTTAAATAATGAAACTGCTATGGGCTGACCACGAAGCAAAAGAGGAAGACAAGCCAGCCAGGAGTCGAACCTAGAATCTTCTGATCCGTAGTCAGACGCGTTATCCATTGCGCCACTGGCCCAAACGGTTGAATGCCCTCGTGCGCTCGAACAGACAGAGGCCTGTCATACCATCTACTGTTTCACGTGCTATAAACACTGAGACAACAGTTGGTGCTCTCCTTGTTATATTTAGCAAGCTGATTTGTTTTTACGGCAGGTTGTGTAGTTGTTAGGGACCCCCGGGCAGGCTTGAGGGTGCAATATGAGCATCCTTTCCCTGGTGGTCTAGTGGTTAGGATTCGGCGCTCTCACCGCCGCGGCCCGGGTTCGATTCCCGGTCAGGGAACGTGCTTTTGCCCTTCGGTCGTGATTGCGACACTACGTACAGCCTTGCTGGCCTCATTGAGCAGCGTGGCCAAGAAAATGTTTGCATGTGGAAAAGATTTCCTTCGAGCCGGAGTCGAACCAGCGACCTAAGGATTGCCAACTTTCCACCTACAGTCCTCCGCTCTACCAACTGAGCTATCGAAGGTACGCAGGTCTGGAAAAGAACCACAACATATCAGGTTTCTGCTGCTCCACTGCTGGGTAAAACAGCTTCTGCCGTAGACAGACGTGCTGGTTGTTCGATAAGGGAAGCAAAGAAAAGCCGAACTTCCCATATCGGGAGTCGAACCCGGGCCGCCTGGGTGAAAACCAGGAATCCTGACGGCTACACCATATGGAAACTTCCACGAGTGTCGGTCAGGCTGAAGCTGAAAACCAAGAATGCTGACCGCTAGAGCTAATCAATCTAATCATAGCAATCAAAGCGATGGGCTAGTTAAAATAAATAATAAAACTTCTATGGGCTGACCACGACGCAAAAGAGGTAGATGGAGCCAGCCAGGAGTAGAACCTAGAATCTTCTGATCCGTACTGCCGTCCAAAGGCAAAGCAAATCTTGGAGTTATCTTCGATGACCAACTGACCTTCAGAGACCACATCTCAAAGACAGCGCGGTCATGCAGATTTGCACTTCGCAACATCAGGAAAATCCGTCCCTTCCTGACTGAGCACGCAACACAACTGCTTGTCCAGGCCCTGGTCATTTCAAGGCTTGATTACTGCAATGCTCTTCTGGCTGGTCTGCCGTCAAGTGCAATCAAACCTCTTCAAATGATCCAGAACGCTGCTGCACGTCTTGTCTGCAACGAGCCTAAGAGAGCCCACGTCACGCCCCTCTTCATCCCTCTGCACTGGCTACCCCTTGCTGCTCGCATCAAGTTCAAGGCGCTGATGCTGGCTTACAGATCCACCACAGGCTCTGCACCTTCCTACCTCCACACACTGCTACAACGCTACGTCCCCACCAGAAGCCTGCGATCACTAAAGGAACGAAGGCTTGTGGTACCGTCACAGAGAGTCACAAAATCACTCTCCTGAACATTCTCCTTCACTGCTCCCTGCTGGTGGAATGATCTCCTTACTTTCATCAGGAACGCAGAATATTCCCTGGCAATATTCAAGAGACAGCTGAAAACTCATCTCTTCCGTGAACACTTAATCCCCTCATTAAAAAAAAAAAACCCTTTCCTTCCCATTTCCCTTCCTACTCTAGCTTATGGTACTGAGCAATGTATGAAACTTGTATTGTGAGCACTTCCTGTGTTATTTGCCAATTCATGAAGAATCGCTTGTTTGTTTTCCTCACTTGTAAGTCGCTTTGGATAAAAGCGTCTGCTAAATGACTAAATGTAATGTAAACGTAAATGTAAAGCGCAGTAAGTACACGTTTGGTCAAAATTGAGTTAAGGCTTGATGTTGGCTTTGTGACATCTGTTCTGTCTTGTGACAAAGGCTCCCGGTTCAATTTTGTCCCGTTTCAGAGAAACGAGAGTGTCAAAATTGCAGTAACTACAAAATCAGAGCTAATACCAAGGCAAACCACAGTAAGTGATGTTACTGCGTTCTAGCTTTGTTTTCCCAGATTTGACACCACAGATACTGAGCTCTGCCTTGGTAGCCTTATCCTGAAGTGGATTGTAATACTGTTTGCCCCGATCGTAACACTCACACAGAACCAACAAGCCAACCAGCTATCCTATCATGACACAATCCCGTGGACAAATGATGGTTGAACTCGCATGAAAACGCAAATGTCCAAAGACGGATAAGGAAGACATAAAATATTAAATATTAATACAAAAATGTTAACTCCTAGCCAGGCAAATGACAGCTTTATAATCAGTTAACATTAACTAGCCAGCCACTAGCAAATTAGACAGGGATTTTAGCCTACCTGAGCTGCTCCATTGAAGGCAATATCCACTCTGACAACGTAACGATAATCTGATTTATAACCGCGTTGATGTTTGTTGATTCGGACATCCATCCACAGACGTGCTGGCTGTTCGATAAGGGAAGCAAAGACAAGCCGAACTTCCCATACAGGGAGTCGAACCTGGGACAACTGGTTGAAAAAGAAGAATCCTGACCGCCACATCTAATCAACCAAATAATAGCAATGAAAGCGATGGGCTAATTAATTTAAATAATGAAACTGCTATGGGCTGACCACGAAGCAAAAGAGGAAGACGAGCCAGCCAGGAGTCGAACCTAGAATCTTCTGATCCGTAGTCAGACGCGTTATCCATTGCGCCACTGGCCCAAACGGTTGAATGCCCTCGTGCGCTCGAACAGACAGAGGCCTGTCATACCATCTACTGTTTCACGTGCTATAAACACTGAGACAACAGTTGGTGCTCTCCTTGTTATATTTAGCAAGCTGATTTGTTTTTACGGCAGGTTGTGTAGTTGTTAGGGACCCCCGGGCAGGCTTGAGGGTGCAATATGAGCATCCTTTCCCTGGTGGTCTAGTGGTTAGGATTCGGCGCTCTCACCGCCGCGGCCCGGGTTCGATTCCCGGTCAGGGAACGTGCTTTTGCCCTTCGGTCGTGATTGCGACACTACGTACAGCCTTGCTGGCCTCATTGAGCAGCGTGGCCAAGAAAATGTTTGCATGTGGAAAAGATTTCCTTCGAGCCGGAGTCGAACCAGCGACCTAAGGATTGCCAACTTTCCACCTACAGTCCTCCGCTCTACCAACTGAGCTATCGAAGGTACGCAGGTCTGGAAAAGAACCACAACATATCAGGTTTCTGCTGCTCCACTGCTGGGTAAAACAGCTTCTGCCGTAGACAGACGTGCTGGTTGTTCGATAAGGGAAGCAAAGAAAAGCCGAACTTCCCATATCGGGAGTCGAACCCGGGCCGCCTGGGTGAAAACCAGGAATCCTGACGGCTACACCATATGGAAACTTCCACGAGTGTCGGTCAGGCTGAAGCTGAAAACCAAGAATGCTGACCGCTAGAGCTAATCAATCTAATCATAGCAATCAAAGCGATGGGCTAGTTAAAATAAATAATAAAACTTCTATGGGCTGACCACGACGCAAAAGAGGTAGATGGAGCCAGCCAGGAGTAGAACCTAGAATCTTCTGATCCGTACTGCCGTCCAAAGGCAAAGCAAATCTTGGAGTTATCTTCGATGACCAACTGACCTTCAGAGACCACATCTCAAAGACGGCGCGGTCATGCAGATTTGCACTTCGCAACATCAGGAAAATCCGTCCCTTCCTGACTGAGCACGCAACACAACTGCTTGTCCAGGCCCTGGTCATTTCAAGGCTTGATTACTGCAATGCTCTTCTGGCTGGTCTGCCGTCAAGTGCAATCAAACCTCTTCAAATGATCCAGAACGCTGCTGCACGTCTTGTCTGCAACGAGCCTAAGAGAGCCCACGTCACGCCCCTCTTCATCCCTCTGCACTGGCTACCCCTTGCTGCTCGCATCAAGTTCAAGGCGCTGATGCTGGCTTACAGATCCACCACAGGCTCTGCACCTTCCTACCTCCACACACTGCTACAACGCTACGTCCCCACCAGAAGCCTGCGATCACTAAAGGAACGAAGGCTTGTGGTACCGTCACAGAGAGTCACAAAATCACTCTCCTGAACATTCTCCTTCACTGCTCCCTGCTGGTGGAATGATCTCCTTACTTTCATCAGGAACGCAGAATATTCCCTGGCAATATTCAAGAGACAGCTGAAAACTCATCTCTTCCGTGAACACTTAATCCCCTCATTAAAAAAAAAAAACCCTTTCCTTCCCATTTCCCTTCCTACTCTAGCTTATGGTACTGAGCAATGTATGAAACTTGTATTGTGAGCACTTCCTGTGTTATTTGCCAATTCATGAAGAATCGCTTGTTTGTTTTCCTCACTTGTAAGTCGCTTTGGATAAAAGCGTCTGCTAAATGACTAAATGTAATGTAAACGTAAATGTAAAGCGCAGTAAGTACACGTTTGGTCAAAATTGAGTTAAGGCTTGATGTTGGCTTTGTGACATCTGTTCTGTCTTGTGACAAAGGCTCCCGGTTCAATTTTGTCCCGTTTCAGAGAAACGAGAGTGTCAAAATTGCAGTAACTACAAAATCAGAGCTAATACCAAGGCAAACCACAGTAAGTGATGTTACTGCGTTCTAGCTTTGTTTTCCCAGATTTGACACCACAGATACTGAGCTCTGCCTTGGTAGCCTTATCCTGAAGTGGATTGTAATACTGTTTGCCCCGATCGTAACACTCACACAGAACCAACAAGCCAACCAGCTATCCTATCATGACACAATCCCGTGGACAAATGATGGTTGAACTCGCATGAAAACGCAAATGTCCAAAGACGGATAAGGAAGACATAAAATATTAAATATTAATACAAAAATGTTAACTCCTAGCCAGGCAAATGACAGCTTTATAATCAGTTAACATTAACTAGCCAGCCACTAGCAAATTAGACAGGGATTTTAGCCTACCTGAGCTGCTCCATTGAAGGCAATATCCACTCTGACAACGTAACGATAATCTGATTTATAACCGCGTTGATGTTTGTTGATTCGGACATCCATCCACAGACGTGCTGGCTGTTCGATAAGGGAAGCAAAGACAAGCCGAACTTCCCATACAGGGAGTCGAACCTGGGACAACTGGTTGAAAAAGAAGAATCCTGACCGCCACATCTAATCAACCAAATAATAGCAATGAAAGCGATGGGCTAATTAATTTAAATAATGAAACTGCTATGGGCTGACCACGAAGCAAAAGAGGAAGACGAGCCAGCCAGGAGTCGAACCTAGAATCTTCTGATCCGTAGTCAGACGCGTTATCCATTGCGCCACTGGCCCAAACGGTTGAGTGCCCTCGTGCGCTCGAACAGACAGAGGCCTGTCATACCATCTACTGTTTCACGTGCTATAAACACTGAGACAACAGTTGGTGCTCTCCTTGTTATATTTAGCAAGCTGATTTGTTTTTACGGCAGGTTGTGTAGTTGTTAGGGACCCCCGGGCAGGCTTGAGGGTGCAATATGAGCATCCTTTCCCTGGTGGTCTAGTGGTTAGGATTCGGCGCTCTCACCGCCGCGGCCCGGGTTCGATTCCCGGTCAGGGAACGTGCTTTTGCCCTTCGGTCGCGATTGCGACACTACGTACAGCCTTGCTGGCCTCATTGAGCAGCGTGGCCAAGAAAATGTTTGCATGTGGAAAAGATTTCCTTCGAGCCGGAGTCGAACCAGCGACCTAAGGATTGCCAACTTTCCACCTACAGTCCTCCGCTCTACCAACTGAGCTATCGAAGGTACGCAGGTCTGGAAAAGAACCACAACATATCAGGTTTCTGCTGCTCCACTGCTGGGTAAAACAGCTTCTGCCGTAGACAGACGTGCTGGTTGTTCGATAAGGGAAGCAAAGAAAAGCCGAACTTCCCATATCGGGAGTCGAACCCGGGCCGCCTGGGTGAAAACCAGGAATCCTGACGGCTACACCATATGGAAACTTCCACGAGTGTCGGTCAGGCTGAAGCTGAAAACCAAGAATGCTGACCGCTAGAGCTAATCAATCTAATCATAGCAATCAAAGCGATGGGCTAGTTAAAATAAATAATAAAACTTCTATGGGCTGACCACGACGCAAAAGAGGTAGATGGAGCCAGCCAGGAGTAGAACCTAGAATCTTCTGATCCGTACTGCCGTCCAAAGGCAAAGCAAATCTTGGAGTTATCTTCGATGACCAACTGACCTTCAGAGACCACATCTCAAAGACGGCGCGGTCATGCAGATTTGCACTTTGCAACATCAGGAAAATCCGTCCCTTCCTGACTGAGCACGCAACACAACTGCTTGTCCAGGCCCTGGTCATTTCAAGGCTTGATTACTGCAATGCTCTTCTGGCTGGTCTGCCGTCAAGTGCAATCAAACCTCTTCAAATGATCCAGAACGCTGCTGCACGTCTTGTCTGCAACGAGCCTAAGAGAGCCCACGTCACGCCCCTCTTCATCCCTCTGCACTGGCTACCCCTTGCTGCTCGCATCAAGTTCAAGGCGCTGATGCTGGCTTACAGATCCACCACAGGCTCTGCACCTTCCTACCTCCACACACTGCTACAACGCTACGTCCCCACCAGAAGCCTGCGATCACTAAAGGAACGAAGGCTTGTGGTACCGTCACAGAGAGTCACAAAATCACTCTCCTGAACATTCTCCTTCACTGCTCCCTGCTGGTGGAATGATCTCCTTACTTTCATCAGGAACGCAGAATATTCCCTGGCAATATTCAAGAGACAGCTGAAAACTCATCTCTTCCGTGAACACTTAATCCCCTCATTAAAAAAAAAAAACCCTTTCCTTCCCATTTCCCTTCCTACTCTAGCTTATGGTACTGAGCAATGTATGAAACTTGTATTGTGAGCACTTCCTGTGTTATTTGCCAATTCATGAAGAATCGCTTGTTTGTTTTCCTCACTTGTAAGTCGCTTTGGATAAAAGCGTCTGCTAAATGACTAAATGTAATGTAAACGTAAATGTAAAGCGCAGTAAGTACACGTTTGGTCAAAATTGAGTTAAGGCTTGATGTTGGCTTTGTGACATCTGTTCTGTCTTGTGACAAAGGCTCCCGGTTCAATTTTGTCCCGTTTCAGAGAAACGAGAGTGTCAAAATTGCAGTAACTACAAAATCAGAGCTAATACCAAGGCAAACCACAGTAAGTGATGTTACTGCGTTCTAGCTTTGTTTTCCCAGATTTGACACCACAGATACTGAGCTCTGCCTTGGTAGCCTTATCCTGAAGTGGATTGTAATACTGTTTGCCCCGATCGTAACACTCACACAGAACCAACAAGCCAACCAGCTATCCTATCATGACACAATCCCGTGGACAAATGATGGTTGAACTCGCATGAAAACGCAAATGTCCAAAGACGGATAAGGAAGACATAAAATATTAAATATTAATACAAAAATGTTAACTCCTAGCCAGGCAAATGACAGCTTTATAATCAGTTAACATTAACTAGCCAGCCACTAGCAAATTAGACAGGGATTTTAGCCTACCTGAGCTGCTCCATTGAAGGCAATATCCACTCTGACAACGTAACGATAATCTGATTTATAACCGCGTTGATGTTTGTTGATTCGGACATCCATCCACAGACGTGCTGGCTGTTCGATAAGGGAAGCAAAGACAAGCCGAACTTCCCATACAGGGAGTCGAACCTGGGACAACTGGTTGAAAAAGAAGAATCCTGACCGCCACATCTAATCAACCAAATAATAGCAATGAAAGCGATGGGCTAATTAATTTAAATAATGAAACTGCTATGGGCTGACCACGAAGCAAAAGAGGAAGACGAGCCAGCCAGGAGTCGAACCTAGAATCTTCTGATCCGTAGTCAGACGCGTTATCCATTGCGCCACTGGCCCAAACGGTTGAGTGCCCTCGTGCGCTCGAACAGACAGAGGCCTGTCATACCATCTACTGTTTCACGTGCTATAAACACTGAGACAACAGTTGGTGCTCTCCTTGTTATATTTAGCAAGCTGATTTGTTTTTACGGCAGGTTGTGTAGTTGTTAGGGACCCCCGGGCAGGCTTGAGGGTGCAATATGAGCATCCTTTCCCTGGTGGTCTAGTGGTTAGGATTCGGCGCTCTCACCGCCGCGGCCCGGGTTCGATTCCCGGTCAGGGAACGTGCTTTTGCCCTTCGGTCGCGATTGCGACACTACGTACAGCCTTGCTGGCCTCATTGAGCAGCGTGGCCAAGAAAATGTTTGCATGTGGAAAAGATTTCCTTCGAGCCGGAGTCGAACCAGCGACCTAAGGATTGCCAACTTTCCACCTACAGTCCTCCGCTCTACCAACTGAGCTATCGAAGGTACGCAGGTCTGGAAAAGAACCACAACATATCAGGTTTCTGCTGCTCCACTGCTGGGTAAAACAGCTTCTGCCGTAGACAGACGTGCTGGTTGTTCGATAAGGGAAGCAAAGAAAAGCCGAACTTCCCATATCGGGAGTCGAACCCGGGCCGCCTGGGTGAAAACCAGGAATCCTGACGGCTACACCATATGGAAACTTCCACGAGTGTCGGTCAGGCTGAAGCTGAAAACCAAGAATGCTGACCGCTAGAGCTAATCAATCTAATCATAGCAATCAAAGCGATGGGCTAGTTAAAATAAATAATAAAACTTCTATGGGCTGACCACGACGCAAAAGAGGTAGATGGAGCCAGCCAGGAGTAGAACCTAGAATCTTCTGATCCGTACTGCCGTCCAAAGGCAAAGCAAATCTTGGAGTTATCTTCGATGACCAACTGACCTTCAGAGACCACATCTCAAAGACGGCGCGGTCATGCAGATTTGCACTTTGCAACATCAGGAAAATCCGTCCCTTCCTGACTGAGCACGCAACACAACTGCTTGTCCAGGCCCTGGTCATTTCAAGGCTTGATTACTGCAATGCTCTTCTGGCTGGTCTGCCGTCAAGTGCAATCAAACCTCTTCAAATGATCCAGAACGCTGCTGCACGTCTTGTCTGCAACGAGCCTAAGAGAGCCCACGTCACGCCCCTCTTCATCCCTCTGCACTGGCTACCCCTTGCTGCTCGCATCAAGTTCAAGGCGCTGATGCTGGCTTACAGATCCACCACAGGCTCTGCACCTTCCTACCTCCACACACTGCTACAACGCTACGTCCCCACCAGAAGCCTGCGATCACTAAAGGAACGAAGGCTTGTGGTACCGTCACAGAGAGTCACAAAATCACTCTCCTGAACATTCTCCTTCACTGCTCCCTGCTGGTGGAATGATCTCCTTACTTTCATCAGGAACGCAGAATATTCCCTGGCAATATTCAAGAGACAGCTGAAAACTCATCTCTTCCGTGAACACTTAATCCCCTCATTAAAAAAAAAAAACCCTTTCCTTCCCATTTCCCTTCCTACTCTAGCTTATGGTACTGAGCAATGTATGAAACTTGTATTGTGAGCACTTCCTGTGTTATTTGCCAATTCATGAAGAATCGCTTGTTTGTTTTCCTCACTTGTAAGTCGCTTTGGATAAAAGCGTCTGCTAAATGACTAAATGTAATGTAAACGTAAATGTAAAGCGCAGTAAGTACACGTTTGGTCAAAATTGAGTTAAGGCTTGATGTTGGCTTTGTGACATCTGTTCTGTCTTGTGACAAAGGCTCCCGGTTCAATTTTGTCCCGTTTCAGAGAAACGAGAGTGTCAAAATTGCAGTAACTACAAAATCAGAGCTAATACCAAGGCAAACCACAGTAAGTGATGTTACTGCGTTCTAGCTTTGTTTTCCCAGATTTGACACCACAGATACTGAGCTCTGCCTTGGTAGCCTTATCCTGAAGTGGATTGTAATACTGTTTGCCCCGATCGTAACACTCACACAGAACCAACAAGCCAACCAGCTATCCTATCATGACACAATCCCGTGGACAAATGATGGTTGAACTCGCATGAAAACGCAAATGTCCAAAGACGGATAAGGAAGATATAAAATATTAAACATTAATACAAAAATGTTAACTCCTAGCCAGGCAAATGACAGCTTTATAATCAGTTAACATTAACTAGCCAGCCACTAGCAAATTAGACAGGGATTTTAGCCTACCTGAGCTGCTCCATTGAAGGCAATATCCACTCTGACAACGTAACGATAATCTGATTTATAACCGCGTTGATGTTTGTTGATTCGGACATCCATCCACAGACGTGCTGGCTGTTCGATAAGGGAAGCAAAGACAAGCCGAACTTCCCATACAGGGAGTCGAACCTGGGACAACTGGTTGAAAAAGAAGAATCCTGACCGCCACATCTAATCAACCAAATAATAGCAATGAAAGCGATGGGCTAATTAATTTAAATAATGAAACTGCTATGGGCTGACCACGAAGCAAAAGAGGAAGACGAGCCAGCCAGGAGTCGAACCTAGAATCTTCTGATCCGTAGTCAGACGCGTTATCCATTGCGCCACTGGCCCAAACGGTTGAGTGCCCTCGTGCGCTCGAACAGACAGAGGCCTGTCATACCATCTACTGTTTCACGTGCTATAAACACTGAGACAACAGTTGGTGCTCTCCTTGTTATATTTAGCAAGCTGATTTGTTTTTACGGCAGGTTGTGTAGTTGTTAGGGACCCCCGGGCAGGCTTGAGGGTGCAATATGAGCATCCTTTCCCTGGTGGTCTAGTGGTTAGGATTCGGCGCTCTCACCGCCGCGGCCCGGGTTCGATTCCCGGTCAGGGAACGTGCTTTTGCCCTTCGGTCGCGATTGCGACACTACGTACAGCCTTGCTGGCCTCATTGAGCAGCGTGGCCAAGAAAATGTTTGCATGTGGAAAAGATTTCCTTCGAGCCGGAGTCGAACCAGCGACCTAAGGATTGCCAACTTTCCACCTACAGTCCTCCGCTCTACCAACTGAGCTATCGAAGGTACGCAGGTCTGGAAAAGAACCACAACATATCAGGTTTCTGCTGCTCCACTGCTGGGTAAAACAGCTTCTGCCGTAGACAGACGTGCTGGTTGTTCGATAAGGGAAGCAAAGAAAAGCCGAACTTCCCATATCGGGAGTCGAACCCGGGCCGCCTGGGTGAAAACCAGGAATCCTGACGGCTACACCATATGGAAACTTCCACGAGTGTCGGTCAGGCTGAAGCTGAAAACCAAGAATGCTGACCGCTAGAGCTAATCAATCTAATCATAGCAATCAAAGCGATGGGCTAGTTAAAATAAATAATAAAACTTCTATGGGCTGACCACGACGCAAAAGAGGTAGATGGAGCCAGCCAGGAGTAGAACCTAGAATCTTCTGATCCGTACTGCCGTCCAAAGGCAAAGCAAATCTTGGAGTTATCTTCGATGACCAACTGACCTTCAGAGACCACATCTCAAAGACGGCGCGGTCATGCAGATTTGCACTTTGCAACATCAGGAAAATCCGTCCCTTCCTGACTGAGCACGCAACACAACTGCTTGTCCAGGCCCTGGTCATTTCAAGGCTTGATTACTGCAATGCTCTTCTGGCTGGTCTGCCGTCAAGTGCAATCAAACCTCTTCAAATGATCCAGAACGCTGCTGCACGTCTTGTCTGCAACGAGCCTAAGAGAGCCCACGTCACGCCCCTCTTCATCCCTCTGCACTGGCTACCCCTTGCTGCTCGCATCAAGTTCAAGGCGCTGATGCTGGCTTACAGATCCACCACAGGCTCTGCACCTTCCTACCTCCACACACTGCTACAACGCTACGTCCCCACCAGAAGCCTGCGATCACTAAAGGAACGAAGGCTTGTGGTACCGTCACAGAGAGTCACAAAATCACTCTCCTGAACATTCTCCTTCACTGCTCCCTGCTGGTGGAATGATCTCCTTACTTTCATCAGGAACGCAGAATATTCCCTGGCAATATTCAAGAGACAGCTGAAAACTCATCTCTTCCGTGAACACTTAATCCCCTCATTAAAAAAAAAAAACCCTTTCCTTCCCATTTCCCTTCCTACTCTAGCTTATGGTACTGAGCAATGTATGAAACTTGTATTGTGAGCACTTCCTGTGTTATTTGCCAATTCATGAAGAATCGCTTGTTTGTTTTCCTCACTTGTAAGTCGCTTTGGATAAAAGCGTCTGCTAAATGACTAAATGTAATGTAAACGTAAATGTAAAGCGCAGTAAGTACACGTTTGGTCAAAATTGAGTTAAGGCTTGATGTTGGCTTTGTGACATCTGTTCTGTCTTGTGACAAAGGCTCCCGGTTCAATTTTGTCCCGTTTCAGAGAAACGAGAGTGTCAAAATTGCAGTAACTACAAAATCAGAGCTAATACCAAGGCAAACCACAGTAAGTGATGTTACTGCGTTCTATCTTTTTTTTCCCAGATTTGACACCACAGATACTGAGCTCTGCCTTGGTAGCCTTATCCTGAAGTGGATTGTAATACTGTTTGCCCCGATCGTAACACTCACACAGAACCAACAAGCCAACCAGCTATCCTATCATGACACAATCCCGTGGACAAATGATGGTTGAACTCGCATGAAAACGCAAATGTCCAAAGACGGATAAGGAAGATATAAAATATTAAACATTAATACAAAAATGTTAACTCCTAGCCAGGCAAATGACAGCTTTATAATCAGTTAACATTAACTAGCCAGCCACTAGCAAATTAGACAGGGATTTTAGCCTACCTGAGCTGCTCCATTGAAGGCAATATCCACTCTGACAACGTAACGATAATCTGATTTATAACCGCGTTGATGTTTGTTGATTCGGACATCCATCCACAGACGTGCTGGCTGTTCGATAAGGGAAGCAAAGACAAGCCGAACTTCCCATACAGGGAGTCGAACCTGGGACAACTGGTTGAAAAAGAAGAATCCTGACCGCCACATCTAATCAACCAAATAATAGCAATGAAAGCGATGGGCTAATTAATTTAAATAATGAAACTGCTATGGGCTGACCACGAAGCAAAAGAGGAAGACGAGCCAGCCAGGAGTCGAACCTAGAATCTTCTGATCCGTAGTCAGACGCGTTATCCATTGCGCCACTGGCCCAAACGGTTGAGTGCCCTCGTGCGCTCGAACAGACAGAGGCCTGTCATACCATCTACTGTTTCACGTGCTATAAACACTGAGACAACAGTTGGTGCTCTCCTTGTTATATTTAGCAAGCTGATTTGTTTTTACGACAGGTTGTGTAGTTGTTAGGGACCCCCCGGCAGGCTTGAGGGTGCAATATGAGCATCCTTTCCCTGGTGGTCTAGTGGTTAGGATTCGGCGCTCTCACCGCCGCGGCCCGGGTTCGATTCCCGGTCAGGGAACGTGCTTTTGCCCTTCGGTCGCGATTGCGACACTACGTACAGCCTTGCTGGCCTCATTGAACAGCGTGGCCAAGAAAATGTTTGCATGTGGAAAAGATTTCCTTCGAGCCGGAGTCGAACCAGCGACCTAAGGATTGCCAACTTTCCACCTACAGTCCTCCGCTCTACCAACTGAGCTATCGAAGGTACGCAGGTCTGGAAAAGAACCACAACATATCAGGTTTCTGCTGCTCCACTGCTGGGTAAAACAGCTTCTGCCGTAGACAGACGTGCTGGTTGTTCGATAAGGGAAGCAAAGAAAAGCCGAACTTCCCATATCGGGAGTCGAACCCGGGCCGCCTGGGTGAAAACCAGGAATCCTGACGGCTACACCATATGGAAACTTCCACGAGTGTCGGTCAGGCTGAAGCTGAAAACCAAGAATGCTGACCGCTAGAGCTAATCAATCTAATCATAGCAATCAAAGCGATGGGCTAGTTAAAATAAATAATAAAACTTCTATGGGCTGACCACGACGCAAAAGAGGTAGATGGAGCCAGCCAGGAGTAGAACCTAGAATCTTCTGATCCGTACTGCCGTCCAAAGGCAAAGCAAATCTTGGAGTTATCTTCGATGACCAACTGACCTTCAGAGACCACATCTCAAAGACGGCGCGGTCATGCAGATTTGCACTTTGCAACATCAGGAAAATCCGTCCCTTCCTGACTGAGCACGCAACACAACTGCTTGTCCAGGCCCTGGTCATTTCAAGGCTTGATTACTGCAATGCTCTTCTGGCTGGTCTGCCGTCAAGTGCAATCAAACCTCTTCAAATGATCCAGAACGCTGCTGCACGTCTTGTCTGCAACGAGCCTAAGAGAGCCCACGTCACGCCCCTCTTCATCCCTCTGCACTGGCTACCCCTTGCTGCTCGCATCAAGTTCAAGGCGCTGATGCTGGCTTACAGATCCACCACAGGCTCTGCACCTTCCTACCTCCACACACTGCTACAACGCTACGTCCCCACCAGAAGCCTGCGATCACTAAAGGAACGAAGGCTTGTGGTACCGTCACAGAGAGTCACAAAATCACTCTCCTGAACATTCTCCTTCACTGCTCCCTGCTGGTGGAATGATCTCCTTACTTTCATCAGGAACGCAGAATATTCCCTGGCAATATTCAAGAGACAGCTGAAAACTCATCTCTTCCGTGAACACTTAATCCCCTCATTAAAAAAAAAAAAACCCTTTCCTTCCCATTTCCCTTCCTACTCTAGCTTATGGTACTGAGCAATGTATGAAACTTGTATTGTGAGCACTTCCTGTGTTATTTGCCAATTCATGAAGAATCGCTTGTTTGTTTTCCTCACTTGTAAGTCGCTTTGGATAAAAGCGTCTGCTAAATGACTAAATGTAATGTAAACGTAAATGTAAAGCGCAGTAAGTACACGTTTGGTCAAAATTGAGTTAAGGCTTGATGTTGGCTTTGTGACATCTGTTCTGTCTTGTGACAAAGGCTCCCGGTTCAATTTTGTCCCGTTTCAGAGAAACGAGAGTGTCAAAATTGCAGTAACTACAAAATCAGAGCTAATACCAAGGCAAACCACAGTAAGTGATGTTACTGCGTTCTAGCTTTGTTTTCCCAGATTTGACACCACAGATACTGAGCTCTGCCTTGGTAGCCATATCCTGAAGTGGATTGTAATACTGTTTGCCCCGATCGTAACAAGCCAACCAGCTATCCTATCATGACACAATCCCGTGGACAAATGATGGTTGAACTCGCATGAAAACGCAAATGTCCAAAGACGGATAAGGAAGACATAAAATATTAAATATTAATACAAAAATGTTAACTCCTAGCCAGGCAAATGACAGCTTTATAATCAGTTAACATTAACTAGCCAGCCGCTAGCAAATTAGACAGGGATTTTAGCCTACCTGAGCTGCTCCATTGAAGGCAATATCCACTCTGACAACGTAACGATAATCTGATTTATAACCGCGTTGATATTTGTTGATTCGGACATCCCTCCACAGACGTGCTGGCTGTTCGATAAGGGAAGCAAAGACAAGCCGAACTTCCCATACAGGGAGTCGAACCTGGGACAACTGGTTGAAAAAGAAGAATCCTGACCGCCACATCTAATCAACCAAATAATAGCAATGAAAGCGATGGGCTAATTAATTTAAATAATGAAACTGCTATGGGCTGACCACGAAGCAAAAGAGGAAGACGAGCCAGCCAGGAGTCGAACCTAGAATCTTCTGATCCGTAGTCAGACGCGTTATCCATTGCGCCACTGGCCCAAACGGTTGAGTGCCCTCGTGCGCTCGAACAGACAGAGGCCTGTCATACCATCTACTGTTTCACGTGCTATAAACACTGAGACAACAGTTGGTGCTCTCCTTGTTATATTTAGCAAGCTGATTTGTTTTTACGGCAGGTTGTGTAGTTGTTAGGGACCCCTGGGCAGGCTTGAGGGTGCAATATGAGCATCCTTTCCCTGGTGGTCTAGTGGTTAGGATTCGGCGCTCTCACCGCCGCGGCCCGGGTTCGATTCCCGGTCAGGGAACGTGCTTTTGCCCTTCGGTCGCGATTGCGACACTACGTACAGCCTTGCTGGCCTCATTGAGCAGCGTGGCCAAGAAAATGTTTGCATGTGGAAAAGATTTCCTTCGAGCCGGAGTCGAACCAGCGACCTAAGGATTGCCAACTTTCCACCTACAGTCCTCCGCTCTACCAACTGAGCTATCGAAGGTACGCAGGTCTGGAAAAGAACCACAACATATCAGGTTTCTGCTGCTCCACTGCTGGGTAAAAGACGTGCTGATTGTTCGATAAGGGAAGCAAAGAAAAGCCGAACTTCCCATATCGGGAGTCGAACCCGGGCCGCCTGGGTGAAAACCAGGAATCCTGACGGCTACACCATATGGAAACTTCCACGAGTGTCGGTCAGGCTGAAGCTGAAAACCAAGAATGCTGACCGCTAGAGCTAATCAATCTAATCATAGCAATCAAAGCGATGGGCTAGTTAAAATAAATAATAAAACTTCTATGGGCTGACCACGACGCAAAAGAGGTAGATGGAGCCAGCCAGGAGTAGAACCTAGAATCTTCTGATCCGTACTGCCGTCCAAAGGCAAAGCAAATCTTGGAGTTATCTTCGATGACCAACTGACCTTCAGAGACCACATCTCAAAGACGGCGCGGTCATGCAGATTTGCACTTTGCAACATCAGGAAAATCCGTCCCTTCCTGACTGAGCACGCAACACAACTGCTTGTCCAGGCCCTGGTCATTTCAAGGCTTGATTACTGCAATGCTCTTCTGGCTGGTCTGCCGTCAAGTGCAATCAAACCTCTTCAAATGATCCAGAACGCTGCTGCACGTCTTGTCTGCAACGAGCCTAAGAGAGCCCACGTCACGCCCCTCTTCATCCCTCTGCACTGGCTACCCCTTGCTGCTCGCATCAAGTTCAAGGCGCTGATGCTGGCTTACAGATCCACCACAGGCTCTGCACCTTCCTACCTCCACACACTGCTACAACGCTACGTCCCCACCAGAAGCCTGCGATCACTAAAGGAACGAAGGCTTGTGGTACCGTCACAGAGAGTCACAAAATCACTCTCCTGAACATTCTCCTTCACTGCTCCCTGCTGGTGGAATGATCTCCTTACTTTCATCAGGAACGCAGAATATTCCCTGGCAATATTCAAGAGACAGCTGAAAACTCATCTCTTCCGTGAACACTTAATCCCCTCATTAAAAAAAAAAAACCCTTTCCTTCCCATTTCCCTTCCTACTCTAGCTTATGGTACTGAGCAATGTATGAAACTTGTATTGTGAGCACTTCCTGTGTTATTTGCCAATTCATGAAGAATCGCTTGTTTGTTTTCCTCACTTGTAAGTCGCTTTGGATAAAAGCGTCTGCTAAATGACTAAATGTAATGTAAACGTAAATGTAAAGCGCAGTAAGTACACGTTTGGTCAAAATTGAGTTAAGGCTTGATGTTGGCTTTGTGACATCTGTTCTGTCTTGTGACAAAGGCTCCCGGTTCAATTTTGTCCCGTTTCAGAGAAACGAGAGTGTCAAAATTGCAGTAACTACAAAATCAGAGCTAATACCAAGGCAAACCACAGTAAGTGATGTTACTGCGTTCTATCTTTTTTTTCCCAGATTTGACACCACAGATACTGAGCTCTGCCTTGGTAGCCTTATCCTGAAGTGGATTGTAATACTGTTTGCCCCGATCGTAACACTCACACAGAACCAACAAGCCAACCAGCTATCCTATCATGACACAATCCCGTGGACAAATGATGGTTGAACTCGCATGAAAACGCAAATGTCCAAAGACGGATAAGGAAGATATAAAATATTAAACATTAATACAAAAATGTTAACTCCTAGCCAGGCAAATGACAGCTTTATAATCAGTTAACATTAACTAGCCAGCCGCTAGCAAATTAGACAGGGATTTTAGCCTACCTGAGCTGCTCCATTGAAGGCAATATCCACTCTGACAACGTAACGATAATCTGATTTATAACCGCGTTGATGTTTGTTGATTCGGACATCCCTCCACAGACGTGCTGGCTGTTCGATAAGGGAAGCAAAGACAAGCCGAACTTCCCATACAGGGAGTCGAACCTGGGACAACTGGTTGAAAAAGAAGAATCCTGACCGCCACATCTAATCAACCAAATAATAGCAATGAAAGCGATGGGCTAATTAATTTAAATAATGAAACTGCTATGGGCTGACCACGAAGCAAAAGAGGAAGACGAGCCAGCCAGGAGTCGAACCTAGAATCTTCTGATCCGTAGTCAGACGCGTTATCCATTGCGCCACTGGCCCAAACGGTTTAGTGCCCTCGTGCGCTCGAACAGACAGAGGCCTGTCATACCATCTACTGTTTCACGTGCTATAAACACTGAGACAACAGTTGGTGCTCTCCTTGTTATATTTAGCAAGCTGATTTGTTTTTACGGCAGGTTGTGTAGTTGTTAGGGACCCCCGGGCAGGCTTGAGGGTGCAATATGAGCATCCTTTCCCTGGTGGTCTAGTGGTTAGGATTCGGCGCTCTCACCGCCGCGGCCCGGGTTCGATTCCCGGTCAGGGAACGTGCTTTTGCCCTTCGGTCGCGATTGCGACACTACGTACAGCCTTGCTGACCTCATTGAGCAGCGTGGCCAAGAAAATGTTTGCATGTGGAAAAGATTTCCTTCGAGCCGGAGTCGAACCAGCGACCTAAGGATTGCCAACTTTCCACCTACAGTCCTCCGCTCTACCAACTGAGCTATCGAAGGTATGCAGGTCTGGAAAAGAACCACAACATATCAGGTTTCTGCTGCTCCACTGCTGGGTAAAACAGCTTCTGCCGTAGACAGACGTGCTGGTTGTTCGATAAGGGAAGCAAAGAAAAGCCGAACTTCCCATATCGGGAGTCGAACCCGGGCCGCCTGGGTGAAAACCAGGAATCCTGACGGCTACACCATATGGAAACTTCCACGAGTGTCGGTCAGGCTGAAGCTGAAAACCAAGAATGCTGACCGCTAGAGCTAATCAATCTAATCATAGCAATCAAAGCGATGGGCTAGTTAAAATAAATAATAAAACTTCTATGGGCTGACCACGACGCAAAAGAGGTAGATGGAGCCAGCCAGGAGTAGAACCTAGAATCTTCTGATCCGTACTGCCGTCCAAAGGCAAAGCAAATCTTGGAGTTATCTTCGATGACCAACTGACCTTCAGAGACCACATCTCAAAGACGGCGCGGTCATGCAGATTTGCACTTTGCAACATCAGGAAAATCCGTCCCTTCCTGACTGAGCACGCAACACAACTGCTTGTCCAGGCCCTGGTCATTTCAAGGCTTGATTACTGCAATGCTCTTCTGGCTGGTCTGCCGTCAAGTGCAATCAAACCTCTTCAAATGATCCAGAACGCTGCTGCACGTCTTGTCTGCAACGAGCCTAAGAGAGCCCACGTCACGCCCCTCTTCATCCCTCTGCACTGGCTACCCCTTGCTGCTCGCATCAAGTTCAAGGCGCTGATGCTGGCTTACAGATCCACCACAGGCTCTGCACCTTCCTACCTCCACACACTGCTACAACGCTACGTCCCCACCAGAAGCCTGCGATCACTAAAGGAACGAAGGCTTGTGGTACCGTCACAGAGAGTCACAAAATCACTCTCCTGAACATTCTCCTTCACTGCTCCCTGCTGGTGGAATGATCTCCTTACTTTCATCAGGAACGCAGAATATTCCCTGGCAATATTCAAGAGACAGCTGAAAACTCATCTCTTCCGTGAACACTTAATCCCCTCATTAAAAAAAAAAAAACCCTTTCCTTCCCATTTCCCTTCCTACTCTAGCTTATGGTACTGAGCAATGTATGAAACTTGTATTGTGAGCACTTCCTGTGTTATTTGCCAATTCATGAAGAATCGCTTGTTTGTTTTCCTCACTTGTAAGTCGCTTTGGATAAAAGCGTCTGCTAAATGACTAAATGTAATGTAAACGTAAATGTAAAGCGCAGTAAGTACACGTTTGGTCAAAATTGAGTTAAGGCTTGATGTTGGCTTTGTGACATCTGTTCTGTCTTGTGACAAAGGCTCCCGGTTCAATTTTGTCCCGTTTCAGAGAAACGAGAGTGTCAAAATTGCAGTAACTACAAAATCAGAGCTAATACCAAGGCAAACCACAGTAAGTGATGTTACTGCGTTCTAGCTTTGTTTTCCCAGATTTGACACCACAGATACTGAGCTCTGCCTTGGTAGCCTTATCCTGAAGTGGATTGTAATACTGTTTGCCCCGATCGTAACACTCACACAGAACCAACAAGCCAACCAGCTATCCTATCATGACACAATCCCGTGGACAAATGATGGTTGAACTCGCATGAAAACGCAAATGTCCAAAGACGGATAAGGAAGACATAAAATATTAAATATTAATACAAAAATGTTAACTCCTAGCCAGGCAAATGACAGCTTTATAATCAGTTAACATTAACTAGCCAGCCGCTAGCAAATTAGACAGGGATTTTAGCCTACCTGAGCTGCTCCATTGAAGGCAATATCCACTCTGACAACGTAACGATAATCTGATTTATAACCGCGTTGATGTTTGTTGATTCGGACATCCCTCCACAGACGTGCTGGCTGTTCGATAAGGGAAGCAAAGACAAGCCGAACTTCCCATACAGGGAGTCGAACCTGGGACAACTGGTTGAAAAAGAAGAATCCTGACCGCCACATCTAATCAACCAAATAATAGCAATGAAAGCGATGGGCTAATTAATTTAAATAATGAAACTGCTATGGGCTGACCACGAAGCAAAAGAGGAAGACGAGCCAGCCAGGAGTCGAACCTAGAATCTTCTGATCCGTAGTCAGACGCGTTATCCATTGCGCCACTGGCCCAAACGGTTGAGTGCCCTCGTGCGCTCGAACAGACAGAGGCCTGTCATACCATCTACTGTTTCACGTGCTATAAACACTGAGACAACAGTTGGTGCTCTCCTTGTTATATTTAGCAAGCTGATTTGTTTTTACGGCAGGTTGTGTAGTTGTTAGGGACCCCCGGGCAGGCTTGAGGGTGCAATATGAGCATCCTTTCCCTGGTGGTCTAGTGGTTAGGATTCGGCGCTCTCACCGCCGCGGCCCGGGTTCGATTCCCGGTCAGGGAACGTGCTTTTGCCCTTCGGTCGCGATTGCGACACTACGTACAGCCTTGCTGGCCTCATTGAGCAGCGTGGCCAAGAAAATGTTTGCATGTGGAAAAGATTTCCTTCGAGCCGGAGTCGAACCAGCGACCTAAGGATTGCCAACTTTCCACCTACAGTCCTCCGCTCTACCAACTGAGCTATCAAAGGTACGCAGGTCTGGAAAAGAACCACAACATATCAGGTTTCTGCTGCTCCACTGCTGGGTAAAACAGCTTCTGCCGTAGACAGACGTGCTGGTTGTTCGATAAGGGAAGCAAAGAAAAGCCGAACTTCCCATATCGGGAGTCGAACCCAGGCCGCCTGGGTGAAAACCAGGAATCCTGACGGCTACACCATATGGAAACTTCCACGAGTGTCGGTCAGGCTGAAGCTGAAAACCAAGAATGCTGACCGCTAGAGCTAATCAATCTAATCATAGCAATCAAAGCGATGGGCTAGTTAAAATAAATAATAAAACTTCTATGGGCTGACCACGACGCAAAAGAGCCAGCCAGGAGTAGAACCTAGAATCTTCTGATCCGTACTGCCGTCCAAAGGCAAAGCAAATCTTGGAGTTATCTTCGATGACCAACTGACCTTCAGAGACCACATCTCAAAGACGGCGCGGTCATGCAGATTTGCACTTTGCAACATCAGGAAAATCCGTCCCTTCCTGACTGAGCACGCAACACAACTGCTTGTCCAGGCCCTGGTCATTTCAAGGCTTGATTACTGCAATGCTCTTCTGGCTGGTCTGCCGTCAAGTGCAATCAAACCTCTTCAAATGATCCAGAACGCTGCTGCACGTCTTGTCTGCAACGAGCCTAAGAGAGCCCACGTCACGCCCCTCTTCATCCCTCTGCACTGGCTACCCCTTGCTGCTCGCATCAAGTTCAAGGCGCTGATGCTGGCTTACAGATCCACCACAGGCTCTGCACCTTCCTACCTCCACACACTGCTACAACGCTACGTCCCCACCAGAAGCCTGCGATCACTAAAGGAACGAAGGCTTGTGGTACCGTCACAGAGAGTCACAAAATCACTCTCCTGAACATTCTCCTTCACTGCTCCCTGCTGGTGGAATGATCTCCTTACTTTCATCAGGAACGCAGAATATTCCCTGGCAATATTCAAGAGACAGCTGAAAACTCATCTCTTCCGTGAACACTTAATCCCCTCATTAAAAAAAAAAAAACCCTTTCCTTCCCATTTCCCTTCCTACTCTAGCTTATGGTACTGAGCAATGTATGAAACTTGTATTGTGAGCACTTCCTGTGTTATTTGCCAATTCATGAAGAATCGCTTGTTTGTTTTCCTCACTTGTAAGTCGCTTTGGATAAAAGCGTCTGCTAAATGACTAAATGTAATGTAAACGTAAATGTAAAGCGCAGTAAGTACACGTTTGGTCAAAATTGAGTTAAGGCTTGATGTTGGCTTTGTGACATCTGTTCTGTCTTGTGACAAAGGCTCCCGGTTCAATTTTGTCCCGTTTCAGAGAAACGAGAGTGTCAAAATTGCAGTAACTACAAAATCAGAGCTAATACCAAGGCAAACCACAGTAAGTGATGTTACTGCGTTCTAGCTTTGTTTTCCCAGATTTGACACCACAGATACTGAGCTCTGCCTTGGTAGCCTTATCCTGAAGTGGATTGTAATACTGTTTGCCCCGATCGTAACACTCACACAGAACCAACAAGCCAACCAGCTATCCTATCATGACACAATCCCGTGGACAAATGATGGTTGAACTCGCATGAAAACGCAAATGTCCAAAGACGGATAAGGAAGACATAAAATATTAAATATTAATACAAAAATGTTAACTCCTAGCCAGGCAAATGACAGCTTTATAATCAGTTAACATTAACTAGCCAGCCGCTAGCAAATTAGACAGGGATTTTAGCCTACCTGAGCTGCTCCATTGAAGGCAATATCCACTCTGACAACGTAACGATAATCTGATTTATAACCGCGTTGATGTTTGTTGATTCGGACATCCCTCCACAGACGTGCTGGCTGTTCGATAAGGGAAGCAAAGACAAGCCGAACTTCCCATACAGGGAGTCGAACCTGGGACAACTGGTTGAAAAAGAAGAATCCTGACCGCCACATCTAATCAACCAAATAATAGCAATGAAAGCGATGGGCTAATTAATTTAAATAATGAAACTGCTATGGGCTGACCACGAAGCAAAAGAGGAAGACGAGCCAGCCAGGAGTCGAACCTAGAATCTTCTGATCCGTAGTCAGACGCGTTATCCATTGCGCCACTGGCCCAAACGGTTGAGTGCCCTCGTGCGCTCGAACAGACAGAGGCCTGTCATACCATCTACTGTTTCACGTGCTATAAACACTGAGACAACAGTTGGTGCTCTCCTTGTTATATTTAGCAAGCTGATTTGTTTTTACGGCAGGTTGTGTAGTTGTTAGGGACCCCCGGGCAGGCTTGAGGGTGCAATATGAGCATCCTTTCCCTGGTGGTCTAGTGGTTAGGATTCGGCGCTCTCACCGCCGCGGCCCGGGTTCGATTCCCGGTCAGGGAACGTGCTTTTGCCCTTCGGTCGCGATTGCGACACTACGTACAGCCTTGCTGGCCTCATTGAGCAGCGTGGCCAAGAAAATGTTTGCATGTGGAAAAGATTTCCTTCGAGCCGGAGTCGAACCAGCGACCTAAGGATTGCCAACTTTCCACCTACAGTCCTCCGCTCTACCAACTGAGCTATCGAAGGTACGCAGGTCTGGAAAAGAACCACAACATATCAGGTTTCTGCTGCTCCACTGCTGGGTAAAACAGCTTCTGCCGTAGACAGACGTGCTGGTTGTTCGATAAGGGAAGCAAAGAAAAGCCGAACTTCCCATATCGGGAGTCGAACCCGGGCCGCCTGGGTGAAAACCAGGAATCCTGACGGCTACACCATATGGAAACTTCCACGAGTGTCGGTCAGGCTGAAGCTGAAAACCAAGAATGCTGACCGCTAGAGCTAATCAATCTAATCATAGCAATCAAAGCGATGGGCTAGTTAAAATAAATAATAAAACTTCTATGGGCTGACCACGACGCAAAAGAGGTAGATGGAGCCAGCCAGGAGTAGAACCTAGAATCTTCTGATCCGTACTGCCGTCCAAAGGCAAAGCAAATCTTGGAGTTATCTTCGATGACCAACTGACCTTCAGAGACCACATCTCAAAGACGGCGCGGTCATGCAGATTTGCACTTTGCAACATCAGGAAAATCCGTCCCTTCCTGACTGAGCACGCAACACAACTGCTTGTCCAGGCCCTGGTCATTTCAAGGCTTGATTACTGCAATGCTCTTCTGGCTGGTCTGCCGTCAAGTGCAATCAAACCTCTTCAAATGATCCAGAACGCTGCTGCACGTCTTGTCTGCAACGAGCCTAAGAGAGCCCACGTCACGCCCCTCTTCATCCCTCTGCACTGGCTACCCCTTGCTGCTCGCATCAAGTTCAAGGCGCTGATGCTGGCTTACAGATCCACCACAGGCTCTGCACCTTCCTACCTCCACACACTGCTACAACGCTACGTCCCCACCAGAAGCCTGCGATCACTAAAGGAACGAAGGCTTGTGGTACCGTCACAGAGAGTCACAAAATCACTCTCCTGAACATTCTCCTTCACTGCTCCCTGCTGGTGGAATGATCTCCTTACTTTCATCAGGAACGCAGAATATTCCCTGGCAATATTCAAGAGACAGCTGAAAACTCATCTCTTCCGTGAACACTTAATCCCCTCATTAAAAAAAAAAAACCCTTTCCTTCCCATTTCCCTTCCTACTCTAGCTTATGGTACTGAGCAATGTATGAAACTTGTATTGTGAGCACTTCCTGTGTTATTTGCCAATTCATGAAGAATCGCTTGTTTGTTTTCCTCACTTGTAAGTCGCTTTGGATAAAAGCGTCTGCTAAATGACTAAATGTAATGTAAACGTAAATGTAAAGCGCAGTAAGTACACGTTTGGTCAAAATTGAGTTAAGGCTTGATGTTGGCTTTGTGACATCTGTTCTGTCTTGTGACAAAGGCTCCCGGTTCAATTTTGTCCCGTTTCAGAGAAACGAGAGTGTCAAAATTGCAGTAACTACAAAATCAGAGCTAATACCAAGGCAAACCACAGTAAGTGATGTTACTGCGTTCTAGCTTTGTTTTCCCAGATTTGACACCACAGATACTGAGCTCTGCCTTGGTAGCCTTATCCTGAAGTGGATTGTAATACTGTTTGCCCCGATCGTAACACTCACACAGAACCAACAAGCCAACCAGCTATCCTATCATGACACAATCCCGTGGACAAATGATGGTTGAACTCGCATGAAAACGCAAATGTCCAAAGACGGATAAGGAAGACATAAAATATTAAACATTAATACAAAAATGTTAACTCCTAGCCAGGCAAATGACAGCTTTATAATCAGTTAACATTAACTAGCCAGCCGCTAGCAAATTAGACAGGGATTTTAGCCTACCTGAGCTGCTCCATTGAAGGCAATATCCACTCTGACAACGTAACGATAATCTGATTTATAACCGCGTTGATGTTTGTTGATTCGGACATCCCTCCACAGACGTGCTGGCTGTTCGATAAGGGAAGCAAAGACAAGCCGAACTTCCCATACAGGGAGTCGAACCTGGGACAACTGGTTGAAAAAGAAGAATCCTGACCGCCACATCTAATCAACCAAATAATAGCAATGAAAGCGATGGGCTAATTAATTTAAATAATGAAACTGCTATGGGCTGACCACGAAGCAAAAGAGGAAGACGAGCCAGCCAGGAGTCGAACCTAGAATCTTCTGATCCATAGTCAGACGCGTTATCCATTGCGCCACTGGCCCAAACGGTTTAGTTCCCTCGTGCGCTCGAACAGACAGAGGCCTGTCATACCATCTACTGTTTCACGTGCTATAAACACTGAGACAACAGTTGGTGCTCTCCTTGTTATATTTAGCAAGCTGATTTGTTTTTACGGCAGGTTGTGTAGTTGTTAGGGACCCCCGGGCAGGCTTGAGGGTGCAATATGAGCATCCTTTCCCTGGTGGTCTAGTGGTTAGGATTCGGCGCTCTCACCGCCGCGGCCCGGGTTCGATTCCCGGTCAGGGAACGTGCTTTTGCCCTTCGGTCGCGATTGCGACACTACGTACAGCCTTGCTGACCTCATTGAGCAGCGTGGCCAAGAAAATGTTTGCATGTGGAAAAGATTTCCTTCGAGCCGGAGTCGAACCAGCGACCTAAGGATTGCCAACTTTCCACCTACAGTCCTCCGCTCTACCAACTGAGCTATCGAAGGTACGCAGGTCTGGAAAAGAACCACAACATATCAGGTTTCTGCTGCTCCACTGCTGGGTAAAACAGCTTCTGCCGTAGACAGACGTGCTGGTTGTTCGATAAGGGAAGCAAAGAAAAGCCGAACTTCCCATATCGGGAGTCGAACCCGGGCCGCCTGGGTGAAAACCAGGAATCCTGACGGCTACACCATATGGAAACTTCCACGAGTGTCGGTCAGGCTGAAGCTGAAAACCAAGAATGCTGACCGCTAGAGCTAATCAATCTAATCATAGCAATCAAAGCGATGGGCTAGTTAAAATAAATAATAAAACTTCTATGGGCTGACCACGACGCAAAAGAGGTAGATGGAGCCAGCCAGGAGTAGAACCTAGAATCTTCTGATCCGTACTGCCGTCCAAAGGCAAAGCAAATCTTGGAGTTATCTTCGATGACCAACTGACCTTCAGAGACCACATCTCAAAGACGGCGCGGTCATGCAGATTTGCACTTCGCAACATCAGGAAAACCCGTCCCTTCCTGACTGAGCACGCAACACAACTGCTTGTCCAGGCCCTGGTCATTTCAAGGCTTGATTACTGCAATGCTCTTCTGGCTGGTCTGCCGTCAAGTGCAATCAAACCTCTTCAAATGATCCAGAACGCTGCTGCACGTCTTGTCTGCAACGAGCCTAAGAGAGCCCACGTCACGCCCCTCTTCATCCCTCTGCACTGGCTACCCCTTGCTGCTCGCATCAAGTTCAAGGCGCTGATGCTGGCTTACAGATCCACCACAGGCTCTGCACCTTCCTACCTCCACACACTGCTACAACGCTACGTCCCCACCAGAAGCCTGCGATCACTAAAGGAACGAAGGCTTGTGGTACCGTCACAGAGAGTCACAAAATCACTCTCCTGAACATTCTCCTTCACTGCTCCCTGCTGGTGGAATGATCTCCTTACTTTCATCAGGAACGCAGAATATTCCCTGGCAATATTCAAGAGACAGCTGAAAACTCATCTCTTCCGTGAACACTTAATCCCCTCATTAAAAAAAAAAAAACCCTTTCCTTCCCATTTCCCTTCCTACTCTAGCTTATGGTACTGAGCAATGTATGAAACTTGTATTGTGAGCACTTCCTGTGTTATTTGCCAATTCATGAAGAATCGCTTGTTTGTTTTCCTCACTTGTAAGTCGCTTTGGATAAAAGCGTCTGCTAAATGACTAAATGTAATGTAAACGTAAATGTAAAGCGCAGTAAGTACACGTTTGGTCAAAATTGAGTTAAGGCTTGATGTTGGCTTTGTGACATCTGTTCTGTCTTGTGACAAAGGCTCCCGGTTCAATTTTGTCCCGTTTCAGAGAAACGAGAGTGTCAAAATTGCAGTAACTACAAAATCAGAGCTAATACCAAGGCAAACCACAGTAAGTGATGTTACTGCGTTCTAGCTTTGTTTTCCCAGATTTGACACCACAGATACTGAGCTCTGCCTTGGTAGCCTTATCCTGAAGTGGATTGTAATACTGTTTGCCCCGATCGTAACACTCACACAGAACCAACAAGCCAACCAGCTATCCTATCATGACACAATCCCGTGGACAAATGATGGTTGAACTCGCATGAAAACGCAAATGTCCAAAGACGGATAAGGAAGACATAAAATATTAAATATTAATACAAAAATGTTAACTCCTAGCCAGGCAAATGACAGCTTTATAATCAGTTAACATTAACTAGCCAGCCGCTAGCAAATTAGACAGGGATTTTAGCCTACCTGAGCTGCTCCATTGAAGGCAATATCCACTCTGACAACGTAACGATAATCTGATTTATAACCGCGTTGATGTTTGTTGATTCGGACATCCCTCCACAGACGTGCTGGCTGTTCGATAAGGGAAGCAAAGACAAGCCGAACTTCCCATACAGGGAGTCGAACCTGGGACAACTGGTTGAAAAAGAAGAATCCTGACCGCCACATCTAATCAACCAAATAATAGCAATGAAAGCGATGGGCTAATTAATTTAAATAATGAAACTGCTATGGGCTGACCACGAAGCAAAAGAGGAAGACGAGCCAGCCAGGAGTCGAACCTAGAATCTTCTGATCCGTAGTCAGACGCGTTATCCATTGCGCCACTGGCCCAAACGGTTGAGTGCCCTCGTGCGCTCGAACAGACAGAGGCCTGTCATACCATCTACTGTTTCACGTGCTATAAACACTGAGACAACAGTTGGTGCTCTCCTTGTTATATTTAGCAAGCTGATTTGTTTTTACGGCAGGTTGTGTAGTTGTTAGGGACCCCCGGGCAGGCTTGAGGGTGCAATATGAGCATCCTTTCCCTGGTGGTCTAGTGGTTAGGATTCGGCGCTCTCACCGCCGCGGCCCGGGTTCGATTCCCGGTCAGGGAACGTGCTTTTGCCCTTCGGTCGCGATTGCGACACTACGTACAGCCTTGCTGGCCTCATTGAGCAGCGTGGCCAAGAAAATGTTTGCATGTGGAAAAGATTTCCTTCGAGCCGGAGTCGAACCAGCGACCTAAGGATTGCCAACTTTCCACCTACAGTCCTCCGCTCTACCAACTGAGCTATCGAAGGTACGCAGGTCTGGAAAAGAACCACAACATATCAGGTTTCTGCTGCTCCACTGCTGGGTAAAACAGCTTCTGCCGTAGACAGACGTGCTGGTTGTTCGATAAGGGAAGCAAAGAAAAGCCGAACTTCCCATATCGGGAGTCGAACCCGGGCCGCCTGGGTGAAAACCAGGAATCCTGACGGCTACACCATATGGAAACTTCCACGAGTGTCGGTCAGGCTGAAGCTGAAAACCAAGAATGCTGACCGCTAGAGCTAATCAATCTAATCATAGCAATCAAAGCGATGGGCTAGTTAAAATAAATAATAAAACTTCTATGGGCTGACCACGACGCAAAAGAGGTAGATGGAGCCAGCCAGGAGTAGAACCTAGAATCTTCTGATCCGTACTGCCGTCCAAAGGCAAAGCAAATCTTGGAGTTATCTTCGATGACCAACTGACCTTCAGAGACCACATCTCAAAGACGGCACGGTCATGCAGATTTGCACTTCGCAACATCAGGAAAATCCGTCCCTTCCTGACTGAGCACGCAACACAACTGCTTGTCCAGGCCCTGGTCATTTCAAGGCTTGATTACTGCAATGCTCTTCTGGCTGGTCTGCCGTCAAGTGCAATCAAACCTCTTCAAATGATCCAGAACGCTGCTGCACGTCTTGTCTGCAACGAGCCTAAGAGAGCCCACGTCACGCCCCTCTTCATCCCTCTGCACTGGCTACCCCTTGCTGCTCGCATCAAGTTCAAGGCGCTGATGCTGGCTTACAGATCCACCACAGGCTCTGCACCTTCCTACCTCCACACACTGCTACAACGCTACGTCCCCACCAGAAGCCTGCGATCACTAAAGGAACGAAGGCTTGTGGTACCGTCACAGAGAGTCACAAAATCACTCTCCTGAACATTCTCCTTCACTGCTCCCTGCTGGTGGAATGATCTCCTTACTTTCATCAGGAACGCAGAATATTCCCTGGCAATATTCAAGAGACAGCTGAAAACTCATCTCTTCCGTGAACACTTAATCCCCTCATTAAAAAAAAAAAACCCTTTCCTTCCCATTTCCCTTCCTACTCTAGCTTATGGTACTGAGCAATGTATGAAACTTGTATTGTGAGCACTTCCTGTGTTATTTGCCAATTCATGAAGAATCGCTTGTTTGTTTTCCTCACTTGTAAGTCGCTTTGGATAAAAGCGTCTGCTAAATGACTAAATGTAATGTAAACGTAAATGTAAAGCGCAGTAAGTACACGTTTGGTCAAAATTGAGTTAAGGCTTGATGTTGGCTTTGTGACATCTGTTCTGTCTTGTGACAAAGGCTCCCGGTTCAATTTTGTCCCGTTTCAGAGAAACGAGAGTGTCAAAATTGCAGTAACTACAAAATCAGAGCTAATACCAAGGCAAACCACAGTAAGTGATGTTACTGCGTTCTAGCTTTGTTTTCCCAGATTTGACACCACAGATACTGAGCTCTGCCTTGGTAGCCTTATCCTGAAGTGGATTGTAATACTGTTTGCCCCGATCGTAACACTCACACAGAACCAACAAGCCAACCAGCTATCCTATCATGACACAATCCCGTGGACAAATGATGGTTGAACTCGCATGAAAACGCAAATGTCCAAAGACGGATAAGGAAGACATAAAATATTAAATATTAATACAAAAATGTTAACTCCTAGCCAGGCAAATGACAGCTTTATAATCAGTTAACATTAACTAGCCAGCCACTAGCAAATTAGACAGGGATTTTAGCCTACCTGAGCTGCTCCATTGAAGGCAATATCCACTCTGACAACGTAACGATAATCTGATTTATAACCGCGTTGATGTTTGTTGATTCGGACATCCATCCACAGACGTGCTGGCTGTTCGATAAGGGAAGCAAAGACAAGCCGAACTTCCCATACAGGGAGTCGAACCTGGGACAACTGGTTGAAAAAGAAGAATCCTGACCGCCACATCTAATCAACCAAATAATAGCAATGAAAGCGATGGGCTAATTAATTTAAATAATGAAACTGCTATGGGCTGACCACGAAGCAAAAGAGGAAGACGAGCCAGCCAGGAGTCGAACCTAGAATCTTCTGATCCGTAGTCAGACGCGTTATCCATTGCGCCACTGGCCCAAACGGTTGAGTGCCCTCGTGCGCTCGAACAGACAGAGGCCTGTCATACCATCTACTGTTTCACGTGCTATAAACACTGAGACAACAGTTGGTGCTCTCCTTGTTATATTTAGCAAGCTGATTTGTTTTTACGGCAGGTTGTGTAGTTGTTAGGGACCCCCGGGCAGGCTTGAGGGTGCAATATGAGCATCCTTTCCCTGGTGGTCTAGTGGTTAGGATTCGGCGCTCTCACCGCCGCGGCCCGGGTTCGATTCCCGGTCAGGGAACGTGCTTTTGCCCTTCGGTCGCGATTGCGACACTACGTACAGCCTTGCTGGCCTCATTGAGCAGCGTGGCCAAGAAAATGTTTGCATGTGGAAAAGATTTCCTTTGAGCCGGAGTCGAACCAGCGACCTAAGGATTGCCAACTTTCCACCTACAGTCCTCCGCTCTACCAACTGAGCTATCGAAGGTACGCAGGTCTGGAAAAGAACCACAACATATCAGGTTTCTGCTGCTCCACTGCTGGGTAAAACAGCTTCTGCCGTAGACAGACGTGCTGGTTGTTCGATAAGGGAAGCAAAGAAAAGCCGAACTTCCCATATCGGGAGTCGAACCCGGGCCGCCTGGGTGAAAACCAGGAATCCTGACGGCTACACCATATGGAAACTTCCACGAGTGTCGGTCAGGCTGAAGCTGAAAACCAAGAATGCTGACCGCTAGAGCTAATCAATCTAATCATAGCAATCAAAGCGATGGGCTAGTTAAAATAAATAATAAAACTTCTATGGGCTGACCACGACGCAAAAGAGGTAGATGGAGCCAGCCAGGAGTAGAACCTAGAATCTTCTGATCCGTACTGCCGTCCAAAGGCAAAGCAAATCTTGGAGTTATCTTCGATGACCAACTGACCTTCAGAGACCACATCTCAAAGACGGCGCGGTCATGCAGATTTGCACTTTGCAACATCAGGAAAATCCGTCCCTTCCTGACTGAGCACGCAACACAACTGCTTGTCCAGGCCCTGGTCATTTCAAGGCTTGATTACTGCAATGCTCTTCTGGCTGGTCTGCCGTCAAGTGCAATCAAACCTCTTCAAATGATCCAGAACGCTGCTGCACGTCTTGTCTGCAACGAGCCTAAGAGAGCCCACGTCACGCCCCTCTTCATCCCTCTGCACTGGCTACCCCTTGCTGCTCGCATCAAGTTCAAGGCGCTGATGCTGGCTTACAGATCCACCACAGGCTCTGCACCTTCCTACCTCCACACACTGCTACAACGCTACGTCCCCACCAGAAGCCTGCGATCACTAAAGGAACGAAGGCTTGTGGTACCGTCACAGAGAGTCACAAAATCACTCTCCTGAACATTCTCCTTCACTGCTCCCTGCTGGTGGAATGATCTCCTTACTTTCATCAGGAACGCAGAATATTCCCTGGCAATATTCAAGAGACAGCTGAAAACTCATCTCCTCCGTGAACACTTAATCCCCTCATTAAAAAAAAAAAACCCTTTCCTTCCCATTTCCCTTCCTACTCTAGCTTATGGTACTGAGCAATGTATGAAACTTGTATTGTGAGCACTTCCTGTGTTATTTGCCAATTCATGAAGAATCGCTTGTTTGTTTTCCTCACTTGTAAGTCGCTTTGGATAAAAGCGTCTGCTAAATGACTAAATGTAATGTAAACGTAAATGTAAAGCGCAGTAAGTACACGTTTGGTCAAAATTGAGTTAAGGCTTGATGTTGGCTTTGTGACATCTGTTCTGTCTTGTGACAAAGGCTCCCGGTTCAATTTTGTCCCGTTTCAGAGAAACGAGAGTGTCAAAATTGCAGTAACTACAAAATCAGAGCTAATACCAAGGCAAACCACAGTAAGTGATGTTACTGCGTTCTAGCTTTGTTTTCCCAGATTTGACACCACAGATACTGAGCTCTGCCTTGGTAGCCTTATCCTGAAGTGGATTGTAATACTGTTTGCCCCGATCGTAACACTCACACAGAACCAACAAGCCAACCAGCTATCCTATCATGACACAATCCCGTGGACAAATGATGGTTGAACTCGCATGAAAACGCAAATGTCCAAAGACGGATAAGGAAGACATAAAATATTAAATATTAATACAAAAATGTTAACTCCTAGCCAGGCAAATGACAGCTTTATAATCAGTTAACATTAACTAGCCAGCCGCTAGCAAATTAGACAGGGATTTTAGCCTACCTGAGCTGCTCCATTGAAGGCAATATCCACTCTGACAACGTAACGATAATCTGATTTATAACCGCGTTGATGTTTGTTGATTCGGACATCCCTCCACAGACGTGCTGGCTGTTCGATAAGGGAAGCAAAGACAAGCCGAACTTCCCATACAGGGAGTCGAACCTGGGACAACTGGTTGAAAAAGAAGAATCCTGACCGCCACATCTAATCAACCAAATAATAGCAATGAAAGCGATGGGCTAATTAATTTAAATAATGAAACTGCTATGGGCTGACCACGAAGCAAAAGAGGAAGACGAGCCAGCCAGGAGTCGAACCTAGAATCTTCTGATCCGTAGTCAGACGCGTTATCCATTGCGCCACTGGCCCAAACGGTTGAGTGCCCTCGTGCGCTCGAACAGACAGAGGCCTGTCATACCATCTACTGTTTCACGTGCTATAAACACTGAGACAACAGTTGGTGCTCTCCTTGTTATATTTAGCAAGCTGATTTGTTTTTACGGCAGGTTGTGTAGTTGTTAGGGACCCCCGGGCAGGCTTGAGGGTGCAATATGAGCATCCTTTCCCTGGTGGTCTAGTGGTTAGGATTCGGCGCTCTCACCGCCGCGGCCCGGGTTCGATTCCCGGTCAGGGAACGTGCTTTTGCCCTTCGGTCGCGATTGCGACACTACGTACAGCCTTGCTGGCCTCATTGAGCAGCGTGGCCAAGAAAATGTTTGCATGTGGAAAAGATTTCCTTCGAGCCGGAGTCGAACCAGCGACCTAAGGATTGCCAACTTTCCACCTACAGTCCTCCGCTCTACCAACTGAGCTATCGAAGGTACGCAGGTCTGGAAAAGAACCACAACATATCAGGTTTCTGCTGCTCCACTGCTGGGTAAAACAGCTTCTGCCGTAGACAGACGTGCTGGTTGTTCGATAAGGGAAGCAAAGAAAAGCCGAACTTCCCATATCGGGAGTCGAACCCGGGCCGCCTGGGTGAAAACCAGGAATCCTGACGGCTACACCATATGGAAACTTCCACGAGTGTCGGTCAGGCTGAAGCTGAAAACCAAGAATGCTGACCGCTAGAGCTAATCAATCTAATCATAGCAATCAAAGCGATGGGCTAGTTAAAATAAATAATAAAACTTCTATGGGCTGACCACGACGCAAAAGAGGTAGATGGAGCCAGCCAGGAGTAGAACCTAGAATCTTCTGATCCGTACTGCCGTCCAAAGGCAAAGCAAATCTTGGAGTTATCTTCGATGACCAACTGACCTTCAGAGACCACATCTCAAAGACGGCGCGGTCATGCAGATTTGCACTTCGCAACATCAGGAAAATCCGTCCCTTCCTGACTGAGCACGCAACACAACTGCTTGTCCAGGCCCTGGTCATTTCAAGGCTTGATTACTGCAATGCTCTTCTGGCTGGTCTGCCGTCAAGTGCAATCAAACCTCTTCAAATGATCCAGAACGCTGCTGCACGTCTTGTCTGCAACGAGCCTAAGAGAGCCCACGTCACGCCCCTCTTCATCCCTCTGCACTGGCTACCCCTTGCTGCTCGCATCAAGTTCAAGGCGCTGATGCTGGCTTACAGATCCACCACAGGCTCTGCACCTTCCTACCTCCACACACTGCTACAACGCTACGTCCCCACCAGAAGCCTGCGATCACTAAAGGAACGAAGGCTTGTGGTACCGTCACAGAGAGTCACAAAATCACTCTCCTGAACATTCTCCTTCACTGCTCCCTGCTGGTGGAATGATCTCCTTACTTTCATCAGGAACGCAGAATATTCCCTGGCAATATTCAAGAGACAGCTGAAAACTCATCTCTTCCGTGAACACTTAATCCCCTCATTAAAAAAAAAAAACCCTTTCCTTCCCATTTCCCTTCCTACTCTAGCTTATGGTACTGAGCAATGTATGAAACTTGTATTGTGAGCACTTCCTGTGTTATTTGCCAATTCATGAAGAATCGCTTGTTTGTTTTCCTCACTTGTAAGTCGCTTTGGATAAAAGCGTCTGCTAAATGACTAAATGTAATGTAAACGTAAATGTAAAGCGCAGTAAGTACACGTTTGGTCAAAATTGAGTTAAGGCTTGATGTTGGCTTTGTGACATCTGTTCTGTCTTGTGACAAAGGCTCCCGGTTCAATTTTGTCCCGTTTCAGAGAAACGAGAGTGTCAAAATTGCAGTAACTACAAAATCAGAGCTAATACCAAGGCAAACCACAGTAAGTGATGTTACTGCGTTCTAGCTTTGTTTTCCCAGATTTGACACCACAGATACTGAGCTCTGCCTTGGTAGCCTTATCCTGAAGTGGATTGTAATACTGTTTGCCCCGATCGTAACACTCACACAGAACCAACAAGCCAACCAGCTATCCTATCATGACACAATCCCGTGGACAAATGATGGTTGAACTCGCATGAAAACGCAAATGTCCAAAGACGGATAAGGAAGACATAAAATATTAAATATTAATACAAAAATGTTAACTCCTAGCCAGGCAAATGACAGCTTTATAATCAGTTAACATTAACTAGCCAGCCGCTAGCAAATTAGACAGGGATTTTAGCCTACCTGAGCTGCTCCATTGAAGGCAATATCCACTCTGACAACGTAACGATAATCTGATTTATAACCGCGTTGATGTTTGTTGATTCGGACATCCCTCCACAGACGTGCTGGCTGTTCGATAAGGGAAGCAAAGACAAGCCGAACTTCCCATACAGGGAGTCGAACCTGGGACAACTGGTTGAAAAAGAAGAATCCTGACCGCCACATCTAATCAACCAAATAATAGCAATGAAAGCGATGGGCTAATTAATTTAAATAATGAAACTGCTATGGGCTGACCACGAAGCAAAAGAGGAAGACGAGCCAGCCAGGAGTCGAACCTAAAATCTTCTGATCCGTAGTCAGACGCGTTATCCATTGCGCCACTGGCCCAAACGGTTGAGTGCCCTCGTGCGCTCGAACAGACAGAGGCCTGTCATACCATCTACTGTTTCACGTGCTATAAACGCTGAGACAACAGTTGGTGCTCTCCTTGTTATATTTAGCAAGCTGATTTGTTTTTACGGCAGGTTGTGTAGTTGTTAGGGACCCCCGGGCAGGCTTGAGGGTGCAATATGAGCATCCTTTCCCTGGTGGTCTAGTGGTTAGGATTCGGCGCTCTCACCGCCGCGGCCCGGGTTCGATTCCCGGTCAGGGAACGTGCTTTTGCCCTTCGGTCGCGATTGCGACACTACGTACAGCCTTGCTGGCCTCATTGAGCAGCGTGGCCAAGAAAATGTTTGCATGTGGAAAAGATTTCCTTCGAGCCGGAGTCGAACCAGCGACCTAAGGATTGCCAACTTTCCACCTACAGTCCTCCGCTCTACCAACTGAGCTATCGAAGGTACGCAGGTCTGGAAAAGAACCACAACATATCAGGTTTCTGCTGCTCCACTGCTGGGTAAAACAGCTTCTGCCGTAGACAGACGTGCTGGTTGTTCGATAAGGGAAGCAAAGAAAAGCCGAACTTCCCATATCGGGAGTCGAACCCGGGCCGCCTGGGTGAAAACCAGGAATCCTGACGGCTACACCATATGGAAACTTCCACGAGTGTCGGTCAGGCTGAAGCTGAAAACCAAGAATGCTGACCGCTAGAGCTAATCAATCTAATCATAGCAATCAAAGCGATGGGCTAGTTAAAATAAATAATAAAACTTCTATGGGCTGACCACGACGCAAAAGAGGTAGATGGAGCCAGCCAGGAGTAGAACCTAGAATCTTCTGATCCGTACTGCCGTCCAAAGGCAAAGCAAATCTTGGAGTTATCTTCGATGACCAACTGACCTTCAGAGACCACATCTCAAAGACGGCGCGGTCATGCAGATTTGCACTTCGCAACATCAGGAAAATCCGTCCCTTCCTGACTGAGCACGCAACACAACTGCTTGTCCAGGCCCTGGTCATTTCAAGGCTTGATTACTGCAATGCTCTTCTGGCTGGTCTGCCGTCAAGTGCAATCAAACCTCTTCAAATGATCCAGAACGCTGCTGCACGTCTTGTCTGCAACGAGCCTAAGAGAGCCCACGTCACGCCCCTCTTCATCCCTCTGCACTGGCTACCCCTTGCTGCTCGCATCAAGTTCAAGGCGCTGATGCTGGCTTACAGATCCACCACAGGCTCTGCACCTTCCTACCTCCACACACTGCTACAACGCTACGTCCCCACCAGAAGCCTGCGATCACTAAAGGAACGAAGGCTTGTGGTACCGTCACAGAGAGTCACAAAATCACTCTCCTGAACATTCTCCTTCACTGCTCCCTGCTGGTGGAATGATCTCCTTACTTTCATCAGGAACGCAGAATATTCCCTGGCAATATTCAAGAGACAGCTGAAAACTCATCTCTTCCGTGAACACTTAATCCCCTCATTAAAAAAAAAAAACCCTTTCCTTCCCATTTCCCTTCCTACTCTAGCTTATGGTACTGAGCAATGTATGAAACTTGTATTGTGAGCACTTCCTGTGTTATTTGCCAATTCATGAAGAATCGCTTGTTTGTTTTCCTCACTTGTAAGTCGCTTTGGATAAAAGCGTCTGCTAAATGACTAAATGTAATGTAAACGTAAATGTAAAGCGCAGTAAGTACACGTTTGGTCAAAATTGAGTTAAGGCTTGATGTTGGCTTTGTGACATCTGTTCTGTCTTGTGACAAAGGCTCCCGGTTCAATTTTGTCCCGTTTCAGAGAAACGAGAGTGTCAAAATTGCAGTAACTACAAAATCAGAGCTAATACCAAGGCAAACCACAGTAAGTGATGTTACTGCGTTCTAGCTTTGTTTTCCCAGATTTGACACCACAGATACTGAGCTCTGCCTTGGTAGCCTTATCCTGAAGTGGATTGTAATACTGTTTGCCCCGATCGTAACACTCACACAGAACCAACAAGCCAACCAGCTATCCTATCATGACACAATCCCGTGGACAAATGATGGTTGAACTCGCATGAAAACGCAAATGTCCAAAGACGGATAAGGAAGACATAAAATATTAAATATTAATACAAAAATGTTAACTCCTAGCCAGGCAAATGACAGCTTTATAATCAGTTAACATTAACTAGCCAGCCGCTAGCAAATTAGACAGGGATTTTAGCCTACCTGAGCTGCTCCATTGAAGGCAATATCCACTCTGACAACGTAACGATAATCTGATTTATAACCGCGTTGATGTTTGTTGATTCGGACATCCCTCCACAGACGTGCTGGCTGTTCGATAAGGGAAGCAAAGACAAGCCGAACTTCCCATACAGGGAGTCGAACCTGGGACAACTGGTTGAAAAAGAAGAATCCTGACCGCCACATCTAATCAACCAAATAATAGCAATGAAAGCGATGGGCTAATTAATTTAAATAATGAAACTGCTATGGGCTGACCACGACGCAAAAGAGGTAGATGGAGCCAGCCAGGAGTAGAACCTAGAATCTTCTGATCCGTACTGCCGTCCAAAGGCAAAGCAAATCTTGGAGTTATCTTCGATGACCAACTGACCTTCAGAGACCACATCTCAAAGACGGCGCGGTCATGCAGATTTGCACTTCGCAACATCAGGAAAATCCGTCCCTTCCTGACTGAGCACGCAACACAACTGCTTGTCCAGGCCCTGGTCATTTCAAGGCTTGATTACTGCAATGCTCTTCTGGCTGGTCTGCCGTCAAGTGCAATCAAACCTCTTCAAATGATCCAGAACGCTGCTGCACGTCTTGTCTGCAACGAGCCTAAGAGAGCCCACGTCACGCCCCTCTTCATCCCTCTGCACTGGCTACCCCTTGCTGCTCGCATCAAGTTCAAGGCGCTGATGCTGGCTTACAGATCCACCACAGGCTCTGCACCTTCCTACCTCCACACACTGCTACAACGCTACGTCCCCACCAGAAGCCTGCGATCACTAAAGGAACGAAGGCTTGTGGTACCGTCACAGAGAGTCACAAAATCACTCTTCAGAACATTCTCCTTCACTGCTCCCTGCTGGTGGAATGATCTCCTTACTTTCATCAGGAACGCAGAATATTCCCTGGCAATATTCAAGAGACAGAGAGAAAACAGAGAGAATATTCAAGAGAAAACTTATCTCTTCCGTGAACACATAATCCCCTCATTAAAAAAAAAAAACCCTTTCCTTCCCATTTCCCTTCCTACTCTAGCTTATGGTACTGAGCAATGTATGAAACTTGTATTGTGAGCACTTCCTGTGTTATTTGCCAATTCATGAAGAATCGCTTGTTTGTTTTCCTCACTTGTAAGTCGCTTTGGATAAAAGCGTCTGCTAAATGACTAAATGTAATGTAAACGTAAATGTAAAGCGCAGTAAGTACACGTTTGGTCAAAATTGAGTTAAGGCTTGATGTTGGCTTTGTGACATCTGTTCTGTCTTGTGACAAAGGCTCCCGGTTCAATTTTGTCCCGTTTCAGAGAAACGAGAGTGTCAAAATTGCAGTAACTACAAAATCAGAGCTAATACCAAGGCAAACCACAGTAAGTGATGTTACTGCGTTCTAGCTTTGTTTTCCCAGATTTGACACCACAGATACTGAGCTCTGCCTTGGTAGCCTTATCCTGAAGTGGATTGTAATACTGTTTGCCCCGATCGTAACACTCACACAGAACCAACAAGCCAACCAGCTATCCTATCATGACACAATCCCGTGGACAAATGATGGTTGAACTCGCATGAAAACGCAAATGTCCAAAGACGGATAAGGAAGACATAAAATATTAAATATTAATACAAAAATGTTAACTCCTAGCCAGGCAAATGACAGCTTTATAATCAGTTAACATTAACTAGCCAGCCGCTAGCAAATTAGACAGGGATTTTAGCCTACCTGAGCTGCTCCATTGAAGGCAATATCCACTCTGACAACGTAACGATAATCTGATTTATAACCGCGTTGATGTTTGTTGATTCGGACATCCCTCCACAGACGTGCTGGCTGTTCGATAAGGGAAGCAAAGACAAGCCGAACTTCCCATACAGGGAGTCGAACCTGGGACAACTGGTTGAAAAAGAAGAATCCTGACCGCCACATCTAATCAACCAAATAATAGCAATGAAAGCGATGGGCTAATTAATTTAAATAATGAAACTGCTATGGGCTGACCACGAAGCAAAAGAGGAAGACGAGCCAGCCAGGAGTCGAACCTAGAATCTTCTGATCCGTAGTCAGACGCGTTATCCATTGCGCCACTGGCCCAAACGGTTGAGTGCCCTCGTGCGCTCGAACAGACAGAGGCCTGTCATACCATCTACTGTTTCACGTGCTATAAACACTGAGACAACAGTTGGTGCTCTCCTTGTTATATTTAGCAAGCTGATTTGTTTTTACGGCAGGTTGTGTAGTTGTTAGGGACCCCCGGGCAGGCTTGAGGGTGCAATATGAGCATCCTTTCCCTGGTGGTCTAGTGGTTAGGATTCGGCGCTCTCACCGCCGCGGCCCGGGTTCGATTCCCGGTCAGGGAACGTGCTTTTGCCCTTCGGTCGCGATTGCGACACTACGTACAGCCTTGCTGGCCTCATTGAGCAGCGTGGCCAAGAAAATGTTTGCATGTGGAAAAGATTTCCTTCGAGCCGGAGTCGAACCAGCGACCTAAGGATTGCCAACTTTCCACCTACAGTCCTCCGCTCTACCAACTGAGCTATCGAAGGTACGCAGGTCTGGAAAAGAACCACAACATATCAGGTTTCTGCTGCTCCACTGCTGGGTAAAACAGCTTCTGCCGTAGACAGACGTGCTGATTGTTCGATAAGGGAAGCAAAGAAAAGCCGAACTTCCCATATCGGGAGTCGAACCCGGGCCGCCTGGGTGAAAACCAGGAATCCTGACGGCTACACCATATGGAAACTTCCACGAGTGTCGGTCAGGCTGAAGCTGAAAACCAAGAATGCTGACCGCTAGAGCTAATCAATCTAATCATAGCAATCAAAGCGATGGGCTAGTTAAAATAAATAATAAAACTTCTATGGGCTGACCACGACGCAAAAGAGGTAGATGGAGCCAGCCAGGAGTAGAACCTAGAATCTTCTGATCCGTACTGCCGTCCAAAGGCAAAGCAAATCTTGGAGTTATCTTCGATGACCAACTGACCTTCAGAGACCACATCTCAAAGACGGCGCGGTCATGCAGATTTGCACTTCGCAACATCAGGAAAATCCGTCCCTTCCTGACTGAGCACGCAACACAACTGCTTGTCCAGGCCCTGGTCATTTCAAGGCTTGATTACTGCAATGCTCTTCTGGCTGGTCTGCCGTCAAGTGCAATCAAACCTCTTCAAATGATCCAGAACGCTGCTGCACGTCTTGTCTGCAACGAGCCTAAGAGAGCCCACGTCACGCCCCTCTTCATCCCTCTGCACTGGCTACCCCTTGCTGCTTGCATCAAGTTCAAGGCGCTGATGCTGGCTTACAGATCCACCACAGGCTCTGCACCTTCCTACCTCCACACACTGCTACAACGCTACGTCCCCACCAGAAGCCTGCGATCACTAAAGGAACGAAGGCTTGTGGTACCGTCACAGAGAGTCACAAAATCACTCTCCTGAACATTCTCCTTCACTGCTCCCTGCTGGTGGAATGATCTCCTTACTTTCATCAGGAACGCAGAATATTCCCTGGCAATATTCAAGAGACAGCTGAAAACTCATCTCTTCCGTGAACACTTAATCCCCTCATTAAAAAAAAAAAACCCTTTCCTTCCCATTTCCCTTCCTACTCTAGCTTATGGTACTGAGCAATGTATGAAACTTGTATTGTGAGCACTTCCTGTGTTATTTGCCAATTCATGAAGAATCGCTTGTTTGTTTTCCTCACTTGTAAGTCGCTTTGGATAAAAGCGTCTGCTAAATGACTAAATGTAATGTAAACGTAAATGTAAAGCGCAGTAAGTACACGTTTGGTCAAAATTGAGTTAAGGCTTGATGTTGGCTTTGTGACATCTGTTCTGTCTTGTGACAAAGGCTCCCGGTTCAATTTTGTCCCGTTTCAGAGAAACGAGAGTGTCAAAATTGCAGTAACTACAAAATCAGAGCTAATACCAAGGCAAACCACAGTAAGTGATGTTACTGCGTTCTAGCTTTGTTTTCCCAGATTTGACACCACAGATACTGAGCTCTGCCTTGGTAGCCTTATCCTGAAGTGGATTGTAATACTGTTTGCCCCGATCGTAACACTCACACAGAACCAACAAGCCAACCAGCTATCCTATCATGACACAATCCCGTGGACAAATGATGGTTGAACTCGCATGAAAACGCAAATGTCCAAAGACGGATAAGGAAGACATAAAATATTAAATATTAATACAAAAATGTTAACTCCTAGCCAGGCAAATGACAGCTTTATAATCAGTTAACATTAACTAGCCAGCCGCTAGCAAATTAGACAGGGATTTTAGCCTACCTGAGCTGCTCCATTGAAGGCAATATCCACTCTGACAACGTAACGATAATCTGATTTATAACCGCGTTGATGTTTGTTGATTCGGACATCCCTCCACAGACGTGCTGGCTGTTCGATAAGGGAAGCAAAGACAAGCCGAACTTCCCATACAGGGAGTCGAACCTGGGACAACTGGTTGAAAAAGAAGAATCCTGACCGCCACATCTAATCAACCAAATAATAGCAATGAAAGCGATGGGCTAATTAATTTAAATAATGAAACTGCTATGGGCTGACCACGAAGCAAAAGAGGAAGACGAGCCAGCCAGGAGTCGAACCTAGAATCTTCTGATCCGTAGTCAGACGCGTTATCCATTGCGCCAAGGCCGGCGCGCATTGGTCGTGGTAGAGTAACCATAAGAGGCGGAGTGGCGCGAGTTCGATCCCCGGTCCCAGCAGGAATGGAATTCGTGGCATGAGTTCGTTTAATCCTGTCCATGCACGCCTGTGTCATCGCCATTGTCCCCCACATTTAAATCAAACATAAATTCGTCTCCCGCACTTTAATTTGGGCTCTCTCCAACGTAAAACTCTCGTGTTGTATGTGTTTCGTTCAGACCAGACGCCCGAGGGCGCTCTCTCGCAGAAGGACCAAAAAGCACTCGCAGAGCTACTTAGTTGTGACGCGCCAGGAAATTCCTTATATGGACAAAGGCATCCAGCTGTCACTGAATAAAAAAGCCGGTGTTTTGACTGATAGAACGTGAAGACACTTGCAACATGGTTTGTGTGTTTTCAAGCCATTTTCTTGGTGCATTTTCATAACAAAACATATATGAATAAAGCAGTGCTAATTGACACTTCTTTTTTTTTACAGTATAGAAACAATAAATCATATTTTCAGCCTTATTCTGACTGTCCGTGTTTTTATTGTGTTTTACAGTTATGTAATACTGGAAGACTTTTAAAATAAAATATGTGTTTACTGGTACAAATAGACACAATAACAATAATGTGATTAACAACCTTTTTATTTGCATAGATTTTTAAAGTCAATAAAAAATTGTGAACATTAGAATAGCAGTGCAATTTTGACATCAATTAAAAATAATAAATAGTAAACAATTTACCACAGTAGTGCAATTTTGACATGTCAACCTAAAAATATTAATAAAAAACTCACACATAAATAACAAGATAAACTTTCCCTCTCTTATATATATACACATTTATACCTGAAATATTTTCCCAATAGAGGCATGCAGTGAAGAAAAAACTTATTTAAAAAAGAACAAAGATGCATCACACACATTGACTTGTAAATTGCTCTAGAACGCAAACATTAACCAGATAAATAAATAAAAATAACATGTGCTGAAAGAGCAATTTTAAGGAGCTGGAGGGTCATTTCCTGGCTTTTTTTTCCTGTAACCTCGTTCCTCCAGCACAGCCCTCCATTCAGCATATGACTGAGTCTCAGATTCTTGGCAGTACCAGTTTCCAAAGTACTGAAGATGTGATGGTGGCTTTCTTTCTTTGTTACACTTTTTGCAAAGAATGACGTCTGTCTTCCTCACATATTTTCTTGTGACAGTTCCAGTCTTCTCCCTCTCCTGTTTTCTCTTTCTGTATTGCTGAGTGGAGTAAGGAACAGCTTGACTTGATGTCTGTGTCTGAACTGATGGTGGCACAGTTGAAGGTAATGGGAGGTTTAAGAACAACACCTGTGAGGTACCAGGTACTGTAGAGGACGGCGCGCATACATCTACCACTGTAGGAAGCTGCACAGATGGTAAAATGAAAGGGAGAGAGACGGGTAGTGCTGGTGCAATGACAGGAAGTCCTTGATGTGATGGAGGAGCCTGGGCGATGGCCTGAGGTTGCGACCTTCCCTTCAGTTTTGCCTCCCCAGCAGTATTTGGTGGCAGGACAAAAAGGTGAGGCTCCGCAAGATTTCCTGAATAAAGTGTTGGTCCTTTCTGCAAAGCCGCAGGAAGCTTCTCAGGTCCTGCCATGGGTGCATCTGGGGCTTGTATACCCTGCATCAAAATATCCTGTTCCTGTGACTTGCAACGCCTGCTGAACCTGGGAAAACATAAAACAACCAATTTTAATAAACATTTAAGCAATAATACAAAAGATGGTGTGATAAACTACTATTTCAGGGGCGGCCAACGTCGGTCCTGGAGAGCCACAATCCTGCAGAGTTTAGCTCCAACCCTGATAAAAACTCACCTTCCTGTAGCTTTCTAGTAACCCTTAAGACCTTGATTAGCTTGTTCAGGTGTGTTTGATTAGGGTTGGAGCAAAAATTTGCAGGATTGTGGCTCTCCAGGACCGACGTTGGCCACCCCTGTACTATTTGATCATGACTATGATGCAGCAGCATGACACAGCGGAGATCAAATATCAGTTGATCACACCCTCATCTCATGTATTATTACCTTTGTAAAAAGCTACTTCATTGAGATGAACACTGTATTATGGATTATGGATTCTTGCAGTCTGTTGAAGACCACATAGTTAGCAATAACAATGCTAATTTACTCACCATTGTGTGACTGTTGCAGCATTCACTTCTGGGAGCTGGATGGTGGTCTCGCTCATCACCTTAGCATTGGTGAGGACGCACTCTCGGATGTGCTTGTAAGCACGTGCTACCATTGTGAAGCGGGACACCCTCACTCCGTCACAGCGCACCACATTTGGGTAGAGAGCACAGAGTCTTGTGAAGATGGCCTCCACCACTCGGTTGCAGTCAGGCCACTGTGCAGGACTATGAGCTCCAATGAAACACCTGCAAATTACAGCAGAAAACATATTATTAATGTAAGATTGTTTTCAATGTGTGATCCTTGCTCTGTTTTTTATTGTTTCTTTTCTATTATTTTCTATTCTAATACCTGTGTATAGTTATGTTGTGTTGTTCGTTTTTTAGGTCGATGTTGAAATCTATCAATAAATTAGGTCTCTACTGGGTTACGGTGTTGTGGCATTATGGGGAACAGCACTGTAAGATAAAGTGTTACCAATTTAACATACCTTTTGGTGCTCTCCACACCTGGTGCCACAATCTTCTTAGTGGCCCTGAATCGTCCCTGTTTTAGGCTGGTTTGGTGACGTGGTGGGTAAACGGTTTTTTTCTTGTCATACTCCCCTAATGCCTGCCATAAGGTGATGATCTTGGCACACTCTTCTCCATTCAAGGCCAAACGGTGGTCTCTGAGGCTAACCAAAAACTCTGCCAAGTCCTGCACGGCTCCAAACCCCTCAATATTATCAGGTCCAACAGAATCCTAAAATGAAAGATAATTTAGGAACTTTTGATAGCAGCAATGAAAACAAATATTCACATGAAAGCACAGCCAACATAACTTGGATTTCGTTAACACACATGTAAATGTACATTAAAAAAGAAACTGGCCAAAAAGAAAGCCCTTACATCACTTGGCGTGTTCTCTTCAGATGTTGGAAGATCAGTTTCTGCAGATAATTGGTCCACTGGGACTACAAGAAAAAGGTAAATATTTAGTTTAAATTTGTATTCATTTCTTTCAATATGACAAATATTCATTTAGAGTTAGTGTGACAACAAATACCGAAACCTCTATGAATATTATGGTAAAACTCACAGCTATGTGCTCCAGGAGAGAGTGCTGGCTTGGATGGAGGGACCACAAACTGTGATGATGTGGAGCTGGTGACTGGAGATGTCACTGGGGATGGAGGGACCACAGACAGAGATGATGTGGAGCTGGTGACTGGAGATGTCACTGGGGATGGAGGGACCACAAACTGTGATGATGTGGAGCTGGTGACTGGAGATGTCACTGGGGATGGAGGGACCAAAGACAGTGATGACATGGTGCTGGTTGCTGGAGGGGTCGGAGATGACACTGCAGACACCGATGCTTGTGAAGAGGCAGCAGGTGTCCGTTCTGTGTCAAAGGTGGGCACAGTGATGTCCTGAAACTCCTCAAGTTCAGCATAACCTTCATCCTCCTCCATAACAACCTCAGTGGTCTCTGATTCTTCAATGGCCAAGTTGTAGTCCTGCAGAACTTTACCAGTTTGCTGGTAAAGGTATTCCACTCCAATAAGTTCCCCTTTAAAATATTAAAACATTGACAATTAGATAATATAAGGATATAATATTATAAATCAGTGGTTAAATGGTATGTGAACACTTGAATGAAACTGTCACCAAAAACAACTAATAGTTATCTACCAGTGTACTTTCTTGGCCCCACATAAGGGATGATTTTCTTGCCCATAACCTCCTCTGCAAGAGTATTGACAGCATGTCGCAGAAGATGATTGTAGGAATGTGGCTGCTGCTCATCTGTTGTTGCTGCCACAGCGCGGTCCTCATTCCACCTTGCAAGCCCATCCAAAAGATACGCCTGGAAAAATGTGTCACTAGCCAGCGTACCTGTAAATTCAAAAAAGAACAATAACAACAACAACAACAAAAAACACAAAAATTTCATAAATACACAAATAGTTGTTCTTGCAATTCTCATAATTATTTCAATATATAATTAAGTCAAATCTTAATTTAATAATTTAGTAAAATCACTTATTTACCTGGGATGAATCTATTAAGGTGCAGGTGAAATGACTCAAGCGAAGTGGAACCTCGGGCACAGCGGTAGGTTGGCAGACGGTGCCCTCCCTTCACCACAGTGCCTGTCTGCATGTAGAGCTGCAAACCTAGAGGATCCTGGATGCAGGCCACATGTTTCCGCTGGGACTTCAAGATCTCTCTCATCCGGGCTGAGTTTATTAGTGGAACTCCCAGAGTGTCACGACCAGAATCTCCATCAAAGGCCTCAATATGGCTCTCAATCATCGCCAGGGTTTCCTTGGTCCCGCGAGTGGTTCTCCTGCAATGCAGGGCTAGCTCGCTACGGCTGATACAGCGCAGCACATCAGCCTCGGATGATGGTTTCCGGTCAGCTTCTAGCTCTGCACGCTTCGCCTTCTTCAGAGCCGTCAGGTCGACCTGGTCCCACATGAAAATACAGTTGCTGAGGCGACTCATAAACGTGGCATACAACTGGTGAGAGTCGGTGGTGCAACCCACAGCAAACCTCCGCATGAAGTGCCATATATCTAACCGGATGGTCATTTGCTCCCACTCTTCAAACATCCTCCTCAGAAGAGTGTTGCCACAGCAGTCTCGGTCGACATACAGTACCTCGGGAGGAGCCACCCCAGCCACTCTGTATCGCTTGATGAGGCCTTCAATCATTGGCCCGAGACCAAAACCTTCACTGGCTGTGAGTACGGACATGATCACCTGTCCATACTCATTACCAACATTGGTTGCCCAGGTAGCTGTGCCATAGCTGCGCCCTGCTAGTTTTCTGGCCACCTTTTTAGTAGAATCCATTTTTAAGATCCGGCCATATTGCGATGTGATAGAGGCCTTGATCTCATCCAGCCTTTGCAGGACATCCTGGGCATATACCTGCATCAGCCACCGGTGCTTAGGGACAGAAGGCATAGAAGGAACAGGTTCAAATGTCACAGGCAGGATCAGGCTTGACGTGACAGCACTGGCAATCCCCTTGCAATCTGTCAGATACTGGACTGTCTTTTGCAACCAGACCTCAGCATGACGCTCCTGCAGCTTGCGCTGGATCTGGCTGCTGCTGTTTCCCAGCCCTCGTTGACGCATCAAACTTACTACCTCAACGTCACATGCAAGTTTTGATGTCAGAATGCAAGGGAACTGGACCCTGTGGCCAATGTCGAGCTGTGAGACGATACCATGGCTCCAGCTGATGACCTTCCTCTTACATTTTCAGCAGGCCAGGTACTCAGATGCCACAAAGTACATCTTACCCAAGGCAACCACCTGCCTGATCTTTTGATGCAAGCCAGCTGAGGTCAGAAGGTCTTTCTGACAGTCTGGATGTGGACAGACCAGCTTCACTTGCCACAGTTTTCGTGGCATCCAGAGCAGCAGGGGATGGCCAAAGTAATTCTCCAAGGAGGGAGAATTACTGGTCTTCAGTGGCACCTGTGGAGGATACCACCAAAGTTTGTCCACCCTACTAAAGACCAGCTCAGGATGTCCTTGTGCTGTCCACCTGAAAAGGGCCTTGGATATCCACCTCTGGTCCACTTCATGCAGGGTGTGTATCCATCCAGCTGGAAGACAGACACGTCGTGCTAGAAAAAACAAAACAAAAAGAGAAATAAACACATAAATAAACAAATACAAATTCACTTTGCTTCACTTTACTTTAATATCCCCGTAAAGGAAGGTTAGATAGATTGTTGTATGTTTTAAATAAGTATAAACGTACATTCTACATATGCCTCCTCAAACTTAGTTGCCTCTGCCAGCAGTGTGCTGTCATCTATCTCAGTGGACACAGAGGGGTGGGTGAGGGTGGCTGAGGGCCGTGCACGTGTCTGGGCCAAATCTACAAAACAAAACACAGGACAAACAGATAAACATGACTACTGAACAGCAATAAATACTAAACAAAACAATAAAGTGCTATACAAATAAATGTTTGATTACAAGGTGTGGCTTTGAGGGGGGAAACCAGCCTTTCTACGGTCTTGGTCAGATTTTTTGGGTTAGGCAACTTCCTAACCAAGAGGGAGCGGAGAGAGGCGGTGGAAGTATGGCTGGGGGCAGCGTGCTGGGTTGGAGGAGTGAGCTGGGGGGGGGCAGCGTGCTGGGTTGGAGGAGTGAGCTGGGGGGGGGCAGCGTGCTGGGTTGGAGGAGTGAGCTGGGGGGGGGCAGCGTGCTGGGTTGGAGGAGTGAGCTGGGGGGGGGCAGCGTGCTGGGTTGGAGGAGTGAGCTGGGGGGGGGCAGCGTGCTGGGTTGGAGGAGTGAGCTGGGTGGGGGCAGCGTGCTGGGGAGCTTTCCCAGCATATTGCTCTTCCTTCATGGCAATGGCAATTCTGCCAGAAGGAAAGAGCTCAATATACTCCCTGAAACTCCCCTTGTTGTGGGCATGTTCTTGGGAGTCTTTGCTGCCTCCTGTGGGGTCCCTCTTCATAGCTGCCACCAGGTAAGCAGCATACCCAAGGGCATTTTCAGCCACCCACCTGAATGTTTGCCCGCGAAATACACCAAACTGGATTTCAAAGAAACCCAGCAGGTGCTTTCTGTTAGCAAGATCTCCGTTGTGCTGACTTAAGCTTTTCTTGGCCTTGTCCAGCACTATCTCCGGGGACAGGGGTCTTGTGTATGGCTTTCCTTTGTTTGCCTCCTTCACCTTTGCGGCTTCCACTGTATCTGTCAGATTCAGGGTGCCATCAGCCCGTCTTCTGAAGCGAGGTTCCATCTATATTAAAAAAATGAAGATATAAAGACAATAGAGAAACAGACAAACACATTTAGTAACACATTAGTTAATGCAGCTGTGTATATTACACTACTATATTTACTTATGATCAACTTGAAATGTTCATTTTATATAATTCTTTGTCTGTGTATATTTTTTCCAACAGGCTTAATAAAATATTAAAATATTGGCTAACATATCAGAATCATCCCAGAGTAAGAGGTAATTATTTTAATAATTATTATACCATTCAATACAACTTTTGTCCCACCTGAGACAGAGGAGTTTTCAAGTAAGTAATGGGCAGTGGATAAGGGAAAGTTTAATCTATTCTATGTGATCAAAATATACTTAAAGTACTAAAAGTAGAAGCATAATGTACACTGTATTATTGGATTATAATTAGTGATGCATTAATGTGTAATAATCATTTTAGTGTTGCAGCTGGTAAAGCTGTAGTAAACTATAACGTTACATACTTTATATTCTGCTTGATTTACTTTCAAGTAATAATTAGTATTAATTTTCTAAATGATTAGGCTACATGTTATTAATTTGAACAAAATAAGTTATTAACAAAAGACTGACTTTGCAAATGTTAGTCAGAAGATAATCGATGACCGCTATAAATTGGCTAATCTATAAAAACATAACAAAATTTGCTGTTTTAATGATATTTTGTATTAACTACCAAAATTATTAGCAAATCTGAGCTACAGGATATTCAATTAAAACAACTATATATAATTACCACTTTATTTTTATTGACAAAAGACTGACTTTGCAAATGTTAGTCAGAAGATAATCGATGACGGCTATCAGTTGGCTAATCTATAAAAACATAACAAAATTTGCTGTTTTAATGATATTTTGTATTAACTACCTAAATTATTAGCAAATCTGAGTAACAGGCTATTCATTTAAAACAACTATATATAATTACCACCTTATTTTTATTAACAAAAGACCGACTTACTTTGCAAATGTTGTTTAGAAGTTAATTGATGAGTGTCATCCTCTTCTCCACACATCATCTGCATGGCCTCTGCATGTCTCCAGGGGCTCTTGACGCTGATTGGTCAATTGCTGGTTGTGACTGGGGGGAATCATGGTTGCAATACGAGCGCTGATTGGCGATCGCATATGATTTCTGGTTGCAGCCGGGAACGTGATTGGCTGTCGTAATATGATTTCTGGTTGCAGCCGGGAACATGATTGGCTGTCGTAACCTGATTTCTGGTTGCAGCCGGGAACGTGATTGGCTGTCGTAACCTGATTTCTGGTTGCAGCCGGGAACGTGATTGGCTGTCGTAACCAAGAATAACCACGATCTACAGGTGGCAGAGAGCGCCACTGGCCCAAACGGTTGAGTGCCCTCGTGCGCTCGAACAGACAGAGGCCTGTCATACCATCTACTGTTTCACGTGCTATAAACACTGAGACAACAGTTGGTGCTCTCCTTGTTATATTTAGCAAGCTGATTTGTTTTTACGGCAGGTTGTGTAGTTGTTAGGGACCCCCGGGCAGGCTTGAGGGTGCAATATGAGCATCCTTTCCCTGGTGGTCTAGTGGTTAGGATTCGGCGCTCTCACCGCCGCGGCCCGGGTTCGATTCCCGGTCAGGGAACGTGCTTTTGCCCTTCGGTCGCGATTGCGACACTACGTACAGCCTTGCTGGCCTCATTGAGCAGCGTGGCCAAGAAAATGTTTGCATGTGGAAAAGATTTCCTTCGAGCCGGAGTCGAACCAGCGACCTAAGGATTGCCAACTTTCCACCTACAGTCCTCCGCTCTACCAACTGAGCTATCGAAGGTACGCAGGTCTGGAAAAGAACCACAACATATCAGGTTTCTGCTGCTCCACTGCTGGGTAAAACAGCTTCTGCCGTAGACAGACGTGCTGGTTGTTCGATAAGGGAAGCAAAGAAAAGCCGAACTTCCCATATCGGGAGTCGAACCCGGGCCGCCTGGGTGAAAACCAGGAATCCTGACGGCTACACCATATGGAAACTTCCACGAGTGTCGGTCAGGCTGAAGCTGAAAACCAAGAATGCTGACCGCTAGAGCTCATCAATCTAATCATAGCAATCAAAGCGATGGGCTAGTTAAAATAAATAATAAAACTTCTATGGGCTGACCACGACGCAAAAGAGGTAGATGGAGCCAGCCAGGAGTAGAACCTAGAATCTTCTGATCCGTACTGCCGTCCAAAGGCAAAGCAAATCTTGGAGTTATCTTCGATGACCAACTGACCTTCAGAGACCACATCTCAAAGACGGCGCGGTCATGCAGATTTGCACTTCGCAACATCAGGAAAATCCGTCCCTTCCTGACTGAGCACGCAACACAACTGCTTGTCCAGGCCCTGGTCATTTCAAGGCTTGATTACTGCAATGCTCTTCTGGCTGGTCTGCCGTCAAGTGCAATCAAACCTCTTCAAATGATCCAGAACGCTGCTGCACGTCTTGTCTGCAACGAGCCTAAGAGAGCTCACGTCACGCCCCTCTTCATCCCTCTGCACTGGCTACCCCTTGCTGCTCGCATCAAGTTCAAGGCGCTGATGCTGGCTTACAGATCCACCACAGGCTCTGCACCTTCCTACCTCCACACACTGCTACAACGCTACGTCCCCACCAGAAGCCTGCGATCACTAAAGGAACGAAGGCTTGTGGTACCGTCACAGAGAGTCACAAAATCACTCTCCAGAACATTCTCCTTCACTGCTCCCTGCTGGTGGAATGATCTCCTTACTTTCATCAGGAACGCAGAATCCCTGGCAATATTCAAGAGACAGCTGAAAACTCATCTCTTCCGTGAACACTTAATCCCCTCATTAAAAAAAAAAACCCTTTCCTTCCCATTTCCCTTCCTACTCTAGCTTATGGTACTGAGCAATGTATGAAACTTGTATTGTGAGCACTTCCTGAGTTATTTGCCAATTCATGAAGAATCGCTTGTTTGTTTTCCTCACTTGTAAGTCGCTTTGGATAAAAGCGTCTGCTAAATGACTAAATGTAATGTAAACATAAATGTAAAGCGCGGTAAGTACACGTTTGGTCAAAATTGAGTTAAGGCTTGATGTTGGCTTTGTGACATCTGTTCTGTCTTGTGACAAAGGCTCCCGGTTCAATTTTGTCCCGTTTCAGAGAAACGAGAGTGTCAAAATTGCAGTAACTACAAAATCAGAGCTAATACCAAGGCAAACCACAGTAAGTGATGTTTCTGCGTTCTAGCTTTGTTTTCCCAGATTTGACACCACAGATACTGAGCTCTGCCTTGGTAGCCTTATCCTGAAGTGGATTGTAATACTGTTTGCCCCGATCGTAACACTCACACAGAACCAACAAGCCAACCAGCTATCCTATCATGACACAATCCCGTGGACAAATGATGGTTGAACTCGCATGAAAACGCAAATGTCCAAAGACGGATAAGGAAGATATAAAATATTAAACATTAATACAAAAATGTTAACTCCTAGCCAGGCAAATGACAGCTTTATAATCAGTTAACATTAACTAGCCAGCCGCTAGCAAATTAGACAGGGATTTTAGCCTACCTGAGCTGCTCCATTGAAGGCAATATCCACTCTGACAACGTAACGATAATCTGATTTATAACCGCGTTGATGTTTGTTGATTCGGACATCCCTCCACAGACGTGCTGGCTGTTCGATAAGGGAAGCAAAGACAAGCCGAACTTCCCATACAGGGAGTCGAACCTGGGCCACCTGGGTGAAAACCAGGAATCCTGACGGCTACACCATATGGAAACTTCCACGAGTGTCGGTCAGGCTGAAGCTGAAAACCAAGAATGCTGACCGCTAGAGCTAATCAATCTAATAATAGCAATCAAAGCGATGGGCTAGTTAAAATAAATAATAAAACTTCTATGGGCTGACCACGACGCAAAAGAGGTAGATGGAGCCAGCCAGGAGTAGAACCTGGAATCTTCTGATCCGTACTGCCGTCCAAAGGCAAAGCAAATCTTGGAGTTATCTTCGATGACCAACTGACCTTCAGAGACCACATCTCAAAGACGGCACGGTCATGCAGATTTGCACTTCGCAACATCAGGAAAATCCATCCCTTCCTGACTGAGCACGCAACACAACTGCTTGTCCAGGCCCTGGTCATTTCAAGGCTTGATTACTGCAATGCTCTTCTGGCTGGTCTGCCGTCAAGTGCAATCAAACCTCTTCAAATGATCCAGAACGCTGCTGCACGTCTTGTCTGCAACGAGCCTAAGAGAGCCCACGTCACGCCCCTCTTCATCCCTCTGCACTGGCTACCCCTTGCTGCTCGCATCAAGTTCAAGGCGCTGATGCTGGCTTACAGATCCACCACAGGCTCTGCACCTTCCTACCTCCACACACTGCTACAACGCTACGTCCCCACCAGAAGCCTGCAATCACTAAAGGAACGAAGGCTTGTGGTACCGTCACAGAGAGTCACAAAATCACTCTCCAGAACATTCTCCTTCACTGCTCCCTGCTGGTGGAATGATCTCCTTACTTTCATATCAGCCTTGCTGACCTCATTGAGTAGCGTGGCCAAGAAAATGTTTGCATGTGGAAAAGATCTCCTTCGAGCCGGAGTCGAATCAGCGACCTAAGGATTGCCAACTTTCCACCTACAGTCCTCCGCTCTACCAACTGAGCTATCGAAGGTACGCAGGTCCGGAAAAGAACCACAACATATCAGGTTTCTACTGCTGGGTAAAACAGCTTCTGCCGCAGACAGACGTGCTGGTTGTTCGATAAGGGAAGCAAAGAAAAGCCAAACTTCCCATACCAGGAGTTTAACCCGGGCCAGCTTGTGAAAACCAGGAATCCTGACCGCTAAACCATACATGAAAATCCACAAGCATAGGTCAGGCTTGTGGGCACTTTCCATGCATGTGCCGAGTACAAGGACAGGAATATGTAGTGACCTTTGGCTTTTAGTGTGAGACCGCCCCTTTAAGAATATGGGAATGAGTCGAAGGGACTGTTTGCTGCCTTAAATTTATCAGACTCACTGGAGGGAGCTTTCATTTGTCTCCCCCAGGGGGTTCAGTTTCCATACCTGTGATTGCACAATAGACACCGACAACTGGTCGTTAGGACAAGGTCCTTGTGAATGTACTTATACAATGCATTTGAAAACAGACATGGTATTGTATGGTAACCATTATCTCTCTGACAAAACAGCCTACTGTTGGACTGTCAATTCATCAAAATAATAAATCAATCTAATTACAACAGCAATGAAAGTGATGGGCTAATTAATAAAAATTCTATGGGCTGACCACGACGCGAAAGAGATAGATTCTGATCCATAGTCAGATGTGTTATCCATTGCGCCAAGGCTGGTGCCCATTAACTTTGGTAGAGTAAACAGAAAAGGCAGGACAATGCGAGTTCGCACCCCACTCCAAGCACGTGTGTCATCGCCATTGTCCCCCGCACTTTAATTTTGGCACTCTCCAACGTAAACACTCTCATGATATGTATGTTTCGTTCTTACCGGACACTGGAGGGCGCTCTCTCACAGAAAGTCCAAAAAGGATTCTCTAGGAAATCCCTTATATGGACAAAGGCATCCAACTGTCACTGAATAAACAAAGCCGGTGTTTTGACTGATAAAACGTGAAGACATGATTGCAACAATATATGGTTTGTCTATTTTCAAGCCTTGGTGCATTTTCATAACAAAATATATATGAATAACGCAGTGCTAATTGACACCTTTTTTTACAGTATGGAAATAATAAATGATATTTTCTGCATTATTCTGACTGTCCCTGTTGTTTATTGCATTTTAGTTATGTAATACTGAAGGACTTTTTTTAAAAGTATTTAATGGTACAAATAGGCACAATAATATTAATGTGAAGGCAAAGATTAACAACCTTTTTAATAGCATAGATTTTTAAAGTAAATTAAAAAATTTAGAACAGCAGTGCAATTTTGACACATCAATAATTTAAACTTACCATATATATACAGTATATTTATAATATCAGTAGGATAGTTCAATGTATAGGTTTTTGTTGTATGCGCCTGTATATATGTAGCACTGTGGTCCTGTGAGACACAACATTTCGTTCCACTGTATGTCCCCACATGTAGCGGAATGACAATAAAGCTCAACTTGACTTGACTTGACTTGACTTGACTATGATGCAGCAGCATGACACAGCGGAGATCACATATCAATTGATCACACCCTCGTGTATTATTGCTTTTGTAAAATGGCTACTTCATTGAGATTAACATTGTATAATGGATTATAGATTCTTGCAGTCTGTTGAAGACCATGTAGTTAGCGGTAACAATGTTAATTTACTCACCAATGTGTGACTTGCAGCGTTCACTTCTGGAGCTGGATGGTGGTCTCACTCATCACCTTAGCATTGGTGAGGACGCACTCTCGGATGTGCTTGTAAGCACGTGCTACCATTGTGAAGCGGGACACCCTCACTCCGTCACAGCGCACAGCGTTTGGGTAGAGAGCACAGAGCCTTGTGAAGATGGCCTCCACCACTCAGTTGCAGTCAGGCCACTGTGCAGGACTATGAGCTCCAATGAAACACCTGCAAATTACAGCAAAAATACATATTATTAATGTACGATTGTTTTCAATGTGTGATCCTTACTCTGTTATTTTTATTATTTTATTTTCCATTTTCTATTCTGTCTTTTTTGCTTTGTAAAAAATACCTAATATCTGTGCATTGTTATGTTGTGCTAAATAAATGAGGTCTCTTGATTGTTCAGTTCCTGTTTGTTACTGGAGAGAATCATGGTTGCGATATGCATAGCATATCCATAGCATATGATTTTTGATTGCAGCCAGGAACATGATAGGCTGTCATAACTGTCATAACCAACAGTGACTACATGTGGCAGTGGGCGCCACAGAGCAACATAAAAACACGTTTTAAGGAAAGACTTAGATTTTCAATTTCATGCAGATATGGACCAGTAAGAATGAAAAGATTTTCATATGCAAAAAGTTTAAATGAGCACACCCACATCCTGTGGCATATGCTATGCTTTCAGCTGATCTGAAAGCCAAAATCCAGAAAGATTTTCATGAATTACGAATTACGTGCTTGTACACATGTCCAGAGGCTTGAACTCAACAATATTTAGTAGCAGATTTTGGCCTAAGTCAGTGGTTTTCTAACCGTTCTTGAAACTGTCACGGAGTCACAGCCAACGCAAGCCACACATGCACCTCCCAGAAACTACATTTGTTATCTTTATTTCAAAAGGGGGAATTGAGCCATTTAGTAAAGATCTGTGATCTGAGCTGAGTGTCAATGCAGGTCAATCAAAAACATTGTTGATTATCAAGTCTCCAACTAAGCAAGCCAAAGGCAACAGTGGCAAGGAACCAAAACTCCAACAGGTGACATCAGGTAACCAACAGGTGATAAAAAAGGAGAAGAGAAACCAGACTCAGTCGGGGGGCCAGTTCTCCTCTGACCAACAGCGAACAGTGCTTAGTTGATTCAGGCAGAGTTACAGGTCATAAGTCTGATTTGGGATCGCAAAAGTCAAAATATTTAATCCAGTTCCATCTAGTTGAAGATCGTATTCATCATGCCGGTATGGGACGGTTTGTCGGGGATCTGTGCCACTGGCTGTCGTGTCGGTAAAGCCTTCACAAGGGAACAGTGGTGGACGAAGTACACAAACCAAGTACTTGAGTTAAAGTATTACTCCAGTAAAAGTACTTCCTTTTAAATTACACTTGAGTAAGAGTACAAATACAAAAAGTATTTGCTTTTCGAATGTACTTAAGTATTCAAAGTATTATCATTTATTAAGGCTATAATGGCCTCAATTTTTGTCAAGTCTTGCTTAATCATCTCAGTTTATGTGAAAAGACTTTGTTACTCTTAGCACACTGATCTATTAATATAGTTATTCAGACACTGATATCTATTAAAATTACACTGAGCCCAAAACCTTGAAGCCAAACAATTTCCTTTAGAACCAAATGAAATAACAGGATTTGAGAGTTTATTTTAAGGTTTATTTGTAACAGTTGCAAGTTTAAGTTTAATAAAAGCTTGTATTAAACGGGTTCACATGAGTTTTTTTTTACTATATTGTATCTGAATGTCTCTTCAGAAATATCAACTGGCCATATCAGATTTACTGTAACAGGAACTAGTTTTTTGTATGGGAAGCAACACACTTGTCAATAGGGCTGTGCGATATTGACAAAAAATGATACGATTTTTCCGATAACGATATTTTGCATCATTCAAAAGTGTTTTATTTGGCAATGTAATTGGTGACAGCGTTTGTTATATCTTTCCATCTGTCGCTTTTCCTGTCGTAAGGAACTTTCTTGCTAAATGATTCGGCCATATTTGTTGTGTGTGTGTTTTTGAGTTTGCTCAGTCTGCTGCAGATACGCTGTGTTCAGCTGACTCCTGAAGCTTTTCATAATCTTCATATTAGGGCAAAGGCTGTGATTATTTCATGCGCAGCTTGTCAGAGCAGTACTGCTCTGTGATCAGTAGTAAATGCTTCTCCATCTGAAAGCCAGAGGGCGCTCTTGCGCAGGATCTTAAAATATGCCCTGCAGCAGAAGAAGATAACACGCGTCGTATCGCTGTAGAATCAACAGCAATTGAAACGCTTTGATTGATTAAACATGACTAATAAACACACGACTGCCTTATTCTGTGTAAGAAATCATATCCCCTCACAGAAGGATGCTCAAATGTCGTTATTAAAGTGAGTTTGGAGTAAAAACATATTAAATGTTGTTTTTTTTGGACAAAATGTTAATAAATGCTTCACATGTCTGGAAAGATGTTTGATGCGCATTGCTTTTATACATTGTAAGCGACTGAAACTCGCAGTGCTTTCAGATGGATCAGAATTTGGAGACGTACTTCACTGACAAGCTTCTTCAGTTTCTTCACTCATTTAAATTTCTGTGAAACACACTCTGAACACACACAGCAATAGTATACTTATTCAGCTTGAGAAGGAGCTGATTCTCAAAGTTTTTTGAGTCCATTCTTGCCTTTCTGGGACTAAAAATAAGCCCTGCCGTGCTGAAAAGCGATCTCTGCCAATTGTTTTAGCCTCATACGCTGCATGCAAAACTAGTCAAAATAGAATTTATATTCCGACAAAAAGTGCTAACATCAATATCGGAGCACTGAGCTTCAAATATTTCAAACTTCGGTGAAACAGCTAACTTAAATAAAGAAACCGTTTTCTGCAAGCTTCTGTACTAATTTAAAAATGAGCACTAGAATAAAAATGGCAAACCTCAAGGTGTTTCCTAAGATTGGAAGGAGAATTCTTGTGAGAAGAAATTCTACAATTCCGAGGCAGACAGAGAAGGCAGTTGAAAATGAAAGACTCTTTCTTCTTTTCAACGATTTAAAGAAATAAATTGCGCTAATAAGGCCACGGGTGTTGTGGGACGTTGGAGTCAGGAGTTCTCGATTCTTCCATAATGAAGGCACTGGTACTCTCAATGTTAAGCCGTTGCACTGACGCTGAGCTGCTCGCGCTAAGTAAGCACCAAATCAAGTTCAAAACAGAGCGCGCGCTGAAGCCTGGTTGGTGGTTTGCCACACTCTTAACAGGTTCAGTTTTTTATCCACTAATAAATGAAAAGGAACGACTGATTTCGCAAAATGTATTGAGTAAAAAGTAAGATAATTGACTTTGAAATGTAGTGAAGTTAAAGTAAAAAGTCTCACCAAATTCCCGTGCCGGCAGGAATTGAAAGTGAGGATTGTGAATAAACGGCACTCTCTCCACCTTCGATACCATGACTAAAGTGCCCTTGAGCAAGACACCTAACCCCTAATTGCTCCCCTTGTAAGTCGCTTTGCATAAAAGCGTCTGCTAAATGATGGTAAATGTAAATGTAAAAAATCACAGCAGAGTCCTGCAGAGGGTGGATTCGCCATTCGAGGAGATACTTTCCTTGCTACATTGCAAGAGATGATATTTGCTGTGATGTAGATGAAATTATGTGGCCAGACAGAGAGGAACGTCTGGATGTGGATGAATGATTACAGTATGTATGTTGTATCTTCAGTTCCAAAATGTACTGCAATATTGTTTACAGTTGTGCACAGCTCTACCCAAAGGGAGTTTGTGTGTTGAAAGTAAGGGTGTATTTTTTCTTTTGCACAATGTTGTGAACAAATTAGAATTGCAAAGAGCATATGCAGTAAAAATGTGAAACATATATATTCAGTGACTTGTTACCTAATGTAATAATGTGTAACTTTACTGTGTTTTTCAAATGGCTGTGCAAATAGTATATAGTGCTGTGTTGAGCATTTTCAGGTAGTGTCACCAAGATCTGACTTTTTTGTATTGGAAAACATTTACAGAGTAAACTGTCGTAATGAAAACATGACAAAGTCATTTGACTATCTTGTTCATAACAATGGTGTCAGGACTTTTCATTTGATGACACTGACACTTTCATTGATATGAATACTTGCTTTTAAGGAATGAGCTATCCATTTTGAGCAAGTGACACGCTTTTGCAGGTTATCAACTAGGTTTTGCAGTTTGTACTAATTGTTTTGAGAACTGCATTAACTGTTGTGCAAATGTAAATAGTGATGTGAGAAATGCACCAAAGCGACTGAGAAAAACTGTAATCCCATAAATATAACATAAAGCATCATGACATTACAATATTTTTCACAAATGCCTAATGAATGTTTTGAATGATACTTAAATAAAGCAAAACACAAAGAGAGAGAGTTATTTAATCATGACCAAACTTTTATTGTCAAACAACCATAGCCAATCATTCATTAATTCCTTGATTCATTCACATTTTAATTCTTTTAGTCATTATTTTGCATGTGCATAGGAACAGAAAACAGAACAATACACATAAATAAAAACTTTAAAATGTCCACGGCTCTGGTGCATTCTTTGCAAGTGCAAAAGAACAGTAAAAACACAGAACTATACACATAAATAAAACTCTCCAGTGTCCACGGCTCTTGTTAAGTCTTTGCAAGTGCAAAAAAGAAGAAAAAACTATACGCATAAATAAGAGTTTTTTTGTTTTTTATTTGTTTTTTATGTGTGTAAAAATGTGAATGGCCTGACTGATCAGTCTGCATGAGCCATTCTGAAGTTGGTGGGCTGTAGATCCTACCAAACAAATAAATAAGTAATCATTAATTACAGATAGTACAGATAGAACATTCACCTTTGACAAACTAGGAGGGGGCCTCAGGAATGTCCTTGGAGAAGGGGCCGTGCCTGAAGCTTCAGACTGCGGAGGTGCAGCAGAAGACTGAGTGGAAGCAGCAGTGACAGGCTGCTAAAACAACAGCAGAAGGGCATAGGATGTAGTGAAACAGCATTTTAACAGATATGTGATGCAAAATTAAATGTCATTTTCAAATAGATCATCTTACTGGTTTGGAATCCACAGTTGCATGGTCCCTCCAAAGAGGGTGGTCTGTCCATGGGCCTGCATGGGGCATTTCTCAATCTGAAAAGATAAGAACTGTAATTTTCTGATATTGTCTGCACCATTGTCAGGTGACCTGCATACTACATACTGCGTTATGAGATACAGGTAACTTTGCTTTACCTTCTGATAGAGGTCGTACCACTTCTGCTGCCTTCGGGATGATCTATTTCCTCCTCCAGAAGACCAAACTCCAGAGCTGGCTAAAGCCCTCAACCTCGCCATCCACTCGCCATCTTCCATTTCCTTTCTTTGGCTTTGTGCTCATCTAAACATAACATGGAAATAATAGTAAACAAGTGTGTTTTTGCAAGTACTGGACAACTACACTTTTTCTTTTTTCCCCCCATAAAATTATAATGATACAACTATAAATTGGTAACACTTTATTTTAGGGTCTTTTAACTAGTTGCTTATTAGCATGCATATTACAAGAATGTTGACTGTTTATTAGTAATTATTAAGCTCATATTAATGTGTTATTCTGCATGACCATATTCTACATTCATAATCCTACCCTAAACTTAACAACTAACTTAACTATTAATAAGAAATAAATAAGGTGTTTAATATGTGAAAAGTCATAGTAAATAATGAATACATGTTCCCTACACTAAAGTGTTAACAAACAAATTCATTGAAACAAAACTGCAAGCTAAATAAATGATGGTAAATTAACCATGGTTTTACTACAAATAAAAATTAAAAACCATGGTTCATATAGTTAAACATTTGTTACACTAGCCATAGTTTAACCATGGTATTCATAGTAAAAACTGTTTATACAAATGGACTTCAATCCACCAATTAAAAAAAACATGGTTACTACACTTTTACCATATTCCCAGCCAACACACCCATGTGGGACCCAGGTGGGTCTGATGTGGGTTGCCTAAGTGGGGCCCAGACAGTTTTGTCCTCGGTTTCCATGTAGGCCCCATATGGGCTAGCCCAGATGAAATGAACACTGCGCAGTGTGCACACTACAGGCTGTTAAATGTAACACTGAATCAGTGTTGGAGTTAATGAGATAATGAAGTGATTGAGTGATGACTGAACATTAATGATGAACACCTGCTGTTAACAAGCCGAACCAATGAAGAAAAGATGAACAACAAGAACAGAAACTACAGCTTCAGCCACAGTCTTAGATGAAATCAACTGAAGATAAAAGACATTCAATCTCTGAAGATCTGATTAATCAACTCCACAAACAGCATTACCAGCTTCACTTATTACTGACCAGACTGACTTTATTTTCACATGTCTACAGAAGCTCTTATTGAGAATTAACAGAGGTTTAGATGTTGTTTTATTGGTCAAAAATTATGCCACCATCATGGTGGTCAGGGTTTGTTTTAGTTGGGATAGTTACCCTTTTATGACTTACGTATGAGTGATTACAATAGTGTTTTACAGCAAACACTAATACATTGCTGAATTAAAATTATAACAAAGAAGATTAGCTTGACTTTTCTGCTTGAGAGCCATTTCAAGTGAAGATCATAAAGAGAACTCTTTCTCTTTGATGTCTTGATCATCATTTACTAAAAAAAAAAAAGTCTAAGACAGACGTCACCATAACGGTTCAGTGCTAAAAAAGGGCAACTATTACCTCTCAGGCTTATACATGAAAACATTGCATACAATCCTCAACAGTGGTGACAATAATTATTAATACTGCAGTGCATGATGGGAGTTTTGTCCTATGGTGATACCCAGCATGAATTGCAGTGTGAAGTGTTTTTTTTTCATCACCATTGTTGAGATTTATATGCTGATTCTTGATGTCTGTGTGTTGATGCAGTAGTTTAAATTTAAAATTAATTATTATAACTGTTTCTACTCATGCTACTGTAATGCAATCTCACAATGACTACATCATCACAGAAAGGCAGTGACCTCACTGTTTTATAACAATTCATGCATTATCACAGAGAGAAATCTAACATAAGTATGGAAGGGTCAAGAGCCAAACTAAAGCAAACACAGATCTCCATGATGGTGGTGTCATTTTTTATTTTTTATTATTTTTCTTGACCAATAGAACAACATCTAAATCTCTGTTAATTCTCAATAAGAGAAGGGGGGGGGCGTAACAAGAAGGGGGCGTAACTTGAAGTTGTCCAAATCAGGGTTAGGGTTAGGGTTAGGGTTACGATATTCATCAGGCTAGCTTGCTTATTTTGCCCAACATCAGTTGTTACCCTGCCAAAACGTAAAAATATTGCTTACTTAAAGCCAACAGAAGGTTGTCTCTGTATGAGCTGCCATCTTGCCGTTTTGACATCTCGTGTTGTTATGCGTGATTTCGACAACTTCATGTTACGCCTCTTGAATATGAAGGGGCGTAACTTGAAGTACGTTGTAGTACTGCGGGATGCAGACAGACCCTTCTCAAGACTGTGGCTGAAGCTGTAGTTTCTGTTCTTGTTGTTCATCTTTTCTTCATTGATTCGGCTTGTTAACAGCAGGTGTTCATCATTAATGTTCAGTCATCACTCAATCACTTCATTATCTCATTAACTCCAACACTGATTCAGTGTTACATTTAACAGCCTGTAGTGTGCACACTGCGCAGTGTTCATTTCATCTGGGCTAACCCATGTGGGGCCTACATGGAAACCGAGGACAAAACTGTCTGGGCCCCACTTAGGCAACCCACATCAGACCCACCTGGGTCCCACATGGGTGTGTTGGCTGGGAATATGACCATCATTCCCATCAACGCATAGCCCTTTTACAGGCAATGGAGGAGGCATGAGGGGATATTGACCAGGCATCATGCCAGGCCTGGATACGACATTCCAGAAGATATTTTCCCCGGTGTCTTGGACTAGAGGACATTGCATGTGATGTAGACGAAATTTTGTGGCCGGACCCAGGGAGATGACACGATGCAGACTGATTTTTTTTTTTTCCTCAATGAAATTACTATTTTGTGTTTTGACTTGGAAAAAAACACTTGTGTTTGTTTTGATGTGTGTAAATAAGCACCTGTACTTGAAGTTTGGATCCCAAAAATAGCAAAAAATTTTGCAAAAATAGCCAATAGTTGCAAAAAAATTGCTTAAGCCATCAGAAAAAACTGTAAAACCTGCCTCATCCACAAAAAGCTGCTCATGACCCATGGCATCTGCCTCTAGCTCCATCACTCTATGGACAAGACAAAACAAATGCAGCACAGTAGGCCCATGCACAGCACTACAGTATGCACTTCCAGATTCAGTACCAATGATATTATAGCTTACCTGCACATAGTTATATCGCAGTTGCTTTACACGTTAACTGTTTCTTTCAAAAGGGACTCTGTAGATTTGTTTCATTCGGATTCTGTTGCGGGCAAGTACACGAGATATTACAGAAATGCTCACATTGTGTACGTTTTGGAAGGTCGTGTCATCCTCAATTATGCGCTGCTGAATTTCTCGTAGCCTTACAGAATTATTTGCAATCACCATATTGACTATATGGGTCTCTTGTTCTGCAGTGAACATTCTTCCTCTGCCAGCATCTGGACGTCTAGCAATTCTGTAAAGTAACAATTTCAGTATTTTTACATGATATTGTTGTGTTTCTCATTAGAGTATGGCAGTGCTACAAAACTTAGTGCAAAGTGATTGTACTAACCGATTCTCATTTCGAAATGTCCTTATGATGCTTGCTACAGTGTAGCGGCTCAAGTTAGGCTGAACCCGTCGGCCAGCTTCCCTCAGGGTCATTCCATGGTTGATTACGTGGTCCACTATTGTAGCTCTGATGTCATCAGTTATTCTGTTTCTTACTCTTCTTACCCTTCCTCTTCCCCCTCCTCGTCCTCCTCTTGCTCCTCTTCCTCGTCCTCTTCCTCTAACTTCATCTCCTTGATCTTGTCGTCCTCTCCCTCTCGCTACTTCACCTCCGGGTCCTCTTCCTCCTCCTCTTCCTCCTACTTCTTCACCTCCACGTCCTCTTCCTCTTCCTCTGCCTCCTCTAATTCTCACTCTTCCTGCTCCCTCCATTGTACTCCACACAGACAGCTTACCTGTGGCTTATTTATAGTGCTTAGGCTGATTGCAAAGTGAACTAATTATCTAAAACAGTTTTCATATGTGACAGTGTGCCAGACAGTTGGCAAAATAGTGTAAATGATAGCCATACATGTGTATAGTTTTGCTAGGAGTGTGTTGATCATTTGGAAATGAAGTGTAAAGCAGTGGATTGTGTTTACAGTTCCCCAAAAAGAGTGCTGTGCAGTGGATTTTACCTACAGTTTTGCAAAGTGTGTGTTACAAAATTGCAAACTGAGTGCAAAGCAGTGTTTGTGCTTTTAGTTTTGCAAACTCAGTGAGTGGTTTTGCTATAAGTATTAATAGTTTTAGAAATTGTGCTATAAGAATCACGGTTAGGGTTTAAGCATTCAGAAAAAACTGTAATCTCATTAGGCAACTTGTGGAATTAATTGTTCCACCGTAAAGAAATCCAAAATTCCTTTATTTGTATTTTATAGACTTGCACTTTATTTATTTAAACTAATCGTATAAAGATATGGTAACTCAAAAACTTACAAAGAATGTCTTTTCAAAAAACAAAAAATGATGCCCATTTGAGGAAGTATACCACAATAAGAAGTGAAATTATTTCTAAAAGGTTTTTCATTGTACATATATTTTAAAAATAGCATTTAAAATGTAACCAATGAACGGACAAAGACTAAAGAGGTTAATAATAAATTCTGTGCCACAGTGAAACAAGCTTATCAGCCCATCCAGAAGTCAGTCTGACAGAGCAACAGCTCTTTCTTAAAAACAGGCAAAAACACGCCTGAAATGACATTGATGTGGTCATTTGAGGACAAAGATCAACAGAAAACAAAATTGATTGACAAATTATATTGCTACATCGATATCCAGTAAAAGAACATGCATATATTTATAGCAGTAAACATGGTAAATTATCATAACCCAGTATATAGAAGTTGATGGGATACAGGATATGGAAGAAATGAATGATTATTTAGGAATGTGGGGACAGACACTGCTTGTAGTCAATATAAACATTTTTATTTAAAACTTTTCTTCATGACACCAGTGTTGACCCTCCTCACGGAGGCCCCAACCAGAACTGACTCCTCATTAGCACAGTGAGCCTTTTAAACACAAGGAGCAAACCAAAACAAATCACAGAAAGAAAAATGAAGCATAAACATACATAAACACATAAACACACTTAACCATAAAATATTAAATTCAAAAAGGAATTAAATCAATACTTCCCAAATAAATACAAAGAAACAAAATACATTTTTACATACATTCAAATAAATAAAAAACAAACCCCCCTGCTCCTACTGGTAAGTAGACTAGGCCTACATTACCCAGGATTCCCTCTACTGGAATAAAAAGGGAAACAAATTGGCCGCACTTCCTTTTATACCCCCACCCCTGGAACCATGCTGCACCATGAACCAGAGACAAAAAAAAAGGTAAGAAATGAAGCTGTAAACTACAAACAAGGAAAATAAAACAAACAAGGAGAACTCTTAGTGTTGTCTCTTTCATCCAATGTGCACCTTAGACTAGGAGAAAACAAAGAATTTTTAAACAATAAACATTTCTACACAAACCAAACAAACCAAAACAGGGGGTACACCAAATAAACTTATGAGGTCTTCACAAGGACTATTTAAAAGTCAGGGAATTATTAGCATTGTGTAATATTAATCAAGAAAACACAATTTTGTGACATCAAAACTCTTTACATCAGTAATAGACTGAGATCAAACCCACCTTATGTTAGCATCGCTTCGTTGTCTATTTTCTGCATGCACTAACCTTCAGAAGTTTGGGATCGATATGCTTAACAAAGCTTTTTTTGAAAGAAGTCTTTACTGCTCACCAAGGCATTTATTTTATCAAAAATACAGTAAGACAGTGATATTGTGAAATATTAAAATCAAATTTCTATTGTAATATATTTTAAAATGTAATTTATTCATGTGATGGCAAAGATGAATTTTCAGCAGCCATTATTTGATGAATAGAAAAATGAAAAGAACATTTGAAAACCATTAATATGAAATAGAATTTTTTTTGTAACAATATACATTTCTTAACTGTCGCTTTTGATACATTCTTGCTGAATAAACAAAAAAATTTAAAAAAAAAACAAACTTTTGAGTTCTCTTTAGTGATGCATCATTTTTACATTTAAAATAAGAAAGGCATTGCCATAAGCGACATAAAAAATGATAGCAAAGAGTTTTGCTGAAGATTGAATTGTTGAGGAAGGACGTAGAGAAGTAGGAGAAGTAGGATGAGAAGGAAGAGGATTAGGACCAGGACAGGTGTAACTGTTGTCGGAATCATTTCCAGCGGAGCTAAACTGCACAAAACCTGGAGGATCGCTGCACATGAAGGAGGTTATCCATTCCTGATAGCAGGATACTCTGGTGTAAACACCAGGATACTCAGGTCGAGCACAGGCCAACCCATGGCTAACAATACCGGATTGGACCCAAACAGAGCCAGAAAGCCTGCTCACCATCAGACCCACTGAATCTCCCTGAAAATACAAATCAATGCAATCATTGTAGAATGAGACATACACTGCTGTTCAAGAGTTTGGGTTCAGTAAGATTTATTTTAAGAAATGAATACTGTCATTCAGCAAGGACATGTTAAACTGATTGTTACGGGCCCAATTAGTCTAGGAGAGGATTGCAACAGTTTTTTCACGGTTTTCACAAAAAAAAAAATAATGAAGCAGCATTACTGATTTAACATTGATAATAATAATAAATGTTTGAGCAGCAAATCATCATATTAGAATGATTTCTGAAGGATCATGTGAAAACTGGAGTAATGATGCTGTTATTTTAAACTACAGTTTTTTTACAATCACTTTGCTTCTATTTTCGGAACCTTGCTGTCATTTTTCAAAACTCTAGACACAAAACTCAAAACGGTTATCACTTGTAACACAGGCTGTCTAATGTTCAAAACAGTGCATTGTGCATTCACATCTTTAAAGAAATCTTGCACTTGCACAATCATTGGTTCAAAACAAATTTACTGTGAAATACCATTGAAACATAACTATAGATCACCCACACACCGATAGTTTCACTGTGTCATTGTTCGTACAATCATTAAATATTGTAGAACAAAATATGTGATACAGGTTTCATTATGGTACTACATGTACAATAAACACATCTCTGTAAAAGTACTACATAGTAGAGAGAATACTACAGACACAGTGGAATCATTGAACAAAGTTTGTAATATATTGATGCAAAACACTACAGTACAATCACAACATAGGTTTATTTGAATCAAAGCAAAAAATAATTAGCTTTGAAATAGAAAAGAAAAGACAGTACTGTAAAACATCAATACTCAACTTGCTTGCTTGTACTGTAAGAAACAAAACAGGCATGATTACTGTACTTCTACATTGTCATCAACTCTGTGTTGTGGATTTGGCCACAGGTTCTCATCTACATCACAATGGATGTTTTCCAAAAAACCTTGGGCATGGCGAATCCATGCCTGACACTGGTCTGCTGTGATGTCATACTTGGATATTGTAGTCTAATTGGTTCATGCTCCACGCTATTTGGTGACAATAAATGGAAGCATGGAACATGGAAGATTGTTTGTCTGTTTCCATACAACTATGCATTAAGAGTAATGCAAGAGTTACTTATTATTTTGAGCAGTTGTATCAATTGATAGTTAGATCACAGTAAAGAAATGAATAGACACTCATTTGAAATGTAATGTGTGAATTGCCTTTTGAAACAGTAGTACTTTGATGTTAAGTTGTGTCATATTGAACAGGTGATTTTTGTTCAATTAACAAATGATCTAAGTTTTATGTGTATTGTATCCAAGCAATTGAGAAAAGGGTTAGAGTTTTGAAAAATGTGCATTTTGATCATTGGTTGTGAGTTTTGTGTCTAGAGTTGTGAAAAATGACATCAAGGTTCTGAAAATAGTAGCAAAGTGATTGTAAAAAACTGTAATAATATTTTAAAACGTAACCGTTTTTCTGTAAATAAATGCAGCCTTGATGAGCAGAAGATAAAAACATTATGGTAGACGGCTCTGTCTCATGTGTTGGTTTTGTCCAGAACGGATTCCGATTGGGAGAATTTTTTAATCCATTGTTTTCAAATATTTTTTAAAGGGTTAGTTCACCCAAAAATGAAAATTCTGCCATTAATTCCTCCCCCTCATGTCGTTCTACACCCGTAAGACCTTCGTTCATCTTCAGAACACAAATTAAGATATTTTTGATCTCTGTTGACAGCAAGATAATGAACTCTTTCAGATGCCCAGAAAGATACTAAAACATATTTAAAACAGGTCATGTGACTACAGTGGTTCAACCTTAATATTATAAAGAGATGAGAATACTTTTTGTGCGCCATAGTACTTGGTCTTGGAAGTTGCAAATATGCCCACTGAGTGAACTCACTTTGAAAGGGACTTAGCAGATTGCCTCAATAAATCTTTCAAAGATTGGACATGAGCCTCACAAATTTCAGAAATCCTAGAAATTAATTTTTCATTTGATACACGGCGAGTCCAAAATCGCGTACTACAATTGAATCAGAACTTGAAATTTACAGTTTGTTGTAATGAGTGTTTTTGTGTAATTCGCTGTATATGTTATTAAAAATAAGAACCTGTTCTTAATGACTTACCTAGCTAAACAAAGGTTAAATATGTTGATGATAACGCAAGGGAGAGAGAAAGTTCATGGATAAGACTTTAATGCACACTTCTTGTACTGTGTTTTATTCAGCTCTTACATTTATTTTCTGGAGTGAAAATGGACGATTCATCATAGTGTAATGTACAAAACACTTCATAAAAATCCTCAGTAAAGTTTTGGCCATAATTCGAGTGGGGTCCGCTACAGCAGGCTTGTACTAACAGTGGATAAAAGCAAGATGATAACATAAATTATAACCATAATTAAACCTGTTCTATCTCCGTGTAGCATATATTCTCTTGCTCTGTAAGTATCATTGTCTCACTCTGTTTCGAACATATAACACAATTTGAAACAAACACAAAACAGTTTTTAAAAATTACTTTCTAAAGTTCCTTCAGAACTTATGCATAGCACGGATGACTGACGTCATCACAATGAGTGTAGGTCTTAAACACACACAGGTTTTTTGCTATCAAAGTGAGGACATTCCATAGGCATAATGGTTTTTATACTGTACAAACTGTACATTCTGTCCCCCTATACTAACACTACTCCTAAACCAGTGGTGGAAAGTTGAAGTAAATGTAATTCATTACTGTACTTTACTGTACTCAATTTCCATTTGGTGAGACTTTTTACTTTAACTTCACTACATTTCAAAGTCAATTATCTTACTTTTTACTCAACTTCATTTTGCGAAATCAGTCGTTCCTTTTTATTTATCAGTGGATAAAAAAAACTGAGCTGGTTAAGCGTGTGGCAAACCACCAATCAGGGTGCAGCGTGCGCTCTGTTTTGAACTTGGTTTGGTTGCTGTTTACTTAGTGTGAGCAGTGCAGCATCAGTGCAACGGCATAACATTGAGAGTACCAGTGCCTTCATGGAAGAATCGCGAACTCCAACGTCCCACAACACCCATGGCCTTATTTGCGAATTTTTTTGAAATCATTGAAAAGAAGAAAGAGTCTTTCATTTTCAACTGCCTCCTCTGCCTGCCTCGGAATTGTAGAATTTCTCCTCCCAATCTTAGGAAACACGTTCAGGTATGCCATTTTTATTCTAGTGGTCATTTTTAAATGAGTAATCCAACAGTAGCTTGCAGAAAACGGTTTCATTGTTTGTTCACCGAAGTTTGAAATATTTGAAGCTCAGTGCTCCGATATTGATGTTAGCACTTTTTGTTGAAATACAAATTCCATTTTGCCTAGTTTTGCATGCAGCATATGATGCGAAAACAGTTGGCAGGTGGAATGGAGTGCCCCTTAATAACAGAGTTCGCCTTTCAGCACGACAGGGCTTATTTTTTAGTCTAGTTTGAGTTGCTTATGTACATTTGAAAGAGCAGCGTTTTAAGAGAAGCATTTAATAACATCTTGTCCTACAAAAGACAACACTTAATAACATGTTTTTACCCCAAACTCACTTCATAATGACAGTTGTGCATCCTTCTGAGAGATAAGGCAGTCTTGTGTTTATTAGCCATGTTTAATCAAAGCGTTTCAATCCGTTTATTCAGCTACAGCGATATAACACGTTTTCTGCCACAGGACATATTTTCAATTTAATAAAAGCCATATAAAGATAAGCCATAAAGAACGGAATTGGATTCCTCCAACTGTTTTGCATTAGTCATTGACAAACAATCTGAAATAATTTGATAAAGCATTAATGTAAAGATTTTCAAAGGGTTCAAATACTTGCCACTCAGAACAAGATGCATTACGTTTGAAAAAGGGGACAAAAAACAAGTTTGAGTTAGAAGTTACCAAAGGGAAAGGAGCTTATAGGGTTATCAGTTGAATTTCCAGGGTCTTGTTACATATGAGGGATGTGGCAATCACCTGCATGCATAGATCAACACCTAATCATGGCTAGCATTCTAAAAGTCAGCTAAGGAGACCATTAAGAAATCATGAACGTTCCTAAGTGGACTCTGAACCCTTGACCAATAAAATTAAACCACCATTCACTTAAAATCAGCTTCATTAGAGCGCAAGACCCAGAGACGAACATCAGAAAAGCATTCAAGACTACATTAATGTAGTATTAAAAGTTTTATTAAGTTAAACACTACAAATTTCATAGCCATTAGAAACAATCTCCAAACCATCACTGAACATCTGAACCAATTGCCTCAGCTAGACTGAAGATAGTAGGGAGACCAATTTGGATTCCACTTTAGAATACTGGGTGAGGTTGCCATTAAGATGGGAATTGGATTCCACCACTTTAGAATACTGGGTGAGGTTGCCAAGAAGGGAATTGGATTCCACCGCTTCAGCATCCTGAGTGAGGTGGCCATTAAGGGAATTGGATACCACTACTTTAGAATACTGGGTCAGGTTACCCTTAAGGGAATTGGAATCCACCACTTTAGAATACTGGGTGAGGTTGCCATTAAGAAGGGAATTGGATTCCACCACTTTAGCATACTGGGTGAGGTTGCCATTAAGAAGGGAATTGGATTCCCCCACTTTAGAATACTGGGTAAGGTTACCCTTAAAGGAATTGGATTCCACCGCTTCAGCATGCTGGGTGAGGTTACCCTTAAGGGAATTGGATTCCACCACTTCAGCATCCTGGGTGAGGTTACCCTTAAGGGAATTGGATTCCACCACTTTAGAATACTGGGTGAGGTTACCCTTAAGGGAATTGGATTCCACCACTTCAGCATCCTGGGTGAGGTTGCCATTAAGAAGGGAATTGGATTCCACCGCTTCAGCATCCTGGGTGAGGTTGCCCTTAAGGGAATTGGATTCCACCACTTTAGAATCCTGGGTGAGGTTACCCTTAAAGGAATTGGATTCCACCACTTCAGCATTCTGGGTGAGGTTACCCTTAAAGAGGGAATTGGATTCCACCACTTCAGCATTCTGGGTGAGGTTGCCATTAAGAAGGGAATTGGATTCCACCACTTCAGCATCCTGGGTGAGGTTGCCATAAAGAAGGGAATTGGATTCCACCACTTCAGCATCCTGGGTGAGGTTACCCTTAAGGGAATTGGATTCCACCACTTCAGCATCCTGGGTGAGGTTACCCTTAAGGGAATTGGATTCCACCACTTCAGCATCCTGGGTGAGGTTACCCTTAAGGGAATTGGATTCCACCACTTCAGCATCCTGGGTGAGGTTGCCCTTAAGGGAATTGGATTCCACCACTTCAGCATCCTGGGTGAAGTTACCCTTAAGGGAATTGGATTGCACCACTTCAGCATCCTGGGTGAAGTTACCCTTAAGGGAATTGGATTGCACCACTTCAGCATCCTGGGTGAGGTTGCCCTTAAGGGAATTGGATTGCACCACTTCAGCATCCTGGGTGAGGTTGCCCTTAAGGGAATTGGATTCCACCACTTCAGCATCCTGGGTGAGGTTGCCATTAAGAAGGGAATTGGATTCCACCACTTCAGCATCCTGGGTGAGGTTGCCATTAAGAAGGGAATTGGATTCCACCACTTCAGCATCCTGGGTGAGGTTGCCCTTAAGAAGGGAATTGGATTCCACCACTTCAGCATCCTGGGTGAGGTTGCCCTTAAGGGAATTGGATTCCACCACTTCAGCATCCTGGGTGAGGTTACCCTTAAGGGAATTGGATTCCACCACTTCAGCATCATGGGTGAGGTTATTCTTTCCTGTTTCACAGAGGAGGAAAAAAAAAAAGTTTAGTAAATGTTTGGAAAAAGAAAATAGAGCTGCTGTGTTCTTATGCATAAATGGCTAATGAGAGGTCTGTATAAAAGTTGTGAGTACGGCACAACTGCCATTGCTCAAAGATCTACAGCACATGCTCTGAAGACCTGACATGGTGGGGAAAAAAAAGCCCTTGTGGTGCCTTTTATTCAAATGATGAACATTGTCACTCATTTAGACTACATTCATTAAAACTATGTTAAAGCAAGATTAAAACAAAACTGTGTTTCCTTACCCTTCAACAGAAGCTCAGATGCATCAGCCCACAAACGCAAACTAGCCAGACTCTCCTGTGAACTTGCATTGTGGTTGCTACCTGGGGAGAGCAAAATTCAAACCATACAAAAATCAGCTATTGAGAACATGAGATGGAAAGGGTTTCAATCAATTGCAATCTCAACTACATAAAGAAAATGGAAAATGGAAAACTCCAATCACTCCAAATGTGACTTTCTGTGGTGGACCATTCCTCAAAATATGTGTTATTTTATCTATACAATGAGTCAATGGTAACAGTCTTCAGAAAAAAAAAATATTCCTCAATATTTCCGGTTCCACATAAGAGAAATCCCAGGTTTAGTAAATGTTTGGAATGCAAGAAAATATTGAGCAACAGTGTTCTTCTACATAAATGGCTAATGAGAGATCTGTATAAAAGCTGGGAGTATGGCACACTTGCCATTGCTCAAAGATCTGCAGCACATGCTCTGAAGACCTGCTCTTACCTGACAGTGTTTGCAAAGAGTGATGAAGGGCTATAAAACAAAGCCCCTGTGGAACTGTCTGGGTGCCGTTTAGTAGAATGACTTACATGGTTACTCGTTTAGACTCAATTCATTACCAATAAAATAAAACCAATTCATGTGCATTTCCTCACCTTTCAACAGAAGCTCAGATGCATCAGCCAACAAACGCAAACTAGCCAGACTCTCCTCTGAACTTGCATTGTGGTTGCTACCTGGGGAGAGCAAAATTCAAACCACAGAAAAATCAGCTATTGAGAACATGAGATGGAAAGGGTTTCAGTCAATTGCAATCTCAACTACATAAAGAAAATGGTTAGCTTATTTACAATACTTAAACTCAAGGCATGTTGAAAGACACTATTGCTTTACAAAGATGTCAGTGAAGTAGAGTGTAGCGGATTTGCCATCCTTACACGCGCACACAGGATACAAGCATAACGTCCTTAAAACATGAACTCACCATTACACACCCACTGATGGCATAATAAAATCAAAATAAAGAGCTCTGCCAAATCCATACTGAACATGATACAAAGCAGCAACTCTCTCTATTATAACTAAATCTTATTCAACATCAGAACTTTATATCTCTGATCAGCAGCGTCTGGACGTTCGCGAACAGATTATTAATTGGCAGCAGGTGAGCACTGGTCTGTTTCAGAATCGCTCACTCGTTCACTAATCAGTGGGTGTTTCTCAATTGGAAGGCCGCGTCCTACCTAGTCCAGTCCTTCTGAGGCTGCTGACTCAGGCATTAAATAAAGTGTGTGAAAATGAACTCAAACAAAAAGGCTTTATAAAAGGATAAGAAAATCCAAAATTACAATTTTGAATTAAGAATTCATTTACTCACATCTCAAACTCATTCCAAACGACTTTCTTTGGTGGACCATTCCTCAAAATATGTATTATTAGACATTAAATTTATGGAATGATACATTTGTTTTTGCTTTTTTGCTTTTGTTCAGCTGTTTTCAAAGCGGTATATGTTATTTTTATTCTGTTTTTGCCTTAATTGACACAAAAACACGAGATGCTCTAGAAATAAAGAAATGTAGAAATTAATAAATGTGGAAATGAAGAAATATGGAAATAAATATATAAACAAATGTGGAAATAAAAAGAATTCGAAATGAATAAAAATATAAATAAAAGAAAAAATATAGCCTATATATAGCCTACATAAATAAAGAAATAAATGTATAAATAATTATCTATTTTTTCCTATGTATATTATTTTTGCTTTTTTTACATTTCTTTGTATATTTATTTATAAATTTATTTTTAATTTTGTCAGGCTTGGTATTCCATAAAAAGTTTGTTCGTAAGATTTACTATCACAATGGCTGGAAAATATGCCTCTCAAGACACCACAAACTCCAAAAGCACTGCTTAGATATTATAACTAAAACTGCTGCACTATTTTGAAAAATTATACTTCGGACGTGGCCTCCTGGTTTGTGAGAGACTAATGTATACGATCATATACAGTTTTACAACATAAACGCTGCACGGGTTGCACAATTTCTTGAAGAACGATGATGGAGAGCAGCTTATTCGTAAGAAATATGATGCAAACAATGGACAACATATCAATATTTCATGGATTTAACGCTTTTGTGGACAAAAAGTGCTGTTGTTTGTTTTTCAGTGGACGCTCATGGACATTTCACCCAGTGCCACGGATTGGATTCATCTCATGATCGCTATTTCATTGCAAAGGTATGAAGTCCCGTTTTGATTTTACGTGTTGTCATTTGAATACACGACACAAAAATTACAATATTACTGTTGCTGGAGCATCTATATCATAAAAAAGACACCGTAGATTGACAGTAAACCTTTAGAACTTTCAAATGATATAACTTGTTATCTTTATTAATATTTTAGATAGTGTCAGAGATATATAGATAGCTTCTTTAGCCTGCTAACATGTACACGTCACGCTAGGTGGGCATGGTTTCAGCGCCTCAGTTCCAACCACGTCCCGCCTCTTTGTCTATTGTTTTCAATCGCCAACAGAAAGACATATTTATCCATTATATTTTATAATCTTATCTTGACTTTACGTGCGCAGTTTTCCACCATCAATTGACCCTTCGCAAAGACCCGCCCCCTTTAGTTACTTTTGCTATGTCCGACAAGCCATGCGTGCTCATGCCACACATCATGTTCTCACCAGTGAAAAATACATCCCGGAGCCAAGAGGACACTGACAACGCCTCGATAGACATATGAAACAGTTTCATATTTAAAATATTGTAATTTTTGAAAGAAGTTGAAACAAAAAATACTGTACAGTGGCTCTTTAATGTGTAGCTCCTTCAAGTGGCTCGTGAAACGATCATCTCTTCATACTAGTTCATTTATAGCATCAAATAAACATGAACATCAGAAGTAATGTTGTTTCAAGCGCGGAAAGACGTGAGTACACACAGTTTTTGAAGTTCAACTTCACCAAGGTTACTCTACTAACTCCCCTGACTGCTTTGTCGGACAAAATGGCGGATTTGGGGTCATACCTGTGAAAACTGGGAAACCAAAATCGGGGTGGGGCGGGGGGAGGTTATGATAACATGAAGTGTTCATGTTTTTTTATTATTTAGTTTTATTATTATTACAAATACATAAACAGAAAAACAGTCCATGTAACTGTGGGGCATGAAATAAAAACACATATTTCATATATGTAAACACTGTACATTACATAATTGTACATTATTGCACATGAACACCCTCCCATTTCAAAACTTAAATGCGAAGAGTTTGTAATCACGACTTCAGAATTGGGAATTATCAAATTTCCGATAGCAGGTAAAGGGAGCATTAATGTGCTGAGTAAGGTAATTTTTCCCAGTGTCTGATATTAAAATCAGTGCGACACACATTGCAAAAGGCGTGGGCAATATCACTTCGAGATATGAAATTAAAATCTTCAGTTCGCCGGACATGTCTTCTCACATTTCTAGCTGAGATGCTTACCTTGATTCAACTGCCCGCGTCGACTGCGCAGATATCAACAGAGCAACTGGGTTATAGGTTGCCAGGTTGAGGTCCCAAATGGGTTGGACTTTGTATGGTGTGTCGATTGCGTGAGTAGAATGTGTTTCATACAAGATCTGGCAAATGTATAATCTTGGAATAATATATTTTTGTGATAAATCATATAACGAGGTTTTGGCCATACAAATTATAGGAGTTTCCTGGGAGAAAAGCAAAATGGGAAGGGGGCGGAAGATGGGTGTGAAATACAGGAGACTCCCAGCAAAATTGGGAGTGTTGACAGGTATGTTCAGGGTTATGATTGGTCAGATCGCTTGTCATTCAAACTGTTTGCGATGGGTAAATTCTCCAGCCGACAATCTGTTCCGTCTTTTGGCCGCCTTTTCCGTGCGGCTACTTTTAAATTTAAAGGGCCGGAAATTGGAAACTTAGATAAGGGCAGCTGTAGCCTAATGGTGAGGGAGTCAGGCTTACATGTTCAAAAAACATAATTTATTATGAATATTAAGCTGTCATCTTAATATTTAGCATACACACAAACACATTCTTGAATATGTGGTTTATGGCATAGTCTATGGGCTGTCCATAGGCACAATGGTTTTTACACCGTAACCGTTTAGTAGAATTGTTTTTTTGAGCCATTTGGTTTACAATGACACAGGAAGTGTCCTCATAAAACATGTTTACACTATAATGCTCATGTCATTATACATATTTGTGACCTCATAAACCATATGTACCTGTACATACACAGACACATACACACACAGACACATACATGCCATTAACGATATGTTAAAAAAACATCACAGGGCAGGCCGATTCACAACTGATACAGCCTTCTTCCCCAGATTGCACAATTAACAGTGTTGCATCCTATATCAAATTTACTGAAAAGTATTAATGATATATTTTCATTTTCATTAGTTATACATTTAAATTAATCAGTTTTTTTTAAGGTGCTCCTTCCAAAGCCAGAAGTGGCCATGTTTATTTGATGATATTTAGAGCATTTTTGCTCTGGGGAGAAAAGGGGAAGAAAAATGTGAAAAATTCAGGAAGTCGCAGGTTCGAATACACATCACTAAGTAATATGTGTATTTGATTTTATCAATTGTTTCATTTCTAAGTTTGATTTTTATTGCTGGAGTAAACAATTTGAATTCATTATAAAATTTTATCCATAAAACTAAGATATTCATTTGTCCAAGTGCTTTTATTAAGGTAATCATTTCCTATTTCCTATGCAGTAGGGGCAAAATAACCAACTCATTACTGCATTCACACTATATTGTACTATAATATTTCATTCAGCGTGCAAAGGAACAGCTACCTGACACTGAATGCAACCATAGACTGAATGTCATTACATGCAATAAAACAAATAAATACAACACAGCAGTCTTCTTAGAGAAATAGATTTATTAACTATATACATATTTAGAAAAATGTGGAAAAGTGCTGAATTCACCATATGGAACAACAAAAGAACAAAATAATTTAAAAATAAGTATTTTATGTACATAGGCTACATAAAATACAAGTATATAAAGGTATCTATATATGTACAATACTTAAATAGCAAATCTGCATATTAGAATGATTTCTGAAGGCATGTGACACTGAAGACTGGAGTAATGATGCTGAAATTTCAGCTTTGCCAACACAGAATTTTAAATTGTAAAAGTATTTCACAATATTACTGTTTTTGCTGTATTTTGATCAAATAAATGACATTGTAACGTGTTGTGCAGGATCAAGACGCGGAGAAGGACGATAAACGTACAACAGTTTAATGAATACTTGAATCAGGACAGGAACACAGGATTTAACACCAACATGAAACGTTAACAACGGACAAGGACTGGACCGACACAAAGGGAATAAATACAGAGGAATACGAACGGGGCCAGGTGACAGACATGACAGATAACGAGACACAGCTGAATGCAATGAACTAATAACGAGCACATGGAAGGCAAAACAAAGATCACATGACAGTGGGAGCACATGGATACACAAACCTGACACATGACGATGACAATGACATGAAACCTGAACAATAAGTGAAACTAGACCCTGACAGACGTCTTGGTGTGCAGAAGAGACCTTTTTAAAAACATTTAAAAATCTTACATTTCAAAAACTTTTGACCGATAGTGTATATACATATATATATATATAATAGTTTTTTGTTGTTTAATATTTATTATATATTCCCATATGTATTATACTGTATGTATACATATCCTTATACATACTCACATCTACACAGTTTGGTATTTTACTTAATATTGACCATTATTAAGTTATGGTTATCGACCATTTGGTTGGGGTGGCTGTGACATTTGCAGTTGGGTCAGAGGAAATTTCTCCAGGATTAATGGTGGAAAATGGGGCTGGGCAGGGCAACAGTAACATCTGAGACACAACAGTAGGTGTGTCAGGAACCAATGGGTGTGGTGCTGTTGGCCTGGGATAAATTGTCCTTAGCTGGCTAAACTTGACTGAACGCTGATGGTGTAAGGCTGATGGCTCAAATGAAGTTGCTATGGCAGATGTACAGGTAGCTGAAGGCTGGATCTTTATAATCTTTGTCTTTGCCTGTCCAGCTGTGTCTGGTAGCATCTGGTAGTTATGCAACTGGTGGCTATATTGTGGAGGCACAACAGGCTGTACTTGTGCTGGAGGCAGAGCATCCAATGCCACTGCACGTACCACTGGAAGCTCCAGCCCTTGCAACAGCACTGAGACCTCCTGACCCTTTAAATGTTCATTGTGCCATGTTGTAAGGGTCCTCTCGTTTACCTCAACTATCTGAAGGGTTGTTTCACTCATCACCGTTCCATTTCTCAGGACTAGCTACCGAATTCTTCTGTAATCACGAAGAATGAGTTCCCATCTGGACAAAGATTTTTTCCGCTGTTTTTTGGAACTTCGGTGGATGTTACACAACCTTATAAAAATCATTTCAACAAGGCGACAGCAATTAGGCCACTGTGCTGAAGAGCCGCTAGAACACATCTCTTTGTGCTGTCGACACCGGGAGTGAAGACAGCTTTCTTTTTAGGGGACCTGAAACGTCCTGTAAGAAGCCTGTCTTGATCAAATTGGTCCAGGTTCTGCCACAAACCCACAATCATTGCAACTAGTCATCTACCCGGTCCATTCCAGGAATGCACTGCTCGTCAACAGCTTGGAAATATAACTGTGGGTTAGGTAATTTAAAAAAAAAACTGCGGGCAGTGGTGTAGCTGATGGAGTCTGGACACTCCTCTCTGGTATCTCTCCATGAGTCCAGCAGCCATGAGGTCTAACCCAGCCCCTTCATTTGCAGTCAAGACACTCATTAGCACCTGACCTACCTCATTGTCTACCTTTCGCAGGTCTCACTACAACAGGTCTGGTGGTGGTGGTGGTGGTGGTGGTGGTGGTGGTGGTGGTGGTGGTGGTGGTGGGGGGGGTGATACCACAACTGTAGGTTTTCACGCAGCTCCAGCTTTCCCTTTGCACCAACCCTAAAAAGTGCTTCCGACACCCACTTCTGGTCCTGCTGTGGCATTGTCTGTGGCCACAGTAGTGGGATATCCACAGGGTCTTCTGGCTGAGATGAGACCGGCTGATATTATCAAAAACACTGGTTTAAGTAAAAGCTAAGAAATGCATTAAATGACGATAAATGATGATTAAATATGTTTATATTTTGAATGACATCTTACTGGGCTCCTCACAACAGCAAACTCAGAAATAGTCGATGGTGTTGCTGTTTCTTTGATGCGTTGTGATCTCTGAGCTGGAGGAAGGAAGAAGAAAGATGAGGGCTTTATGACAAGCCGATGAGGTTTAGTGAATGGAGGAGGACGAGGATCAGAGGGTTGGCATGAAGCTGCGGCTGAACTGGGGTGCTCTAATGTCTTTGGAGTCAAACGTTATGATTAATCTATTAAGGGGAATCGCTAATTTTTTTTTAATGAAATAACATGATGTAGTGATAAAATGGTGATGTCGTGATAAAGTCATGATGTCTTTCATATTAACCTAGGCTAATTGAAGTTACCTTGTGAAATCCACAAATACACTTCTGAGCTTCCTTCAGAAGGGTGGTTCAGAGAGCACTTTTCATTCCGTAAAAAATAAAGTATAGCTGTGACAGTTGTCCACATTATCTCAAAACAGCCAAAAGTCATCATAATTATGTCAACATTACATTGTGTATTTACATTGTAAATATTTACTTATCCATACACATAAATAAAAATAGCACAATGAATCTTGCTGCATATTATACCTTCTGATACAACTCATGACATTTTTTTTGTCGGGGAGAAGGTCTATTGCCCTCCCTAGATGGCCAAACTCAAAACACGCAAGCCAGTCAGCATCGCTCATGCCTTTGTTTGACTCAGTTGAAGCCATGTCGTTGCCTGAAACAATAGAATAAACAAAAGAACATGTTACACTCACTGCCCTGCCCAGCAACATGGCATAAACCCTCCTTTTGAGTTAATTTCATTTTAGATAGTTCCTGGTCCAAAATGACTGCCACATTATAGCAGATTATAAATCCGTAATAATAGATATATATTCACCTAAATGTGTGGTGATAGATCTTTTTTATCAACTTGGGTTTTTGTGAACATTAAAAGTTTTGAACTTATGTTTGCTGTTTATGGCCTGTGTGTCTCATTGACCTGTGCTCATACAACTAATTTTTGAGTTAAAAAAGGGAAAAAAAGCATAATGTATGGATTATTTTAACTGAAACAAATACTCAGATAAACATGTTTTGCCATTTCAGCTGTGTCCATCTGATAAGGGCATGTGCCTGAACTCAATTTTGTACATTATTGTACTCTCATCCATTCACTTCTTATGACTGGTCATTTTTGACCGGGAACACCACAGTTGTTAAACAAAACACTGAAAATGTAATCAGTATTAGGCAACACTTTATTTTACAGTGACATATGTTACATGTAGTTATGATAGTAATAACTATAAATTATGCATAATTACATGCAACTAACACTAAACCAACCCAAACCCTAATCCTAACCCTAGAGTAAGTAGATAAAGTTACTTAATATTACTCAGTACTTAAAATAAAGTGTAACCCAATATTATTCAAATTTATTTTGAATGTTCAGATGCCCTGTGGGGACAAAGTCATGATACCTCATGACAATCAGATTAAATAAACTACATTTTCAGAGAGAAAACTTGTAAATCTGTCAAATTTGACTGGAACACAGTAAGAGGGTTAACAGTAATATTCCATGCCAGTTTAATTTAACGGTAATGTTACAGTAGCCTAGCTAATAAACAAACAGAAGACAAACAATAAGATTCACGTCGATCCCCACGTCAGTGTCCCATGAAGTAACATACGCTATCAGATATGCTATCTTAATATACTATATTGTGTAATTAGGTAACGTTTACAATCAAAAAATAAGTTTTGCTGACTTAAGTTACACAAAGTCAGACAACACCTATTACAACTATTTACATTACAATAGATGTTAGGTTTACACATCAATGACAGTTATAACTGTTAAAAATAAGCCACTTATGTGCGGTCGTCGAGTGGTAGACATTTGAACTTGAAAATAAAAGTCAAACACTTTCTATAAAGTCTTAAAGGAGCTTTGATAGTGTTCAAGCCATTGAACAAACGTTTCTTGAACCATGTATTTTTCCTCTTGCTCTGTCGGTAATGCATGGAGTCTTGTGATTGTCAAGCCAGCCAATCAGAAATTATGGCATATTGTAACGCTGGGTTGTGCTGAGCAGACGAAGCACCTGGAACGTTGCACGTGCGAAAGAGAACGTCCCATCATGTCCAAATAAACTTCTTTTAAATGCAAAACTGATTTTCGTCACGCAAAATACTTACTTATTTGCGAGACGAACATTTCTCCTGAGAATTCAATTCATGCCCTTTTGTACCTCATAATATCGTTGTGCAGTTGCCCAACTGCCGGATAAAAACGCTTCGAGGAAATAAATAAATATTCTTTCCCATACCGGGAGTCGAACCCGGGCCGCCTGGGTGAAAACCAGGAATCCTAACCGCTAGACCATATGGGATCTGTCGTTGAAATGATAAAAGTTCAGATACAATGGCAAAATTCACAAATTTTTGTGATCGATTTTGATGATCGTATTAATTCATTAATTGCCCATAGTAGAGTAAAAGTTCATAATAATACACATTTAATATTGTACACGCACTTTCTAATATATTTTAATACCGATACACTGTTTATTAACAGTGCGTATTCGTGGAGCTGAACGGGCATTTTTGCTTGACAGCGGTTCGGAAAAAAGTCTCCAAAAGTTGAGGAATACTCAACTTTATGCAAATGTAAAATAAAACAGGACAGGCGCTAGCCAATCGATGCCAAGTAGTGTTCTCCATCGATGAGATAAAGGTAGTGACACTATGGAGGACGAAACCTGCTAAAATAAATAAATAAATGTGTGAATAAATACATAAATCCACATATTCCTGCATACATAAATAATTAAATGTGCGAGGATGTAAATAAATAAATAAAACGAATGTTGGGGGAAATAAAAAAATGTTAAAGGTAACGCTAAACTGAAAGTTGATCTCATATACAGTCAGTCTGCCCAGAAACATTTACTATATAACCTTGTAAATACCTTTCATGCGAATGAATGATTGTACGTTATATTTTTGCACTGAGAGTGGAATTTGCAGCCGGTCCCTGGCAGTCTGGGCGAAAATGCAGGAAATATCAAATATTTACTGCGCTCTCTCAGCGGACAAACGGATCTACTGATCTACTGCCGCATCAAATGTAGCTGCTAAGCGTATAGATGGATCTACTTTAAAAAGAATACAATCAGCAGATAGCGTAGCTACTATTTTCAACAGTGTCAGCCAATGGCGCTTTTACAACGATCAGTCACTGGTGGCATAGAGACCGCCTTCGGATGTTTGAGTAACGCCCTTCTTTAGCATGTTGCGCCAAGGAAGAATACGGAGCTACATTCACAAACCAACTGGGGGAAATCAACTTTCAGTTTAGCGTTTCCTTTAACATTTTTTTTTTTATTTTTCCGAACACTCCTTTTATTTATTAAATTATTTATCTCCTTGCACATTTATTTATGTATTTATTTATGCAGGAACATGTGTATTTATATATTTATTTGCACATTGATTTATTTATGTATAATTGCGTGGATTTATTTATTGATGGATTTATTTATTCGCGTATTTACTTATGTCCTCCATAAACGTCTGTCATGAAAGTTTAAAAATCTGACGATTGTGGTGGGATTTCTGTTGGATTTAGTGTGTAAATCACAGCCTATTATTTATTTACACATTACTATCTGAATTTAATATAGTAATGTGAAAATAATAGGCTGTAATTTACACACTAAATCTAGCAGAATACAGACATGCATTCAGTTTCTGAAGTCATCTGACGCCGTCTACGCTGATACAGTATACAGATGTGCGTTCAGTTTCTGAAGTCATTATAATCGCTGATGCTGTCTATGCCAATAGAGTATACAGATGTGCATTCAGTTTCTGAAGTCATTATAATCGCTGCCGGTGTCTACGCTGATACAGTATACAGATGTGCGTTCAGTTTCTGAAGTCATTATAATCGCTGATGCTGTCTATGCCAATAGAGTATACAGATGTGCATTCAGTTTCTGAAGTCATTATAATCGCTGCCGGTGTCTACGCTGATACAGTATGCAGGTGTGCGTTCAGTTTCTGAAGTCATTATAATCACTGCCGGTGTCTACGCTGATACAGTATACAGATGTGCGTTCAGTTTCTGAAGACATTATAATCGCTGACGCTGTCTATGCCAATAGAGTAGATGTGCATTCAGTTTCTGAAGTCATTATAATCGCTGATGCTGTCTATGCCAGTAGAGTATACAGATGTGCGTTCAGTTTCTGAAGTCATTATAATCACTGCCGGTGTCTATGCTGATATAAAGTATACAGGTGTGTGTTCAGTTTCTGAAGTCATTATAATCACTGCCGGTGTCTATGCTGATATAAAGTATACAGGTGTGTGTTCAGTTTCTGAAGACATTATAATCGCTGACGCTGTCTATGCCAATAGAGTATACAGATGTGCATTCAGTTTCTGAAGTCATTATAATCGCTGATGCTGTCTATGCCAATAGAGTATACTGATGTGCATTCAGTTTCTGAAGTCATTATAATCGCTGCCGGTGTCTACGCTGATATAAAGTATACAGGTGTGCGTTTAGTTTCTGAAGACATTATAATCGCTGACGCTGTCTATGCCAATAGAGTATACAGATGTGCATTCAGTTTCTGAAGTCATTATAATCGCTGACGGTGTCTACGCTGATACAGTATACAGATGTGCGTTCAGTTTCTGAAGTCATTATAATCGCTGACACTGTCTATGCCAATAGAGTATACAGATGTGCATTCAGTTTCTGAAGTCATTATAATCACTGCCGGTGTCTATGCTGATATAAAGTATACAGGTGTGCGTTCAGTTTCTGAAGACATTATAATCGCTGACGCTGTCTATGCCAATCGAGTATACTGATGTGCATTCAGTTTCTGAAGTCATTATAATCGCTGACGGTGTCTACGCTGATACAGTATACAGATGTGCGTTCAGTTTCTGAAGTCATTATAATCACTGCCGGTGTCTACGCTGATACAGTATACAGATGTGCGTTCAGTTTCTGAAGTCATTCTAATCACTGACGGTGTCTACGCTGATACAGTATACAGATGTGCGTTCAGTTTCTGAAGTCATTATAATCGCTGACGGTGTCTACGCTGATACAGTATACAGATGTGCGTTCAGTTTCTGAAGTCATTATAATCACTGCCGGTGTCTACGCTGATATAAAGTATACAGATGTGCGTTCAGTTTCTGAAGTCATTATAATCACTGCCGGTGTCTACGCTGATATAAAGTATACAGGTGTGCGTTCAGTTTCTGAAGACATTATAATCGCTGACGCTGTCTATGCCAATAGAGTATACAGATGTGCATTCAGTTTCTGAAGTCATTATAATCGCTGACGGTGTCTACGCTGATACAGTATACAGATGTGCGTTCAGTTTCTGAAGTCATTATAATCACTGCCGGTGTCTACGCTGATATAAAGTATACAGGTGTGCGTTCAGTTTCTGAAGTCATTATAATCGCTGACGCTGTCTATGCCAATTGAGTATACAGATGTGCGTTCAGTTTCTGAAGTCAATATAATCAGTGACCCTGTCTACGCTGATACAGTATACAGATGTGCGTTCAGTTTCTGAAGTCATTATAATCGCTGATGCTGTCTATGCCAATAGAGTATACAGATGTGCATTCAGTTTCTGAAGTCATTATAATCGCTGACGCTGTCTATGCCAATTGAGTATACAGATGTGCGTTCAGTTTCTGAAGTAGATATAATCAGTGACCCTGTCTACGCTGATACAGTATACAGATGTGCGTTCAGTTTCTGAAGTCATTATAATCGCTGATGCTGTCTATGCCAGTAGAGTATACAGATGTGCGTTCAGTTTCTGAAGTCATTATAATCGCTGATGCTGTCTATGCCAATAGAGTATACTGATGTGCATTCAGTTTCTGAAGTCATTATAATCGCTGACGGTGTCTACGCTGATACAGTATGCAGATGTGCGTTCAGTTTCTGAAGTCATTATAATCACTGCCGGTGTCTATGCTGATATAAAGTATACAGGTGTGTGTTCAGTTTCTGAAGACATTATAATCGCTGACGCTGTCTATGCCAATAGAGTATACAGATGTGCATTCAGTTTCTGAAGTCATTATAATCGCTGATGCTGTCTATGCCAATAGAGTATACTGATGTGCATTCAGTTTCTGAAGTCATTATAATCGCTGACGGTGTCTACGCTGATACAGTATGCAGATGTGCGTTCAGTTTCTGAAGTCATTATAATCACTGCCGGTGTCTATGCTGATATAAAGTATACAGGTGTGCGTTCAGTTTCTGAAGACATTATAATCGCTGACGCTGTCTATGCCAATAGAGTATACTGATGTGCATTCAGTTTCTGAAGTCATTATAATCGCTGACGGTGTCTACGCTGATACAGTATACAGATGTGCGTTCAGTTTCTGAAGTCATTATAATCACTGCCGGTGTCTACGCTGATACAGTATACAGATGTGCGTTCAGTTTCTGAAGTCATTATAATCGCTGACGGTGTCTACGCTGATACAGTATACAGATGTGCGTTCAGTTTCTGAAGTCATTATAATCACTGCCGGTGTCTACGCTGATATAAAGTATACAGGTGTGCGTTCAGTTTCTGAAGTCATTATAATCGCTGACGCTGTCTATGCCAATTGAGTATACAGATGTGCGTTCAGTTTCTGAAGTCAATATAATCAGTGACCCTGTCTACGCTGATACAGTATACAGATGTGCGTTCAGTTTCTGAAGTCATTATAATCGCTGATGCTGTCTATGCCAATAGAGTATACAGATGTGCGTTCAGTTTCTGAAGTCATTATAATTGCTGACAGCGTCTACGCTGATACAGTATACAGGTGTGCGTTCAGTTTCTGAAGTCATTATAATCGCTGACGGTGTCTACACTGATACAGTATACAGATGTGCGTTCAGTTTCTGAAGTCATTATAATCGCTGATGCTGTCTATGCCAATAGAGTATACAGATGTGCATTCAGTTTCTGAAGTCATTATAATCGCTGATGCTGTCTATGCCAATAGAGTATACAGATGTGCGTTCAGTTTCTGAAGTCATTATAATTGCTGACAGCGTCTACGCTGATACAGTATACAGGTGTGCGTTCAGTTTCTGAAGTCATTATAATCGCTGACGGTGTATACGCTGATACAGTATACAGATGTGCGTTCAGTTTCTGAAGTCATTATAATCGCTGATGCTGTCTATGCCAATAGAGTATACAGATGTGCTTTCAGTTTCTGAAGTCAATATAATCAGTGACCCTGTCTACGCTGATACAGTATACAGATGTGCGTTCAGTTTCTGAAGTCATTATAATCGCTGATGCTGTCTATGCCAATAGAGTATACAGATGTGCGTTCAGTTTCTGAAGTCATTATAATTGCTGACAGCGTCTACGCTGATACAGTATACAGATGTGCATTCAGTTTCTGAAGTCATTATAATCACTGCCGGTGTCTATGCTGATATAAAGTATACAGGTGTGCGTTCAGTTTCTGAAGACATTATAATCGCTGACGCTGTCTATGCCAATAGAGTATACAGATGTGCATTCAGTTTCTGAAGTCATTATAATCGCTGATGCTGTCTATGCCAATAGAGTATACTGATGTGCATTCAGTTTCTGAAGTCATTATAATCGCTGACGGTGTCTACGCTGATACAGTATACAGATGTGCGTTCAGTTTCTGAAGTCATTATAATCACTGCCGGTGTCTACGCTGATACAGTATACAGATGTGCGTTCAGTTTCTGAAGTCATTATAATCACTGACGGTGTCTACGCTGATACAGTATACAGATGTGCGTTCAGTTTCTGAAGTCATTATAATCGCTGACGCTGTCTATGCCAATTGAGTATACAGATGTGCGTTCAGTTTCTGAAGTCAATATAATCAGTGACCCTGTCTACGCTGATACAGTATACAGATGTGCGTTCAGTTTCTGAAGTCATTATAATCACTGCCGGTGTCTACGCTGATATAAAGTATACAGGTGTGCGTTCAGTTTCTGAAGTCATTATAATCGCTGACGCTGTCTATGCCAATTGAGTATACAGATGTGCGTTCAGTTTCTGAAGTCATTATAATCGCTGATGCTGTCTATGCCAATAGAGTATACAGATGTGCATTCAGTTTCTGAAGTCATTATAATCGCTGATGCTGTCTATGCCAATTGAGTATACAGATGTGCGTTCAGTTTCTGAAGTCAATATAATCAGTGACCCTGTCTACGCTGATACAGTATACAGATGTGCGTTCAGTTTCTGAAGTCATTATAATCACTGCCGGTGTCTATGCTGATATAAAGTATACAGGTGTGCGTTCAGTTTCTGAAGACATTATAATCGCTGACGCTGTCTATGCCAATAGAGTATACAGATGTGCATTCAGTTTCTGAAGTCATTATAATCGCTGACGGTGTCTACGCTGATACAGTTTACAGATGTGCGTTCAGTTTCTGAAGTCATTATAATCGCTGACGGTGTCTACGCTGATACAGTATACAGATGTGCGTTCAGTTTCTGAAGTCATTATAATCGCTGATGCTGTCTATGCCAATAGAGTATACTTATGTGCATTCAGTTTCTGAAGTCATTATAATCGCTGACGGTGTCTACGCTGATACAGTATACAGATGTGCATTCAGTTTCTGAAGTCATTATAATCGCTGACGGTGTCTACGCTGATACAGTATACAGATGTGTGTTCAGTTTCTGAAGTCATTATAATCGCTGATGCTGTCTACGCTGATACAGTATACAGATGTGCGTTCAGTTTCTGAAGTCATTATAATCGCTGATACTGTCTACGCTGATACAGTATACAGGTGTGCGTTCAGTTTCTGAAGTCATTATAATCGCTGACGGTGTCTACGCTGATACAGTATACAGATGTGCGTTCAGTTTCTGAAGTCATTATAATCGCTGATGCTGTCTACGCTGATACAGTATACAGATTTGCGTTCAGTTTCTGAAGTCATTATAATCGCTGATGCTGTCTACGCTGATACAGTATACAGGTGTGTGTTCAGTTTCTGAAGTCATTATAATTGCTGACGGTGTCTACGCTGATACAGTATACAGATGTGCGTTCAGTTTCTGAAGTCATTATAATCGCTGCCGGTGTCTATGCCAATAGAGTATACAGATGTGCGTTCAGTTTCTGAAGTCATTATAATCGCTGACGGTGTCTACGCTGATACAGTATACAGATGTGCGTTCAGTTTCTGAAGTCATTATAATCACTGCCGGTGTCTACGCTGATGCAGTATACAGATGTGCGTTCAGTTTCTGAAGTCATTATAATCAATGACGGTGTCTACGCTGATACAGTATACAGATGTGCGTTCAGTTTCTGAAGTCATTATAATCGCTGACGGTGTCTACGCTGATATAAAGTATACAGGTGTGCGTTCAGTTTCTGAAGTCATTATAATCGCTGACGCTGTCTACGCTGATACAGTATACAGATGTGCGTTCAGTTTCTGAAGTCAATATAATCAGTGACCCTGTCTACGCTGATACAGTATACAGATGTGCGTTCAGTTTCTGAAGTCATTATAATCGCTGATGCTGTCTATGCCAATAGAGTATACAGATGTGCATTCAGTTTCTGAAGTCATTATAATCGCTGATGTTTTTCTATGCCAATTGAGTATACAGATGTGCGTTCAGTTTCTGAAGTCAATATAATCAGTGACCCTGTCTACGCTGATACAGTATACAGATGTGCGTTCAGTTTCTGAAGTCATTATAATCGCTGATGCTGTCTATGCCAATAGAGTATACTGATGTGCATTCAGTTTCTGAAGTCATTATAATCGGTGACGGTGTCTACGCTGATACAGTATGCAGATGTGCGTTCAGTTTCTGAAGTCATTATAATCACTGCCGGTGTCTATGCTGATATAAAGTATACAGGTGTGCGTTCAGTTTCTGAAGACATTATAATCGCTGACGCTGTCTATGCCAATAGAGTATACAGATGTGCATTCAGTTTCTGAAGTCATTATAATCGCTGATGCTGTCTATGCCAATAGAGTATACTGATGTGCATTCAGTTTCTGAAGTCATTATAATCGCTGACGGTGTCTACGCTGATACAGTATACAGATGTGCGTTCAGTTTCTGAAGTCATTATAATCGCTGATGCTGTCTATGCCAATAGAGTATACTGATGTGCATTCAGTTTCTGAAGTCATTATAATCGCTGATGCTGTCTATGCCAATAGAGTATACTGATGTGCATTCAGTTTCTGAAGTCATTATAATCGCTGAGGGTGTCTACGCTGATACAGTATACAGATGTGCATTTAGTTTCTGAAGTCATTATAATCGCTGACGGTGTCTACGCTGATACAGTATACAGATGTGCGTTCGGTTTCTGAAGTCATTATAATCGCTGATGCTGTCTACGCTGATACAGTATACAGATGTGCGTTCAGTTTCTGAAGTCATTATAATCGCTGATGCTGTCTACACTGATACAGCATACAGGTGTGCGTTCAGTTTCTGAAGTCATTATAATTGCTGACGGTGTCTACGCTGATACAGTATACAGGTGTGCGTTCAGTTTCTGAAGTCATTATAATCGCTGACGGTGTCTACGCTGATACAGTATACAGGTGTGCGTTCAGTTTCTGAAGTCATTATAATTGCTGACAGCGTCTACGCTGATACAGTATACAGGTGTGCGTTCAGTTTCTGAAGTCATTATAATCGCTGACGGTGTCTACGCTGATACAGTATACAGATGTGCGTTCAGTTTCTGAAGTCATTATAATCGCTGACACTGTCTATGCCAATAGAGTATACAGATGTGCGTTCAGTTTCTGAAGTCATTATAATTGCTGACAGCATCTACGCTGATACAGTATACAGGTGTGCGTTCAGTATCTGAAGTCATTATAATCACTGTCGGTATCTACGCTGATACAGTATACAGATGTGCGTTCAGTTTCTGAAGTCATTATAATCGCTGACGGTGTCTACGCTGATACAGTGTACAGATGTGCGTTCAGTTTCTGAATTCATTACAGTATACTTTTCTGAGTATTTTGTTCTGTAGACGAGGACCAACCACTGTGATGGAGAGTTCACAAGATGAAGCAGCCGACTGTATTGGATCTGACAGCAGTTGCATCACAAACTGCAAGTAAATGATTTCATAATGCTTTGTCTGTAAATGACTGCTTTACATGGATGTTTTTAAAATACTTACTCATGTGCAATAGTGGATGGGCATTGATTTCCTATGCAATTTTTTCCACATATAAATTAGTTGTTTTTAGTGTGCAAAGGACCTTATACACATTATAAGTGAACCTCAAGCAACATATTAAAACAATGGGAAAAAAATCCACGTCATGACTCCTTTAAGATAGGTCTTCTTACCCCGTCTTATTTATCAAAGTTTTGTGGTATTACATAACGAATGAAACTGGATAGGCGAAACAGGCCCGCCCACTCAATAGTACAAGCCCCGCCCACTGCACTACAGAAGCCACCCGACAACATTGTTTGCTCCGGTAGAGAAATACTTGAAAGACACTGATTTCTCGGACCTTTTCTCCGGAGGGTCCTTACGTGTGGGAAAATGCATTCGGGTCAGCTTGAGAAAGCGGGTTCGCTGAGGAAACGGACTCTCTCTCGAGGAATGAGCGAAGACGAGTCTCTTCGGCACATTATCAGAGAGGTACGAGTGAGTGAATCTTTAGTCCGGATCTCCTTTGTCACGACTCGTGACTTGATTTGAGACGTCGGATTTCTGTAATTTATTGTCTGCTGATCTTTGATGATCGAGTCTCTTAGATTACATTACCTATTATAAATTACAATGCCTCGATAAAGTGATATTTTTATATAATGGCTGGGCTGAATTGCGGTTTAACTGAAGCATCAGGGTGTGACAAATGATGAAATCTGTTTTTACTTGAATATTTACTGGATTATAAAATATGTAGCAAAAGCTATTCTAATTCTTCGTAAATAAACGCGACTTGTTGTTTTGACAGAGTACACCCTCCGATGATGATGTATGCGCGAGGATGCCTAATCTCGCGATGAAAAACGAAATAAAGATGTCTTAAGCACAGACGTGACGAATGGTTAAATTTAAATAACGATTTACATAAGAGGTGTTTACTCACTTTACTCCATTCAATTAAAATGTTATAGTCTCCTTTTGACGGATGTGATCGTGACATCAGTCAGTAAGTGTTCCCAATCATATGACATTTTATCTGAAAGTTTTAATAGGTTGTGAGGCTTGGGAGTTATTGGGTTAATATTGTTGTATATTTCCAAATAAATAGATTTTGATACACAAATAAACGTAAAGAGATTCACAAAAATTAAACATTCATAGATAAATAGAATAAGATCCACATATATATGCAGGAGTTTCACAAAAATGAAATGTTGGTAGATAAATAAAAAAAAAAAAAAAAAAATTAAATTTGTGAATTTATAAACAAAATTTTGCCTGGTATTCATTTGTGGATCGATTTTGGATTTTGAAACATTTCCAAATCCACAAATAAGTGGACTCCACCCACCGACTACTTAAGCCAATAAGATAACAGCCATAATGCGCTGACCAATCCGCACATTCATGCTCCAACCAAACACGTTTTGCATGGGCTCAAATAAGAAGTATAAAGCCCATAAAATTAGTACAGTAAAAGAATTTGGTCCTATTTGGATGTGAGCAAAAACACACCGTTTTTGTGTGTGTCCCTTTAAATGCAAATGAGCTGCTGCTCCCACCCCTTTCCAGAAGAGGGCGAGAGAATCTCACGCAGATTCAACTCATCACTGGCATGTGATCCTCGTTTGTGAAGCAGTCCGGCATAAAATGACGGGATCAACAACTGTTCCTCTTCTCTAAAGCAGCCCAACATGGCCCGCCCCCTTTGTTAGGTGTTTTCGGGGGTGGGATTTATGTAAATTTTGGGCTTAGTGATGTCACCAACCGACGAAGAAGCTCACTGTAGTCCCTTCGAGTTTGTTGTAGTCCTTAAAAAGCTGTATGTTGTTTCTGCTCAAACAGCAACATTACATACTAACGTTTAAAAAGAGAAATCATATTTAACCCTTTTAAAATTTGGATTTTGTTACACCATTAGACCATTAAATATGGGGAAATAATGAACACTCAAGCATGAAAACCTGTTCTAGCAGAGACCAAAAATAACATCAAGGTGTAATTAACTCCAAATTCAGCAAAATTTGCTTTTAGAATCCTCTGATGGAGTTTATTGCTTTGTTGTTTTATATTAGTAATCAATAATATGATTGTTGTTTGTGTCCTGCAGGCAGAAGAGGCGAGCAGACAACTGTCACGCAGCGACAGCAGATACGGATCGTTGAAAAGAGGACAAAGAGAAGAAAGCCAAGTTAGTTTTGTGATTTTGCAGTCTGTGTGTTTTAGGTGGATGTGAACTGAAAGTGCAGAACTGAAAAAATCTTTCAGAAACATTTCACACTTTATTTTGTTTGTTTTATATATTAATGAACAATTGTATTTTTTTTAGAGTGAAGATGATCCACTTTCTGAGAGCATAGAAATGGTAAGATTTACATACTTTTAAAAAAAAAAAATTAATAATTTGCTATTGTTAATTATATAAGTTTACCAAGATAGGTGATGCATGTCAGGGTTATTATCATTAACTAAAACTATTAAAAACATTTCTGTTTATTGAACTAAAGCTGAAATGAAATATAAATATTAGTTAAAAAAACTTGAACTAAACAAAAATTAGAAATGTTGCCTTGGCAATAAACTGAAATAAGTTTAAGTTGAAGCATAAAACTTATTAACTGGAAATAAATAAAAATAAATTAAACCTAAAAAACATTATTAAAAAAAATATATAACTAAAATGATCATGAAAACTAAAAATATAAAAAGGTAATATAATTCAAAATATTAATCAAACTAAAGTAACAGTGATACATGCTAAGCTAGGCAAACGCTACAATATCTTTGAGAACGAGTTGACACACGAAGTCTGGAGTGTCTGAGAGCAGGTGTGGAGGTCATCGTGAGTCATCGACAGGTGTGTCTCAAATCATCACTCCATGATTTGCCTTGACTGATTCGTGAGCCGCTCCTCTGTAAACACATGACTCAGTGATGTAGGTGTAGGAGGAGTTTCACTCTTTTGCTTGGGGGGGCACCTGTTATATGCAATAATAATGGATTTAATTAATTAAAGGATTTAACTGGATTTAAGGGAATAAATATTAAGAACGGTAAAGTTCTTGGTCTAATTGTAGTTATGAAGTAAAACTATTTGAAAATAATAGCCTTTTAAATTTTTTAAAATGTGTACACATTCAATCTCATTCGTATGACTAATATGTACACAAATGTTTCTTGTCTCGTCACGTTCATTTATGAATTACATGAATCATGATCATACATTTTCAATTAAAAACGGCAAAATTTCATATAAAATTGTAGTTTTCACTAGGTAGTCTGTGAACATTTCTATCGTAAAACATACTAATACTTGTCATCTACTTACATCTTTCCATAAACTCTCTTTGCATTGTCTTTGCCTTTGATTTGATTGGCTATCTCGATCATTTTGACATTGATGAGCTGTTAGACCGCTGAGGCAGAGCAGCCTAAAAATGTAATTTTTTAAACTTTTTGTCATCCTAACAACAAACAACTTTCACTCAGTCTACACTGAAATGGTAAGATAAGACAAATAAAATGATAAAATATGAATTCTATCATTTTTTTTTTTACATTTTTAATTCATAGCTCAGACCCCAAACATAAAGGGCACTTTAGGAACTATAGAATGCGAAATCGGTCAAAATAATAAATAAATAAATGTCTAAGAAATGTAAAAATAAAAATGCATTCAAAAGAAAAAAAAATGAGTTTTTTAGTTTTACTTTTAATTTCTTCATGTACTATTATTTTCCCCACATTAATTAATTTTTTTTTGTGGAAAAATTATAATACTAGTGCTGTCAATTGATTTAAAAACATTAATTAATTAATTAATCACACATTTTTTCTGTAATTAATCGCCTTTAAAAACATGGGCATTTTTAATATTTTCATATTGTAATAATTTCAGTTACTTTCCAAATTACTGTAGAAACAACATAAAGACGTTATATTTTAAATATTTGTTTAATGGCATCTTTTTATGAATGAAGGCCAGTATCACTGATACTAATACTGTACTGATTTCCATTTAAACATTAATTATAGACATTCAACATTACAGTACAACTGAAAGCTATCAGTTATTAGGCTGTAAAAACTTTTAATTTAAAGTGAACTTAAAACAATTTTCACATAAACCCATTATAATAAATTAACCTGTGGAAATATACAGCAATTGAATAAAGTTATCCAAACACTTTAACAGTTTTCACTTATGAATTAAATGGATTAATCCTTGTTAAAGCTACAATTTTCTCTGTTACCTTTGTTCTTTGATAAACATTAATCAAAGACATCACAGAAACTGCTTTATTAGGCTGCTGTCATTTTAAGATCCCAACATGATGCGCATCTCATTTCCTCACAGCTCTTTAAGTTCATTTAAGATGTTATTTAACTAATTTAAGACTGCTTTTAATGAGCATTTTGGCATAACTGACCCTTCGCAAAACCCGCCCTCTGTTGCAATGCCCGACAACCCATGCGCTCTCACTCCACACATCATGTTCTACCACAGTGAAAAATACATCGCGGAGGAAAGAGGACACTGACAACGTATGAAACAGTTTTATATTTAAAAAATTGTAATTTTTTAAAGCAGTGTAAACTCTAAATACCGTATAGTGGCTCTTTGATGTGTCGTGACAGATCCTTCAAATGGCTCGTGAACCGATCATCTCTTCATACTAGTTCATTTATTGCATCAAATAAACATGAAACATTTTTGTATATGTACAGCACTTTGGCATTCACTAGCTGTTTTTAAGTGTGTTATATAAATAAATTGACCTTGACCTTATTGTTTGTTCAAGTCCGAAAGAGAACTTGATACTGGCGCGTCTTTCTGTGTACTCGAGTCATGTGTCATATGACATGACATTCACAGACAGCGTGTTCTTGTTTGTCTTGTGGCGCTTTAATGGTTTAAAAACATTAGCGTGAAGAACAGCGTGATCATATAATGTAACGCTAGCCAAATTATGACGGAAAAAACAGTTGGTGCATTAATTGACCCTTCGCAAAGACCTGCCCCTTTAGTTACTGTTGCTATGTCCTACAAGCCATGCGATCTCACGCCACACATCATGATTTCATTCAGTGAAAAATACATTGAGGAGCAAAGAGGACACTGACAACATATGAAACAGTTTCATATTTAAAATATTGTAATTTTTTAAAGAGTACACACAACTGTTCAAGTTCACCAACGTTAATCTACTAACTCCCCTGACTGCTTTGTCGGACAAAATAGTGGATTCGGGGTTATGATTGGTCAGATCACCTGTCAATCAAACTGCCGGCGAAGGGTAAATTGCGTTAAATATTTTTAACGTGTTAAACTTCTATATGGCGTTCCATATAGAAGATGCATGTAAAGGATGCATGTTTGTTTTGCAGACGGATGAGGACTGTGTGCAGGAGCTGCGGACGCTCTCACTCCAGCAGGACGCTCTTCTGTTCCAGGTGGACTGTCTTCAGGACGCACTTGAGGGGGCGGAGGAGATGCTCGCCGAAACACAGAGAGAGACGCATCAGCTCACATTGGTATTGTGAAACACATCTTCATCCTGCCAGCACAGAGACTGATGCATGATTTCTAATTCAGAAATCATTTAACTGTATGATATTGATGACGTTTCTCCCTCTCTGTCTGACGGTGCAGGAGCTGGAGCGAGAGAGAGCGATGAGGAGGAAGCTGGAGGACATGGTTGCCTCATTAATGCAGGACATGGAGAGGTTAAGAGAGGTGAGGAAACTCTAAGCTTGCATAATCACATTTAGAAATGAACAGAAACTGCTGCGTAAAGCCAAAGAGAGAGAGAGGCTGGCAGTTTCTACATGCTTGCGTAACCATGTTTGGAGAACAGTGAGTGTGTTCACTTCTCTCTTATTTTATTCTTTTATCACTTACCTTGAGAGTTGTTCAAAGTGTGCCTGGTTGTGTTCTGCTGTAGGAATGAAAGTGCTCAGTTCACAGTAATAATTATGCAGAGTGGAAAGGTCTTGATCGACCTAAAAGGTTTGTTTGTTCTCAAATAAATAAATCAATGGACATGAAACCAGTTCAGCTCTGTAGGAAATCACTTGTTAACTAGATTGGAACGTTTGTACACAAACCTTGATGTTGGCTTGAGAAAGCCTTGCCAGAAAGATTAAAGTCGTTTCAACAGCTTTAAGTTAGAAGGTTTTAAGTTTATATATGTTTTAGGTTTGAAATAGTGTAGTAGTTTTAAAAATATGCGGTTCCTAGGGTATTCTGAGTGGTTCTGAGGATGTTGCTTTGTTTTATCACACTGCTAGCATGTCATAGATAGATAGATATTATAAATAATAAATATAAATAAATAAATAATAAATATTATTTTAACTTATCTTTAAAAATAATCATGGAATTAATGGTGAAAAACTACATTACCCATAATGCTACAGAAAGTTCCTCAAATCAGGGAGTCACGAAAAGCAAATCTCTCTTAAAGAGCTCTTTAGTTCCGCCCATTCCCATGAAGCACTGCGAATTAAGTACTCAAGTCGATCTCCCTACGCTCTCAAAATACTGAAATGTTTGTATATACAGTAGTGGCCAAAAGTGATATTTGGTCTATAGGGAAACTGACATCTTCACACATCATTATAAACTTTATTAAATTATTATTATAAACATGTTTAAATATGACTATATATTCACATAGAAAACAGCCATTTGAACTGTTTTACTGTATTTCTAATCAAATAAATGCAGATTTGTTGAGCAGTAGAGACTTCTTTTAAAACATTACAAAATCTTACTGACCACAAAGTTTGAACGGTTGTACACAATAAGAGCATGGTATCAAATGATTAATTTAAATGTGAGTACATTCTAGTTAAAGATACTTCATTTAAAGGGGTGGTTGATTATGATTTCACTTTTTTAACTTTAGTTGGTGTGTAATGTTGCTGTTTGAGCAGAAACAACATCTGCAAAGTTACGACGCTCAAAGTTCACTGCAAAGAGAGATATTTTCTTTTACAGAAATCTCTGTTTAAGGACTACAACAAACGGCTGGTAGGGACTACAATGAGCTTCTTCCTGGGATAGTGACATCACTAACCCTAAAATTTACATAAACTCCGCCCCGAGAACATATAACAAAGGGGGCGGGGTCATGTTGGGCTACTTTAGAGAAGACGAAGAGTTGTTGTTGTACAGTGTTTTTGATGCCGTCATTTTACGCTTCACAAACGAGGGTCAATTCAACACTGGATTTGCACAAAAGATGAACATGATGGCACATGCTAGTGGATGAGTTGAATCAACTCCACAGCAACTACATAAATTCATCCACTAACCATTCAGAAACGTTCTAAAAGTTGTAACTTCTTCCTGAGTCTCTCCATCAGTATTGACTCCGGTTTGAACAATGTACCGTTACTGACGATCCTCATTTTGGCAGCGTGAGATTCTCCAGCTTTGTTGTTGTTGAGCTGTTAAAGCTCAACCCTCTTCTGGAAAGGGGGCATTTATATATATATATATATATATATATATATGAAAGTCGTGACCTATTGTCAAGTATGGTGACCCATACTCAGAAATTTGTGCTCTGTATTTATCCCATCCAAGTGCACACACACAGCAGTGAGTAGTGAACAAGTGCGCACACACACACACACACACACACACACAGTGAACACACACCCGGAGCAGTGGGCAGCTATTGCTACAGCGCCCGGGGAGCAATTAGGGGTTAGGTGCCTTGCTCAAGGGCACCTTAGTCATGGTATCGAAGGTAGCGAGAGTGCTGTTTATTCACAATCCCCGTCTTCAATTCCATATTTGCATTTAAAGGGACACACAAAAACGGTGCGTTTTTGCTCACACCCAAATAGGGCAAATTTGACAAGCTATAATAAATGATCTGTGAGGTATTTTGAGCTGAAACTTCCCTGGGGACACCAGAGACTTATATTACATCTTGTAAAATCAGCATTATATGCCCCCTTTAAAGTGAGACCCTTAAAACTACTATTTGCTTACTTGGAACTTTCAAAAGTAATTTGATGCCAGTCTCAGGGTTTATAATATGCATTCAGATTGTGTTTCAGCATTTGTTTGAAGAATGTCTCAACATTTGTGCAGGAAAGAAAAGCTGAGCAGCTTCAGGCGATGCACACAGGGCCCGTCTGGCTTCAGAGAGCTCCAGAAGGGACATCAGTGGACCGAGAAGAAAGGCCACTCTCAGACAGCGGAGGCTCTCCAGCACATCTGAATCCTGCCCCAGTGTTACATTTGAAAAAAACGGTCAACCAAGCATTGGGTCAATCAGTGTTTGATAATCAAAAGCATGAAGCTCCTGCTGGAGATGAGAATGATGAGAGCAGTGGCTACGAGGACGCACCGTCAGAGTTCTCGCCCTGTCCGTCCACTCCGGACGAAGATGAAGATGATGGGATGAATAATGGGGAGCCCAGGATCCCTTCACATGGAGATTCTTGTGCTCTCTGTTGAGTCATTTATAAAAAGGTTCTGATAAATCATTCTACAAAAGAAGTTTGCCACTTTATCCAAGTTACATTCACTGAAACAGCCTTTGCACAACTTTAAAATGAAGACTACTTTGTTTTACTCAACAGTCAATGAAATTATTTAGGTAAAGAAGGAATCTGCACTTTATATTAGGTGTCTTTATCTACCATGTACTAACATTTAAATGAATCATCAACGCACTTATTTTGTACACGCATGTTTTTACATTGTTCTTATAATTCATTTCAGCTATAATTACACTGACCTTCCCTTACACCTTCAACCTTAAACCTACCCTTAGCTGTCTTAACCTTACCTGTATCACACCTCAATTATAGCACATGTGATTCACAATACATCAACAGAATAAACACATTGTACCTAACGATTATATTCTGACGCAAGTACCTAGTAGTTAAAGTGGCCCTATTGTGAGCTTGACTTTGTTTTCACGCTTGAATGTTGATTATTTTCCTCATATTCTCCATTGTTGCAGCTCCTCTCTTCCCAGTCTGTCAGTAACGCTCTGTTTAGTTCCTGTCTCTATGAAGCCCCTCCTTCTGAAAAGCACAATATGCTCTGATTGGTCAGCTGGAGCAGTGTGTTGTGATTGGTGTTTGGGAAATGTCCCGCCCCTTACCATAACCGCCAGTTTCAACACTCAACCAGGCCCCACCCCCTTATTCTGCATATTAATTATTTAAATGAGGAATATTGTGAAGAAATTCAAGATGGAGGAGTTTCAGGGAGTTCAGAAACACTGACACTGATATAGATAAGAACTCCCGCCTTTTTCATACTCAAACAGCAACATTACTCACTAAAGAAAGATGAACATGGGAAAGCATAATAGGATCTCTTTAAAGACACTTAATATAAAGTGTGATCGCACATTGTTTCTGCTAAATTCCATGTATTTTTTTGTTGGATTTTGTACATTAATGTTCACTTACTTTATTGTTAAACATGAGCTGTCAAGCAATTTCAAGACACTTGTTAACAAGACATTACTTTACATTTGTATTTTGGCCCTATTAAAAAGAACTGAATTTGTATAAATCTTGTATTAATACAATGGGGAGTTTATTTGAAAGCATGCACACGCCATGACTTGGTGTTTTTCACAAGGAATCTCTTCTGTAGAGGATTTGGCAGTGAATCAGGACAGTTTACAGTTAGAGAATTGATAAAGTCAAAGTCTGAGCTGATGTTCTGACTTGCACTTGTCATTTAAATCCTCAGCCTATGTCAAAGGTACACAATGTAACTTTTTTTTATAACTTTTCACATTTAAACCAGTCAATACACCATCAATCCTTCTTACCCTGATTCACTATGATAATATTCCTTAGGGCTGGGTATTAACACAATTTTTACGATCTGATTTCTGTGCACAAGCTATCGATTTAATTCCGAATCAATATCAATTATTTTGAATATCAGATACAGTACATGGCAAATTTTCTCGAGGAAAAAAAATCTCTCAACTAATGCTGTGAACTGTACATGGGAGTCAATTGGTAGCTACTACATTAGGCTACTATAATGTTGAAGGTTAAAATTAACTTGTTTACAAACACATAAATTACACTGTTTTGTACACTGTGCACTGGATGGTTTTTTTATATAATATATGAAGTAGAATTACATAATTACTTCAATTCGTTTTTTGAAATATAAACATTTAAATCGTGGATCATAACTGTTTTATTAAAACATGTATTAAATATAGAAGAACATTAAAAATTATAATGAATATGTTATATGGTGCATATATATATTGTCAGAATTCTACTCTCTAGAGTTAATTTTTCTAACTAACGAATTTATGGTCTCTGAATATGGTTTTTCTGCGGTAAATGTGACATTACGTTGTTTACAAGCTGTTTTGTTGAAATCTTTCTGCCTTTCTTTTCCATTGTATCTTAACATACCTTCAGATGTTCATACATGCTTATTTTGCACTTTAACTGGTATTAAATCAGCGATATGGAGATGATCAGATCATGTGTGTATCGCGTTGTTCTCTTGATCTGAGACTTGAACTTGATCAGTCACGCCACATTAAAGAGCTCCAAAACAGTATTTATTTTTTGAATTTCGTAATAAAATGGACATCATCTGAAATATGAGACTGTTTCATATCTAAAGTAACAAGGCACAAAGATCATTGCAATTTATTGTATGGGAGTTACGTTGTTCCTTATATTCATTAACTGAAAAAATAACATTGATTCTTAGGATTTAAGAAACGAAATAGGTTCGTAAAAATGAGAATCAATTATCGAGAAATCTATATTTTTTACCAAGCCAAATAGTGTTTATATTTTAGACCTGACGGGATGGTTTTGGCGGGACATGGTTTTGTACATATGTCACTCGCCCGCGCAAGTCATCTGTAAATAGAGAAAAGTTCCTCCGGCTAATTTGATGTGTTTCTGCTGTGGGAGTGGCACATGTTAGGTTGTCACGAGTGAGAAAGGTTGACATGGACCAGCTAAATCTCCAACCCCCGGGAATCACCCGATTTGAACAAAAAAGAAAAAGTGTAACCATGTGTAAACTATATCTCAAACAGAGTTCACTGTAAACCTAGTGTGAAGCTCATTACATTATGGTTGTTGAAGCATTGTGCTGGACTTTATTTTCAATGAAGTATTGTGTCTATTAATGGGTAAAACTACAGTAACATCTTCAGCTAGTTAGCTTTAGGTCCTTTCCATCTAAACTGGTTATATCTTTTAAGCCTAGTAGTGAATGTTTTATGAGCAGTAGGATAATCATATTCATCCGCACAGAGCCGAAGCACGACCAAAACAATGTTCTTCTGGAAAATGCATGCAGTTTTGTTTTTTAACCACTAGTGGGCAAAAAGTTACATTATGTATCAATAAGTTATTTTCGAAGGTTTTCTGAACATTCAAAACGTGCAATTTTTAAAAAAAATATTTTAAAAATGTCTTTTCATGGTCATGCAAACATTAAGGGAACACTCCTTTTGATCATTCTTCCAACATTATGAGAATGTTACTTTTGAATATTCACTGAACATTCTAAAACAATAGTAGCATTTAAAACGTTAGATGAACATCCAACTAAATGTTTCATGAACTGTGCATAAATAACATTTTGGTGCTTTATTATTACATACCAGCTCACTTTTAACAAATGTTCTATTAACCTTAAAAGAAGAATGTTTGTTCATAATTTTGAGAGAACCTTGTCAGTACTTTAGTAAAAGAGGTCATGAACAGCATTGTTTTATGTGTCCAGGGGCACACTTATAATGTCAGTATGCTTTTTACATCAAAATTTGTCATAATTTAGAAATAAAAGGCATTTTTCCTACCTTGGTTTTAGCACTGTGATTTGAACGCTTTGTTTTAAGGGGCGTGTCTGCTGTGAGACTTCAGTGTAAATGCCCACTGCTGTGATTGGCTGACATCTTTGCATATATAATAGCTAAATATTACTCTTACTATTATATTTAGATTGTGGCATGAAAGGTTGCAGTGATGATCATTGTAGCCGATCACAGACATGTTGAGTGCATGAAAGCTAGTCATTGCAACTCAATTTCTGCACACTAACGAATGCTTTCTTCATAACTTACAATGCAAACGCAATCTAAGAGATTCATTGAATAAAATGGGAGTTTTGGCACAAATCCAGAACTCAGTCATTGATGAACTTGCGCTGTCAATCAAACAGCGCAAGTTTTATTATATTTTAACTGCACTTATTTCTGTCATTGGTGTAACAGATGAGAAAGGTGCTATTAACACCTCAAGACATTTCAGTGACAGGTCATGTCAACAATCCTACAGGAAGAACAAATGAAACAATATATACCCACGTCACGCCCACGTCACGCCCCTCTTCATCTCTTTGCACTGGCTACCCCTTGCTGCTCGCATCAAGTTCAAGGCACTGATGCTTGCTTACAGATCCACCACAGGCTCTGCACCTTCCTACCTCCACACACTGCTACAACGCTACGTCCCCACCAGAAGCCTGCGATCGCTAAAGGAACGAAGACTTGTGGTACCATCACAGAGAGGCACAAAATCACTCTCCAGAACATTCTCCTTCACTGCTCCCTGCTGGTGGAATGATCTCCCTACTTTCATCAGGAACGCAGATTCCCTGGCAATATTCAAGAGACAGCTGAAAACTCACCTCTTCCGTGAACACTTAATCCCCTCATAAAAAAAAAAAAAAAAAACCCTATCCTTCCCCCTTTTTCCCTTCCTACTCTAGCTTATGGTACTGAGCAATGTATGAAACTTGTATTGTGAGCACGTCCGGTGTTATTTGCCAATTCATGAAGAATCGCTTGTTTGTTTTCCTCACTTGTAAGTCGCTTTGGATAAAAGCGTCTGCTAAATGACTAAATGTAAATGTAAATGTAAATGTAATATACTGCAGACCCAGTAAAATGACATTCTGCATTTGGCTTGAATGACTGTGAATAAAACTTGACTCAATTAGAGTCAGTAATAATCTGACATAGTTCTGTAAGTACTAGACAGTCTATGTGGTTGCATTGATTTGAGGCTGTAAAGAGATTATCCATTGAACCTCAGCACCTGCTCTATGACTCCTTATGATCTCGTGTTTCTTGTCTTTTGAATATCTCTGTTTGTTTACATTTCTCATTTGCATGGACTGGGCTGAAGACTTATCCTGATTGGTCGGTGAGCTGAGCATAGAGTGACAGTAGGCAAATACAATCAAATGAGGTATCTGTCAAATCGGAGCAAAAGATATGGACAAAAAAGGGCATATTTTACTTCGTGCCTTACTAGGATCAAAGAGAATCCCGGACTTGTTCACTCGTCTCTGGACTAAACACAAGTTTTCATCTATCTGGGGACAATCATCTTTAAAAATCACTTTTTGGACTTCAAGGTAACTAATCAAACTTATTAACATTGCTTTAACAATAGTTAGTAGTAGTAGTAGTAATAGTAGTTATTAAAACTACTTTACATTGAGATAAAAACATAATAAAACATCCAGTGGCTTAAAGTGATACCTGGTCTATTGGGAAATTGACATCTTCACATTTTATTCAAATATTATTATAAATGTGTTAAAGATTTTGTCAACATACTAAATAGTTGTGCTTAGAGTTTTATGTGAGATGATAACACAAAGAAACCTCATTTTTGGCCACATGCGAAAACAAGAGAGAACCAAATATATGAATATTATATTATTATTATTATATATAATAATTATTATATTAATATTAATAACTGATTATGTGGTAGTCAATTTCTTCCTGTCAGCTTTTTGTTTATTCTATGCAATTTTTTTGTGCATAGTAAAATAAAACTTGTAGCTATAGTGTGCCTTTTTTGCCAAATAATTTTGCCAAATAAATATCTTAACCAAGTTTAGTGTTTCGTTCTTCCCTCATTTTTACATTAGAGCTGGCAAGCGATTAAACATTGTAATCTAATTAATTACATGATGTGGTGAATAATTAATGTAATTAATCACACATCAAATCTGGCTGAGAAATTATTCCCAAAATATAATTTAAAGTCATTATTGTGTAAAGAATCAAATAAACTTTACAAAAAGTAGATTCTGAAAGAAATATTTTATTTGATACATTATATTGAATTTATTTATTAAATTTTCGATGACTAATTTTTATTGTGTGGGTGAACTATATCTTTATTTTGTTATCAATATGGAAATATGATGTAAATTAGAAACAAAAACTGCTATAGGTGGTGGGAAATGTCTAATTCATTCCATTCATTCAAACAGCAGATTCATTCAGGAGTGAAGTACTGTGTCTAAATTTACTTCTTAAATTTTAGATTTCCCTTATCAACATATATACATTTTAAGGCGTTTCAAGGCCAAAAAATGGACAATAATAGCGTTAAAATCTCTCCTTGTCATCTCTATCACTTTTTCTCTTTCCCTTCTAAACCTGAACTTTGACAGTCTTTTCATTTTCATCTATATCAAAGTAGAAAGTAAACATACTGTCAAATGATATTTATATGATTTATGAATCATTTTCTTAGAGAAGTTAATTTACTGAAGCAGGAAAGCTAGGTTTAAGCTAAGTTTATTAAATTAATTCACAATATGTGCATTTATTAATAACCATATGCCTAATATATGATGAAAACGGCTTCGTTATTGTTTCTTGACCCTCACATTGACAGTTAGACTACTAATTATTACACGAATCACGTAAATTATAGGCCTATTCAAAATGGCGTAATCAGACTGTTAACATCATTGATTATATTTGTCGGTCGTTTAACATTTCAAGCATAAAACAGTTATCACAAAATGGGTAGTTTATCTACTTTCATCTTATCACGCACTTTACAACCGCTAACTGAAAGCGTCGCGTTGGAATTCGCGCTCAGCAGCTTCCGTGAACATAAAGCTCGCCTGTTTGATTTGATTGGTCATCTCAAATATTTTAAAATTGACGACCGCTGACAGCTCGTTTGAGAAAGTCGTTATCTTGGTGCTGTGTAATATCCTTGAAGCTTTAAACTGAATACTATATACTTTATAGACAATTATTTAACAATATTCATATGAAATGTCAGATTTCCTACGTAGGTCTGGGGGCGGGGCAAATGCGATAAACGCTTTAAAAATTTTGACGCTTTATTTTTTTTCGTAATTAGTCAATATAATTAATGCGTTAAATCAACAGCCCTATTTTAAATACTAATTTTTATGTATATATATATATATATATATATATATATATATATATATATATTAAATATTCTAGTCATATTTTGATGCTTTCATTGAACTTGTATGGTCATTAAAAACAAATATCGCCTCTGGACGTCACTTTTGGACACTGTTGTGCTCAAAATACTGTCAATAATTTCTCAAACATGAAAGGATCCTTTAATGATAGTTTACTGTTTTCTCTCTGGTGTTTCAGTCCTGTGCCACTGTTGAATCATGCAGCAAACATTCAGAGCCGTCACACACTCTCCAGGGATACTCATCTGGAGAATCGAGGTAGGTTTTGATTTTATCATCATTATCATCATTATCATCATCTGATCACAGTATTTAAACAGAAATTTTGGACTGGTTGACAAAGTTTTCTAATAAATTTCACACTGTCAATTTCACCGATTTTTCTCCAGAAAATGGATCTTGTATTGGTCTCGGAAAAATTTCACGGACAATTTTATGAAAGTGACTGCTATTTACTGCTCTCAGTAAGTATACTCTTCCTGAAACCTCCAAATTATGTGGTGAATATATTGAAAAAATAGAACAAAATGAAATGTTATTTTCTGTTCGACAACTGTTGGTGCTTCGATAGGCTATCATATCCCCACCAGAAACTCACTTGCAGCTTTATGTTTTACATCCCATGTCTTTCATCCATATGCAGACACGCAAAGGTGGCAGATCTGCATACTATGACATTCATTATTGGATTGGTTCCATGTCTACAATGGACGAACAAGGAGCTGCTGCAGTCTATGCCATTCAGCTGGATGACTTCCTGGGCTCTTCACCTGTGCAGCACCGCGAGGTTCAGCACCACGAGTCCAGCATCTTCTGTGGATATTTCAAACAGGGCATCATGTAAGCATCTAAAATGCTAGTCCACATCTCATTTGGTCAAGTAAGGTAATTTCTTTGATCACCGTTATTGACAATCCTCATTTTGGCTGCGTTAGATTCTCCAGCTTTGTTGTTGTTGAGCAACCGAAGCACAAGCTGTTAAAGCTCCATCCTCTTCTGGAAAGGGGGACGGGAGCATCAGCTCATTTGCATTTAAAGGGGCACACAAAACACACAATGCCATGTTTTTGCTCACACCTGAATAGGGGCAAATTTGACAAGCTAAAATAAATTATCTGTGTGGTATTTTGAGCTGAAACTTCACAGACACATTCTGGAGACACCAGAGACTTATATTACATCTTGTGAAAAGGAGCTTTATAGGTCCCTTTTAAGATGACAGAAAGTCACAAATATATGTCTTTACGTTTCTTAGTTATAAGTCAGGAGGGGTGTCATCAGGTATGAGCCATGTGGAGACAAACACTTACAACGTTCAAAGACTGCTGCATGTAAAAGGAAAAAGAAAAGTGACCGGCACAGAGGTGAGGAAACTATCTCTCTTCTAGTCCCACAGGTAGCCTATCAAAAATCACTAATTTATAACCCCTAAGGTTTCTCACAACCCTTTGTCTGGTCTTGAATACATCTGTCAAAGTGTCAAAATGCTTGTGAATCTCCATAAGGGAACTTTCCTCCAGACAATCAGTGTTATCATTTGAAATCAATCCAGTGATTAGTGACATTATTCAGACTATAATTCTCAGGCTATAAATGATTAAATGTTGTGCCCAATTTGCAGGTGGAAATGAGCTGGAACAGCTTTGACACTGGGAGTGTCTTTCTGTTAGATCTGGGCAAGACCATTATCCAGTGGAACGGCCCTGAAAGCAACAGACAAGAACGCCTGAAGGTTGGCAACTTTTATTTACACAGATCGGGCATAACATTATGACACTGACAGGTGAAGTGAATAACGCTGATTATCTCTTCATCACGGGACCTGTTAGTGGGTGGGATATGTTAGGCAGCAAGTGAACATTTTGTCCTCAAAGTTGATGTGTTAGAAGGAGGAAAAATGTGCAAGCGTAAGGATTTGAGAGAGTTTGACAAGGTCCAAATGATGGCTAGAGTCAGAGCATCTCCAAAACTGCGGCTCTTGTGGGGTGTTCCTGGTCTGCAGTGGTCAGTATCTATCAAAAGTGCTCCAAGGAAGAAACAGTGGTGAACCGGCAACAGGGTCACGGGCGGCCGAGGCTCATTGATGCACGTGGGGAACAAAGGGTGGCCCGTGTGGTCCGATCCAACAGACTAGCTACTGTAGCTCAAATTGCTCAAGAAGTTAATGCGGGTTCTGATAGAAAGGTGTCAGAATACACAGTGCATCAGTTTGTTGCGTATGGAGCTGCAGAGACGAGACCAGTCAGGGTGCCCATGCCGACCCCTGAAAGAGCCAACAGTGGGACGTGAACTGGACCACGGAGCAAGGGAAGAAGATGGCCTGGTCTGATGAATCACGTTTTCTTTTACATCACGTGGATGGCCGCTATGTCGCTTACCTGGAGAACACATGGCACCATGGTGCACTATGGGAAGAAGGCAAGCTGGCGGAGGCAGTGTGATGCTTTGGGCAATGTTCTGCGGGGAAACCTTGGGGCATGCCATCCATGTGTATGTTACTTTGACGTACCACTTACCTAAACATTGTTGCAGACCACATACACCCTTTCATGGAAATGGTATTCCCTGATAGTGTTATGCCTGATCAGTGTGAATATATATATATATATAGAGAGAGAGAGAGAGAGAGAGAAAGGGAGAGAGAGCATATACAATATGTAACGTCATGCTGTTTATTGTTGACTGTAGGGCATGATGTTGGCCAAGGACATTAGGGACCGTGAGAGAGGGGGTCGGGCAGAAATTGGGGTGATTGAAGGGGACGCAGAGGCAAGATCACCTTTGTTAATGGAAGTTATGGTGAGCATTATGGGAAATCGGCCCTCTAAGCTGCCCAGTGGGATACCTGATGAAATATCTGACCAGGAGCATATGGCAAAGCTCACCCTCTATCAGTAAGTGCTATCATCTGTGTCTTTCATGTCAACTGTTTGTATTACATAAAATGTCATTCATTACTTGATTGATTAATTGGCTCACTTAATGTTTACTGGGTGCTAGTAAGAATGTCCACCAGTCCTTACCTAATCTAACAAATCTCAAACTTTGAAGTGTGTCGGATGCGAATGGATCTATGAAGATCACAGAGATGGCAACCAGTCCACTAACACAAGACATGCTGAATCACGATGTAAGTACACACTAGATCTACACTACCTACACTCATACTCCCCGCCCCCAAGCTCTCAGTTCCAATACACTGAGGCATAAACAATACAGGAGACGCTCACACAGCAAATATAACTCTTAAAATGGATCACAAGATGTTCACAAACTGTTCGGAAAGCAGCATATCAGATCATGGAGGTATAGTATGTATTTTGTTGATGTTTGCTGACATTCGATTCCGAATGAGTTTGATAGCGTGCTGCGAGGCTAACGTGGGCTAAAGCTACACATTGTTGGAAAGACTCAATAAGAATGAAGATGTGTTTTTTAATTATTCAGACTTCAAGCGTTTTCGGGTTGCCATTGAGCCATTGTGAAGTCATCAAGCCACACCCTAGTAACCATTTAGAGCACCCTAGCTACAAGTTAGATAGACTTCCATTCAAAGAGATTAAAAGGATATCTTTAAATAGAAGTGCCATAGAAACATAAGGGTCTCATTTGACTCGGAGAAGTAAACAGGCAATCACCAGTAAACTTCAACACTTCCTTACCACACCCTAACAACCATTGTCAAGCACCCTAGCAACCCAAATCCAAAGAGGGACATCTTCAAATCTGAATATCATAAAGGCATAGTAGTTGGTTTATATCATTCATACTGGCAAGCAGGATCATGCTAGCAACATGCTAATTGTGTTAACATCTTGTTAAAACATGCTTGAAAAATGTTAATCGTGTTAGCATCTTGTTAATAACATGCTATTTGTGTTAGCATTAAGCTAGCAACATGCTTTTATGTTAACATAATGCTAGTAATGTTAATAATGTTAGCATTATGTTAGCAACATATTACTCATGTTAGCATCATGTTAATAAGATTCTGATTGTGTTAGCATCTTGCTAAAACATGCTATTTGTGTTGACATCTTGTTAAAACATGTTTGCAACATGCTAATTGTGTTAGCATCATGTTAACAACATGCTAATTTTGAACATCATGTTAACAACATGCTAATTTTGAACATCAAGACACATAATGGCCATATTCCAGGATGACAATGTGAAAATTCATCAGGCTCAAATTGAGAAAGAATGTTTTGGAGGGAGCATGAAGAATCATTTTGACACATGAATCGGTACTTCTGATTCCAGACATTAAATTAACTGAAAGTCTTTGAGATGTGCTGGAGGAGACTTTACAGAGTGCTCACCTCTTGCATTGTCTATACAAGACCTTGACTAAAAACTGATGGAAATAACATCATTTATTTCCATTAAAAGGTGCATCATTTTTAGTCAAGATGTTCCCTCCCAACAATTATTTCACAATTTGAGCCTGATGAATCTTTGTCATTCTAAACTTTTGACTGACAGTACTTTACGCAACCTTCACATTTATTCATTTTTTAGGACTGTTACATTTTGGACCAGGGGGGAATGTCAATATTTGTGTGGAAGGGGAAGACAGCCAACAAGGCAGAGAGGCAAGCAGCGATGTCTAGGGCTGTGGTGAGTTTCCTGTCATTTGAGGAGAGTGAATTTACATTTATTATTAATAATAAAGTGCTTAATGACCTGCATGTGCACTGAAGTTTAATCAGCAATCAGTGGCTGCCCACCTTACAAGGTTGAACCTTCATTGGTCAGCACCTGTAAAGTCTTTAGTGTGCAAGTACCATAATTGTAACAGTTTAGAAAATCAGGGGTTGAACCAACAACCTTTTTGCTTACCAATGCTTGCAAACAAATGATTCATAATTAATTTGATTTTAAATGTTAAAACAATGTGCAAAATTGGTTACAAGTAAACAAATTAACTTGTATGTCAAAATAATGAACATTATTACTGTCATATTACATAATAAAACTTGGATTAATTATCGGATTCCTAATAAATTACACTTTATTTTGCTAGTCCACTTTAGACATTTTACTAACTATGAGTAACTTTGCAACTACTTGTCAACTTACAGTCATTAAAGTATTAGACTGTTAGGTTAGGGTTAGTAGAATAAGTTGACATGTATTTGGGTCCATGACATTGTTACATGTCTGTCGGTTCTGTACTCTGTTTGTTTTCATTTTTCACACATGCTCTTTGTTTTGGTTTTTTCACGCCACTCGTTAATCATCATTGTTTCATCATCATCAGCTGTGTGTCATTAATTAGTCTAGTTTGCTCTGTGTATTTATACCCTCAGTTTCTGTTCTGTCTTTGTCGATCATTGTTTGCGTTAGGTGTCTTGTTTGGTTTTTGTCTCCTGCTTATTTTAAACATTGTTCCAGTGATTCTCCTTTGTTGTGCTCTTCTGTTACCTACAAGACCGTAACAAACATGACGTGCATATTTTTGTCCAAGTGCATTATTTCCTTTAAAAATAAATTGATAAATTCGTAACACTTTTATTCTATAAAACCTTTTCAGTTTGAATTAAATTTTAGTACATTTAAATAATACATTTTGCTTTGTTATCTTAAACCCCCAAAATATCAGGAGATGCAACTGTCTATAAAAAACTAATAAAAAGTTTCAAAGTAAATACTATGGCATGATTTTAGGTTTGAAACTTTTCATATAAACACATTTGATACATATAAATATAGTTTTAAAGCTGTTGAGATGATTGAAAAAACCTTTGCCCAGCAATTTGTATATTCTCAAATCTCAGGGTGCCACAACAGCAAACATGGCGTTTTTATTATGAATTGACAAGGTAATAACATTAAAGATGATAATCCTTCATCCAGAGGAGCCCAGTGATCTTTGTGGCAGAGTGAAAAAGTTTTTAGATCTCTCTCAAATACTGGTAAAAACTGCTAATTTCTAGTGTGGGTAGGTTGGTACACTTACCATGTCAGGTGGTTCAATTACAAATATTTGGTTGTACCGCCTGATATAAAAACAGCCAGAAAATTAATTTAAACACTTTGAAATGTTATTTAACAACTGAAACTTGTATAAACACACTGATCATGCCTCAAAAATATGCAATACATCTGTTTTGAAACGATTTTTATAAAACACCCTTTTATGACCCAGTTGCAAAGTTACTTATAGTCAGGAGAATGTCTGTTGAGGAGCATCAAAAAAAAGTGTTAGCAGATATTAAAGGGTTAGTTCACCCCAAAATTAGAATTCTGTCATTAATTACTCATCCTCATGTCGTTCTACACCTGTAAGACCTTCGTTCATCCTCAGAACACAAATTAAGATGTGTTTTTTTTTTTTTTTTTTTAATTAAATCCGATGGCCCAGTGAGGCCTCTATTGACAGCAAGATAATTAACACTTTCAGATGCCCAGAAAGATACTAAACATATTTAAAGCAGGCCATGTGACTACAGTGGTTCAACCTTAATGTTATGAAGCAACGAGAATACTTTTCCACCAAAAAAAATAAATAACGACTTTTATTACAATATCTAGTGATGGATGATTTCAAAACACTGCTTTGTGAAGCTTTTGTTTCGACTCAGTGGTTCGGAGTGTGAAAGTCATGTGATTTCAGTAAACGGGGCTTCATTACATCATAAGTATTTCGCAATTTCAGTAGTTCATGTGATTTTGGCAGTTTGAAATGCAAACCGAATCACTGATTCGAAACAAAATATTAGTAAAGCTTCATGAAGCAGTGTTTTGAAATCGCTCATCACTAGATATTGTTGAAAAGTTTTTTTGTTTTTGGTGCACAAAAAGTATTCTTGTCACTTTATAATATTGAGGTTGAACCTCAATGTTTTTAGAATCTTTTTTAACATCTGAAAGTGTTAATTATCTTGCTGTCAATAGAGGCCTCACTGAGTCATCGAATTTCATCAAAAATATCTTAATTTGTGTTCAGCAGCGGAACGAAGGTCTTACGAGTGTGGAACGACATGAAAGTGAGTAATTAATGACATATTTTTTAGTTTTGGGTGAACTAACACTTTAAGCAGAAAGTCTACTAATACTCTAATGCTAGTTAACATGTAGTTACAAAGATAACTTATAGTTAGTAGAATGTCTAAAGTGGGCCATGGCAATTAAGCATTAGCTACAAATGTGATTGATTCTGCAGGAGTTCATTAAACTGAAGGGTTATCCACTCAGTACTAAAGTGGAGTCTCTCAGTGACGGAGGGGAATCGGCTCTCTTTAAACAACTCTTCAAGAGCTGGACTGTCAGAGAGCAGACAGCAGGTCTGGGCCGGACACACAATGTCGGGAGAATCGGTATGTGTTTCAACAGCCTTCATGTGTGTACCTGCATTTACTTACTTATAGTGGTGTGACTTTGTTTTATTGATTTTTAAAATCTCAGTTTGATTCACCTTATATTCGTAACCTTTCTATTAAATTTGACATTCTTGCTTTTAGTAGATGCTTTATTCCACAGCAATTTACAAAAATGAAAAAAAGCAATTTGTCTATAAGAGCAAACAATATTTGTAATATACAATGCCAGGTTTATTACAAAACATGGAAGCTTGGTTTTGCCACGTACTAAAACATTAAAAAAAGATAATCGCGACTTCTTATCTTGCAATTCTGACTTTATAACGAGTTTATAACTTGCAATTTTTTTTCTCTCACAACTGCAAGAAAAAAAGTCAGAATTGTGAGATAAAAAGTTACATTTAATATTTTTACTTTTTACTCCATAGCTGGAAAATAACTTCCCTAGTTTATTAGACAGCTATAGGAAGCAAGCTAGAGAAGTGTTACGGTTAGCGGATCTAATCACAGCAATAGTTTACAAAGGAAATACACACAGGGATGACGTGAACAAAACAAGAAACATAAATCCAAACAGGAAGAAGATGATAATAATCCAAACAGGGAAGAAAGGAGACAATAATTCAAATAGGAAATTGAAATGCAAGAGCTTTACAAACACACAAACATAACCACAGGCTAACAAGGAACAGGTGTGAGTAATAAACCACCATGAAACAAACAAGGGTAACTAGAAACAAAGGCAAACAGGAACAAACCACAGGATGTAAACAAAGGCAACAATGGCAATGGAAAATGCACTTCAAAAGTCCTAGAAGACAGAGCTCACAAAACACAAGGGAAAAGCAGTTTTGACAGTTTTTGGAAACAAAAACACACAAACAAAATGTATGATTACACTTTATTTTAAGGTGACTTAGATATATTGTACTTACTCAAATACTCAAGTACTTAGTAATATTAATTAACTACATGTACTTACTATGGAATTACAGTTAGGGTTAGCGTTTGGGGTAACACTTTATTTTACAGTGTCATTGTTACATATGTTACATGTATTTACTATAGTAATAACTAGAAATTATGCATAATTACATGCAATTAAACCTAAACCAACCCTCATCCTAACCCTAACCCTACAGTAACTACATGAAGTTAATTGTCATTACTCAGTACTTAAATATATAATTACACTGTAATACTGACACCTTAAAATAAAGTGTTATCAAACATATTGCCATTAATGTCGGTACTAATGATATAAGGTTACTTCAGCTGAAATTTACTCTATATCATTACACAGTATTTCTGTCTTGTTTTCCAGCACAAATAACTAAACATTCTTAAATCAAGATACATTTACTGGAAAAGAAAGATCACTAAAGATATAAGGTTTTGTTTTCTGACAGATTTATCAAAATAAATGAATGAAAATGAATGAATTTTCATTCAAAACAAGAACAAATATCTGCCATTGGGGTCAGAAAAATAACTTAATTTGAAGGGAAAACAAGGTTATTTTTCTGACCCCTTCATCAGATATTTGTTCTTGTTTTAAGCATAAAATCACTTCATTTTGATGCATTTATCAGAAAACAAGTCCTAAAATCTTCAGTCATTTTGCTTCTCAAGTAAATGTATCGTGATTTAAGAATGTTTTTATTGGAAAACGAGACAAAAAACGGAGGAAAACGTCAAATTTATTTTGTTGACGAGTGTGAAAATGTTAAATGTAGAGGTCATTGTGAGGATTTATGATAGCAACCAGGCAAACAGTGCTTCTACCCTATATGTTGCTGTGAGGTTCATTTCAGATTAACATGGTACATAAGCTTTTCTGTATCCTCTCATTAATTAGCTGATGTCCCTCAAGAGAAATTTGATGCCACTAGGATGCATGTGATGCCCGACATTGCTGCGCAAGAGCGTATGGTGGATGATGGCAGCGGACAAAAGCAGGTAGAGCTGAACAGCAAACAGGAGGATTCTGCATATCTAGGATTATGTAATCAGAACCTGAAATAATGGACATTTGTGAGACTAGAGCCAGTCATCGTCAGCTCTTCTCCATCCTCAGGTGTGGCGCATTGAGAATTTGGAGATGGTGGAGGTTAATCCTGAAATGCATGGATACTTTTATGGAGGCGATTGCTATCTAATTCTGTACAGCTATGAAGTCAATGGCAGGAAGAGCTACATTCTTTACATGTGGAAGGTAAAGTAGCATTTCCTTCATGTATGTAGAACAGAGGCAGAGTTTTATATTAACCCCTTACACCCTGAAGGCATTTTTATTGAGTTCGTGTCTAAGTTGCATATGTAAAAGTATGGAAGCTTGTTTCCACCATGGAATAAAACTACTTAAAAGATAATTGCGACTTTTTAGCTCACATTTCGGACTTTTTTTTCTCGCAATTGCGGGTTTATAGCTTGCAATTCTGACTTCTTTTCTCAGAATCGTGAGAAATAACCCGCAATTTGTGAGTTATACAGTCCAATTGCGAGGGAAATTTTTTTATCTCTTGCAATTCTGATTTTATAACACGCAATTGTGAGTTTATCTCGTAATTTTGACTTTTTTTCACCATTGTGAGTTGTTGCAATTGTGACTTTTTCTCAAAATTGCAAGATATTCTCATAATAATTGTCTGAATTGCGAGATATAAATTTGCAATTCTGACTTTTCTCTCAATTCTGACCTTTTCTTACAATTGTGAGTTTATATCTCACATTTCTGACTTCTTTTCTCAGAATTGTGAGATATAAACTCACAACAGACCCGTCGCAAACAGTTTGATTGGCAGGCGATCTGACCAATCATAACCCCGAATCCGCGATTTTGTCCGACAAAGCAGTCAGGGGAATTAGTAGATGAGCGTTGGTGAGCGTTGGCCAGCAGCCATGTCACCCTGTAGCCATATCACCCTGTAGCCCAAGACTGGTTTCCCACTAAAGCTAAGCAGGGCTGAGCCTGGTTAGTACCTGGATGGGAGACCTCCTCGGAAAACTAGTTGCTGCTGGAAGAGGTGTTAGTAAGGCCAGCAGTGGTTGCTCACCCTGTGGTCTGTGTGGGTCCTTATGCCCCAGTATAGTGATGGGGACACTATGCTGTCAAAAAGCACCGTCCTTTGGATTAGACGTTAAACCGAGATCTTGACTCTGTGTGGTCGTTAAAAATCCCAGGATAGATTTCGAAAAGAGTAGGGGTGTAACCCTGACATCCTGGCCAAATGTGCCCACTGACCTCTGTCCATCATGGCTTCCTAATCATCCCCATATACTGATTGGCTTCATCACTCTGTCTCCTCTCCACCGATAAGCTGGTGTGTGGTGGGCGTTCTGGCGCAAAATGCCTGCCGTCGCATGATCCAAGTGGATGCGGCACCTTGGTGGTGGTTGAGGAGATTGTAAAGCGCTTTGAGTACCCAGAAAAGCGCTATATAAATGTAAGGAATTATTATTATTATTATTAACTTGAACTTGAAAAATTGTGTGTACTCTTTCCGCGCTTGAAACAACATTCCTTCTGATGTTCATTCATGTTTATTTGATACTATAAATGAACTAGTATGAAGAGATGATCGGTTCATGAGCCGCTTGAAGGAGCTACAGCGATCTGTCACGACACATTAAAGAGACACTGTACGCTATTTATTGTTTAAACTTCTTTAAAAAATTACAATATTTTAAATATGAAACTGTTTCATACGTTGTCAGTGTCCTCTTTGCTGCATGATGCATTTTTCACTTTGTGAGAACATGATGTGTGGCGTGAGAGCGGCATGGCTTTTCGGCATTGGCAACAGTAACTAAAGGCGCCGGGTCTTTGCGAAGGGTCAGTTGCAAGTTATAAAGTCCAGTTCTGAGAGAAAAAAATACTTTTTTTCTCAGAATTGTTTATATGTCACAGTTCTTATTTTATAACACGCAATTGTGACTTTATATCTCCCAATTCAACTATATATCACGTAATTCTGAGAAAAAAAAAGCCAGAATTGTGAGATTAAAAAGTCGCAATTACCTTTTTATTTTTTATTCAGTGGTGGAAAGAAGCTTCCATATAAACATAATGGTTTATAACTCTACAAAACAAGGTATCATCAAGTACATGGTCTCATTTGATAGAAAAAAAAAAAAAAAAAAAAAAAAAGATTTTGATCATGTTTTGGAGGTTTTTATGTTACATCACTACTGAGAAAACCCCAGAAAAAGTGATGCAATTTATTGATTCATTTTGTTATTATTCATGTGTAACATAATGAATATTAGAAAATATATATGGAAGGTCATAAAATCAAGTTTGGGCACAATCATTTCAGCTGCATCTGAAGCAAATTTTGTGTTGATATCTCAAAGCAATCAAAAGTTATGGCATTTGGAACAATGGTTCACACATAATGACGAACGTAATCGTATCATTATTTCCTCAAAGGGCCGTCATGCTTCTCAGGATGAAGTTACCGCATGTGCGTATCAGGCTGTGACTCTGGACCAGCAATATGGTGGTGAGCCTGTTCAAGTGAGAGTCTCCATGGGAAAGGAGCCGCGCCACTTCATGGCCATTTTCAAGGGCAAAATGGTGATCTTTGAGGTAGTGAACCACTTAAGAGAGATTTTTAAAAAGACATTAGGTTAGAAATCTGTCTGTCGTAATTCAAGGATTAATTGCACTAAATGGTACATCTAGAGACAATAGTTCTGAGCTCAACTACTATCTTTTTCATTTTTAATTTTCACAGAAATGCTTTTAATAACAACAAAGTCACATTTTGTATTCATGTTATAATTCACCGGTTGACTTTTAATGATTAATTTGCTGCAAAAAGCATTGCAATGACATAACCCAACCAACTTAATTTTTTGCTCACTTTTTTGTTCGCTTGCTATTCTACTTTATTTTAAATTTATACACCTAAAAGAGCAATCATTTTAAATTAAATGTGGTCTAAAAAAGGCTTGCCTTTGGAACATTTGCAAAAAAATCTTATAAATCTCCAACATAACTGAACATTAAACACTAAGGAACACGTTTTTGCTTTTAAAAACACGAGACGCCTGTCATGATTGCTGTGTAGTCGCGTGACGCAGAATGAACGATAGAGAGACTTTTAATTAAAATGAAGAATAATAATCACTGCACACATTAAACATTGATCACATCTTCTATTTGTCATAGTTATGTCTGTTGATCTGTTCCCTGTTTTGAGTTCAGTCCTGTCATCTGTCACGTGTTCCTGTCTGTCATTGTCTCCATTATTAGTTCATTTACGTCAACTGTGTCTTGTCTGTAATCATGTCTGTCACCTGTGCCCTACTCGTTATCCTCTTGTGTTCATCTGTATATATTCCCTCTTTGTCAGTCCAGTCTTTGTCTGTCGTTAAAGTATCGTGGTAGTGTTTGTCCCTGAATTCCTGCCTGTATTCTTTGATTCAGTACTGTTCTACGTGAAGCCATCTTCTTCGTGCCTTCTTCCAAGTCTACACATTACACTATTAAACTCCTTTTATACCTATAAAATTTATTTAAACTTCATATGAAATGGATGACTAAAATGTGTGTAATATGTCCAAACAAAACGACTTAAATTATTCTGTTTATATGTTAACTGGAACTCTCCTGCCATCTAGCTTTAAAATGAATCGCGAGGAATGGCCACCCTTGGTCACATGTAGTGATGCACAACTGGCCAGGGATCGGAATCGGATGATCGGATGAGTCACAAGCTCCAAACGGACATGTGTTTAGCTGTATACGTACAAATTTGGTATCGTATAAGCATTTCGTCCAGACGGATATGTTTTAAATCTAAAAACGACACCCTTGCATTTTCATGCGTATAGCCAGTCTGTACAATTTGTGAAACGATGATGTCATCACCCCACGTCTCAACCTTTGTCAGGCACCACTACGTCATGTAGTAGCAACAACAACAATAGCGGACTACATGCTTGTGTTCCTGCCGCAGAAGCTACTACGCCTATTAGCTTTAGTAAAATAAAGCATTATTACTAAGCTTTACTATAGTTTGTATACAGTGCACATGCTCCAAGTCTTCTTCTCTGTTTTTAGTGTATTTCTGTGGCAGAAATACAGTGCCACATACTGATCTGGCAGGTATACTACATAGTTTTGAGTTGGTTTCAGTAGTTTCATGTGTATGCAGACATTTTTTGAGACAAGAAAAAAAAAAGATCGGATAGGAAAAGCTCTGGCTTTGTGTGGATGTGGCCTCAAATTCACTCATTGGCTGCAGGATCAGCAGAAGCGAATCAGCTTGTGTCATGTGGTAATGATGGGATTGCTTGCAGATTGCATGCAAAGCACCGATCAGCCTGTGCCATCTAGAGTTTCATGACTGGACTAGATATTTTTTACAAAATTATTTGGCCTCTAAAATTGTTAGAAAAATCCAAGCCACGTGTCTAACCAAGTTGTGTTCAAAATTTGAAGTTGATATCACAAAAATTGAGCCGCTAAAAGGCTTTAAAGTACTGTTTACATGATAACACGATGGGAAATTTCAAAACGACAGTATTTACTAATATATGTAATGGGGGAAAAAAGGCAACAGGACAAAAGACAAAGTGTTGCTTCTTGGAACCTGACATTTAATAGGTTATGTTGTGTCAAAATGTTTAAGAATTGTATTGCTTACGCTGATTTTAATTAAGTAAAATGAACAATCGGCAATAATCCATTTGTGTAATGTTATATAATCACCATTCGACCTACTTCAGCATGCAAAAGGCATTATCGGTCAAAGTCATCCATTCGAACTTGTATAAATTCCAGGTTTGTGAAATTGCTGTCTTCTTAATAAAGTTTTGTTTCCATAACTAGGGAGGGACTTCCAGAAAGAGTGCCCAAGAGCCAGAGCCTCCTGTCCGCCTGTTTCAGATCTGTGGCTCGCACCCAACCAATTCAAAAGCAATAGAGGTTCCAGCTCTGGTGGCTTCTCTTAACTCCAACGATGTCTTCCTTTTGAAAAGCCAGTATGGCGTCTACCTGTGGTATGGCAAAGTACGTAGTCTTTCTAAAGAAGTTGAATAAATTATGAGCATGAAACTGATGGTATTTTAATGGAAAAACACTCAACATCTGTTGGAAAGACCAGCACTACTCTTCTCATAATGGACATTATTGAGAAAGCAGTACTAACCTCTATATACAGTGGGTACGGAAAGAATTCAGACCCACCTTAAATTTTTCACTCTTTGTTATATTGCAGCCATTTGCTAAAATCATTTTAGTTATTTTTTTCCATATTAATGTACACACAGCACCCCATATTGACAGAAAAACACAGAATTCTTGACATTTTTGCAGATTTATTAAAAAAGAAAAACTGAAATATCACATGGTCCTAAGTATTCAGACCCTTTGCTGTGACACTCATATATTTAACTCAGGTGCTGTCCATTTCTTCTGATCATCCTTGAGATGGTTCGGCACCTTCATTTGAATCCAGCTGTGTTTGATTATACTGATTGGACTTGATTATAAAAGCTACACACCTGTCTATATAAGACCTTACAGCTCACAGTGCATGTCAGAGTAAATGAGAATCATGAGCTCAAAGGAAATGCCTGAAGAGCTCAGAGACAGAATTGTGGCAAGGTGCAGATCTGGCCAAGGTTACAAAAAAAATTCTGCTGCACTTAAGGTTCCTAAGAGCACAGTGGCCTCCATAATCCTTAAATGGAAGACGTTTGGGACGACCAGAACCCTTCCTAGAGCTGGGCATCCGGCTAAACTGAGCTATCGGGGGAGAAGAGCCTTGGTGAGAGGGGTAAAGAAGAACCCAAAGATCACTGTGGCTGAGCTCCAGAGATGCAGTCGGGAGATGGGAGAAAGTTGTAGAAAGTCAACCATCACTGCAGCCCTCCACCAGTCGGGGCTTAATGGCAGAGTGGCCCAACTGAAGCCTCTCCTCAGTGCAAGATACATGAAAGCATGCATGGAGTTTGCTAAAAAAAACACCTGAAGGACTCCAAGATGGTGAGAAATAAGATTCTCTGGTCTGATGAGACCAAGATAGAACTTTTTGGCCTTAATTCTAAGTGGTATGTGTGGAGAATACCAGGCACTGCTCATCACCTGTCCAATACAGTCTCAACAGTGAAGCATAGTGGTGGCAGCATCATGCTGTGAGGGTGTTTTTCAGCTGCAGGGACAGGACGACTGGTTGCAATCGAGGGAAAGATGAATGCAGCCAAGTACAGGGATATACTAGACGAAAACCTTCTCCAGAGTGCTCAAGACCTCAGACTGGGCCGAAGGTTTACCTTCCAACAAGACAATGACCCTAAGCACACAGCCAAAATTACAAAGGAGTGGCTTCACAACAACTCTGTGACTGTTCTTGAATGGCCCAGCCAGAGCCCTAACTTAAACCCAATTGAGCATCTCTGGAGAGACCTAAAAATGGCTGTCCACCAACATTTACCATCCAACCTGACAGAACTGGAGAGGATCTGCAAGGAAGAATGGCAGAGGATCCCCAAATCCAGGTGTGAAAAACTTTCCCAAAAAGACTCATGGCTGTATTAGATCAAAAGGGTGCTTCAACTTAATACTGAGCAAAGGGTCTGAATACTTAGGACCATGTGATATTTCAGTTTTTCTTTTTTAATAAATCTGCAAAAATGTCAAGAATTCTGTGTTTTTCTGTCAATATGGGGTGCTGTGTGTACATTAATGAGGAAAAAATGAACTTAAATGATTTTAGCAAATAGCTGCAGTATAACAAAGAGTGAAAAATTTAAGGGGGTCTGAATACTTTCCGTACCCACTGTATATTTACACTTCATATCCTCTCAGGGCTCCAGTGGTGATGAAAGAGCCATGGCGAAAGAGGTGAGCTCCTTTATTGGCCGAGGCGCGTCTGAGGAAATTATGGCTGAGGGACAGGAGCCGAATGAGTTTTGGGAAATCTTAGGTGGAAAAACATCATACGCAAGTGACAGAAGGTATGCCGAACAAAGAATACTTATTTTTTTGTGTTGATAGATTAAATGGGATTTTGACTGTTGATGTCACTTCTTCTCAAAGATTACAGATGGTTACTTTAGATCATCAACCACGCCTTTTTGAATGCTCCAATAAGACAGGCCAGTTTATTGTGACTGAGGTAACCCAGTTCGCACAGGAAGATCTGAGAGAAGATGACGTAATGCTTTTGGACACGTGGGATCAGGTAGAGCCACACAGTTTGAACTCTAACTATACTCTGTTCATCTGTAATTAAATATAAGGTTTGGTGGCTATAGGCCTTGATATACTCATAGTAAAGTTCTTTTTTGTTCTTCACTTAGAGGTAAAAAGAATTCTCTTTTCCAGAGTTCCCTTTGGCAAGCTGTTTCAAACTCCCAAAACGAACTCCAAATGAACTTTGTTTTGGCCTGATTTTGTTTGAAATTATGTCACACCAGTTCGTTCTTTAATTTCGCTTGAAGTATATTGATGTTTGTTTGAGCTCTGCCCTCTACTGTACAGGTGTAAATTTGCATATCATTCATAATGAGGCTTATTTATTTCACTTTGGGTGTTAAAGGGCCTTCACATTTACCAAAAATACAACTTTTATGCTATAATAAGAACAAACAAACAGCCCAGCCCAGGTGAGAAAAAGTAATGCAAAAGTAACGTAACACATTACTTTCCATAAAAAGTAACTTAGTAACGCAATTAGTTACTTTTTTCAGGGAGTAACGCAATATTGTAATGCATTACTTTTAAAAGCAACTTTGCCCAACACTGCCCATAACAATGAAAGATTTGATCTTTAAACACTTCTAAAACCCTAGAGTCCTTACTTCAGCATTCGGCTCTTCTAGGTATTTCTATGGATAGGAAGTGAAGCAAATGATGTGGAACGTCGGGAATCTGTGACAACTTGCCAGGAATACCTGCGGACTCATCCTGGATCCAGAGACCCAGACACTCCTATAATGATTGTGAAGCAGGGCTTTGAGCCCCCAACCTTTACTGGTTGGTTTACTGCCTGGGACCCTACAAAATGGAGTGTACGTTTGATTTTCATTGAATTAACATACTGAAAAAGTTTACAAGCATACAAAGTAAGGAGACATTCTCTGCAGATGAATAAGCTCTAACTCACACACTGCTTTTATTCGTGCATTAGGGTGGGAAAACCTATGAGCAGCTGAAGGAGGAGTTAGGAGAGATTACATTGCCAGCTAAAGTTGAATCTGTATGATCTTGTTTACCCTAGTAACTTTTAAGTCAATATTTCCCTGATTTGCATGAAAACATTTGCATAAACTGTTAATTTCCCTAAAACAGGAATCCTCTGGTGTGGAGAACAAAAGCATCTCACAATATCCACCAGAAATGCTGATTAACAAACTGGCTGGAGAACTACCGGAAAATGTGGACCCCACCCAGAGAGAGGTGCACTTTATTATATCACCGTTTTAGTTTTCAGGAGCTTGAACAGACATTCAGGTAGTTGGTGCTATTGAAAAAAATCTGCTGTTGTTCTAAATCAGGGGTATTCAGTTTAAGTTTCCAGAGGTCTGGTCTTTATATTTCCTTCCCATCAGAGATACTTGTTTGGAATAGTTTTCTTTTCTTTTATGGAATAATTTCCATTTGGGCAGCAGTAGTACTTTATTAGAGAAAGAAAATCCTAAATAGTCAAAATAGACATCAAAGATGAGGATATTGCATCCAGAAGCAAAGCAGTGGTGTCTGAAAAAAATAAAATAAAAAAATAATAATAATAATAAAAAAATCCACAGCTGAGTCCTAATACTGAGCCTTGTGGTACTCCATATTGAACTTCTGATCGGTATAACATCTCTTCTTTTACTGCTACTGTAGGAGATTTTTACAGTTAAAGACCCAAAAGACCAGATATGATAAATGAAGACCCGGAGTTAGAGTTTAAAAAAATAAATTGAAGAAAATTTTACTGAAGAATAGTTTGCAGTTTCATCAGCAGAAGCCAGCTTCAAGTTTCACAAGGAGTTCGTAGGCCGCTCTCTCTCTCTCTCTCTCTCTCTCTCTACATTCACATTTCCACAACAATTTAACAGAGTCCACTAACTACGTCATTACTAAGATTGTGATTGGTTTAGAAAACTAGACAAAACTGGTCATTTTCCACACATGGACAGATAGTCAGAAGCATATCTCCTTCCATCATGATGCTGACGATCGGACCCTGAACTTAGGCACAGAATGTCCTGTTAAGTCAGGACAAGGCGTCAGCAGGTCTCAAGCAGAGTCCCAGTTGTCCACCAGTACCCATAACAGACCTGTACAGAACTCTTAGCGCACATACAAAGATACACATGATTCACAGCTTCTTCAAGGCTGAAGTTGATCTGAGCTCTGCACTGAACAGGAATCTTTCCAAACATACTAAGTTGCACTTTTCTCTCAGTGAGAGGTACAGACAATAAACATCATTATTTTCTGGTTGAAAATGAAAGGAAAATGAATGTTTTAATATAAGTTGAAGTTATTCAAATAATTAGAAAGTTAAATGTTGATTAATAACTTGTTAATGATAAATCACTCAATATATATATATTGAAGCGGCAGTGGATTCCAGAATCCACCCCTTCACTACAAACTAATAACAGTCGGATAAGAATGATTTGAACCATGCCAATGCAATTCCACTAATGCAAACATAATTTTTGAGTCTGTTCAAAAGATACGTCAAATTGTCAAATGCAGCACTAAGATCCAGTTACACTAATAGAGATACAACAATGATCGGATGATGAGAGCAAATAATTTGTAACTCTAATGAGAGCTGTCTCAGTACTATGGTACGGTCTAAATCCTGACTGGAAATTCTCGCAGATACCATTTATTTCTTCAAAGGAACATAGTTGACGATACTGCCTTTTCTAGTATTTTTGACCAAAAAGTTACTAAGAGGTTTAATAATAGCCAGCTTAAAAGTTTTTGGTACGAATCCTAGTGACAAATATGAAGAGGATCTATGACCTGTAGAAGCGTCTCTTTCAATAGCTTAGTCGGTATAGGGTCTAACATAAATGTTGTTGATTTAGATGATTTAACGAGTTTAGATAATTCTTCCTCTCCTATAGCAATGAATGAATGGTGTTTTTCCTCAGGGACACTACAATGCACTGTCTGATGTGGTACTGTAGACAGTTGCATGGCTATATTTCTCTCTAATTTTACCAATCTTGCAAGTAAAGAAGTTCATAAAGTCATTACTGCTGTGCTGTTTGGAAACATCAGAAGTTGAAGCTTTATTTGTCATTGATTTAGCCACTGTATCAAATAAATACCAGGGGTTGTATTTGTTTTCTTTCTAAGAGAAAAATAAGCAGATCTAGCCGTTTTTAAGGCCTTTTTGCATGCAATAATGCTTCCTTTCCATGAAATGCGAAAAACCTCTAGTTTTGTTTTCTTCCATCTGCGCTCCATTTTTCTGGCTGCTCTTTTAAGGGCCCGAGTGTGCTCGTTATATTCCACCTTAGCTAAATGTAGTATGCATGAGACTGGTTCATCTGAGATGTCATCGCTCTGCTGCAGAATTTTTACGGCATCATTAGATCTAAAGTATGATTGTGACAATGAGTGGGTCCTGACACACGTTGTCTAACTCCAATAGAGTTAAGAATATCTATAAATGCCAATCCCAATGCATCTTTTTCATTATCCACATGGATACTAAAATCAATTAGGACTTTATCTGCAGCTAGTACTAACTCTGATAGAAAATCAGCAAATTCTTTGATAAAATCTGTATGGTGCCCTGGTGGCCTGTATCCAGCACAAATGTCAAATGGGATTTATCACTTACACTACATGACGTTACATAAATCACCTTTACTTCGCAGGAATTATATTTGAAAAACCTCTGGTTAATACTGAAGATATTACCACAAATTACAGCAACACCTTCCCCTTTGCCTTTCAGATGAGGCTCGTGATTATATCAGTAATCTTGAGGGCTAGATTCATTTAAAATAATGTAATCATCTGGTTTTAGCCAGTTTTCTGTCAAACACAGCACATCTAATTTATAATCTGTGAATATATCATTTGCAATAAGTGCTTTTGAAGAAATGGATCTACAGTAATATTCAGCAACCCGAGCTTTATAATTTGTTCATCTGTATTATGTCTGTTTTTATTTGTTGAACCTCAATTAAAGTTTTACCCTTAAATAGGAACAGACAGTCTCTATGTGAAGATATCTAGGTGAAAGAGTCTCTGTGTTGAGATCTGTCTGACTTCTGTGATGTGAGTTGCTTCCTGCAGACAGACTGGCTAAACCTGATTATTTGGCTAAACAAGATTATTTTTCTGACCCCATTTTGTAGATATTTGTTTGGCCCCACTTTATATTAGGTGGCCTTAACTACTATGTACATTACTTTTAAATTAATAATTTGATGCAATGGATTTATTGTGTACATAAAGACAAAAATACTGATTCAGAAAATCATATTTTACAAATAATATGATTGTACTGTTGTCCACTAAGGAAATTTTTTCGCCATTTGGATTTATTCAATTTCCAACTTATACAGAGAGTATCCACATTTATTCAACTTAAATGACGTTAACTACCCACATAACATGGTGTATTATAGCTGTATATCACTGCCATATGTACATTACTATCGCTGACTGATAACAGAATGTTTCCTAAAGTGTAACATTGAAAAAATGTTTTCTGTAAAGCTACTTCGAAACGATATTTATTGTGAAAAGTGCAATACAAATAAACTTGTATTGATTTGAAGTTACAAGAAATTTGAAAAATGCAATCTATACAACCCTTCCTGACAAAATAATCAGAGCCAATTAAATATTTTTAGGCATGGCTATTGATTAATTGACCTAAATGATCTTGCAAAACTTGGTGCACATTAAATCCAGGACACTGTTCAATTTTTTTCCCCCTTTGAATATTTTCCTATGTGGTTGCCTGTCATAAATCATTTAAGCAAATACCTGGTTATGTAACCATTTTAGCCAGTTTACAAGCTTGACATATTAGCTTATATGTTTACTTATCGTGTTCCACCCGTGTCTTGATTGCTCAGAATATCTGAGTTTTTTTTTTTTTTAAGATAATGTAAATATACAATATTTATTCTGCCAAATGCATTAATGTAGATGTCGTACTGTGCACACAGAACGTCACTTGACAGTGAACTTCCATGCATATTATGGAAAGTGGCGTTTAATCCAGTTATGCTTTTTATGCAGTGTTTTTTTTATTTTCCAGTAAATATTGCATTTATAAATTCATGTGATTATTTCCATTTCACAAAACAGATAGTCCTAAAACCAAGCAAATTGCTGTGAATACATAGAGTGCACATGCGTGCCAACTAAAAGGAGTGCAGCAGGGAAAGAGAGATACATTTGACTAAAATATTTGAATAAATTTGAATAAAAGTGTGCTGCTACTTTGTTTGGAGCAGTGTGTGTGTGTGCTCCTGCATATAACATATTACCTCATACACATTAATACAGTTATTATTATATTCGTGGTCAAATCACCTTCATTTTCTGTCTCTTTTTTATGGTATTTTAGAAACATCTCTCTGATCAGGATTTCCAGAACATATTTGGAATGTCGAAAGAAGAGTTTGACAGTTTGCCTCAATGGAAAAAGAAGACCATTAAGAAGGAAAAAGGATTGTTTTGAAAGCCATTATGTTTTGTTGGTGCAGGGATCTGAGACACATTTAGCTTAGAAAAGTTCATTTAAATCTTTTGTAATAATTGATAGCACTAATTGTGTAATAGTTAATCCCCCGGTTTGACAGACAAGGTTTAAGTTAGTCCCAGACTAAAATGCACGTTTGAGCTGTTTTAATTGAAAGTATCTTGTACTGACATATCTTAAAACATGTCAGAGCCAATGTTTTGTCTCAAGATGTAATGTTTTTCTCTAGTGAATATTTATAAACGCTACTTAATTGAATTAAGGCCTAATCCTGGCTTAGGCTAAGCCCTGTCTGTGAAACCGGGCCAATATGTTCCAGAGACAATGAGCATATCGCAGTTTAATTGTGCTGTTTTTGGTGAGAAGCAAACTAAAATTATGTAGGCCTATATTTACAATTTCCTATTTTGTTCTTCCTTCAAGTGACATTACTATATTAATATACAGGCTTCTACAACTTTTTATATACTCAATCATATTTTTTAAATATTGTGTTCACACCAAGAACGATAAACGATAGCTATTTTAGTGTTCACACCGGCGGACGATATGATTATTTTAAGTGATCTGCAGTTTTGTCGTCTGTCGCTTTAAATGCTCGAGCGGGAAACCAGGATGAATTCTGATTGGCTCAATGTTTTTAATCGTTCATCAGCTGGAAAAGATCGCTCTGAAAGTGTTATAGCTGTGATGTGGATTCTGTTATTCTTTTATATTTATAACGATTTTTAGAACTATATCTTTATCGTGATCGTCCTTGGTGTGAACGGCCTTATTGTTGTTTTAATTATTTTCAAGAGTTTCTCTTCACAAGATGAAATAGTCAGGAAGCAAACCTAAGTTATTTTAAATTATTTCTGATAGAATTACAATGTTATTATGAAATGGTGAAACTATGTAAAAATAAAAAAGCAAACATATTTATAATCTTTCATTTGCTTGTGGAGACCTTTATTAAAACTTGTTTTCTTTCTTTCTTTTTTAAATTTGTTGTATTAAACTTGTTTAACATGCCTGTTGTTTCAATTAAAAAAAAATAAATTGACATTTCCTACAAGGTTAGTTGTAAATTTCGTGCGACCCCTCAAAACGTAATCATTAATGAAATATGCTTACAAAACAAACAAATTATTAAATGAAACTTAAAAATAATGCTTAATACATGTTTCAAGGTGTAAGAAACATGACGGATAGCGTACTGTTCACTTTTTATTAGGACAACGTCATTGCACTCTGGTCCAGTAGTTGGCGAAGTTTCTCCAAAATGATGCTTTGCTAACCTCATTAAAAATAAAGCGAAGAAGAGCATGTGCGTGGCGTCATCACGTTGGTGACGTCGCGTTGTTTTGCAAGCGCTGTACGTGACAGGGAGGCGTTGAAACCAAATCCACAGGCCTTCAGCAACAACCGACGGGAAGAGACACAATTTCACATCTTATGGTAATAAAATTTACTCTATCTTTATAGAATGATTATAAATGATATTTATGATGAAGAGGTCACGAGTGGCCGTAACACAATAAGCGTAAAAGCGTGACTTGTAAATAAACAGCCAGAAAATGGAAACGCACGTCGCGATTAGAGTCTGATAAGCGATCATACGCGATCAAACACTAATAAACTCTACAAACTTCAGCTCCTTGTGTTTCTGCTGCATTAAACGACGTGGTTTATTGCAATTTTCTGTCGAGCGCGACCTGAGTTCACTCGTGTTCGTTTACAGTACACAGACGGCTGTGTGTGTATTAGACAGAAGCTGAAGATCGGACTTTTATTCGGAGCACTTCGGGTTAGTGTGGTTTAGCTGTATATTGTTAACTTATTTATTTTTAAGTTGGTAAAGATTGTTTTCCGTGTACTCTCGTTACGTTAAAACACATTTAGAGCTTTTACTTTCACTCTAATATTACATGAGGAAGTTCGTATGTAATTCATATGTGTGGATGGAAATGACTTATTTAGACAGGCCACAAGACACAGTCTCTAGTAAACATTTTCATTTGCTCAGTCCATTTCACTAAAACCAGTATAATGTAGACGGCTCGTTCAGCAATGCTGTCACTCTGGTTAGATGAGGGCAAAGGTCAGGCCTCGTGTACGCAGGTCTTTTAAAAAACCAGTCACGTTTAAAAACACTTAAGGTTGATCATCTGATTAACATATACTAGGATAGAAACACCTCCGGAAAAGTACACCGTGTTTTTGTAGTGAACTTTGAGTTACATCATTTCCTGCAAGCCTTTCATAATGATAAGAGTTCAGCTGAGAGGTCATCAGGCATCATTCTAGTGTTTTCCACAGGTCTGGAATATACTTCTGGTTTAAAAGGCTGGCATTAATAATGATATATGTTTGTTATATGTGTATGTATTGGTATGTGTTTTGTGTGTGTATATGTATGTGTATATATACATAAACATATATGTGTATATACATACATACATATATATACATGTGTGTGTGTATATACTTGTATACACTTGTACACACGTGTATATATGTGTATATATATATATATATATATATATATATATATATATATATATATATATATATATGTATATGTGTATATATATGTATAAATATATATATATATATATATATATATATATATACGTGTGTGTATATGTATATATATATATATATATATATATATATATATATATATACGTGTGTGTATATGTATGTATATATATATATATATATATATATATATATATATATATATATATATATATACGTGTGTGTATATGTGTATATATATATATATATATATATATACACATATACACACACGTATATATATATATACATATACGTGTGTGTATATGTATATATATATATATACGTGTGTGTATATGTATATGTATATATATATATATATATATACGTGTGTGTATGTGTGTGTATATATATATATATATATATATACACACATGTATGTGTGTATGTATAAATTTTGGGTTAGTGATACTCAAAAATAATGGAAAATTGTGCTTCAGCTGTTTCATGTTTTCTGTCTTCAAGTAGGTTTTTCCTGGGATTAATAAATCAGCAGAAAAATGAACGTGTTTGATCGCAGCATAAACTTTGACGCTCTCTTCAAGTTCTCTCAAATGTAAGTGTTTTATCACCTCAGTGTCTGTGTGTGATATTCAGGATGTAATGTGCTTCTCTGATTTCATTAAATCTACATTGTAATAACTAGAGTCATAAAATAAGTTAATGAATAATGAATTCACTAAAGGAATGAATAAACGTCAGTACTGAAGTGTTTTTCTGCTGTTTTTCTGGTCAGCTCTCGCTCGACTCAGCAGCACCTGAAGAATGTCTATGCCAGTCTGGCAGTGTGTATGCTGGTGGCGACCGCCGGCTCCTACATCTACATCATCACAAGACTGTTTCCGGTAACATCTCTGTTGTTTTCATTTCACTCTCGTGGGTTTGTTTGGAGTTAGGGTTGCAGCGGTTATACCAGTTTCTTCACAGCATGTGATGGTATTAAAATTCACAGTAATGATACCGTGTACTAGGTCTGGACGATTTGACCTGAAACCAAAATCTCGATTAATTGAACATATTACTTCCATTACGATTAATGAATGATTCTTTTGTTTTGTTTTATTTTTTCCTAATGAAAGAGTGCTCTAACATAACAGCTTACTTTCAGCAGTTACTTTATCTATGGTTCGTAACATTTCTTACAGATTTCTGCTCATTGTAAATCAGATACAGATAAAGTAGCATGCATTTTGAATGTATTAAAGGGTTAGTTCACCCAAAAATGAAAATTCAGTCATTAATTCCTCACCCTGATGTCGTTCTACACACGTAAGACCTTCGTTCATCTTCTGAACACAAATTAAGATATTTTTGATGAAATCCGATGGCTCAGTGAGTCTCTATTGACAGCAAGATAATTTACACTTTCAGATGACCAGAAAGATACTAAAACATTTTTAATATTCTGTGTTAGATTTCGCCTTTGTGTTGCTTCCATGCCGCTGACTGGACAGCGCAAAGTCATGTGACTACACATGCGGTAGTATGTTTTTAAGGGGAAAGTATTAACAGAATTAAAAAACCTAAATAACCAACATGGAAAAATTATGTCAGTTAGAGGTTCTGAATTTCGATTTATCGTCGAGACCTACTGTGTACATTTCCTTAGCTACGGTGTTAAAGAATAAAATCTCACCTGTGTTTGCCCATACACGCTCACTCGTACTCAGACACACACACACACTGTCTCACTCAGACACACACACACACACTCTCTCAAGGCCCCGACATGCTTCAAGTAAAGTTCTCTTTCGTTCTTCGTTTAGGGGTAAAAAGAAGTTCGAAATAGGTGAGCAATATACTATAATCGAACATCTGACGCCGCCCACACTGATGAGAGAGTGACGGTTAGATGAATATGTAAAAATGTTGCAAGCTTTCCTCTCCGCTAATAAACACAACAAAACTGAGAAACTAACAAGGATTTTTTAATAAAGCATAAGAAAAGCATCTGATCATGGCAATGTGGATGTTTGTTTGCACAATCTCTGTAATTTGGCAGTCACTTCGTGTTTATATTATAACACTTTATAAAATAGATTGCTTAAAATCTAGCAGCTTTACTGTATTAAACATGAAAAACGGTGTCAGTCTCTCATTTCATCAGAAGGACAACTTCGTTTTCTACTATAAAGCGGCTCTCCAGTGTTCATGTTTTCTCTCACGCACGTCTGACTTCTACGGACTCGAGAGGAGAATTAACTGGAAAAGATTTTCCGAAAGAAAGCGGAGCCTGAGCGCACACCTACCTTATGTAATGGCTACGGACCAATGGTAGTATAAAGGTGTTTACCAGCCGAAGCCAACTTTTCCAGAAAGTTTGCTTTGGCACGCTGTTTTGAACTTCCAAAACAAACTTCGTTTCGGCCTGATTTTGTTTGAAATGACGTCACATCAGTTCGTTCTTCGATTTCGTTTTAAGTATATCGGGGCCCTCACTCTCAAACACACACACACACAGAGATTTGTTTTACTGGACATTCCATATCCATTTTGTATACAAACTGTACATTCAGTTTGATGAATGTACTCCTTAACCTACCCATCACAGAAAACAGTTTTAATAAAGCAATTAGTATGTTTTTAAAGCCATTTGAAATGAGGATGCATGAAATGTCTTCATATTTCATGTTTACGTTGTAATACCCTTGTCATTATACAAATTTGTGTCCTCATAAATCATGAAAACACACACACACACAATACTACAGGCCCTACTGGTGGACAAATACTTGTAAGCGGATCTGTAATTGCTCATTAACATGATGATGTCTTTCAGGGTGGGCTCACCATGCTTGGGTCTCTGGCTATGATGGGTTGGCTTGCCATGACCCCTCACAGCCCTCAGACAGAGAAGAAGAGGCTGGCTATCCTGGCTGGTTTTGCTTTCTTCACAGGTCAGGTGTTTTAACCACTGGTTCAATTCCAAGATCATGTGTTCGAAACGTGTACCGTAACATGTCAATCTGTGTCTTGAACAGGTCTTGGACTCGGCCCGCTTATGGACTACGTCATCAGCATCAACCCAAGGTAATATTCCCAGATCACAGGGTTTACTTTCTATTGAGCTGTTCTTAAAAAAATAAATAAATTGCCTCAGGGTCGGTTCCCCCAGAATGTGATTTTGTTGTTAACAACATGATATGCAGAGAAAATTCAAACGGGTTTCAAAGTGTTATTGTCTAAATGTAAACTACTATAACTTGAATTTGTGAAACGGTGATGTCTTGCGCATGTGTGTTACATGTTCAGTCTGTATGTGCATGTAGTGTTTCTTTACAATGTGACATCGCCATCTACTGGCCCGACAGCAGAATACAGCGATTCTAGTCGTTTTTCACGGATCCGTGTGAATTAGGCACCTGATTCTCAGATTAATTGCAAGGTTTGACCATCTTACAATGAAAGGTTATCATTTGCATTTGTTTTATGTTCTGTCAGTTTAGACATTCAAGCAATTTTAAACCATTTGAGCGCGAAGACGCAAAAGAGAACTTAATTTTGAGCATGCAGCTTTTTTCTGTGCACACACACAGCTGCACAGATGCCTCTATTTGTGCCTGAATGGACATGTATATGCAAAAAAATAGTTAAATGAATGTAAAACAGTATCCTTGTAAAACGCAGTTGTTTATGGCTCAGTTGAACTAAACGATTGAGAAAGAAAACCAGATGTGTAATTGTATTTTGGATCTGTGCATTCGGTCTTAAAGTGACAGCAGCCTAATATTCCTGCTGCTTTCTGTGTCATGAATGTTACTTAAACAACAAATGACAAAGAGATACATCACTTTTGTATCTTTAACACAGATTATTCATATTTAATTTATTAAATCAGTGAAGACTATGCAGTGTTATTTTACATTTGATTGTTCAATTTCTGTGCCTGAATACTTTTAAGGCCAATTGACACCAAGAACTATAATATAACATTTACATCCACAACACCGAATGACAAAGGTCTGTTTAATCTAATCTCACGCGCTGCAGTTTCAGAGTGTGTACAACATGTTTTTGATGTTCTTGTTGCATTTACACAGTTTTAACCAGCAGATGTCCTAAGTGGGATATATTTCGAGTGAACAGCTAGTGCAATGGATCTAATCTAACAGTGAATTTAACTGACAAAGTCAATATAGTGGAATAAACTGCGTCCTCAAATACTTCTCTGCTATATAGTATGCGAAAAACAGTGCGCCAACAGAGTAGTATGTCCGAATTCATTATATGACCTACTACTTCCGGCGAGATTCTGAACTGCGCATTCGATGGACACTTTACTATCCCATGAGGCCACGGGAGAGGATTTATGAATGGAGGTGAAGCGACGTAACTGATGTTGGTAGGTCAAGTGATAATGACATGGCGGATGTAGTATGTCCAGATTACATTCATACTACCAACACTCAAACAATATATAACATACTTTTTAATGGTCACAAAGTAAGTTCAAATTGAAATACCAGTACGCAATTTCATACGCACCTCTAGTCTCTTTCGCTGCAACTTAAGGAAGCAAGACAATGTGGTCGACACTAGCGCTAGATACCTGAGGTAATTTTATGTTACACTATTTGCTAGCCTCCATGGCATAATGATCTCATCGTTAATACTTAATTTATTCTGAGGGTATGACTGATCATTTTCCATATCCATTTTCTTTAAAATATCCTTGAAAAAGGTGGTTCGACTTAAATTAAAGCCCTTAAATTAGAATGGATTCTGATTGGCTGTCAGTGTTTAACCATTGAACAGCTGGAATAAATCGTTCTGAAAGTGATCCCAATGATATTGTTTCTTATTATATTGTGATAGCTACTAATAACACTGCTATTCTTTTATATTTAAAATGATTTTTAGAGCTATATCTTTATTGTTATCGTTCTTGGTGTGAACAGGCCTTTAGACTCATCTGAAAAATATAACGCACTATTTATTTGTTTTGTATCTTTGTTTTATTATATTTATCTATGCTTGGCATTTGTGCATTATTTTCTATGTGTATTCACTCGCCTACAAAATGGACTCTAAAATGATTAATTAGTTCCAAATAGAGCAATTCAAGTCATCTGGTGATATCGCAATATAAATCGCAAATATTTTTCAAATATCGTGCAGCTCTAGTGTGAACGGGGATCATTTTGACACCGTTGTCATCTGTACGTGAATTTTTTTTGATGACCTTGATATCTAAATGAACAACCATTAGCCTTAACAACTGTATTGTTAATTTCTTTAGTATCATCGTGACTGCTTTCCTGGGCACCTCTGTCATCTTCGGCTGCTTCACGTTGAGCGCTCTCTATGCCCAGCGCAGAAGTTATCTCTTCTTGGGAGGTAAACACTAAACCGTGTGCAAGTTCAGCTGATCATGAATCATGCACTGTTATGCTCATTTGACCTGTTCTTTCTTTTCCTCGTAGGCACTCTGATGTCCGGCCTGACTGTTCTTCTGCTCGTCTCCTTCCTCAACATGTTCTTTGCCTCAGAGATAGTCTTTAAGGTATATGATGTGACCGAATGAAAGAAAGCAGGTGTTGAAGTTTACAGAGTTAACAGAGTTGTGATTTGTTTCAGGCTCATGTGTATCTGGGTCTGGCCATCATGTGTGGCTTCGTGCTGTTTGACACTCAGCTAATTATTGAGAAGGCAGAAATGGGTGACAAAGATTACATCTGGTAAGGCGTTGAGTTTTACTGTGTTTACCAGTATACTTGTTTTCATATAATAGCAGATATTAGATATATGGTTAGGAAGTAAAGTAGTTGTTCGTGCTAATAATAAATTTAGACATCATAGCATTGAATTGATATTTGCTAATTAATTTTAGTGTTAAAGTTTAAACTTGTATCCAACATTAGCCGATAAATACCCCGTATCAACCTATACCGATAAATTAAAGAAAAGAAAAACAGATATTGTGCATCCCCAGTTTATATTAGTATCTTACGAGTAAAATTGTATCTAAATGAAACCAAATCCAACCACAACAAAGTTAAAGAAAATAATAAAATAGGACTGTTTGTAAGCTTGTTTTTGTTTTTTTGTTTTTTAATGAAGGCATTGTGTCGACCTCTTCCTGGACTTTGTGACCATCTTCAGAAAGCTTGTCATCATCCTCTCTATGAATGAGAAGGTATTTGAGACATCAATACTCGGCATCAACATCGTTGCTTCCATCTGTTTTATTCTTATTGAATTTATTCTATTTTTTTCTAGGAAAAGAAGAAGGAGAAGAAGTAATTTTCAAAAGAGTGAAAACATCTGTGAGCTGAACACATGTCAGCAGCTTCATTGTGAATCTGATTACATAGTTTGATTACATTTTATGTGATTTGATATGGTGTCTTAACTTTATTTTTTGAAAATTGTTACTGGGCTTTGAATATGTTGTCAGGATAGTGACCTAAAGTTGTTTGACTGTAGATTTTGAAGTCTTATTTAAAGCTTAAGTTGATCTTTAATTTCTTTGAGTTACTGCAGAATTTAAAAGTCTGTAGAAAAGGAATCTCATAGGAGTCTTATAAAATATTTGAAATGAGTATCTGATTTAATATTGTACATACAATAGAAAGTTTGAGTGTAATTGAGTTGTTACTGCTAGATAACAGAAGACTTTCTTACCCCACACTCTGAACAATATCAAATCATATATCATAAATACTTTAACATGGTTGTGTTCCGCTAAACTTCTTTTTTGTGGTTAATATTTCATTGATTTTCTTTTTCTTCTTTGTTGCCAATGTCAGACTAGATTTTTGTAGCTGCTGTTAATGCCAATTTTATTTAGATTCGAGGCTACCATTGTTAATGCATTTCTCATTGAGTTCACAGATGAGATTTATTTTATTCATGAATATTGTGCATATTGATCAAGTCAATAAATGATGCCACAGATTGCATTTGTGCTCACGTGGCTACTGTCTGATATTAAATATTTTTGCTGATGAGCAGACATTGAGCTTGTTAAAGCTGCAGTCCGTAAGTTTTGCCTCTTTGTCGCCATCTCTGTTTGAAACCTGCAATTGCACTTATCTTCGGAATCTTGGCAGCATCTTTACATGGGTTGTGCATCGGCACTAATCTCTCCTGTCAGTCACCACATAGTTGTGGATACTGCACTTCAGAATCACAGATTGTAGTCTTGGAAGTGTGACCAAAATAAGAATTTTCACTGGAAGATGTCAAGTAAGTAATGTTTGCCAATTTTGTTCTGACCAACTGAAACAAAAGCATTATAATAAATCTCACTGCCAATGGTGAATAAATCTAATGATCGCTTTGTTTGGATCACATCAAACCATGCAAATTATTATTGTTATACTTTCTCAAATTGTTAATGTTAACAACATCAGCTTTGCGTGAATGCATTAGCGTTACCTGTAGATTTCAGTTTCTGTACAGAAAATTTCTAATCTCTAACATTAATTTGTCATACCATACAATATGCCATCAAAATAAGTTTAATTATTCCATCTGCTGTGAGAATAGGGTATAAATGATCTGTCACATGATATAACCTACTAGCTGGGACTTTATGTAAACAGACATGATGTATTGGCGCAAAGACAAATGGCGGCATGCTTTTAATTTCCCACGGAAACCCACCAGTACCTTTCTTTTTAGAAAACATTATCACAAGCTTACCGTTGTGATAATCAGGCTGAGGTAAGAAGATAGTTTTGGACACTGGCTGGTTATGTACTTGCTCAAATTGATTTTGGATTATTTTTAACCAAAAAAACATTTACTGACCTGCAGCTTTAAATGTTGCTGTCAGAGTACCAGTTGAAAAGACAGCTTACAAATCAAAACCTTTCTGCTTCCTGTATCGGCCCTCACTGATTGTGTGAATTAGATTAGATATTTGTCAGATAAGCAGATGTTTTAGTTTTACATGTAGTAACCAGGAACATACATTATTCAGTAGATTATGTACTGGTTCATATAGTAGGGGAGAGTGGGGTAGGATGAGCCACTGTATCTTGACAACCGTACACTTTTATTGTCATGTGACCATATATTTTGGAACCACTATTCATTTTTTGCCAGACTGAAAAGGAGAAGCACATGGGAGTGGAAGACGTCCATTTACATTAAAAATGTTGTTTAAGTTAGCTTTAAGAAAAGAAATATGAATATTTGACCACTGACTCGGAACAACTTACCCCTAATATGGGGTAAACTGAGCCACAGAAGCACTTTTTTTAACATTATTTTTGTCATAATGTATTCTGATCCTTTAAAATGATAGGAAGCATCTTGAAAATGCTTTAGATACTTTCATTGTAGTTCTGCCTCATTTTCCCTCATCTTGAGGAACACAAGTAAAAATTGGCTCCTCTTACCCCAACCTGTACCAGAAGAAAGTTCAAGATATGCCTGCATTATCGAATTGTTTATATATTGTATTGTATATATTATTTAACGTCAATGGTGGGAAAGCTTTATGTTGTAAATGACGGAAAAATTCAATTAATGGTGGGGAAAGAGTTAAATAGCAGCACAGAGGTCTCAAAAGCAGTGGGCAATCCAGTCTTTTGATAAGTGGTCGACAGCAACTAATATGTCCTTGTTAAGACTGAACAAAGGGTGAATGAGAGGTGAGAATTTATGCCTTTGGCTGCATTCAAGTCCATTTTTTTATGCTAACTTCCCTCTGTTTCGTTCACTCGGCTGTACATTATTGCTTACGTTGAACAAGTTCCCTCTACTGGCAGAACCCTTGCAATGTGTTTAAATGGAATGCCCCAAAAATCCCAAAGTACAATTAACTTTTTTCACGTACGTGAGGTTCAGTGTACAGTGCGTGTGACATGAATTTTGTCATCAGAAGAGTTTGCGAATAAACGGAACAGAACAGGCCAGAACGCATGCAAGTTACAGTGACAACAGAGGCCTACATAAATGACAGATTGTGTGGAGAGGTTAGAAAGTACACTCATTTCAGTACACTCAACTCTAGCATGAAAGAATACAAGGATGTTAACATGTGTTGTAACTCATGGTGAGAAATTGCCTAAAACTGTGCATGCGTCAAACGCCTGTGTATGCGTGGGAGTCAAATGAAGTATACTTTGCAAGGCTGTGCGTTCAACTGTGCATACACTAGCGTACGCGTAAAAAAACGAAATATACTTGGCTTAAGCCCTTGATTACTCTGAAACCGCAATACATTTTTTCATTTTGAATTTGTTTTAAGCACCATTCTATAGGCCAGCATGTATTCTTGGGGAGTTGTGACATCACCAACTACTGGTCTGGCACCAGAATACAGAGTTTAGAGTCTTTTTCATGGATCCGTGTGAACAAGGATAATTTTGACAATGTTGCCGTCTGCACACAAAGGAAACACTTTTCCAGTTTTAGTACATTGATGTTGTGTAAACATACCCTAAAAGTGGAGTTAAACACAGCCCTAGATTGTAGGAAAGAATGATAGCAGGTGTGAGCAATTGAAAGACCGGACAGAGGGAGAGGGGGGAAGACAGAGATTTTAGTGAAGCATGACTGGAAGGAAAGTTATTGTGTTCTAGCACTTTACAAATATCCTTTAAAATGTGTTCATGTGAACTACCAAACTAGCATAAAGACACAAACATGTTGCTTATGTTGCCTGTTTATTTGGCAGCTTTATAACTTTAATTTGAATCCAATTTTGCTTCATTTCTAGATTCTAAAAAAGCTTTAGAATTTAAATGCATTTAAACAAATACAAACTGTATCTTCACTGTACAGCACAATCAAATTCATTGTTGAGAAACTATTTTAGGATACTAGCAGGATATTATATAGTGGTTAGTTTGTCTTCTTATATTCTGAGGCAATAGAGAAGACAGCATTGTGCAAATAATGGTGATCAGTGAATTTGTGACAATGATCTACATGAAAATACAACTTTCAATTATTAATCATCACAACATAATTAAAACAGTGAAAAAAAGTTGTACTTAGACAACCCAAGTAACGATGGAAGCTTATTTCTGCCTCAAAATAAAAAATAAAAAAGGTAAATGTGACTTCTCACAATTCAGATTTTTTTTTCTCAGAATTGTGTGATCTAAACTAACAATTGTGAGTTATAGTCAGAATTGTGAGTTGTAAGGTCATAATTGAGACATTATATCACACAATTCTGACTTTATAATTCACAATTCTGACATTATAACGGGCAATTGCGAGACAAAAGTGAGAATTGTGAGATAAATAGTCACTATTACCTTTTTAATTTTTTTATTTAGTGGCGGAAACAAGCTTACATAAGTAACAGCACAACAGTTAAATAATTATTATATGCAGCGGTATTTTCATAACACCCTCCTAAATATTGTTTTCCCCCTAATTTCAAACATCCAATGGAACCTAGTTAAAGATTTTCCACTATGAAAATCAGACCAGGTGCATATCGATTTAATTTGTAAAACTATGTACATATAAAAACAGTCCTCATCATTTCAGCCCATCGTGTGGATGAAGGTCTTGTGCACCTCTCTGTAAGCATTTCGCAGGAGAACGTACGGAAAACACATTTCCAGCATGTCTTGACTCAAGAACGGCGACTGCTCCACTATCTACAACAGAAAGAATAAAGACAGACTTGTATCATGAAGCATTTTCAGATCCTAAGCTCATAATGATTCTGTAAGTTTCCAGAGGTTTGTTACCATGTGTAGAATGAGATAGACTGAATCTCTGTTCTTTATCTCCGCCCGCTCCACATTCTGACCAAGCTGCAGTAAAATAGAGGATGCCACCTACACAATCAAACACAATAGATGAAAGATTCGCTGTGGATGTTTGGAGTGAAAAAAGGCGTCACATTCTCTGTAACGTCAAGCATTAGGAAATCAATGGTGTTTCATTCACCTTCAGGAACTCGTGAAGCTGCACCTGGATGTTCTTTCTCTGGACAGTAAACATCGCTGCAGCCAGATTGTTAATCGCTGTGGCCAAGCAGTGGATGTTGTTTTGGTGACCTAGTGAAGAACAAGATTTGCATTTACTTAAAGGAGTCCTATAATCTCCCTTTTACAAGATCTAATATAAGTCTCTGGTGTCTCAAGAATGTGTCTGTTTCAGAGTTTCAGCTCAAAATACCCCACAGATCATTTATTATAGCTTGTCAAATTTGTCCCTATTTGGCTGTGAGCAAAAACACTCAGTTTTTGTGTGTGTCCCTTTAAATGCAAATGAGCTGCTGCTCCCGCCCCCTTTCCAGAACAAAGCTCGAGAATCTCACGCAGCCAAAACGAGGATTGTCAGTAATGGCAAACCGCAGTCGACACTGATGGAGAGACTCAGGAAGAAGTTACAACTTTTACACATTTCTGAATGGTTAGTGGATAAATTTATGTAGTTGATTCAACTCATCACTAGCATGTGTCACTATGTTCATTTTTGTGCAAATCCAGCGTTGAATTGACCCTCGTTTGTGAAGCAGTCTGGCATAAAATGACGGCATCAACAACACTCTACTACAACAACTTTTCCACTTCTCTAAAGCAGCCCAACATGACCCCGCCCCCTTTGTTGCGTGTTCTCGGGGCCGGGGTTTATGTAAATTTTAGGGTTAGTGATGTCACTAACCCAGGAAGAAGCTCGTTGTAGTCCCTACCAGCCATTTGTTGTAGTCCTTCTGTAAAGAATTCTGTAAAGGAAAATATCTCTCTTTGCATTGAACTTTGAGCGTCGTAACTTTGCAGATGTTGTTTCTGCTCAAACAGCAACATTACACACTAACTAAAGTTAAAAAAGTGAAATCATAATCAACCACCCCTTTAAAGTATTTTGCTTTCATTTAGGGTCTGTCAAAAACCATGATGAGATTGTTGAACAAAGCAAGCGCTGATTTTTTTAGTAATAACATAGAAAATTGGATTTCATGTTAACTCTTTCCCCGCCAGCATTTTTTAAAAAGTTGTCAGGTAGCGCCATCACTTTGATCATTTTCACAAAACTTTCATGACCCCCAAAATATTTTGTTGTATGAATATCCGAACCATTTTATTCTAGCTTCATGCATTCTTTTTTAATCAACATACATGCCTATTTTCTTTTATTACATTGAGCGGTTGCTTTTGTAATTTTTGTTTTTCTGCGGGGGACACTTTGGGGTTAAGGGGTTAATGTTTGAAGATCACATTATTTTTTACATGAGCAATGCTTCTATCACTTGTTTCTGCTTCTTCTTCGCCTGTGTTTTGATCCGGAGATTCTGTACTCTTTCAGAAGATGTGAAACAGCGTCCCCTACCATATGACAGTGAAAACATGCATTGCTGGAAAATTCTGTCAGTGGCAGAGAAAGCGTTAAGAAAATCAGTCACTTTTCTTCAGTGGTGGACTGTAACGAAGTATTTATAGTTCCTTACTGTACTTAAGTACATTTTTCACGTATCTTTACTTTACTCAAGTATTTTTTATTTTGAGCAACTTTTAATTTTACTTTTTACTCCACTACATTTCACAAAACACATCGCTACTCATTATTTTAAAATGAAGAAATCATCACGTGCTCAGAGACATAAAAGCTTTGTCCGATTCGTGTGAATTGATGAAATCTAATTTTAAAAGTAACTTGGCGCGTCAAATAACGGTTTTATCGATTACACTGTTACGGCACTAGGTGGCGACAAGTGACTGTCAAACTATTTGACATTGAATGATTCATTGAAAAGATGTGTTCAAAAATATTGATTCATCCAGTAATGAAACAAGTGAAGTAGTTATGAGTGAGTCATTGAATCATTTGTTCAAATCCATTTTTTAAATAAATTAAATTAAATGTTTTTAAATAGACTACAGCAATTAATATTTTGTCCCCTAGTAAATAATTATATGTTATTTTGTTTAGTTCTCTGTTCGGAATCATGGGAGAATTATGATCTTTATATGAAAGAAAAAAAATCTTGATTCTCATTTTATCCAGAATCGTGCAACTCTAACACAAATTAAAATAATGCATGTACGTTCATCTTCACCGCCGCTGTAGCAATTTCTTAAAATTTTATGTACTTAGCCCTATATGTTTTGTCTGTTTTTATTCTTTGTCAACACACATTACATATTATGTATCTGCATCCACTAATCTTCCATTCTTTCTGACTAGTGCTGGCTATTTGATATATATATATATATATATATATATATATATATATATATATATATATATATATATAAAGTCATTCATAACTATTTTGAGCAATAGGATTATATAAAATATATAATATAAAATTAAATTATATTTGTGGCCAATATACAATTACAAAATAAACATATATCAGCACTTTTTTACTTAAGTAAATTAAAAGTCAGGTAAAGTCAGAAAGTTTGTACTTTCACTTTAAAATTGAAAAGGAGCACTAAATACTTTCGCTTGAGTAATATTTTAATATATGTATCTGTACTTTTACTCAAGTATTTGATTTGTGTACTTCGTCCACCACTGCTTTTCTTCTACATAGGTCAATGTACATCAGAGATAAAGTTTTTGCCATCTGTCGTTTGCATTGAACCATCTCCTGCTCCTCTGCTCAAACTAACCTCCATGTTCTCGCCTGTAGAATGAGTTTGGATCCAGGCACAGGCTGGGAAGAGACACGGCTATATAGACCATCAGCAGGCAGGTGATTTTAAACTCATCCTCAATCGACACGTTTTCTGGCAAGGAGAATAACAAGTAATACAACAACAAAAAAAATCAGATTAGATTAGCTTGAGACATCCTTCCAGACAGACAAGCTCCTTTATCACCTGTCTGCATGTTTGCAATTGCCGAAACCAGCGCTGGGTCGATCTCACAGGGCAAACCAGCTGCTGATGCCATTTCATACACACCGAGTGTCATCTACACATGATCAGAGATGGGAAGACAATCAACAAAAAGCTGTAAGTAGTTCTACAGAATACAATAGTTTCAGTTTTGATGATGTTGCAAAGTTTCCTCTTTCTCTCTTCCCTACAGACAGATGATTTAATGATTTACCTTGATGTCAAGCTCAGGCTGCATAAAGTCCTTCAGACTTTTGATGGGTCTCATTAAATATGGACAGTGTCTGTCCATGATCTACAGACAGAAATGATCAGTTCTGTGATGTTCTGTTATCTCATAAAACAGGCTACAATACAGCAGTACTTTATTGTTTATTATTACGCACATATACCATAGGATCTGCACAAACCAATACAGACGGCATCAGTGTAAGCTTGGAAATATGTATGCCAGGCTATAGCTTTATGTAGTAAGCAGTAAAGTTTTTTTTTAACATTTAATGTCATCACTGCTGTAATATAAATGAATGTAGGAAACACTAAAACATAAACAGAGCTACTCACCTCCTGGAGAGCGTCTTGGACCATGGACCGAAATGACAGAATCACACCAATAATGGTCATTCTCTTCAACACATTCTCACAGCCTGGTGGAAAATGTTGGATAAAGCAGCTTTTCAATAAAATGACATAAGAGAAGAACATATTTATGAACGAGTAAAACCCTTCAGACCAGTGCTTCCCAAACTTTTGTCCCTGAAGATGTTGATTATTTTATGCTCTAATTCGGTTTGTTTATTTTTACTTTCGGCATGAAATAGAAATCTATTTTCCAAATGCATTGTACTGATTATATTGTGAACAATTTGTGCATAAATGTAATGATCTCATCTTTAATCAGATATCATAACTGGATCTTCCGGTGAAACGACTTAAGATGCTACATTTTTTTGTTCATACAAATGTCAGGAATTTTTGCCATTTAAAAATAACATATTAAAAATAGCCATTACTAAAAGATTTTTAGTAATGGCTAACCCTAACTATGTAAGTGGACTAAACATTGACAGACTGGATTTTAGTTGAGTAATGAAGCGTGGAAGTTAATGCACTGTAACTGTACCTGTCAGTTTCTTTTGAAGGTCAATCATTGCCTCAGGTTTATCAAAGTTAGCTCTCATTTGCACCAGGACATCCATGTTGTCACTTACAAGTTTCTGAAAGTGAAAACATGATTTAATTAAATCATTTATACACTGTATTACTGTAAATTAGCCATGTTTCTGCTTTAACATTATTTCAAAAAGAATGCTATGTCATACCTTCAGTTCTCCAACTTGGGATATGATGTGCCACATGAGGTTCTCATTTAAAAACTTCATTCCATAAGGGCCAATCAGTTCAGCCAATGATCGCAAACCTACAGAGAAATATGTGTTACAGTGGGTATGTATTAAACATCAAACCAGTGTTTAACACTATTTCAAACACAAAGCATTTCATTGTTTGAGTGTTGTTGAGAAAATCAGAACCTTGATAAGAAATATTTTCTTAAGTAAAATATTTGTATTATATGAGCTGAATATATTTTATTATTGTTCTATCATGACAACTCTGAGAGTTTAGCTTGGTGATGTACATGACAATGTTAATGCATTTGGTCTTGGTCGATCTGCTATGCTACTGCTGCTGATGATGATTGTTGCTGCTGCTGAGTATTACTGCGACTGCTGCTGATGTTTATTACTACTGCTGATGATATTTATTGCTGCTGCTGATTATTGCTGTTGCTGATTAATATGCTGCTGCTGATTAGTAATGATGCTGTTTAGTAATGATGCTGCTGTTTATTATTGCTGTTCCTGCTGTTTATTATTGCTGTTGTTGTTGATTATTCCTGCTGCTGATTATTGCAGCTGCTGATGCTGATTATTGCTGCTGCTTTTTATTATTGCTGTTCCTACTGCTTATTATTGCTGTTGTTGTTGATTATTGATGCTTCTGATTATTTAGCTGCTGATGCTGATTATTGCTGTTGTTGTTGATTATTGCTGCTGATGATTATTTCAGCTTCTGCTGGTGATTATTGCTGCTGAAGCTGCTGCTGTTGATTATTAATGCTGATGTGGATTATTGATGCTATTCCTGGTGATTATTGCTGCTGTTGTTCATTATTATTACTGTTGATTATTATTACTGCTGCTGCCGTTGATTATTAATGCTGCTGCAGATGATGATGTTTATTGCTGCTGCTGCTGATGATGTTTATTGCTGCTGCTGCTGCTGCTGATATTTGTTGCTGCTGCTGTTGAGTATTGCTGCTGTTTATTGTTGCTGCTGATTATCACTACTGCTGATATTTATTGCTGCTTCTGATTATTGCTGCTGTTGATTATTATGCTGCTGATGCTGATGATTATTCCTGCTGCTGTTTAGTAATGATGCTGCTTTTTATTATTGCTGTTCCTGCTGCTGTTTATTGCTGTTGTTGTTGATTATTGCTGCTGATGTTTATTTCAGCTGCTTCTGGTGATTATTGCTGCTGATGCAGATGCTGCTGTTAATGCTGATGTGGATTATTGCTGCTGCCGCTGGTGATTATTGCTGCTGATGATTATTACGGCTACTGCTGCTGCAGAGCAAATACAGAGACTTGCTACTGCCAATACATACAGACATGCTGGTGTGAGTATGTAAGACATGCTGCTGTTGCACACCCAAAGCATATCTATACCGTTGGAGCTGGGGAAGTTGGAGGGTTTCTAAAAAAATGCTATAGAAAACACTGAATTTTACACTGAAAAAAGTTGAGCAGCAAGCTCATTGGCTTCTGATGCAACAGAAACCAACCAGCTGTGCCATGTAGAGAACAATGTAATTGTTAACAGTTTGAGTTAAGGACTTATCAGCCTGCACAATCTAGAGCTTCATGACAGAACTTTGTATTTTATCTTAAGTTGCTATTATTAACCGTTCACACACTATGTAGCTAGTGTTTTACTGTTGTAGTCATTGTGGTTGCGTCACTTCAATTTCTTCTGCCTTGAGATCTGACTCGTGCTTAAAACATTTACAGCTCTACAACCACGCTTGCCATCTCAAGTATCAAAACACATGCTGTAAAGGGGGACGTAGATACGGTGTGATGATCACAGCAGAGGGCATTTACTTCTGTTTCTGCAAGAGGTAATGGCCCATGATATTGAGTGTTTGAAAATAAAGATGAAAATTATATTTTTTACAAATATTGTTGGCGTATAAAATCTTACAAACTTTTATAAACTAACCTTCATTTAAAATTTGAAACTGCATTTCATGACCCCTTTAAGAATGCATGTATGAAGTTGAAGCGGTATACAGATGCAGTGGCTATTAAAGAATGTCAAATGAGCTAAAATGTTATTTTTATTTTCATCTTACCACCGATGTCAGAATATTCCTCAGCATGAAAGCTCTGCTCATTCTCAGTGTTCTGGTTGACAAAGCACTGTGTGGTAGGACAGTGGACTATGAGAGCGCTGCTGGCCTGACGCAAGAGACCCTCAAGAAACCTGACGACAAGAGACCAGGAACACATTTAAACACATTACCCACATTTAAACCAGAGACCAGATATCATTTAAATCAAAACATTAATTTAGAACAACACAACAGTGAGTGACTCACTCATAAAGGCAGTCAGTTGTTTCATTTCTGAATAAATCAGCAGTGTTGGAGAAAGTTACTTTTAAAAGTGAGTTAAAATATTGACTTAGTCCCTTAAAAAGTAACTAAATTGAGTTACCTTTTTTGGAAAGGAATCCGTTGTGTTACTTTTTTCATCTGAGCTAGGCTCTTTTTTTGATAAAATAAGTTTTACTATGGCACATGTAAAGGCTCTTTTATACCAAAAGTGAAATGAATAAGCCTCAGGCTAAAGGAAATGCAAATTCACACCTGTTCAGTAGCTAAAAAAACCTTTCAGCTGTGATTTCATTCTGCATTGCAGCAATAAAAAAATGAAGCACAAATGTGATGTTTATCTAAAGTCATTTTTGCTTATTATTAGTATGGTTGAATTGGATCATTGAAGGTCATCAGCCAAGACTTTGGTTAATAAAGTGAGATTAAATACATAAAGAAAAACACCCCCACAATTTATATCACAAAATTTGAATAAAGGCACCACAAAATCTAGCATTTTTTGCCGCAACAGTCACAAAAAAAACTAAGCGAAATCCTGTATGGACTGTTTTAGAGATTCCAATCATGGGAACATTTTATGGATTTAGTTAATTTTGTTTTATTTTATTTTTATTAATCAAACAGCTCTTAAACTACAAAAGATGAAAGTAACTCATTTAACATGAAGGTCTTATGCAATCACTGAAGACATTTCTTCTTATATAGAACCTTTTTGTTATAAAGGGTTCTTTAAAATTGAGTCAAGAACCCTAGAGTTCTCTTTAGAACCTTTTTTCTTACATTGTAATCATGTGTATGTCACTCACAGTCTGTAAGATTGTGCTCAAAAGCTGAAAAAGCAGGAGGAAATATGATTTCATGAAAGGTGGCACTTGGCCTGAAAAGTTGTGAACCGCTGCTGTGACCTCATTCTCATCTTGGGATCGACCATTTCTGGTCTAAATGGTTAGTTAATTACCAGATCATTTCTTAATCAGTGCCTGTGAACTATGGGACACACAGGTGACCTTATGCGTCACTAATGTGGGAAAGTCTGAGCTTTGAGGGCAGCTGAAGGTCTTACCAGTTTGTATAGAGTGTTGTGATGGTCTGTGCTCCATACGAGTCCAGCGGTTGCGTCTGCTGCAACAAGACGCTCTTCACCATCCGCGCAACGTCGATGTTGATGTAGCAGCTGAGGCTGTGCAGACTCGTAACATACGCTTGAATCCCAGCCAGCAGGTCAGACGGTCGGGCGATCTCATGAGTGCTCTGGTTATAACTGGCCATCTGCACGATTACCCTGTAAATCTCTATTCATTAGATCGAAGTAATGCTGAGTGGACAAAACAGTGCATTATGTTGAGATTAACGATTTATTAAACTCATGCTTTTTCATTTATATTTTGGAATTGTGAAAGCTGACTCTCTCTCAAACATGCTTTATAGGAATATTCCGGGTTGAAAGCAAGTTAAGCTAAATTGACAGCAACTGCGGCATAAAGTTGATTACCACAAAAATTAATATTACAAAATGCAAAAGTCCAAATTACAATGGAAGAGGGGCTGTAAACATTAAAATACAGAGCTTTAAAAGTATAACCACAATAAACAATATCCCAGCTAACAAAAATATGTTCTAAGAACATTTCGCTAACATTCCGATTAAGTTATGGAGATGTTATTTCTGAATGTTCAAAATTTTTAAAAACATTTATTTCTTAGTTATGTGAACATTCCATTTTATCATTCCACAAACATTATGGGAACATTACTTTTGAATGTTCTCTGAACTAGTAGTAACATTTGAATTGAAAAACGAACATCTAAATTCTTTTAAAAAAAATAGGTAACACTTTATTTTAGGGTCTTTTTACTAGTTGCTTAATAGCTTGCTTATTACTTAGATATTGGCTGTTTATTAGTACTTAAGCAAATGTTAATGCCTTATTCTACATTCTTAATCCTACCCAATAATTAAACTTAACAACTACCTTACTAACTATTAATAAGCAGTAAATTAAGAATTTATTGAAGGAAAAGTTATAATTAATAGTGAATATGTGTTCCCCATACTAAAATGTTACCAAAAAAATTGCGTGAACAATGTATGCATGTATGTATTGTAAGATTTGATTTTCCTGCTAAGATAAAGCTCAGATCAAGCATCCTGCAATAAAGCAGTAAAACTCATCTGGAAAGAAGACTTCAAAGGAACAGGACAACACCCTGCCTTACTGTCCTCACTCATCTATGTGACCAGCCCCCCTCCCTTCCTCCCCCCTGATTCAAGTCACTGAAGTTCTCCAAGAATGCATATGTACTATGTATGATGTATCTTGTGAATCTATTATTTTCCAATTTCATGTTTAGTATCATTTAAATGTCTCAGTGCGATTGGTAAAATGGTCTCAGTTTCACAGCAGTCACTAGTATTACGAGAAAGTTTGAAAACTTAGGAGAATTCTACTATCTTTTCTCTTCAAGAAAACCACCTCCTCTCCCCCAAAACCAGGTGCGGGGGCAATAAATATTTACAGTCCTTTTGTTCTGGTATGGGTATTTAGGGGAAAAGACACAGCAGCGAGACGGGACATTCTGTAAGCAGAACCCCCGCATAGAGATGGTGAATGTCTTTAAGACTTTCATCCACCATCTCTGTGTGTATGCATAACTTTTAAATACTCTTAGAGAAATCTTTTGAGTAATTAATGTTATGTATTTGTTGTATTTGAATTGGTTTATAATTGTGTAATTATGTAATTGGCATTGAAACATTTTTACCTGATAAATAAATTGTTACATCTTGATTTATTTTGAATTCGTCTGAAATCATTATCACCGGTAGATTTATGTGGTTTTCGAGGCTTCCGCATTTCTGGGTGTTAGGATAGATCATACTGAAATCGTAGTATACGGAGCATGAGCACGATATTAAGGTTTTAGATTTCTGACTATTATGACTTAACATGTTATAGTATTGTGACTAAATCGAATGGCACTTTTATGAGAATAAGCATGCAGCGATTCTATAACTTGTGTTTTTTAGTAAACGCTATATCCTCTGTTTTGATTCTAAACTAAACGGAATGTGACATAAGGCGTGGTTCAGCTGGCCATAAGACCTTTGAGCGGCCCGACGCCCGAATGAAAGGATAATTGAAATTAAGAGAAATTAAAGAATCAAAGATCTAAATTAATTCATACTTAACCGCACGATCAGCTATTAATGTTACATCAGAAACATTACCAATTAGAGATTGTTTACAATTGGAGTCAGATTAAACGAACAGCTAAAGGAAAATATAAACTAAATCCTAAAAATTTATGTGAATTTAACGCGGGCGCTGAAAAGACATACACGCGTTGTACCTTCGCCAGGCCGTCAGATTCCGCCATTGGGCTGACGGGTGGTCCTTACAGTATAAATAATGTTTTTCTGATATCGCTTTGAGAACATTATTAAAGACCAGATAACTTTGAACAAACGTTCTATTAACTTTACTGGAAGAAAGTTTGTTCATAACTTTGAGAAAACAAAGTCAGTTTAGCATGAAAATTCTGTGTAACGATATATCTAATTTTATTTTAAAAGAAAAATTATATAAAATTATAAACTTCTGCATTCGTTGTTTATGCTTTATGATAATTTTGCTTAAGAAAATGACGGAAGCAGGGATATTCCTTTAAGACACGATGAGTGAATGTGAGTGAATGAGCAGTACTTGTTGAGTCTCATCTCCATCTGTGTGAGCAGGAACTCGGCAGGAACAACAATGTGTTTGAACACTGAGAAATCAGAGCAGACGCTGAAGGAAGCGCAGAGTTCTGTCAGCGACAGGTGCATCTTATCCAGACTACAAGAGAGGAGAGCAGTGAGGTTTCATATCTACAGCTAACTCTTCCTGTATGGATACTGTGAGATCATACATACTTTGTGACGATGGCTCTGTCTTTCCTGAGGCTTTCCGTCCCGGGTTTCTCTTTAGGCACGTCTCCTTTCTTTGGTACCGGTTTCTTCAGTTTTTTATTGCGCGCTGTGCTGATGGTCTCAGCACTGTGTTTGGGCAATAACTAAAACACAACACAAGACAGCTGAAAAACACTGTATGCGATGGGTGTTCATGTCTATTTGATTGATTGATTCTTCAGCCTAATTGCAATTTTCCTTATGTGACTCCTCATGCCTTCAAGTCACACTGAGTTCAATGAATTTTAAATAACTGTCTTATGTACCTTCTCATTTAGGTTACACTGTTCGGCACATATCTCCAGCACAACCGTGCATGTAAGACGGGAAATCTCCTCCAGAAACATCACGCACAGCTTCAAGCTTTGCTTCTCCATTTCTTCAGTCTAGCCCACGCGCACACATACATTCACAACAAGAAAAACATGACAGATCATTTAGAAGTAGTTGTAAATTTTAGCGGCATCTAGCAGTGAGGTTGTGAATTAAATGTAGAGAAGCTACGGTGACCAACACAGGACAAATGTCTCAGTCGTCTGAGACAATAGAGAGTAGCCAGTCAAGCAAATGCACTCTATAGAGCAGTTTGTGCATTTAGGGCTACATGTCAGCGAATAATGCTGACTTAACATGTAAGGGGACTTGTGGTGTATGTAGATAGAAATGACTCATTCAAAGGTAATAAAAACAAAATGGTACGATATGTGTGGTCTTTCTACACCACTCAAAACATAGTTCTGTATATTATATTGCATTTCTGTCAATAGATCCTCCTAAAATTTACACATTGCACCTTTAAAGAGGTCATAATGTGCCTTTTTAAAGTCTTGATGTTGTTTTTGGGCTCTACTAGACTGAATGTTGATTATTTTCCTCATATTCTCCACTGTTCAGCTCCTCTCTTCCCAGTCTGTCAGTAACGCTCTGTTTAGTTCCTGTCTCAATGAAGCCCCGTCTTTTGAAAAGCACAATGTGCTGTGATTGGTCAGCTGGAGCAGTGTGTTGTGATTGGTGTTTGGGAAATGTCCCGCCCCTTACCATAACCGCCAGTTTCAACACTCAACCAGGCCCCGCCCCCTTATTCTGCATATGAATTACTTAAATAAGAAATATTGTGAAGAAAACTCAAGATGGAGGAGTTTCAGGGAGTTCAGAAACACTGATATAGCGAAGAACTCCAGCCTTTTTCTTGCTCAAACAGCAACATTACACACTAAAGAAAGATGAACGTGGAAAAAAAGAAGAATAGATCCTCTTTAAAAACCTTTGGTCTGATTAGGACTAAATATGGTATGTATTATCTTGAGATGAAAAATCATTTAGATTGGCTGTCAGATACAAGATAGTGAATTTTAATGGACCTTCGAATTCTAATGACACACAGTCCAGAATTAAGCATTCCTGGTTCAGATGAACACCTGGAGAATCTGAGGGCAATGAGGCAAATTCATCATGGAACATTCCCTAAATGGTAAAGTCACTCTGAATCACATTATGGTTGAGTAGGACCAGTACTGACCTCCTCTGGACAGAGCGGATGGAGACACTGACTGAAGTGTGAACAGACGAGTGGGAAAGCCATGAGGTAACGCTGCATGGTCACGTCCTCGCTGCTCTGAGAGAACATCTTCTCAAACACTCGCGCGTGGAAGCTGAAAGATTACAGGTATGTGAAATCAACAGTGCATCACTTGTACATTTACACTTTTTAAAGCTCAGTGGATTCACAGATGATTCAAACTTCAGCTGCTGCTAAATTCGGTCTCGGTAACTAAAACATGGTTAAGTGACTCAAAGAAAAGCACTGAGTGAATAATATTCTGTTTTTATTTACTCATTGTCATGAACATCAATTCAGGGTTAACTAAAACCTTCCATAAAAAACATTTGCATCAAGAATCAATATATTTTGACATCAAATGGTTTTGATGCACCACTTGTCTTGTTCATACTCATATTTGTGAATTATGCCATAAATGTCAGTCATTTTTAATCCTGCTACATGACTTCAGAAGACTTGAAATGTAGAGCATGAGTCATGGACTACAGTTATGACAATTTGATGGTGGTTTTTGTCATTTTGGAGAGTGATATTCTACTAAAAAACAGCATGTTCAGCAAAAAAAGAGTAAGTCTTACAATACTTACATATAGAGCTGCACGATTCGGGATAAAATGAGAATCACAATTTTTTGGTTTCAAATAGAGATAGCGATTCTCCCACAATTCTAAATATACAACTAAACAAAATAACATGTAATTTACTAAAGGTTCTGACAAAATATCAATTGCTGGACTAATAATAAATTTGAACAATTATTTAAGAAAATGGTTTTGAATGAATTCAATGATCAATAAACACTTGTTTCATTATTGGATGAATCTGTGTTTTTGAACAAATCTTTTGAATGAATGATTCAATGACAAAAAATCTTTTAACAGTCACTTGTCGCCTCCTAGTGGTGTAAAATGTAATTGATACAACCGTTATTTGACACGCCATGCTAGTTTCAAAAGGTTTGCTCTATTTTGATCGCTATCGTAGACATCACTGTTTATATCCTAACTTTAATCTCAGTGATAATTTGAATATTTGTAACAGAAATAACTACTGTGGTTCAAAACTGTTCTCACTGGGATCAGCGCGGCAGCGCAAACACAGATTTGAATGTTCTGATTAGAATTTTGTCAAAGGAAATCCAACATGGCGGACACGTGCAACTGGGCAAATCGTTGCCGTGAAACATAAGATCGCATGGGTGTTTAAATCGAGATCGCATATTGATACTATTAATCATGCAGCTCTCTCATTTTTATTCTTGGCATCTGAGGATGACTCTTGCAGCACAAAGCACAAAAGTTCAGTACTAATAATCACAGTCAGAACCGACTCACCAGAGAATAGAGAGATCAGCTGTCTCACAGAGGAGTTCTTTCACATTGTCCATCATCCTGGTGTGAAATTGTGCCATGTTCATGATCTTGGCGAGCTCAGGGTACTCCTTCAGTGCCAGAGCAGCTTTACCGACACTGGTGTAAGCCTGAAGAATGCAAACAAAACATCTGTGATGGTTGGTGCAACTTTTGATGGATTATTGAGAATGATGTTATGGATACAATACTTTTCTAGTCTGCTTGAGGATGTATTAATTGCAATTATGCATTTTGGGCTGCTAACGATTATTTTGATAATTGATTGCTCAATTAATTTTTTTTTGTTATTTAACTGAAAAAGTTAATTCTACTTCCTACTTAATATTGTCCAACAAATGTGCAAATTGAAGGCCATGAAAACAAATAGTGAATGTAGTCTATTATGTACTGATATGTAAACTGAAACAATGTCTTGTCCTTAGTTTTAGAGCAAAAGGACTTTAAATTGTTATCCTTTTACAGTTAATCTCTACATGCATTACATGTAGAATTTTTAACCTAAATTTAACATCCAACAATCTATTGACATTACTGGAAGAACATTTGTTCATAAATTTGTGAGAACCTTGCCAGAACATTCCCTGTTTGCTGGGGTTGTTTTCACACACAGGCACACACACACACGAATGTGTATAAACGAACATATAAAAATCATGATTCCCACTCTGATCAACTTTATAGGCCTATGAATGTATATAATGTATCAATCAGAGCCGTACCTGCAGTCTTAACCAGTCCAGTCTGAACGGTTTCAGGTCAAATTCTTCTCCTGCATCCACTGTATAAAAACATCAACAAAGAATATTAGGAAAGCAAATAAACCTGTATCTAACAATTGGATTTTAATTTTTGCTTCACATTTGATCTAATATTCTGTAAGATGGTAGATGTGAGATACTGACCTCATATAATATCATATCTATTTAAGAAATATACACTAGTGTTCAAAAGTCATATGTTTTTAATGGAAATCTCTTCTACTGCATTTATTGATCAAAAATACAGTAAAAATAGTGAAAAATTTTGCATCGTTTTCAATGTGAATATATTGTACCATATAATTTATTACTGTGATCAAAGCTGAATTTTCAACATCATTACTCCAGTCTTCAGTGTCACATGATCCTTCAGAAATCATTCTGATATGATGATTTGCTGCTCAAGAAACATTTCTGATTATTATCAATGTTGAAAAGAGTTGTGCTGCTTCAGATTTTTCTGGAAACCATGATACTGTTAGTTTTTCAGGATTCTTTGATGAACATTTATTTGGAATAGAATCTTTTGTTACATTATAAATGTCTTTAATGTCACTTTTGATCAATTTAATGCATCCTTGATGAAGAAGTACTAATTTCTTTAAAAAAAATCTTAGTTATCTCAAACTTTTGAACCCTAGTGTATGTGCACCTCAAACCACACACACCCAAATAAACCCACAATAATATTTACAAAAACTATCTTTTACAAAATAAAACTTTTTCCCAGTTCAGACATTATCAGATGAGCACAAAACTTGATCTGAATAATGACACTGTTATTTTCTGCAAAGCTTCTTATAGCTGAAACTGAATGAGTCTCATATTTAATGAAGTTTGCATCATTGATTCTGTTATTTTCCTGTTTACCACTGTGAAGCTGCTTTGAAACAATCCGTATTACATAAAGCACTATAGAAATAAAGCTGACTTCACTTCAGCAGTTCACAACATGGTCTGTTGCACGAATTTAGTTGATCAAACTTGAGTAGGTTTAGAGTTGATAAACCCAAACCACATGTATGTATGTATGTACATCTGAAAGAACTCACAGTGCTTGAGACTCATTGCTGAAAGAGTTGAGACGAATGACGACATGAGAATCGATTCCTCCTCTGGACAGACGTACATGCCCTGAAATGACAAGAGCAAAACCAGCACTGAAACCCTCTGACAGAAGGCACAACATTCGTTTGCGAACAGGATATTAAGAAACTCTACCTGAATGGTGTCATTCAGCACTAGAGCATCATACTGTGACAAGTACTGAAGATGGTAGCGTTGAATGATATATCTGTGTTGAGCCAGCAGAGATCGCAGTCGTTCCATGTAGTACAGGAGCTCCGCCATCTGTCTGTACCACAAACACATTTAACACATCAACTTATGATGCTGCATTTCCCACTGAATAGCACCAAATAAGTCTTTACAACTTTGCAAAAGCAAAAGTGCTTCTGTTTTAGCTTATAAGCCCCTACTAGGAAACTAACAAAAGTTTCTTTTTTTCTTCTGTGTATAACAAGACATAAAGGGACAAATTTATCGTAGTCTTGTTTGACCCTGGCCCAAAGTGCCTTTCTGGGTCAAAGTGACTTTAAAATAATAGAGCAGGTCATATCTATTACTGATGGCGTGCTGAATATAAGTGCTGTGCTTTTGATCACACATTTGTTGTTTGTCTGTACAAACTGTGATGGGTGAGTCGAAATGTTTCTCTGTGGTTTTTGACAGCATGTCACAAGGACTCTTAAATAGATAGTTCACCTAAAAATGAAATTTCTGTCATTTATTACACACTGTCATGTCGTTCCACACCCGTAAGACCTTCGTTCATCTTCGGAACACAAATTAAGTTATTTTTGATGAATTTCAAGAGCTTTCTTATCCCCCATAAAGCCACGCAATTACCACTTTCAAGGCCCAGAAATGTATTAAAGACATCGTTAAAACAGTCGACGTGACTGCATGTTATGAAGTGACGAGAATACTTTTTGCACGCGAAAACAAAAATAAAGACTTTATTCAACAATTTCTTGTTTTCCCTGTCATTCTCCTTCGCTTCCAGGTTGTACCCCAAAAATAATGACTTTATTCAAGAATTTCTTCTCTTCCCTGTCAGTCTCTGACATTGCTCACATTGTAAACACAGTGCAGCACCTCCATGTTCTACGTATGATCAACATGATGCATGCGTGTGATGCTGACACAGTAGCCGGCCAATAGAACACGGAAGCCCTGCACTGTGTTTACAATGTGAACAGAGTCGGAGACTGACAAGGAAGAAAAGAAATTCTTGAATAAAGTTGTTATTTTCTGGATTTTTTGCACACAAAAGGTATACTCGTAGCTTCATAATTTTAAGGTTGAACTACTGTAGTGAAATGGACTATTTTATCAATGTCTTTACTGCATTTCTGGGCCTTGAAAGTGGTAATTACGTTGCAGTTTATGGGGGAGTCAGATACCTCTCGGATTTCGTCAAAAATATCTTAATTTGTGTTCTGTAGATGAATGAAGGTCTTTGGGGTGTGGAACGACATGATGGTGAGTAATTAATGACCAAAATTTTATTTTTTGGATGAACTAACCCTTTAACAGAGTTTAGGTTGTGTTGTGCTCATATATTGTAGCGCAGGTGAACTTGAAACTTACGAGTCTGCATAATCCTCTGGAGTCTTGGTTTTGGGGATGTTCTCAGCATGACGCGCAAGCCAGAGCACTTCATCACGGGAGAATGACAGTGCCATGAACACAAATAAAGCCTAGAAAAACCCAAATGGAGTTCATGCCACAGAGATCTGGGTTAATGTACCTCCTAAAAAATGTACATCAATTGCAAATAAAATGAAAGAACGATTGAAACCTTGGGTCCAAGTAGTGCAGGTTCATCCTCCAAAACTTTGGTGAGTTCCTTCAGAGCATTTCTCAGGAAGCTGCGCTTCTCTCTCCGCACCGCCCCACTGAGAACCAGTGAGACGAGTTAACATTTACTCTGTTCATCAGTCGATTACAAGCTTGAGACATTCCATTTTATCATTCTTCAAACATTATGGGAATGTTACTTTTAAATGTTCTCTGAACGTTCTGAAACAAATTGTAACATTTAAAAAACGTTTCAGAGAAACGTTCCATGAATGATGTATAAAAACTGTTTTTGTGTGAATGGTCCAGATAACTGAACGAACGTTTGTTCATAACTTTGAGAGAACGTTCAGAGAACATTTTCTCCCAGACTTTTTTTTTAAAAATCTCAAGGGCAAAAACTGATAATAAGAATTTTATTTTATTTTTTCATTCATGCATTTGAAATAAGTTCATATTTACCAGTTAGTGACAGCATACTCTTTACATTCTTTGATGTCAGGAATGCGCTTACTGTACCTGGAAAAAGAATGTGAAACTAAACTGTTTACATTACAAAAATACTTCGGTGAATACATCAGAATTGTGCAGCAGCATCCATTCACTGACACTGTATGTGTGTGTTACCCTTTGAGACTGTCGAAGAAGTCTTCAGAGAGCTTGTGTATGTTGAGAACCTCATCTCTGATGATGGTGATGTACAGGCCGTTACGAAGGGCCATCTTCCATAAATTCTGTGAGCCAGCATTGCTGTTTAGACTGCCATGACACAACAGGAAGCCAACTGACAACCAGAAGACAACAACACATTAATACAAACGTAGTGTATTCAGACACTGGAGCTATACAAACATTCATAACAGCTAATGAAAATGTTCGAAGAATGTTTTTCTAACGTCCCATTAAGTTATGATAACGTTATTTATGAATGTTCTCTGACTGTTAAAAACGTCTAGTTTTTTGTTGGTTATGTGAACGTTAACGGAACATTCCATTTTATCATTCGTCAAACATTATGGGAATGTTACTTTTGAATGTTCTAAAGTAGTAGTAACATTTAAAAAGCATTCCATGAATGATGTATAAATAACATTTTTGTTCTAACATTTTGAGAAGGTTTTTAAAGACCAGATAACTTTGAATGAACGTTCCATTAACGTTATTGAAAGAGCGTTTGTTCATAACCGTTCCAGAACATTCTGAGAACGTTAGGCTGGGTAACCAGAGCACATTAAGAAAGAAGATACTGTTGAATTTCGACACAAAATAACACAAAATCTGAGAGTATAACAGTTAAAACATTTTGAGGCTCAGATTATGATTAAAAAAGTTTTTCATTATCTCATTAACATTGAAATATTTCCAGTTCTCTATTGCAATCATCTTCTGTGTGGAGTTTTGCTGAATTAAACAAATCAATTTATTTTGGAGTCAGTGTTAGGAATCATCCAGAGGTCACGTAATACTTCAACAAACAATTCCACAAAAATGCATGGATTGTTTGTACTTATACTAACAAAATAATTTCTCATGAAGCACTTCCGACAGATTCACGACATATGTATGAATCCGTTCTTAACCTTGTTGTAATGTTAATGATTATTCTCTTTTTCATAAAACTTCACCTCTCTCTTTCTCGCACACTCTCACCTGACAGCTGCAACAATAAACTATTTTATAGAGGGAAAGTTACCTTTAAAGTAATGCATTAAAATATTGTATTACTCACTAAAAAAGTAACTAATTGCATTACTTAGTTACTTTTCATCGAAAGTAATGTTAGGTTACTTTTGCACTGCTTTTTTCTTACCTGGGTTGGGCTTGCTTGTTTGTTTTTTAAAACAAAATAAAGTTCTAATTCTGGCAAATGTAAAGGCCCTTTCTCACCATAAGTGAAATGAATAATGCGGCCTTCATGTGCTATTTTGTTCATTTTCACTTCTGAAGTCATGATTACGAGCTCACCGCATTCGAAATTGGAGGGTGTTCGTGTGCAGTTTTTATCTGGGTAACTCGAGCCTGATCTCATGAAAGTGTATCAATAGCACGATTTTCTGTTTCTATTTAGCGTGCTATTTATATGCAGAAATTACAATTGGCGCGACTATGCTACGCACGTGCGTGATGTGCATATAATACGCCCCTACCCCAAACCACTAATCCTACCCATTGCGTAACATATGCACGCAAAAAGTAATTTCAACGTATAAATAGCACGCCAAATACAAACGGAAACTCGTGCAATAGATTCGCCGTACTAGGAGATTGTGTTGGAAACTCGTATTTGCGATAATTCTGAGAGCTGTCAGTCCATACATGGGAAAACAAAGTAGCATAATAACATGCATTACTTATTTGAAAAAGTAACTCAGATATTTTGTTGTCAATTTAAAAGTAATGTAATACTTTACTAGTTACTTGAAAAAGTAATTATGTACCTCGCGTTATTTGTAACGCATCATGATTTCTGAATTTTGTACGCAGATTTTATGCATGGTTAGGAAGACCCAAGACCCTACTCTTTTAGGTTTATTTAAGGTGTTTCTTGCCTTTATTTAAATGAAATATACTGTATTACACTGGTAGGTCCCACAGAGCTGCATGCTCAACTATTCTGCTGCTTTTCTTGTGGCCTACAATCTGTATCTAGGGATGTTGATGTGTGCATTTATCCACTGATCTAAGAAATCCTGGAGCCACAGACAAAGAGAAGTTTTCAAATAAAATAACACATAAGGTTGTCCGAGCACTTTGGTTAGCCAACAGAAATAGTTTCTCTCTCAAATAGTTGTGTGTGGAAAAATAGTGCAGTAGTGGAAAATGATACTGAAATATCATCAGAACCAGCATGTCTTTATGTATATAGACACTCACTGAGGATCCAGCGCTCCATCACCTCCATGGACAGATACTCACAAGCCATCTATAAAAAATGTTTAGTGTCAGTCCTTCATGCAAACAGCCAAATGCACGACTGTTTACTGATACATCATGAACAGCAAAGGCACGATATAATCAAAGTAACATCAGCTGAGCCAGTGAAAAGCATCTAAACTGATAACTGAGATGATCTCTACAGTCGTACGTACGGTGTCACAGCACGCAGGGCTGAGCATGGTGGCGGGAGAAGCCAGTAGTGACAGGAGTTGAGCGCCGCGCCACTGGTCAGCAGAAAGATTCCTCCGCGGATACACCAGGTGCAGCGAGAGGAGAGCTTCTGTCACAGACTGACAACAGCAGCAAAGACCCAAGTGTTATACTTCAAATGAACTGTAAATCTAAATGGTGCAACTCTCTCACTTATTTAATGACTATTAATTTATCTATCCAGTATTCACTAGGTTGAAAACAAGCACGAACTGGGCCGTATGCCCCAAACACGAAAATCAATTGTAATAAGATCGGCCAAAAAAATTCATTCTGCATTACTAACTCTAACCTAACAGTCTACTAAAACTCTAATGAGAGTTAGTTGACATGTAATTACGAAGTTACTTTAGTTCCATAGAAAGTCTAATTTGGACTATTGAATAAAGTGTAACCCTGATTTTTTTCAGCTAGTTGTCAAAGCACCATTTTAATTTAGTTTAAAGGGATAGTTCACCTGAGAGTAGTTTCGTTACTTACTCTCAAACTCGTATGAGTTTCTTTCTTCTGTTGAGTACGAAAGAAGATATTTTAAAGGCGACCTATAATGCCCCTTTTCACAAGATGTAATATTAGTCTCTGGTGTCCCCAGAATGTGTTTGTGAAGTTTCAGCTTAAAATACCCTACAGATCATTTATTATTGCTTGTCAAATTTGCCCCTATTTGGGTGTGAGCAAAAACATGCCGTTTTTGTGTGTGTCGCTTTAAATGCAAATTAGCTGCTCCTCCCACCCCCTATCCAGAAGAGGGTGGAGCTTTAACAACTCAACAACAACAAAGCTGGAGAATCTCACGCAGCCAAAATGAGGATTGTCAGTAACGGTGTTCAGCCTTACATTGTTCAAACCGGAGTCGAACACTGATGGAGAGACTCAGGAAGAAGTTACAACTTTTAGACGTTTCTGAACGTCTTAGTGGATAAATTTATGTAGTTTCTGTGGAGTTGATTCAACTCACCCACTAGCATGTGCCGTCATGTTAATCTTTTGTGCAAAGCCTGTATGGATGCCCACTATACTGAGCGTACCTGTTTACCAAACAGAGCCATACACACCAGGCTAACGTTTATGATAGCTATCCAATGCTGTGAATGGTCTAATATTTTTTCCAAAATATCACTCGGACAGAAATGTTCCTTTTTTAGCAATCAAGCTTGCCAGGGTGAACTTGCAGGCTATCCAAGCTAACGAAACTCTAAATAGTGTTCAGTGTTCGTCAGCGCAGCCAATGACAGAACAGTTAGCATGCTTTGCTTGAACATTTGCCATGGCGTTAGAACTGGTAAACCGTTTTTTGTTTGTGAAAACAAAATGGCGGCACCGTGGGTGGAAACGAGCAGATTATGGGGTGGTAATTTTATAATAAGATCCCCTTTCTAAGTTACATGGGGAGCAAAATGCGGCTTGTTTTTTCACAAGCTTGCAGAGAACGATTTGCCAAAACAAAGTTACTGGGTTGTCCTTTCTCACGTTTTCTGGATTGGTAGATGCACCAGGGATTATAGCGCTTAAACACAGAAAAAGTCAGATTTTTATAATATGTCCCCTTTAAAGTATGTTGGTAACCAGACAATTGACAGCACCAATTGACTTCCATAGTAGGAAAAAAAATACTATGGAAGTCAATGTGTGCCATCAACTGTCTTGTAACCAACATTCTTTAAAATATCTTCTTTTGTGTTCAACAGAGGAAAGAAACTCATGAGTAAATGATTACTAAATTTTAAATCTCTTTAACTATATATAGCTGCCAAAATAACTAAAACAAAAATTTTAAACTATAAAGCCATATTTTAAAAAAACAAGTGACAAAAACACATCACAAAATTACTAAAATTAAAATCAAGAAAATTATTTAGTACCCTAAGAATAATTTTGTGACCAGCATTGAAATATATGTGCTTTGATAAAAATGAGAGAGTTAATCACTCATGTAAATGTAAATGTGACTGACCTTGGTGTGTGGACCGAACTCCTCGGATAGTTTTTTCCAGGGATGATCATACTCTAAGAACATCTGTCCAAGTCGAGGGTACGAGGGATCGCTGCATACAGTAGTTATCGCACACAAAATCATATTTCATGTAATTATATATTTCTGATATAATGTACTTAACCCTCACATAAATGAGAGTGTGTTGGTGTATACAACTGCACAAAAGTACTGTGTGTGACGGTGCAGGCAAAGAAGGAGGAGTAGAGGATCACAATTTCAGCAGATTTACTTTAAAATAAAACACTGAAAAGACAATACTGGACCGTAATAAAAAAGGTCATAATTTAACCAAAAGGACATAATATGGTTACCTAGGAAACGGAAAAGAAGCGGGGAAAATAGGGAATGGAGCAAGCAAGAACAGAACACAAGGAAACAATGAAATACAAATAAAAGTTTATAATACAGAACATGATCGTTACACTGTGGCTGTGTCCAAAATCACATAGTAGGTACTTATTTTGAACAAGTAATTACTTTGCGAGCACTATAAAGTATATTCTATGTGTGTAGTATGAATATAATCTGTATGTACAATTCATTCACCATGTTGTCATTATCATGTGACCTAACAGCATCAGTTGCCTCACTTTACTGCCATTTACAAATCCTCTCCTGTGGCCTCATGGGACAGTAAAGTGTCCATCGTATGCACACTTCCAAAAGAAGCAGGTCATCTGGGTATTTTTTGCGTACTCTGAATTCGGACATACTTCTTATGTCATATACAGTTTTTGCTTACTATATAGTAAAGAAGTATGCGATTTCTAATGCAGCCACAGTGTCAAAAAGTTTGGTCACGTGATCATATTACCTGTTTCCATTTGACAGCTCATATGCACAGTTATACATTCCCACAATCAACTTCTTGTCATCGATGCGGGATAACATGAAAATGACTGAGGCGTAAGTGACGATGAGATCCAGGTAGTTCTTGGTGAAGTCAAAATTTACAACCTGAAAGCATTTATGACCACGGATGAATATAAAATCATCTCTGCCTCCTTTTGAATTCTAAATTCTCTTCAAGAGTCATACTTACAATGTTGAAGAAGCACTGGCAGGCATCTATTGTGTTGAGCAACTCATAAACATGGTCCTAAAGACAAAACATGTATAAATAAATTAAAAATCCTGATGCAAAAAGAGGAACAAGATGTATCAGTCGCAGTACATGCCAAGTTTCATTTCAAAGACTACTGAAAGAGGCAACACTTTATTTTACAGTGTCTTTGTTACACATATAACATGCATTTACTGTAGTAATAACTAGAAATTATGCATAATTACATGCTATTAACCCTAAACCAAAACCTCACCCTAAACCTACAGTAAGTGCATGCAGTTAATTATTATTACTCAGTACATAAATGTATAATTACACTGCAATACTGACACCGTAAAATAAAGTGTAACTCTGAAAGATTTACTCAATGAAAAAGACTTCTGATGTTACTTTCCAACATTTATCTAAAGTCCAATATTTCACGAAAATAAAGACTTCATACACATTTACATTTATTCAGTTAGTAGACATTTTGGTCTTTAGTGTCTATCCAGTGGTAGACAATGTTTGCACCAGTATTGGGCAAAGTTACTTTTAAAAGTAATGTGGGTTACTTTTAAGGTGTCTGTGTTACAGTGTAATTATGTATTTAAATACTCAGTAATAACAATGAACTACATGTACTTACGTTAGGGTTAGGATTATGGTTTAGTTTAAGGTTAGTTATGTAATTTATTATGCATAATTTATAGTTATTCCTACAGTAATTACATGTAACATGTGTAACATCAACTTTAAAGTGTCTTTGTTACACTGTAATTATACCTTTAAATACTGAGTAATATTAAGTAACTACATGTACTTACTATAAGTTTGGGGTTTGGTTTAGGGTTAGTTGCATGTAATTATGCATCATTTATAGTTATTATTATTATAGTAACTTCATGTAACATATGAAACAATGACACTGTAAAATAAAGTGTTACCATAAAGTGTTACAATCAGTGTTGGGGGATTACAAGTAATGTAATTGGATTACTTTTTTTCCAAGTAACAAGTTAAGTAACACATTACAGTTACACATTACAGAGTTATTTTTTTTTCCCCATTTACTGACTGACAGCTCTCCCGTCTCCATGTTGAGAGAAATCAGGAGTGCAGAGGCGTAGTTTGCACTGTGTAAACAATTCTTCTGTGATCCAGAATGGTGGGCCTTCACAATTACCAAAAATAGAACTTTTTTTATTGTTATAAAAACAAACAAACAGCTCAGCCCAGATGAGAAAAAGTAATGCAAAAGTAACGTAACCCATTACTTTCCATAAAAAGTAATTACATTTAATAGACGCTTTTATCCAAAGAGTCTTACAAGTGAGGCAATTAGGGGTTAGGTGCCTTGCTCAAGCGCACTTTAGTCATGGTATCGAAGGTGGAGAGAGTGCTGTTTATTCACAATCCCCACTTTCAATTCCTGCCGGCATGGGAATCGAACCAGCAACCTTCAGGTTACAAGCCCGACTGCCTCACCACTAGGCCACGACTAATTAAGTAATGCAATTAGTCATTTTTTAAGGGAGTAATGCAATAATGTAATGCATTACTTTTGAAAGTAACTTTCTCCAACACTGGTTACAATATTGTGTTACTTTTTATTGAAAGTCTTTTGTGTTACTTTTTCCTCAGTTGGCTGAGGCTCGGTCTCTTCCAGACCTTGCAGGTGTTTTTTTACTCAGAAGTTTTTTTTTGCAAGTGTTTAATGCATTCAACAACATAACCTATATAACATACCCCTTCATTTTCTTTTAAATGAGACCTATAACCATCCCATAAATGGTAAAAATTTACAAATTCCTTTTTTTATATTCGCCATAAATCATATACTAGCTGTGTCTCATTTCAAAGAAATGGTGAATTATATCTTTCAGACAAGGCGGAAAAGACTTCAGTCCCAATTCAAGTAGATAGAGCTGTACTTGCATGATTACACTGTAAAAAAATCTTTTGTTCTATTTGAGTAAACTAAACTTAATTGACTGTGTTTATCCAACTGATATGTCCAATGTATTTGATATGAATTTGGGAGATAGTAAAACTATTAAGCCAAATTGATACCAAATAGAACCAAATTAAACCAAATATAACAGTTGAGTATTTAAAGAGTGTTCAATTGTTGCCCAGCCAGTAATAAGATGACCACCAAATGAACTTGGCTTACTTCACAAAGACTTTGTAAAGATCAGCTGACACTCTTACCCTGAACTCCATGACATCGATGAAGGATTCGTAGAAACTGTGCAGGCCTTCCAGAACCACTGCCTTCTGCTTCTGTACGCTGCTCAGATGTTGCTGCAGAAACATGGTGTAATGAAATAAAAGTGGTAATGCTCTGTTTTAATAGCCCATTTTAGATATTCGACTATCTATAAGTAATTCTGCAACTACGTGTCAACTAGGACCCTGTTTCCACCTGGTATTAAGATGCGTTTTGGTTGATCAGATCACAAGTGAACAATGGAAAATATCCGTTTACACCTGGTCTGTTAATCTCTTTTGTCCACTTTCAACCACTTCTGTTTTCTTTGAGGGGAGGGTCTATGTGCGAGTAAATATATGGGTTTTTCTATCTAATAGACAAAACACGGTATTGTGTCTGTTCAAATGCATTCAACCACATGAGCGTTTACACTATGAAAGCAAGCAGACAAGCTCAAGTAGACAAGCTTAAAACGTTTTATACCCTGTTTACACCTGTACTTAACGTTGTGATTCAATCGACCAAAATGCACCTTAAAACCTGGTGTAAACAAGGCCTTGTAGTAATTACAGTATTAGTAGACTTAATATCTGTTAACACTTCATTTTGATGCTCCCCAGCAGACAACAGATAAGTAACTTTGCAACTACATGTCAACTTAGGCTATATTCTCACTTTTTTGGGACTGCATTTACTTGCAGGAATGAGTCTCGAAAATGTCCTGAAACCACACATGAAAACCCATTTCAAACAGCACAGTTTTTTAGAGAATGAGTTCGGTTATAGAATGCAGTTGTCACTCCCGTAAATAACTGAACTGCGTTTGCAAATGAAAGTATTAAGGACTCAAATACAGGACTGACAACCGTATTCTGCTGCTGTGTGAACGTGGCCTTATTCTACTAACTTAAACCCTAAGAGTCTACTAATACTCTGAGATTTAGTTGACATGTAGTTACTTATAGTTAGTAGAATGTCTAAAGTGGACTATTGAAATTATTTAACATTTGGGCAAAAAACAAAGACAACAATGAATCACAGTTTTTGTCTGTAAATACTCACACTGCCACCCCTGAAGTCAATGTTGGGAAATTTTCTGTTGATGTATTTGATTGCAGACTCCATGCTTTTATCAGTAAAGTATGCTGGTCTTCGCTTTGGGTCTGTGCATACCTGGAAAAACATATACATTAGCCAAAGCACAGAATGCAAAATCACATAAAACAGAGATACACACTTCATTCTTGTCCATGATGAATGATGTCTTACTATTGTACTCTTCAAAAAAGAGACCAAACTAAAGTAAAGTCTGTGTTACAAAGCACGACCAGGGGCCTCTCATTAGGCCTATAGCTAATTATGTTTCAGTTTAGTTTACTCCAAACCTGGGTTTTAGGCACCATGGAAGTTGATCGCCTTTTAGCGGTGATTATCACCATAGTAAATAACTAAGTTATGTTCAGCCTGCTTTGCCCCAAACTCTCAGCCTGCAACAGTCGCTATGCCCCAAACCCTCAGCATGTTACAGTAGCCACGCCCCAAACTCTCCGCCTGCTACAGTAGCCACGCCCAAAACTTTCCACCTGCTACAGAAGCCACGCCCCAAACTCTCCGCCTGCTACAGTAGCCATGCCCCAAACTCTCCGCCTGCTACAGTAGCCATGTCCCAAACTCTCCGCCTGCTACAGTAGCCATGCCCCAAACTCTCCGCCTGCTACAGTAGCCATGCCCCAAACTCTCCGCCTGCTACAGTAACCATGCCCCAAACTCTCCGCCTGCTACAGTAGCCATGCCCCAAACTCTCCGCCTGCTACAGTAGCCATGTCCCAAACTCTCCGCCTGCTACAGTAGCCATGCCCCAAACTCTCCGCCTGCTACAGTAGCCATGCCCCAAACTCTCCGCCTGCTACAGTAGCCATGCCCCAAACTCTCCGCCTGCTACAGTAGCCATGTCCCAAACTCTCCGCCTGCTACAGTTGCCATGTCCCAAACTCTACGCCTGCTACAGTAGCCATGCCCCAAACTCTCCGCCTGCTACAGTAGCCATGCCCCAAACTCTCCGCCTGCTACAGTAGCCACGCCCCAAACTCTCCGCCTGCTACAGTAGCCACGCCCCAAACTCTCCGCCTGCTACAGTAGCCATGCCCCAAACTCTCCGCCTGCTACAGTAACCATGCCCCAAACTCTCCGCCTGCTACAGTAACCATGCCCCAAACTCTCCGCCTGCTACAGTAGCCATGCCCCAAACTCTCCGCCTGCTACAGTAACCATGCCCCAAACTCTCCGCCTGCTACAGTAGCCATGCCCCAAACTCTCCGTCTGCTACAGTAGCCATGTCCCAAACTCTCCGCCTGCTACAGTAGCCACGCCCCAAACTCTCCGCCTGCTACAGTAGCCACGCCCCAAACTCTACGCCTGCTACAGTAGCCACGCCCCAAACTCTCTGCCTGTTACAGTAGCCACGCCCCGAACTCTCATTATAGGCTGAGCTGGAAAGAGATCGAAGTATCTGAGTGGATGCTCTGTGTTTTGATTTGTGTCTGGGAGGCTCAATGTTTACACTTTTGGGGAAGATAAACCTGTGAAAGGTATACTAATTATAGTCATGAACAAACTGGGTTAACAGAATGGATTTAACATTAAAAAAAAATACAGATCCAACAGGTCTCAAGTAAAAGCAACTTATAACCTTTCTTTCAGACATTCTAAAGATTCTGAAGTGCACATTTCACTGTTGATATTGTTTTTCATCTCCCCTAGAGGTCCGATTAACCTTTGACATTTACAGCATGGCTCACTTGAGGCAGTGCAAAGGCACTAAAGAGAGCACATTAGAGTCGTTCAGAGGATTTATTTATTTGCACTAAAACCTGGCATTAGTCTCAAGATTGGATTTGTTCTTGAGGAGCGCTGCAGAATGTCTGCCTTCTGAGACAGACAGGAAATACAGCGTGTTTGCAGGGTGTGAGAGAGATGTGGTTTACAGAGAGGCTTGGTAGGTCCTCTTTATTTCCTGTGTGCATTTCCTCTTTCTCTACAAAACTGAGACAGAACGTACTTTCTTCTGAAAACATGTCAAAATACAGTAAATAAATGATACTTTTAAAAGCCCTCTGATTAAAATGAATGTAAAGTACCCATCTGAATCATAAAAATAGACACAAAGCCGGATAACTGGAAAGTTCAAACAACAAAATTCAGCCTTGCCTGTATTTGTCTTTTTCACATGTTTGTGAATATTGCCATTTTCCTCTCACCTTTTTAATATGGTTCATCCTGACTAGAACTCCTTGACCCCGTTCATTGAGAATAGTAAGTTTCTCAGCAAGTTTGAATTGGTAGGCCATGATCCCAGTCCAGATGATATGATCCTCAGTGAAACGAACACTGAGGTCTTTACAGATTAAAGAGAAGTGAAATCAACATTACAGAGGGCGGTGCTTACAGAGCTTCCGCTGTTCACCATCTATGACATTTACATTTACATTTAGTCATTTAGCAGACGTTTTTATCCAAAGCGACTTACAAGTGAGGAATACAAACAAGCAATTCTTCATGAATTGGCAAATAGACACAGGAAGTGCTCACAATATAAGTTTCATACATTGCTCAGTACCATAAGGTAGAGACATGGCTTAGTAGTGACAGCCAGTAGTAGCCAGTAGTGACACCAAGTCACCATGAAATCAAAATTGACAATTCAACAGTTTTTTTAATTGAATATTGCAGTGTTTATTACAAAAGATTTACATGCACAATCGCGTATAGGGTCCGTGTATTTTGGCGTCCATTACTTTTTCCTTTTTTAATCATGGTGAGAAAAAAGAGAAAATAATGGTTGTATACACAAATTTAAAGTACACAAAATAAAATATATACTTTTTTTCAGATTTTTGTTTTTTTTACATTTTGCATCTTTAAACAAGATTTAAGTAGAAAAACAAGTTTTCTTTGGTTTCCCACACTTTTGAAAGCCATAGTCTCTGAAACCATAATAATTATGACTTGATTTTAAAACTGACACTGGCATTGCAGAACACCTGTAAAAAGTTAACCCATTCTCACTCACGAGGGGTCTGAGACTGCCGCATGTCTGAGAGGAATGCTGTCACAATACTGATTGCAAATGCGCTCAGTGAGACTCTGCTTACGTGCAGAGTTCGAAGGCACATACATACAATATAGGCCTACACCTTGTTAATAAAACATACCATGCACAAATGTGCAGATGCAGACATTAAGCATGTTTTTTATAATGACTTTCCATGCGGAAGAAAACGCTTAACGTAAAATTGTCTTTCCTCTTTGTCATTAAGCCACATATAGCATTTTAGAATTCCCCAGCAATGTAGACGTAACAGATTGCTTTCAATGAGAATTGAGAAACATTTCATGTCAAACCTCCACTGAGATAAAGGGCATGATAATTTTGTCTTCATGAAAATTATATTTTGGGGTATATTTTTATCATCATGGCATATGTTGGGGTATTTTCAATTTGAACAGCCAGCTACATGTAGTGTAGGCTAGTATTGTCAATTGACCCTTCGCAAAGACCCGCCCCCTTTAGTTACTGTTGCTATGTCCGACAAGCCATGCGCTCTCACGTCACACATCATGTTCTCACGCAGTGAAAAATACAACGAGGAGCAAAGAGGACACTGACAACGTATGAAACAGTTTCACATTCAAAATATTGTAATTTTTTAAAGAAATTTAAACAATAAATAATGTCTCGTGTCTCTTCAATGTGTCGTGATAGATCATCCCCAGCTGTTGACAGAATTCAGTCCAAAACTTAGACACAAACTGGGGACCCCTGTCAGAGACCACGTTCACCGGGAGGCCATGAAGGTGAAAAACGTGATCTAAAACAACAGTCGCTGTCTCTCTCGCTGAAGGCACTTTGGGGAGGCCACCTTTGAGAACCTGTCCACCACAGTGAGGACTACCGACCCACTAGATGGAGGTAGCAAAAGTCCACAACTATGTGTGACCTGGGCCTCCAAGGGGCTGGAGCAGCCCTGCTGGGGGCCAATTGGAGCCCTTGCCGGCAGCACAAACTTGACAGGCTGACATGACCTGACAAGCGTTCATGATGGCCACCAAAAACGCTGCTTGATTAAACTGCATGTGTGAGTCGCTCCTGTGTGGCAAGCTAGTTCGGATGAGTGGCCCCACTGAGGATGCTAGTTCGGACCAATTCAGGCATAAATAGTAGGCTCTCTGGGCACCCCGCAGGAACAGTGATGTTGTGCATCTCAGGGCGGACTCTCAACTCCACCCCCTAGGTGGCCATTGCTATCAACTGATTAGGAGGCAAAATAGTCACAGAAAGGGTGGATCTAGCCTCAAAGATCCAAGAAAATGCCCCGGGCTCACCATTTTTGGATCCTAAGCAATATGAAACGTTGAAATTGAAAAACAGCGCTCAGTGAGCTTGTCAGGAATTTAGCCGTTTAGCGGTGCGGATGTATTCTAAGTTCTTATGATCAGTCCAAACGATAAAAGGGACCTCCGTACCCTCTAACCAGTCGCCTCTCCACCAGCGCCAACTTAACAGCCAGTAACTCCCTATTCCCGATGTCATAATTCTGTTCCGAGGGGGTTAAATAATGAGAAAAAAAGCTAAAGGATGTATTCTGTTGTCCGAAGGTGATATCTCAGACAGAGGAAGAGGTGAGATCAGTCAGAAGAAGGGCGATCTGGCTAAAATTCTGAATGAACTGCCTGTAAAAATTGGCGAACCACAGAAATCACTGCACCACTCTTCTTAAATATAAGAGAAAAAAAAATATAGAAACAGTTATGTCCCTTTCTGTAATATCTCCTGGTTAGGCTTATCATTTAGGAAAATAAAGATATTAATAAAGACATGACAAACCACATATTCTCTTATTCAGTGTCACAACAAGGATACATATTCAGGGCTCCACCTAGTGGTAAGTACCAGCATACATCACACTCTCCACTCCATATAAACCCTAAACCCTAAATCCATTGCCACTTCATGAATATAATGAAAAAAAGAAGAAAAATATTGTAGGACCAATTAGGCATACATCACTCTTCACCCCATGTTTTTCCAAACTGTTGCCACTCAAAGAAACCCTATTACACTATTCATAAATATTTAATGAAAAGAAAAACATTCAGAAACAGATCTGTCACTCCTCACCCCATGCGGTCTAAATCATTACCAGTTGGTTCCGGTCTCGTTCGTTTGTGCTCGTGCAATGCTGGCAGGCTGGGACTGTCCATCGGGAGCACCGGGAGAATTTCAAATGTTTTATTTATTTGTTTATTATAATTATCTTAAGATTATTGCCTGTCCAATGTACTAAAGTGATCATTTACTAAATGCACGTCTCCGCCAACAAAGTATAAACATGATGGAGATGAGCGATTCATTGTGCAGTGTAGACAGCTTCATTGATTGCAGCAGTTCATATCCCTGGAGCTGTCACGACACCGTTTTCAACTAAAAACTCAAAACCTTTCATGTAGTTTGGCCATTCATTTACACAACAAAGGCATATTAGTTGCCTGAAAACACAAACTTTTGAAAACTGAAATATGAAGCTGTTTCGTACGTTGTCAGTGTCCTCTTTGTTCCGGGATGTATTTTTCACTGCGTGAGAACATGAAGTGTGGCGTGAGAGTGCATGGCTTGTCGGACATAGCCAGGGCTGGGTAGGTTACTTTTAATATGTATTTCACTACAGATTACAAAATACATGCTCTAAAGAGTAATTTGTAACGTATTTCGTTACATTACTCAAGTTTAGGAACTTAATCTAAATACTTTAGAATACTTTGGAATACTAATAAGTGTGGAACAAACACAAAAAAGGTAATTGCTAGTTTTTATCTCACAATTCTGACTTTTTCCCTCAGAATTGCATGATATAAGGTTGCAATTGCAAGTTATAAAGTAAGAATTATGAGATATAAACTCGCAATATTGAGGAAAGTCATAATTGAGATATAAACTCGCAATATTGAGAAAAGTCATAATTGAGATATAAACTCGCAATATTGAGGAAAGTCAAAATTATGAGAAATAAACTTGCAATATTGAGAAAAGTCAGAATTATGAGATATAAACTCGCAATATTGAGAAAAGTCAGAATTATGATATAAACTCACAATATTGAGAAAAGTCAGAATTATGATATAAACTCACAATATTGAGAAAAGTCAGAATTATGAGATATAAACTCACATACTAAATTCACAATTGCAAGAAAAAAAGTCAGTATTGCAAGTTTATATCTCCCAATTCTGACTTTATAACTTGCAATTGTGAGTTTAAATCTCGCAATTCTGAGAAAAAGAGGTCAGAATTGTGAAATGCAAACTCACAATTGTGAGGGGGGGGGGGACAAATTGTGAGAAAAAGTTGCAGTGACAAGTGAATCATAAAATGACTCACAAACAACTATCACAAAACATGAAAACAGTCGTGGATCATCCAGGTCATGACAGGACAGTTAAGTCGCAGTTGGGCAATTTTTTTTTTTATAAATCCAGTCATTTTGTCTTGTTCAGGACAGTACTAAATAAAAATAACATTTTTATGATCCCTCTTAAAAGTATTAAAATGTTGATGAAACTGAACTCCGCTTTTTCAGACAGTCAGAGTCAGAGAATCACCAATCGCTGTTTAAATGACATTAAAACTCAAAGTAATCACTTTGGTATTCTAAAACACTTTTTAGATGTAACTGTAATCTGATTACCACCCATTTAAAATGTAACTGTAATGAAATACAGTTACTCAAATTTAGTATTTTAAATACGTAACTAAGTTACTTGTATTTCGTTACTCCCCAACCCTGGACATAGCAACAGTAACTAAAGGGGGCGGGTATTTGTGAAAGGTCAAATTGGATGAGTTTGATATTTGTGAAGTATTAGCTGTGAAAAAAAGACAAATAATTAAAATATGAAACTACCAAAGTGGCTGTAGGCTATCGAATATCTAGAGCATGAAATTAATTGTGTGATGTGAGATGACCAAGGGAAATTTAACAGATAGGCTACCTGAAAATGCTGAAGAATAATTGTAAGCTGTTTTCTTTTTTTCCCAGTAGCCTATACATATTTGTCTAGCCTATATACTACACAATTTTTGTAATAGCTATTATAGGTTGGCATTCTTTGAGACGTGCCCGGAACAAATCTGCACGGATCCGGTTCACTCCTTCCTTTTTTAAAACAAATACTAGATTGTTTTCCCAAACTTGTCAGCTTTCGTTTTCGCTTCAAAAACAAGTCGATCAGGTTAGAGAATTGCAGCTCAGTTTCTCACAGCTCACGGTTTTTGGTAAGTACCAGATTAAAAGACAATTCTGTTCTTCTAATTGTTTATATAGTGTCAGTACTACTGCCGACAGTGACCTACGTAGTATCTTAAACTAATATTCTTGAGCTACGTTGTTACGTTGTCTTCATTTTGATGATTGACAACCTGCAGTCTAAGGAATAGTTAAAGCTACATGCATAAATCAAAATTTCAATGAAATGTTTGAACGTGTTTTTTCACAGCTCTGTAGACACTCTACAAAACGAAAATGAAAGTTTCAGTTGTTGATATTGACCAAAATACGAGGTTCATCATCGACATTTTAGTGTTAATTTTAGGGTTGAAGTTCATCATAATGTTGGTGTTTCTGTCAGTATTTCCTACATTGTCCTATAGCTACATTTTAGCAATAACAGAAAGTTTATCTTTGAAGCATTTTTATTTTTTATTATTCGTTTGTTTGTTTTCTTTTACTGTTTTCTTTCCTATTATTTACTCAAGGCTCAAGTTTTCATTCAGTTGCTGATTGGATCTCTGGCACTGATGTCATCACAGGAACAGACAGTCGAATCAATGGACACTTAAGAATATGTGTCATTTTAGTATTTCTTTATGAATCATGTTTCCAGGTGTCCATGTTTTATGGGGACACTTTATAGACATAATGATTTTTATACTGTACAGTACAAACTGTTTATTCAATCCTCTAACCTCAACCCTACCCAGCAGAAAACTTTTCTGCATTTTGCTTTGTGTCACAATCGCTTGACAGCTACTGTTCTCTTAATGCAACTTCAAGCATGTCTTTGTATAAACTGATAGAAACACTAAATGTTTTTGATTTCTCTTGACATCTCTACTACAATACGGTGTTTAAAGTGTTTACTGTTTCTTAAAGGGGTAGTTAATGAACTGTTTAAGTATCCTTTCTACTTTATCAGTTATATATAATATTTTATAACGTTATTGCTCTGTTTTTATGACTGAAGACAAACCCTGTAGTGTAAAAATGCCATTTGACTGATGATCACATGACTCTAATCTAGATAAATGTCATAAACTAGGTCATTTCCCTAAAGCACAAGCTACAATGATCACGCAGAACAGTTAACAAATAATCCTGCGGCTTTATTTTTTCTTTCTGGAACTGTGGCGAGTGTACAACAAAGGTTTTGCAAGCTTACATCAAAATTTCAATTATACAATCAGATCCTTTTTCCACCACAAACAAGTTGTCATGTGTATTTCCTGTTTATTTTGGTTCTCTGGTTGAAGAAACTCCTTTATTAGATGGTCAAGTACTCCAGCTAAACAAAAACATGTTCTTGATTCCCAAGATATCATTTTAGCCAGGTGAATTTAACCAAAACATCTTATCCAGACATATTGAGTTGAAATATATAAATATGTTTTTAAATGCATTGCTGAAAACTGTTTTAAGATGGCGTCTTTTTCTGAATGTTAGGACTTGTATACGGCAGGAGCTGAAGGTCAAGACTCTCGACCGACTCTTAAGGACATGATGTATCTAAACTTCACAAGGGATCAAACAGAGAAGGTATTGACTGAAGAGTAAAACCGAGTGCCATTGTCCAACCAGAATCATAAAAATAAAAAGTAACTGTTTTATTAGAATATATGTAATCACCTTTCTTATCATAAAACGTTTTACTGATAAATGTTATTACCAGTTTGGAGTTCTTATAATATTCTTTCTTTCAGTTTCTAAGAGCTGATGATGGACAATCATATCTGATTTTTCTTTATTAGTGCAGCAATTTGTCAAATTACAAATAACAACAAACCACTCAATACAAACAATATGAAAACATTCAGTACTGATGTTCAGGTCTAGTTAATGTCAGCACTTGCTATAAAATAGTTTTATGTAAACATTACTCGGGTCGGTACTGAATTGGGTATTTTTTCACATAGAAATTCAGAATCTGCATTCATAACTCTTTTCCCATACACAGGACATCTATACAGCTGGAGATGAATGGCCACAACCTCCAGCACCGCTGGATATTGCTAAATTTATAATCAAAGTGGACTGGACAGAACCATTTCCAGACAGATGGAGAACAAGATTAGAGAAGCCATTCAGAGCTGGATGCTCAAAAATGAAAAAAGAGCATTTGTCCGCAGCGTTAAACTCATGGATGATCAGTCCTGTGCAGAGGTGCAGATAACACCATCAAGAGGTGATATGATTTATGATAATGCACTTTAATACCTTTTCAGTTTAAATCTCATGCATGCTAGTATCTGAAACACTAGCAATTACATTCTTAGAAGCAATGAGTTATGCTAAAATGCTATCAAAATAACTTTTAGAGCCCCTTTCACACCAAAAGCATGACTATAACAACAACTATAATAAGTATATCAGCATCCACACCAATGTATGATAACATAATATTTATTGAAAGAATTCGCTTTAGTTATATTCTGTAAACACAACTGCTTTAAAATCGGATACAGTTTAATTTGTTGTCATTTGTTTTAATCTATCCTTAGCTGGAAAACAAATTAGTCCAACAAAATCTTTCCTCTGTGCCATTATATTTATAGTTGTGGTGTGGACTCTTCTTTTCTCTTAAAGTTAAAGTGAGTTTTGACTATAATTATCCCTTCATAAAACCTGCCCACCGTTGCTATGCCCGACAACACATGCGCTCTCACGCCACACATCATGTTCTCACAGAGTGAAAAATGCATCGAGAAGCAAAGAAGACACTGACAACATATTGAAAACAGTTTCATATTTAAAATATTGTAATTTTTTTAAAGAAATATAAACAATAAATAGCGTATAGTGTCTCTTTAATGTGTCGTGACAGATCGCTGTAGCTCCTTCAAGCGGCTCGTGAACCGATCATCTCTTCATACTAGTTCATTTATAGCATCAAATAAACATGAATGAACATCAGAAGGAATGTTGTTTCAAGTGCGGAAAGACGTGAGTACACATAATTTTTCAAGTTCAAGTTCAAGTTCACCAACATTAATCTACTAACTCCCCTGACTGCTTTGTCGGACAAAATGGCGGATTCAGGGTTATGATCGCCTGTCAATCAAACTGTTTGTTGTGGACACAAATATACATTTATTACTATAGTTATTTTTATAGTTAAAGTTCTTGGTGTGAATGGGCCTTTATTGTCATTTTTCTTGGCTTGAGCAGGACTTTAGTTTGATCCGGTCAGTTTTATATGGATTTAATCGAGTATCAAAGGTTCTCATAAATACACACTGCAATTCATAATTGCACAACAAAATTCGTGCAATTCACACATACAGTATGCACAGTTTGTAAAAAGTGTAAGCCCAAAAAAGCTCAATGCATTACAGAAATGAACACAAATCATTTATATTGTGTGAAGTTTTAGTTGAATGTTCTGTTATTGTGTCTCTCTAGTTTTTTTTTAACCGGGTGTTCCTTGATAGTTCATAAGTCATAGTATAAGCATAGACGTTATTTACTGTAATCATTGACCATGGCCAAGAGAGATTCCAACATAACCAGTCATAACTTTATGAATTAAAATTTGAAAGGGATGTATCTAATACAGATGGTGCATCTCCTATTAGTATATATTTTTTTGTTAATAAATTTTATGAGATGCTACACTTGGATTCATCCCACATGGCAGATATTTGTATGTTAAAGTTTTTATTTAAAGTAGCATTTCCCAACACTTGAAAAAAAAGAAAAAGAAAAAAAATAATATATATATATATATACATACATACAGGCAATGTTTTATTAATTACTGTTCTACATTAAATGTACTTTTATTTTTCTCTGTAGCTCTAGAAGCTGTAAAAAAGCTCAGTGGTAATTCTTTGAACTTTAAACAAGAAAATAAGGAAGTGACTGCATGGATTTACCCGGATAAAACACATTCTGTGACTGGACAACAAAACCCCTCCATGCCGGACAAGAACAAAATTTCGCCAGCAAAGGTATCACGCCTATTTAATCTAGAATTATGGCAAAGGGCACAATCATCTCGTTGTCACTTTGTCTACATTCTAGAGGACTCTTATTTTGATGCTAGAAGGCTAAAGTTAGCATTTTCCCAGAACACTTTAAATAGAACTATAATTTGTAGCAATAATTTGGTATAATAATAATTAAAGCATTTCCATTTTACTGTGTAGATCAAATCCTTAAATCAAATCCCATTATGTGTTTTAGGTGATGAGCTCTATGCCTCTGACTTCAGCAGCATCAGAAGACACTAATAATATTGAGGACGTTGCTGCATCTATTAGAGCTCCGAATGAAGCTGAGATCACCAACACTGCTGTAAATACACATGAGACACCAGCTAAATTCATTTTAATAATTTCATGAATGGCATTTTAATTCAGTTACTTTAAATGTCACTGTGTAAATTAAATATAATCTCATTACATGTTTTTAGGTCAACAGCGAAGTGCCTGTGACTTCTGCAGCTTTAAATGACAACGTTGAGGGTGTTGCTCCAGCTAGCAGTGGATTAACTGTCCCCCTCTATCAGTTCTGGTACATGCATCACGCTTACAGAAAGGAGTTGGTGCAAATTCAGAAACAGCATGGAGTCTCTATTTGTTCAGAGGTGTCAGTCTCAATCAAACCTGTCAACAAATCAAACCCTGATTCTGTGTCTAAAGCCTCTGATGACTTTCAAGAACTTGTTCAGCGATGTGTGGATAGATTTAGTGAAGCTGACATTAATCATAATCACATAGATTCAGATATTGTAAAGCAGGCCCTTCATCACATCCAGTCAGAGGAGACAAAGATGATGTTCAACATGTCTTCCAGTAACTGCCTGTTCTTTGGACCGAAGAAATTCACAGATGTGATTAAAAGAGGAGTAGAAGAAACAAGAATGAAAAGCCAATTCAGTGACTCTAGACCAACTTCAAATGACATGAAGCATCAAAACTTCATAACGGATCGGCTATACTTACTGCCAGAGGAGGTACTGACCTTGTCTAAAGAGCATAGATATTTCTGATAATGATCAAAGAACTATTTTAGTTAAATTAAAAAAATGTTTTTTTGAATAGTTTAGTCCAGTATTTTTATCTTGTGTTTATCTGGTATACTCATATCATTTACAACAGCTAGTTAATAGCTCAGCAGTCTTTCTTTGAGTATTTTAAGAGCGGATGATGGACCATCATGTCTGACTTTAATAGGAACTATAAAGAATATAAAATGTAGAAACATTTAGGACTTTCGAAATTCAATAATTTTACATATTTTTCCTTCAACAGAATATTGTTGCAGCAGGTGATGAAAGTCAACCTTCAGCACCGCTGGATGTTGCTCAATTTATAATCAAAGTGGACTGGACAGAACCATTTCCAGAGAGATGGAGAACAACATTACAGAAAGCCATTCAGAGATGGATGCTCAAACTGGAAGGAAAACCATCTGTCCACCGCCTTAAACTCATGGATGATCAGTCCTGTGCAGAGGTGCAGATAACACCACCAACAGGTGATATTATGATTTATGATCATTCACTTACTATACCTTGTTTAATTTACAACTTATTATGGATAGTAGTATCTGAAATAGCTAAAATACATACAGTATTTTGCAGTATTAATACACAAAGGCTAATACCAGTGTTTGGGGTGATACGTTACCGCTAACAAACATTACAATTACAGAGTAAAGTAATAAGTGAACTGTCAATCAAGTACGATCCAGTCAGTTTTATTTTGCTCAGAGCATCAAAGTGTCAACAGCATCTACGGTTCTCATAAATACAAATACTATATAAAATAGCCTAGGCTTTTATTTTACGGATGAGTTTGATTTGTGGAAAGAAAGGGAAAAAACACTAATTAACAGTTGTTTACAAGATTTGAATAATTGAGTAAATTGCTTTTATAATGGAGAATGACCAAAAGACTAGGAATCATAGATGGAGGTAGCGGGTTGTGATGAGAAGCAACAGATGACAGGCACAGAGTTAAATTTCAACTCGAAAATGTATTTAAATTTGTTCAATAAAAAAAAAAAAAAAACTGTACACACATGTACAATAAAGATTAACTATGTAAAATGTCTTTGAGCACATTCTTTTGTCTACCCCAACAATACAAACAAGACTGGTCACCTCAATTTCAGAAAGAAAACAAAAGTTAAATAAAGGAATAACCTTCCTCTCAACACAGCTGCTCTAAAGAGGACCCGATATCAACGAAATGGGCAATGGGCAAATGGGCAAAAAACTGATCAGTACTTCTTGTTCTTATTCGTTAATTCCATCTGCGAAGGGAAACTAATCGTTCTCTAGATTGCGATTTTCTTGCTTCTATAAAACAAGGCTAATAATTGGAAGAAAGGATATCGTCCTCTTCTCTATGATGCGTCGTCCTTATTCTTCTACAGCAGATTTGGGTGGCTTGCCATCAAATGTGAAGATTCACAGGATGTCATAGAAGATCACAGGGGTATATCACAGAAGAAGAAGAAGAAGAAGAAGAAGAAGAAAAAGAAAAACACAACAAAGAAAAAAAAAACCCCTGGCCTCTATAAATCGTTTACTCTTACACATGCACGTGACCAACAATGGCGTCGGTGAACTGCAGCGAACAAGTAACCACGCGGTTCACAATGACCACATTTTAACCACCAAGAGTAAAATAATGAAATTAAACCAATACATACAAATATAATTATAATAATATAATAAATATAAATAAGTCACCTGGCTACAGCAGTTCATTGGAACGAATGCGTCAATAGCGCCGCCATCTTGGAACAGGGGACTCCTCCTCTTTAATGCATCAGCGTCAATATAGGCAAAGCTCTAACAGAAATAAAATCACCATAAATAGTCATGAATGCGATTTTCTAATTTTTTTTCGGTTCATTCCAATGGTCAGACATGTATTTACCTTTGAGTCCAGAAAAAATTCAAGTTTTTGATATTAAGATAATCTACTTTTTAAAAAAATATAATGCACAGTGCTAGTAGGCGTAAGTTTATTAGTCACATTCTTCCACTTGAGTAAACTTCGAATGAACTATCGCTACTTACCTTAGCCTACTGCATGCAAAATTGCTACAATGGTGTGACTATACATGTTAATTTAAACATTTAAATTGTATTGGTTTATTAAACATGATACACAAACACTTCTGTTCTGTCATTACGCATGCTCGTCAAGAAGCATGACAAAGAGCTCTAATTGGGCAATCACAAATTTTTTAATAGAATAAATTCACTAATTTTTAAATGTTCTTAATAATTCTAACACTTCTTTTCAAGCTTCATTTAGAGAAAAATAGCATTTCTAAATTGTGAATAAATGAAACCATTATCTTCAATCATCCTTCATTTGACTAGGGTTACATGAGTCTTCAGACAGCACTTATATCATATCTGAAGAATCCATCCTCAGTTCCAAAGCATCATCCATTCACTCGACACGTCTAAAGGTCAAAGCAGAAAAAGCTGCTTTGCTCATTTGTGTTGAGATTCTAAAGAAAAAAACCTTTGTAGTGGAAAAGCCTCAGTTGGATTAAAAAAATGGAAGAAGCCCTTTAGAAATATTGTCAAAAGTAGCAGCAGGATCTACTATTCATACAAGAACATTTTCTGGGGGCTATGAAAGTTTTGTGAATATGATCAAAAATGCTGGCAACTTTTTTGTTAAACACTTGCGGGGAAAGAGTTAAACAGGAGTTCTAATTTTGTTAATGAATATTATTAAATTAGAAGGGATCTGGGAGTGGAGATAATTGCCCTTACAACAAATGACTGACAGCCCAAATAGCCAATCAAGTCACTGCTCTGAGAAGCTTTGTTGCCATCCGCCATTTTGTCTGTCAAACTTTAAAGACGATCAAGCTTTAGTGAACTGTTGGACACAAACCTCCTTTTTTAAATTCCTTTAACAATGGTAAACAGGTGTTGTTATAGCACTTGTAATTTAGACAGGTGTCCAGAGAGACTGGTTAAAGGGGTTTCGTGGAGTTCAGCTTGTCGTTCTTAACATTTGACTATTGTTCATTGAATGTTTTCTTCGTTAATTAAAAAGACTGTATGAATACAGCGTGTGTATGAGGGCAATTTTCCTTAATATTCAATTTAGCTGATACATTTGCCCTTGACACCCCCAACATTCTCCAACACTGGCAATTGCATATTTTTTTTTCATTGAAATTAATTTGGCAAATTAGTGTTATTTCTTGTTGTTTTAAGACACTTAATTAAATGTACTCTTATTTTCTTTAGCTCTAGAAGTGTTAAAAAAGCGCACACCTATATATTTGATGTTTAGAGATAAGGATGGCAAATCTAAGGAAGTGACTGCACGGATTTGTCTGGATGAAACACGTTCTGTGACTGTTCCACAAAAGTCCATGATAAAGGAGAACGGCACTCCGTCAACAAAGGTACCATGTTTACTGTGTACAATCATCTCATCAGTTATTCATCTCTTTTTTTGAGACTTTCATTACTGAGACTATAACCAGAGAAAACTGTCTGAGTTATTTAACAATTAGTAGCAATAAGCAATTAGTATAATAATAATTATAAAATAGTGTGTATAGTACTTCATATAAAAAAGTTTTTTTTAATTTTACTGTATGAATTCCTTTTTAGGTGATGAGCTCTATGCCTCTGACTTCAGCAGCATCAGAAGACACTAATAATATTGAGGACGTTGCTGCATCTATTAGAGCTCTGAATGAAGCTGAGATCACCAACACTGCTGTAAATAGACATGAGACACCAGCTAAATTCACTGTCCCTCTCTATCAGTTTTGGTACATGCATCACACTTACAGAAAGGAGATAAAGCAAATTCAGAAACAGCATGGAGTCTCTATTTGTGCCGAAGTGGCCGTCTCAGTCAACTCTACTGAGAGATCAAGCCCTGATTCTGTGTCTAAAGCCACTGATGACTTTCAAGAACTTGTTCAGGGATGTGTGGATAGTTTTAGACACAGCTGACATTAATCATAATCACATGGATTCAGATATTGTGAGCAGGCCCTTCATCACATCCAGTCAGAGGAGACAAAGATGATGTTCACCATGTCTGCCAGTAACTGCTTGTTCTTTGGACCAAAGAAATTAACAGTGTAGCGTCTGGACTGGATCACTGATGATCAGTTCATTTTAAGGTTTTAGGAAAGCTTTTAACCTTCTGACTTAACATAGGTAAATCTTAGCTGGCTCCGGCCTGTCCTGGCCCCCCATGGGCAAGTGACGTTTTAATGTGGCTAAGTGTGATGTAAGACAGAATCTCTCTGGAATTCTCCCTGACTTCAGAAAGATCGGAATCAGCTCAAATCAAGTTCTTTCCCCCACACAAGACCAGTGCTTGTGGGACAAGGAGTCCACGCACACACATAGAGACATTCATCAAAATATGAATATTCCCAAGTGTTTTCCTGTGTTTTTCTTTTTGTATGCATGTCTATATTACCCCCACTTAGTTACATCTTGTAGTTGTGTTAGTTTCACTGTAAAATGGTCATATTCAAATGTAAGAATGTATATGTCCTGTAGAGAGTCCGAAACTCGTGATTTTTGGATTCAAAACATTACTCTGTGAATTTCATTACTAGATATTGGTGTTATATCGTGATAATATGCATTATTCTACTTTTAAGGTCCTTTGGGAGGAAAAAGGACTCAGTCAGACAATCATGCAATCATGCAAATTAGGCCATAAAAAGAGACAAAGAAAAGTTCTCCCGCCAAAAGTCCATGTTCTCTATTGGTCCGTACGACCAAAATAGGCGTGTCCAAAGTTATCTTTACAACAACTAAACACGAGCTTATCCAGGCTCAGTCACTTCATCCTAGACGAGACATTCTTCTTCTTTTATTTTCCGGCACTTTGCAAACAGTTAATTCCGTTTTGAAAATCCCGCTGAAGAATCACTTGAGGAAGAGACCAATAGAAACTCCAGCTCCACACACGGAAGTTTGAACGGCATTCACCACAGCACAAAGTACAAATTCAAGCATCTGAATTAATTTCAATGCGCTTTAACTTTATTGTCTGAAGTGATTATGTTGCTGGCTCTCAAAAGGTTGAACTGTTTGTAATCTTGCTTTCTTTGATCAACTTTTCCTTTCTTTCCTTTCGTTATTTTATTGTATGATCTGCTTAGATTTAGTGGTATGTATTCATGTATATATCATATATTCATATAAACACATTGTATTCACACAGTTCATTGTCTCTGATTGTAACTCATACATGAACCAAGTCCCTTTAATGTTTGATTTCGCTAGCTACAGTTGTGTTCAAAATTATTCAACCCCCACTGAAATTGATTGTTTTGGCCGGTTTGACATTGATTTTGATCATTCAGTCATCCTGCTTACAATTAAATCAAAGAGGCACGTGTAGGTCAGACAAATATAACATAACATTTATAATGAAATAACCACAAATGTCTTTTCTCTGCTCACATCATTATCAGTTTTATTCAACCCCCAAGTGACATTCAATCTTAATACTTAGTACAACATCCTTTTACAGTTATAACAGCTTTTAAACGTGAAGCATAGCTTGACACAAGTGTCTTGCAGCGAGCTACGGGTATCTTCGCCCATTCATCATGGGCAAAAGCCTCCAGTTCAGTCACATTATTAGGCTTGCGCACTGCAACTGCTTTCTTTAAGTCCCACCAGAGGTTCTCAATCGGATTTAAGTCTGGTGACTGCGATGGCCATTTCAAAATGTTCCAGCCTTTAATCTGCAACCATGCTCTAGTGGACTTGGAGGTATGCTTGGGATCATTGTCCTGTTGAAAGGTCCAACGTCTCCCAAGCCTCAGGTTTGTGACGGACTGCATCACATTGTCCTCCAATATCTCCTGGTACTGAAGAGAATTCATGGTACCTTGCACACGCTGAAGCTTCCCAGTACCTGCAGAAGCAAAACAGCCCCAAAGCATGATTGACCCCCCGCCATGCTTCACAGTAGGCAAGCTGTTCTTTTCTTCATAGGCCTTGTTCTTCCTCCTCCAAACATAGCGTTGATCCATGGGCCCAAACAGTTCTAATTTTGTTTCATCAGTCCACAGAACACTATCCCAAAACTTCTGTGGTTTGTCCACATGACTTTTGGCATACTGCAGTCGACTCTTCTTATTCTTTGGAGACAGCAAGGGGGTGCGCCTGGGAGTTCTGGCATGGAGGCCTTCATTACGCAGGGTGCGCCGTATTGTCTGAGCAGAAACTTCAGTACCTACATCTGACAAATCTTTTCTCAGTTCCTCAGCAGTCACACGGGGACTTTTCTCCACTCTACGCTTCAGGTAGCGCACAGCAGTCGAAGTCAGCATCTTCTTTCTGCCACGACCAGGTAGCGTTTCAACAGTGCCCTTTGCCTTGAATTTGCGAATGATGCTTCCTATGGTGTCTCTTGATATGTTTAACATCTTTGCAATCTTCTTATAGCCATTGCCCTTCCTGTGAAGAGTAATCACCTCTTCTCTTGTCTTCCTGGACCATTCTCTTGACTTCACCATGTTTGTAACCACACCAGTAAATGTCTAGAAGGAGCTGAGTATCACAGTCATTTTAAAGCTGCCTAATTGGTGCTTATTAGGCTTTATTGCTGCTCCCTGACATCCACAGGTGCTTTCAATACCTGATTGAAAACACTTCAATGGACCTCTGTTCTTCAGAGTGGTAGTCTTTAAGGGGTTGAATAATTGTGTCAATGAAGAATTCACAAAAGAAACATTTACTACTGTATTACAAAACCAATTGATGTCATTTTAGTTGCATATGCTTCTTTAAGAAGTCCTTGTAGGATTTCATTCTGAATTCAATTACAAATGTACTCTAAATTCTCTAAAACCATTTACAGCATTGGGGGGTTGAATAATTTTGAACACAACTGTATATGCTTTTTAAGTACTAGAATAAATTTCCTTTTCGTGGCCAGAGAAGAAAACTTCCTTTCTAGAATTGATAAGAAAATCAGACTGAGAGTTTTGCTGGACAAAACAAACCATGTCTTTCTAAATTAATGCTAAACCTAGAAATAATTTTAGACCATATGTTCATGATTAATTATAATTCGTTGTAATTGATTTTCCATATATACCTAATTCCCTTCATGGTTGATTCATATTCATAATTAGTCATAATATGTTATGATTCAGTTGTGAATATATTTCATTCATTTGAGCAAGTTACTACAACAGATGTGATTAAAAGAGGAGTAGAAGAAACAAGAATGAAAAGCCAATTCAATGACAAATCAAGTCAATTGAATGAAGACAACTATTCTTTGGACATGGACACAAATGACCTTCCAACTCAGCTTGAGATGAACAAGGTTCATTGGGATCTGATGAAACTTTCCTATAAGGAGCAAATATTACAGCTTGAAACAAAGTACGGACTGTCATTTGATGAAGGAATACTGCAGAAAAATGTAACCATTAAAGTTCAAGCTCAATCCAAAGGAGTTCAACATATTAATCTTGAATGTCACGCCATCAGAGCTTTAACACAACTCTACCAGAAACTTGCATCAGCCGCTGTCACCTGTGAACTCCGAAACCCTGCAGACGCAGCCGTTGTGGGATTAACAGTAGAGAAACTTCAGCAGCTTCATTGTGTTGTTGTAGAAGATGGATTCAGTCACTGGAGACTCGTTGGACTGCCAGAGCACCTCGGTCCTGCCATTGCTGAGATTGAGAAGACGCTTCAGAAGAGAGTGTTTGATGACAAGATGAAGACATTGATCGGATACTCGCCGGACATTCCTCACGCAAGAGGAATCAAATGCAATCAGACGCCTGTTTATGGATCAGGAGGAAATAAATAAACAACTACAAAAAATCTCAGATCATCTTAGATATGTGCTTAACTTTTAGTCATTGAGTTTTTTGTATGATCTGTGACTTCTGATCATTGATTTACATATATTTGGGAACTGCGCCACTGTGCCTCAACAAGAACAGATGATATTTAGGTGATGGAAAAGGCTGAAAAATCTATGTGATTAATGCATTACAAGTAATCAAGTTCTACATGTTTTGTTTTATAATGTCTTTCTACTCCTCATTCTCCATGCTCATCTTTGGAAGACACTAAGGTAAAAAAGTGTTGCATTTTTTTCTGTTTGTCAGCCATTTTTATCTTTAAAACATTACAATAAATGTCAATAATGCAAATGTTCTTGAAACCAAAGCCTTTATGATGTAATTTGATAAACAATTTGTTAGAGCTTATTTGTTTTGGCCATATTTGCTTCTCAACTTTTTGTGTGTGTCACTGCTGAATTAAGTGTCATTTTAGAGTTACCTGTCAAGTCTGCAAAAAAATTAGATGATTTCATCTCATCCTCATGGACTGCAGCAGATCTGAGATGTTACTCCACTCTTCCAGAAAGGGACTTGTGTTAAGGAGTGTCATGTCTGTTTAAGTTTTATTCATGTTAGTTCATGATTATTAGGGCATGTCTTTTATTTTGAAGTTTGTTTATTGGTTCATGTGATCTCTACTTCCCCTGTTCATATTTTGCATTTATTTCATTCAATAAGTGAAGTTATTAAAGTAATTTTGGGAGGTGTACGCCCATCTAATCTTCCAATTAATACCAAGGTATGAAACCAGCATCTTACCTCTTCCTGTTAGTTCTTCCAGCATCCCTCCTCCTCCCCTTCTCCTCCTTTTTGTACATTTTTACCTGTTCTGGGGGGCAATCAGAGCTCGAGTAGAATATCCTCTCTGAGCTCCTCATATTTACCACTTACGCTAAGATTATATGGGCACAGGAACTCGTGAAACTGCACTTGTGTTCAGCTACTCGCCTTCTGTGGACGTTCGTTACAAGGAGTTAGTGTCTAGTTAGTGTAGAGCATGTGCAATTATTGTTTATGGTTAAGCATGAAAAACAGTGTTTAAACCCTATAACAAAGATCTGTAAAGCTTATTGAATTTTACAAAAAGTATTTTTTTAAATACAGCATCCTGAAAAAGGCACAGTTCTTTTTTTTTTACTGAGTTTATATACAAAGTGAGTGATAAAACAAGGCATGGGTGGAACTGATAAATCAACAAATGAGTAACCAGAGCAACCAATGACACTCGGACTAAACTCAGGTGAACGCAGATTAGACGGACACTATTTGACATTGGTAATGAAACTGAACTCTGCTGTGAGATCTAAATTTAATTTTTTTTAATCTGTTATTGCTAGTGCGCTATCATGTCTTTATAATAACAGCAGTTTAACCATCCAAAGATCAATGTTCTCAGCAGCTCTATTCAGTTCTTCAGTATTCTGCTGAGTAATAGTTCTGTTTTCAGGGTAAAACAAAAGAAATCCTCTCCAACTACCTTTAGATTTGAAAGCCTCTTTTTCACACAGCAGTATCTTCTCCTGTAGTAAGAGTAGGTCAGTTTGTGAAGTGACTTTTGCCACCGTGATGTGTTGGCGATTTTACTGTTAATTCGGCTTGTTCAGACCCCAACTACTAGCTATAAAAAATTAACTAAAGATGTTTACGATCCATTTTTTTTTCTAGAAGTACATGATTAAAAAACTTTTCAAGGGGATCAACAGAGAGGATCGGTCTATTTTCTCAAAGGAATACAGTCCAACAAAATATATTTGACAAACAATGAGCTCTGATATGATGCAGATGAGAGGATTTTTCTGATATTAGATATGTGTGTTTAAGTCTTGTGTCTTGTCCTGCATTGTGTGTAATAACTCGATCCCAAAGGTTATTAAAAGAAAATGTACTTTGTTCCCAACAGCAGGATTGATAACACACTCATTCCACTCTTATTACTTTTGATATATGATTTTAGAGCAGGTTTCAGATCTGTGAAAGAGCACTTATTTATCTGCTTATAATTTCCAAAGATCCTAGCTCAACCAAGAAATGTCTGTGTTAGTGTTTTTTCTCTCTCCATACAATAGACATAAATGGGCTCCAAAGTTGTTTGGTTCACGACGTTCTTTACAAAATTATCATTTCTGCTCTGTACATGAAAGACTTGAATTCAGGTTTGGAAAAAGATGAGGGTGAGAAAATGATGACAGTATTTTTGGGTGGACTGTCTCTTTAAGTGCTAGGTGTCGAACATATGTCTAACCAATAGAGGGAGCTCATGAACTGAAGAGTTATTCAGAATGGATCACTGTTTTGAATTGGCAGCTCAGCTAGTTAAACAACAGCCAGTTAAACAACTAATATATATATATGATTTAACGATTTATTTTAATGGATTTTCACTTTGTCCTGTAGGATCTTATTGGATTCTTAGAATCCTATTGGACATTCTGTATTTGAATGGAATTTCACTTTTATTTATTGGAATTTTACTTTGTCCTGTGATATTTTTTATTGTATTAATTAATTAACTTTTTAGAGTAACTTTACTTTTTTAGAGCAATATTGTGTGTGTGTGTGTGTGTGTGTGTGTGAGAGAGAGAGAGAGAGAGAGAGAGAGAGAGAGAGAAAGAAAGAGAGAGAGAGAAATCATGCTGAATCTCTAATTTATAAAAATGCATTATATAACCTTGTTTATAACATAGTAATGAAATGAAATTGAAAGGTCACATAACACTAAAGTATATATTAAACTTGTAAAGTAGCCTATTATACAGTTGTGTTCAAAATTATTCAACCCCCCAATGCTGTAAATGGTTTTAGAGAATTTAGAGTACATTTGTAATTGAATTCAGAATGAAATCCTACAAGGACTTCTTAAAGAAGCATATGCAACTAAAATGACATCAATTGGTTTTGTAATACAGTAGTAAATGTTTCTTTTGTGAATTCTTCATTGACACAATTATTCAACCCCTTAAAGACTACCACTCTGAAGAACAGAGGTCCATTGAAGTGTTTTCAATCAGGTATTGAAAGCACCTGTGGATGTCAGGGAGCAGCAATAAAGCCTAATAAGCACCAATTAGGCAGCTTTAAAATGACTGTGATACTCAGCTCCTTCTAGACATTTACTGGTGTGGTTACAAACATGGTGAAGTCAAGAGAATGGTCCAGGAAGACAAGAGAAGAGGTGATTACTCTTCACAGGAAGGGCAATGGCTATAAGAAGATTGCAAAGATGTTAAACATATCAAGAGACACCATAGGAAGCATCATTCGCAAATTCAAGGCAAAGGGCACTGTTGAAACGCTACCTGGTCGTGGCAGAAAGAAGATGCTGACTTCGACTGCTGTGCGCTACCTGAAGCGTAGAGTGGAGAAAAGTCCCCGTGTGACTGCTGAGGAACTGAGAAAAGATTTGTCAGATGTAGGTACTGAAGTTTCTGCTCAGACAATACGGCGCACCCTGCGTAATGAAGGCCTCCATGCCAGAACTCCCAGGCGCACCCCCTTGCTGTCTCCAAAGAATAAGAAGAGTCGACTGCAGTATGCCAAAAGTCATGTGGACAAACCACAGAAGTTTTGGGATAGTGTTCTGTGGACTGATGAAACAAAATTAGAACTGTTTGGGCCCATGGATCAACGCTATGTTTGGAGGAGGAAGAACAAGGCCTATGAAGAAAAGAACAGCTTGCCTACTGTGAAGCATGGCGGGGGGTCAATCATGCTTTGGGGCTGTTTTGCTTCTGCAGGTACTGGGAAGCTTCAGCGTGTGCAAGGTACCATGAATTCTCTTCAGTACCAGGAGATATTGGAGGACAATGTGATGCAGTCCGTCACAAACCTGAGGCTTGGGAGACGTTGGACCTTTCAACAGGACAATGATCCCAAGCATACCTCCAAGTCCACTAGAGCATGGTTGCAGATTAAAGGCTGGAACATTTTGAAATGGCCATCGCAGTCACCAGACTTAAATCCGATTGAGAACCTCTGGTGGGACTTAAAGAAAGCAGTTGCAGTGCGCAAGCCTAATAATGTGACTGAACTGGAGGCTTTTGCCCATGATGAATGGGCGAAGATACCCGTAGCTCGCTGCAAGACACTTGTGTCAAGCTATGCTTCACGTTTAAAAGCTGTTATAACTGTAAAAGGATGTTGTACTAAGTATTAAGATTGAATGTCACTTGGGGGTTGAATAAAACTGATAATGATGTGAGCAGAGAAAAGACATTTGTGGTTATTTCATTATAAATGTTATGTTATATTTGTCTGACCTACACGTGCCTCTTTGATTTAATTGTAAGCAGGATGACTGAATGATCAAAATCAATGTCAAACCGGCCAAAACAATCAATTTCAGTGGGGGTTGAATAATTTTGAACACAACTGTAGGGAGATTCTTTTGTAAACCGAATTATTATTGCAAGAATGCATTCGAGTTGTAATCCACCCATAATTGAGATGCTCAACTATAAACCCTCACAATTTGTTTCTACCTCCTGGATATTTTCTCAGCTGAAGAGAATGAGGAAGAGAGTTACTGAAACTCAGAAGACTAAAAATAGTTACACATGATCCTCCATTGCTCAGACTCCCCATCACTCAAGTCTTAACAGAATAAAATTATTGCTAAATTATTGCCAATATAAGAAAAACGAGCTCATGGGCCTTATTTTCACATGTTATAAAGACAGCATGTGGGTGTTTAATAAATCGGCCTACAATATGCTACAGATGTATGAGGCTACAAATCGCAGTGTCATAAACAAACACTACTGCAGTCATATGCTGCCTCATGCCCTCCAATAACTTTCGCTTTCTTTATCTGAAGTCCAAAACCAGTCGATCAGGTTGAATCGAGCAGTACAGAGGTCGACAGCTCACACTTCATAGCTCACGATTCTCGGTAAGTACAAGATTAAGGGCAGAAATGTCTTATTTACTCTTTAATGTGTCGATATTACTGTCGACAGTGATACGTAACGTCTGGAACTGCGCTGTAAATTTTATAACTATATTTACCGTCATTTTGAACATCGACAGCCCTGACGTCTGCAGACTCATAAACAGCTAAACGCGAGCAAATATGTGTGAAGATGGACATTCATCTTCAAGACCTATCGAATTGTAACGAAATATCTAAAAGTTTACGTGTGTTTGTACACGAAACGAAAATGAAACTAAACTCATTTCTCCGATCGCTTCAGTCAAGACAACATCGGCTATAAAACTAGCCTACATAAACAATACTGACAAATTGAGCACTTGACAACAATGCGAAGTCAAATTTAACTTTGGAACTTTATAGTGTAGCCCAGTGCTTCCCAAACTGTGGGCCGTAGCTGTTTTTAGAGGGGCTCATCTGTTTGACATTCGTTCACCAGTCATTCACTGCTGGTTTGACTCATTTGAACACTAACAATTTGCATTTTGTATTTGGACCATTTACAATTTGTTTATTGGCTATTGTTTTTTAATTATATTTATTTGATCAAAGGCAAAGTTTGGTTTGGAGATTCTCTCGCAGTCATGTCCCAGGGACACGAGCAGACAGTGGACGAGGTCGAGCAAATGGAAATTCAGGAATATGTGAGTAATGGTATTTACAATAATACATAATCATTTATAACCCACAGTATCATAATGCCACTTAATACAAATGGGATTTATCAATTAAGAAAGTGGGTTTCAGTGAAAGTAAATGATTATAGAGCTCTAATCTAGTTTTCTTTTCTAAATGTGTCATTGTGTGCTGCATATTGTTGATTCTCTTTGGTTAAAAGCGTCTGCTAAATAAATACATGTAAATATAAATGTTTATGTCACAGGCTTGACTGCTACTGTCCTCATAAACTTCAAGCTGTGTAAATAGAGTATATCAAAAGAGAAGTGATATTAATAATAGCAAAAGTTGCTAATAGACATTTTCATTTTCAAAAGTGTAAATGTTTGATGTGCATGGATAAATAATTTATAATATCATTTATAATATCAAATCATGGTGAATTTAAGATATGGATGTTGTTGGTTTGTGGAAAGTAAGAATAAATTACACTGACTATTATTGATTTTTATTAACATTAGGGGGATCAGCTGGGTTCTGCTCCATCAAGCACTGATGATTGTACAATGGGTCAGGATTATAGTGGTCAGGTGAGTTCAAATCACATCTACAACTGTAAAGCACAGTTGCAATGTATAGAGAAAAATGTTAAAATGAAAAAAAGTCATTTTAAATAATAATAATAAATTATATATTTAAAGTTTACTCTAATTTCAAAAACAGTTAATCATTAAACAACCCACCAGTATCAATGGGCAAGACAGAGTCCTTTCCGATATGTGACATGATCATGAGGTTTATACTGATGTACCTTTGCACATTTAGGATGTACTACTGAAATGCATCACAGAGAATGCACAAAAAGTGGCTTTGTTCTTGTCATGTTCCTGTTACTGAAACTCATCCCATCAGACTTAATTAACGGACATTTTTATTTTACCCCCCCTCCTCCAATGTTAGAACATATATACGGCACCCGATGGAGGTCAAGACCACATAGCAACTCAAAACTTCCAAATGGATCGAACACAAAGTTCAGAATCGCAGCCAAATCAGGTACTGACTAAAGAACAATAACTGGCAATAACTAGATAATGAGTCCTATTAAATAGCAAAATACATTCATGACATATTAAGAATGGTTGTTGATTTGTGGCAATCAATAAGAACAAATCACTGTGGCTACTATTGACTGTATCGATATGGATAAAAACAGGGAACATTTTTTTTTCTTGATTAAACAGGCCCTACTTCAGAATAGGATTGTTCAGAACAATCCTAATGGTCAGGTAAGTGCCAGACACCCAAATGAAATAAATATTTTGTCACCTCGAAAATATTGTAGTTACATGTTTAAGAAAGAAATTGTATTAAATGCAATATGTATGCATTTCATTCTTAAAAAGATCAACTTCGCTCAGAGCCCTGTCACAATACAACCCACCAGCTTCAATGAACCACACCTTCCCAAGATGAGCCATGATCATTTGGTAAATACTGGTGTACATTTGATCATTTAGAACATATAGAATTGGATCACAAAGACAGACAGAATTGGGCTGAGCTTAATTAGCCTATGTTTCCACTTTTGTTTTCTATTAATTATGACTCAAATCATTTCCATTACCTGCCTTTCATACAAGAGATGACTAAATCATATAAAATGGACTGTATTTTACATTTGATTTTAAGTGCAAAACGGCTGGTTATATAAATTATATTACACAGATGTTGCTCTAGATTTAAATTTAAAACAAACAAAATGTATAAAACTTGTTGATTCCAATGTATTACTTGAGCAATTTGAATTTTACTAAAAAATAAGATTTAAATTGCATTTTAAGTTTAAAATATGTTATTTTCAATTCAATTATTTTTTGAATGATGTTAGGACTTATATACGGCAGACGGTGGAGGTCAAGACTCCAGAATGACTCAAAACGTCACATCGGATCAAACACACAGATCAGAATCACAGCCAAATGAGGTACTGACTATAGAGTAGAAATTGGCAAATAGATAATGAGTCTTGTGGCAGAGAAAAAATTAGAATAATTTATTGTTGCTGTTATTGATTGTATTGATTTTAAAACATGGAACATTCCTCTTCATTTTATCAGACCACTCTTTCATCAATCAGTGGTGGTCAGTTTCCTAACAATTCCTATTAATTGATAAACAGTTCATCACCTCTAACACATATTTCAGTAAAATGTCTTCTAGTTTAGTGTAATTTCACATGCTTCTTTTAGTTTTTTTTTGTTCATACTGTTTTCTGTTAGAATTGTACGCATTGAATATAGGTCTAAAGTTGATCACATATCTGTATTTTATAAAGAACCAACATTACCTCAGAACATTGCTGTATAGGCAGTTCACAAGCTCATGATGACATGTTTGAGTCGTAATCTCATTCACGTGTCTCTGTTGTTCAAACTGGGAAGGCAAAAAACTGATAAAATGTATTCCTTTAAAGGCACAATATATAATATCACCACTAGAGGTAAGGCTAATTCAAAACAGAGGCGTAGCTTGATAACACCATGAATGAGCGTGGAATAATGAGAGTTGTCACTTGACCTCCACTGCTTATGGAAAGCAATTTGAAGGAACTTGGGCAGAAATCATGTTCATGGATGAGCCAATGTATTAAAGTTTTATTAAACGTTACTGTAGTATGAACCAGGGTGGTATTTTACGTTGCTGTTTTTATCATGCTAATATGCCGCAGTTGGCCACTGCTGTTTTTTTTTAAAGTTAAAGTTATGATTAAATCTTTGTTTAATGTCCGCCACCTCCTTCCCTGAACTTGAACTTTGTTACAGTTACGCTTGATTCAATAAATTAACATTATTTGATCTCATTATAATGAAATAGACTCAATTGTTTAATTTCTACTCATACAGATCACTTTATTTAACTAATTAAAATTGTAGGATAACGCAGCGCTGTTTTATTTGGTCAAAACAATCATACTAAACACATTTGAGTGTGTTGAAAGTTATAATGTTACTCTGTTCATTAATTAGGATGGTATGAGGCACTTGTTGCACATTGCAGTTAGCTAGATCGAAATTAGAACATTAATGGATGACTTGTGTTGCTAAATGGCATGCAATTAAATTTAAAATATTGCATGATGGAGAAAATGCTGTTTTGCTGAATTACTGTTTTGTTAGTGGCTGTTGGAAAATCTAGTGTTGTGTCTGAGTTATGGTAAAAACATGTTACTTGTGGTAAATCAAGAGATTCAAACAACAAGACTTGCAGTGTTGAACTATATAATTGTCTGTATAATGTGTTCTTTTATAAAATTTCTTGTTTTATTTGTTCTGTGGATGGCTCAGCTAAACAGGCCAATAAGAGAATATTAACTACTATTATTCCTTTAAGGCCTGGTTTCACAGACAGGGCTTAGATTAAGCCAGGATTAGTCCTTAACTCAATGTAGCTTTGATAAATGTGCCTTAGAAAATAAATATTACTGATGTGATCTTGAGACAAATCAATGGCAGTGACATATTTTTAAGGTTTCATAAAATGTATTATTTAAATTATTTTTTGAATGGTGTTTAAGATGATGTTTTTTTTCTGAATGTTAGGACATTTATACGGCAGCCGCTGGAGGTCAAGACCACATAACAAAAAACTTCCCAATGGATCGAACACACAGTTCAGAATCGCAGCCAAATGAGGTACTGACTAAAGAACAATAACTGGCTCGTAGAGCTATTAAAAATCTATAAATAAATCCTATTAAATAGCAAAATACATTCATGACATATTAAGAATGTCATGTCACTAAGAACAAATGAGTGGCTATTATTGATATTAAAACAGGTAACATTCTTGTTAATTCAGCAGATCCCACCATCCTCAAGCAGAAACAGTCCGTTTCCCCATGATAAGATAACAGAAACATTCTCAACTGAAATATACAGTTTATAATCTCTTAACACTTATATCAGTAAAATGTAGAGTTTATAGTTAGTGTAATTTCACATGCTTCTTTTAGCTTAGTTGATGGAAAACAGACATAGCCTCTTGCAATAAGCTGGTACAAAACTGAAAAATATTGTGCATACTGTGCGTGCAAAAATGGGCAGAACCCCAATCCTACTGGCCATACTGGTTCCGCGGCTGGTTGTTTAGTTGAACAGCAAGTATTTAGTCAGGATCTTCCTCTTGACAAATGATGCTTCTCTCATGACCAGTTTACAAGTCTGGATAAAATTGTTTGACAGAGAGAGCCATATTTATCCGGGTGTAGTAAACTATGGTGATTGCTGTTCCTTGCAACTCTAAAGCAGCATAGATGGTCAAATACTCCAGCTAGTTTGTTGGTCTATTAATTTTGTTTATAATGCTCTCCATTAATATTGTATGGAATGATAAAATGTCTAAATTTAATTGTGGGAAATGTCACATCTGTATTTTATAATGAAGTAACATTTCCTCTGAGCCATGCTGCAGTGGAAGGGGTCAAGGGCCTCATTTATAAAACTTTGCGTATAAACCTGACTAAAAGTGAACGTACAACATAAATCTGAAAATGTTTTTTTAATTTATAAAAGATTTATAAAACCATGCGTACACCAGAAATAACCAGACCATAAATCCCAGTCCGCGGAAGATTGTCTGTATGTGCATCTCCACCCGGTCTCCTCCCCAAAATCACCATATATGGAGCTTACAACACCTAGTTTTACTATGCATAACCTCATCTGCATATCATTTACATGCACGTTCCCATCCTCGTGACACCATTGTTAACACCGTCAAAAGTACAAGACATTGGGAAATATTACATACGGACTATAAATGCCATTTGTGCCATACATTAATAAACAATCATCTAATATCCTTGTTGTTTTATAATAAATACATCACAATATCCATAAAAACAAAATTGTAGCTATAAAATAGCTTACTTCTCAGATAAAGTTTTTAGAATAGAGTTGATTCATTAATTTCCACTGTCCAAATAGTATTTTAATAGTTTTAAACAATTCGAATGAAATCGAATTTATCCAGTTTTGCTGATAAGGTGAACAAATCTTTAAGGATGTTTAGGCTATTTTAGTGGATAAAGATATAGGCCTACTTATTTATTGTAGTGTGAATACAATTGTCTGACGCAGCGCTTCACTGACAAAGTATTTTAAAAAGGTAAGATATAAATCTTACCGTTTTCTTCAAGTTGTATCCTTCAAATACAGTGGTATTATTCATAATTGTTTGAAAATGCCTCTAGCTCTACAAGACATCAACCCTTCCGTGCAGCTGTGGTTTTACAGTAAGATAATATCATTTAACCCATTCAAACCAGACAATAGACCATTCGACCATCGAATCCAGCAGTGTCTTTCATAATATCGAAGTGGGCATCACTGATCATCGTTCTCGCTAGTTTAAAGAGGAATTATTGTGCTCCCATCACTCACTGTCATTAAAAAGGCGTGTCACACTTTAAGACATCTGACTAATGTAAAAGCTAATAAATAAAAATGACAACAAAGACACAACCCTCCTTTCAACCCATATTGATTTGATATACAGTATTTTACTCACCGTTTTATTTTAAAATATGAAACAAATTTATTATTTAAATTGTTTAACATGGTGTTTCATGTGGATATTCTCTGAATTTTAGGACTCACCTGAAGGTCAAGACTTAAGAACCACTGTGGATGTCAAGAAGAATCAAACGGATCAAACACACAAATCAGACTTACAGCCAGAGGAGGTATTGACTGAAGAGTAGAGTTTATATTCATTCATTATTAAATTGTCATTGGGCTTCTGTGTCTGATTTAAAATTACTTTATTTCTTTATTATTGCAGCCAGCTGTCCAATTACAAATTAAACGCTCTCATGATAGAAACAATATAAAATATGAAAACATTAAGTATTAATGCTATGGTGTAGTTTATGGTCTGCTTTTAAAATAAAATCGTTTATAAACACTTTTTCACAAAGAAATATGACACTGCATTCATAATTTTGACTTTTCATTCATAACAGGATGATTGTAAAGGTGGTGATAAATCACAACCTTCAGCACCGCTGGATGTTGCAAAATTTATAATCAAAGTGAAACTGACAGCACCATTTCCAAAGAAATGGGGACTAACATTAGAGAAAGCCCTTCAGAGCTGGTTGCTCAAAAAAGAAGGAACACCATCTGTCCGCAGCGTTAAACTCATGGATGATCAGTCCTATGCAGAGGTGGAGATAACACCATCAAGAGGTGATATGATTTATGATAATGCACTTTAATACCTTTTCAGTTTAAATCTCATGGATGCTAGCATCTGAAATACTAGTTATGACATTCTAATTTTAAAATTACGAATGATAACAGCTGCTAGAGCCCCTTTCACACCATGACTAACGACTATAATAAGTATTTCAGCATCCACACCAATGTATGATAACATAATAAAAAGCATTCGCTTCAGTTACATTCTGTAAACACAACTGCTTTAAAGTCAGATAGATTTTAATTTGTTGTCAATGTTTTTATCAATCCTTAGCTGGAAAACAAAATAGTTCAACAATATCTTTCCTCTGTGCTGTTATATTTATCTTTTGGTGTGGACTCTTCTATTCTCTTAAAGTTAAAGTGATTTTTGGCTATAATTATTAATTATAGGCTTATTATTATTATTATTTGGCTTATTATTATTAAGGCTCGTTGACACCAAGGACAATGGATATATGATATACCTCTAAAAATCATTTTAAATGTAAATGAGTCCCCACCACAACTATAACGATAATGACAAAAAGGAATACTATAGTTGGAATTGCGATTTATTTTTACATTTTTTTCGACAGACAACAAAACTTAGAAAAATGAAAAATATTGTCTGCTGTTGTGGACACAAATATACATTTATTACTTAGTTATTTTTATAGTTAAAGTTCTTGGTGTGAATGGGCCTTTATTGTCATTTTGAAAGGGATGTATCTAATACAGATGGAGCATCTCCTATTCTTGAGCCGCCGTTTCATTTTTTTGTTAATGAATATTATAATAATGAGATACTACACTTGGATTCGTCCCACATAGTCAAGGGTACATTAACCCACTGGCTTTCATGGTCTGAAACCCAGGGGCCTATGTTGGGGAGGGGCCTACTGGCTGCTTTTTCAAATAATTATTTGTATATATGAGAGTTTGCATTAAACAATTCGCACACCCGCAAATTTTCAGGACTTTTAACTGCATTTTCAGCAAAGCCCAGCTGTACAAACAGAACGTGACTGGACAACTAGTTTTCTGTAACGTCATGGACTAGTTCCACGTGGCCGCCATGTTGGACTTCCAACTGCCAGAGGAAGCCAAAAATTATCTCTTATATAGTAGTTTATAGAATCTGTAACATCACTTAAAATACTACTAATATATAGTAATTTATATATATGTCTCACATTAGCCATGGCATTTAAACGCATGCATGGGTTAGATTAATGAACGAACTCATCTGGCATACGCATATACAATGACAATGATGTCTACTGTAATACGATTAGAGTTGTTTGCATAAAACGTCTCGTGAACATTCACGTTTGCCCTCCGATAGGCTTCAATTTCTCTCCATAAAAACTATTTTCTCAATTCTGCACATATTTTCACTTATAGGCTACATCAATTGCTCCATCAATATGATCACTACATATTTATTTTGCATCATCTTTTTAGATAAAAAGAGCTGTAAAAAGACTGTGATTAACTTACATTATCTGTAGTTAACATAAACAGTTTAATATAGGCAGGGCTAAGTTTGCTGCTTATAGACCAGACAATGATTTATGCAACAGATGCTCTTGCTTGTCTCATTTGAGCAATATAAATGCAGTTATTAATAGAAAGGTACAAGGGAAATAAAAACACCAGAAATTATATGCATTTCAATTACATTGGCTACTAAATAATACAGCGATAATAATATTATCAAATAAAGTTACTAAAGCATACACAGAGATATAAATAAACTTGGGAAAATGATATGGACTCAGATGAGGATTGATACATCGGTCGACAGTAACAAACATTAGATCATCATGAGGGATCACCGCTGAGCCTGAACCTCAAAATCAGCAGGAGAAAGATTGAAAGATCGCATATCTCCACCTATCTCGTTGCATTAACACATGTACACAATAATATAAGAAGGATGTTTTCTTTCGTATCCGATAGACCACCATCTACTCTTTTAATTTATATTCTCTTTAATTTAAGAAAAAACATTCATTATATCTAGCTGTGTTTCATATTTAAGTTTCTTCTTACACCATATGCAGGCGTCGCTAAGACTGGAAGGGCATGAGCGGAAGTAACCATGCACACACTCATCGCTGCAGCTCACCGGCGCCATCTTGTGCACCTAGTCCATTCAGTGCGAGAGAGCTGCCCTGCGCTGAAAGGGGGTTCAGTAACTTTTGCACTGATATAATCTGTGTGTGATCTGAAGGATACAGTCACTGTTCCATCTTTACTGCTTTAAAGCTTTTTGTTTGGCGTTTTACATGCTCGTGCTTTTAGAGCAGTTTGCAATCAAATAGCCCACATTTATGCCAGATGACTATTTTGATCTACTGCTGATGAATAATAAATATTTTGTATAATTATGTTATTTATATCATGGAGCTGTAGCTGTAAACTCGCATTTTGGCCAGAAAAGTTTTGATGGCATTTTCTTTTACAATAGTGTGCCATGACAGGTTGTCAGGTGTGCCGTGGAAAATGATCAAATTCCAAAAAATATGTAAAAATAAATGCTATAAATAAGAATATCATTGCTGTCGGGCCAAAACCGTGTGTATCTCCATTTCATAATTTTTGTTTGATAAAATTAATGCCATTGGTCATCCTTTATGTCTGTATGTGGGGTTTTTTTTTTTGTTTGTTTGTTTTTTTTTACAAATATTTAACCAATAAAAAGCATTTAAAATAGGTTGTGACGAAACCTTGTAAATCCATTAGCTTTATGTAACTGGTTTAATTCTGCTGTTTGACACGCACCACATAAAGAATGAATTTGAATATTGACCTTTATTTGACCCATATTTTTACGCAGCATACATAATGTTGTAAGTGTTAAACGCTATCAATAATATACATTTCTGCATAAATAATTGGCAGGAAGCTAAAAAAAATGTAGCCTATCGGGCTACGGTATGCATTTTAGCCTATACGGGGCCTACCGTAATGCTGTAGCCCAGGGGCCTTTGGTTACCTTACCACCCCTGCACATAGCAGATATTTGTATGTTAAAGTTTGTTTTGAAATATATACATTTTGGCAACATTTTATTATTAATTACTGTTTTTAATTACTGTTCTACATTAAATGTACTTTTATTTTTCTCTGTAGCTCTAGAAGCTCTAAAAAATCTCAAGGTTATACCTTTGAACATTAAACATGAAAATAAGGACGTGACTGTATGGATTTGCCCGGATAAAACACATTCTGTGACTGGACAACAAAACCCCTCCATGCCGGACGAGAACAAAATTTCATCAGCAAAGGTATCACGCCTATTTAATCTAGAATTATGGCAAAGGGCACAATCATCTCTTTGTCACTTTGTCTATATTCTAGACGACTCTTATTTTGATGTTATTTTCATTTTTGTTGTTACTGTTTTCATGTTTCCTGTGGTTATTTCCTGTTTCCATTGTTTCCTAGGGCTCTGTCTGAAATTGCATACTCTCGAGTAGGTGCTTATTTTGAATATTACTTTGTGGCCGCTAAAAAAGTACATTCCATATAGTATGAATCTGGATGTACTACAGTCGCCATGTTATTATCATGTGACCTACCAGTGTCAGTTGTGTCACTTCACTTCCATTCACAAATCCTCTTCCGTGGTGTCATGGGAAAGTTAAGCGTCCATCGTATCCACACTTCAGAATCTCACCGGAAGTCATGCGGGTACTTTTTGCCTACTGTTTTATGAGTATTGGGAATTCGTACGTAGTACTTGAGCAACTTAATTAGATACAGGTGATCTCAATAGGTAACGAGAGAAACTAATGAGAACATACTTATAAAAAGAGGCTGCATCTGAAATTGCACACTTCCCTACTATATAGTAGGTGAAAAACAGCATGTGACATTTCCTTTGTTTATTTAGACCACTCAGTTTCAGTTGATCTTGGTCAGTATTAAAGGTCAGTAAGTGAAAAAAAAAAAAAAAACCCTATCCTTCCCTTTTCCCTTCCTACTCCAGCTTATGGTACTGAGCAATGTATGAAACTTGTATTGTGAGCACTTCCTGTGTCTATTTGCCAATTCCTGAAGAATCGCTTGTTTGTATTCCTCACTTGTAAATCGCTTTGGATAAAAGCGTCTGCTAAATCACTAAATGTAAATGTAAATGTAGTATTCCTTATATTATAGTACTTGGCGACTTTTCGGACCCCTTTTGTTTAAAAAAAGCAACTAGTGACAAATCTTGCGGCTTTGTATTGCTGTTTAAAATAGTCAGTCACTATATTGTTGTAATGCTGGATGACTGACAGGAGACGAGGTAGAATCAAACAGACAGGTTTATTCATGGATTAACGGAACAGACACGCAACAGTGTGCATAGCACAAACAATAACCGACAAAGGAAGAACAGAACGGGGAGTATAAATACACAGAGGGAACTAATTAGACACAGGTGGAGGAAGGTAAACTAATCAGGGATAAATGACGACAGGTGCAGACATGAACTGAATAAACGTGACAGGACTAAACTAAACAAGACAAGACAGAACTGAATACACATGTTACAATTGTACTCTTTCCCATTGTCTGATAGAAATTAGAAAGGCATTACATCCAGCTACATCATAGACAGTATTGTATTAAAACACAGTATGTGAGCATGGATTTGGAGAGAAAATAGATGTAAAGTGCCACAGTTACACATTACGTCATCCACCAACATTTAAATACTTTTCCAGCAGGCTTTAGCTACTTTCCACTGAAAATAGTTGGCAACACTGGTCAGTTCTTTTCTGAGCTTGTTTTGGAATAGCTACTGTATTTTGCATTTGTTTACTTTATTGGTGTTTCTGCATTTCTATTATTGAGTGATTCTAACAAAATCTTTCCTCTGTGCTGCTACAGTTACAGTGGATTCAGCTAGTCTCTATGAGCTGATGCGATTTTTAAAAGGATGTTATGATTATTTTTCTTGCTATGAACATTACATTAGTCTGATCCAGTCTTTTTTATTTGGATGTATTGTTAGCAGTTAGCAGTATCAAATGTTATCACAAATATTGCAATTTATAAATTGCACACAACAAATTTCACACATTTACTCATATACACTGTAAAAAGTGTAAGCCCTCGTTTTCAGTTAATTGTTTTAGTGCACTGCAATAATAGCTGCTGCAATTATATCCACATTTCCACTACATTTTGCTTCCATGCAACAATGTAACAGCAGAATTGGATTTTAAAAAAATGGATTTAGCAGCAGTCTCCCTCCAACTCCTGTCCTTGAGTCACATTGGTTGTTCTTTAGAGCATTTTGTAGAGGAATTTTTTTAACTGTGACATCAGGTTATCATGTGGGCAAGTTTAAAAGGGGTTCAACCCCCACCACTGCACATTTTGGATGTCCCAACGGCTACCAATGATTCGACTCCAATTATTCCACACTCCTTAACGGGATCATCAAGTTACGACATTGTTAGTGTTGAATAAGAGACCTCTGTGTTGTGAAATTCTGTGTATTTAAGCACAAGCACATTACCAATACTCTGGATAAGCTTTAAGCAACAAAAAATAGCTATTCGCTCACCTACTGCTTTCCCCCTACTATATAGTAGAGAAGTAGGCGATTTCGGACGCACTTTAAGTAGATGTACGTCCAAATCTCGCGAGAAATAGTACGTCACCGAGGTAATTCTCGCCTACTCTTTTATGATTACTAAGGTTTCGGACATACTTATTCGCTCGCCTACTGCTTTTCACCTACTCAATAGTAGAGAAGTAGGCGATTTCGGACGCAGCCAGTCAATATTCGGGCGAGGGAGCCCTCTGCTGGCCAGAGGAGGGAACCATGGACTTCGTCTCTGTGACACCCAGAAAGCTACTAAAACATATTTAAAACGGGTCATGTTTAAAGCGGGACAACAGTGGTTCAACCTTAATATTATAAAGCGATGAGAAACATTTTGTTTTTTGGGGGGGCACAAAAAGTATTAACAAAATGAGCGATTTAAAAACACTGCTTCATGAAACCTTACGAATCTTGTTTCGAATCAGTGGTTCAGAGCGCCAAAGTCACATGATTTCAGTAAACGAGGCTTTGTTACGTCATAGGTGATTCATAATTTCAATAGTTCACGTGATTTTGGCAGTTTCATACGTGACCCAAACCCCTGACTGGTAAAGCTTCATGAAGCAGTGTTTTGAAATCGCCCATGACTAGATATTGTTGAAAAGTCATTATTTTGTTTTTTGGTGCACAAAAAGTATTCTTGTCGCTTTATTATATTAAGGTTGAACCACTGTAGTCACATGAACTGTTTTAAATATGTTTTAGGACCTTTCTGGGCATCTGAAAGTGTAATTTATCTTGCTGTCAATAGAGACTCACTGAGCCATCGGATTTCATCAAATATCTTCATTTGTGTTCTGAAGATGAACTAAGAATGAACGGGTGTGGAACGACATGAGGGTGAGGAATTAATGACAGAAATTTCATTTTTGTGTGAACTAACCCTTTACAAACAACCGTGTTTCCAATAGCAGCCAGTATGAGCAGAATGTGGCTGCGTAGGGCGAAGACATTCTTTTGGAGCCTTCGCAGCCTGCCTGGTGGTTATGGCTCATGCGACGCATTGGTTAGACCTTGGAAGCACAAAACCTCCATGAGATCTTGGAAGAATCCATATTCAGCTCACCAATATCCCTTTCAGCATTCGAATTATGTGAATGTGGAGGGATTGCATGAGCATGGATATGCATTGCTGCCTCCCATTGAAGAGATGTTTGAAGGCTATGTTAAAGATTCTAACCCTGCCGTCTAAAGTGCTGAAAATGACAACTAAGCTGAACGGCAGGCTATTTGCAGCTGCAGGTCAGGCCAACAGAGCTTTACACACTATGGCTGTCTTGTAAGCTTATCAGCCCGACCTTCTTAAGGACCTGGATAACATGCAGGGTCTTTCCCCTGAGGTGGATGCAGAGCTGCTCCGCACCACAGATCTGGCTCTCCAGGCCATCAAGCAAACTGCTGCCGTGATTGGTTGCGCTCTTGTGGCCGCGGAGAGACATATGTGGATCAATCTGATAGCAGGAGTAAGCTCCAAAAGAGGTGGGACTTGAGGAAAAATAAAAAGGATTTGAGAGGGGTGATTGAAGCCACGCGTTCGGGTGGCAGAAATCTGCCCCACACTAGAGGGAGATGATATATGCCTCCCCTTTGTATACCTTTTTCTTTTCCTCTCTCCATTTCTTTCTTTATTCATTCCTTGGCCAGCTCCATTCTACAGACAGTTCACCAAGGTCTCTCTAAGCCTCTCCCTTAGTATCTGTCTTTAAGTGCTGTCACTTGAATCCTGAATTAAACAGTGTTCGGCCCTCTTTCGGCCACTTATAAGTAGTACGCATTGCTAATATGAACGCATTAATCTTATTTTTTTCTGTCACCCCGTTATATCTGCCCTTGGACAAAACTCATTTATGACATGTAACGATAATTTGGCATTTTTTTAATTCAGTTAATGAATTAAATAAAATCTCATTTCATGTTTTTAGGTCAACGACGTTCCTGTGACTACTGCAGCTTTAAATTACAATGTTGAAGGTGTTGCTCCAGCTAACAGTGGATTCAATGTCCCTCTCTATCAGTTCTGGTACATGCATCACGCTTACAGAAAGGAGTTGGAGCAAATTCAGAAACAGCATGGAGTCTCTATTTGTTCAGAGGTGTCAGTCTCAATCAACTCTGTCTACACATCAAGCCCTGATTCTGTGTCTAAAGCCTCTGATGACTTTCAGAAACTTGTTCAGGGATGTGTGGATAGTTTTAGTGAAACTGACATTAATCATAATCACATGGATTCAGATATTGTAAAGCAGGCCCTTCATCACATCCAGTCAGAGGAGACAAAGATGATGTTCACCATGTCTTCTAGTAACTGCCTGTTCTTTGGACCGAAGAAATTCACAGATGTGATTAAAAGAGGAGTAGAAGAAACAAGAATGAAAAGCCAATTCAATGACAAATCAAGTCAAGTGAATGAATACTATTCTAACTATGCATTGGACATGGACACAAAGGACCTTCCAACTCAACTTGGGATGGACAAGGTTCATTGGGATCTGATGAAACTTTCCTATAAGGAGCAAATATTACAGCTTGAAACAAAGTACGAAGTGTCATTTGATGAAGGAAAACTGCAGAAAAATGGAACCATTAAAGTTCAAGCTCAATCCAAAGGAGTTCAACATATTAATCTTGAATGTCACGCCATCAGAGCTTTAACACAACTCTACCAGAAACTTGCATTAGCCGCTGTCACCTGTGAACTCCGAAACCCTGCAGACGCAGCCGTTGTGGGATCAACAGTAGAGAAACTTCAGCAGCTTCATTGTGTTGTTGTAGAAGATGGATTCAGTCCCTGGAGACTCGTTGGACTGCCAGAGCACCTCGGTCCTGCCATTGCTGAGATTGAGAAGACGCTTCAGAAGAGAGTGTTTGATGACAAGATGAAGACATTGATCGGATACTCGTGGGACATTCCTCATGCAAGAGGAATCAAATGGAATCAGACGCCTGATTATGGATCAGGAGCAGTGGGAGGATCAGTACAGGATGAGGGAGTGAATGTTAAAAGGCGAATTGAAGCTGATTCTGGTTTCAATAAAGATTCAAAAGAGAGTTCTAAACAGAGTAAAGATGCTCATGCTGAAGAGGAGACGTGTGCTATTTGTATGGACAGTTTCACCAACAAGAAAAAACTGAAATGTGGACATGAATTCTGTCAGGATTGTATAAGTGCATCAGAGAAGAGTCTGGGATCCATCTGTCCTGTGTGTAAAGAAGTGTATGGGATATTGGAGGGAAACCAACCGGATGGAATAATGAAAGTAACAACGAGCAGAATGAGTCTCCCTGGATATGAACAATATGGAACTATTGAAATCTACTACAACATTTATGACGGTGTTCAAACGGTAAGAATATGTGAAACTGAATGGTAATTGACTTGTGATTTAAAAAAAAAAAACACAATATACAAAATCAAAGCACTTTGCAGAGGGTCCGCAGACTGTGTTCCCAATTAACCATTCCTCTAGGAAGCACATGAACTGTAGAAAAACATTGAAAACACAAACACACAATATAAACTATAAATAGCTTGTACACTTCTCACAATTAGAAGTTATTTATAAACCAGGCATTTCTCTGGTATCTGTGACCTCCTTGAAAATATTTTTCTATTTTTACATAGTGTTGTTCAAGGTTATGGTATATAAATACATCTTATTAAAATCCTGTTTAGAAGAAGCATCCAAACCCGGGAAAGCCTTTTTATGGAACAACTCGTCATGCGTACTTGCCAGACAGTCACGAAGGAAGAGAAGTGCTCACACTGCTGCAGAGAGCTTTTCAACAGAAACTGATCTTTACTGTCGGGAAATCCACAACTACGGGTGCAGAGAATGTGGTCACCTGGAATGATATTCATCATAAGACCAACAGCTCTGGTGGTCCTGAAAGGTATGAGTTCATTTAAACTCTGCAAAACCACTAATTAAACATTACATGTTTATTTGAGTTTCATGTATAAAACAGCAGTGTATTTGAACTTGTATTTCTATTATGTTTTTCTGTCCACAGGTATGGCTATCCAGACCCTGACTACCTGAAGAGAGTGAAAGATGAGTTAAAGTCCAAAGGCATTGAATGATCATTTGACTAGTATGTTCCCAAAAGCACATCTAAGCCTAATATTTACAAAGACCATTTAAAGATTATTCAATTTTAAACAGTATTCAGACCCTTGAGCAGTTTACTAAAACAATCTATATATTGAACTTTTTGTGTGAAACTCTATTCTAGTTTTACTTTCAAAAAGTAATTATTTTAAAGTGGCATATGTTTTAACAAATTAAAAAACCCGGAATGGAAAAAATGCAACCCCTCAGCTCTGGAGCTCGTGTTTACACAGCTGATGATCCCAAGCAAAAGTCATAAGCAACATTGAAATGGCTCAACCAAAAGGTGAATTTTCAACCCGGTCATAAACTACCCAGCAGCCCAGTCACGGTCCTGATCACTGTCCTGATGACAATCTGTGGTGCTGTTTTAAAAGTGTAGTCTACAACCAATCTGAAACTCTTGGAACAAATCTGCTGAGATATATATAAATTACTCATAGTCATTGTGCAATGCTGATAGATACTTGCCCAAACATCTTAAAGTTGTTAATATAGCAAAAGGGGGCTAGATTAAATATGAATATGAAGGATTTAAATACTTATGCAAGTAGAATATTTCAGTTTTTAATTTTGTTTTGAATATTTACTCAGAAACATCTTATATTGGCTTGATTTAGGGCAGATGAATATGCAATAAAAAATTTAAATGTGTATGTATCATTTAAAAAAAAACATTTTTCAGTGTCTAAATACTTTTCTCAGGCACTTTATAATTATATGTATGCTTTTAATTATTTTAAGGTGATTGACTTTCATTGTGTTTAATTGTAATAATGTTTTAGCCTAAATTTTTCTTATGATTTTTATGCTTATACACTGCTGAACAGGCAAGTGAGCTTATAAAGTAGGATTGAAGGGACCTGTTTTTTCCAAGTAAATCTCTACATGTTTTTATCTCTTGATTTCAGAAAGAAAAAGACAATCTCAGATCAAATTCTACTGCTAAATCTTGTAAACATTGTCACAAATAAAACAAATCATAATCTTTTGATCATTTACAAGTTTTTGTTACAGTTTGTTTCTCTTCTAGGATTGAAAACTAAAGGGGTGGTTGATTATGATTTTACTTTTTTAACTTCAGTTAGTGTGTAATGTTGCTGTTTGACACCCCCCCACAACACTCAACAAAGGGGCCAGGGTTATGTTGGGCTGCTTTAGAGAAGAGGAAGAGTTGTTGTAGTACAGTGTTGTTGATGCAGTCATTTTACGCTGAACTGCTTCACAAACAAGGGTGATAGTGATGAGTTGAATCAACTCGACAGCAACTACATAAATTTATGCACTAACCGTTCAGAAAGTCTAAAAGTTGTAACTTCTTCCTGAGTCTCTCCGTCAGTGTCGACTCCGGTTTGAACAATGTAAGGCTGAACACGTTACTGACAATCCTCAATTTACAATCCACCAAGACCGTGTCAGACAAGTCGGTCTGCAAAGATGATCGAGGCAGAGGACAGTTTGTGGGGTTTGTGGCAGAATGGTCATTCGTTGGAGGAGTATTTGGAGGAGTTCATCGAGCTCTCCCATTGGGTGAGTTGGAGTGACGCTGTGCTTAACGTGTGTTTCCGCATGGGTCTGGAGGACACGATCCGCTATCATGAACCTATCTGTCATTTCTCCCTAATCAAATCCATTAATCTTATTCTCTTCCTAAATGGTTTTAATTTCGAAATTGAAGAGGTTCGCGGGGATCTGTGTTCTCATCCAGCCCCATTGGATGCACACTCACTCACCCCACACCAAGAATCTCCACATACTCATCCAATAGCACGAGCCATTTCTGTTTCCACAGAGCCGTAGAGGGCCGTAGAGGCCAGCCTGATGGTTGGATGGATGGCCACGGAGGCTTCGCCCTGGCCACCGCCCTGGACTCCGCCCCGGTCACCTGAGCTCCCGGCTTCGCCCTGGGCGCTGCCCTGGACTCCATCCTGGGTCACCTGCCCTGCCTGTACCTGTCCACAACCTCCAAGGTGGCGCAAGGTCAACATCAGAAACAAAGCTCAACAACAAGAGGTCAACAAACGTACAAATGCTTGCAGGGAATGTAATCAAATGCTTCTCAGAAGCTCTAACATTTCTAGGTTCAGTAGCAAGTGATGATCTTTCAACCCATGCTGAGATGTCCGCCAGGCAATCTGAGATCTGTGGGATCATGGGGTCTGGTTGAAATGAAAATACAATTTTTTTTTTTTAATACAAATTTCAGATGTCTTCATATAACAGGTCAGTGTTTAATACAGTCATAGGATCCACATCTAGCATGTCTCGTTATATTTATTTTTATCTCTATCTATAAGATATTTCTATATTCCTTTTGGTCAATTATTTGGATTTCCTTGGGGATCTGCACAAACCACTTATACCCAGGAGAAAACTGCATATCAATCCCTGTTAGCTGGCCTGCTTATTAATTTAATTCCCTATAGACTGGTCAATAAACATTTATGCAATTTTATTATTTTCTTTCAGGTTAATTTCTTTTATTGGATTAGCAGATTTCACAAATCCTACATCTGTACTTTTTCAGTTATTTTTGAATACAATTTTTCCTGTCGTTTGGAAAGTGAGAGAATTATCTATGGCTTTGCACTTACTTTTTTCCCCACACGTTTCATTATTGGCTCTAAATCTTTCGAATGGTATCCTACTTGCATACAAAGGAACGTGTGGGATTGAATTTGAAATTTGTTCATTGGCTTAATGATCTAATTTTCCAAGCCACTACCACACAACCATCTGATGGTAGCCAACAGTCTCACTTTCCTCATGTCATATATGTCCAAAACAATGGCTGTTTGACCTCCGAGATGCACAGCTGGCATATATCCATCCATACATCCACATATCACAAAAAACGACAAAGCAAAATCTACATCGACTGACACAAGTCTCATCTTCATTATACAATTAAGTAAATTATGTTCTGGCACTTGCCAGATGTAATGCAGGGTAACTTTGTCATTACTGCTAGTGTTTGTTTGCAGGTTTTTAACCACTGATTGCTTGTCTTGCTTTCTTTGAAACCCATCTTCACCACCTCTTTCCTCTGGGCTTGCTTCCCTTTCTTTATCCTTATGTTTGACCTTGGCTTTTTTTTTTTAAATCAATGATTCAGTTTTGCACATAGCCAAATCAAATCTTCCATCAGCTGGCCATTTTGGTTTAGGCCTTTTGTTCTTTTCCCCCCATTTTCTGGAGGGTTGTCCTCTAGAATATTTCTGCATAGTTGATGTCTTGACCTCGTTATCTCTACAGGTGTTGATGCCATTATAATCTAAATTATTATTACTGCACGTTTCACACCTTTTTAATCTTAACCTCAGCTTGCATCTATTCTTAACTAGTTTTCACCAGGATGATCAGACAATATTAAGATATACCAATAAAATCTCTCAACTTGTTGTTCAAAGTGTATGTTGGAATTGGTTCCCCACATTTTGGTTTATAAAATAGTCAGGTATAAAAAAGTCTCGTTCAGCCTCCTCCCAAGACTCATCAAAAATCTTCCCAATCATCTTGTGCTGAGCAGTTCTTTGCTATATTTTTGTTCATTTCTTATATTGTGCAATCCAAAACTCTCTAACCTGATGCACTCAAATATTTGTTCAACACACTTAATTGTATACACAACACAGCCAGCACAATTAGTAGTTTAGACAAATGATTAATACAACTCACTTAACACCCAACACTAAAACAACTAACATCTGAAGGGGTGGATTCTGGAATCCACTGCCGCTTCAACATATATATTTTGAGCGATTTATCACGAAATTATCTTTCTAAATATTGAATTATTTAGAATGACTAACTTCAACTTATGTTAAAGCTTTTAATTTCATTTTCATTTTCAAACAGTAGAAAATAATGATGTATATTGTCTGTACCTCGGACTGAGAGAAAAGTACAACTTATCAGAATGTTTTGGGAAAGTTTCCTGTTCAGTCATCTTTATTTATATAGCGCTTTTTACAATGCAAATTGTGACAAAGCAGCTTTACATTAATAAGAAAATGGTGTCATTGTGCAGCTTATTCTATATATTATTGATTCATTCCGTTGCAGATATCAGTAGTTATTAGTCTAGTTAATTTAGGTATAGCAGCACTGCAGAAAACAGTGACGTAATCGTCCGGCTCAGATCAGTTCGCATACAACGGCGCCAATGCAGGCATATCAAAAACACTGCTGAATATCAAGCAAGTGTCCCCAACTTAAGCAAGCCAAAGGCAACAGCGGCAAGGAACCAAAACTCCAACAAATGGAGAAAAAAACCTTGGGAGAAACCAGGCTTAGTCGGGGAGCCAGTTCTCCTCTGGCCAACAGTGAACACTTGTCCGATACTCAGGCAGAGTTACAGGTCATTAAACCGATTTGGAATCGCAACAGTCAAAATATTTAATCTAGTTCCATCTAGTTTAAGATCTTTTTGATCACGCCGGTATGGGACGGTTTGTTGGGATATGTGCCACTGTCTGATGAGTCGGTAAGGTCTTCACAAAGGATGAGCTAGTTAACATAGTCTCCACCGACACCACAGGGCCACATTGCTGCCGCACACAGGCACAGGTTCCCCGTCTGACCCGGACACGGCCCGGATCCAGCCAATCACGTTAATTGGTAAACCTCGGGATAAGCAGAGACAGTGCAGTGCAGAGCTCAGATCAACTTCAGCCTTGAAGAAGCTGTGAATCATGTGTGTCTTTGTATGTGCGCTCAGTGTTCTGTACAGGTCTGTTATGGGTACTGGTGGACTGTTGTCATCTGGACTGGAGACCTGAAGGCGCCTAGGCCTGACCTAGAGGGACATTCTGTGCCTAAGTTCAGGGTCTGATCATCAGCATCATAATGGAAGAAGATATGATTCTGACTATCTGTCCATGTGTGGAAAATTACCAGTTTTGTCAAGTGTTCTTAACCAATCAGAATCTTAGTAATGACGTAGTTAGTAGACTCTGTTAGAGTATAATTGTTCTGGAAATGTGAATGTAAGGGAGAGAGAGAGGCAGAGAGAGAGTGGCCTACAAACTCCTTGTGAGACTTGAAGCTGGCTTCTGCTGATGAAACTGCAAACTATTCTTTATTAAAATTTTCTTCAATTTATTTTTATTAAACTCTGACTCCGGGTCTTCATTTATCATATCTGGTCTTTTGGGTCTTTAACTGTCAAATCCTCTACACATTATACACACAGCACCCAAAAAATCTGCCCCATAGACTAACAGTTCAACTTCTCCGCTCATGAGCACCTGCCAATATAGATCTTGCGTGCGTGGGACACGCCGTGAGGTCACCCTTATCACCTATCAATGTGTCTCTCACTTCTGTACGCATACATAGCAGTCAAATGATCAAGGCTCGGGAATGCAAATGAAATGATTGTAATTCAAAAGTTGTATAAGGTATAGATAAGGACATTCATTTAGGTTAATTTGTATTCTCTTCTCTTATCTAACACCTGTAGGTAAAAGTATGGGCAGTGGAGTTCACTGAGCCTCAGATAAACTGTATAACACATGTTCTGTCTGGCCAGGGTTGCCATGGTCGTACAAACAAAAAACACCCATATCTAAAAACCAATACAAATCCTAATTAGCTATTAAAACATTTACACTGTTCCATAGAAACAGACTTTAAAATGTTTAAAAAAAAAATCAAATTCATGATAATTCCGCCAATGTTAAGTCAATGGGATATTTTTGGCCATTTTCCCAGCCAACACTGATGTGTGGGCCCCATGTGGGTCAGCATGGGTTCCATGTGGGCATGGGCAATTTGGGTCCCATGTGGGTTTCACAATGTGGGTCCCCTATAGGTATGCCCATGTTGGATGATAATATGGGACCTTCATAGGTATAATGATTATCTGCTGAAGTGCCCATGACCACCACAATAGGGCACTTCATCCTGGACTTTCCCTCACACATATATGCACATTCACTCCCGGACTTCACTTCCCACAATGCACTGCACACCCACTCACTCACACCTGCGCACTACATTTCACAGAAGCCTTGTACCCTGTCACTGATTACCCCAGCCAGCTGTAGCACAATATCTGTCATTATTTAAGCACACTGCACTCACACTTCACTGCGTGGTCTTGATCTTCTCTATGTTGACATTTCCGAGCATTGTTTCCTGTCTTGTTTTTCTGTTGCCACTCTGCCAGTTTATCCCATGTTCTGATTGTTTTGCCACCTGCCCTTGGATTTATTGCCTGTTACTGGACTGTGAACGATGTCTCACTGACCTGAACTTCTACTTGCCTTTCGACCACGACTCTAATTATCCTCTACCATACCTGTCTACTGTTGATTACCATTGCCTGTCTGACCATTCCTGTTATAAATAAAGCCTGCAATGGATTTCATTCCGCTGACTCGCCCTTCGTTACAATAGGACCTATGTGGGAAAAATAATTTCATGCTTAAAATATATCTTTATACATTTAAACTTTTGAAAATTATTAGATTTGGTTGATAGTCACTTTTATACACAGAACAAATAATATTACAGATAGGATCTGATCAATATAACTTTTTAAACTTTTTGAAGGCATTGTTTTCTATTGTGACATTTCATTTTATTGAATGGTCAATATTACAATGATGAGTAACACAGCTATATAATAACCACTTAATGGCATGAATTTCAATTGTTAAGGTACCCGACATAAGATGTGAATAAATACTGAAAATATATATTTTTGAAGGCAGGGGCAAACGTTACATACAAAAAGGTTTGCCTTTAATTATTCAGCTAGGTAACAGTCCCGCTGAGCATTAAAATACAAGTCTGCAATGAGAATGTTCTTAATTAAAAAGTTTATTTAGACCTATTCACGAGTCAGTAGATGCACATTTATGCGTTTTAATTGCCTTAAATTTTATAACCAATCACACAACTTTATGAACACAATGGCCAATCAGAGATGTTTTTGATTACTCACCGCTGTCTTTTTTTAAGCGTTCACACGTTCTGCTCTGTTGTACATTGAAAAGTCTTTTCAGTGTAAACAGATTCAGTTATCAGGGATTCATAGGTTTAATTTAATGAATTTGAAGTTAATGCTCACCAAATCTGCATTTATTTGATCAAATTAAAAAAAAAAAAAAAAAAAAAAGTAAATGTAAATGTCAAAGTAAATGTCGTAAAATATTTTTATACTTTAACTGTTTTCTGTTTGAATACGTTTTTAAAAGCGGCTTTAATATGAAGCAGCAAAACTGTTTTCATAATTGATCATAATCAGAATGATTGAGCAGCAAATCAGCATATTAGAATGATTTCTAAAATATCATGTGACACTGAAGACTGGAGTAAGGATATTTTACAATATACTGAAGTGTAAAACATTTTAAATTCTTTTTTTCTTTTTTTGCTGTATTGATTAAATAAATGCACCCTTAGTGACCATACCAGACTTCTATCAGTCATTTAAAAATATTCATTTTGACCCCGTCTGTGTGTGTCTAAATTGCAACACTGTCTGCCCACTTTGGTGTTTTTTCCAGAGGGTTTTTTTGCCATTCATTTTTCTATTCTTATTCCCCATAGGGAAGAAAAAGTCTTCAGTAATGGTAGCCAAGAAGCAAACCATCCAGCTACAAGGTGAATCACATTACACACTATTGTACACACTTTTATTTAAAGCTTTAATATGTGTTTTATCAAACAACCTACTGTTTTAATACCTTAATTCAGAGGTCCCCAACCCCCGGGCCGCGGACCGGTACCGGTCCGTGGGTCATTTGGTACCGGGCCGCACAGAAAGAATAAATAACTTATTTGAAAAAAAAAAAAAAACTGACTTATGTAATTAGTATGAAATGTGCATGTGTGTATGAAATGTGCATTTCTCTCTGGCGCGTTCACTACTGCGAAGATCGCGAGTCAGCATCTCAACTTCAAATTCTCTCCGTTACATCCGTCTATGACTCACTCTTGGCGCATAGCAACGCTTGTTTAGGTCACGTGATACGTTACCGCTAAAAATAAACACACAAGCTAGCAAAATGAGTAAAAAAACAAACGTCTCTGGAAAGCTTCTTTGCAAAGGGGAAACGGCCCAGCGAGGAGACAGAAGAAGAGACTACGATTTCCAAGAAAAAGAAAGCTGCATTTAACAGACAATTCCAGGAGTCCTACTTGAAATATGGATTTATCGCAACAGGTGATTTACACGCACCAAGCCCGCCAGAGAGCGTTAGGGGGCAGAGAGGATGTTACTCATGTTATGTTGTTGGCGCGATGTTACGAGGACGCTGCTAATAAAGTTGCGAGTAAGCCTACACATTGGATTCACGTTTATTATAATATTGAAAAAATACCCCAGTTTTTATGCTGGTCGTATCATTTTATTTTGTTGTTTTTATCCGCCACACCTTAAAGGCCGGTCCGTGAAAATATTGTCTGATATTAAACCTGTCCGTGGCGCAAAAAAGGTTGGGGACCGCTGCTATAAATCATTAATTCAAATAAATGTAATCACTGTGCACTTCATCTCTGTGTCTGATTTAAACCGGACAGAATGCCAGACAAGCTGAAACCGTAAAAAAAAACAAACAAACATTATTTTCAATCTTTTAGTCAAATATTGCACTGCAAACATCAATAACTGCTTTTAAGGTTTACGTGCTGGCAAATGACTATGGAATAAGTGTGATAATCCATTGCTAGCTGTACATTAAATGATTTTAATGCACTCCGCTTCATGGTGGGTAGTTGTAAAAATCATTTGATGGACATTAATATTAAATAGTCATTCATTCATTATTTTTTGCCATATTGCCCACCCCAAATATGCAGCTGGACATTTCATATGATTGTGTGTGTCAACTTTTTACTTTTATACAGGTGGATTGAAGAGGAATTGTGTAACACAGTTCGTAAGAACGGGAAGAAGGAGGCGGGAACCGGCGAACGTTCAACAAACTTTTTAATAATAAAATAAACAAACAATGAAACGAAAGTAGAAGGGCGGCAGTTCCTCACGGCGACTGCCGCCCACACAAACAAAATAAAACACAACATAAAATCCAGGCCTGGTCCTCTCTCGTCCTTCACTGTAGTCGCTCCTCTTTTATGCTTCCGGAGCTCCTCCGTGAGAGATCCGAGACCGGTGCGCCGAGCAGCTGAAGCTCGTTATCTCTTGCGTCACCGGCCTCGCGCCGTTCCCTCACGGCTCTCGCCCGTCCTGCTCGTCACATACCCCCATCGCCCCTCGCAGGCCGGGGGGTACCCACGAGACTGCGCTTACTCCCCCCTGGGGGCCAGTCTCGGCGGCCGCAGCACCTGGGGGTAAGGACAGACGAGACGAGAGAAAAGGAGACGGAAGCACAAGGAGCGACAAAGACGAGAGAGTGGAGAGAGGAAAAAAAAAAAATTTGTGGTCCGGTTCCCAGACACACTGCCGCTCGGTCCTCAGCCAGCCGAGAGGCTCTTCCTCGCGGTGCCATGCGATGGTACTGGACGCTCGGTGGACGGCCCGATCCTCCTCCGCCCCCTGGCGGCCGGCGATGGCTCCTCCGATTGAGGGCAGCCGGCAGCGAGTCCGCCGTTCCCTGCTCCTCCCCACCATGGCGGCAGGCAGCAGGCTCCGGCCCACGGCGAACGGCGGCGACTCCTCCGCTCCCTCCTGGACGGCAGCCATCCCACCTCGTCCCAGGAGCACGGCAGCGAGCTCTCCGTCCCACCGGTTTCTCACTCGCTCCAGCACCACCGCCTCGGGCAGCCACTCGCGGTCTTCTCTCCTGCGCTGCCCGACCTCCTCAGCACCGCGATCCCCCTCAGCAGCGAGGGCTCTTCGACAGCATGTCCCTCCTTCCTCCCGGGTTTCGGCACCAATGTAACACAGTTCGTAAGAACGGGAAGAAGGAGGCGGGAACCGGCGAACGTTCAACAAACTTTTTAATAATAAAATAAACAAACAATGAAACGAAAGTAGAAGGGCGGCAGTCGCCGTGAGGAACTCCGAGACCGGTGCGCCGAGCAGCTGAAGCTCATTATCTCTCGCGTCACCGGCCTCGCGCCGTTCCCTCACGGCTCTCGCCCGTCCTGCTCGTCACAAATTGATTGACCAAAGTTTACTGGTGCTGGAGACAGGGGTAGAAACAGAGCCATTAGAGGACAGTAGGAGAAAAGATCATCTCCAGGACAGTGAGCAATTTTATTTTAAAAGTATTTTTAAAGGGTTAGTTCACCTAAAAATGAAAACTCTGTCACTCTGCTCTCATGTCATTCCACACACGTAAGATCATCAGAACACAAATGAAGATATTTTTAATGAAATCCGTGAGCTTTCTGTCCCTAGATAGATCCAACAAAATTTACACATTCAAGCCCAGAAAGGTAGGAAAGATGTCATTAAAGTAATCCATGTGACTGCAGTGGTTTCATTCGTACCTCACTTTTTTTGAAGTGCTTTGTTTGTGCAAGCTCTTTCATGAACACAACATGCATCCATTGTGATGCTCTCGTGAATGTGCATTGCAGAATTCTTATTTTTCATGAAGTGGTCTTTTTTTAATTTATTTTTGTGCAAACAAAGCACTTGCGTCACTTTATAAAACTGAGGTTAAACCATTGAAATCACATGGATTACTTTAATGATGTCTTTGCTACCGTTCTGGGCCTTGAATGTGTAAGTTGCATTGGATCTTTTTGGAAGGACAGAAGGCTCTCAGTTTGCATTAAAATATCTTCATTTGTGTTACGAAGATGAACAAAGGTTTTACGGGTGTCGGACAAAATGTGTTATGAATCGGTTCCGTTGTCCTCCATCCACCTGCCACTAGATGTCGCCCTCCTATTTCAAGGACTCTATCATTCACACTACATCTCCCATAAGTCCCTTATGTTGATTACGGCCCAGCTGCAAACAATCTAGTTCACTATTTAAGTCTGTTCTGTTGCCCAGGTTATTTACGAAGTCTTGTTAATCCTGTAACATTTCTGAGCGCTATCCTTGTCTTGTTTTGCCTGTTTTTGGATCCTGCCTGTGTCATCGTTCTGTTGTTTATCTGCCTGCCTTTTTTACTTTAGCCTGGATTATTTACTACGAGCTTGCCTTTTCCCTGTTTCTACTGTTTGCTGTTGAGTTGACCATTGCCTGTATGACTAGTACGTTTTGGAAATAAAGCTGCACTTGGACTGGAAATAAAGCTGCACTTGGATTTCTACCCGCTGACTCCGTGTTACAACATGAGGGTGAGTAATGTCAGAATTTTCATTTTTGAGGGAACAAACCCTTTAAGATACTGTGTTAATGGTTACATTTAAAATACGGAGTACTTCATTACAGTTGTTTTTTGCATTTCTACATTGTGTCAGAGTGCAAACTATTAAACTTGATTACTGTTTTTTTTTGTTTGTTTTTTTTACTATCATTATTTGTTTTACATGTTATTTAAGATTAGTTTGTACTTTGTGGTTCATTTAGACTAGTACTGAGGTTTCTGATCATCAATTTTTTAACTTTTGATTACTATTGATTTTTACTTCTTTCATTACTTACTTACTTACTTTAAATGTTGTTAATTTGTTGGTCAACTGTATTGTTAGTCACCTGTTTTGTTATAAAGTTAATGTTGATGATTTTATTAAAAAAAATAAAGTTTTTCATGAAATTGTTAATGATAATAAAGTATTTTGACATACTGAACCTCTAGAGTTTTTTTAATTTTCAAATTACACCTCTTTCATGTTTTGTGATGTTCTAAATGAATGGTCAGTGGAATATAAACACATAGCCTACATACACATACATTATGAGGGGCCAGTCCAGTACCCAATGAAAAACCCATACTGGGCCCTGGTAGATCACATGTGGGCTTCATAAGGTGGGGGCAGAATGGGTCTTATGTTTGTTACCCAGCTGGGCCCCATGTAGATTCTATATGAGATTCATATGGGCTAATCACGGTGGGGCCATAGTGGAACCAGTGGACAAACCCAGCTAGCGCCCATTTTTAATGGGCCCACCCTGCAATGTTGATTGGGTTTGTCGTTTGCTGTATGTGGAAGCCTGTTTCCGCAACTGAGAAAAAAGTCAGAATTCTGAGAAAAAAGAAAAGACCTTATAACTCACAATTCTGACTTTTTTCTCACAATTCTGAGAAAAAAAGTCGCAATCTTTTTTTTTTCAGTGGCAGAAACGGGCTTCCATAGGCTGTACAAACATCGTAGTTCTTTTCACGCTTAGAAAATATATAACACTCCTCTTCCTCATTAAACCGCTCGATTTGACGCCTCATTCATTCGTCTATGACAACCGGTGCGGAGATGCGCGCCAAACTTTTGTCCAGAAGAATAAGAAGTATGCGAGAGAACAGATTCAAGCACCACTAATAAGTGTGAGACTGTAACAAACTTAGCTAATTAGTCAGTTCATACTTCCGTCAGTTCATAATTCCATAGACACTTAAGCAGATGCAATGAGACCAGCTCATGTGACGTTCAGCGTAAAACATATTCAAAATTATAAAATGTTAATAAAATGGAAGCATCTTTTAATTCGATGTACAATTAATGAAGATTTAATGTTTCGCCAGTTTTGCTTGAATGCCACTGCACAGTTTAAGCCACTTTGATCTCTTCACATTAAACTTTTTTTTTTCTCATTAGACTTCTATTAATATTTTGTCAGATCATCACCTTCAAAAATTAAAGCCAAATGCAGTTCTAAAACGCTTTGGTACTGTATATTAATCCAAATGATCCAGAACAAACCTGTGTGTCCAGAACATCCTTATTAAATCCTACTGTCATGATCGTGTCTGTTTAATGTCATAATCGTGTCTCTGTTCATTTGTTTATTCTGTTCCCCAGTCCTGTCTTGTCACATGTTCCTTGTTTTCATTTAGTTCTGTTTAGTCATGTGATCTTTGTTTTGCCCTGCCATGTGCTCGTCTCGTTATCAGTTCATTGTCACCAGCGGTGTCTTGTTTGTTTCATGTCCGTCACCTGCGTTTTACTCGTTACCCTCTTGTTCTCTGGTGTATAAATTCCCTCTGTGTCAGTCCTGTCTTTGTTCGTTGGTAAAGTTACGTCCTGGTTATCCCGCTCTGTATTCTCGCCTGTCTTCTTGTTGAATTAAACTTTGCAAAATATAATCTTGACCTTGTACCTGTTCCTGAACCTGGGCGTTACACCTACAGTGGTACCTAAGCGAACTTGCAGCCATTTTGTTTTTCTTATTAATCTGACGATTTTGATCATATAAAAGGTTAATGAATACCATGTTAATGTCATGAATTTACAAACAGTAGTAGTCAAATTATTATATACTCTTATGATACGGTATCTGAGGATTAATGTGTGCCACTGCACAGTCCAGTTCACTTCTTTTTCCTACAAGTGTCAGATAAGAGAAGAGAATGCAAATGAACATAATCTTATTCAAACGTTTGCATTTACAGTCTTTAATGTTGAGGGGTCAAACATGTCAAAAAATCATCCTACATTCATTTAACATTCAATCCAAATAATTTAATGAGGCTTAGATGAGGACAGGGCTGTGTGATTTTAACTAGATGGCTTTTTTGGTGTGTCGTGGATTAATGTTTTGTCATAGTTTATTATCCTGTGTCAAACTGTGTAGACATAATTTTGGCAGGCTGTCATTCAAAGAAATTATGAACATACAAAAAGAAGAACCAATAAAATACTGGTTATGATGCTTTTTCCTGTGAGCTTTTTGTTTTTCTATGGTAAAATAAAGCGTGGCTTATTTTGCCAAATGATTTTGTCAGATAAATACTGTTCTTCTATCATATTTGAAATTATATATAAATAAATACTCAATGCACTCTACCACTACTGTACCCGTTTAAGGAATAAGAACAATGACCGACTGTACTGCCTCATTCATGTGATCATTTCTTATCACATTTCTTATGATATCACGCACATCATAACCACTATAAAAAGGCCATCCCAAGATCAATGCTGTTGTCTGGCTGTGACTGACTGCCTTATGATCTCCTTCTCCTGAGCTCCTGAAAAATTATCGAATAGAAATTGTAAAACCTGTCAAGAAGACATCTGTATTCTCAGGTAATTTGAAGGACATAGAAAAAGGTCTGTTTTGACACTTTCATCTTTTAACATCAGGTTTAAACATGTATTCCACATGATTTTGCATTAGAACAGAAAATACAAGTTCTACAAATGTAAAATACATTATACCAGAACTGGTAGTGAACGGTTTTGTTAGTCATATCCTAGTCACCGATTTTGTACTGTATTTGTGAGCCGCTGTTGTGTTTCTGGGGCCGGTTGCACCAGATGGACGTACACCCGGTCGTAAGACTAAGCTTAAAGGCGTAATATGTAAGATTTTCATATTAAAATATCCAAAAACCACTTGCACAGTCTTATATATTTTGTTTTTTTACTTAAATTATCGTAAATGTTTCCAAGAATTTGTAAATTCAGAGAAATTCACAATTTTAAATAGTGTCAGTCGCTCTCTTGTCACTTGACGCCTGTCAAAGATGTAATATCCGCGTTATCCCTGGTTTCCGCCTGTACTGCATAGTAACCAATGTAACCATGGCAACAGACGCGGACAGCTGCGTAACGTCTAGCGACACGCTGTTGTTGTTTTGTTCAAACATTATGAACCATGGCAAGCACATTTCGGGACAAAAGAAGTCTCGCGTGTGCCACTGATATGTGTGTCTCTCTAGCAATCGCGCCCGTGATCCGCCGCTGTTATCTTTTGCCAGATTTCTTGTTTTCTTTTTTTTTATTCGTTACTAAATTTTTTTGCTTGCATACCAAAATATGCATAGGCTATACTTACTGAATAGCTCAATAATTTTTCTTGTTTCACAATCTGAGTAATTTAATTTTCTTTTTTTCGGCTCAGCAGTCATAGTTATTTGTTGGAGCCAATAAATTCAAATTTGTAACCATAGTAACGCGAACGGCGTCTCAACTAACAGTGCTGTAGAACATCGTCTAGCTAAGCGTAGCTGCACCTAGTCGTATTTTTAGATGGTGCAACAGGTGTAAATATTCATCGGAAAGCTGGATGTAACTAAGTCCAGCGTAGAGCTTACACACAACTTTTTTATGTCCAGCTGCTGCAAGGTTGTTTTTCAGCATCTGTTCTTCACTAGATCTACTGGCATCCGAAGGATTTGACTAAATCAAGATGCTGCTGATCATTGAAGCTCTTCTCATTTTAGCTGCTCTAAGACAGGTAAGCTTGTGTTCAAGTATGAATATTACAGACATTAATACTGATGATGTGATCATTATGATTCCTACTGCTGCAGGATCACAGAGCTGCTGCTGAAGACAAGACATTTACATTGGATAGGGGACTGGAATCCGTTGACGACCATTATTTCGGCTGTGCAGAGAACATGGCAGGTCTCGTGGAAAAAGAATATCTGGAGAAGGAAAAGAAAAACTCACGTAATTTTAGAGATGCTTGGGCAACAGCTGAAAAGGAAATCAGTAAATGGAACATTTTCAGCACATTAACAAGAACACAAAAAATTGCCATAAAAGTGTTAGCTGATACTGCCGTACACAAAGAATTCAGTAGTGACACTCGTAATGGCAAACAAAATTACAAAAGCAGTAATTACAAATGGTATTCACTTTACTTTCTGTTAACAGATGCGATACAGGTTCTGAAGAAAAAACAAAATAGATGCTTTGAAAGTTATCGTGGTACAAGTGCCAAATTTGATTTTCAGAATGGAGAGGTTAGTTTTGGCACATTCGCTTCATCCGCTCTTGATCGCAAAAGAGCGAAAGGTTTTGGAGCTGTATCTTGTTTTGAAATCGTCACTTGTGAATGTGCTGAGTTGACAGAATATTCTGCTGATAAACAGGTGCTGATTCCTCCTTATGAGAAGTTTAATGTCACTGCTGTCAAGACAAAAGCAGATAGCCCAGATCTCTGGTGTGAGACTGTGTACATACTGAGAAGCTCTGGAATCAGAAGTGACCTGAACTGTGCTCTATTCAATAAACCTATATTTCCTTGATATACTCTTGTGCTTCAGTTCAGGACAATATATAAACATGTCTGGTGTTCACTTTGAGAAGTCTGGAAAATAAGTGACCTGAACTGTATAGTAGCATCAAACAGTTGCTTTCTTTGACGTTGTGCTAATTTTAACCTTAATTTCTTATGTGTTTAGTTAACCTGGAGTTACTGCATGTTTCTTGCTGAGCCTCAATTGTCTTGTTTTATTGAATCAACATTTATCTGATTGTACGATTAGCTTCACAATGTAAACTTCAGTAAACTTCTTAGTTTTTTTTTTTTTTGAGATTCTTCTGTCAACCAAATAAATCTCTCAAGTGTCTTTTTTCCTCTCATAAATCTCTTTGATAAACAGAACTACTCTAGTGATTTTTTTCATCGTAATTGATATTGAAAATGTTGCACTAGTTAATGCGACAAGTCTGTGAAGTTTTGGAGGCAAGATGGAGAAGTTAATTTTCTAAAAAAGAAATGCAATGTGTGGTTAACAAGGGATATATCAATAATTGGGAGGGTAATATTGCCAAAGAAAGAAGGTATATCTATTTATGTATGTATATACATCTTTATCTCTAGGTTTGCCTCCTAAGGTGATTAAGGATACATTATTTAAAAAAAGGTAACAATTAATTTGTAACACCAAAGAGCAAGGAGGACTTCGCCGCAGCTCACCAGCGCCATCTTGTGCACCTAATCCATTTTTAACACCAAAGATAATAGTACACTTAATGACACTTTCAAAATTAAATAGATTTTATGAAGAAACAAATTTCCTAATTATATATTTAATACTCTTGGAGGCATATACTTTTTGTTGAAATATAATTTAATACTGCTTTGGGACGCAGTCTCTTTTCTTGAAGGCCCGAACTTGTCAAGGTCTTCAGGACTACTATTACGCATTTGTAATAAACGTGTGTGAACATAATCACCCTAATATCATAAAAATCCACCCACTATACTTTTTTATAATCCCCACTAAACCAAAGCAGTATCATTATACATGTTTTTTAATTATTATTATTATTCTAGAAAAAGATAAAAAATATACAAAAACCTTCAGGAGAACATTAGAATTAAAAAAATGTATGTTATTTGCTTATCTGCGAGAGTGGCATGTCTGTCAAGTCAAAGTTCTTCGCAAAGCTCTCGTCTTCTTGGAAACACTACGCCGATATTGATCCTCGTTTCATTTTATCCTTTTGTCCCAAAGTTTGCTTGCCATGGTCAATAATGTTTGTGTCTGTTGCCATGTTTGCTATACAGGAATAATGCAGATATTACGTCATTGACAGGTGCAAGTGACAAGAGAGGGACGGACACTATTTAAAATTGTGAATTTCTCTGAATTTACAAATTCTTGGAAACATTTAGGATAATGTAAGAACACAGCTGAACAAAATATGTAACACTGTACAATTGGTTTTTGGATATTTTAATATAAAAATTACATATTGTGCCTTTAATAATACTTTTTAAGTATATCTCGATCAAAGTATAAGCCAAATATACTTAGACTTTTCTGTCAGTATAAGTCAAGTATACTTAAGTGCAATGTTAAGTATATTTCTGAGAAGTATTTCTGATAAAGAGTAGACTGAAAGAATATTTTCTTATTTTTAGTTTAAAAGAAGTATAGTAATAGAACACTTTTTCGTAAGAGCCGCCATCTTGCTCCGATGAAAGTGACTTGAACGCACCTGACGTTGTAAACACAACTTCCCAGAAGAACGTCACGGGAACACACCACACGTCCTTGTTGGAAGTTGTTCAGGTTGAATGGCGCAGTACAGAGGTTGACAGCAGACCCGTTACAAACCCCGCGGTTTTCGGTAAGACTGAGAGACAGATTCTTTTCTGTTTATTTGTTCTCTAATGGTTCAGTAGCTAGTTAGCCTACTATTGACAATAAATGCGCGGTAAATTTAATAACTTATAGCCTACTGTCATTCCGAGTGTCAACAACTGCCGCATACAGTCCAATAATAAAAAGTTAAAATATATGTGTAAAGGCAAGCATAAAGATTCATCAAATTTCGTTTCAGAGCTTTTTACAAACTAAAACGAAAATGAAACTAAAAACGGTCTCTTCAGTCTTCATGTAGCTATAACATTCTCATGTTCGACATTACGAAATAATACCACACAGCCCATTTACAAATCAATCAATTGCCAACAGTCAACTACAATTTAACAGAAACTTTTGTGTGAATTTGAACGTTTTAGTGTTGTTGATTTTCTTGCTTGAAATGCCTTTTTTAAATGAATTCCCTATGTTTATTTATAATGTTTAAAATGTAGTAATGCAGGACCATTTCCACCCTCTCTTTGTCCCTCTGAACAAAATTCTGGGGTCACTTGACCTATAAGACATCAGTAAATTCCAATAGAAGTGATCATCCCTATTCCCTACTCACTCTATAAGGTGAGGTGAGCAAAGAAAGACTATGTCATTTCCTGTTTGGCTGTACATCAAACAATAAATGTTCTTATTGGACTGGAGAGGAAGTTTTGAGTTTTTAAACTCACAGTATATTTTTATTGTACTCATTTAATGACCTCATGACAACATATCAGGATAACCTGACTCACAGTCTCTTGACCCCTCATAGAAATCTGATGATCTGATTTGTTTTACTTTTTTTACTTAAAACTAAAGTTTCCTTTTCGGTTGCTGATTGGAGATTCTCTCACAGCCATATCACAGAAACAGCCAGAGGAGCCAATGGATATTGACGACTATGTAAGTAACAGAAATTTTAGAATTCACTTATGAATCACATAAAACTTGAGATGAACTATTTTATTTATATATATATATATCTATCTTATGAACAAACAAAAAAAAGTAGCAATAGTTAAGTTTGGTATAAGTTGTATTTTAGTTTGGTAAGATATATTTTTTGTGTGCTAATGATATTTTTTTAACAAAGTTCGGGAGAAGCATGTTCAGATAATTAGCCTAATTAATACGAGAGGAGCGCATTCAGTTAATCAACTCCATCAATGATAAGAGGTATATATACAGCAGACTTACCTCCGTTCGTCTCACAGTTTCTCAGCATCCCTCCTCCACCCCATCTCCTCACTTCAAGTCCTAACTATTCCTATCACAACCCGGGGAGAGTACACTGGGTTCGGGCCAAATTTCCAAGCTCGGAGCCCTCCCCCCAGACAGCACGCCAAATACGCATAAACTTTATCTAATTGACCCTTCGCAAAGACCCGCCCCCTTTAGTTACTGTTGCTATGTCCGACAAGCCATGCGCTCTCACGCCACACATCATGTTCTCACACAGTGAAAAACACATTGTGGAGCAACGAAGACACTGACAATGTATGAAACAGTTCCATATGTAAAATATTGTAATTTTTTAAAGAAGTTTAAACAATAAATACCGTATAGTGTCTCTTTAATGTGTCGTGACAGATCGCTGTAGCTCCTACAAGCGGCTCGTGAACCGATCATCTCTTCATACTAGTTCATTTATAGCATCAAATAAACATGAATGAACATCAGAAGGAATGTTGTTTCAAGTGAAGAAAGATGTGAGAACACACAATTTTTCAATTTTGTCGGACAAAATGGCAGATTCGGGGTTACGATTGGTTAGATTGCCTGTCAATCAAACTGCTGACGAAGGGTCAATTAAGATGTCGGTCAGCCATTGCCGATGGACGATGCCATCGCCTATCAGCCCAACCCTAACTCCCAGACATTTAGTTGAAATTATATAAATGGTATGTTTTTTAATGTATTATTAAAAAAAAAATTGAAATTGTGTTTCAAGATGTGTTTTGTCCCCCTGAATGTTAGGACTTATATACAGCAGGCACAGAAGGTCAAGACTCTAGAGCAACTCTGGATGATGTGAAGCATCAAAACATCACAGTGGATTGGCTATACTTACAGCCAGAAGAGGTATTGACTTAAGAGTCAAGCATAGATTTTCTGAGGACTGGAATATCAATAATTTCATAAGTGGCCCTAAGTATGATTAAATGCCATAATTTACCAAATAAACATTTATTGTTTTGTTAGAATACAGACTACCCCTGTTTATAAAGCTTTTTAAATTTGAAACTTTTTCCAAATCTGAGTCTGTATAGTCTACCTGGAATAATCAGCATTATTTCCAACCAGTTCAGACTTATAACTCACCATGCTATTCTTTCAGTGTTGATGAAAGACCTATGATGAACTATTGTGTCGGATTTATGTCTTATACTTCATATCTAACTCTTAATTTCTTCATTATTGCAGCCAGTTGTCAAATTATTACCACAGAACAAAATGCTAATAATAGAAACTGGATATTCTATGGTGCAGTTAATGAGCTGAATTTAATGCTACTACAAAAAATATTCTATAAATATATGCAGGGATGAGCAGTATCTCAGAAATTCAGACATGTAAGTTTGCATTCATAACTATTTTCTCATCAACAGGACATCTATACAGCTGGAGATGAAAGGCCACAACCTTCAGCACCGCTGGATATTGCTAAATTTATAATCAGAGTGGACTGGACAGAACCATTTCCAGAGAGATGGAGAGCAACATTACAGAAAGCCCTTCAGAGCTGGATGCTCAAACTGGAAGGAAAACCATCTGTCCACCGCCTTAGACTCATGGATGATCAGTCCTGTGCAGAGGTGCAGATAACACCATCAACAGGTGATATTGTGATATGATCATTCACTTACTATACATTTTTCAATATAAATCTCATGTTAGTATCTTAAATAGCTGAAATACAGTATTTTTCCATATTAATGCACACGAGCAAAAGTGTTGGGGTAACACTACTACAACCCTAAAAATTTAACTTGAAAAGTTGGGACATTTTTAAAATGCAATAGAATCAAGAGTCTGTGATCTGTTAATTCTCTTTAACCTTTATCTAATTTTCATCTGATTTTCAGTGTTTTCACTTACCAACTTAATTGTATTTTCTAAATATGGACACATTTTGATTTTGATGGCTTCAACACACTCTACACTAATTACACTTTTTAATCACGAATCATTGGAATTAGTTTTTTTTTTTAATGTTTTGTTAAGTGGTTGTGCTTGTCACCAGCTTTCTCTCACACAGATCTGACAGATCTTGCTTTTCTGCTGTTCACTATACATTCCAGCAAAATGGTTTGCTAATACGCATCCACTGATTTAATTTAGCAGTCATTTGAATAACAGTTTATTTTATAAGCAACATTCTAGACACTGCCAATTGGATTTTTTTTATTATCAGTTTTTTAAAAATTATTATTAATACTTCTTATTGTAAGGCTCAGCATTAAATAAAGTGTTTTTCTCTGTAGCTCTAGAAGCTTTAAAAAAGCTCAGGTCCATACCTTTGAATTTTAAACATGAAAATAAGGAAGTGACTGCATGGATTTGTCCGGATGAAACACAGTGTATGACTGCATCATGCCAGACGTCCATGCTGTACGAGAATGGAATTCCTTCTTCAAAGGTACTTCGTGAAGAATTATTGCAAAGGACACAATCATTGTCTTTTTTTATCTTTCTTTGTCTCTGTGAGGAAATATCCTTTCATTCTCTCATTCACACATAATCAGTTTAACAAAACTTAATAACATATTCATCACCTAGTGCAGTCTACTTGTACTTAAACATTTAATTGCCTTCAGCAAGAAGGATTGTTTTCCCCTGTTTTTAGAAAATACTGGCATCCTAAACCTTCGACCTGAAGTTAAAATCTCAAACTCAATGGTCAATGGCTGCCTGTAGTCTGAAATGATTTTCATGCCTTTACTAAGAGATCTAGTTTGCTCTGTGACTACCAAACAACTTACTTGCAATAGTTTTCTAAGTAACTCTTTTGTTCCACAGTAACATTTCCAAACCAGCAAGTATTGCAAAATGTCATAACACTTTTAAAGCAAGCTTTTAATATTGAGACATTAACATTGACACCTACTTCTTGGGAAAATATAGTTTTTGCTGTCTTGTTTATGATTTTAGTCCATTTATCCCACCTCAGTTTATGATTTAAGACAACCCCAAGGTATTTATACTCAGCAACTCTCTGAATAGACTCGTCTATAGCAGTGGTTACACTCACCGAAGACTCGTTCCTAAAATCTATACACATCTCTTTTAGTATGTTTAGCTTGAGATTCGAAACATCACACCAAGTAATAAATTCATACAGAACAGGTCCAAGATTGTCCTCGTCCCCTGGAGAGTATTGACTAATGCAATCACTTCTGTTCAGACTCTTATCACAGTAGTAATAATAATAAACAAATCCATGACTTGTAGCAATAATTTGGTAAATTATTTTTATTTCACAATGGGTATGAAGTCCTTTAATCAAATCCCGTCATATGTTTTTAGGTGATCAGCTCTTCTGCTGTAACAGAAGACACAAATAATATTGCTGCATCTAACAGAGCTCAAAATGAAGCTGAGGCCACTAAGACTGATCAAATGACCCCTGAGACACCAGCTGCACTCACTGTCCCTCTTCATGAGTTCTGGTACATGCATCACGCTTACAGAAAGGAGTTAGAACAATTTGAGCAACAGCATGGAGTCTCTATTTGTGCAGAAGTGTCCGTCTCAATCAAACATATGCAGAGATCAAGCCCTGATTCTGTGTCTAAAACCACTGCTGACTTTCAGAAACTTGTTCAGGGATGTGTGGATAGATTTAGTGAAGCTGACATTAATCATAATCACATGGATTCAGATATTGTAAAGCAGGCCCTTCATCACATCCAGTCAGAGGAGACAAAGATGATGTTCACCATGTCTGCCAGTAACTGCCTATTCTTTGGACCAAAGAAATTCACAGATGTGATTAAAAGAGAGATAGAAGAAACAAGAATAGAAAGCCATTCATTGGACATGGACACAAAGGACCTTCCAACTCAACTTGTTATGGACAAGGTTCATTGGGATCTGATGAAACTTTCCTATAAGGTGCAAATATTACAGCTTGAAACAAAGTACGGAGTGTCATTTGATGAAGAAAAACTGCGGAAAAATTTAACCATTAAAGTTCAAGCTCGATCCAAAGGAGTTCAACATATTAATCTTGAATGTCACGCCATCAGAGCTTTAACACAACTCTACCAGAAACTTGCATCAGCCGCTGTCACCTGTGAACTCACAAACCCTGCAGACGCAGCCGTTGTGGGATCAACAGTAGAGAAACTTCAGCAGCTTCATTGTGTTGTTGTAGAAGATGGATTCAGTCCCTGGAGACTCGTTGGACTGCCAGAGCACCTCGGTCCTGCCATTGCTGAGATTGAGAAGACGCTTCAGAAGAGAGTGTTTGATGATAAGATGAAGACAATGATCGGATACTCACCGGACATTCCTTACGCAAGAGGAATGAAATGGATACCGACGCCTGACTATGGATCAGGAGCAGTGGGAGGATCAGTACAGGATGAGGGAATGAATTTTAAAAGGCGAACTGAAGCTGATTCTGGTTTCAAAAAAGATTCAAAAGAGAGTTCTAAACAGAGTAAAGATGCTCATGCTGAAGAGGAGACGTGTGCTATTTGTATGGACAGTTTCACCAACAAGATAAATCTGAAATGTGGACATGAATTCTGTCAGGATTGTATAAGTGCAGCAGAGAAGAGGCTGGGATCCATCTGTCCTGTGTGTAAGGAAGTGTATGGGATATTGGAAGGGAATCAACCGGCTGGAACAATGAATATAACAAAGAGCAGATTGAGTCTCCCTGGATATCCAATATATGGAACTATTGAAATCGCCTACAACATTCCCAGTGGTGTTCAAACGGTAAGAAAACTGAATTTTTATTTTTAAAAAACTTCACTTCTCACATTATACATAAACAACATATTGTTTATTATAACACAGAGATATGATACAGCTGATGAAAAAAATCTGTTGTAATTCCTATTGTAAAATCACTTTATGTTTACTGTTGAGGGATTGATCAAGTTCTTCTGTATGCTGTTACGTCTTGTGCGTTGCTGAGACAGACATCTTTAAAGCATTCAAACAACAATACTATTAGCCAGCAGAGGACGCTATTGTGTACAGTCTACTGCTCTGAAAGACAAAAAAGCAGTGTAATATACTGTCGTGATGAGGGATGTATCCACCATGAGGAGGAGAGAGGATAGGTGGCTGACAGAGGAAACAACAGGAGCATCCTATGTGCAGAAATTCTCCTCCCTCTTCACAATAGCTTTAATGCATGTTTTACCTTTGAGGTTTAAATCAAGTTTTTTAATAATATTTATTATGAATTAATACTTTCATGTCTCTCGTCACAACACAGACTCGCTCTCTCGTTTCAAACACAACTTGTGGCATCTTGTAATAGAATGACATCAGCAGTGATATTAACACTGAAGTCTTTACTCTGTCAGGGTTTGTTTCATGATAATGACTGACTGACTGACTGTACACTCTCTTAGTAAACAAATCCATCATCAAGACACAATTTATATTTTCTCATATTCTTCATTATGAATAATGGATGAGACAATTAAAAATTAAAATAGTAACAATTAAAATAGTTTGCACTCATGGATGCACATACACATATATGGATAGTATAAATCTGAACTTGGCAGCAAAAACTTTAAATTGAGCGTTAGTTCATCTGTTGATAGTGCACATGTAAGCTGAAAGTTTATCTAGAATCATTCACATCAGAGATGCTCATAACTGGATAACCTGCAGTATAACAGTTAAAATGTTTAAAAAATAATTTAAGCAATTTTTTAAAGTAATTTTTCAGGATGTTGGGAGTTTTTGAGAGAAAAAACTGATATAATGTAAAATAAAAATAAAACGTTTTTGGTAATACATAATTTTTATTTGATCATTTTTAGAAGAAGCATCCAAACCCAGGAAAGCCTTTTCATGGGACAACTCGTCATGCGTACTTACCAGACAGTCGTGAAGGAAATGAAGTGCTCACACTGCTGCAGAGAGCTTTTCAACAGAAACTGATCTTTACTGTCGTGGAATCAACAACTACAGGTGCAGAGAATGTGGTCACCTGGAATGATATTCATCATAAGACCAACAGCTCTGGTGGTCCTAAATGGTATGAGTTCATTAAAGTCTACTTTCAGTTGTCCATTATGTTCTGCGAAACCACTAATCAAACATTTCATTATTACTTGGGTTTCACGTAAACATTTTTTTTTTCTCTTTGCATTCTAGTAATGGCTATCCAGACCCTGACTACCTGAAGAGAGTGAAAGATCAGTTAAAGGCTAAAGGCATCGAATGAGGATGTGATTTAAATGTTCTGTATAAATAAAAATACACATCTAAGCATATTAAGCAGATACTATGATTAAATAATTATAATAAGGCCAATGAGTTTACTTGTTCGGCTGATGATGTTTAATGTCTCCGACAATCTGTAGTCTATACACTTGTTAGCAAGTAAAAGTCTTTTTACTATCATATATTCTTTTTTGGGGGGGGGGTTTTGTTATATGTTTCAATGTTATAACCATAGTTTTACTACAAATGCAGTGGTTAAACTATGGTTAGTGTAGCAAAACCATGATTAATTTTAATTTTCACATAGACAGTAGGCCTCATGATGTTTAAATATGTTTATCAAAGCTGTGGTCCAATTCAGCTGCCTACAACTAATACTAAATACTACAACTAATACAGCAAATACTACAGTGAACTGAAGATAAATAAAGTTACCTAGATGAAGAAATAGATTTTGTTCAAAACAATGTTAGGTATGCAAGTAATATTGGTTTTAAAACAACAATTAACTTCACCCAAGACCCAATAATCAATTGAAGAACAAACATAAATGACATATATACCATTTGTTATTAAGCCATATTCTCTTCTCCAAGCTCTGACATATTCACTTTAAAGCTACTAATAGCTTGATTTTAAGTGGACAATCAGGCTGTTTTACCTCCTATGTCCACTGGATGGCAGTATCATATACCAAGTGTTTCACACAAATACCATAAGTAATATATTTCAGACAGTTACATAATGCTTATGTAGTAAAAATCTACCTTAATACAAGATTTTGTTCCATTGCTTTATATTAGGTGAAGATCCTTCATGGGCAACACAGGTCTGCTCTGCAGGCTGCCACAATTACAATGATTTATTTATTTAATTTTATTTTTTTAAAGGGTCATTAACGTTGAACTGACTTCAAAGGCACTTCCTCACTTTTTGTTGCGTCTTGTCGACCCTTTATCCTGTTTTGACAAGGACTCACAAAAGCCTAACTCAGGGAGACAGGTCGCACTTTCCAAAACCAACAACTCCAAGGGAGTTTAAAGTTGTTGAGACAAAGAGTGCATTGTGCATTTTCCCATGCCTGAAACATCTCACAGTTTGTAGTCAAATAAGGGCGATAGAACACGTTGTACTCATAACACGGCATTTTTTCGGCACTATGAACTATCTGCCTCGAGTAATATTGATGACCATAAATTGCCTTTTAAAAGGAGCTTCAATACAAATCTCAAATGTGTTCATTTCTGTATATAATTAAGGAAAAGATCCATTTTCATTAGATTGAGATTCAGAGAATCTAATGATTGGCAATCCTGACAGAAGAACAGAAGGTTGTTATCTCAGCTAAAGTTTCACCAATGTTCTTTCATTAACGTTAATAGAACGTTCCTCCAAAGTTATCTTGTCTTTAATGCTATTTATTGTTTATACAACGGTTTCCCTGAAATGTTAGTTGGACCTTTATCTAATGTTTTTTAAATGTTACTTTTTGTTTTAGAACATTCAAAAGTAACGTACAGAAGTACAGAATAACCAAGAATAAATGCTTTTAAAATATTAAAAAAACTGAACATTCAGAGAAAATTCTGTTTTCATAACTTAATTATATATATATATATATATATATATATATACTTTTATGAATTTAGAACTTTTGCAAAACCCAATTGCTGATTAATTGAAACATGAGTGAATAAGTAACAAACATAAACTACATTAATAAGAATCCAGAAACATGACTTGACCAAAACATTTCTGTTACATATGTAACCTTGTTTCCCAGATAGGGAACGAGACGCTGCATCAGTAGTTGTTGTTATGGGAACACCCGCTGGTATGATGATTATCTAAAGCCCCTTATTGAATCATGCCGATTTATTGGCAGATAGCACTAGCTCCGCCCACCCTCCATCTATGATAGCACAAGCACATCCCTGTGAGTCTTCATTGAAGTGACTCTTCATAAAGATGTGTTCACGCTATCATAGATGCAGTTACTATGAGGGAAACCAAGCTGAGACTGAAAAGTATGCCACGTTCCCTACTCAGGAAACCAAGGTTAGTTATGTAACCTAGACATCCCCTTTCGTAAGATCTCTTCAACGCTGCGTCAGTAGCTGACGTTATGGGAACACTATACCATTTGATCACCGTGATTTTGCCAGGTAAAACATGTTCCTGGATCAACATTCCTGTCCAAAAACATTGTCCTAATCCTATCCCTACCCTTAACTTGTCCCTAAATTCAGAGGGAAATGATAGGTGAATAAGAAAGGGGTAGAAGCCTAACCCTTGTTTTTAGCTGACTGTAAACTTATCCCTCAAATCTGACTGGTTGATTGGAATGTTGTTCCAGGATCAACAAGAATGTTGGTATTCTTGTACCATTATGGCAAAATTACAAGGTAGCCGCTGATTCATCAGTCATGAGAACAAAGTTGCACAGAGTAATGAACATAGTGACAACACTGGTTAAATGTGGGAACCAGAAGTTGAATCAACATAAAAATGTGCGGGAAGGCCCAGTCTGCCGTCACACAGATATCTTCCAATGATACTTCTCTGGCCAAAGAAGCAACTCAAAGAAGCAACACTCCTAATAGAGTGTGCATGAACGCTTAAAGGCAAAGTCAAGCCATGCACCTCATTAGCCTTCAACACAGCATTCCTCATTCAATGCGATATCCACTGCTTTGTCATCAGCAAAACTTTTGCTACAGCCACCAAAGCACACAAACAACGGGTCAGATTTAGCCATTGCTTGTGCGGTCAACATAAATCCTTAAAGCTCTAACAGGACAAAGTTTATGCGACCTATTTTTGTACGGTGACTCAAAGGGAGGAGGAGAGAAATACTTCAAAATAACAACCTGCGTGCAAAACGAAGAAGAAACCACCTGGAGGAAGATAATCAAGTCTTGGCCTCAGCAAGACTTTAATTAGACTGGGAACAAAATCCAAACAAGAAGGGCTCGCCAACAAAGCTTGCAAGTCCCCAATTCTCTTTAGATAAGTGAGGGCAAGTAAGAGGACCATCTAGAGAGTCAAAAGCTCATCTGAGGCGGACTCTAGCAGCTCAAAAGAAGGTCCTGTCAAAGCCTCCAGAACCACAGATCAGTCCCAAGATGGAATGAATACAGGACAGAAAGGTTTTGGCTATCTTGTTCCATAAATGAACCAAAACTCAAGCGAGTGTCTTCATAAATATATGCCATTAACAGAAACATGTTTAGCAGCAACATCTGTGACATATACCAGAACTTCCAGCACTGGACCCACCAGGCAGTGAACTGGATCCACTCTGTGTTTTGTGCACCAGGATGTAAATAAATGGCACTTCAAAGCTTCGAGGAGGCTCTAGCATTCAGAATGATCTCAGTGATATCAGATGAAAGGCCTGAATCCATCACAGACCAAACCCATCGTCTCGATATCTCTGGACTGTAGTGCCATAGCAAGCAAACATGAGAGAGATTGTCTGTGATTGGGATTCTCCAAGGAGGTTTCTTCAGTAAAGAGATCAGATCTGAGAACCATGTGTGTGATGGCCAAAATGAGGCCACTAAAAGAAGACGGACCTTGTCACAGAACAGCCAAAAGTAAGCGCACCAGTGGAAAGGCATACAGATCAGCCTTGGGCCACACATGTGCCATAGCATCTATTCCCAGAAGGGTTGGGGGAGATTGAGCGAACCAGAGGGGACATTGTGACATCACTCTGAATGCAAACAAGTCCAAGTTCGGTTGAAATCCTGAGGGTGCAACTTCCACTCCCTGGACCTCAGTCTGTGCCTCAAAATATTGTCTGCACCATAATTAAAGGCTCGTTCACACCAAGGACTATAATTATAATGATATCTATAAAGATATAGTTCTAAAAATCATTGTAGATATAAAAGAATAGTCCACACCACAGCTATGGCGATAACCATATAGAGAAACAAAAAGAGAAACAGAATCAGAATTCATTCTAATTTAAGGCTCGCACATTTAAAATGGCAGATGACATTGCGGAGAAGGTAAACACTGAGGTCCAGAAAAATCCATCACTGTTTGACAAGTCAAACCACCTTTTCAAGGACACTTTAAAGAAAATGGATATATGGAAAATGATCAGTCATCCCCTCAGAATAAATGAAGTATTTATGATGAGATCATTATGCCATGGAGGCTAGTAAATATTTTAACATAAAATTACCTCAGGTATCCAGCACTAGTTTCAACAACATTGTCTTGCTTCCTTAAGTTGCAGCAAATGAGTCTAAGCATCATTTTTATTCCACTATATAGCTAAATTCATTGATAGATTAGATTTATTACATTATTTAGATGCGCTGGAAGCATAGCATGCTAAGGACATCTGCTGGTAAAAGCAGATAAAAAGTCTAAATAAAGATGACAACTCTCTAATCAGAGTAATAGATTCTCCCAACTCCTCTCATCTTTTAAGGATCTTGTGTACCCAAAAGTGTCTGTTTTTCCTGTTGTGTTTTTGTGTAACATCTACATCAATATTCACTACTTTGAAACCTCAGTGCGCGAGCTTAGAATAAAAACACTGTTACCGTTCGTTGATGTGCATGCTAATATACAGGGCTGGGTATGATACTTTTAAAATATATTTCACTACAGATTACAAAATACATGCTTTGAAAAGTAATTTGTAACTTATTTTGTTAGATTACTTAATCTAAATACTTTAGAACTGTTTTTTTTTCTCAGAATTCCGTCATAAAAAGTAGCAATTCTGAGTTATAAACTCTCAATTGCGAAAAAAGATGTCAGAATTGTGAGATATAAACTTTTTTATCATGAAATTCTGACTTTATAACTTGCAATTGTGAGTTTAAATCTTGCAATTGACCCTTCGTAAAGACCCGCCCCCTTTAGTTACTGTTGCTATGCCCGACAAGCCATCCGCTCTCAAGCCACACATCATGTTCTCACGAAGTGAAAAATACATCAAGGAGCAAAGAGGACCCTGACAATGTTTCATATTTAAAATATTGTAACTTTTTAAAGACATTTGAACAATAAATAGCGTATAGTGTCTCTTTAGTGTGTCGTGACAGATCACTGTAGCTCCTTCAAGCGGCTTGAGAACTGATCATCTCTTCATACTAGTTCATTTATACCATCAAATAAACATGAATGAACATCAGAAGGAATGTTGTTTCAAGCACGGAAAGACGTGAGTACACATAATTTTTCAAGTTCAAGTTCACCAACGTTAATCTACTAACTCCCCTGACTGCTTTGTCAGACAAAATGTTGGATTCGGGGTTATGATTGGTTAGATTGCCTGTCAATCAAACTGTTTTCGAAGGGTCAATTGCGAGGAAAAAAGTCAGAATTGTGAGATAAAAAGTCACAATTACCTTTTTTTTTTTACAATTACAAGGGACTAAGCTATATCACAAAACATGAAAACAGTAGTGCATCATCCAGGTAACGACAGATAGTTGAGATTCAAGGGTATGTACATTTTTGAATGGGGCAGTTTTTATAAATTCAGTCATCTGTTATATGAAATAGCTTATTCAGGACAGTACTGAATAAAAATATAATTTTATGCTCCTGCTTATTTTGTTAAAATGATTAAAATGCCTCATTTTCTGCAAGGGTTATGAAACTTATGAGCAGAACTGTAGCTTTTTCTGTTTACGTTTATTGCCCATCACAGTTTTCACATTAATGTTTAAATGAAATAAATGACATTAAAATTCAAAGTAATCACATTGGTAATCTAAAGTACTTTTCAGATGTAACTGTAATTTGATTACCACTCATTTAAAATGTAACTGTTAGTTACTCAAATACGTAACTAAGTAATATGTATTTTATTACTCCCCAACCATGATAATATAGTTATCATTATAGTTATCATTACAGTAATCGTTCTTGGTGTGAACGGGCCTTTAGACTCCCCAGGAGATGAACCGTTCTTAGGGACAGACTCTTGTTTTCCATATAGAGCAGAACGAGAGCAGTTACTACACTACCAAACTGTGAAATCAGAGAATCTAGCATGGATTGGCACAGATCCTTCTCACGGATATCTGTTCAATTGAGCCAGAGATGGCTTTTGATTACAACTAAACCTGTCATCGAATGACCATTAGCACAAGCCGTGAGCTGATGTAGCTGGTCCACCAGAACTCCTGCTTCCCATGCTGGCGACCAGCAACCGGGATCCCATGCTGTTCCCAGCACACAAAACATACCTTATGCTGGTGATCAGCAATGCTGGATTTTTCAGCAGATTAGTAGCACAAAGCATTAATTCAGTTTTCCCACTCAGCTCTTAAACGATCACCCATGTCCATCTCCCTATAAGTCTTGGTACGCCTGCAGAACCGACATTGTGTACAGCACCGCACCTGCTTAACCAGCGGCCATATAAGACTTGTCAGTCAAAGCAGAGAGTGTTTGGACGGAAGAGTAGTCCTTGATTTTCACAAGGGGCCAACAATGCCTGCCCACGCTTGAGCAACACTGAGAGAGACGGTTCGCTTTCTTTCCTCAGAAAGAAAGCATGTTTAGAACGAAACACCAACTTAAAATTCTTATAGCTGTTAAGTGTGGCTTAATCCGAGACAATAGCTGGGTTTCAGTCACGTGATTATGATGACGCGCGAAGGCGGGGTGATTTCAGATGGAGGGCAGGAAGTAAAAATGGCGAATACGTCTACGGAGAAAACCGTTGCGGAGAGTCCGTATTGTACGAATTTAGAACCAGTTTCAAGAAATAGATACAAAGAATTAGTGAACAGATATGTTGGATGTGACCCGTGTTCCCACTGATCCGCTCTGATTGAGGGTTGTTGTCAGCTTGCTGCTTCGGTTCGGAGCTTTCGGCTGTCTGCGTCAGATCTGGGCTCTCATCTGTCTGTTGGAGATCCAACATAGCCTCTGCACATTCCAACCGTCTTTGTTGGTCTTCTTTGAGCTTCATCCTCTGCTCTCGTTTAAGAGACGGCTCTGATTTGGGCTTAGTTTTTTAACCTAGGTTGACCGTCGGAGCGCAATCTACGGACTCAACGTCACCCAAAGCGCTAGGGCAGCCTAAAAATCCCCAATGAAGTCCACATTAGACTACCGCTAACTTAATAATCATTACGAAGTAAATGAGCATTTAACGACAACCTAATGCTATATAAACACAGACACAATAAAAAACAACAAAACTCCAGTTATAATTTAGCACATTCTTGTGATTCTTTAAAGCACATGTGATTCATACGAGAGCGGATTGGTTCGCTTGAAGGCTTGAAAATGTTTATTGGAGAATATTTTAAAGTGTCTTTGGAGAAAATGAACGTGAAAGGGGTCAGTCACTCTTGTGTGCTTTTTATTAAAGAATAACTGAATCTTGGGGAGTCAAACACGCCTGTGAATGGAACATTTCTGCAACGCATGATGTGATGCTTCATCCGCAAACGTCACAAAAAAAGGACATAAAAGTTTGTTTGTTCGTGTCTTTAAAAAACTGTTTGTTTGTATTAATAGTCCATCTAATCTAAAATGACAGTGAATGAATTAAAGACAAAGGTTTTTTTAAAAAAAAACACGTTGGCTAGCAACGTTAACATTCCTCCGACGAAGTGGGCACTGCAGACACTGGCATTAACAGACATTGCTCCTCCCGACCGCAGACGTACGTTAGAAATCCACTTTTTACGGCTTCTCTCAGTGAGCTTTTGACATTTCTCACCTTTACAAGTGACAATCTTCGGTACTTTATAAAAACCCTTTCTTTTTTCTCGATTTAAACGATTGGAGCAGCCGTAAACTACACAAAACATTGGCATTTTTTTCAGATGGCAGATCCTCAGCTACTCACTTCCTGCCCTCCATCTGAATTTCGCGCTCTCGTGATATAGCAGCGTGACGTCACGTGAAACCAAGCTATTGACTCTTCGCAAAGACCCGCCCCCTTTAGTTACTGTTGCTATGTCCAACAAACCATGCTGCTCTCACGCCACACATCATGTTCTCACACAGTGAAAAATACCTCACGGAGCAAAGAGGACACTGACAACGTATGAAACAGTCTCATTTTTAAAATATTGTAATTTTTTAAAGAAATTTAATCAATAAATAGCGTATAGTGGCTCTTTAATGTGTCGTGACAGATCGCTGTAGCTCCTTCAAGCGGCTCGAGAACTGATCATCTCTTCATACTAGTTCATTTATAGCATCAAATAAACATGAATGAACATCAGAAGGAATGTTGTTTCAACCGTGGAAAGACGTGAGAACACACAATTTTTCAAGTTCAAGCTCAGCAACATTCATCTAATAACTCCCCTGACTGCTTTGTCAGACAAAATGGTGGATTCGGGGTTATGATTGGTCAGATCGCCTGTCAATCAAACTGCCGGTTAAGGGTCAATTAACACAGTTATCATGCGTATCTTTGCTTGTAATGACACAAAGACACTTTTACATCACAACTACTCGATGTGAACCACTGAAAATGAAGAGAATAAAACTCTTCAGAAGAAAATGAATCATCCTGGGGAATCAGGCTCATAGACTACTGTACATTTATTATGCACAAATGAATGCAGAACTACAGAAAGTTCATAATGGCTACACCTCTTTTTTTCAGTGATGTGCTTCAAAAGATTTCTAATGGCTTAATGTTGATGGTTATTATGTAATCTGACTTATGCACTCTCAGAAAGAAAGGGACAAAAGAGTTTGAGCTTCAAAGAACAAATGTGTCCCTTAATGTACATTAAAAACCTAGAAACCTTTCAAAATCATTTTGTAATACCTTTTATGGTTATGGTTAATATTCCTGTTTACATAAAGGTACTGAGCACATCTGCACTATGATTTTGCATCAAAAGAGCAGACAGCATTTGAACATTAACAAAATTTATGATTTATGTCTCATTTTTTATCTTCCCAAAGATTCGAAATGCTCTGTATTAGACCACCTTCACATCTTATGGTAAAATATGCACAATCTTTATGAAAAAGGAAGGTAGGCCCACTGGTGATTTTCTGCTAGGACGCTGTCTGTTTACGAACATTTCTTTTCACCCTAAAACACACGCAATGTGTAATTCAAAATAAGAGTAACACCTGTAAACAAATCTATACGAAAAATTCCTTATAATAACAGTTTTACACCCGGCCTTTTCTTACAGTGTGGATACGAATGTTTTCTCTGTTGCAATGTCCTTCAGTATTCTTTGTGTTCTTTACCATCTGTTAGTGTGTTAGACTGAAAGTTGTTGTTTACTTGCGCAGTTGGTGGCAGTGAGATTCTTGGATAAACTCATTTAGTTACACAACAGGATTTGAGCTGAGCTCCGAGTGCATGGTTAGCAGTTCTGCCCTTATGGAGAAAAGGAATAATTGTCGCAAATGTTGCCAGCTAAGTTGTTTGGAAGTCAGTAAAAAAGTATGTTCTATTTGTGAGCCTTGAGCAGAATAAAGGATGTTTCTCAACCCATGCACATTATCCCTGTGTTTATTTGTGTCTGTACCCTTGGTGTTGGTTTAGATGTTTCCACCCCACACAGCCTGGGAGAGCTCAGATACGCCTCACATTTTGTTTTCTTATTGAAAGAATTTGTTGTTTGTGTGTTCTAAATCACTCTATAATGACCAGAACAGGAACTAAACATTCAGTATGAGAGAATAACTGTAGGATACTACAGTAAGGATGCTAGAGTGTTGTGAACTGTGTTTTGCAATGCAAACATCTTCCTAATTACACTAAATGCAGTACTCAGTTCAATATAACTGCATGGGTCGTTCATGTGTTCACATTAGACGTCGTTAAAACTCTTAAAGCAGTCAGTTTAGCAATACAAAATCTCTAAAGACGTTGTAGGTGTCGTATTTCTCGGCGTCGACTCAACGCATGCGTTGCTGATTGGATGATATGCTTCAGCCAACATCACATCAGCCAATAACGAAGCTCCGCGCTTCTCCATCGATCAACACGGGGATGGAGCTCTCCTCCTGACGTCACACAGCAGCCAGCGGGGCTCATGTTGGGAAGTCCGACTCATTCGCGCGAATCGGTTCTTTCGAACACTATATTTCATTGGACTAGTTCATCGGTTCTTTGACGTCCTCACGCGTTCCGTGTCATTTTAAATGCTTTATACACGTTGACAAATATATGTTTCTTAACTTCAATCATCAGTTAATGGCTCAGACCTGAGGTGAAGTACATTTTTATTAGGCTACTGTTATTTAATTACAGTAGCTACAGTCAGTCACATAGGCTTACACATTAAATGCACGAAATAACATAAAGACAACACGAAGATATTATTCATTCTTTTAAATGTAAATATAAAACATTGATGAATATATTTCCCTTCAGTCTCAAATACGGGATTCTCGAACCAATTGATGTCCGAGTCGGTTCATGCAAAAGTGAACCGGTTCAAGAGTCAAACATCACCAGTTCAGGATTGGACCACACATTTCGCCCAATCTGTGTTACCAGCAGCAACAGAGAGAATCGGCTCACATTCATAGGTGTCATTGGCACAGAGCGGAGCGCTGGCTGTCATCCTCAACAAAGGAATGGTTTGAGCGCAGTGTCTCCATGGTGATGCCGTGTATCCGACATATATCAGCCATAGGTTGTGCCATGCATTCAAGGAATACGTGAATCGTGTGTGCCAGAAGAAGCCTTTTGCGCCAGTGTGCGCATTTGGAGAGGCGCATCAGCCGTGATCAGACTGCAGCTTTACTGGATCATCGGACCTTGCTTTTGCATTTTATTTGTTCTTTTGTTTCTGGATTTTTTTCCCCCCCTGTGAAATATAATGTTGCGCTTCGCAGCTGGCAGGCTGCTTGTCGGATTGTTCTTTTTGGGGGTTTTGCACAGTTTGGAGGTGGTGCTTCCAGCAAGGGCAATAGATGGTGAGTATATCATTTGGTACATGTATCATCACACAACACCCACAATTCAGCAACTGTTGCCATGCATTTATCCATCAAATCAAGACATCCTTTAATGCGCTCATACACGAACCGAATATAAAATGTCTCCACGTAGAAATAAAGGAACGGTTATGTGCAGGTCTTATAATGCATTAGATAACGGTGTACGTTGAAGTAGCGGCGCGTGCATCACATAACCAGCTCAGGAGTGCAGATGCATTGATAATCTGTGGGTGAACCATCACAGCGCACATGCCCAGAATACAACATGACACATGCAACTTTTCCACATCAGTTCTGCGTATGCACTTAATCTCGCGCCACCAAACAACATGCATGTTGCTGTCAGTTTCGAGATGCGAATAGGATTGGGTTCTTGTAAGTTTTGTAGGTTGTGTGTTTAGTTGTGTTATGTTGAATCAGAACACTGTGTGCATCTGCAGTCCAGCAGGCCCTTTCCATCAATAACCTATAGATGTATTTGTAAGGAGTGGTGATGTCTTGACTGAAATGCATGATGGTTTGTTGCCTTTTTGCTTTGCACATTATTTTTTTACATGCATGCACTAGTTGAAGTGCTTTGACAAATGAGCTTCAAGCTCTGGATAGGAATCATCTAGACTTGTATCACTGTCATCTTGTTAAGGTGTACATTCAGTGGTCTGAAGTAGTTTCGTATTCGTAGTTTTTGGTGTGTGTGTGTGTGTGTGCAGTAAATGCAACAAGCCATCAAAACTAAGTGCTCTGTGTGCAATTAAATCCTAACTCTGGAAACAACTACACACTTGTTTACTTAGCTCTGCAGATGAGGACATAGCACAGACGTCTTTGTTTTTATATGAAGCTCCTGATAATTACAGACTGTCCCCTGAAAAAAAGGAAGCTTTTTCAGTATTAAAATATAAAAATAACAATGAGGACATGACAGATTGAATTTATAGGAACTAAGTATCTTAAAACACTTACTAACCTACAAATACATACTTATCTCCTTGTTTACATACATTAAGAATGGAAAAATAGTACTTGATTTCTTTGCTTATACCTAAAACAATCACATTTCTCTTTTATTTCCATGTTCCTCACAGGCTGCCGTTGAAATTGCTATGATAATAACACATCGTTTTCTCACAATGGCTTGTACCGCAGTATAGAATATGCTGAAAGGCTTCGTGTTCAGTTCTGTCGCTGGCTAAGCTCATCAATGGTGTTAATTAAGGGGCCCCTATCAGAGAACTACACAGAAGGTTGCTGTTTTCTCATGGGTCTTTTGAGGTGACACGAACTGTCGTCTCTCTCTTAAAGCAACCTCTTTATATAAAACAAGGATTTTTTTCTTTTTTGCCAGAGTATGGTCTAACACTGAGATGACATGATGATGATCAATTGTCATCTTGATCACTTGGTCATAGGTGTTCATTTCCCCATATGTGTCAAGTCCAAAAGCCTTAGATAATAAACAGATTATATATTTTTAAAGAATTTTAAGTGCAAAAGTTTGACATTTAGGTGTGATGTTAAAGTGCTATATCCCAGTTTAATATGCAACTATATGAAAGCCATTTGTTTCTCTGAAAAGTACAACACTTTGACTCTGTAAACATCCTGAACAGCTCAACACCAACACTGAGTTTGGGGCAGGACCATCTGTTTGAGTCTTAGCAGATGGGGGACCTTTTTGAAAATAGTTTACATTACATTTGATGACGTTAGTAGTGCAGAAATTGCACATCATTGGTAATTTCAGCTATTTAGTGTAAGGTACTGCTCTTATTAAAATCTTTTTATGTATATTTTGCTATTATATAAGCCATCCAGTCTGGGAAACCGACCTTGGTCCACCAGAACTTCTCAGTTTATCCTGACCAATGTGACTTTATAGTTGTTTTGGTTGTAATTGACAGTTCTGTCATCAATTAAGGGCTATTCACACCAAAAATAATGATAACTATATTAGCATCCACACTAATGGACGATAACTTTTATATGATATGTTTATTATATGTGAGCGCTGCAGTTTTGTCAGCTGCCGCTTTAAATGCTCAAGCCTTTTAATGTTGGATGGATACTGGTTTTATTGTTCATCAGCCAAAAAAAAAAAATAATAATTCTGAGAGTGATTCTATATAGTGTTGCTATCCTTATGGTTTGGACTCTTCTATTCTTTTAAACTTATAAAGTTTTTAAAACTTTATTGTTATTATCCTGGGTGTGACCTGGCCTTTAAACACCCTCCTGTAGATCCAACTTTGTATGGCTTTTTGTATTACAATTACAATGAATTGCGACTAAAAGCTTAAAAGTGGTCTGTATGATTCTCGGCTGTGCTGTGTTCCAAATCTCCTGAAGCTTTGTGTGAGAAACCGAGTAAGTGAGTAGATAAAGACACAAATTTACTGTTGTGCTTGGGTTGAACAAACTTCCTCTTGAGTCCATTCAGCCAGTATTGTGTGCAACCAATGTCTTTATATTCCCTGACAGGTAACGTACCCCCTGAGGGTTTGACATTTCAAGAGTTTGAACTGATGCAAAAATCTTAAGGAGAGCTGAAGAGATATGAGATACGTACTGTATAGCACAGGAAAGACAGAGAGAGGAGGAAATAAACAGTTGAGACAGACAAATGTGTTCCCCACCCCCATCCTCACGTCTCCTTCACTCAACTGTGAAACACATCTGGATAGGGAAAGGTCATTTGTTTGGAAGTATGCATGAGGAGAGGGTGGAAAGGAGGAAGGATATTCTCTCAAACACCCTTTACACATTGATTGCTTGAGCTCGATTTATTTTGAACAAGATGTTTGGTGAAGAAACTTGACTCAGCCTTCCCAAAATTTTGAAATATTAGCGACAGAAAGGAAGTAACATGGATTGGAGAGGGGTGTATTTTAGGAAGTTGAGCTAAAGTAAGGTGACAGGAGAAAGACTGAGCTGCTCTTCCCCCTCTTTTATCCATCTGCCCCCTCGGCTATGTGGATAATGTTACATGATGTGCTTGTGCTTTAATGATCTTAACTAGGTACTTTGTTTCGGTTTGTGATTAGGGTGCCTTGTTTGTTCTAAAGGTTTAATGCTTGTCCAGAAATGGAAAATCTGTCATTACATACGCAATTTGTATGACTTTTAGATACTTAAAGGGTTAGTTCACCCAAAAATGAAAACTATCCCATACTTTACTCACCCTCAAGCCGTCCTAGGTGTACATTACTTTCTATCCTGTATCCTCTAGGGCATTTAATCGAATTTCTAATCGCAATCCATTATGATTATGGATGCCACGATTTTGTAATCGATTACAAAAAAAAAATCCACTTATTATTCTGCATGTTTTAGAGGTGTGTTTAGAGCATGTTACGTGAGATTTGAATCTCGACTACTTCAGAGTGTAAAAGGCCTAACCCAGCACAAAAGGAACTACCGGTGACGTAAGTGTACGCTGATTGTTCGAAAGAACGTGAAGCAGCCTATATATTTACTCCACGAACTAACTCTACAAAAACAGTGATAGATCTCAACCTTATGGGAAGAAGAAAATCCAGTGCAACTTTGAGCGGAGCAAGCGAAATGTCTCAGGTTGCGACTGTAACCATAGTTCCCTGAGAGAGGGCACGAAACGCTTGGACACAGGACGAGTTCCCTCGAAAGGGAACATTATTAAACTCCAGTTGTGTTTGGCAGAAAAGAAAAAGTCATATTCACCAAGGATGGCTTGAGGGTGAGTAAATCATGGGATACTTTTCTTTTTTGGGTAAACTATCCCTTTAAAAGGAGAAATTTTGAAGAATGTTCACTTTGCTCTTCTCCATACAATGACAGCAGCAGTGACCAAGGGCTGGAAAACTGAAAAAAAAAAATGTACATGACAGCTACTGCTGCACAAATATTCTTCAAAATATCTTCTTTTGTGTTCCTCTGATAAAATGAGGTTGGAGCTACATGAGGGGGAGTAAATGATGATGAATTTTCCTGCTGAAAAATGCCTAAGCTGGTCTCCTTGCCTTGGCCAAACCAGTGTTTTGCTGCTAGCCAGTTTGTCTTCCTGTCAGACCAGCTGAAAAGTGCTCCAAATTTCTTTAAACCAGCCAACAGACCAGCCTGATATGGCTGGGAGACCAACTTAGAGCAGCAAACCAGTTTAAGATGTTTTATTCCTTTAAAAAATGAGCAAGGCACTCTACACTTGAGAAGTTCTGTGATGACCATCTCAGCCCATAGACAGTGTTTGCCATCTTTAACGTGTTCGTGAGGGTGAAGAGTGTTTTACCAGTGTTCATGACAACAGAGCTGTTCTTGGAGCTCGCAGGGCTGGAAACATTGAGCTCACAGGGCCATAGCTGTCACATTACTCAGACGCTCGCTCGGCCGCCAGCAGGCTCGGATGGAGGAAAACAGCACTGAAGGAACTTTCGTGTAGTGAGACGTAAAGGTTGAAAAGATTGAATTGGGTTTGGTGGTGCGGGGACATGCACGTTCTTAACCCGAATTGCGTATTTGACAGTGTTCATGTACCTGTTTAACTTTATTGGAGTAAAGTCAAAAACAGCTTTAGCGGCAGAAACCAATTGACAAAGTTATATTTTTGCCCATGACGGCATGTTTTGGGCACCTTAACCTGTGTTCTGTCGGCTTATTGAAGTGCACATTTCTGGCTATGTGACAGGAAAGCATCCTTAAGGTGTGACGAATTCATTAATGAAATTTTGGGAGCAAAAAAAGTCTATTGCCAATTACATAGCGATGTACAGTTTGACACTTTCAAACCAAGCAGCTTTCTGTTGAATCTTGGGGTGGGCGATAATTTGATGATATGAGAGATTTTATTTTATGATAACGACATATATCACGATATTGTTATTTTGTGTTATTATATCTAATTTCTGTTATGAAAAAAGAAGTAATTTACAAACAATAGGACAAATACAATATAGCAAAAATGCGTTTTTTAGGTACAATAGGTTTATTTAACATGTAGTTAGAATTAGTACAGAAATTTAACAATCAAATGTAGAAATAAAATATTACATAGTTTTCACTACATTAATTAAATATGAATTTATTAATATTAAAGCTAAAAAAAAAGAGCAAGGGCAGCTTAGTTATTTTCTGTTTTGTTTGATTCACATTAATGACACAGAGCAGCAGGTTTATTGGGCTGCTGTCACTTTAAGACCGAATGCACGGATCCATTATAATAATTCACACACAACTGTTTACTTTCTCTTGAGACATAACCATCTGTGTTTACACGAATACGAATATGCATTTTGACATAATTGCATGTGTATTCGACCATTCAAGTGCAATAAGACGTGAAAGAGAACTGAATTCACCATCCCTTTCTGGATTTCTGTGCTCACTTTGACAGTGTGCAGGTCAGCATGAGTTCCTTTTCAGGATATATTGCGCTTATAACTCTTTTTAACATGTCCTACTCTTTATATTTTCATTCATGCATTTCATCACTCCGAAGTGTCAATAGTGCTATATCTATTTACATACCACAATATAGCAAAATTTCTAACAATAGACTTTTTACATTGTGGAAATTATATATATCTTCATACCACCGAGCCCTAGTTGGAGCCAGTGGCAAATCCACTTTTGACCAACATAAACATGAGCGAAATCTGTTTCCTCCCTCAAGTGAAACTCTCAAATGTCCAAATTCCTGTTGAAATCACTGGCAGAGGAACGGTAAATGCAACTGCACCTTTACTGTGGATAATTGCATTTAGACAGAGCGAGCGTTTTGCGGTAGAGAAGGAATGAGAAATGAGCAGTTGAATTAGAAGTGGTTCAGTCAAAATGCTACATCCATAACTGCATGACAGGATAATATGAGTCTGTAAGTTTCCTGCTGACATTTTGTAATTCTCTTGGGGTTTTAATGCTTTATTTAACATCACAACTGACATAACATGCTACTCAAGAGTCAGATACACAAATGATTAGATTTTGATGTCACTACCACTAATCTGAATTATTAATAAAGTCTTGTGAATGCGGTTTACTCGCTCTGCCACGATATTGGTTTTAATGTAAACCGGGACAACGGTTTAATTCAATTTGATGATTTATGTGCATTATCAGTGTATTTGTGTGAACATGCTCAGTGAAAGAATAAAAGTTATCCTTTGAAAATGGGTCGAAACAGCAAAGGTGAGGTCAGAGGAAAGGCCACTTCCTTTCCCGAGACAAGACACGAGTCTTCTGTTGGGTCGTGGTGGGGGGTATTGATTCCTCAAAGTACCTTTGATTGGAAAGAGCAAACACACAGTAGTTGCTTTGGTAACATCCATTTTACAGCTGCTGGTTGTTCTTACCCTGTTGATTGTGGTGGATCTTTTTCATTAAGTTTTCACCTAATTGAAATGTTAAAGGCACAGTCTGTATTTTTCGCCGCTAGGTGTCGCTAAACTCTTCAAAACAATAACAAAGGCATAGATTGATGATGCAGTGAATGAGCGTGAAATCACGGAACTTGTCGTCATGCCGATGGATCTAATAATGTTTATGGCGAAATAATGAGTGAATGAATTATAATATCATACATTATAGTATCATACTGATGATATTCTAACATTTCATTGTGTTGAGCTATATAACATTGATTAGTCTTATGTAGCCTACATTTGCTTACCTTGTCTAATAACGTACAAGAGCTGCGTTTTTGTCAAGTCAAAGTTTGTCTATGTTTGAACGGAACAACTGCGTGCCGCTAGACGTTACACAGCTGTCCGCGTCTGTTGCTATGGTTACTATCAGTGTTGGGGGTAACGCATTACAACTTGAGTTACGTAATCAGATTACTTTTTCAAGTAACTAGTAAAGTAATGCATTAATTTTAAAATTTACAACAAAATGTCTGAATTACTTTTTTAAATAAGTAATGCAAGTTACTTTGTTTTCCCATTTATTTAGCGACTGCTCTCTTGTCCCTATGTTGAGAAAAATCTGGAGGTGTTTTGTGTAAACATGATGGCTTTTGTAGTTTTAGACTAAATGTGAGTGTGCATTTACTAATCTCACTTGCACAAAAAAGATTCAGTATTCCTCAGAATAAATAAAAACAGTGAAATGCAAAATCAGAATACTATGCAAACCTCCAATAATTAAATGTGAAGTAAAAACAAATATTTTTATGCATTTAATCTCACTTTATTGACCAGTGTACTTGCTGCTGACCTTTGAAGATTCAGTTAAACCATGAACAAAAATGTCTTTAGATTTTTTGTTTTTATTGATGAAGTAAATGCTACTTTTTTCTTTAAAAAGTACTTTTTTTCCTGCATCCTATTCTTCAGTTGAACAGCTGAAAGATTTGTACTGTACACAAAGCAAATTGCATTTCCTCCAGCCTGAGGCTTCTTATTTCAATTTTGGTGTGAAAGAGTCTTTACATTTGCCCAAAAACAGAACTTTTTTGTTATTAAAAGACGAAACAAAAAAAACCCCAGATGAAAAAAGTAAAGCAATAGTAATGTGTAATGCGTTACATTTCTTAATAAGTAACTAAGTAATGCAATTGACCATTTGCAAAGAGTGACTTTCCCCAATACTGGTTACTATGCAGTACAAGTGGAAACCAGGGATAACGCAGCTATTACGTCATTGACAGGCGACAAGTGACAAGAAAATTAAAATTGTGAATTTCTCTGAATTTACAAATTCTTGGAAACATTTAGGATAATGCACGTACACAGCTGAACGAAATATATAACACTGTGCAAGTGGTTTTTGGATATTTTAATATAAAAATCTTACATATTGTTCCTTTAAGTTGAAAAAATGCATCTTTGATTTCTTCAAAATGATTGAAATGTCCGAGTTTTGAACTGAAATTGTGGTGCACAGTGGAGATATTCATTGCAATGATATGTAGTTCTAACTAAAGATATTGCATTACCCAGAATGCAACAATTCAGTCTCTACCTGTATTTCAATCCTTGAATCAGTTACATTTTCAATTTGGCTTTGTGTTTGGTTCAGTGAATGCACAGCACCATGAAATCGTATTATGTTTCAAATGTGATATTAGGTAATGGACTGCTTAAAGAATATCCAGTACAGAAACGTCTAAACTTTTTAAGGTTTAAATTGTTTGTGTGAAGTCCACTGCCAGAGAATAGTTGTCATACTTGACTAGACTAGACTGGTGTCTAAATAGGAGGCTATAATGTGTGTTTGAGACGGACTGTTTATACAACACCTCACTGCTCTAAATGTCTCAGACTCTACAGTGTTCATACAGTGAATATCAAGTTTTGTAAACTCGAAAATCCTGACCCTTTATGAATGCACAATTTCCTTTTCACAAATAGTAAATTATAAATGTGATAGACCCACACTTATGTAAGAGATGTGAACAAATCAATAGCATACAACCTACGTCTAACTAAGAAATCATGCGCTTTCAAATGATTTTTTTTCCTGTAGACTGTTTTTTTTTTTTTTTAGTGGAACATTTACAATCAGAAGTTTATCAAGAATGTCTCGAACTCCAGTTGCAATATAGATAAAATATTGAATCTAATCCAGTGTTAATTTTTTGATATCCTGAAAACAAGTTCTTGAGAATCGTTGAATAATGTCTTCTGTCATATCAGTTTGCATGTGCCCATTCTTCTTGACTTTGGATTTGAGTGTGTTTTTGCTGGCCATTCTTATTTTTCTCCTAAAGTAATCTTGACCTTGTGATTGGGATTATTGTCTTGCTGACAAAATGAATTTTCTTCAGGCTTCCAGAGATTGACACACATTATCTTGCACTATTCTCTGTGTAACCGTGGCATATTGCATATTGTTTTACCATGAAATGATCCTTGCCCATAAATAATGAAATCATACACAAGTGCTGTTATATGGGAGGTAATCAAGCAGTTCTCAAATACCAGATGTAATAATATCTCTGATGGAGATTTTGTGAAATTCAGAGCTGCTCAGAAATTTAACATTAATATAACTGGGTCATAATAAGGGTGGACTCAAGACCTGCTTTCACATGGCTCTTTTTTAGCACTGCGATATCTTGTGAAAACATCTCATACAAGCCAGATCTCCTGACATAATCATTGGTACTGGACGTTTGTTGGCAGGCCTAACATTCATGAGAACTCCCACAATTATAAAACTATATTTTGACTTAAACTGGTCTTTGCATTGCATGAAAACACATTTCACATTCACTCACTCGCATTGATTGTATTCATAACTACTTGGAGAGATTCTGACCATTTCTGAACCTAATTTAATATACAGTCATAAAAGCATCAGCAACCACATTGCTAATAATTTTTTTGGCACTAACACATGATTCCCGACAAACTCAAGCAACTTTACATGTAACATTTATGGAGGATCTGTGCTTTTTTATATGCCATTTTCATCTGTTTTTAGTGTGTAATGTTGCTGTTAGAGCATTAAAAAGGATTCCAAGGACCTTGCAAAGAGGTCCCTTCAGTGGGAGTTCTTCTCTGTATCAGTGTCAGTGTTTCTGAACTTCTTGAAACTCCTCCATCTTGAGTTTTCTTCACAATATTCCTCATTTTAAATAATTCATACTGTGACTAAAAGGGCGGGGCCTGGTTGAATGTTGAAACTGGCGGTTATGGTAAGGGGCGGGACATAACCCAAACACCAATCGCAACACACTGCTCCAGCCGACCAATCAGAGCACAATGTGCTTTTCAGAAGGCGGGGCTTCATAGAGACAGGCACTAAACAGAGCGTTACTGACAGACTGGGAAGAGAGGAGCTGCAACAATGGAGAATATGAGGAAAATAATCAACATTCAATCTAGTAGAGCCCAAAAACAACATCAAAAAATAACTAAGTAAAAAAAGAAAAAATCTTTCTTTTCATCACCTAAAATTTAAATGAAATTTAAATCAATAAAATGTAATGTCTTGGCACAGTCATTTTTTATTTATTTATTTTTTTTGACATAAAAACTGTCAGAAATGTCAGTTCTGCATCACATATCCAATTCTATATGTACCTTCATATATACTAAAACTGTTCAAAACCTTGAGAAATCTTGAGACCTCTTCATTCTCTTCCATTCTGTTGCACGTCGTCTGCTTTTAAACACAAGAAGGCGTTCTGTGCAATGCCTGCTGTCGTTTAGTGTGGTTTGGCATATGATGTGTTTCCTGTAGTACCAGCTGGTTCTGAACTGACTTTAGACTCACAAAAACATGAAGGTGGTTCTCCAGCGGTGGGAAAATCAGGTCATGAGTAAACAATTATTTCTAATTAAATTGTACTAAATGAATGCATTAAATTTATAAAAAATATAAAAATTAAAATAACACAATAGGAATGCTTACATTTCCCAACCCAGAGTCAAAATTAACAAGCCATAGATATGAAATATGTTCAGTGGAAAATGAAAGAGAATCTCAACATAAAGGCACCTGTAAGTCATTTACAGTCAGTTATCTTTGGTTCCCTGCATTGTGGACTGCATTCATTACTGAAAAGTACTGATCAATAAAAATAAAAGCCCATATTAGTGTATGTAACACCAGATTGTTAGTCTTACAACACTATTTTCCTGGTGTTCAATAAAAGTGAAGCTCTATCAGCAACATTGAAGGGTTAGTTCATCAAAGAATGAAAATTCCGTTATTAATTTCTCACCCTTGTGTCGTTCTACACCCGTAAGACCTTTGTTCATTTTCAGAGCACAAATTAAGATAATTTTGATGAAATCCGATGGTTCAGTGAGTCTCTATTGACAGCAAGATAATTTACACTTTCGGATGCCCAGAAAGCTACTAAAACATATTTAAAACATGCCATGTGTCTACAGTGGTTCAACCTTAATGTTATGAAGAGATGAGAATACTTTTTGTGCGCCAAAAACACAAAATAACTTTATTATTCAACATAATCTAGAGATGGGCGATTTCAAAACACTGCTTCATGAAGCTTTTTCTTTTGTTTCAAATCAGTGGTTCAGAGCATGTATCAAATTGACAAAGTAAAATTTCAGTAAACGAGGCTTCGTTACGTCGTAAGTGTTTCGAAACGTTTCTAAATTTCAGTGGTTCACGTGACTTTGACAGTTAAATTTGCGAACCGAACCACTGATTTGAAACAAAAGATTCGTAAAGCTTCATGAAGCAGTGTTTTCAAATCGCCCATCACTAGATCTTGTTATATAAGTCATTACTTTACAAAAAGTATTCTCATTGCTTTATAATATTAAGGTTGAACCACTGTAGTCACATGACCTGTTTTAAATATGTTTTAGGATCTTTCTGGGCATCTGAAAGTGTAAATTATCTTGCTGGCAATAGAGACCTCACTGAGCCATCCGATTTCATCAAAAAATATCTTAATTTGTGTTATGAAGATCAACGAAGGTCTTACGGGTGTAGATCGACATGAAGGTGAGGAATTTCACTTTCACATTTTCACTTTTGGGTGAACTAACCCTTTAAAGAGAAAGACGACTGTGTTTCATACTAATCTATAAGCATCTAATCTAATGATCTTTGACAAACTTAATGCCCTTATAAAAATCACATGAAATTTTACAATCATTGTGAATATCCTATATCATGACTATTAAATCACCCAGCACTATAAGGGAAAGAGGTAAATAAAGATGTTGTCTCTTGATGATGTGTCTGCAGAGATGGACTGATGGTCTTAAATAAAAATACTAATGCCAAATTCTAAATTAAATAAACCTTATAATCCCACAATTTTAATATAGCATTAGCTCTATTTATGTTCAACTGACAAATTTGCCCGTATCATAATTTCCAGCAAAGATAATGTCAATATCAAATGACTCATGTGTTGTGGAAGGATTTTGGTCATGCCGCCCACCCTCACTGTTGAGCATCAATGGGGATTTTTCTTCAAGAGAAGAATATTTGCTCCTTCTGGCATGAGCGTGTACAACACTGAACAACTGTTGGCTTTCCACACCTACTCAGGCCTCAGGAAGATGTTATTACTTATTTTATTTTGCCACAAAGTTTCCAGTAACTCTCCTGTGGATCTGATGTGTGTGCACAAACTTGCAGTTCAATTTTTAAGTTATTGCTTTGTGTTTTCCTCCATTACTGGTGCATTGTCTCCAATTTAGCATTGTCTTTATCGTGCAGTAAATTCTCACCAAATGTGTCTCCTGTAAATGTGTGGCAGATGTCGGAAATCAAAGTGAGTGGTTTAGTTGGCAAAAAGTCCCATTGTAATATACCTAAAGCCTTTATTTATAATGCATGATAAAGGTATTCATAATGTACTGTATATATATATATATATATATATATATATATATATATATTTGCACAAATGCAATGAGGACCACAACTTACCCTTCCCTAACAATTTTTTTCTGTATATTTTAATAATTTCTGTAAAATAATGTTTAAAACTATGCAAACAAACACACATTCTATAGCTGTGTGTTAGAAAAAAATCAAAACCTTGTCTGAAAGGCAACAATTATTGAGGCAGGATTGGTCAGTAATGTTTTAAGGCAGGGTTCAATGTTAAATATTTTAAAGTATAGTCAATTATGGTGTGTATGTGTTGTACATTTACACTAAAACTACTAATAAATCTTAGAAATATCCTAATTCATAAAAATTAAAACAAGCAGTTTTTAAAGTGCCCCTGTTAAGCTTTTTGGGATATTTCCTTTCATGTAGTGTGTAATAGAGCTGTTTGTGAATGTAAAAGATCTGCAAAGTTTTAAAGATCAAAGTTCAGAAAAATGTCAGTCTCACTTCCTGCTGAACCTGTGAAGGTTTGTAACTAATTTGCATAATGTCTGCCTCTGCTCTTCATTGGCTGAACAGCATCTCTTTGCCCCGCCCTCAAGCACTAGTTGTATCTGTGACTGGAAGAGTTTGGTTTGTGTTGTTCATGTCGAGAAGACGCTGTTTTCTGCTGCCAATGAGATTGATACGGTAAAACCGACGCCATTGTTACTGTTCGTATCACTCTACATAAAGAGCTGAGATTCAAATATAATAATGAGTGTTTGGTTTTGACCAATCAGAGCAAAGCAGCTCTCAGAAAGACGGGGTTTAGAGAGACCGAATCCTTGATCGAACCATTTCAGACACTGTGAGAAAAGAGCTGATACTGTAATGGATATTTTGAGAAAAATAAAGTGTTTTTGACCTTGGATGAATATAAACCTGTTGTAGGAGACGACAAAACAAAATTAAAGCATAAAAGGGGCATTTTTACTCAATATTTAGGTATAATATAAGTTAATAATATATATCACATAAGATAGGTTATGTGAATAATTGCCAGAAAACAAAAGTTGCTACAAGTTATGAGACTTTGTATAAGACTCATATCCAATAAGACCAGAAATGTTGCACTCAGGTTTGTCAAGCAAACTTTCTTTTTCTAAAATGACACAGCAGATATGTGAATGTCTATAAACTGCAGGCCTTTTTAATTTCTAGTTTCATTTGAATAGGAATTCTGCGTCCTGTTTGCTGCCTCAGTTCAAATTCAGGAATGAAACTGTAATTTAAAAGGCATTCTCAGTTCACAACCCTGATTGATGGCATGTGTGACATTCCCTTGCGCTCTCAAGTCTCCAACACTCCATTTGTTCTCTTCATACATTATTATTCTCTCCTTTATTGTTCTTTTCCTTTGCTCAGATCCAATTTTCTATATTCGTAATGTAATTACAGTCGCATACCGTCTGCAAACTACAGCCTATTACTCACAGTATTATTCACTGTTCACCTACTTTAGAGACTCCAGACGAGCCAATCATTGCTCATCTTCAAGAATAATTCAGTGTTTCTTCTGTGATGAATGTCTTTGATTATCTTTAATGAGGTTACTTTACTTTAGCTTAATTCTATCTTTACTTTTCAGCATAGTTAGAGCATTTCTGTATTTGCATGTACACTTTTCTTGACTTCTACCATATGAACATTGCTTCTTTAACCTCAACACACTGGAGATGTTTTAGCATAATATTATAAGACAAAAAGAACATTATATTGTGCATAAAGAAAATTCTTATTTTACAGAGGGAAAATTGAGTTTTGCAACATTTTGGATTATCAAAATAGTCTTGGTTTTAAATCATTTTTCAACTGTATACTTGTTTTTTTTAAGCAATGTTTACCTAGTTGAAAATACTTGATGGTTATATTATGAAATTTATTTAATGTATTTCTTTAAATGTATTAATTTTAATAAATATTTAACTTTTCACACAGTTAAATGAAATAGGATAGGCACACATGTAAAATGTGTTCAATATTAAATCTGAATTTGGTCAAAATCAAAATTGGTATCAAAACCCAAAAAAAATGCAACTTTTAAAAGTGTTGGTTCTGGCTAAATTTATTTAAATGAAAATAGTGACATTATTTTCATGACATTTAGGCCTGATTTTCTCCAAAAAGGAAGAAAAAAGTGTTGAGGTTTGTAATAAATTCTAGTTAAAGCTGCAATATGTAAGATTTTGCAGTAAAATATCCAAAAACCACTAGGCCACTGTTATATATTTTGTTCAGTTGAGTACTTATAATATCTCAAATGTTTCCAACTATTTGTAAATCGTGATAAAATCGCAATTTTAACCAAGGATCCGGGACGTGTGAGTGAGTCGCCTGTAAATGGCATCATATCCACGTTAGTACCATGTTTTACAACGCGAGGATTGCGTTGCGTTCGTCTCTCATTAACAATCGCTCGAGACAGCTCCACAACACTCGCTCCTGCTCTGCTTCATACTACAATAACATTAATAATCGCATCCATGATCATGCATAAACTACATGATAAATATCATTGAAATACCATCGTGCTCCTTTATAGGCTATTGAATTGTATAGTTAAATGTATAGATAAACCCAAACTTTGAGCTTGTTTAACCTCAAATGGAATCATTAAAAGTGGACAGAATTTTAAACGTTGTTATGCGGTAATACTGACAAATTAATAATTAATGACAGCATAAATGTATGTTAAGTCCCGCTCACACCAAGAACGATAACTATAACAATAATTATATTAACCAAGATCTGCCTGGTTACAAACATTGTTCCAAATATCTTCTTTTGTGTTCAGCAGAGCAAAGAAATTTACATGGGTTTGGAACAACTTGAGGGCAAGTCAATGATGACAGAATTTTCATTTTTTGGTGAACTATCCCTTTAACTCTGCTGCAATTTCGTCCTCTGCAGCTTTAAAGCAGGACGATATACTTTTTTAAAAAACTAGCTATCCTTGGTGTGTTGACAATGACAACTTTCTCTTTTTTTTGTTGAAGGTTTATTTAACCTCATTAATGAGCCAGACTTTTTAAAGATGTGTCTAAGTGAAGTGTGGCAGATAACCTCCTAACCACTTCCTCTTCCTGGCCGGCAGTAGGACGGCTGCTGCTGCTTAAAGTGTCTGATTTATGACGCCATGTAAATGCTTCCATTTATTCCACTGCCATTACAGCTGCAGTTGACTTCAGCAGTATGCAGACTCCTCGAGGGCCTCGGTGTCTAGATCCAAGTATCGCAGTTAGTGTGTGCAAAGAATGTTACGATCGCTGAGGTAAAATTAGCCAGAGGAAAGAAAAAATGAGCAGTAAATCCATTGATGGTGTTCAAAGAGCTGTGACAATAATTGTAAAATAGATTTTTCAAGATGTTCTTTCGTCGTTAATATACTATATATCTTAAAAGTAACAGTAGCTCTTTCGTTTTGCGGTAGTGTACATGTGTGCGCTTTTTCATCACTGTCAGAAAGCCACATAAAGACGCCCTTCACGTCTTTGCAGCCCAGGAATGCTCTGAAATAACCACTAGTCAAACATATTTAAGAAAATATATGCAATATAAAAAATAAATAAACAGTGTCTGTGTGGTCATCTTAGAATCAATGTTACCTCAGTGATTCTAACATTCTAGAGTCTTGTTGAGCAATGTGTGGATTCATTTCTGTTTCCTGCCACTAACATTTGTTGAAAGTTAAAACATGTCAGAATGTTAGTCATAGCATTTTTGTCAGCATGTTATACATTTTACGTAAAATCATTTACTTTTGAACATGATATACCCCTTGAGGGCGGGGCAACCTGTCACTCACATGAAATCCACCAATAGCAACCCTCAAAGATCAAATTAATTCCCCACGGACAAAATCAAGCCCCGCCCTACATTTGTTCTAAATATAGAAGCTGTTTCGCTTGGATATACATCACGATTGAGAAGAACTAGTGCAACTTCTGGTTCATGCCGACTTTAATGTATTTTATAATCACTAAAACCCCAGTTTCACAGACAAGGCTTAAGTTAGTCCCAGACTAAAATGCATGTTTGAGCTGTTTTAACTGAAAGCAACTTGTACTGTCATATCTTAAAATATGCCAGAGCCATTGTTTTGTCTCAAGATGCACACCAGTAATGTTTTTTTCTAGTATATGTTTATAAAAGCTACTTAAATACCCAACTGAACTAAGGCCTAATCCTGTCTGTGAAACTAGATATCTGTTGCAATCTCAAATCTTATCGTACGCAACCAGAGTTGCTCGACAATAACCCAAAGCTGTCCATAAGGCTGCATAATGTAGAAAAGAATATATATTTTCTTATATGGTATAATGTAGAAAAGAAGCTCACTAAATCTGCAGGAGCTGATGGTGTTGTGAAGGAAGTAGTCAGCTCTGGCTTGCTAGATGTTTGTGTCTACAGCAGACTTGAGGCTTTTAGAATGAATTCACACTTGATTCCAAATAGTCAACCAATGAAAAGCGGTCACATTTTTGCACCTTCTGCAGCCAAACCAGAACAAGATGTCCTTTGATGGCATCTAGACTCATTGCATCACTGGCACCAGTGTGGGAACACTGACCTGGATGTGCCGAGGCACGCTGGTCTGACTCGAAACGCGTACAGTCAGGAGAGAGCGGGAAAGAGCTCTACACTCGCAACCCCCCTTTTTCAGTGGCCTGGCTCCTGGAAATACCTTTTCCATTCGTTTTCTCCATTAGACATTTCAAACATTTCTTCAATAATGAGTACTAACCCTTGAATCAAACTAACTCTGAGATGAATCATTATTTTACAATATATTACAAAGATACGCGACTGGGTGCTTGACATCTTTCATGTCAGTCTGCAAAACTTCTTTTGTCAGTCTTTTGTAACTGAGTCAGTCTGTTTTTTCTAGAAATCTTAATTCAGGAATGTATTCTAAAGTCAATACTGAAGCTCGCAGTCTTCTGTCATGTTGATGTGCACTTAAAGAAAACTGATTGAAGACTTATGAAGCCGATTTTTGACATGTCAACAAATAATAGCTCATTTTTGTGTGATTTTGTATTGGAAAAAGAAGAAAAGGGTAAAAAGAATTGATCATTTGAAATGTTTTTTTCTAAAAAAAAAAAAATGGCTATACACTACTGCTCATAAGTGTGTGGTCAGTAAGATTTTTTAGTGCACATTGATTTGATCAAAAGTGAAAGACATTTATAATGTTACAAAAGATTCTATTTCAAATAAAGGCTGTTCTTTTGAAAAAAAAGTAGCATGACTGTTTTCCATTTGTCATTCCATACTCTTAGTTTTAGGGTTGTCAGTTGAACTTGCCACTGATACTGTAGAAAATTAATTCCATAATTTATGATTCATGAACAATTAAAGTATCTTTAAAGCAGTTTTAGAAAATAGTGACGTTAAAGTAGGTTCTATTTGACCCTATGATTCACCTGTAGTTTCAAGCCGGTGTTGGCTTTCCCTTCAGAAAATATTTGTAGCGCCTCCGATCCCATCGCTTTGTGCTTTGCTACTTCTGATAAGAAACATAGTCTTAGCTTTCAAATTATGTCCATTTTATCACAAAATTCAAACAATAAATGCTTAAATGTGACGTGACTTAGAGTCCAAGCGGCAGCGCGGAGTGAGCGTCTTTTCTTCCACTGTAATACAAGTTACAGGAAGAAATGAACTTCAGAACAGAAAGTATGCTGAAATAAACAGTGCAACTTACTAAAATGTATTATCTCACATGCAATCACTTAAACAGTGTTTAAACCAAGGAAAGACGTCAATAAAACTTATCACTTATTACAGTTACTTCAAGAAAGTTAGCAGTAGCAGTTGAATATAATAGTTTTAGCTGTTTTTAATTTTAACCTGTAATATTATAGTAATGTCGTTACCAAATATGTAGTTCACAGCATGAGTGGGAAGGACGTTTTTTCATCAACAAAAACGTACATATAGGCCTACCAGAAATATTTACAAATTAGTCAATGTTCAATCACATTGTGTAAAGGCCCATTCACACCAAGGATGATAACCATAACAATATTGATAGTTCTAAAAATCATTCTAAATATATATATATATATATATATATATTTATATATATATATATATATACATATATATATATATATATATATATATATATATATATATATATATATACATATACATACATATATAATAATTATCTCTTTAGTTATCATTCTTGGTGCAAATGGGCCATAATACTGTGCACCATTTTTCTGAGATGTTATCATATTATCAGTTTAAATGGATAGTTCACCCCCAAAAAAATTCTCTCATCATTTACTCACCCTTAAGTTGTTCCAAACTTGTATAAATATCCTTGTTCTGCTGAAAACAATTGGAGATATTTGGAAGAATGTCAGGAACCAAGTAGATCTCGAGCCCCATTGACTGCCATAGTATTTTTTTTTCCTACTATGGTAGTCAATGGAGGTGAGATCTATTGCTACAAATAGGTCCCCTGCTCTTCATCTTCTCTGACCTGTTGTGTCAGTAAGCAGTTGATTAAAATCTTTAATTGACTTTTATTCTAATAGTTCTTTTTTTTATCTTTTTTGGACCTGAATATAAAGAGTAAAACAAGCAGGAGTCTTCAGACATCGGCCTTGTTGGGGAAGTGGTCAGGCTGGAGGAAAACAATCTGGCGAGCAGATAGGCTTGACTGCGATAATTTTGTTTTGAAATAGACATCAGCAACTAGCGGTAAAATGAGGGTGCTTGGCGTCCTCGTACACTGTCCAGACCACAAACATCTGATTTCAGTCACATATATGCATATTTCCCTAATAAATAATAGCTGATATGCATTGTTAACACATTTAATCATTATTTGTTTTGCCTGTTCTTTTTTGTAGCTCCAAAAACCTGCAGCCCCAAGCAGTTTGTTTGCAGGGATCAGGTGACGTGTATCTCCAAAGGCTGGCGGTGTGATGGGGAGAAGGACTGCCCGGACGGATCGGACGAGGCTCCAGATGTCTGTATGTATCACTGTTTCTCTGCCACCATCTTAAATCTTGAGTACATCGATAGTCTCGCAAGGTCTGTAAATAATTGTTGCAGTATGTTCAGGTAATTACTGCAGTTCTGCATATCTTTCTGTAGCATCAAATTTTCCTTCAATATGTCCTCGATTTGAGTCCCAGCTGGAAGACTTTCTGTTTCTGTGTTTGAATTCGGTGTTTCTCCCACAATTCAAAGACACTAAATGTCCTTAGATGCATATGTGAGTGAGTGTGTCTGTCCCTGCAATGGACAGGCTATCCATCCATTGTTTTGCCTGGCCTTCTACGGCATAATCGGAGATACAGTAGTGGGCAAAAGTGATGTTCAGAGGGAATATTTGTTTTTAATGGTTTTAAAACACTAAACATGTTTAAGGTATTTATCTGACAAAATTATTTGGCAAAAAAGGCAAATATAGCTACAGGTTTTATTTTACTATGCAAAAAATCTCACAGGAAAAAGCATACATCAGTTACACTATAAAAAAAATCCCCATAAAATTTACGGTAAAAAACAGCAGCTGCGGTTGCCAGAACTTTACCGTAAAAAATACGGTAGGTTTTACGGGACAGCTGTCTATTTCACAGTTCAAAACTGTATAATTTAAAGGTTTATATTATTATAATTACAGTTCATAACTATTTATTTTACACACTGTAAAAAAAAGTCTGTTAAATTTACGGTAAAAAAAAGTATTCCATTAACTGATATGTTAATTTACGAACCTAATGAAGTACTAATATCTGGTTTGTACCTTTTGTAATACACTGACAACCACCAATCACAGTGGAGATGAGAGTCACATGAAGGTGTCATTCACACAAACACTGAACACCATCATGGTAAGACACATGAAATTTTAAAAATACAATAAACATTAATTTAGTATTTTAAAATTACATTAAATGTACTGTTAGATCATACAGTTATACAATTATTCTCTGAATATAGTATGGAACATTTCTGTAAACCAATTAACTATTTTTCACCTTAGCATTTTTACCGTCTTTTACAGTTAAAATCACTGCCATTTTTTTTTACAGTGTGTTAATATTTCATTGGTTCTTTCCTGTTTTTGCATGTCTTCTTAATTTCTTTGTATGACAGCCGCCAAATATTATGTCGGCAAAATATGGCATGCTTCATTTCCTTATTATCACAAATAAAACATCTGATTGCAAGCACAGCTACTTAATATGCTTACAAACTCTTTAACAAATTTATAATAATATTTGGATAAAGGGTGAAGATGTCAATTTTCCCAGGCTGGAAATCACTTTTGGCCTTTAAGGTCTTTGAGTCCGAAATTTGCGTTTTTTCGTATTCATCATCCTAAAAAATTAGTCGTACACAGAAACCTTGCACACTGAGTGCGATGCGTATTAATTAATCCGTTGTGGAAAAAATTTGCAAAACAATGAGTCTTCAACCAGTAAAAAAGAGAAAAAGAAAGGAAATATTGGGTCCATCCAATCCTGAGATTAGAGAGGAAGGAGAGTTCCACCTCCTTATCAAGGAGCTGCGGGATAATCTCAAAAGATTCAAAGTTTGCTTCAGGATTTCAGAGGCTCAGTCTGATGCTTTGTTAGCGATACTGAAGCCACTTATTAAAAAGAAGACCACGAATATATATATATATATATATATATATATATATATATATATATATATCCACACTTTGTTTGTCATACAGTACTTTGTTCTGCGAGATGAAGTGGATCAACTTGTCAGACGCCATTCTGGATTTTGGCATTCACTTGAATGGTGGCTCTGAATTGTCAGAACACCTCTCAAAATACTTGCGATGTATGCGAAAAGCACAGAAAATTTAACCAAATCCGATTTTTTTTTTATGATGGACTTAAGTTTCGGGGGTAGTGTGTAAACGTGATTGAACTTTCGGACTCAGTGTGCAAAGACCTTTACTGCAGATAGAAAGTTTAGATTCTAGATGTTACTCTAATTCAAAAGCATGAAAAACTGATCAATATACTATGATGCTAAAGTTCCAATGAGGAAAAAGGCACTTGTTTTTATTTTGTTTTCTCCAAAAACACTAAAAATGGCGAACAAAAGTATTATAACTTACATAAAAATATTTGGTGTAAAAAGCCCATTTACGGTACTGTAAATACAGCAGGCCTGATCTGCAGTAAATTGTATCTATTTTTACATTATCCTTCAAAAACACTTTCACCATTTCTTTTTACACAAATAATGTCAGTATTTTAAAAAGGAAAAAGTTTTTTTCTGGTCCCAAAATATATTTTTATGACATATATATTCTTCATTTGGAGCTTTTAGCCATTCATACTTAACTGTTTTTTTTTCTTTCATAGAAATATAGTGATTTGAGATGAAGATCTGAATGAAACGTGAGCGCTGCGAGTCCCAGCACAGGCTGTGCGCAGCTGTTGCGTGTTTCTGATAGGACATATCGCTGTTTGGTTTCTCTGAGTGGTCATTCTGTTTCCCAGATGGCTTTGACCTGAAGAACACGTTCTTTCGTTCTGCTTGTTTAGTCTGATCAGTTCCAGTGACATTGACTTCATTTGGCCTTGCTTGTGTCTGTTTATGGCGAGCTTTTAAGAGGAGGCACAGACTTCCAGATCTGTTTTCCTCTTTCCTATTTACAACAAAGCCAGATCACATTATAATCAACAAAGCTGACACGCCATCAGTTGACAGACAACTCTTTTTATTATCTATGTACTCGCTTCAACTAGTTTGTTTGCCCAAATCTGACAGGAATGTAAGGGATTATTCCAACATATATAATACACTTGAATTGGCTGATTTAGATTTTGACATTCAAAGCCAGATCATACTTTTGATGCAGATGATTCAGATAATAACTTTTATGATCAGACCTTTATCACAAATGTCAGGCATTTAATCAAAATCAGATCAGAACAGGAAGTGCTTAAATGCAACTTGTTTCCAGGTATTGGACTGCAAAAATATGTCATTCAGCAGCACAACTGCACACAAACACAACAGGCAAACAACTATTGAATAAAAATATCACCTAGCACTGCCCGTGATTTCCATTCATTTGAATGTGAGAAAGTGAAGATCAATTTAACAACAGCTTCTAATCTCAGGTTGGGGTGAAAGTTTTCGACTCGCAGTGTGTGTGAAGTACGCGAGTGTGAAGTATCTTTCCATTCGCACCCTTTCTGGCAGGGCCACCTAATAGAAACGCGCTAAGCAAATAGTGTGCCGTCAGTTTATCATGAGGCGAGCGGGGGAAGGGGGAGCGACATAATTAGAATTAACTCGCTACTTGAAATTTTGCCCTGGAAAACAATGGCGCAGTTCATGAAGCAGCATTAGGACTTATGGAATGTTTGTACTTCTTCGTCACAACCAATTACATGCTTTGAAATAATTTATCTGGCGTGGCTTTCAGAAGTGTTGGGTAAGAGAACAGGCTGAATCCGCTCCATAAGAGGAGGAGAGGAGAAACAGGCTGAGCTGCCTTCAGTCTGGAAGTCATTAAAACCCTGTCCAGAGGAATGGAGGAAAACGGCTGTTTTTTCATGGCCTGCTTTTCTCGGCTCAAACTGCTCTCTCGCTTTCTCTCTCTCTCAACACACATGGACAACTGACACGCTAGACTTCGGCGTTCTCTATTTTAGCTGCGCTACAGGATATTGACGCTCTTTGCATTAAAATTAGAGTCTTTTCTTAATACTTTGAGAGCCGATGTGACGTCTTACTCCCTGCTTTATTAAAATGTTCCACTGATCTCAAAAGAATTCTGTCATGATTTACTCAACCTCATTTCAAACAAGTAGGGTTTTCGTTCTTCCATGGAGCACAAATTATGTTCTGAAGAATCTCTGAGACTGAACATATTTGATGACTAGTTACTGTTAAGCTGTCCATCTTATTCCTGATGAGCCTACTGTGTTTTAATTATTGATGCACTTCTGGTTTGGGGAACTTCCATTCAAAAAGACTGAAATGTATCAATTCAAATCAGTGCCAATTTTCCTTCATGTTTTATTTTCAGACATCATGAGAATGACGTAATGCTTGGTGTTTTAACATGACAAGGGTATCTATGGCAAGAGCTCTTTTCAGTCACTGCGTTCTTTTCCTCATGATTATTGTCTTTTTTCCCTTTACATTTCGCTGTAATAGTATAAAAAATGACAATCTACACTGCACATTTGTGATCTGTTCTCCCGATTTAATTCACTTTAATAATTCACTGGAGTGCACGAAGAATCTCTTTTTTCTCCTCAGATCCTCACGTCTCTTTCCAGGTTTTTTTCCATGGGTAAATACAATGTATTATCAGTCAAAATGAAGGAAATCACTTTGAAATAGAATCAATGCTGAAGTTAATGAACATTTTTGTTTAATGCAATGTATGTTATATAATATAGATATAACTACAGTGATATTTAACCCGTCCGTTATTGCTGTGGAAAGAATTACACTTTGGGGGTTATCCACGGTCTGTTGAAAGTACCTTCTTGATGTTTTTACACTTTTAAACGTCCTTTTAATGTTTGATGGTTGAAGGGTGAGTAGATTAATGTCATCTCATTTTATCCAGTTTTATTGCGTTCATAGAGGGAGCCTTTCACTGATCGTTTACAGCTTAATGGAAGTTACCCCCATTATACGCTGCATAGAAAAGATAAAAATGTCATAAAAGTAGTACAAACAACTTGCAGACTATATTCCGAGTCTTTCGAAGCCACACAAAGAGCAGAGTTTTACATTTTTAACTCATTGGAATTAATGTCCTTCACCATAGCTCTCAAATCTGATGCATGAATTCAAACTTGTGTTACTTATTTAGTTGTGAAACACAATGCCACTCTTAAAAAAAAAGAAAAAAGAAAGTTTCCTAAAGGGACTTTTCACTACACTGCCATAGAAGAAACATTTTGAGTTCCCCAAAGAACCTTTCAGTTCATGTGATGAACATATTAACAATTCAAAGATGCTTTTTACACTATAAAGAACTTTCTAAGGTTTAATGAATGTTAAATGTTCTTCATGAACAACAGATGCCATTAAAGAACCTTTATTTTTAAGAGTGTTGATACCATTAACGTCACACTAGTTCATGCACAAAGTTTGGTGCATTTTATACTTTTTCATGCTTTCATTATTAGGAAAATGCAGCTCAGACATTCTTTGAATGTTATGTCGTGTTTCAGCGAAGAAAGAACATCTTAGAATAACATGAAAGCGAGTAGATGATGACAGAATTTAAACAGAAATATACCACCCATATCAACTGGGATGTGTGTGGAAACGTGCTCTGTTTGTGGATTCCTCAGTGCAGATGTGTCAGATCATTGAAGATCTGCCCCATGAAAGAGGTTTATTTATTTACGTGGCTGGATTTCACTGTGTCTTTTGTGAAAGTGGCCATGGCTAGCAGTGAAGTCAGTCTCTGTGCCGACTGCAGCTGCTGTGGCTTTCCTCTGCGGACGCTACTACACAATACACAGCTTTGTACCACCGGTTCTGGGGTTCAGTGAGATGAGAACATTGATATTCTTTTAAGAAGAAAAAATTATCATTCTTTTATCATCAGATGTCAGAAGTGTATATATTAAAACATGCAATATGTTAGCTTGGTCTGGGGATATCTACTGGGGAAGCCATCTTAAATGAGGTCTCACTCAAAAGTGTGTTTCATAAAAGCAGAAAGATAAACAGTTGGGCTTGGGCATATATTGAATATTTAATAAATATATTACATATTGATATTTGATTTTTTTATATTATATAAAAAGAACTAAAATAATGAATATCGTGATGATTTCAATTAACTTTTAGTTTGGCCAGATACTTAAAGCTGCAATATGTAAGATTTTTACAGTAAAATATCCAAAAACCACTAGGGCAGTGTTATATATTTTGTTCAGTTGAGTACTTACAATATCCCAAATGTTTCCAACTATTTGCAAATCGTGAGAAAATTGCTATTTGTAACCAAGGATCCGCGACGTGTGAATATGTCGCCTGTTAATATCCGCGTTACCCTCGGATTCTGGTTTTATTCTGTAGAAATCATAGAAACATGAGTATCATGCCTCAGAGAAAAGCACTATTTTGTCAAGTGATGTTAGCTAACATAGCATAACCAGATGTACCTTTATTTTTAGTAACAGCAATACAGAATTTTCTCCGTCATATAATATGTTTTGAAATTAATTGCATGCCCTTTATCAACACAAGCCATCCATCATTTAATATGATATTGTAATATGGATCTATTTTACTGCTGTGTGAAAAAAAAGTGTCTCACAGCAGCCGCCGAGCGAACGCACAAAGTAACATTATAACATCATTTTCAACACACTCAAATGTATTTAATATGATAAACAGAGCTGCGTCACCTCATACTCATGACCGGATAAGTGGAAACGGCGACTTTGTCATAATAAAAGTCCCGCTGCTCTTGAGGCATGTGTCGTGTTCATCTCTCATTATCAATCGCTCCAGCGTCTCGTTCAGCTCCACAACACTCGCTCCTGCTCTGCTTCATACTACAGTAACGTTAATAATCTCATCCGTGAACATGATTTCTGCCCGAGTCCCATCCCGATTCTTTTCCACCGGCTGTGAGGGGAAGACCACATGTCCCAAGATTTCTCGCTCAAACTTGGCATCATCAAGCTCTGGCTTTGTTTTGAATAGGCGACCTCTTGCGGACGAAAAGTAGTTCTCCTTTAAAGACTGTACTGGTAGACAAATTTCTCACCTTGAGGTTTGTCAGTTACTATAGTAAAATATAACATTTTACTCTAACCAGAATCACTTGAATGCCCATCACATTTTAATAACTTCCAAATTCGTCAATATGAACTGTAATATGCCTAAATGGGACATCAGTCCTTTTTGGGCAAACAAAATTGTTCCATATTTTAAACTGAAATTCCAACAGCATTTGATTAAATGATATAAAATTAAGAATTATTAGAAAACATTGACTTCTTAGATGCAATACCCTACACTGTACCCACAACTAAACCTCTCTTTATCCCAGAGCTGTGGTCTATGTAGCACGTGTGTGTAAAAGTCATTTAGATCTGTCTCACGTTGAGAGGGTTGAAGGTCTGAGCTCTGATCTCACAGCAGAGCTCTGACCTGCTGTGCTGAGATGAGAACAGTCTGTTGTTTAACATCTGACAGCTGGAAAAATGGACCGAGCATAAAATATCAACTTTGTGTTTATCTTTAGAGGTTCAATTCTATAAAATGCTTAATCGTTTACACCTACTTGGTTAGCTGACTCATTCAAGAGTTCAATACCTGTGATATTTAAATGCAGAATAAAAGATTCTCTCCCTCTAGCACACATACAGATTCAGCTATAGTCGTTTTAAGAGGTGTCAAAACTGCTTCAAATCAGTAATGCATAATTAAACATTTTTTATTCCCACAGAGTGTTTAACCTGATCTGTCTCAGATCTGTGTTGTTGTTATTTCTTCACCTGATCATTTTCAGACACTGCAGCATTTGTTTTAAGATGCAGGCTCAAGACGTGAGGAATGAAATTTTGCATGATCTTTTTTTAAAACCATACAGTAATTTTCAAAACTCAAAAAGAGTATTTATTGAAACCAAACTATAAATTTGAGTTGTTCTCTACTTCCTCCACATTGTGACATCCTTGTGGAATCTAGTAGCACATAACTACGACCACAGCAACACATCATGGCTACTTTAGCTATATACGATCTCAGTGCAGACTTTGACACGGTTGGTCACAAGATTCTGCTTGACTGCAGAACTGCTGGCCTATCACATCCAGCCCTATTCTGGTATAGATCCTGTTTAAGTAGCTGGGGATAAGTACTGTATATTGAACGAGGTACAAACACCTCCACAAGCCATGTGACATTTTTAGGTGTCCCCCAAAGCTCAATTCTGGGTCCTTTATTACTTTTTCATTATGTGTTTTAGAGCTGCATGATAAATCATTAAATGGCCAAGATCTCAATTCAAACACCAACACAATCTTATTCCTAAATGGCAATGATTCACCTGTGTCTATTAAACCTTTGTCAAAATCACAGCTAACATTCAGATCTGCGTTGGCTCTGCCGCTGATCCAGAGAGAGCAGTTGTTATGTATGAAACCGCTTCACATTCGCAGAGTATTATAATTTCTGTCTTACAATAATTCAAATTGTCACAAAAGTACTCTCATAAAAGTTTTTAGTTTGGATATGAACACTGATGTCTAAGGTGGCAAACAAAATAAAGTAAAACACCTTTTGAAAGTAAGATTGTGTCAATTACATTGTTACTACACTGTAAACAAATATTTTCATGATTTGTTATCATAACATTTTTTCTTTTGTTTAATCAACTTAGATAATTAAAGTGTTTCACATAACATAATAATTTGAGTTTCTGCTGATTAAATCAATCGCCTTCATTGTGTTAACTCAAATTTTTAATTTCAATGAACTCAAAATTTTAAGGCAACCAGATAACTTACTCTTTCAAGTTAAACCAACAATACTTTTTACAGTGTAGCAAGTGATTGTTAAAAAATGTGTTTGTCATTGAATCATTCATTCAAGAGATTAGTTCAAAAAATTATTTATCCAGCAATGAAATAAAAGAAAAAGCTTCATGAGTGAATCATTGAATTACTAATACATTCAAACCAATTAAAAAAAAAAATAGTCTGCAACAATTAACATGTCATTGTCAGAACCTCTAGTAAATTACATGCTATTTTTTTAGTTGTCTATTCAGAATCGTGATCTCTGTTTTAAACAAACAGAAAAAAAAAAAAACATGATTTTCAATTTATCCAGAATCGTGCAACCCTAGTATGTTTGTTTCCATTAGCTGATGTAATTATCATCAGATCTCCTCAAATCATTTAGTACCCTGCTGGACGGCACTGTTCTAGTTGTACTTGAATATTATACAGCCTAATTAATGTTGATTATTCTCAGAGAAATGTCTATTATACCTTATTTATAGTCCCTGTCTCTGAAGCCCAATAATCATATCAAGAATTTGGGAATCGCATTTGACATCAACTTCAGTTTTAAGAAACTCTATTAGCAATGTTTATAAAACAGCATATTATCATCTCTGAAGTATGCAAAATCCTCTCCCCAACTGAAAGCGAGAAACTCATTCACACATTTTATACGAGGCTTAACTGCTGCAGAAGTGTTTTGGCTGGAAGGCGCAGCTGCAAGAATGCTGACTCGTACTCGACTGAGGTATCACATTAAATCCCTTCAGTGGCTACGTGTCACACAAAATTGATTTCAAGATTCCTTATTGACTTTTAAATGTCTTTAAGGTGTCATCCTAATGTACAATAGCAATGTATTTTCTAAATACAGTACACTCCAGTTAGATAAAACATAGCCTTTAGGATGGAAACACTCTCAAGTGGCACCTTAAAAAGTATTGGTAATTCACACAATAAATATTGAATGGTCTATTTATAGTTTTAATACATTGTATTTTTTATTATTATTGATTTTCAAATTTAAGTATGTGTCTGGGACAAGTATGACATAGTAAAAAGCACACACAAGGCAAAGTAGCAAAAATAAATGATTGTTTTAATACACGTCAACCCCTGCCACAGTCGAAAGAAAGTTGGTTATATTATCCTACAGCATTATTGTATTAATACAGGAACTTTATGCCTTCATATTTCACTGGTGTGCTGGCAAGCTTCAGACTGAATTAAAGCTGCAAGCAGCGATGAAAAGGCCCTCGCACCCGGGTTCACTGCCACCGATTGGCCTTAGGAAAACAGCGAACAGTGGGCACCGTACATGTAAGTGAGTAAATACAGGAGAACGATGGCAAAGTCATTTTAAAGTGCCACACTTCCTGCTGCCAACAGGTGGCGTTTGGCTGTAACTGAATTTTGTCCTGTAGATGTCTTCAGGCCAGGACCATTATCAAACATGTGAAGTTTGGAGCAAATCGGACGTTGTATGCCTGAATTACAACAATTTCCTGTTTCGTGGCGTTAATCCCATACATTAGCACTTAGGCAAGTGTTGTATGATTTAACATGTTTCAAGCGTGTTTGGTACTTTGTGGCATATCTAAATGTGTTTCTGGGAGTGAAATACAGTGTGAAGCATGCCATTTCCTGTTGCCCGGAGGTGGCGCTATGACTAGTTGCATATTGGCAGGTAGATGTCCTAAAGCCAGGATTCTTGTCAAACATGTGAAGTCTGGTTGTTAGGAGTCCATAACAGTGTTAAACATGTCAGGTGGCGCTATGACTCCAACTGAATATGAGCAGAACAGGACTCTTAGTAAGTGTGTGAAGTTTGGGGCAGATCCAGTATCTTAGTTACAGCAACTTCCTGTTTCACGATGAAACATTTGTCAGGCCGCCAGGGACATGCCCTTTGGCGAAAACTCAAGATCTTCCCAATTTAGCGTCGCAAAGGCCTTCTCAAGTCAAGTCAAGACACCTTTACTTATATAGCGCTTTTTACAATGCAAATTGTGGCAAAGCAACTTTACAGTAATAATTGGCTAATAATTTTTGGCTGCACAGCAGTTCCCAAAGGAAATGGTGTCATTGTCTATCTTATTCTATATATTATTGATTCATTCCGTTGCAAAGATCAATAGTTATTAGTCTAGTTAATTTATTTATATCAGCACTGCAGAAAACAGTGACGTAATCGTCCGGCTCAGCTCAGTTCACATACAAAGGCGCCAATGCAGGCATACTAAAAACACTGCTGAATATCAAGCAAGTGTCCCCAACTTAAGCAAACCAAAGTAAAACAGCGGCAAGGAAACAAAACTCCAACAAAATGGAGAAAAAGACCTTGGGAGAAACCAGGCTTAATCGGAAGCCACTTCTCCTCTGGCCAACAGTGAACACTTGCTTGATATTCAGGCAGAGTTACAGGTCATAAGTCCGTTTTGGGATTGCAACGGTCAAAATATTTAATCCAATTCCATCTAGTTTAAGATCTTTTTCATCAGGCCGGTATGGGACGGTTTTGGGCCGGTATGGGACGACACTCCAGGGCCACGCTGCTGCCGCGCACAGGCGCATGTTCCCCATCTGACCCAGATACGGCCCGGATCCAACCAATCACGTTAAATGGTAAACCTCGGGATAAGCAGAGAGACAAAAATTAGCGTAGACGCCATTCTTCTTCTGATGTAACGAGTACTGACACGATCTATCCAGCTGACACGATCTGTGCAGCCTAACAATCCTTTAACGGATATGAAGACATAAATTGATAATGTGTCATGTGTATGCCAGGTTAAAGAGATGTGTTTTTAGTCTAGATTTAAACTGACAGAGTGTGTCTGCTTCCCGAACAATGCTAGGAAGATCCTTCTGATTACACAAAACCAAATTTGAAGATGAGTTTGTTAAAGTACTAGGCCTGAAAATGGCAAAACTGCACAAAAATCGCACAGGAAATTCAAAATGGCTGACTTTCTGTTGCGTTTCTGTTGCGCTCCAAGAGACTTTTTTGTAGGTCATGGGACCTCACATATATGTATCGAATTTCATAGACATACGTCATACATGGCCGAGGGCACACACCATTGAAGTTTTATAGGTAGCGCTGTTGAGCCATTTTGCCCCACTCAATTCTGAAACCAATAGCAGATGTAAATTTTCGCCAGTTCTGACGCGTGTGCAAAGTGAGTTTTCGAGCATGTTTAGGCCCTAAAAAAACAATTCATTTTGGAAAAGAATAATAATAAACGGAGCAATTCCAAGAGGGTCCTCCTACTTTGGTGCTCGGGCCCTAATGAGATGACTTATATATTATCATCAGGTTGACAAGCCTTTGCTTCTGTTATCCTTGGTTTTCAAATGTTGCAGTGTAGAAATTTTTATTAACTGTTGTCATGAAGATGTTGCCATTGCAGCAAGTGCATGTGATCGGTTAAAATAGAACGAATGCTTAACACGAGTCTAATATGTAATATACAATGGTATTTTAAAATAGATAACGTTGTCTGAGGTGAAGCATTCTGGCTTCTCAGAGTGTCACTTCCATGATCTCAAGAGAAATGATCTTCAACTGGGGTCCAAAATAAAAATCCATTCTGCCGGAGACTCTATGGCCCCATCAAAACAGACTCCTTCAGGGACGAGAAGAATTTCAGAAGTAGCTGGCCAGTTCACACTCTCGGATTCCTCTTCAAATACTCAACAGTGGTGGTATGTGGATGGTTTGCGTGATGTTGTGAGACCTCGAGAGTTCGTATCCAGTCCTCATTCATGATGCGAAATGGTACTTGTCCTGGATCATTAATCTCAGCAAGAAACCACGAACATTCTAAGAGAAGCAATTGTTAGAGAAACACATGTCTAAGGTCTTTTGTTTGAATAATAGTTTGGCAAGCTTCTTTTCTGCACCATAATGTGTTTGCGTTCTATAGGATGCACAACTGAGACTGTGTTTATGTTTTTGTCATTCCTTTCAGTTATAAATGCGTCATGTCTGTATAGAAAATTGTACTTGGCAAAAGAACTGCTGACTATTCGTCTCGTGTGTGTGGAAACTTTCTCATGTTATGTTTGGGCTGCTTTGTAGTTAATGAACAATTAAGGAGAGTAGTAAGACATGCATTGATCTTATTCACGCATGAATGCACCAGTGACCTGGAATGGCCCATTACTGTACCATTATATGCTTGAGTTATAAGAAATGTCTGACATGGACAATTTGAGTAGTAGCTTTCACTGATAGGAGTCTTGGAGGCCAGATGTTGTGATATAAGCAAAAATGAATACATTTAACTAAACTAAACTTTAATTCATAACATCCATATGTTTCTTGTTGATAAGAAGTGCTGTTGTTTCTCAGACATGCAATTTTGAACTGGCAGATGAAAAAAATTCCTCTTGCATTGGAGCAGAGACCTGAGCCATATCTATATGGTAGTTTTTGCTCACATTTTGTACTCTAACTATGTGTTTTTAGGCCCTGTTTCCACCTGGTATTAAGATGAGTTTTGGTCGATTGGATCACAAGTAGATGAGGGGGACACATGGTGTTCTTAAGTCTCGTTTGTCTACTTTCATCCCCTTCTGTCCAGAGAGAAGGGTCAATGGGTTTTTCAGATCTTTCGATCTAATGGATGAAATAAGCTTGTGCAATTTTCTTATGAACATGCCCATAGATGATGCAAAAACATGGAGAGAACATCAGCTTTTGTTTCTGCTCTGACAGATGCAAGACTGGCCGAATGATGTGAGTGTGTGTTAGAAATCAGGAATTGTGAGAGAACCTTGTGCTTGGTACGTTTTTTGGTCCTCAAACTAAACTTGGTTCTTCAGCCAACAAAGTTTAAATCCCATCTGGCTAGTTCACTTCCCATAATGTTTACGCATTAGGTAAGTAGGTGTAGAGTACGTGGCCTTTTAGTGGCTGTACGAATACATTTGACCACATGAGCATTTACACTATAAAAGCAATCTGGTCCAATGCGTTTGCAACTACTTCTGGAAGTGGTCAAAAGTGGACAAGCTCAAAACGTTTTAGACCCTGTTTACACCTGTATTTAGTGTCTTCCACTTGTGATCCAATCAACCAAAACACATCTTAATACCAGGTGTGAACTGGGCCTTACATTCAAAAAATGTAAGGCAGTGTGGTTGCTACCTTGATAAACATCTGTGGCTTACTGGTGTAATCAGAACAAATGATGTTTTATTAACAAAGTTCGGGAGGAACACATTCAAATGATCTAACTAATCATCACATTACTCCAACCCGCAGTGCAGTTATTAATCAGAAATCAACATGTCTACCCAATCAGCATGAGCGGAGACCTATATATATTGAAACAGTCGACTCACCTGTTTTTTTGTACAGTTTTCAGCATCCCTCCACCATCCCGTCTCCTCACACTTGCCTGGTTACTTCCTAAACCAGAATACTCTGGGTTCAGGCCAAATACCGAGCCCGGAGCCCTCTCCTTGGACAGCACGCCAAATATGCATACTAATTACTCTATCTGATTATTTGTAAGTGTGAACTCGTGATATGTTTATTTACATCTTATTACATAAGGGCAATGACACATCACTCTATAGTTCATATTAAAGTGTTAGTTCACCCAAAAATGAAAATTGTGTTATTACTGACCCTCATGTCGTTCCACACCCGTAAGACCTTCGTTCATCTTCAGAACACAAATTAAGATATTTTTGATGAAATCCGTTGGCTCAGTGAGACAGAAAGATAATTAACACTTTCAGATGCCAGGAAAGATACTAAAACATACTTAAAACAGTTCATATGACTACAGTGGCTCAACTTTAATATTATAAGCGATGAGAATACTTTTTGTGGGCCAAAAAAACGAAATAACGACTTTTCAACAATATCTAGTCATTGGCGATTTCAAAACACTGCTTCGTGAAGCTTGACACATCTTTTGTTTCAAATCAGTGGTCAATTGCATACTATAATTCTTTATCCCAGTATTACTCTGAAATACTCTTTCTGTTGCACAAAAATGCAAAATAATAGACTATACATTGGATATTGGGCAGTATGCAGGGAGTAGTAGCTTGTATTCTGAACACAGCCGGTGTATTGTATGTCTGGCTGCAGTATGGTTTGTTTTCTAAGATGACAGTCAGAGATTTATTATATGGCTGACCGGAGCTGGGTTTGGGTGAACCACAGAGTGCAGAATAGAAACTAGTATAAATTTGACCAGAAGTCATACAGAGAAACTGATAAACCCTTTCTCATTTACTCACACAGATTTTTTAAAAATTATTTTTAAAATGTTCATTATTTAAAGCAGATGCCTTTTCATTTGCTAAAGAATCGATTATCAATTGGAACCATTGCAATGATTAAAAATAAAAAGAACATAAACCTTCATTTATTCTTAAAATTATTTTTGTATGCTTATAATAGGTTTTGTTTTGAAAATGAAAGCTTTAGTGTTGCTTTCAGCCTTTTCTTTTTATGTTTTTTGAGACTTCTTTTTTGTTTTTTTGATATAATTATGAGCAGATGCAGCAATATGATACAGACATAGTTGCTAGCATTTTGTGTGTTAATGGTCTTCAGACTGAGAAATGTCCTGACAGTTTTTACTGATTGTGATCACCTGCAAGATTTTATTTGAAAAATCATTCATGAATTCAGTAATGTGGTCAAATCTAATTGACCCTTCGCTGGCAGTTTAATTGACAGGTGATCTGACCAATCCTAACCCTGAATCCGCCATTTTGTCCGACAAAGCAGTCAGGGGAGTCAGTAAATTAATGTTGGTAAACTTGAACTTGAAAAATTGTGTGTACTCACGTCTTTCCGCGCTTGAAACAACATTCCTTCTGATGTTCATTCATGTTTATTTGATGCTATAAATGAACAAGTATGAAGAGATGATCGGTTCACGAGCCGCTTGAAGGAGCTACAGCGATCTGTCACAACACTTTAAAGAGACACTATACGCTATTTATTTTAAATATGAAACTGTTTCAAATCAAAAGTAACCTCTTTGCTCCCCTATGTATTTTTCACTTCGTGAGAACTTGATGTGTGACGTGAGAACGCATGGCTTGTCAGACATAGCAACAGTAACTAAAGGGGGCGGGTCTTTGCGAAGGGTCAATTGATTTGCAATCAAAATAGTCTCAAGTTTGAAAATGGAGAATATCATGCAAATTGTTCAAAGGTAAATGATTTTACGTAAAATGTATAACATGCTGACAAAAATGCTATGACTAACATTCTGACATGTTTTAACTTTCAACAAATGTTAGTGGCAGGAAACAGAAATGAATCCACACATTGCTCAACAAGACTCTAGAATGTTATAATCACTGAGGTAACATTGATTCTAAGATGACCACACAGACACTGTTTATTTATTTTTTATATTGCAAATATTTTCTTAAATATGTTTGACTAGTGGTTATTTCAGAGCATTCCTGGGGCTGCAAAGACATGAAGGGCGTCTTTATGTGGCTTTCTGACAGTGATGGAAAAGCGCACACATGTACACTACCGCAAAACGAAAGAGCTACTGTTACTTTTAAGATATATAGTATATTAACGACGAAAGAACATCTTGAAAAATCTATTTTACTATTATTGTCTCAGCTCTTTTAACACCATCAATGGATTTACTGCTCATTTTTTCTTTCTTCTGGCTAATTTTACCTCAGCGATCGTAACATTCGTTTCATATTAAAAGTAACCTGCTCTGTCTTGTCGGTCGATGCGTTGTCAGTGTCCTCTTTGCTCTGCAATGTATTTTCAGCAGGGTGGCGTCAGAGTGGCATGGCTTGTCGGACATAGCAACAGTAACTAAAGGGGGCGGGTCTTTGCGATGGTCAATATTGCATGTTAGTTCACAGTGCATTAATGTTAACAAATGAAACCTTAATGAAAAAGTGTGGCCAGTAAAACAAAACTACTCATGAAGCATCAAAACAACATGAAAAATGTAAAAACAGCATAATAATACCAAACCATTGCTTTGACCTAAAGAAACAGAAATTGAGTGATATAAAATTATAATATTCTATTATACAAAATAATAAAACATGTGTCAGCCTGATATTAAGACAAATACTCCTGTAACTCGAACACAATTCTGCTGTTGAGTTAAAATCTGCCTTCACTAAATAGTTGACCCTTGCCCTAAATTGTTTTACCTAGATTGAATTCTCCTCATACGGAACTTCAAGCATCTGTTATCTATAAATAAGAGAAATAAACTAGACGTCAGCATGTGAAAACTGCACTAGTTTTCCACATTCAGTCTTTATATTTCAAAATCTCACTCTTTGCCTCATTTGTCTGAGTGGCATGTGGTCTTGTCGCTGGGCCTCAGGTCATGTTCCCCATGTGACGGTTCTTATTCCAGAGTTTTCCATGTGGCTGGGGTTTCTTTGACTGAGCGTTTCCCCTTCGACCAGCGTTTCCACCTCCAGATCCTCTGGAACGCCACATGTGATCATAATATTACAATAGGCTTATGGTCTCAGCACACGCCTGTGCAAGGTGTCCTCAATCCCTCACGCCCACAGGACCCCTGCCACAGCAGCAATGCCAACGCATTTCTAATGCTGTTATTTTAAAAATATTTCGCAATAATATTCAAAGCTTCTTGCTCTAAATGACTATTTTTGCCAAAGTATAGTGTATAAAAGATAATAACCTAAAATTCCAATGCAGTAATGAGTGTGTGAAGTCCAAGTCCGGCACAAATGTATTTTGTTACATGGCTAAATTAAATTATGAATAATGAGGGATTGGAGATACTTTCTGTGTGTTGTACTGTGGGTTTTGCAAGATATGTTTTCATTGGATTTTAAAAAAGTGGTGGGAACAAAAAAGAGGACTTGATGCCTATTCTGTACTGAACTTTTTCCTTTTCCTTAATATGTAGTCTTTTTGTTTATGTAATTATGTAAAATTTTATGAATTATACTATGCATGTTTGTTATGTAGAAACTATGGATAATAGGGGAAGAGAATTACACTTAAAATGGGCTTTTTATGTATCGCCAACATCTGATTTATCAGAATAGTGATAGCAAAAACTGACCAGCTCTAGGAAGGGTTCTGGTCATCCAAAACGTCTTTCATTTAAGGATTGTGGAGGCCACTGTGCTCTTAGGAACCTTAAGAGCAGCAGAATTTTTTTTTGTAACCTTGGCCAGATCTGTGCCTTGCCACAATTCTGTCTCTGAGCTCTTCAGGCAGTTCCTTTGACCTCATGATTCTCATTTGCTCTGACATGCACTGTGAGCTGTAAGGTCTTATATAGACAGGTGTGTAGCTTTTATAATCAAGTCCAATCAGTATAATCAAACACAGCTGGACTCAAATGAAGGTGTAGAACCATCTTAAGGATGATCAGAAGAAATGGACAGCACCTGAGTTAAATATATGAGTGTCACAGCAAAGGGTCTAAATACTTAGGACCATGTGATATTTTAGTTTTTCTTTTTTAATAAATCTGCAAAAATGTCAAGAATTCTGTGTTTTTCTGTCAATATGGGGTGCTGTGTGTACATTAATGAGGAAAAAAAATGAACTTAAATGATTTTAGCAAATGGCTGCAATATAACAAAGAGTGAAATCTGAATACTTTCCTTACCCACTGTATCTCAGATTAAGATTTTTCCAAATGGGGTTTCAAGGGTAGTTTTTCAGGAAGTCCCATTTTCAATACATTTCCACTCAGGTGTCAACAGCAAAGTTCAGAATATCACATTTAATCTGAGCTGTTTAAAATTCTGTGTAGACTAGCTGACCTTCATATTCCCTTCTTCCTTAAATGCTCCACCATCATCCCAGGAGCACTAAATGACGGACCTGTCGACGCTTAAAATGTCTTTTGAGAGATTGGCGTTGGCCCATGAATTTGTGGTCCTCAGTTTGGCATTCTTTAGTATTGAATGGCGAACTGAAGTCCACAAATAGGATCTTTCATAGGTCCCTAAGCTGTCAAGGTGTTGCAGGATGACATGCAATCCTATGTCAGCATTGTTCAAAACAGTTTAACAGAGAGACGACATCCTTTTACACCTTCGGCAGGCGCTACTGAGCACTGAACACCAGATATCCTGGAGCTCAAAGCAGCTTCTTCCCTCAGGCCGTTTCACTCATAGACATAATAAAATACATAGACGCCCCATTGGCTGCTTTGGAACATTGCTGCGATACGTCAATGCATCCGCCATATTGCTGAGGGCAAGACTGCACTGTAAACAAATGCAAGTAAACTGGCGAGTTGCGTTTTTTTTTTTTTTTTGGATAAAAACTAAAATAACGTTTACATTTATCAACCGATTTCAGAGATTTATGATGTACATGGTGTACAAAAAATTCCATCTCTAGTTACTTAAAACCTCTATAGCAGACAAAAATATTCATTTTATTGAGGAATAGTCAAAGCTCAGACTTGTCCTGTATTTGGCTGCTTTATTCTTGGATAAGAATTGTGAAGACGCCCATAATGAGATCATTTAAATTTTCATATTAAATGAAAAAAAATTCTTATTGTGGAAAAGGCATTTTCTGTCTTTTTTTTTTAGCTTTTCTTGATTTTAGAATTGACCACCATTGTGAAAATGAAGCAAATCATCAAATATAAATCACACAGGCTGCTTAACGTTACTGTATTTTTATAGCACTAAAATGATACAGATATTTACAGATAAATACTCCAAAACATACAATAACAAGATAACTGATGAATCTTTTATGGTAATATGATATGGTACAACTACAGTTGAATGCAAATAGTAAATAAAAAATAAAGTGAAAAGCAATAGTAAACAGTTTGTTTTATATAATATAATATAGTCAATGATAAATTGTATAATATTGTCAATAAACAGTATACAGCAAATAAAAAAGATATATAATAGTATAAGTACAATAATATAATATAACAATAATCTATTGATAATAGTATATAGTATATGTATAATACTAATCCTGACAGACCTGTCCTGTCAAAGTCCTCCGGCTTGAAGTGCTCACTACATAACAAGAAATACAGTAATTTTTAAATAATAGTTGAGTTAAATAAATCCATAACGTTGGGCAAACATTTAACCCAACCACTGGGTTAAAACAACTCAATTGCTGGGTTTGTTCATTTTCAACCCAACTTGGGTTGTTTTTAGCAAACATCCCAAGTTGAAAACAACCCAAGTTAAGTTGAAAATGGACAAACCCAGCGATTGGATTGTTTTAAGCCAGCAGTTGGGTGCTGGGTAGTTTAATTTAAATCAACTATTGTTTAAAAATTACTGCATTTCTTGCTGAAAATGAACCCAAAGTATGTTGGAAATTAACATTTATTAATATGTTTAATAAATTAACATTACGTTTAATGAATAATGTTTAAATAATAAACATTTATTCAAATGCTTATTAATAAAGGGTCATCTTTTGATTATCATTGTTGCCTCTAGTAATTATGTGTCTGATTTTTAATTTCCATTTTGGGCTCATTTTAATCCAGCCATATAGTAATTGTTAAACAATAATTGGGTTAAATAAAACTACCCAACACGCTGAGAAAACATTTAACCCAACCACTGGGTTTGTCCATTTTCAACCCAACTTGGGTTGTTTTTAACCCAAGTTTTTAGTGTACGACCACACTTGAATAAAGTTTTTTTTTTGTAAGTTTTTTTTTTTTTTTAGTTCAATGCTGTAGGGTTTTCTCAGTGGTTGCTTATCTATGAATCTTTTTTACTCGTTTTGTCCTCTGGCAGGTGAATATCATATATCTGGTCATTTATAAATAAAAATAACAGCATTCTTTCATCAACAAACTATATCATTTTTGTTGGTAGAACTCTTCAAGATTAATACTCAGCGTTAGAAGTTTGTTCTCATCACTAAAAACCTAAATATGGTCAATAATGAAAGCCTAATCAAACATCAATAATAAGCTTCCTAAATATTTCGTTGTTCAGCCCTAAGCTCATTGGTTGATTCAGAAGCTGATATGTTGGACTGCTCAAACAAACAGAGCAGCAGTAAAGATGTCAATCTACCAATATAGTTGACTGAAACTGGGATATGAGAATGTATTTTAACAACCAGAAAAAACATACACGTCAGCTCCACACGCCTTGATAGAAACCCTGTGTCATAACGCAATAAAGCAGTGATTTCGTGTGTTTGTACTGGCGCTGTATTGATGATCTCATCAGAAAACTAGACGTTCAGGGAACATTTATTGTTTCAATCTCTGCTGCGTTGCGTAACTGTTCGACAAAAACACGTTCGCTCATTTCTGGTCAATAATTTGGAGACTTTTGGTCTTTTTTCACTCCACGCCCAGTGTTCTGTCCACTCCGGAGCAGATGAGAACTCAGACACACAAACACAGCTCATCCAGTGACTCAGAGACAAACACATGACTGCACACTTATGGACACAGTCATAATATAACCATAAACTGGGATATTTCACCGATTGTGTATGAAAGCAAGAAACAAAATTACCACAGAATGATGCATATGTTACATGAGGTGAAAAAAAGTTATGTTTTAGGGTTTTCCATGTACCACAGTTCCAAAAATAACAGATGCCATGTGTCACCACAGTAAATTGTAGTATTCTTTCAAAATATTTTGTCTACAATAAGGGCTACTATAATTAGAAATGGTAAAAGTTACATTTTAGGCTGGTCTGCCTCAGCGGTCTAAGAACGCTCATGTCAATGTCAAAATTATTGAGATGGCCAGTCAAATCAAAGAAGGCTGGTCTTACTGTTCACAGAGTGTGAATTGACCCTTCGCAAAGACTCGTCCCCTTTAGTTACTGTTGCTATGTCCCACAAGCCATGCGCTCTGTCAAACTGCCGGCGAAGGGTCAATTGTGAGTTATAAAGTCAGAATTGTGAGATATAAACTCGCAATTCTGAGAAAAAAGTGTTTTTCCTCAGAATTGGACTTTATACCTTCCATTTGCGAGTTTATATCTTCGAATTCTGAGAAAATAAGTTCGATTTGCAAGATATAATGGCGAATTCTGGGTTATGATGGGTTAGATCGCCTGTCAATCAAACTGCCAGCAAAGGGCCAATTCAAATGCAAACAGTGAAAGAATATGTGTGTTAAAATGTGTAAGCAGCTAAACATTTTTCGGTAGAAATGTTAAACGACCTACAATAACATCCAGTGATACAAACTACTTAACTTTATTATCAAATTACCCTATTTTGAATAGAAAATATGCTATTATTTACATGATTCATAACAAAATGTGATGAGACAAGAAACATTTTACAGTATTGACATATTACATATTGAATGTGTGCATATTTAAAAAAATAAATAAATGAAAATAGTTTAAATATACAATTAGACCTAAAACTTCTTTTACTTATTTTTCTTTATTCCCACAAATCCTTTTTAATTCATTAATTATTTAATTCCTTAAAAAAAAAGACCTCTCGAAAAAAACTCTTTTCGTCCCACTGATGTTCAAGACACGGTTACGACTGTACTATATAGTGCAAAATACCGCCTTTCTTTTCAGCATTTTACATGGAGATCTTGAAAGTACTGTAGGTTGTTGCATCATTGTCTTAATGCTTCTGTTTATCTGCTCTCTCTCTCACTCTCTCTCTCTCTCAGGTCCTCATAACCGTGTGTCGCGATGTCCTCCCAATGAGCATCAGTGTCTGGGTTCAGACCTGTGTGTTCACATGAGCAAACTGTGTAACGGCATCCCCGACTGCACCGACGGAGGAGACGAGGGGCCGCACTGCAGAGGTAACAACTACACCACTTACACACACTGAAGAGACACGATAACTTTATGACCAACAGATAGAATTTAGTCATTTATTTAACTTTGATCAACGCACAGAGCACATCAAATATAGCTTGCAAAATTTTTAAAAGCCTGTACTTTCAATGAATAGAAAAAAGATAATAGAAAATTATGTTGTACATGAAAGCTACATTCGTTCGAGTGTGTAGCAGACGAGTTACCACATCATAATTGTGTCTTAAACAGACAACTCTGTTACATAATTATGTGTGCAAACTGTCACCGTAAACTAGACTGTCAACAGTTAACGTCCTCATATACACAATCCACATTTCAGTTCATTTAATTATGCTATTTATAAATTCTTCATAAAGCATGTTGATCTGCAGTTCCCATGTGGAGAACTGTCCTTTTATTTTTGCGTAATAAAAGTGCATTTAAATTGTGACATATCTAAGCAAACAAGAATAAATGTAGGGCGGGGCTTGATTTAGTCCGTGGGGAATTTATTGGATGGTTGTGGTTTGCTATTGGTGGATCTCATGTGAGTGACAGGTTGCCCCGCCCTCGTCATCAGAGAAGAGATCCTGCAAAAGTGAGGGGAAGCTATTCTGATTCAACATTACGAGGAACATGAATTTTAAAAAATATGTGCATGGATAAATCATTTATAATAAATGCTGCAATATTCCATAATGAAATATAAGAAATGTCAATTGTAACTTTAAAAGTTATTGGCCAAAAGTCTCTTTAAAAAAGTTCACAGTGTTGTACTTTTCATCAGGATCGATATTAATCATCTAAAATGCTCTACTTCACCATCAGTCTTGCACATATTACTTTATTACTTTTTATTTATGTTTGTAGCACAATGGGTTGTGGGCAATACTTAAGTTCTTAAGAATTTCCTGAATTTCTGCATGAATCTGATCTACATTATGATCAGATCTTTCTTTCAATAGATTGAAGGAATTCAATTAAAAATAATACACAAATCTGTGTATATTTATCTCCCAAAATGATGCTGGAGTAAACATCATTCCTGAAGAAATACATGAACCTCCAGGATTAAAATATAATTGGATACAGGCATTTCAGTTGTTTTAGTGGTATAAATCTGGTGTGAGTTTAGCAGCCCTTCAGAAAGAACATAAAGCTGGATCGTCTCTATCAAAATCTGGACTTCATCATGCCTGTTTGTGGAAACTGCCATGCCTCAATCAAAAGTACTGATAAAAAGTTGTTAATGCTTACAAGGCTGGAGAAAGTTAGGGAGGAATTTGTGAAGAGTTTGATGTCCATCAGGTGGATAGTGTTCAAAGGGAAGAGATTCAACACCGAGGAGGGACCAGGCAGCAGAAATCACTCCATAAACATGACTTATAATATTCCAGGAGGTCACAAAGAACCACACGGTAACAAGGATCTACAGGCGTTGGCTAAGAATCATGAGGCTATCAAACAAACACTGAAGAAGAATGATGAGCACAGCAGCAAGGAGGAAGACATTTCTCTCCAAGAAGAACACTGCTGTATGAAGATTGCCAAATACCACATGGATGAGCCAGAAGACTATCAGAAAAATATATTTCTTAATAGATGAATCCAAAGTTTGGTTTGAATAATAAACATTCAATTTGGCGAAAACCACACATGCATTCAATAATAGCAACCACATCCCGACTGTAATTTAACTTATGCGCAAAATGGGAACATTGCATAAAACTCCATACAGTGAGTCGAAGAAAACAAAATCATTACTTCTTGATAAACTGGTGCTAAATATCAGTAAGAAAAGTAGGATAAGCCATTGTATATAATAATTTCTAACGTCTCAGAGTGCACAGACGAAATGCAATAAACGCATTTTGGAGGAAGACGCCTGGTGTTTAGGAACACGGCCGTCCATGCCAATGCTGAAGATAATTATACCGAACCAGTTTGACGAGAAACTTTGCTCAGGCATTTCAGAATGACCAAAACAAAAAAATCAGTCCGCTGGTTAGTCCAGTTATTCCATCCCATCGCACAAAGATTGATTTATTTGATGCGCATTGAGGAACTTATTTAGTAAATGTTTTTCATAGTTTATGCGCATATTTTCTTATCGGATAAAGATGTATCTGATTCAAGCAAGCTTGTATGTTTTTTATGCACATTTTTAGAATTTATGCGCATCTTGGCTTTCCATCCAGCAGTTTTTTATGCGATATCCCAAAATGTCCATAAAAATAGGTGATTGGAAACATAGTTAATGACACACTTAGTCTCTTAATAGTGTTAAACGCTGGCTTAAAATTTGATGATCAAAACATTTGACTGTCTTTTTGAGTGAGTCACTGTATGATTCACTTAACTGATTTGTTCAAAAATATATATATATCTATATATATTTTATAATATATTTGTTCTAATATATTCAGGAACTGATATATTTACTACTGATGCACAGTGGTTAATACTGCTTTTAATAAGTTTGGAATTATTTTATTTGCAGATCAAAAATACGCGAAGTAATTGGCAATATTGTATCTGGAGTGTAAATTACTCAATATTAACTTCTTGTTTATTAAATGGTTGAAAAAAACAAACAAAAAAAACAATATCACACCCACAATCATGCTGCTGGCTGGAACATCAGCACTCCTAAATACAAAGTTTTATGACTTTTTTATTTGAGTTTTTCGTGTAGGTTTTTATACTTCAAATGCAGTTAACCTTGATTACCTTCAATAAATTTTAGCTTCACTCCATGTGCACACACTCTCTCTCACGCACACAGCTGTGGTGACTCTCTATAGGCATGAATCTAGTGGGTGATCTCCAGTGAGGAGACACAAACCCGTCAGGACATGATACACAGGGGAGGTGATAGAGGACAAGAAACCAGAACACAACACCCTACTGAAACCTGGAGAGATGCAGACAGACACTGATTGAGATAAAAATTTATTCAAGGTTAATTACAATTGTATTTTGAGATCATCCAATGAAATGTTACAAGCTTGGCATGCTTCACACCAGGTTTGAGGTTAGGGACAACAAATGACACTGTTTCTGTGTGTCTTGTAACTGTTCACTAAAACTCTTATAATTTCAAATGTCTTGGAATATAGGACCATTTGATGGACCAAATGTATTTCATTTTTGATTTTTAAAGGGTTAGTCCACCCAAAAATGAAAATTCTGTCATTAATTACCCACGCTCATGTCGTTCCACACCGGTAAGACCTTTGATCATCTTAGGAACACAAATGAAGATATTTTATTATGAAATCTGAGTGATTTCTTTCCCTCCACTGACAGCCACTTTCAAGCCCCAGAAAGGTAATAAAGACATCATTAAAGTAAATCATGTGACTCCAGTAGTTGTCCTCAATTTTATGAAGTGTTAAAAAAACCCCACTTTATTTACAAAATTTTAATCTCCAACACGCACTCAGGTTACAACGTCCACTCTTCCTTCCACATAACACACATATGTCATGTGCTCTCCTGAATGTTGTTGGACATTAATATTTTGTAAATAAAGTGGTGAATTAAGAATTTTTGTGCAAACAATGCACTCATGTCAAAGGTTAAACCACTGGAATCACATGGATTATTTTAATGATGTCATTACTACCTTTCTGGGGCTAGTGGTAGTTGTTTAGGCTGTCAATGGAGGGACAAAAAGCTCTCAGATTTAATCAAAAAGTTCTTAATTTGTGTTCCAAAGATGAACGAAGGTCTTACGCGTGTGGAACGACATGAGGGTGAGTAATTTCATTTTTGGGTGAACTAATCCTTAAAAGTTGGCAGTAAAAACACTCTCCAGTTGTATGAAATAGAGCAGCTGCAAGAAATTTATACGAGTAAATGGTGACAAAATTTCTATTTAATATTTCAATCTAGTTTGTTAAATATTCATAAAAATGTAACACATTTTACCACAGTCCTACTCCAAGTACTTGTAGCTTTACACCGATCAATGTGACCAGTTTCTATTAATCCTTGTTTATTCGTTGATGTTGACATCAAAGCTGCAGATTTTAAGTGGCGACTACTTCACCTACTCTCTCATCTCACAGGTGTGTCCGAGAAGATACAAGAGCACTGGTTGAAAAATCATCAAATAAAGATTCATACTTAACAATTCATGGTGTTCTGTGAGTGACAGAGAGAATGAGAGAAGAGCGCAGAGGACTAGTGGTCTTATGCTGTGTACTAAACGCACACGACCTGAAATATCACTATCGCAGAATGTTGATAATTATGAATAAACAATGAATAATAAATAATGGATGAACATCATTCTCTCTTATTGAGTGTTGGGCTCTACCACAGCCCTACACAACACATACATAATAAATCTACATAAATAGATTAATAAATGATTTAAAATTATGTTTTGGAAGTAACTAAATGTACTGACGGTACTAGCATATGTACATTTCTCAGTAGTCCTCCAGATTTGCACGCTCTGGAATTTATTTTTACGACCCAATCACATTATGAAAGTAAAATGGATTGTTAATGTCGTTTCATGCTGTTTGTTCATCACGAGTGGCTTTTAGCTTTGTAAACTGCCTTTGCACAGTAGCGTACTGTATAATGGCAGCAATACTGTATAATGGCAGAAGCAGTGATTTCAAACTGCTTCGCTTAATGCAGTGCATTTTCTCCAAAATTGCTCAGTCATCAAATTCATGATTTGGAAACATGCTATTAGCTCTGCATGCCTTCATGTTTGAGGACGTGTCACTTTAGATACTCTGACCTTCAATCTGACCTTATATCTTGGTCAAACAGTCGGCAGTTCACTGATCAGCTGAAGGTGCATTAATCAAGAAAACTAGAACAGACATACAAACGTACAATCACAGTGTACAGTAATAATCATTCTTCCTAAATGATATTTTGGTAACTTAATGGAAAAACAAAGTTGGTGTGACATGATTTGTTAAAAGACCTATTTGAGTTGTTTAATCATTTAATATTTATTTATTTTGATATCACTGGGAATTGATATCACTTGGCAATGCTAATGCTGTTTGAGCAACAGGAATATTTTTCATTTTTAGTATTTATAACAATATCAAGAGAACAGAGTGACCAATAGCTGATATAATACCTATATGAATATATGATTTAATAGTTTAATAACAGCAAATTAGATAATTGCTTAATGAAATGAAATACACAAAATTTGTGTCACCTAATGTGTACAAGAAAGGTGGATAACACTTTAGAATACTGTTCCATAATTAAATCTGCAATATGTAAAATTCTTGCAGTAAAATATCCAAAAACCACTTGGCCAGTGTTATATATTTTGATCAGTTGAGTACTTACAATATCCCAAATGTTTCCAACTTTTTTTAAATCGTGAGAAAATCACAATTTTAACCAAGGAGGACATGTGAGGGAGTCGCCCGTCAATGACGTCATATCCACGTTACCCTCAGTTTCTGGTTTTATTTTGTAGAAACCATGGAAACACCAAAGACGCTTTAATATATGACATGTTTTATAAGACAAGGGAACATCTGTTTTGATACATTTATAGACAGAATCCATAATTATTGTTAAATAGCTCAACATGTTTAATCTTATTGTTAAATCTTTTAAATCTATCTATCAAATATAAATTTCTTGATTTTTTTTTTGAGTATCATGCCTCAGAGAAAAACATAATTTTGTCATGAATTTTCTCCATCATACAATACGTTTTAAAATTAATTGCATGCCGTTTATCAACACAAGCCATCCAGCATTTAATATGATATTGTAATATGGATCTATCTTACTGCAGTGTGAACAAGAGTCTCACAGCAGCCGGCGAGCGAACGCTCAGAGTAACATTATAACATCATTTTCAACACACTCAAATGTATCTAATATGATAAACAGAGCTGTGTTTCCTCATACTCATGACCAGATAAGTGGAAGCGGCGACTGTGTCATAATAAAAGTCCCGCTGCTCTTGAGGCATGTGTCGTGTTCATCTCTCATTATCAATCGCTCCAGCGTCTCGTTCAGCTCCACAACACTCGATCCTGCTCTGCTTCATACTACAGTAACGTTAATAATCTCATCCGTGAACATGATTTCTGCCCGAGTCCCATCCCGATTCTTTTCCACTGGTTGTGAGGTGAAGACCACATGTCCCAAGATTCCTCGCTCAAACTTGGCATCATCAAGGTACACCTTTGTTTTGAATAGGCGACCTCTAGCGGACGAAAAACTACATAGTGCACCTTTAATGAAAAACTTCACAGGAACAAATGAGTATTGCACTATTAACATTCCAATAACTATTATTAACTAAGAAGAAACGCTAATGAATTTGTAAGTATATACATGTTCAAAATTAACATGAATAATGAATAATGTATAATTAATTCTAACGTTAAGATCTTGATAACCCACTAGAAATGACTCAAGTGTTACCAAATCCTTCAGAAGAAATTACTAATTCTTTGGATCAGTATTCTAACGTGAAGATCATGCTGGACTGAATCAACGTTATTTTGAGATGTGATTTTTGTGAATAGTGTTTGGCTTTGTCAGTTGTAACCCATCGGAGTACTTGTTAGGTATACACACACATTACCATAGTGTTAAGTTAAGGCAAAATCCCTGTCAAATTTCTCCTCAATCCTCTTAAGGATTAGTAATAAAGAACTTACTGCACACGCTGAACTCTGCATGCTTACACTCATCCACACACACATACACGCAAATCAAAACACATACTCACTGTCATGTGCTTTCTGCTTTGATCCTGTACTGACACTGTCCCAAAACCTAGCAAGCCGTCTCGCTGCCTACTACCGAGACTATAAGCAGCGCCTCAATTTAAATGGAACCTAATAAGTGGCTGATTTGGGATGCTGTTCAGCTCTATGTGCTACACAAATAGAGCTCCAGATTTAACAAGACTTGCTGTTGGTTTCAACAGAGTTTTTACATTAGCATTTTGCTAAGCTAATGGTAAAATATAGTTCTCTGAACATTTAAAACATCCCATTTTAAAAATGTTTTTTTTTTTTCTCGGTTATGCAAACGCTAAGGGAACGTTCCATCTTATCATTCTTCAATTTCACACTGGCGACCCAGGTTTGAGGCCCGAACAGAGCGGGGCAAGTAAGACCTGAGGGGTTACATTGGTGCCATGACCTGGATGGGAGTGAGGTTGGGGGCAGTTGTAGCCTAATAGTTAAAGAGTCAGATTGCTAACCCGAAAGTTGCAGGTTTGATTCTCAATACCCTTGTGCAAGGCAATTAACCCCTAATTACTCCCCGGGTGCCAGAGTGAATTGCTGCACACTGCTCTTGGAATGTGTGTGCTTTGACTACTGCTTAATATAATTTTTCAAACATTATAGAAACGTTACTTTTGAATGTTCTGAAACAGATATTAACAGTTAAAAAAAGCATTAAATGAACATACATCTAAGCGTTTAAGGTAAAAAAACGTTCCATGAACGATGTATGAATATTTTTTGTGATAACTTTTTGAGAACATTATTAAAGAGCAGATAACTTTGAACGAATGTTCTATTAACATTAATGGAAGAACATTTGTTCATAATGTTCCTTGTTAGCTGGGAAGACTGTCTACATTAAGATCATATTCGCATGTTAGCATAGTTGAAGCAGTTCATCTAGAGCAGGGATGGAAAACTTCGTTCCTCTGAGCCACTGTCCTGCAGAGTTTAGCTCCAACCTTAATCAAACACACCTGAACACGCTAATCAATTCCTGTGTCTGAAATGCCCCCCTGTTACCTTCAAGGGATAGTTCACCCAAAAATGAAAATTACCCCATGATTTACTCACCCTCAAGCCATCTTAGGTGTATATGGCTATCTTCTTTCAGGCGAACACAATATTTAAAAATATCCTTAGTCCTCCAAGGTTTATAATGATTGTGAATGGCTGCCCAAATTCTGAAGACATCCATCCATAAAAAAATGAATCCATGCAACTCCAGCGGGTTAATAAAGGCCTTCTGAAGCAAAACGATGCGTTTGTGTAAGAAAACTATCCTTATTTAAAACTTTGTAAAGTAAAAAAACGAGCATCACAGCCATATGGCCATATGTAGTATTTCAGTTTTTCTTTTTTAATAAATCTGCAAAAATGTCAACAATTCTGTGTTTTTCTGTCAAATGAGGTGTTGTGTGTATATTAATGAGGAAAAAAATGAACTTACATGATTTTAGCAAATGGCTTCAATATAACAAAGATTGAAAAATTTAAGGGGGTCTGAATACTTTCCGTACCCACTGTAATTTAGGATAAATCCTTTCATCATACTGCTGGAGCTGCTGGTTTACTGAGTTTCAAATGATTGTTAAACAGCAAGCACAAACTATGCAAAAGCGGCTGCCCAGATTCAGCCAGTGTCTTCAGGATTACTAGAAAGATGCAGGCAGGTGAATTTTTATCAGGGTTAGAGCTAAAATCTACAGGATAGTAGCCCTCCAGGACCGAAGTTGCCCATCCCTGATCTAGAGGCTCATTTGTTTCTGACAGTGTGCTCATATTTGTGGCATCCCATGAGCTCCGGGACTGGTGTGAGAGTGTGTTTTTGTGTGAGTGTGTGTTAACATCACTCCTGTTCACCGCCTGCTGAGGTACCAGGTGCTGTTATTTCATTTCAGCCACTCTGCGTTTTGTTAAATCAGTTAAAAATTATTTTTCTAACTGTGTTAAAATAAGAAACTTGAAAGTTGTGCATAGACGTTCTCATTCTCAACGTTCATAACCAATAAATCTTTTTCCAGTCCTTGTAGACCATTTGTCCACCAATTTAGTGTTCAGCAACTCAACTTACCAATATGTATTAATGTATTAATATGAAGGAATGCACCATATTGATTTTTCACAGGTGTTTTACCTGTATTTTTGAATTGTGTTGTTTTTGGGTTAAAGAAGATGTCCTTAAACGTAAGTGCGATAATTACCAGTACCTTTTTCACTTTTCTACAGATTTTTTTCTTTTTTTTCAATGGGTTTGGTGATACACAAAAGATGGCCAAACATAACACCGCTGATTTATATAGAAGTCTTAAAGATAAAGTAGAGAAAACAGCCTGTTTGATTGTAAGAAATCTTGGATTGACATTTGATTTAGGATTGAGTTTAGTTTGAGTTTAGAACAAGCGTTGTGAAGATCAGACTAAAGTGGTCTAAAAAGAGATCCAAGTTCACTTTCATATTTATAGTAAGTTTGGTAACACTTTAGTATATAAACTATCACCTACAACTTTTCCCTTAATAAACTCCTAATATACTGCTTATTAATCGTTAGTAAGGTAGTTAAGCTTAGGTTTTGGGTAGGATTAAGAATGTAGAATACAGTTACGCAGAATAAGGCATTAATAAGTGCTTAATAAATAGCTAATATTCTAGTATTATGCATGCTAATGAGTTAAAATACCTTAAATTAAAGTGTTACTGTAGGTTTTTGTATATTTGAACATTATGAAAGTGTCCTTTGGTGAATTACTGTGCATTCGATGTTAGCTGGATTCTAGTGCCTAAAGCCTTACTTATACATAATAATTCTAGTATATGATGAAGTTCTGTTACTACACTGAGCTTGTGAGATTTCATGTATCATATGCTTTATTTGCTTTTAGACTACTTTTAATCGTTTTTTGTTTTCTTTGCTTTTTTGATCTTTTTGAATTTTCTTCATGAAATCTCTTTTAGCCAGCAGTGTGAGTGGTCAGTATGTGGTCATAGATTGTGCTGTTTGACCTCTCTCTGTCCTCTGTTCTGATCTCTGTAGAACTGGCGCTCAACTGTACTCTCACTGGTTGCCAGGACAACTGTGCTGTCACACGCTCCGGCCCCATGTGCTACTGCAAGAGCGGCTATGAGATCAGCCAAGATGGAAAGACCTGTAAAGGTCGGTTGCATGTGCAGACGCTCACACCAACAACAACAACATTCATTAGACATATGGAGGCAACAATATAGGCTTTATTGCAGATACAGAGAGTAGATAATTATTTTAATTATATTGGAATAACCAATATGAAGTTTGAATATATATATATAAACAGCATAGAATTTTTAATCATGTATCATGTATGGAAAAATTTTGTCAGCTGGTCAGTGTCACAAATTATTTTCATATTAAGCCTTTTTTAAGATATTTAATTGTTTTCTTTTTTTAAGATACTGACAATTTGACTGTACAATAATACAATTACATGAATGTACAATTATTGTATTACTTATACAATAATCTATCTTAGGAAATGGAGTAACATCTCACTTTCCTCATTTGCTTACACTCCAAAAAAAAGTTTCATTTGTTAACATTATTTAACTACATTAGTTAACATGCACTAATAATGAACAACACTACATTTATTCCCCCTTTTTTTTTAAATTATTCACAGGCAGAAACAAGCTTTCATAATTACCCACGACAGATATTATCTTAAATATTTTTAAGGATCCTTAGATATTTCACTGTAGAACCAGACAAAAACACTGATGTTGTTTTTATTGTGTCTGTGTGGTTCAGATTTTGATGAGTGTACGGTGTACGGGACCTGCAGTCAGACGTGCACAAACATAGACGGTTCGTACACCTGCTCCTGTGTGGAAGGTTATCTACTCCAACCAGACAACCGCTCCTGCAAGGCCAAGAACGGTAAGACAAACATAACAGTCCAAGATAAGATAAAATACTGATTCTCTATTTCCGTTCCCCTTACATACATGTATCTGAATCAGCCAGCAGTTTAATTCAATATTATTGGCTGAACTGTTATTATATTTGAGATTAAACAGATGTCTTCCTGTTTCCGTAGTGCCTGTGGATCGTCTCCCCGTGTTAGTGATTGCGAACTCTCAGAACATCCAGATCACATCTCTAAGCGGCTCCAGCAGCCCGTCACTCTACATAAGCACGAAACAGACCACTGCCATGGACTTCCTGTACGCGCAGGAAACGGTGTGCTGGATCAATGTGGGCGACTCCCCCGCGGGCACACATCTGAAGTGTGCTAAGATAACAGGACTCAAGAGCTTCACAGATGAGAGAACCATCAACATCTCCCTCAGCTTACACCGTAAGTCACGCTGATTTCATTTTTTGTTGCTTAAACAAAACTGTCTTTAATAACTGTTCACCACTACTTTGAATTATAGCATAAACAGCTGCGCATTTCATCATATTGCATTCAGCCTTAAAGGAATAGCCAAAGGTGTTTTCTTCCAAACCCATATGACTTTAAACAGATTTCAACAAATGCCAACAAATTTAAAGGGAAAGTTCACCCCAAAATTTAAATTCTGTCATTAATTACACAAGCAGACCTATAATTTCATTCAAATCTGAAACACAAATGACAATATGTTCAGAGAAACTTGAGCTTTCTGTCCTTCCTTTCCACCAAAAATAAAGACATCGTAAAAGTAATAAACATTTAATAAACATAATCAATTCGTACTGTACATAGAGCACATGAAATTTGCTAAACAAAAGCTCAAACGTGCTTGATTGACACACCAGGGAGATTTGCTATTGCATGTCACGTAAGTACGTGAGTTTGGCAGCCATTGACCATATTTGATGTTCCATTTGATTCATATGGACTACTTTTAAATGGTTTTCTGTCATAACAACTCTTGGGAGATTGGTATGCTAATTGAGATTGGCATGTGACAATGTTAATGTATTTAGCCTTGGTGAAATAGATCTGCTATGCCACAGCAGATCTTAACAGGTGGAGCTGGGGAAGGAGGAAGGTTCTGAGAGCTCGCTGCAGACTGCACAATGTTTGAGCAGCAAGCTCATTGGCCGCTGATGCAACAGCAACAAATCAGCTGTGTTGTGTGGATTAATGATGCTGAACGCTACCTATCAGGCTGCATCGTGAGAGTTTCATGGCAGAACTAGATATTTATATACTTTTTGAGGTTTGAAATGTTTGGTCGAAAGGACTGAAGGTTTCTTTAAATATATCTTCATTTGAGTTATTGAAGTCTTATGAGTTTGGTACGACACGAGGGTGAGGAAATGATTTATTCACTGATACTCTTTCTCTCTGTCGTAGCTTTCAAATCTCATTGACATATGCAGATAGTGACTTTTTACAATTATATTCATTCATTTAGTGGATGATTTTTATCCAAAGTGAGGAACATCACAAGCATTACATTTATTTGTGAGACATGTGAGAAACAATACATTTTGTTTTGTCAAAACTGGTCCAAGGCTACTTGAGCCATGAATGTTGATGAAAAAGAACAGCGTGAATGTTCTGCTAAACCTCCTTTGGTGTTTCATGGAAGAAAGTCATAAGGTTTTGGAAGGACACAAGTGTGAGTAAATGATATTTCATTTTTGAGTGAGCTATCCCTCTACATATGGTCATCCTTATGAAGTCCACAGCATTGTAAAATAGTTTTTGAGTGAAAACATTGAGCATTTGTCTGCAACTGACTGGAAAAATGTACAATATTAATCATCTGTCTGAGCATTAGCATAAAGACAGCAGCTCAAAGTGTGTGGTGTATGTGTGTGTGTGTGTGTGTGTGTGTGTGTGTGTGTGTGTGTTTGTGTTTTTTCATGATTTATGAGGACACAAATTTGTATAATGACATAGGTATTACACTGGTATTATGACGTAAATATGTTTTATGAGGACATTTCATGAGTCATAGCTTTAAAATAGCTTTAAAGACATACTAAGCAATGTTTTATTAAAAATGTTTTCTGTGATGGGTAGGTTTAGTGGTGGGGTAGTGTAGGGGGAGATAATGTACAGTTTGTACTGCATAAAAACCATTACGCCTATGGAATGAGCAAAAGATAGCAAAACAAACCTGTGTTTGTGTGTATGTGTGTAAGTGAGTGAGTGATTAGACTCTTCACGTTGCTGAGGCTCAAACTATATAAAAAGAGCAGAGATTTTCCTTTCTTCCAGCTAAACTGAAAGAGGAAGAGTGAAACAGATTGAGAATTATCGAGCAATATGTGTGTGAGTCTTACCCATAATGCCTGCTCAAACATATGTCTCAATGTGACTGAACCTCAATCAGTTTTACCACCTATTCTCAGAAACAATGCCATTTTGTAAATTATTTTGTTTAAATAGTTTACGGCTGACCTTATTATTGTATTTAGCAGGGTTGTAACCACAGTAGACATTAGAGGACCATCATGTTCCCAACAATATTTATATTAACCTTATTCTTTAACCATAAAGCCTACTGTCACATTTGATACACAAATTGCAACATTAACCAAACGTCCACCTTCAACTGTCTTTTTGCTACAAAATCTTTTATAAGGTAAGTGTGAGAATAATTTTATATATTTTTAGTAAATTAATTCAATATCATTTTTTTTTATTTTTAGAAATATCATGTTCAACTGGGAGCATCAAATGTGATCCATCAGGCTTTTAAGGAAAGCCTATTTGTCATAAATCATAAAGCAATTAATTAAATATCATCTTACTAAGACATATTATTGGCAGATATAGAGTAACAACTGATTTTTATATGCATTGTAAGTAAATAGTCTGCTATACTGTTATAAAGATCTCATCAAATTACATTCCAGGTAATCAGAATTTCATCTAGGTTATTGATAAGCATCTGCACCAGATTGCATATTTTTGCACAGTTTGAGCCTCTGAATAAAACTGAAGTGTTTTTCCCTCCATATTCTTACTATATTATACTATATGAGCCATATATGATACTCAACAAAAATGCACATGCATTTTTTATATATAGTTTGTCTAAGGGTTCAATAAAATGCTACAAAGTACCATTTATCTTTACTAGCCCTACATTTCTGAACAGAGCTGTTCATTGGCGATCATCTTCAGGAAGTTAAAAATCTCATCTTTCCTTTGTGGCTTCTTATGGTGTCGTTTATTAGCATGTGCTGTTTAGATTCACTCTACAGTGATCAATACTGCTTTCCATGGGCATTAATAGTACAATAAATGCATCATTGATATGGTGCAGTGCTGCTTCAGCACATTTAGTGGATGTCTAAACTGGATTTCATGTGGTTAATGAATTAGATGACGGTTTTCACACAGAATGCGCACAAGTGGCACAAATGTTTAGTTAATTCACCTCTGAGTTTTTATGAAAGAGATAAAAAGTTGAATGAATGAAATAAAGAAGCATTCTGGGAAAAAGATTAAGAGGATTTCAGAGGGAAGGAAACAAAACAAGTTTGTATTGTTTGGGAAATGACCAGAAACTGGGATTGACAGAGGTTGCAGGGATTTACACCATCAGAGAAAGAGAGAGAGAGAGAGTTAGAGAGAGAGCTCTTTCTTAAACTGTACTGACAGCATTTAAAACACTTTAAAGAGAAATCAAATTTTCCCCAATGTTTTGACATATAAGAGGCCATTAAATGTGAGTTTTACGACTGAAAGCGGTCAAAGAACGCACGCAGATCGTGACGAGCCAGTGTGAATTCTAAGGCAGCATTTCCTTAATCTTCCTGCAATCCCAAAATGCATTGCTACTTGCATGCTATCCCTGATTTCTTGGTCATCTTCTACACTGAAAAAAGCAAGTGAAATTTACTTAATTTTTCTTTTGCATGTTTTTGCACGCATATTTTTTGGAGCAATTTAAGTAAACTCTGCTTAACTAATTTAAGTAAAATTAACAAAGAAAATAAGGAATTTTAACTAGGCTAAAAGTTTGACTGATTTCTACTTTGCTGAAGTTTCCTTTGCAATACATTTTACTCAAACAATATAACACTGAATTAAACCACACTTTAGAAGTGAATGCTTTACTTAGAAACATCTAAGTAAATAATACAATAGGTATTGTGTAGACACCATATCTACATATTAGAAGTAATGTGGCATCTGAACACAGAGACCTCAATACTTGGTACACAATGACGGTAACATTCAATGGATCGTTTTTGGGTATGAATGTGCCATTTTGAGTAGAAAATGAACTCCAAATGTCACAAAATGGCATGTTACTAAACCTAACTTCAAAAGCAATGATAAAACAGTGTAAATACAGCTGGAAAATCAACCTCATTAATTGTTCAAGGTCCAGTGCGTGAAGGGAACACCAGTATCTGAAAAGTTGAGTAGTTTTACTTAATTTTATAATGTTGATGTTTACGCTTGAATTTCTACATGCTTGAATTGAGTTCTAATATAGAATTTACTTAGTTGCCTGAACAAACTGAAATTACTGTTGTATTTACTTCACCATAAAATCTTTTTTATCCGTGTATAGTTGGATCAGTAGTTTAGACAGGAAATGTCTGTGTTAACCTGGAGTGCATATTTTGGGTCTTACAACAACGCCTGGCACTCAGTAACCGTCCAGATGGAGATTTAGCCCATAAACGTACTCTACGCAAGAATGCAGACATGAACGAGTGTTTGTGTTCTCATACTTTTGAATATTTTGGGCCTTTCTTTGGGTTCAAGTTCTAGTTAGTTTGAACGCTGCAGTGTTTTCCAGTGATTTTTAACATGTTTCTCAGACACACACTCACAGGTCACAGGACACTCTATGCCCTCAATAGGAAGCGATAAAGAGTTCATTGACTTCTTGCTGCCAGTTAAAGATAAAGCTGCCTGCCGCGTGTGTGAGGGAGAATAATAACCAAGAGGTGAAAAAGAATGATCTTGGAATCTACTTAAACCTTTCCTACAGAAAGAATTAGTAATTTAATAACTTGAAATAGTGTCATTAAAGTAATTTGGTATTTTCATTGCAGATTATTGCACCATTTTCCATATAGTTTTTAAGATATCTTTTCAAATTACATTCTTTTCCAGAAAGCTCATAAACCTGAAGCGTTCGTGAACCCGGGTTCAGATCTCTTTTAGCTGGCGGTCTCTGGAAGGGTCACACAGGAAATGTGTTTGCCGTGATTCACGACCTCAGCGTGACATGCAGATGAGGCGACCAGATGTTTTCCACTCTTCTTCTTTTCTTCTCCTTTATTTTTAACACAGTGAAGGATAGCACTGCATTCTCTTTTATTTCAGCAAACTGGAAGATAGTATTGTAGAATTCACCACCGTTTTATTGCGTAAAGAAAGTTTGCCCCACTAGTCAGAAATCACAAATTATGGTATTAATATCTGTAATGATGGATGGCAATATTAATATGACTTCTGTAAATACGTTGAGTGTTAATCACAAAGGTTTGAACTAAAATGGACACTTTCTCACATTGAAAATCAGCTTTGGAGCACCACAAAATGTAAGTTTTTAAAGTGAAACTATTTTAACATCCTCTTGTAGCAGACCATGTTAAAAGAAAAAATCCCTAATGGTACAAGACCCTAATAAAGCATGAGATGTTATGCAATTGCCAAAATCATCCATCCGATACTTATGTAGATAAATTAACAGAATTAACACTTTCTTGCAAAAAAAAAAAAAAAGTCTATAACAACTGGTGAGTAAATAAATAGATGTAACCTTTCTAAGAATTGTAAAATGCTGCATAAGTCCCAATTTCAGAACAATATGTCATCCTTGTTTATATTTTATTTTATTTATTTTTTTGAGCAAATCAAATTGCTCTAAGAAACACCAGTTAAAAAAAACAGTTTCAGGCTGGTAAATTCAAAATAGTTCATTTTTAACAGTATTTGATATCAGTGTGACACTTTTTATTTTAAGCAATGTCATATTTTTGAATGGTGTTTCAATGCGAAGGTTAAAATAAGGCCTAAACTATAGTTTACATGGTTGCAGATTTGCATCAGTCAGTTTAGTTTCGGACAATTATTTTGGGGTTCTTTCACATTTGGTTTGATTGCTTAGAGTTTGATTAATAAGAAATATTTTAAATCTGTCATGCTTTGTGCACATTCGTGACAATGTAAGATGAATGCGTGTGCACCAGGGTTCGATAGAATCAAGTGAGTGTGAAACCAGATTCAGACCACAGATGTGTCAATTGACCCTTCGCAAAGACCCGCCCCCTTTAGTTATTGTTGCTTCGTCTGACAAGCCATCCGCTCTCACGCCACACATCATGTTCTCACACAGTGAAAAATACATCGAGGAGCAAAGAGGACACTGACAACATGAAACAGTTTCATATTTAAAATATTGTAATTTGTTTAAGAAATTTAAACAATAAATAGCGCCTAGTGTGTCTTTAATGTGTCGTGACAGATCGCTGTAGCTCCTTCAAGCGGCTCGTGAACCGATCATCTCTTCATACTAGTTCATTTATAGCATCAAATAAACATGAATGAACATCAGAAGGAATGTTGTTTCAAGCGCGAAAAGACGTTAGTACACACAATTTTTCAAGTTCAAGTTCACCAACGTTAATTTACTATCTCCCCTGACTGCTTTGTCGGACAAAATGGCGGATTCGGGGTTAGGATTGGTCAGATTGCCTGTCAATCAAACTGCCTGTGAAGGGCCAATTGTGAAAGCCCCCTCGTTTTTTTGAGGATATTTTTATAGGATACATTTGGTGTGCTGAAAACTAGCTCATTTCAGTGCTATGTTAAATATCAATTTATGAAACATCTAAAAAACGTTTTTGTGTTCAATTTGTACTTTTTATAGTCTGTACTTCAAATGCTTTAAAAGAACTCATAGTGTACTGTATTCGTGGAAGGTGAATGGTTGTTCCCCTGAAAGGTTTGTTTTTGACAGTGCTTTTGGCTATCTGAATGACTCACACACACACATGTGCTCATATATGTGGCCTGAATCTTCTGGGACACGTTGAGTTCAGCCAGTGAGATACAGTGCGCAGACACTCCCCACTGAACAACATCTCTGTGGACTGCACTCTTCCGGAAGCCATTATCCATATGTCCATATGTGTCTGTGTTTATGTGTGTGTTTTATGAGTGGTTTGTGTAGGTTGCTGGGGTTTGCTGCAGCATATTTATATTCTGTTTTGTGGAACATTTTCCAGACGTTGTGGTTGACATGAGGCGACCCAACCCCCCATCCGTCTGCGGCCATGGAGCTTTATCATGAAAACATAGAAAACTGACATGTACATGTGGATATGTGATGCTGACTCCACCTCTGTTTGCAGTCATCACTCTAATATCTCTTAAAGTGTCTTGGAAAACGTGGACCAAAATGTCATGCACATGTTCATCAGTGATTGTGAGTTGGGACATTCCAGTAAAGTAAGTTCTTGCGCATTAATTTGGTGCGTGTCAGCATAAATAGGAGAAAGACAGGATGTGTGATGAAGTAATGTGGGTTAAAGCAGAAGGGAGCGGCTCTCTGACATGAGGTCTGCATGGTACAGAAGTTTCCGGAAAGCCTCTTAAACGGTCATGTGCTTGAATCGGCTCACGCTTAACCGCGTCCGCCAAACATTTCTGGCTCCGCCAACATTCAGGGCATTGTTTTGGTTTTAATCTCTCTTTATCGACCCCTTACCCTATTTCTCTGGCAATCTGTGCTTTGCTTGACCAGCACTTCACATCTGTGTTTATTGATTGACTTACGTCTTGCTTTATTGGTTTTTTATCTCTCTGATTGTAATGTGAACTTTTTGAACCAAGTCAGTAAATCTTGCACCATTTTTGTCCCAAATCTCTAAGGAATCGGTGATTTGTGATCTTTATAGTATCCCACATCTCACACCAAATTTGTTTTTATTATTTTAACACTGTAAGGCTTTTGGAGCAGACCAGAGTTTTACATCAGACTTCTGTTCATTATGTTGCTGTGACTCAAGTTCTTCTATTGCAATTGGAAGCAATCCAGCCTAACTGGCAGAGGTGACTTAACTGCTATTAATGATTTTATTTATGCTAATTATAGTGTAACGCATGTTAATTCCTTCTTGTCTTCAGGGAAATTGCCTTCAGTGAGTAACAAGAATCATGTAGCTTAAAATTTAGTTGTACAACCATAGGGTCATAATATGAGTAAAAAAAGGAAGATAACAACACTTCATGTTATTGCCTACATGCTACAGTGGTGAGCCACCAGCCATTTTGTATCTGTGGGCATTTTTGCCTTTATTTTTGGGATAGTTCACCCAAATATGAAATATCTGTCATCATTTACTCACCCTCAATTTGTTCTAAACCTTTATGAGTTTCTTTCTTCTGCTGAACACAAAAGAAGATATTTTGAAGAATGTCGGAAAATCAAACAGCTCATATTCCCCTATTGACTTTCATAGTAATTTTAGTAAGTCAATGGGGCCCGTCCACTTTTCAGCTACCGATATTCTTCAAAATAGCTTCTCTGTGCTCAGCAGAAGAAAGAAACTCAGGTTTGGAGCAACTTTGGGTGAGTAAATGATGAGACAATTTTCATTTTTGGGTGAACTATTCCTTTTAGACTGTTTGATGAGAGACAGAAACAAGAGGGGACCGGACTGGGATAATCCACTGCCACAAGGTTCAGGGTCTAGTAAAAGCAATAAACCTGTCAATCCGTGGTTTACGGTGATTTTACAATAGCGAAGGGCCATTGTTAGGCACAGGTCTTATTGCTTTTATAAAACTGTTACTACAGTACATATACAGAGGGTACGGAAAGTATTCAGTCCCCCTTAAATTTTTCACTCTGTTATATTGTAGCCATTTGCTAAAATCATTTAAGTTCATTTTTTCCACATTAATGTACACGCAGCACCCCATATTGACAGAAAAACAGAATTCTTGACATTTTTGCAGATTTATTAAAAAAAGAAAAACTGAAATATCACATGGTCCTAAGTATTCAGACCCTGAATAGTATGGGGTGCTGTGTGTACATTAATGAGGAAAAAAATGAACTTAAATGATTTTAGCAAATGGCTACAATATAACAGAGTGAAAAATTTAAGGGGGTCTGAATACTTTCCGTACCCACTGAACCTTGAAAGGTTTCATAAATATGACAAAAAATTGAATAATTTATTGCTAACAAAGTGCAAAGCAATGTAGCATTTACAATGGGCCAGAGAGTGGAACTTCCAGGGGGGGCCCAGAAATCTTTGAAATCTGAATTAAAATGCAAAAATGTTCAATTTTAAACTGAAGATTATTTTTTAATTTAAATGTATTGCAACATAGGGCCTTAGATAGGAGGGCCTTCGTATATGTTCTTGGACTAAGGAGGTCTCAAAAAGTTTGAGAACCACTGAAAATCAATTAAAAAGCACTGCAGTGGAACACAAAAAACATGTTCATGGTGAACCAGCACAGGTGTAATGCAATAAAGCATCAGGTCTTAGTTGGTGTTTTAATCCTACTACTAGCCGTGACCATGATGCACAACTGACGATGTTTCTGCTGTGTCATGCTGGGTAGTCCCACCCACAGTGAAATCGTATTTGTCCAAAATCCCGCTCCAAACATCAAAAATGTTCTGACTGGCTGTGATTGTCACTCAGCATTTTTCTTTCAGTACGGACAGAAATATTACTTCATAGCTGTAAACCTGGCAGGACAGGACAATGTAAAAATGTCTTCAGTTTTTAACTCCAGGCCTCATTCTTGAAATGTCAAGGCCGTTTGAGCAACACCTTTAAACAAAATCCACTATTAATAAAATAAAGTTCAAGATAAATACAGACCTTTGTTTGTTAGGCTCAATGTATTTGAAGCTGAAATGAGAGCTAGAGCAATAAGAGCGTTTGCTTTTCTTCAGTGTAGAGGGAAGGTTGTGTCACAAATGGAATTTCTTACCCTCCTTCCACTGAGATCTACCATTTTACTAGGAATTACAATGAAACTGAAGCCAGGTTCCTGAGCCCACTGTTTTTGCGGTTTTTCTCTCTGGCGTTTCTCTATTCTTGCATTGTTCAGACGGCAGCTGCTCTAAGACCCATTCGTCTTCCTCAACCTTCATTTGTACACTTGCTCTTTTCTCCAATCTTTGGTGTTTTTGATCTGTGTTTTTAATCACTGGCTTTCAGTCTGGGCAGCTGGAAAAGTTTAGGCAGGGACTCGGCTCTTAAATAAACAACACCTTTGGGGATACAGCCCTTGATTCCGGTAAATGTCTGGCTCTTGCACAATGGCCAACTTTCCTTTGTAGAAACAAGAGAGGCCAACACTGTCTCTGTCTCCTCCCTTGAGCCTTCTATCTCTCCATCTGTCTGGATTTTCCTGCATCTCCTCCTGTACCATTTTACCCAACAGTCATGGTTTCTGTGCCTTCCTGTGCCACGTTTTTACAGCCTCTCTAATGTGCAACATCCCATTAAAAGTATGATTAGCGAGATCTTGGCAAAATGGATGTCTGGGGTTAAAGGAGGTTCAGATACATTGAGACGTTTGGCATTTTAAGGTCAGAATGAGGCGTATTGAAGAGATGGGGGGATGCAAAGGAGCAAGAATCCACAGTTAGCCACAGCTGTTAAAACAACTTTTTTGGAAATTGTGTAACATGCGCACATGCCTTCAGATAGTCCCCTGACTCAGCTGTTTCAAAGAGAAAGAGCGTCATTGTAGAAGTGAAAAAGAGAAACATGGATGTGGAACCACAATATTATTATTAGCACTGTTTTAAAATAGAGTCACAGAATCATCGAACCACAAACCTGCACGGTTTGGTACGTGGACAGCCAGTGCCAGTCAGGCACCAGGATGTTTTTGTGTGTTTATTTGCATATAAATGAATGCAACCATTATTTTATCTTTACTTTCTTAATAAATGCCTCCCCTCTTTTTTTAAATATTTATTTTTGGCATTCTTGCCTTTATTATGATAGAACAGTAAGCAGACAGGAAGCGAAGTGGGAGAGAGAGAGGTCCACGAGCTAGGACTCAAACTCGGGTCGCTCGGAGCGCAACGCCACTATATGTCGACGTGCTGCCCACAAGGCTATCGAGATTTGGTTGAGGGTGGAGTCTGAGTCAAGACTTAATTCACATGCTCCCGAAGTCATGACAAGAGCAAAAACATGAAAATATGGTTTTGGTCTTCATGTCTGAGTCCAAGACTACACATTCACGGCCTTGGCCTTTGTCTTGTCTTGGACTCGGGAACGTATGGACTCTGTCCTGACTCTGACTCGAATGAGCTGCTCTCGACTACAATATGGGGTTTTAGTGTGTTTCGTAACTAATCACAAGGCACATTTTGTAAAATGTTCTTGATTAAATGCAACTGTGAATGATTTTAGTTTGTTCTGTAAATGTTAAAGAGTTTACAATCTAAATTAGAACTCCCACTTTAAATTGAGATATAAAACTTATATGGACTTGACTATATAATAAATTAATAGTGTGGGGTACATGAACAAATAAAAAACACATAATTTCTGTTTTACCTTCATTTCTGTCCATTCTTTACAGATGTTGAGCAGATGGCAATAGACTGGCTTACGGGAAACTTCTACTTTGTTGATGACGTGGATGATCGAATCTTTGTATGTGATAAAGATGGAACCACATGTGTGACACTGTTGGATCAAGAACTCTACAACCCTAAAGGGATCGCTCTGGATCCAACCATGGGGTATGAATATTGTCAAGCTCACACTTCCTCCATGTACACAAATAACTAACTGAATATTTAGCAATTACCTTTAAAAACCAGAGTATTTACTAAATGAGGTGTAAGTGTACTCATGTATAATGATTACTCACTGCTTTTTCAACATTATCTTCAACAGAAAGGTTTTCTTCACCGACTATGGGCAGATCCCGAAGGTGGAACGTTGTGACATGGATGGACAGAACCGAACAAAGTTGGTGGACAGTAAAATTGTCTTCCCACATGGCATCACCCTGGACTTGGTCAACAGGTTGGTCTACTGGGCTGATGCTTATCTGGACTACATCGAGGTAGTGGACTATGAGGGCAAAAACAGACACACCATCATTCAAGGACTGTTGGTAAGGAGCAAATGCCAAGATGAAATGTTTTACATGTGGTTGCATTATTGTGTGTTGCTCAAGAACTAATTTCTCCATTGTTTTGAATTGAATTTAGCAATCATGTGGTTTAGGACCTAATGTTCTGAATCAACTTCCCTCTTTTATTTCTCCTACAAGCAGCATTATTCTGTAGATGAAGTTGATTTCCATCTTGCTTAAAAACACTAACAGTGAAGAGATAAAGATCCCACACACCTTTAGAATGTGAATCTGTTTATTCATCCATCCATCCATCTATCAATTGTAATGTTGATCTGTTCATCCATCCATCCACCATGTCGTCAATCCATTTATCCATCCACCCATCCATCCACTGTAATGTCGATCTGTTTATTCATCCATCCATCATCCATCCATCCATCCATCCACCATGACGTCAATCTGTTCATCCATCCATCCATCCATCCATCGTAACGTCAATCTGTTTATCCATCCATCCATTTATCCACCCATCCATCCACCATGACGTCAATCCGTTTATCCATCCATCCACCACAACGTCGATCTGTTTATCCATCCATCCATCCTTCCATCCACCTTGACGTCAATCCGTTTATCCATCCATCCATTTATCCATCCACTGTAATGTTGATCTGCTCATCCATCCATTCATCCATCCATCCATCCATCCATCCATCCATCTGTTTACCATTCATCCATCCATCCATCCATCCACCGTAATGTCAATCGGTTTTTCCATCCATCCTTCCATCCACTCTAACATCCATCCATCCATCGTAATGTCAATCTGTTTATCCATCCATCCATTTATCCATCCACGGTAATGTAGATCAGTTCATCCATCCATGCATTCATTCATTATAATGTTGATCTGTTCATCCATCCATCCATTCATCCATCCGTCCACCCTAATGTCCATCTGTTTATCCATCCATTCATCCATCCCTTTTACATTTCAGCAGCTGAATTGAATCCATTGAATTGTGAGTGTCTAATAGCAGCTAGCTTTATTTACTGTGATAAATGCTTTAGTAGATAGAGACAGTGGTTTTTCATTAGTGCTACTGAGTCATTTTATTAAAGCTGTTTCTGTAAATATATTAGCCTGATTTCTTCATCTCTGCTTGAGTTATGGATTTAGCTGCTCAGCCCAAGGCTAATCGGTGTGTTTATGTGCATGTCTTGCTAACTCAAGCCAACAGAGCAAACACAACTTTCCAAATAACAGAACTAATTGAATAACGATTTTTTTTCTCAGATTGAGCATCTTTATGGGCTCACAGTGTTTGAGAACTATCTATATGCCACAAACTCTGACAATGCCAACATGCAGCCTAAGACCAGCGTGATCCGCGTCAATCGATTCAACAGTTCAGATTATCAAGTGGTCACTCGTGTGGACAAGGGAGGAGCTCTACATGTTTACCACCAGAGACGCCAGCCCCCTGGTATTAAACTCTTTCTCATCTATTGCTCGGCTGTATACATTGAGCTAACATTCTATATAACTGTTTAAAATGCAACCACAAAGTCAAGCTCCAGCTCAGTCTAACTCTCCTGTTATTCTTCTTCAGTGCGGAGTCACGCCTGTGAGCCGGATCAGTTTGGGAAAGCTGGAGGTTGTTCAGACATCTGTCTGTTGGGCAACAGCCACAAGAGTCGGACATGTCGCTGTCGGTCTGGCTTTAGCCTGGGCAACGATGGCAAATCGTGCAAGAGTGAGTAACATTACTGCCAGCCAGATTCTACTTCATTCTTTAAGTGCCCTCATACTTTTCTAATAGTTAATTAGTGATGTCTATACAATTCATCTAGACTGGAGGTTCGACCTCCACTTTAGCTGAATCACTCAAAAAGATGAAGGTCTTTAGTCCAATATTGATTTCAAGCTGTTCGCTTTGAATATGCAATGAACTATTGGTAGTATTGATTTGTGAATTGTGAGTGATATCTGAACAAATAACCTTGACAAAGACAAGAAGAAGAGATTGAAATTATCACTATATAAATGCTCTCATTAAACTTAAAACTTTCTTGGAAATCAGATGCTTTTTTTTCCAAACACATAAAACCAACATGAATATATATATATATATATATATATATATATATATATATATATATATATATATATATATATACTCAACAAAGGCATCAGTAAACTGATCATCAGAAAGTGAGTGCTGAAGCCTCGTGGGCAGCACATGACATATAGTGTTGTTGCGCTTCTTGTGTCCCGAGTATGCATCCTGGCTCGCGAACCTTTCTCGATCCAGTCCCCACTTTCTCTTCAACCTCGCTTCCTGTCCACTCTAGACTATCCTGTCATAATAAAGTCAAATATTGCCAAAAAATATATAAATATACATTTGAGTGATACATGTTCAAACCCCCAAAAGTCAAATTTTGTGCAGAATCTTTTATCTTTTATAACCTACAATAAATGCTGCCTGTAAGTGCTTAGAAGCTGTCACTTCTCTACTGCAATCTTGGCTCATTCATCACTTGAAAAAGCTTCCAGATCACTGATAGTCTTTGGTTTCCATGTTACCACTGCTTTCTACAAATTCCACCAAATATTTTCAATGAGATTTATATCTGAAGACTGTACAGGCCACTCAAGAACATTCTACGACTGATCCCTGATTCAAGCTTTAGTAGATTTGGATGTATACTTTGCTTCAGCTTCAGTCTCTGTGCCGAAGGCATCACCATCTTTGACAACAATGGCTTGATACTTCAATGAATTCATGATGTCCTTCATACAGTCAAGATTTCTAATTCCTGCAACAGCAAAGAACCCCCATATCAAGACTCTTTGACCATGGAGATGGCCTTTTTGCACCAGGTGTACCACTGATCTTGTTCTTCTTGGTCAAGAGTGGCATTCGACAAGATGCCCCAACATGAAGGCCATGCTTGTCTAGTGTTCTTATACTCTGCATTGAAAAGTTTTTCCTCTTTTGATCAGGTCATCTTGCAAGTCTTTGGCAGTAAATTGAGAGTTTTTCTCAGTTGCTCTGATCAAACATTGTATTCCTCTTAATGATATCGTGCTTTTTCTTCAATTCCCTCCAAGGTTTTCTGGTACAACCAATTTTAAACTTATGAATAAGGCTGCCAGCTGTGTCTGTAGGAACTTTTAGAGTTTTGGAAATCTTCTTGTAGCCATAGACTTTCTGATGTAATAAATCAATTTGTTCTCTATAGCTTGTGACATGGCCATATTTGCTACTCAACTTTAGCACATGCTTGGGCTAAATGTATGTATAACTCTTGAAAAGCTTATTTTTGTAAATTATTACAGTGTCTGGGGGGTTGAATAATTTTGATTGCAATTGTATATATCGGTATGTCTATATCATTAATTCATTTTTTCAATTAAATTCCTGTTATCTAATCCCCAGAGCCTGAGCATGAGTTATTCCTGGTGTACGGGAAGGGTCGTCCGGGCGTTATTCGTGGTATGGACATCAACCCTAAAGTTCAGGATGAATATATGATCCCAATCGAGAACCTGATGAACCCTCGAGCTCTGGACTTCCACGCACAGAGTAACTTCATATACTTCGCTGATGCCACCAGCTATCTGATTGGCCGACAGAAGATCGATGGCACGGAAAGAGACATCATCCTTAAAGAAGGTGCTTAAGCTTTCATTTTTATTTCCAATTCATCTTATCGCTGGTGTGAATTTTTCATGTGGTTATAGGTGTGTTTTCTTATATTCTGTATGGTTTTCCAGGTATTCACACTGTTGAAGGAATTGCTGTGGACTGGATGGCCAATAATCTCTACTGGACAGATGATGGTCCCAAAAAGACCATCAGTGTTGCTCGGCTCGAGAAAGCTTCTCAGACCAGGAAGACTCTCATTGAGGGCAAGATGACCCATCCTCGAGCGATTGTAGTGGACCCTCGGCACGGGTGAGCTCTAGATCTCCAATAAGGTTGAATTGTATAGCAGTTGTTGGGTTATTTTTGGACTAATAAATGAACCTTGTATCATAAACTTCATTACCTAAAACGTCTCAGTTATGTATGTAACTTTAGTTTCCTGAAGAGGGAACGAGACGCTGCGTTAACCGCTGTGGGAACACCTCTGCGTGATTGCGTCGTGAAGCACGTATGGAATCAGTCCAATGGCATGACGGAATGTCATAGGCGGGTGACGTCACCGAGCAGGAAACTATAGAGCACTCCACGATCAAACACAGTCACCTTCTGATTGGCCGAAGGAAGTCGATCACAGGCAATGCTGGGAATATGGCAGGGCAACGCAGCGTGTCGTTCCCTCTTCAGGGAACTAAGGTTACATACTGAGACGTTCCCTTTCGAGGGAACTCGCACTGCGTTAACCACTGTGGGAACGCTATACCCACGTCGCCGTACGAGCCAGTGCCTGTCTGTGTGAAGCCGAAGCGCACACTAGGAAGAAAGCACAAGTGCCCCGGGCATAGCGTTGAGGTCAAGGTCGTAAAACCTAACAAAGGGAAGACCACCCCGCCGAATCACAAACATCTTGGATAGACACTCCTGACAATAAGGCTTTAGAAGCAGCCATACTCCTGGTAGAGTTGGCACCGATAGCCAAAGGGGACGGCTGACCAGCCGACTCATAGGCAAGTGAGATGGCCTCGACCACCCACTTACTCATTCTCTGCTTAGACGCAGGGAGCCCCTTCCTGAGGGACCTGAAACAAACAAACAACTGTTCAGACTTCCTCCACAGGGCAGCTCTGTGGACATAGGCATCTAGAGATCTGACAGGGCAGAGCAGATTTAGTTTCTCATGGTCCGACATCCTGAATGGGAGAGGACAAAAGGCTTGCAGTATGACGGGTCTCACAGTATTAGTGGGAACCTTAGGAATATACCCCGGCCTAAGGTGAAGAAATGGCTTTACCATGCTGGGAGCAAATTCCAAGCACGAGGGCAAGACTGAGAGGGCTTGAATATCTCCAATTCTTTTAAGAGATGTAACGGCAAGGAGAAAGATAGTCTTGAAGGTGAGGAATTTTAGACAAACCTCTTCACTAGGCTCAAACGGGGCCTGAGTAATACCCTCCAGCACCACGGCCAGATCCCAGGCCGGCACCCTCATGCGAACTGCAGGTCTCAGCCTCAAAGTGCCACGAAGGAAACGAGTAATAAGAGGGTTTCTCCCCAAAGATACACCACCCAAAGGAGTGTGGTAAGCAGCTGAGGCTGCCACATACACCTTTATTGTGGAGGGGGATAGCCCTGCAGAGAAATGTTCCTGCAGGAAATCCAGCACTGCACCCACCGGGCAGTTAATTGGGTCCAGCTAGTGTTCTCTGCACCAAGAAGTAAATAATTTCCACTTCAAGGCATAAAGTTTCCTCTTGGAGGGAGCTCTGGAGTGAAGTATGGCCTCAACAACCTCAGTTGACAGACCGGAACTTATGAGCACCCTCAGAGGCCAAGCCCACAGTTTGCAGAGCTCGGGACAAGGGTGATAAATGGACCCCTTTGCCTGAGGAAGAAGGTCTTTCCTGATCGGAATCTCCATAGGAAGGGTCCGAAAACCATACTCGGGCTGGCCAGAATGGGGCAATCAGCAGGACACTGGCCCCGTCCTTGCGAATTCTCTCCAGAACTCCCGGGACCAGACCGATCGGGGGAAAACCGTACACATGTAGCCTCAGCCACGTCTGAACCCAAGAGGAGCTGGTTGAGTAAGGGAGAACCAGAGTGGACGTCTCTGCGGACGCAAACAAATCCACTTCTGCTCGGTTGAATGTCTCCCATAGGAGCTCCACCTCTTCGGGGTTAAGTCTCCACTCCCCGGGCCTCAGCCCCTGCCTCGACAGGATGTCTGCTCCCTGGTTTAATTCTCCGGGGGTTTAAAACTGCCCTAAAGAGCAGTTCCCCCTGGTGTGCCAGCTTGCATAAGGGGCACGACCGCAGACCTCCTTGATGGTTTATATACGTGACCACCCATGTTTTGTCTGTCCGAACTAACACATGGTGAACTCTCAGGTCTGTGATGAAATGTTTTAGCGCCTGGAACACAGCTAACATCTCTAAGCAGTTTACGATACGGTACGATAGATGATGGCCCTACCACAGACCTTGAGCTGGACGACCACTCATGATTGCCCCCCAACCTGTAAGGGATGCATCCGTATCCGTCGACAAGGAGCTCCCAGCACAGGTCCCTGGGACAGGAACCAAGGATCTTTCCACATGACTAAGGCACGAAGGCATTGCCGCGTGACCTTCAACATGCGAAGCGGATTTCGACTCGGAGAAAACCCTTTGGTCCTGAGCCACAAAGGTATCACGTTGGCTGCTGCTGCCATCAGACCCAATAGTTTTTGGAACTGCTTGACTGTGAGTGACTGGCCTGGCTTTAACCCTTTCACGGCTGATAGAATCGAAGTGATACGAGCAGGAGACAAGCGTGCTTTCATCATGATCGAATCCCATATTATGCCTAGAAAAGTGGTGCTCTGGGAAGGAGACAGCACACTCTTTTTGGCATTCAGGCTTAACCCCAACTTTATCATGTAGGCAAGAACAACATCTCGATGTTGAACTGCCTGTTTCTCCGATTGAGCTAGAATCAACCAATCATCAATATAATTGAGTATGCGGATACCCTGCAGTCACAGTGGAGCCAGTGCTGCATCCACACATTTCGTGAAAGCCTTCGTAAAGCCAGACCGAACAGAAGAACACGATATTGGAACGCTTCGCCCCCGAAAGCAAACCTCAGGAACTTCCTGTGTTGAGGAAGGATTGATTTATGGAAATATGTGTCATTGAGATCTATTGTGACAAACCAGTCCTCGGACCTGATTTGTGACACGATCTGTTTGATGGTAAGCTTCTTGAACTTGAGCTTGCCTACTGTTCGATTTAATATTCTTAAATCTAGAATTGGACGCAACCCTCCATCCTTCTTCGGAGCAATGAAGTATCAGCTGTAAAAGATGCTAGGAGGAGGAACCCTCTCGAGACTGGCCTCTGGTATACTTTGAACAGCCAGCATAGCACCCTGAAGCGGTGCACAGGCAGGAAATAACTGGCTTGACTGTTCCATGGAGGATGCGGACCACCCTCGGGTGGATTTCCGCTGAGAGCGTCTGTGCCCCGGCAAATAGGCGGGGTTGGCAGAACGGCCCCCTGAGGGCACCAAAGGGAGACGGGCACCGTAAAACGAGGTGGGAACCGCTGTCCTTCGGGGGGTGCGCCCTCAGAAGCCTGACGCTTCTCGAACTACAGCACTGACCTCATCGCTCTCGCTCATATCTTTGAGCAGGTTGGCCTTGTATGCCTGCGGTATCGACATGATGTGCAGACACGCCGCGGCCTGACCTGCCGCCGAGTACGCTTTCCCCACCAAAGCCGAGGTAGCTCTTGTTGGGGAGTGCCGGTGTATTAAGGGACGATGTCATGCTGTTTAGCCCCGTGAATATTTGAATATAGGGACGATTGGGGACTAAACACCCGATAGGACACGAGTTTCTTCCACAACCTCGACACCTCAGTGTGGAGGTTGGGAAAAACGGCAGACACCGGCATGGAGGTTGAACACGTGACGGCAGAAAGCTTTCGTCCAGCTTGCTTTTCTGCCGAGTCTCTTGTTTATCGGTAGGCCAGTCAAGATTCAATTTGGCAAACGCTCGAGTGATCACCTCCACAATCTCCTCGCACGCAGGGGAGTGAAATGGCGAATCGCTCTCACTCTCACCTGCATCGATGCTCACAATATCCAACTCCTCAGAGCTGGATATGTGAAGCACCGGTTCCTCTCCCTGGGAGGAAGTAACCGCAGAGTGTGCTTCCAACCTCTGGGAAGAGACACTAGCTGAAGGCAGAGAAGCTGACTGTTTTTGATCACAGGGTGCTTTATAGTTTTCACAGCGGTTAACGCAGCGTAAGTTCTCTTGAAAGGGAACTGCCTTAACTGTGGTAAAATTACTGTTATTAAGAACTATGCATTTTGATAATGTTTTTATCTCTTTCAGCTGGATGTACTGGACTGACTGGGAGGAGGACCCAAAGGAGAGCAAGCGAGGGAAGATTGAGAGGGCCTGGATGGACGGAACCAATCGAAACGTTCTGCTGACCTCTAAGACGGTTCTGTGGCCCAACGGCCTGAGTCTGGACATCCCTCAGGGCATCCTTTACTGGGTGGATGCTTATTACGACAGAATCGAGATGGTCTATCTCAACACCACTGCACGCAAGGTGATGTCACACCTCTGATCTAATAGATTATATTCACATATATTCACACGTGTTTGCATTTAAAGGATTAGTTCACTTTCAAATGAAAATTACCCAATGCTTTACTCTCCCTCAAGCCATCCTAGGTTTAAAAGACTTTCTTCTTTCTGATGGTCACAATCAGAGATATATTAATAAATATCTTGACGCATCCAAGCTTTATAATGACAGTGAGAGATAATAGCGAGTATGAAGCTGAAGAGAATCCATCCATCATAAACATACTCCACATGGATTCCGGGGTGGTGGGGTCGGGTGTTAATAAAGGCCTTCTGAAGTGAAGTGAAGCGATGCGTTTGTGTAAAAAATATCCATATTTACCAAGTTATGATGTGAAATATCTAGGTTCCGCCAAACCGCCTTCCATATTCAACTTAGGAAGAAAGCGCAACATCTCTCGCAGTTCAAAAAGCTTACGCCTACGCCTTCCCTATTGAACTTACGGAAAAAGCTTAACTGACGTGACACTGGTTCGTTTTTTCTGTCACTTGAATATGGAAGGCAGTCTAGCAGAAGCTAGATATTTTACTTCATAACTTGGTAAAAATGGATATTTTTTCTTACACAAACGCATCACTTCACATTAGAAGGCCTTTATTAACTCCCCGGAGCTGTGTGGAGTATGTTTATGATGAATGGATGTGGATGGATGGACTTTCTTCAGCTCATACTCGTTTATCTTGCTCACTGCCATTATAAAGCTTGGATGCATCAGGATATTTATTTAGGATTGTGTTCATCACAAAGAAGAAAGTCATATATATCTAGGATGGCTTCAGGGCGACTAAATCTTGGGGTAATTTTCACTTTAAAGTGAACTAATCCTTTAAGAATGGAAAACAACAGCTGAAAACAATTGAACAATCGATTTACTCACCAATTGTTGATGTAACATATTCTTTCTGCTTAGACGGTATATGACGGACAGGAACTAAACCACGCCTTCGGCCTGTGCCACTACAAAAACTTCCTGTTCTGGAATGAGTACCGCAGCGGCAGCATCTATAAGCTGGACCAAAACACCAAAACGGTCACTTTGCTACGAAATGAACGGCCACCTATCTTTGAGATCCGCATGTACGATGCCCAGCAGCAGCTAGGTAATTATAGAATGATTTTTGCCTTTGGTTTTTGTGTAAAAAAAGAAAAGAAAATTTGGCTATAGATGTAATTTTACGTGTGTTCATCACAGGAAGTAATGCGTGCAGAGCGAATAACGGTGGCTGTAGTAGTCTGTGTTTGGCCACTCCCACTGGCAGGTCATGTGCCTGTGCTGAGGACCAATTACTGGATCCCGCAGACAACATCAGCTGTAAAGGTAACGCAAGCATGCATATTTACAAACTAAATAATAATATGTTAATACAAGCAAATTGTCTCAACCGTTCATTAAATAATCTATTCTTTGCAATTTGCCAAAATGGTGTTATTTATTATATATCTTTTCACATGCTGTTTTTTGCCTATGATATAGCAGGGAAGTATGCAATTATCACCGTCTTCTCCTTTGTTTTATGAAGGGTGGCAATCAGCATTTATGTGCAACACTGCCACCTACTGTGTTGGAGTATTAACCAGACAGACAGTTACTGGCACTGGATTATTTACAATGTTATATGTGTAGTATTACGTGTAAAACAGTCAGTATTTAATTTTTTTTTTAAAATATAACAGTTATGGTGAGTACTAGTATATTCTAATGTGGGTATCAAAGGTCATTAACTACGGTGGTTTAGATGTTACATTATACCCTGAATGGTTAAAAATGGCTTTTAAAGATCTGTCAATCATATTGCTGAGGAAATGTTAGAAACTTCCATTCAGAGTGACCCAGGTGAGAAATGTGCCAAATAAAGCAGGATAAGAGTTCATTCAGTACTGGCGGAGAACAATGAAAGAAAAGGCTGAGCAGAAGCAAATCTGTTTGCGCCGGCTGCTCGATCTTTCTGTCAGATAATGCATCATTCTTAGGCTTTAATCTGTGTTGATACAATCAGCTGAATTGAACATCAAGCAGTTTGGTTTTTGTGTCTGAATGTTTGAAACAGAAACCCTTCAGATGTTTTCTTTCACAGAGCTTGGCTTTCAGCAGAATTATTTACATTTGTGTGTGTGTGTTTCTTCACAGCGAATCCATCGTACATTCCCCCTCCGCAGTGTCAGCCGGGAGAGTTCGCCTGTAAGAATAACCGCTGTATTCAAGACCGCTGGAAATGCGACGGAGACAATGACTGTCTGGACAACAGCGACGAGACCGCTGAACTGTGCCGTAAGAAAACACTCACGTCATGCATTTACCAGTCTGTTTGCATGAAGCTTCCACACACATGCAGCAGTTGTCGTTTGTCCATGTGTAGATCAGCACACATGCCCTGCAGATCGCTTCAAGTGTCAGAATAACCGCTGTATCCCCATGCGGTGGCTGTGTGATGGAGACAATGACTGCGGCAACGACGAAGACGAATCTAACACTACATGCTCAGGTGCGCGCACTTACACACACACACACATATGTTGTGTTTATGTGTTTTGTGGGGACTTTCCATAGGCGTAATGGTTTTTATACTGTACAAACTGTACATTCTGCCCCCCCCACCCCTAAACTTAACCCTCACAGGAAATGTTCTGCTAGTTTAGATTTTCAAAAAAGATAATTCTGTATGATTTATAAGCTTGTTTCTTAGTGGGGACCAACAAAAGGTCCCCACAATGTCAAGATTTACTGGTTTTACTTACGTTGTGGGGACATTTGGTCCCCACAATGTAAGGAAAACAAGTACACACACACACACACACACACACATTTGCTATCTTAGTGAGGACATTTCATAGGCATAATGGTTTTTATATTGTACAAACTAGTCATCATAAACATTCTCTCCCCCTACACTAACCCTACTCCTAAACCTACACATCACAGAAAACATTCTGCATTTTTACATTTTAAAATAAAACATTGTTTAGTATGTTTTTAAAGCTATTTTAAAAAAGGAACTCACAAAATGTCCTCATAAAACATGTTTACGTCGTAATACCAGTGTAATACCCATGTCATTATACAAATTTGTGTCCTCATAAATCATGAAAACAAGCACACACACAAACATAAAGTCAATTTCTATTTGCATTTAATCTGAATTTGAAGCACTATGATGTTCTTCACTCTAAGTCCAATGATTCACTCTGTAAAGTTTATGTTTTTGTCGGAGCGTAGGTTGGCAAATTTGATGTTAACTGGATGTTCCTACAGTGTGTTTTTGCCCTGTGGAACTTTAGAAATTAAGCTCTTTTAAAACACACTTCCCTTACTTTAATTAATTTGTCTACTTTAATGTCAGTGGCGATGATTCCTTCTCAGTTGGCCGTTAATTGTGAGCCAAAATCATCACAATTAAAAGAACCAAAGATTTAAACTACTTCAGTCTGTGTGCATTGAAATTATGTAATACACAAGTTTCACAATTTAAGTTGAATTACTGAAGTAAATGAACTTTTCCCCAACATTCTAATTTATTGAGTTGCACCTGTATGTATATATACAGTGCTACTTGAAAGTTTGTGAACCCCTTGCAGAATCTGTGAAAATGTGAATAAGTTTACCAAAATAAGAGAGATGAGACATATATATACAGTACACTCTTTGTTAAATTGCAGCCATTTGCTAAAATCATGCAAGTTCATTTTTTTTCCTCATTAATATACACAGCACCTCATATTGACAGAAAAACACAGAACTGTTGACATTTTTGCAGATTTATTAAAAAAAGAAAAACTGAAATATCACATGGTCCTAAGTATTCAGACCCTTTGCTGTGACATTCATATATTAAACTCAGGTGCTGTCCATTTCTTCTGATCATCCTTGAGATGGTTCTACACCTTCATTTGAGTCCAGCTGTGTTTGATTATACTGATTGGACTTGATTAGGAAAGCTACACACCTGTCTATATAAGACCTTACAGCTCACAGTGCATGTCAGAGCAAATGAGAACCATGAGGTCAAAGGAACTGCCTGAAGAGCTCAGAGACAGAATTGTGGCAAGGCACAGATCTGGCCAAGGTTACAAAAAACATTCTGCTGCACTTAAGGTTCCTAAGAGCACAGTGGCCTCCATAATCCTTAAATGGAAGACGTTTTGGATGACCAGAACCCTTCCTAGAGCTGGCCGTCCGGCCAAACTGAGCTATCGGGGGAGAAGAGCCTTGGTGAGAGAGGTAAAGAAAAACCCAAAGATCACTGTGGCTGAGCTCCAGACATGCAGTCGGGAGATGGGAGAAAGTTGTAGAAAGTCAACCATCACTGCAGCCCTCCACCAGTCGGGGCTTTATGGCAGAGTGGCCCGAATGAAGCCTCTCCTCACTGCAAGACACATGAAAGCCCGCATGGAGTTTGCTTAAAAAAACACCTGAAGGACTCCAAGATGGTGAGAAATAAGATTCTCTGGTCTGATGAGACCAAGATAGAACTTTTTGGCCTTAATTCTAAGCGGTATATGTGGAGAAAACCAGGCACTGCTCATCACCTGTCCAATACAGTCCCAACAGTGAAGCATGGTGGTGGCAGCATCATGCTGTGGGGGTGTTTTTCAGCTGCAGGGACAGGACGACTGGTTGCAATCGAGAGAAAGATGAATGCGGCCAAGTATAGGGATATCCTGGACGAAAACCTTCTCCAGAGTGCTCAGGACCTCAGACTGGGCCGAAGGTTTACCTTCCAACAAGACAATAACCCTAAGCACACAGCTAATAACAGAGTGGCTTCACAACAACTTTGTGACTGTTCTTGAATGGCCCAGCCAGAGCCCTGACTTAAACCCAATTGAGCATCTCTGGAGAGACCTAAAAATGGCTGTTCACCAACGTTTACCATCCAACCTGACAGAACTGGAGAGGATCTGCAAGGAGGAATGGCAGAGGATCCCCAAATCCACGAGTGAAAAACCTTTTGCATCTTTCCCAAAAAGACTCATGGCTGTATTAGATCAAGGTGCTTCTACTAAAAACTGAGCAAAGGGTCTGAATACTTAGGACCATGTGATATTTCAGTTTTTCTTTTTTAATAAATTTGCAAAAATGTCAACAATTCTGTGTTTTTCTGTCAATATGGGGTACTGTTTGTTCATTAATGAGGAAAAAAATGAATTTAAATGATTTTAGCAAATGGCTGCAATATAACAAAGAGTGAAAATTTAAGGGGGTCTGAATACTTTCCGTACCCACTGTATATCACACTGCAGTATCACCAAGTTTTTGTGTGCAGGTGGTTGTGGGATTTCGTCCAAAATTTTGCAAATATACATTTTTAACCCTCTGTTAAAATGACTTTTACTCATCAACCGAACTCAGCATATCCTAGTTAAATAGTTATATTATGATTGATTGAGTTATTGAGTCCTGGTGATTGATTACATGTTGGCACAGGTTTGAGTCTGGCCTATGATGTGTCCTGACTCAAATAAAAATGCAAAAGCTTAAAAATAATTAAATATAACATTAATTATCAACACCATCATACTGTCTGATGAGAAATGCATCTTTTTCTTATCCATCCATAACCAAACACACATACACAAGGCCAACAAACTTTGCCATAGTCCATCTCAGACATGAAGTGTCTTGGTTTAAATCTACACTATTCATGTAATATTTCTGAAAAGTTAAGTATAAAAGTATCAGCTGAAAATATTTATCTTTCATGACCTTCTGCTAAACTCTGAATCAGCTGAAATGTGCTCTAGCTGTGTGTAAATATAGAGTTTATCACACATGGTATATCTGACGCGGTTCTGGGCTTTTCAGCAAACTGTTGGACTATATTTGACTTCATGGCTGAGTTGTATAGTTTCCGCTCTTTAATTTAGACCGTTTCTATTTTAATGGCATGGCGGTCTATGATTCTGCATTTACAAGTAATTCTGGACTGCAATGAAGTGTGATATTTGGTCTCACATAGAATTGGTCTAGACATGGTCTCTCAGAGTTTAGTGGGTCTCAGGTGGCACCAAAATAATATTTTGAGTTTTGGTTGAACTCCCCTTAAAGTGAGTGTGAGAAGATAGTCTCACCTTGACATTGTTGGTCAACTGATCAATCTGAAGAATTTGTGAGATTGTTACACCCCTTCTAGGGTAAAGTGTGCAATATGAAAGACTGATAATTCAGTGAATTTGGAACAATGATGAATTTATTGTCTTACTTTTGGACTCTTGATTCAGGAGCTGACCAGGCCAAAATAACAAACAATCCCTTTTTAAACCTCTTTCCTAAACCCTAAAACAAAAAAGAAAAGAAAAATACAATACGCAAACCTAAACTCACAAGCTCTTTGAGAAGCGGCTTGTGTGCACTGGGTATGAGCACACAGAAAACTTGACAATTATGTCCCAAAACGTGAGTAAAAATCTTGTTTCGCAGCATGCAGCTCACTAGTACAGATGCAGTGTGGCGATGTGAAGCCATGTGCACATTTTTGAAAGAGCTGGTAGCGCTAAATCACTCTCGCTATTGAAATTACGTCTCGGAGAAAGTTTTCAAATTACCTATTTGATCTAATTATTTGCGTGGATTATTATTACTCATTCAATTTACATGCGACTTCATTTAAACAGCCTTGATCAGATTTAAATCAGAAAGTTCACTATAACAGATTCACATAAAAATGTAAATTCAGATCAAATATTGGAAATAACAGGGAAGCTGAGTGCAGAAATAAAAACAGTTAATTATTATTATTAATATAATTTAAATAGTTCATGAATATGTGTGTTCTGCTTTTTGAAGATTTCATGAAATGTTTTGACAACACAGTTTATTTTTTATGCTGACATATTTCCTACTGATTTTCCTATTTCCTTTATGTGCTAAGATCTGAAGATCTCCCACTTCCCACTTCTGAAGTTATAATTATAAGTGTGAGTGTTTCGTTGTCAGAGACAGTAGGAAACAAGTCATTTTTGTTTGTCCAATGCATGTTCTTTTTTTTGTAACAAATATACAATACACAACAAACAATTACAGATATCCAAATATAAGTACTGTGCATTATACATGCATATTTCAATCATGACAGCACTCAGAATAGTTTTAGCATGTTTGACATTTGTATTTGGTCTAAGCATACTAGATCTTCTACTCACACAGCTGCTGCAGAGCAAGTACTTGCTTCTGACAATAGACACATAGCATGTAAGATATACATACATAAATCACATAGCAGAATTAGACAGGTGGAGCTGGGGAGGTTGAGGACCAGCTTACAGCAATCAATGAACCAGACTCTTTAAATGTTCAGCAAGTAATCTCATTGGCTGCATAATCAACACAGACCAGTCAGTTTGTGCCATGAAGTAAATTCAGTTAGATTCAGTTTACATTTCCAAACAATCACTTTATCATTAATTGACGCTTTGCAAAGACCCGACCCCTTTAGTTAATGTTGCTCTGTCCGACAAGCCATGCACTCTCAAGCCATACATAATGTTCTCACACGGTGAAAAATACATTGTGGAGCAAAGAGGACACTGACAACGCGTTGACAGACAAGACAGAGCAGGTTACTTTTGATATGAGACAGTTTCATATTTAAAATATTGTAATTTTTTAAAGAAGTTTAAACAATAAATACCGTATAGTGGCTCTTTAATGTGTTGTGACAGATCGCTGTAGCTCCTTCAGTCAGCTCGTGAACCGATCATCTCTTCATACTAGTTCATTTATAGCATCAAATAAACATGAATGAACATCAGAAGGAATGTTGTTTCATCCGTGGAAAGACGTGAGTCCACACAACTTTTCAAGTTCAAGTTCACCAACGTTAATCTACTAACTCCCCTGACTGCTTTGTCGGACAAAATGGCCGATTCGGGGTTATGATTGGTTAGATTGCCTGTCAATCAAACTGTTTACGAAGGGTCAATTGTAACGATCTAAAGATGACAACTGATGATCCAAAACAGATCTCACTGTGATTGAGTTTGTCTGGTATTACATGAAGCAATGAAAAAGCTAAGACCATGTTTGCCATATTGAAAAGTTCAAGATCCTCCTGTAAATACGTTAACAATTAAATAGATCAAATATTCCCTTCTGAGAATTCCAGTCTGGCGGACACTGTAGAAATGGATAAATCCTTTTTTAATGCATATGACTCCACTTGTAAAACAGCTTTTTTTCATAACAAACTCCATGTTAAGTGCTCTACAAAATGAATATTTCATGGCAAATTTGTTGAAGATGAACTGTTTCCACAGAAGAGCAGTGGGGGATGGATTCCTATTCTAGGAAGAGAAGGACTATATAACTTGTTCTGTAAATCTGCTGCTTATATACTTTTAAGAGTAAACTGGCATGAAGGCTAACACATAATTTTAGATTTTAATGCGTTCAGTTTTGGTTCTCTGTCGCAGCTCGGACATGTCCTCCTAATCAGTACTCATGCGCCAGTGGCCGCTGTATTCCCATCTCCTGGACATGTGACCTGGATGATGACTGTGGGGATCGCTCCGATGAGCCTGCGTCCTGCGGTAAATGATGTGACTTTATGTTGGTGCCAGCTTATTAAAATTAATAAATTCAGCCATTAATATGCATGCGATACTTTTAGAAAAACTAGTTCATTGCTAGTTTTGTCAGTTCCAACTTTGAAGGAAATGTTTATTCATCTATTCAATGGCTCATGAAAAAGCAAATTTTCGATACATTCTAAATACTATTACTGTTATTATATGAGATGAGTTTTTGTTCATTTTCTATGTTATTATTGATTGTTTATGATGATGTTTGTGCCATCAGCATACCCAACCTGTTTCCCGCTCACTCAGTTCACCTGTAATAACGGACGCTGTATCAATATCAACTGGCGCTGTGATAACGGTGAGCTTCTGACGTGTTTTTATCCTCTTTTGTTTTTGTGTCCGTTGCATTTTTTCAACAGATTTCCCTCATTTGTCTTTGTTGATCATTTCATGTGTCTTTTGTGTAACATCATGTCCTCTTCTTTTGACCATTTGCCCCTCCCCCTGTGTCACATGGGCTGTGTGTTGCAGAAAAGGATTGTGGGGACAGCTCTGATGAGTTCAATTGTCCGAACCCGACCGGTTAGTGCATAGATCAACATGCACCATAAATTTACTTGTGTTATTATAACATTATAATGACATCTCAACAGGAAATACCTATGAAGCTATCTAAAATATCTGCAGCAATTCATTATTGCCCCAAAATGTAAAAAAAAAAAAAAAAAAAAGCCCCTGCCCAACTCACTTTAACTAACCTCACTATTAACATCCATAAGAAGAGATTTAGCATTAAATATTAACCAGTGTTCATTCCCAGTGGTGCATGTGTGATCTATGCAGTTTCTGTGATGTTTATTATTGATTTTCTATTGTTACAAAGTTGTTAGCTGTGTGAAATGTGTCTAAAGACAAGCTGCCTATTTACCATGTTATATTAATATGAAATACTCAGCCTAAATGTCACTTGTCTGAATATTTGTATAACAAATGAATTCTATCAAATTATAGTCTATAGCTCACATGGATATTCCATGTTGGTCCAGTATATCAAAGAAAAATGTTTCTCAGCATGACTGTTTCTTTTATATTGGTAAAGTATTAAAGGTAGCCTGCAACTTCTTTAAAGCAATTGAAACTTAGTTTTTTAGTTTCAGTCAAAAGTTTGGACACACCTGTTCTTTCTTTACGATTAATAAAAGTCACCAAATAGATAAAAAAAAAAATCAAACCTGTGAAACAATGCAAGTTGACCCTTCGCAAAGACCCGCCCCCTTTAGTTACTGTTACTATATCTGACAAGCCATGCGCTCTCAAGCCACACATCATGTTCTCACACAGTGAAAAATACATCCCGGAGCAAAGAGGACACTGACAACCTATGAAATAGTTTCATATTTAAAATATTGTAATTCTTTAAAGAAGTTTAAACAATAAATAGCATATAGTGTCTCTTTTATGTGTCGTGACAGATCGCTGTAGCTCCTTCAAGCTGCTCGTGAACCGATCATCTCTTCATACTAGTTCATTTATAGCATCAAATAAACATGAATGAACATCAGAAGGAATGTTGTTTCAAGCGCACAAAGACGTGAGAACACACAGTTTTTCAAATTCAAACAACTCCCCTGACTGCTTTGTCAGACAAAATGGCAGATTCGGGGTTATGATTGATCAGATCGCCTGTCAATCAAACTGTTTGTGAAGAGTCAGTTACAGAATGGGATCATCAATTGTTTTATTTTAATACTTTAAGTTAAACTAAATGAAAATGAGAAATTTTAGCAACTGGCTGAAATGAAATAAGCTTACTTTTTTAATATTTTATTGTTTTATAATTAAAATGCCTTTTTATGGTTTTAGTTTTTGTTAACGATAATAATAACCTTGACAATTTATATTTGTCTCATTTCAAGGAAAATCCTTATCAACCGTTTTTTTTTCTAATTGTAAGAAACAGTGTGTCCAATCCTTCGACTGTTGGTGTACTGTAGAATATACCTTACTTCATACATTATATTTTAGGGGATCATAGCATACATTTGACAATTTAACCTCTTGCAGACAATGACTGTGGTGATAACAGTGATGAAGCCGGCTGTAGTCATTCATGCTCCAGTGCTCAGTTTAAATGTAACAGTGGTCGCTGTATTCCCGACTACTGGACCTGCGACGGAGACAACGACTGCGGTGACTACAGTGACGAGACCCACGCCAACTGCACTAACCAGGGTGAGTTCATGACACTAATTCCACACTATGCCTACCTAGGCAGCGAACTTACTAAATCTGAGTCAGTATCAATGTGTTGAATTGAGAATACAAAATTATATGCTTTGGGTTCATTTGTCAGGAAGGGAAATAAATAAAACTAAAAAAAATAAAAAATAAAACTTTTGTCATTAATTACTCTGCCTCATGTCGTTCCACACCCGTAAGACCTTCGTTCATCTTCAGAACACAAATTAAGATATTTTTGATGAAATCTGATTTCTCATTGAGGCCTCTATTGACAGCAAGATAATTTTCACTTTTAATGCCCAGAAAGGCAGTAAAGACATATTTAAAACAGTTCAAGTGACTACAGTGGATCAACCTTAATATTATAAAGCAACGAGAATACTTTTTGTGCACCAAAAAACCAAAATAACGACTTTATTCTACAATATCTAGTGATGGCCGATTTCAAAACACTGCTTTGAAGCTTTGAAGCTTTTGTTTCGAATCTGTGATTTGGAGCATGGATCAAACTGCCAAAGTCATGTGATTTCAGTAAACAAGGCTATGTTACGTCATAAGTGTTTCGAAATGTTTCAAATATGTTTTAGTATCTTTCTGGGCATCTGAAAGTGTAAATTAACTTGCTGTCAATAGAGACTTCACTGAGCCATTGGATTTCGTCAAAAATATCTTTGTTTTCTGAAGATGAACAAAGGTCTTACGGGTGTGGAATGACATGAGGGAGAGTAATTAATGACAGAATTTTCATTTTTTGGTGAACTAACCTTTTAAGGCACGTCTTGAGTTAATTAATGAGGAATCCTTGCGTTCATATACACTAATGCCATTTTTACCCAAATATAGACTCTCTCTCTCTCTGGGATAAATGTGTTTGCCAGCAGCTCTGTTAGCTCTAGAGTCAGATACGAGGCACATTACAGGGTGATGATGAATTTAAAAAGGGATTATTACAAACAAATCCCACCGTACACAACCACCACAATAACAGTTTTATTCGCCTTTAAAGGACTCACTGTTTACCTTTGTTAATTTAGCAGATATTTTTATCCTAAATTACTTTTTTTTTTTTTTTGAGTTTTTATCTTCCAAATGAAGAATATAACAACATAAATGATGCATCCTAAAGTGACAGTAACATGAGAAGGCAAGTAGAATAGCGCTTTATACAATAAAGATTGTTTCAAAGCAGCTTCACAGTAATAAATAAGAAAATAATAGAATACAATAACAGAATGCAAACTTAATCAAATTTGAGACAAATTCTAATTCTGCTGTAGGGCAGCTATACAAAGACAAGATTCAGCTCATATTGATTTAATTCAGTGCAATAACTTGCAAATTCAGTTATAAAGCAGCTCTACCGAAGACAATGGCTTCATCATCCTGCTCAATTCAGTTCAAGCTTTGTTCTCTTCCGATAATATCCGTGTAGTCAGATCAATAACTTTACTTTATTCCAAAATTCCTTAGTAAATGAAAAGCTAAAAGCATGAAAAGCATGATAGAGGTAAACAGCATTTAAATAGTAGGACATTCTTTTAACAAGGTTAGGTTCTATTTCGAAAGTTCCTAGGTCACTTTTTGATGTTACAAAAGTGTTGAATTACTAGCTAGCTGGAAAGACGAGGAGCTCTGTCTTCACAAATTTAGAGATAGAAGTCCCGTTCATGGTAGGGCTGCTTGTCATTGGTGTAGCATTAGTAGGACAATCAGTTTGCCTGGATATTGAAAAGAGGAGGGGGCCAAGTACTGAACCCTGAGGTACACCCATGGTTTTTTTATTGAACTTAAACACTTCTCCCATATCTACGCCTACATATGTGTCTAAAGATTTTTTACAAAGTGTAAAAACTTAACCAGCAGTTTAAAACTGATGAAACTATAGATTGTTCACAAATGTTTTCACCCAAATAAATATATGTTTTCTTGGATATTGCTATAAATTTTCTGTATAATTCCTCTTTTTCCTCTCAACAGCAACCCGTCCTCCCGGTGGCTGTCACACAGATGAGTTCCAGTGTCGTGTGGATGGGTTGTGTATTCCCCTCCGCTGGCGGTGTGATGGAGACACTGACTGCATGGATCTGAGCGATGAGAAGAACTGCGAGGGTGTAACGCACATGTGTGATCCAGCAGTGAAGTTTGGCTGCAGGGACTCTGGTAATAATGCAGAAAATATATATGATATTAGATAAACTGAGATATTTTCTCAGTTTATTGGTTTGATGTTCTCAGACCAATCAGTAAACTGATTCAGTCTTTTCTGAAGATTTAGTGATCCATGAGTAGACTTTTATGATTGAATGGGTTATAATCATCAAAGACTTGGTAATGTTTAAGGAGAAAAATGTAGTAACACAAATTAAGGCAATCCTAAAAATCTCTCGTAAAATGTCCTCCTCTCTTTCAGATAGTCTAAGAGAAGTATATAGTTCAAATTATAGAATTGGTTCGTTCAAATGTTTTTTTTTTCAATCAAATAATTTGAGTAATCACTTAAAATAGGTTAATTTTCCATATAGCAAAATATATTATATTTAGGTGAATATTTGGTCCCACTTCATTAACTACCATGTACTTATGTCAAAAAATCTGTAACTGAGGTGTAAATTGTGGTAAAAGTCTATAATTGAGATGTGACATGGGTAAGGTTAGGACAGGTTTGGTGGTATGGGTAGGTTTAAGGCGGGGTAAAGGGGTAGGATCAACATTGTTAGATAAATATATAAAGACAGAAATTATGTAATCATGCAATTACATGCAGGTATTTTTTTTTAATTATAAATGCATCATGAACATATATTTACTAATTAATTCCCAGAATTCCCTGTTCACAAGGTCTTTAAGTAATTTAGTTAGGTTCTTTTGCACAGTTAACATTGAAGTTAACAAGAATATATTTTGTGTTTTTTTGTGTAGCACGGTGTATCAGTAAGGCTTGGGTGTGTGATGGTGACAGTGACTGTGAAGATAACTCTGATGAAGATAACTGCGAGGCGCTGGTGTGTAAACTCTCCCATCACGTGTGTGCTAATGACACCAGCATTTGTCTGCCCGCCGAGAAACTCTGTGATGGCAAAGACGACTGTCCTGATGGCTCCGATGAGAAACTCTGTGGTAAGACTCATTGCGGTTACATGAGATGATGTTGAGATGAATGCAGACTGGCTTCATGCTGTTTGGAAGCATGTTTGGCCAACATTTAAGATTTATGTATATAAATTGCATTAAAAAATCAATCCATTTAGATTACAGTTTTAGCATAAACAAACTAATTATTACTAACTATTAGTTTGTATTAAGATTTTATTATCGGTCAGTATACTGTAATTAAAAAAAATGTATACCTGTGCATCATCACTGAAACTATAGCAGCAAATCAAACACATTAAATGTGTATTTCTTAATTTTATTGTGTAATTATATGCTTTACAATGTTAATGTGAGGGCTTTGAAATGCTTTCAGTGTTTCTCTGTCCCCTTTGTTTGTCGTTACTCTCTAACTGTAATGTTTCTCTTGGTTTAGATCTGTGTTCTCTGGACAATGGTGGCTGCAGTCATAACTGTACAGTGGCTCCGGGTGAAGGCATTCTATGTTCGTGCCCACTGGGCATGGAACTGGGCACTGACAACAAGACGTGTCAAATCCAGGGCTTCTGTGCCAAACACCTGAAGTGCAGCCAGCGCTGTGAACAGGACAAGTTCAATGTGAAGTGCTCCTGTTATGATGGCTGGGCCCTTGAACCTGACATGGAGAGCTGCAGGAGCACAGGTGAGAACCGCTCCATTCCAAATCCACACAAAAATATTTAGGTCTAAATTTAAGATTCATGTATTTGAATAGCATATAAAATCACGTTTCACATTTTTTTTGCATAAACTAATAAGCGTAAAGTGATGCTTATTTATCAGTCATACACAAATGAAACGGGTAAGATTTCTGTAATAGTACTAATAAACTGAATGTGTTTTAAATACTCAATAACCAGGTTTATATATTTATCATCAATAAATCCAATTTGTGTTAATCTCATACATTTTAACTAAGTGAAAACATTTAATTGTTTTGACAATAAACAGATTTATGATGATTGTAAGCAATTTAAATAAATGTGGGATTTTTTGTTGTTTTTTTGTTTTGTTTTGCATTGTGTTGTGTGTTTTGTTCTGTTCTGTTCTGTTCTGTTCTGTTCTGTTCTGTTGTGTTGTGTTGCGTTGCATTTCGTTGCATTTCGTTTCATGTGTTTTGTTTTGTTTTTTGTCCTGTCTTGTTTTGGTCTTAGAAAACGTCTTTGTTTTGGCATTTAGTGGCAAAACAAAGCTCAAGAAATAGTTTCTGAATGGAAAGTGTTTGACAGTACACCCTGAAACAAACACATGGAAAGAATCGGTAAAGGCCGGTAACAGTGGCGGTTCTAGACCATTTTTACTAGGGGGGCCAAGGGGGGGCCAGTGTTTAATCAGAGGGGCACATTAAAAATGGTAACAAATTATAATTAAACATTATAAACTACTTTACTTTACAATCATATAAACATTTATTACAACATTGTACAACATTTGTACAAGAGTGAGTGCAGGTGCAAAAAAGGTAGGTTCATTAATGTTGATGATTATTATCAATGATTTGTGAAGGATCATGTGACACTGAAGACTGGAGTAAAGATGATAAATTCAGCTTTGATCACAGGATATAAATTACATCTCACAATTTTAGAGCTTTTTTTGTATTTTTAATAACATAAATGCAGCCTTGCTGAGCAGAAGAGACTTCTTTCAAAAACAACCGAAATAGATTGGTAGTGCATATCTGCATGTATTTCAAAATGTAGGCCTAGTATTTACTTTAAAAAAAGAAACATTAGATCCATATTGACAAAATTATTTACAGGATATTTTAATATCCTTAAAAGGATATTTTAAGGACACACAGTAGGCCTACAATGAAATTATAATTGAACTGCTTTGCAAATAGTAATAACCTTCTTCATCACAAACCTGATGGTGCAGTACTTGATCCACATGAATCCACTTTCTGTCCCTCTGGCTGTTCCTCTCTCTGTCCCTGTATGTTTTCTTCCTCCTCACCCTCTTCTTCATTCTCCTCATTCTCTTTTTCATGCTCCTCCCCCTCTTCCTCATCCTCCTCACCGTCTGGAATGTCCCTCTCTGTGTCAGAGTCCTCACTTTCATCACCTGCCCTCTCTCCAGCCTCCACTGACTCCTCTGACTCTCCCTCTTTCTGCTCCTCAACTCTCTCAATACCTTGATTCGTTTCTCTCACTTTTTTGTTAACAAAAAAAGGACGCTATGTCCCTTCCTCGTTTCATGATAACTATCGGAAGAAAAAAAACGTGCATTACATTTCGTTGCCTAACCATCCCTCCCTACTAAACATGGGCAATAATAACCTGTTGATTACTTTACTCAAATGTATGTTATCGCAATGCAACAGCCAAGACAGATGAAGTTACGTGATTAACATCACAACATTGTGCAGGAACAACCAGTTACTTACGAGATACGAGTCATTTACGCGGCCGGCGCCGCTCTAATTTACCCGTGTAGAACGTTCCGTCGCGTTAGTTACGCTTTTGGCGCTCACGTGTAAAATCATAATAAAGTCATAATTCTTTTTTTATTTGGGCAGCACAGGGGGGGCCACAGGGGTGGCCAGGGACATATCTACAGAGGCACGGGCCTCCCTAGGCCTCCGTGTAGAACCGCCACTGGCCGGTAAAAAAAAAAAAAAATAGAATAGATATGTTGTGATTCACAGTGTTTGGCAGAAGATGACAACTATGTGCACTAGAGGAAAACTTTCACCCGCGCACAGGAAGTGGTCTTCTATAAAGTCATTGCAACTTTTTTTCCTTCAAAGACTGAAAATTGAAGTTTTAGTTTAAGAGTCGTGTGTGACAGAAAGCATGCTAAAAATGGCGGGGAGCTGTTTGGCAGCATAATTGATGGTTTATTTTTGTAATGAAAGAATGCAAATGCCAGAAGAAAGAGGAGGGGGAGAAGATTTACTGTGACAGGAAGTGGCACAGCAGCCCACTCAGCCAATCAAATGATGAATTATGTATTGCTGGACGTATTTCACATTCCTTTGAGAAATAAAAATCATTTAGATAAACAGAGGAAATGTCACAGACGTGTATGTGTTTGCCAATCTCACATAATTTTACAGACATGTTCAAAATGTCCAATCATTTACCCAGTTCAATACTTTACTTTGGCGAATCATGAGTTATGGCATTCTTTCAGTGAGTTCATTGTTTTTCCAGATCCGTTTAAACCCTTCATCATCTTCTCCAACCGTCATGAGATCCGACGGATTGATCTTCACAAAGGAGAGTTCAGCGTGTTAGTGCCAGGCCTGAGGAACACCATCGCTCTCGACTTCCACCTCAACGAGAGCTCGCTCTATTGGACTGATGTTGTTGAGGACAAAATTTACCGTGGGAAGCTGTCAGAGAATGGTGGTAAGTTATCTGTAGCTATTTTCTAACTAGTAGTTACAAAAATACATCGAACATGCAGTACAGTGATATATGCAGTGGTCTGAATACACCTCTTCTGTGATTAGCAGTATTATGTAATAAAGCTCATTCTGATTCCGATGTTTTAAATTTATGAATCCATTTTTATTGTTTTTAGAGGGACAATGTAAAAATGGAATGGTGATGCAACTATCCTGATATAATGAAGAAAAAAACTAGTTAAAAGATTGAAAAATAGTTAAAGTGCCCCTATTATGTTATTTTAAAGGTTTCAAATGTTGTTTTGGCGTCTCCCACAACAGTTTTATATTCATCCAAGGTCAAAAACACTTTAATTTTCTCATAATATCCATTACAGTATCAGCTCTTTTCTCACAGTGTCTGAAACGGTTTGCTCAAGGATTCGGTCTCTCTAAACCCCGCCTTTCTGAGAGCTGCTCTGCTCTGATTGGTCAGATGGCCCAATCTGTTGTAATTGGTCGACAACTTACAGCACATCTTAGAAATCAAACACTCATTACAATATCTAAATTTCAGCTCCGAATCTTCTTCAGCACTTGATACACAGTGATACGAACAGTAACGATGGCGTCAGTTTTACTGTTTCAATTTCATCAAAGTGGATTTGCTTTGGCAGCAAAAAACAGCGTGTTCCTGACATGAACAACACGAACCAAACTCTTCCAGTCTCAGATACAACTAGTGTTTGAGGGCGGGGCAAAGAGACGCTGTTCAGCCAATGAAGAGCAGAAGCGGACATTATGCAAATTAGTTACAAACCTGCGCAGGTTCAGCAGGAAGTGAGACTGAATTACTGACGACTCGTTTCAGGCAGTTCAGAATCGCTTCTTTCTTTTGTGAGAAAAACACTCCATTTATCAGACCTTTTACATTCACAATCAGCTCTATTACACACTACATGAAAGGTAATATCAGAAAAAGTGTAATGGGGCACTTAATTTGTAGGTATAATTTTTCATTATTATGTCTTGTGAAAAAATATATAAAATATATATATAAATATAAATATAAAAATATAAAAATTGCTCCACTTATTAATATTTGAAAAACATTTGTCTGCCTTAAGCAATGTGGTACAACTAACATTACTCTCCTGGTTGTCTTGTCACATGACAGAATGCTTCCATGTTGGTTGCAACATAAATTGATTTTTTTGGATAAAAGTTTATTATTAATCATAATATTAGTAATACAGTTTTTTTTCTGTAATCTCAAGATGTTTAAACCATCTACGCATTTTTTACTTTCCCCACAACAAAATGTCAAAAAAATTTTAATTAAGACATTATACATTAGTCATGCCATTGACTATAATATGGACCTTTTACAATTAACCAATAGTTAGGTAGTAAAAATATTCCTGTACATATATTGTCTCTGTTCCTCCCTCTTTCCTTCATTTTTATTTCACACAGCAGCTCTGACAAGTTTTGATGTGGTGATCCAGTATGGATTAGCTACTCCTGAGGGTCTGGCTGTAGACTGGATTGCTGGAAATATCTATTGGGTGGAGAGTAATCTAGATCAGATTGAGGTGGCCAAACTGGACGGTACGATGCGCACCACTCTACTAGCTGGAGATGTGGAGCATCCGCGAGCCATCGCTCTGGACCCCAGAGAGGGGTAAGCAATCCATCATTACCAGTTTAATACTTCTGAAACTTGTGCTTTGAGTCCCCTTCAGTGTGTGCTAATTTAGTATATACTATTTATATATATATATATATATATATATATATATATATATATATATATATATATATATATATATATACTATTTTGAATTAGGATGGATTAAAAGGATTTAGAATAAAACAAAACAAGCTAAAACAGTTACAAATTAAAAATTAAGATGCAAGATGGTATTGTGTTTTTTATTTTAATTTGTTTCTTTAACTGGCATTTTTATTTATGAATCAGCATTCTGTAAGGGATCATCTGTGTCTGTTTTGGTTGAGTTTGACACTCGTTTTAGTTCAGTTTCCTGTGTTTCAGTTTGTTTCTATAGTTTCTAAATGATTGATTAAGTTGTACACCTGTGTACACACTTCTTTGATTGGTTTTTTTGTGTATTTGAGCTCTATGTTTCTTTCAGTTCATTGTCTGTTCTCATCAAAGTATACTGGTTGTCCCGTTAGTGTTTTGAGTCAGGTGTTTTGTTTTGAATTTAAATAAAGTCACTACTGCCAGTATATAGATCCAGGTTTGCTCATCTTTACTTCAAACTAGTGTGACAGAAGAACAGACCATTCATATGGATCTAGTGGCAGTTTGAGTCCTCCTCCTCTCCCAGGGGGATTGCTCCCTCGTGGGACACACAGAGGATTTTTTAGACCTTGTGCATCTAGTACACTATGAGGAAGATAGCTTCTGTGTGAGACGAGAGCACGCCTGCCTGGAGACAGATCATGAGGGAGTTTCCAGAAGTTTACAATTGGTGAGATCCTCCAGGAGGATCACAATGCTGCTGTCTACACCACACACTGTGTACCACCCACCACTACCGTCCCAACGGACTTGAAGCCAGAGCCCTGTCTTGTCAGCCAAGGCAAATGTAAGTGTGCTGAACTCAGCACCCCTAATACTGTTTGAGGAGATGAAGGATGATTGCATTAAGCCCATTTCGTCACCTAACACAGAGTTATTAAAGTCTTTGATGTTCCCGCCCTGCCTCACTCTCCCACATCCTCTACCTGTTCTGCGATGGACAAAAGGACCGTTCCTGAAAAATCTGCCTGTCCTGTATCGGCCAAAGAGGCTGTTGTTAGTCTTTTTATCAGTATCAGCTAGAAAGACCATTTCATTACCCTCTGCCTACACTGCCCAGTCCTTCTGCCCTGCCTTCACTGCTTCACATCAGCCCTTCATCTCCTCCTACGCTGCCTGGTCTATGCATCGTGGACCTGCCTCGGACTGATAGTCCACCAGCTCGACCCTGGACTGTTGACCTGTTTGCTCCGTCTAGTACCTCCAAGCCCATCACTCCACCTTGGCCTGTCGAACTGTTGGCTTCACCGTGGCTCCTCATCCCCTCTGCTCTCTGGGAATGTTATCCCATACAGCTCCACCAGGCTTCATCATCCCTTGTTCAGTCATCGCTCTGCCGTCTTCATGGACTTATGGGCCTTATTCGTCTTTGATTTGTCCTTCCACCCATTAGCTTCATCAGGCTCCTCCTTCCCACCAGTTCCACCTCAGTCCTCACTCTAGCTTTGCCTCAGCTGCTCGTCCTCACACCTCCATCATGGTTTCCAGGACCTTCTGTGTTTCCCGGTCTCTTCGACTCTCCCTGGGTTTCTATTGCCATCATCACCCCTAGTTCCACCTACTATATCTCCACCATGGCTCCTCCCTCCCTCGACTCCGCTGTAAAACTATATCCTGGCTCCTCCTACCATTGTCCTCCTCGCTGTTGTCTCCTCCCTGGCTCTTCTTGTCTTCTTGTTGTCTGCTCTACCCTGGCTCCTGTGGTCATCCCTGTTCTGCGTCCTCCACCTAAGCCCCCTCCCATAACGTAAACACTAACATTCTGAAGAACATTCAGTTATTGGAAAAATTTTATTTAATTATTTTATTGAATCTATAACTATTTAGTAATTTCAATATATTGCCACTCCTAGTTTCTGTAAATAAAAACTTGAAAATAAGCAGTTTTGTCATTACAACAGAACTACCAGAATTACCTTTAATACTGTCTTGAGATTGGGTGCCTTGAGGTGAGAATCATTGCTTTAAAGGAATGGGTCTTCCAAAGAATGAAACATAATTCCCTCAAACTTATGTTGTTCCAAATACGAGACAGTTTTTGAAGAATGTTCACTGTGCTCTTTTACATATAGTAAAAGCCAGCTCCAAATGCACCAGCTTTTTGTTTTTAAGACTAAATAAACTTTTGTAAGCAGCATAAAAAAAGCCATCATCTGTACTCTGATTCTTTAGAATCCTATTCTGGACAGACTGGGATGCCAGTATGCCCAGGATAGAGGCTGCATCCATGAGTGGACATGGCAGACGCACCATCCATAAGGAGACAGGCAGTGGAGGATGGCCCAATGGACTGACTGTGGACTACTTGGAGCGCCGCATTTTGTGGATAGATGCCAGGTAATGTTTTATGTGTTGTACTATACCAGCACACTCTCTCAGAAAAAAAAACGTGTAAAAATTGTTCCTTTAAGGGGTAACAGCTTTTTACTGAGGTACTATCCATAAAAGGACAACTTTGTATGTTATTTAGCTCTAAAAGTTGTATTTAGCACCTTACAGTAGTAATATGAACTTTCAGGGGTAATTAAGGTATAAAGGTGTCCTTTTAGGGGTACTGCCCTGTTTTGCACATTATTTTCTGAAAATGTAGGACATGCTTCTGGATAAATGATAAGTTGGTCCTAGAGCAAACCAGTCAGTGACCTGACCCTATCCTGGAAGGCAACTGTCCTGTAGAGTTTGGCTCCAACACACATTCCTGAAAGTGTCCAGTGATCTTGAAGACCTTGATTAGCTGGTTCAAGTGTGTTTAATCAGGTCTAAACCTAAACTCTGATTGATAGTGGCCTTCCAGGAGCAAGATCTGACATTTCTATCCTGGAACTAACCAAGCAGTGTCCTGACCCTATCCAAATCCCTAACCCAGGGATGTCCAGTCCTGCTCCTGGAAGGCAACTGTCTGGTAGAGTTTGGCTCCAACACACCTTCCTGGAAGTTTCTAGTGATCCTGATGACCTTGATTAGCTGGTTCAGGTGTGTTAAATTTGGTCTAAAGCTAAACTCTGCTAGATAGTGGCCTTCCAGGAGCAAGATCTGACATTTCTATCCTGGAACTAACCAAGCAGTGTCCTGACCCTATCCCAATCTCTAACCCATGGGTGTCCAATCCTGCTTCTGGAAGGCAACTGTCCTGTAGAGTTTAGCTCCAACACACCTTCCTGGAAGTTTCTAGTGATCCTGATGACCTTGATTAGCTGGTTCACGTGCGTTTAATCAGGACTGAAGCTGAACTCTGCTAGATAGTGTCCTTCCAGGAGCAAGATTTGACATTTCTGTCTTAGAACAAACCAAGCAGTGTCCTAACCCTATCCCAATCCCTAACAAAGGGGTGTCCAATCCTGCTTCTGGAAGGCTACCTTCCAGTAGAGTATAGCTTCAACCTACTCTAACACACCTTCCTAGAAGTCTCTAGTGATCCCAACAACTTTAATTAGCTGGTTTAGGTGTGTTTAATGTATGAATGACCATAGAAATGGTTTAATTATGTCTTATGTCGTAGATCTGATGCAATCTATTCAGCCAAGTATGATGGGTCAGGACTGATCGAGGTGCTCAGAGGACATGAGTATCTCTCGCATCCGTTCGCTGTGACTATGTATGGCGGAGAGGTTTACTGGACAGATTGGCGCACAAACACACTGGCCAAAGCCAACAAATGGACAGGAAACAATGTCACTGTGGTTCAGAGAACAAACACGCAACCTTTCGATCTGCAAGTATACCACCCATCTAGACAACCGCAAGGTAATCTTCAAATTTTATTTAAAGTTACTCCAATATCAGTATCACTAATGCCTGTTTCAAAGTAGTAGTATATGATATAACAATTTAATACATAACACTGTAACCAACACAGTTCAACCACCTTTCATAAAGAGCTGATTTGAATTGCTTGATTCTAATGGATTCCAAAGTTGATTCCAATAGTGTGATCATTATATAACAGAATTCTCCCCAAATGTAGTCCCAATTAGTTACAGTTCACTTAACATATTAAGTGTCCTATGAAATTATATACTTATATATACTTTATAAGATGTTTACCAAATTGATAGATTAATTTATTGTGTTAATAATTGAAAATTTGTTGAACAAGAAATCTGTAGTTGCCTTGATTAATTTATTGGCCAAATTAGTGAATGAACAATGAGTGAATGAACAAATTCAACTTGACAAAAACAAGTCGTGTTGCTCATTGACGTTTTCTCATCAAATCCTTTTTTAAGGGTAAAAAATATGCATATTGGGTAAAATTGTGCATTTTTTAATTCAGTAGAACTGTTTTCGACACTTTCGTTATTAGTGGCATTTCTCTCAACTTCTTGAGCGCTCATTGCAATGCATTCTGGGATACTTATTAATGAAGTCTCATTAATAATAATGAAGATTCACTTCGTGACATTTATCTCCTCAAGCAGTTTTCAATGTAAACACCCACAGTTGATTCCAGATTCCACAATATTCAGCATGAAGTGTCATTTTGAGCTTTCATAGCAGCTTGTTGTCTTTTAATTGTATGATTAGTTACTGAGTAAAGTTTAAGACTGCTGATCATATTGAGTGGCCAGTCTGCTTGATGGACACACATGTTGATGGTGTTTGGCGCTTCTTAATGCAGCTTGTGAATAAACTTGTCATGATAGTTTAGCTCACTGACTTCGTCATATAGGGGCAGACATCTGTTTATTCATGTCTGACGGGAGCAGACAAGAGGGGATGAATTGGATTAGACATGCTTTCAGAAATTCCTCTCTCTGTTTTAAACCTTTAACCTTTGGATTTCCTGATACCGGTATCAAAATACCACTATTTATAAACATATATACACATCATAAATCAGCCAAGTAAGCACAGATTCCGATAAGCACAAAAAATAGTCAAACGTTAGTCAGTGACTGCACAGCATGGCTGACATATCAGTCTATCATTAGTTTATGTCTCATCTGGTTTGGCCATGAATTTAAATGTGGCAATGACACAATGAAGCTCAATACTTCACCTCCTCTTTATCTCTGTCTGTTTTATCTCTCTCCAGCACCGAACCCGTGTGCTGCTAATGGTGGTTTGGGTCCATGTTCTCACCTGTGTTTGATCAACTATAATCAGACGTTCTCCTGCGCCTGTCCTCACCTCATGAGACTGAGTGAAGACAACCACACCTGCTACGGTACGAACTAGCACTCGAGTCGAGTTCTGGATTTTCTTTCTACCATAGAGTGTAAATAAAGACACTTTGCAGAATGTTCAGGCTGCTCTTTTCCATACAATAAAAGTGAATGGGGAGTGGAGCTGTGGACCAAAAAAAATGGCATGCAAAGCATTATAAAGCAGCATAAAGTTAATTCATACAACTTGCTCGCTGTATTTTGATTCTTTAAATCTGTTTTATATCATATGTCAACTTATATGGCAGGTTTATGGTGATTGATTTGAAGTGTGATCTTTCCAGTTGCCATTTACTGTCATTATATAGTATGTAGAAGAGCAAGATAATAATATAATACATTTAAATGCATCTTTATAATTCCTAATATTTGTTTAAATAGTGAAATATTGACTTCAATGATACATAAAATAAAGAAAGTCATATGGGTTTGGAACATTAAGGGAGAATATTTCTTTAAATATATGTTTTATTCTGTTCTGTTTTCTTGTGGCCTTGATTATCACAGAAAATAGACTTTCCCTTAGTTTACAGTAGTTTTACAGTAATGCTCTTATAGTGGAAATCTGTAGGGCAGAAGACCTGCACGTCAGAACAAATTTCTCACAGACCATTTATTCAAGAAACCTTAAACTTTTCTTTAAATATGATGGGTACTGTCTCATATACATTCCAACTACTGGTGTGTCTCATATCTGGCCTCAGTCAGGACACTTGTCTCTGTCTCTCTTTCAGAGTCGCGTCAGTTCCTGCTGTACGCCCGTCAGATTGAGATAAGAGGAGTGGATATCTATAATCCATACTACAACTATATCATCTCCTTCACCGTCCCCGACATCGACAACGTCACGGTTGTGGATTACGATGCTCTGGAGAAGCGTATCTATTGGTCGGATGTTCGGACTCAGACCATCAAGAGAGCCTTCATCAACGGCACAGGAATAGAGACCGTGGTGTCTGCAGGTACAACAATCTGTCAGGTTGACTTCAATTTTGATGAATTTGAACTGTTTTCAACATTGATAAAAATCATGAATGTTTCTTGAGCTGCAAATCACATGAAAGATCATGTGAAACTGAAGACTGGTGTAAAGATGCTGAAAATTCAGCCTTGATGACAGGAATAAATTACACTTTACTATATATTCAAAATAGTTATTTTAAATTGTAATAATATTTCTCAGTATTTTAGTTTTTTTGAAGTAAATGCAGCCTTGGTGAGCAGAAGAGACTTCTGTCAAAAACGTTACAAATTCTTAGTTTTGACTAGTTCAATTTCATAAGTTTAAATTCAAAGCAGATATGAGAATTTTCAAAATTTAACTATGACTTCATACAGACTCAATGAAAGCTAAAATCATAAACAGCATTGGAGCAACTCATAATGTAATAACTGCACATAATGTAATAAGTATTACAATTTTGTTGTAATAAAATATTCGTAATGTAACAATTCTCTCAAAACATAAAATCTTAAGCTTATGTCAATGCAATTGCAATTTTTACATTTAATTTCTTGCATTATGAACTCACCAAAATATATTTTCATAATTTTAATAGCTTTTAAAAACATTAGTATTCCCTTACAGTACATTTTAAAAATCTAAATCCAGTCAAACACACACACACACACACACACGCTGGACTTATATTTTTAAAATGTACTGTAAAGGAAGACGAGAGCTTTGTTTAATAAAAATATGAGAATAATAATAATTGCATGAATATTATTGAATTTCAATAATAGTTTAATGCTGGATTTGGATTTTTAAAAATGTTTTTATGTTTTAAAAGCTATTACAATTATGAAAATATGACATGTTTTTGGTGAGTTCATAATGTAGTAAATTTATCATGTAAAAATTATTACATTATGAGCTCAAGATTTTATTACATTTTGAGAAAATTATTACATTATGTGCAGTTATTACATTATGTGTTGCTACAAGCATGGTTGTTACAATAACAGTTACATTATAATCACTGTATGCGGTCTTCATTTACTCACCTCATGTCATTACAAACCTGTGTGACTTTCTTCTGTGGAACACTAAAGGAAGATATTTAGAAAAATGTCTCTGTGTTTTTGTCCATACAATGAAAGTCAATGTTGTTTTGGACCTTGATGAATTTCATGATATGGACAAAAAATATATTTTGTGAAAGAAAGAAAGTCAGGTTTGTAATGACATGAGGGTGAGTAAATGATAACAGAATTTTCATTTTTGGCTGAACTACCCCATTGAGTTGAATCCCATAATTCTATTCTGAGTTCACATAAGGCTTTAGAATATCAGGATGTTGTTGTTTAAGTCTAATGTTATTGTGTGAATGAGAATCTTGGTCATTGTTTACAGTTCAGAACTGCTGTCGTGTTTACAGTTGAGTGTTTTTTGGAGAGTGCTGTTTAAGTAAAATTAGCACAGCCCTCAAAACCAAATTACAGACATGTTGGGTTTTATGATGGAATAATGACTCACACTTTACCATCCGTGTTTCTGCTCATCCAGATGTTTATCCCTGTGGAAACGCACCGAATGCGGATGTTTAGATTTCTATGTCTGCCATCTGATTATATTGATTCAAACAATTAATGTTGTGTGTCTTCCGTGTGATCAGATATTCCCAACGCACATGGTCTGGCGGTGGACTGGGTTTCACGTAATCTCTTTTGGACCAGCTATGATGGCAATAAGAAACAGATCAACGTGGCCAGACTGGATGGCTCCTTCAAAAACGCTGTTATTCAGGGCCTGGACAAGCCCCACTGCCTCGTCCTGCATCCTATACTGGGGTGAGCGCTCTAGTGCAACAAACACTTGTGACATTTACACACACACAACCCGGCCCTCCTACATGCTTTACTTCCTGAAGGCAGAGAAAAAGATGCAAAACAGAATGCAACCACATGTGCTCTTGTTTTCTCATGTTTTATTGGGCGACATCATGACAGAGTACAGGCTTTAGGATATTTTCCATTTGCACTTTTTTCATGAAGAAAAATAATAATTTGCAGCAAAACATTCCAACTTTCTTATATAAGAGTTTATCTGATAATCTTTCATTTTAATCTGGATTGATCAATCAGAGAAGAGAGGAGATGGTGTTATGCGATATCCCAAAATGCGCATAAAAATATGTGATTGGAAACATATTCAATGACATACTTAGTCTCTTAATGGCATTAAACACTGGATTAATTTTTTAACAAAACATTTGACTGTCTTTTTGAGTGAGTCACTGTATGATTCACTTAACTAATTTGTTCAAAAATACTAATATATTCAGGAACTGATATATTTACTACTGATGCACACTGGTTAATCCTTTTCACAGTTAATGCCCTCATATACACAATCCACATTTCACTTCATTTAATTATGCTATTTCACAATTCTTCATAAAGCATGTTGATCTGCAGATGTTTTTCATGTGGAGAACTGTCCACTTATTTTTGCATAATAATGCATTTAAACTTGACATGAAACTAGTCTTTTCTTCCCAATTGTGACATATCTAAGTGAACCGGCTTCTGGAACGAGAACAAATGTAGGGCGGGGCTTGATTTAGAGGGGAATTGATTACTGTGGGGAATTGATTGGATGGTTGTGGTTTGCTATTGGTGGATCTCATGTGAGTGACAGGTTGCCCCGCCCTCATCATCAGAGAAGAGAAGCTGCAACATGCAAGAATGCTGTGCATAGATAAAACATTTATAATAAATATTGAAATATTCCATAAAGTAAATTGAATTGTTAAATTCGATTTCATGGTGATTTAAAGGCAATTGAGGCAGACATGATGTTCAGTGGAGTCTGATGTAAATACTGAGGAGATAAAAAAGGGCCCAGAATGCTTTTTGTCATTGTCCTTCATTATCGTCTTCCATGCTAGTGGAAATGAGGCACATAATGAAATAAAATAATAGACTGAAATAACTCGCCCATGTTTGTAAAAAGATATCTAAGTTTCAAATCATTCTTAAAGGTTTAATTCACTTCAGACTAACCCAAATGCTTTTTTTTTAAAAAAAGGTAAAACAACGATATCGTAAATGAAATTTGCTGTTTTTTACCTGTTTTTTACCGCGGTAAAACGCGAGACGCGCGTCTTACACGCAAGACGCGTGACCTTTCCAACATGATTATGTAATGTTTGGAGCATCACAGAGCAGTGCAAGATGAGTATTTATGGTTTTTTAATTTAAGAAAATGTCCAATGGTTTCTTTAGATAATGATCTTGTAGAGCCCTTTGAAGCTGCACTGAAACTAATATTTGGACCTTCAACCCGTTGAACCCCAGTGAAGTCCACTATATGGAGAAAAACCTTCATTTCTTTTCCACTGAGGAAACATCTTGGATGAAATTTTCATTCTGAAGTGAATTAATCCTTTATTGGCACATACTCAATAGCCGTTTTATAATTTATGTAATTAATGAAATATTTATGTGGTAACCCAGAAATGGCTTTATTTTCTGTGTAGGGCACAGAGTAGTCAGAAAAATCTTTTTTTAATGGAACAGTTTATTGAAACTTTAGACAAAATATTTTTTTAAAATCTTAAATAGAAAAAAGGGGGGTTTTGAGTATCATTTGATACATCAGGCTTTTATGGCTCATATAATATAATATAGTGGGATTACGGAGAAAAAAAAACCTTAGTTTTATTCAGAGGCTCAATCTGAGCAAAACTATGCAATTTGGTGCAGTTGTTGATATTTATATTAAATTATGATGCTTGTAATGCAAATCAGTAGACTACCTACATAAAATGCATTTAAATATCAGTCGTCACTGTATATCTGCCAAAAATATGTCTAAGTAAGATGATATTTGAAAGTTTTATGATCAAAGCTCTGTAGTTTTAAAACATAATGCAATGATGATGAGACATGAACCAAAAAAACCAAAAACAAATGCCTGATGATCATATTTGATACTCAGATTTGAATATGATTTTCTAAAAACAAATGATATATGGATAATCAGGTAAACCGAAGTTGCTTCCATCCAGTTCGTGTTCATCCTGAAATATTATTAACAATATAAAAGTTATTTTACATTGTCTTTTCTTTAACTGTTTCATGTCCAGGAAGCTGTACTGGACTGATGGCGATAACATCAGCATGGCCAACACTGACGGCACGAACCGTACTGTGATCTTCACCAATCAGAAAGCTCCAGTGGGTGAGTGACAGCTGAGACTGTACTGTGGTGTTCATACAGGCATCAAAAAGATTATAACATGATTGTACTGTGTTAGGACTTAGAATAGACAGATACATTACATTCAGGGGATAATATCTCAATCACCCACCAAATTGTAATTTCCTTCTGAGCTAACAACAACAATTTGCTAGTATGAGAGAATCATCAATGTGTTTGTAGAACTGTACTGTCTTTTTTTATCATGTTCATGTCTTTAACATGTACTTTATACCTTTCAAATTAAAACTTTTAGTTTTCTGTGACTTTTTTTCTCTGTGAGAGTCAACAAAAGTGGATTGATTCAGTTTTCATGGATTTCTGGCTTGTGTTGGAGTTAACTGTAAAAATTATTAATAGTGTTAAAATGTACAACTATTAATGAATATTGTAAACCGATGCATTTGATGAAAAACATAATAATACAAATCATTTAAAATAAATTAACAATAAATTTTTTGCAAAATGTATAAATCATTAAATAATTAAAAAAAATATGTATAATGTATAATATATTAAAAACAATGCATTTTAAATGAGAAATTTGAAAATTATAATAAAATTTGATAAGTGTATAGAAACACTACAATAAATTCTCATTTGTTAACATTAGTTAATGCATTAATTAGCATGAACTAACAATGAGCAATATCTTTTTACAGTTTATATTAACCTTTGTTAAAGTTATTTAATAAAATTCACATTAACGAATGTCGATGAATGTTTTAAAAATGTATTAGTAAATGCTAAGATTAACATTAACTAAGATTAATAAATGCTGTAGAAGTATTGTCCATTGTTTGTTCATGTTAAGTAATGAACTCATTAATCTGATTTAATATCTGTACATTAAATATAAAATTATACATTTACATTTCCAAAAATAAAAACATTGACTATAGCTAAAGCTTGCTTACAAAGTAGCTAGATGACATTATATCAACTGCCGGCACTTCCTTCTGTTTTTTCTCCTAATCCGTGTTTACATACGATCACATACTTTACTGGCCCGACTGGGTAAGAAGAAGAAATTATTACTGTAAAGTGTTTAGTTCGTCAAGGAAATTAAAAGGGTTAGTTCACCCAAAAATGAAATTTCTGTCATTAATTTCTCACCCTCATGTCGTTTCAAACCCATAAAACCGTCGTTCAACTTCAGAACACAAATTAAGATATTTTTGATGATATCTGATGGCTCAGTGAGTCTCTGTTGACAGCAAGACAATGAACACTTTCAGATGGACAGAAAGATACTAAAACATATTTAAAACAAGTCATGTGACTACAGTGGTTCAACCTTAATCTTATGAAGCGAAAAGAATACTTTTTGTGCGCCAAAAAAACTAAATAATGACTTTATTCAACAATATCTAGTGATGGACGATTTCAAAACACTGATTCATGAAGCTTTGCGAATCTTCATGAAGCAGTGTTTTGAAATCGCCCATCACTAGATAATGTTGAAAAGTCCTTTTTTTCACAAAAAGTATTCTTGTTGCTTCATAACATTAAGGTTGAACCACTGTAGTCACATGACTTGTTTTAAATATGTTTATGGGTGTGGAACGAAATGAGGGTGTGTAATTAATGACAGAAATTAAATTTTTGGGGGAACTAACCCTTTAAGCCGAGCTAATGGTTAAAAGGTGAATTGTAGTACTAGAGGAACAGTTTCAGGAATAATGGAAGTTATATTATATTCATACATACAACAATTTTAACTTTCCATGTTTCTGTAAAACTTTAAATTGATTCTAAATTTGATCATAAATTTACGTACATTAGACATAAATATGTATATATGTATAAATTATGTGTCTGATGACCGTCTTCATGATAACTGTAGTATATAACTGTAAAGCACTCATTCATTGCTCTGAAACATTTCCGAAAGCCCTGGGCTTTATAAAGCGTCTGTGTTCTGTGCTTCAGGTCTGTCCATAGACTTTGACACGGAGCAGCTGTACTGGATCAGCTCAGGAAACAGCACCATTAACCGCTGCAAGCTGGACGGATCAGGACTGGAGGTGTTAGACGCTGTCAAAGGCAAACTGAACAAAGCCTCTGCACTGGCTATCATGGGTAAATATAGCACTGCACTGCAAGATCCTTTCATTTCTTTTCTTTTTCTGAACAATAATGATGTGATTGATGTTGTGTAGGTGATAAGCTGTGGTGGGCGGATCAGGGGACGGATCAGATCGGCACGTGTGATAAGAGTGATGGAGGAGACTGGAAGGTCTTGAGAAACAGCACATCTCCCATGATGCACATGAAGATCTACAATGAGACCGTGCAGAAAGGTACAAAAATCATTTGCATGCAGTGTATAAGGAGTGATTCAAGTGATGAGCACAATCAATGATGAGCACAAATAATGTAACAGAAGTAAAAACTCTGTCATGAGGAAATTGATTTTTAAAAAATAACTTATAAATCTTAAAAAGACAGCCCTACATAATCTGAGTTTTGAAGGTTATTGATCGATGGTATATGCTTTTCCTGAAGCCATCAGCCCACGTTTTTTCAACTTATTTTTAAAATAATCATGTTTAACAACAGAATTTTTGGTGAAAAACTACATTACCGTATGTACAGAAAATTCCACCAATCAGAGTCACAGCGAGCAAATTGTGCTAAAAGAGCTCTTTAGCTCCGCCCACTCCCATGAAGCACCAGCAAATGATGTAATTGAGTTGGACTCGCTATGCTGGCAAAATACTACATATGTAAGGAATAATCCACCGCTAGCATGTTAATGATGTTTGCAGCGCAGTATTTGACCAGAAAATAAAAACGACGTTATTTTCGTCAGTTACAGCTACTATATATATAGTATTGGTAATTGTCCAAAGGCGTTAATAATAATAAAAAACAAAGATATGACACCCAAAGTATGTAAGGTAGTACAACTAGATCTCTTATTTAATACAAAAGAGGTTTTAATTATATTTTTCATATAAAGATATTTTAATGATTTTGAAGTGTCAAAGGGTCATTCGGTTTAACTGTACAAAAGCCGATACAGCCAGTTCATTTGTGATTTAAATATCTTAAAATGTAATAAATGTATATATATTTTTTTATCTTGGCATAATTTTATAACATTATATATCAACCTAGTGCAAAATGGTATTAAAAATATGTGTAGAAGTCGTTGCTTTGTTATGAGAAAGAATGTCTGGAAAAATGAATTTCATTGATGTCATTCGGAGTAACCGATATAAAGGGACCGTTTTGGATCAAGTCATGTTGTCAATATCATGTGACAGGATGTGATATCATCAGACACCTGGAAAGGACCACATGGTCGTAAAGCAAAGTAGCTAACTCTCTTAACTATTTGAAAAAAAATCATGTTTTTACTTGCAAAATATCAGGTCATTCGGTACAACCGCTATAAAACATGGAAAATGTTGTAATATTTTAAAAGCATTAAAAAATATAGAAAATAAAATATTGTCATTAGCTATAACCAAAAGTGTCATTCTGTAAAACCAAAATTTTGATTAAACCGAATAAGTTGTTTGGTGAGTTGTTTAATTTATTATAAAAACCATAATATTATGGTTAACACTTAATAAAACTTTAATTAAAAATTAATTATATCTCCATTATGTTTTTTTACACTTTTAAAAACCTTATTTGTCAATGACATTTTATATATATATATATATATATATATATACGTATGTATCATTTTGCAATAAAGTTAATTGATTTTTTTTATAGTTTCTATTGATATAACCAAGAACTTTAAGTGAATAATTTTATATTTCTCCATTTTAATTTGCTTATGTCATTAGCATTGCTTCATGGGATTGTGGTTCTTTCCCTCACTAAAGCCATTAAGTTCAGAGTGCTGTACCTTTGTCTTTTTGACAAATATTCAAGTATGTTTTTGTATTGTAATGTTGTGATTCACCTCATTACTGATTCATGGCTTAACATTATAACACACACACAAAAAAACCCTATGAGAAAAATTAATGGAAAAAAAACCAGAACCAAACGCCGCTGAAAAAATGGCCGGCACTAATGCATTCTATTGAAATTTCCAGGCCAGTTCATTGTGTCAGTATGATTTTATGAATAAGGAGTGAATCTACTGGGACTCTTATTAGCATAGAAAAAAGGAGTGTTTGTGCTGAAAAGAATGACCTTGCCTTGGTTTTAACACTGAAACAGCATCAGTGCAGATAGCAGCTGAATTGTGGGTGGTTTTTGAATAGATGCAGGCTTTTGTACTGAAATTGTCCCGTTGGTGAATTGAGTTTGTTGACTGTGTTGTATCATCAGGTTCAAACATGTGCAGTAACAACAATGGTGACTGCTCTCAGCTGTGTCTGCCCACATCTCCCTCCAGCCGCTCCTGCATGTGCACCGCAGGATACAGCCTGAGGAGCGGACAGCAGTCCTGTGAGGGTACGAACCAGACACACATACACACCTGACATTCAAACTCTCAATTATGTGTGACTTCCTTTTGGGAAAACCGCATGGAGGAACAATAGACCACAGTGTTTGCATTTCCTTCAGAGAATAGCTGGAAACACCATAAGAAACATACAGAGGGGCAGCAAACTGCACAATAATATCATTTGAATACTGTAGGTTTACTACAGTATTGATCGATGTGTTTATATGATCTACAGACGCTACAAAATGCTGTTGTAGTCAGTGAACAAAAATCATATCATAAATTAACAAAAAATCCCATTTATTAAGGCAATAATCAAAGGAGTTTATTTAACAATGGCTGTTTGACCTTATTTTGACTTTTGGAAAATGAACTGCCTACTAACAGTATTTACATATAATTCATAGGAGAATTCTGACAGAATTTTTCTGAAACATTTAAACCACAATTTCCACAGCTTTTTTCATAACATTTATTTGGCAAAGCTAGTATTTTATGTGGCATACACAATTAATATATATAATTAAATATTCACTTTTTATTTAATACTTTAATACTTAAATTCTTGAAAATCATCAAAACTCAGAAAATAATTTATGTAAAATGTATATAAGTTATTTTAATAAAATAAATGGTTTGTTTGTTTACTGATTATCAATGACAGTTAAAAATATCAGAATACAAACAATTTAGTTATTATGGATTTTTATGCTCTACCCTACACAAAAATTTGAGGTCAATAAAAAGAAATGAATGTTTCTATTCAGCAAGGAAGTTGATAATTTATAATGTTACAAAAACGAATTATTTCAAATAAATGCCATTTTCTTTACTTTCTAATCATCAAAAAATGCATCATGTTTTCCACAAAAATATTAAGGTAATAATAAGATTGATAGTAATCAGAAATGTTTCTTGAGCAGCAAATCATCATATCAGAATGATTTCTGAAGGATCATGTGACACTGAAGATGATGATGCTGAAGCCCTGTGAAGCCTTACAGTGAATTTATAACAGCTAATTGGCGTTGTGGTGCCTAAATCCCCCTGTTATACATTCACTTTAAACCATGGCTTCACTGCGCTTATTGCTTTTATAAAACAGTTATCACACAATAAAAATATTAAAGCCAAAAAATATGTATCAGTGCAAGTAAAATCATTAAAAGGCTTCCTTCCGCTGGAAAAAATAGTCCCTGACCGTGAACAGCAACTGAACCTACGATTATTACTCCATTAGATGGCGGTAAAGATTGTCTTCATGAGCGAGTCACTCAGTCGCAAAGAATTTTATATTGAAACTTGTTGTGAACACGGAACAAGACGCAAATACTTTGACAAGCGCTGTCAGTCAGTGTTAGCAGGGCACGGTAAAACCCACTGTTAAAAGGACAAGATCGCAGCGGACTTTTATTTTACGAACATAAGACCAACCTGAAGGAAAATGCTAAATCTGAATACCTTCGGTCACTCAATATCTCTCTCACAATACTCTTCTACATAATGCAGTAAGAAACATATGTTTATGTTGCTAAGAGTGCTTGCTAAGATAGACGCAGCAACATAGACACTCAGTGGCGCAGCGATACTTCTGTAATTCGGTCAGCTGTATTAAGTTTTCGGGAATTTTACAATGGTTTTTAAGGGCCGGAACTATCCGTTTTGTAAATTAAATTTTACTTATATTCACATTTTAAATTGTAATGATATTTTACAATTTTTATTGTATTTTTGATCAAATATATGCAGTCTTCTTTAAAGAACTTTTAAAAAATGATCAACCCTAATATTTTAATCACCTTTGAATATCAGGATTATTCTTGGAGGGAAAAACAAGTGTAAAACAATACAATCTATATCTAATAAATAATCTATACATAAAGGTATTTAAAAAGTGGCAAAATAAATTAAAAAAATAAACAAATGAAGGCATTATAAATCTCTTAATTACAACAAACCTGTGGACATGAAAGTGTGCAGTTGAGGAATGAGCCTGAAGTGTAGCGATTGTTGTGTTGATTTCAGGTGTGGGTTCATTCCTGCTCTACTCCGTTCACGAGGGCATTAGAGGAATCCCACTGGACCCTGCAGACAAGTCTGATGCCCTTGTACCGGTTTCAGGCACATCACTCGCTGTCGGGATTGATTTTCATGCTGGTGAGTCTCAAAACTACTCTTGCTAGTACCGGGTTGGACCCCCTTTTTCCTTCAGAGCTGCCTTAGTTCTGTTTGCTGGAAACATTCCTCAGAGATGTTTGTACAATTGACCCTTTGCAAAGACCCGTCCCCTTTAGTTACTGTTGCTATGTCCCACAAGCCATGCGCTCTCACGCCACACATCATATTCTCACGCAGTGAAAAATACATCCTGGAGCAAAGAGGACACTGACAGTGCGTCGACAGACAAGATGGAGCAGGTTACTTTCAATATGAAACAGTTTCATATTTAAAATATTGCAATTTTTGTGTCTCTTTAATGTGTGGTGACATAAATAACTTGCATAAAACCATTTTTTGTTTTGGTGAAAATAGTAATGTTCCTAAGACTTTTGCACAGTACTTTTTATCTGACCGAACCAGCTTCTGGAACAAGAATACATTTAGGATGGGGCTTGATTTTGTCCATGGGGAATTGATTGGATGGTTGTGGTTTGTTATTGGTGTGACCCTTTGCCGGAAGTTTGATTGACAGGCGATCTAACCAATCTTAACTCCTGAATCCGCCATTTTATCCAACAAAGCAGTCAGGGGAGTATAATATATTAACATGAGTGAACTTGAAAAATTGTTTGCACTCATGTCTTTCCACGCTTGAAACAGCATTCCTTCTGATGTTCATTCATGTTTGTTTGATGCTATAAATGTATATAATGTATTTTATTTATTGGCGCCTTTCAAAACACCCAAGGTCACCTCACAAGCAAGCAAAAAGTACAGATCAGTACACAGGAGAAAAACAACAAAAACAAAAACACTCCATAAATAGATAAAATGCAGTAAAGACTCAATAAAACATAAAATGAAAAAGCATGTGTAAAAAGATATGTCTTAAGACGCGTTTTAAATGTCAGCAGGCAATTGTTTTTGCGAACGTCAAGGGGAAAGGAATTCCATAGGTGGAGGGCAGCATAGCTAAAAGATCTGTCTCCCATGGTAGTTAGCCGAATCCAAGGTACCACAAGAGATATTGAAGATGAAGATCTGAGAGACCATGAAGGAGTGTAAACCTGAAGAAATTGAGTAAGTATTGGGGTGCAAGTTTATGAAGTTCCTTGTAGGTAAGTAGCAAGACCTTGAATTCAACTCTATTCTTTACTGGAAGCAGGTGCAATTGCTGAAGAACTGGAGAAATGTGCTTAGTAGAAGGTGTTCTATAAAGAACACAAGCTGCAGAATTCTGAACCAACTGAAGCTTATGTAGCAATTTATAGGGAACACCAGTGAGGAGTGCATTACAGTAGTCTATACGTGAAGTGACTAGTGCATGAATAAGAACTGCTGTATTATTAGTTTAGAGAAAGGGGCGGAGACGGTTAATATAGCGCAAGTGGAAGTATGGAGTCTGTATGATATTATTGATTTGAGTTTCAAAGGATAGTGTGCTATCCATAATAACCCCCAAGCTTTTAACCTGCGAGGAAGGACAGATTGCATTATTGTCAATGTACAAAGAAAAACTGTTAGATTTAGATAAAGTGGATCTAGTGCCAACAAGTAAGGCTTCAGTTTTGTTGTCATTTAGCTTTAGGAAGTTAGCTGAAAGCCAGTCTTTGATTTCAGCTAAACAGCTGGACAAAGATGGTGGGGGAAAAGAACCAGTAGGTTTGGCAGACAGGTAAAGTTGGGTGTCATCCGAATAACACTGAAAATGAATACCATGTTTCCTCAAAATATAACCAAGCGGGAGCATGTAAATAATGAAAAGAAGCGGACCTAAAACAGAACCCTGGGGAACACCAGAAGTGACTGTAGATGTTCTTGATCTAAAACTTTTCAATTGAATACGCTGAGTGCGTCCGGAAAGATACGAACTAAACCAAGACAGAGGGGTGCCAGTAATCCCAATAGAAGCTAACATATCGAGAAGTATCTTATGTGAGACAGTATCAAAGGCAGCGCTCAAGTCAAGAAGGACAAGTATGGTTAAAAGCCCAGAGTCAGCTGACAGCAGCAGATCATTATTTATACTGACAAGAGCAGTCTCAGTGCTATAATGGGGACGAAAACCAGATTGAAATTGTTCATACAAATTTGAATTGCAGTACACTTTTCCACTACCTTAGAGATAAACGGTAAATTTGAAATTGGACGAAAATTATTTAAATTAAATGGATCTGCCCCTGGTTTCTTAAGTATGGGAGTAATAATAGCAGATTTATGAGATGGAGATACAGAACCAGAGACAAGTGAAGCAATTTTCCTATTCAATGGCGACAGGGCTGGTAAACAAGCTTTCACTAAAGGAGTTGGTAGATGGCCTAACTGACAAGTCAAGTCAAGTCAAGTCATCTTTATTTATATAGCGCTTTTTACAATGCAAATTGTGGCAAAGCAGCTTTACATTAATAAGAAAATGGTGTCATTGTCCAGCTTATTCTATATATTATTGATTCATTCCGTTGCAAAGATCAATAGTTATTAGTCTAGGTAATTTAGGTATAGCAGCACTGCAGAAAACAGTGACGTAATCGTCCGGCTCAGATCAGTTCGCATACAACGGCGCCAATGCAGGCATATCAAAAACACTGCTGAATATCAAGCAAGTGTCCCCAACTTAAGCAAGCCAAAGGCAACAGCGGCAAGGAACCAAAACTCCAACAAATGGAGAAAAAAACCTTGGGAGAAACCAGGCTTAGTTGGGGGGCCAGTTCTCCTCTGGCCAACAGTGAACACTTGTCCGATACTCAGGCAGAGTTACAGGTCATTAAACTGATTTGGAATCGCAACAGTCAAAATATTTAATCTAGTTCCATCTAATTTAAGATCTTTTTGATCACGCCGATATGGGACGGTTTGTTGGGATATGTGCCGCTGGCTGATGAGTCGGTAAGGTCTTCACAAAGGATGAGCTCGTTCACACGGTCTCCGCCGACACCACAGGGCCACACTGCTGCCGCACACAGGCACAGGTTCCCCGTCCGACCCGGACACAGCCCGGATCCAGCCAATCATGTTAATTGGTAAACCTTGGGATAAGCAGAGAGACAAAAAATTAGCGTAGACGCCATTCTTCTTCCGATGTAACGAGTACATCTGGTGTTATAGGAAGTGTTCCCGGTTCCGGCTGACCTGATCTATGCAGCCTAACAATCCTTTAACGGATATGAGGACAAGAGTTTATAGTGCGTCATGTGTATGCCAGGTTAAATAGATGCGTTTTTAGTCTAGATTTAAACTGACAAAGTGTGTCTGCTTCCCGAACAATGCTAGGAAGATTGTTCCAGAGTTTAGGTGCCAAATAGGAAAAGGATCTACCGCCCGCGGTTGATTTTGATATTCTAGGTATTAACAACTGGCCAGAATTCTGAGATCGTAATAGACGCGAAGGACTATAATGCATTAAAAGCTCACTCAGGTACTGGGGAGCTAAGCCATTTAGTGCTTTGTAAGTAATTAGCAAGATTTTAAAATCTATACGATGTTTAATAGGGAGCCAGTGCAGTTTTGACAGAACCGGACTAATATGTTCATACTTCCTGGTTCTAGTAAGGACTCTAGCAGCTGCGTTTTGGACCAGCTGTAATTTGTTTATCACGCGAGCAGGGCAACCACCCAGTAGAGCATTACAGTAATCTAGTCTCGAGGTCATAAACGCATGAACTAGCTGTTCCGCATTTGTCATTGAGAGCATATGTCGCAATTTAGATATATTTTTAAGATGGAAGAATGCGGTTTTACATATGCTAGAAATGTGGCATTCAAATGAAAGATTGGTATCAAAGAGCACACCCAGGTTCCTAACTGACGAAGACGACTTAACAGAGCAGCCATCAAGTGTTAGACAGTATTCTAGGTTATTATGTGCAGAAGTTTTTGGTCCAATAATTAGAATCTCTGTTTTTTCTGAATTTAGTAGTAGGAAATTACTAGTCATCCAATTTTTTATATCAGCTACGCATTCTGTTAATTTTGAGAATTGGTCGGTTTCGTCAGGGCGCGAGGAAATATAGAGCTGAGTATCATCAGCGTAACAGTGAAAGCTAATGCCATGCTTCCTAATGACATCTCCCAAGGGTAGCATGTACAGAGTGAAAAGCAACGGTCCTAGAACTGAGCCTTGTGGTACTCCATGTTTAACTTGTGATCGAAATGACATCTCTTCGTTTACTACTACAAACTGACAAGTCGAGGGTTTAGATTTATTTATCAGACCCACTATCTCTAAAGTAGTTGGTAGTGTAAAGGTAGAGAAAACAGAGTGGGTAGGTGCGTGAGAGATAGACTTACAGGAGTCATGGTGGAAAGTACTAGTAAGTAATTGCTGATGTACATTTTTAACCTTAGACTCAAAAAAAAGTCATTAAGCGATCACATAAGTCAGTGGAATACATATCAGATGGCAAAGAATCAGGAGGTCACAGAATTTTGTTTACCACCAAGAAAAGAGACCTGGAGTTCCCATTGCTGACTCCAACCATGTTGGAGTAATAATCAGATTTAGCTTTGGACAGTCCATGTTTGTAATTTTGAATATGTTCAGAATGCATTTCTTTATGAACAATAAGGCCAGACCTGACGTATAATCACTCTAACCTATGGCCTTTAGTTTTAAGTTTGCGCAGTTCAGGTGTACACCAAGGAGCTGAATGTACAAATGAAACAGTTCGAGTTTTCTCAAGTGCAAAATCATCTAAAATCATGTTCAGTCCATCATTGTAATATGAAACCAGCTCATCAACAATAGAAAAAGCAGATTTGCTGGAAAAGATGGCCAGTTCATCAACAAGAGCACATCAATGTTCTTAATATTCCGAAATGTAATCGAATTATATGATTCATGATTTTTTAATGCAACTTGTTGGTCGTTGTTGTGTAAAGGAACAAAATGTAACTTAGAAAAAAAACCAGACTCGATCAAAGTCAAGAGTTCGGAGAGAATACCGGAGCAGCCTATACCGGAGAACAGCGGCAGTCAAACAGTGCTGTCAACTTGATGTGTGGCGTGAGAGGGCATGGCTTGTTGGACATAGCAACAGTAACTAAAGGGGGCGGGTCTTTGTGAAGGGTCAGTTGATGAATAAATAATTTGTAATAAATACTGATACATTCCATTAAAAAAAACTTAGAATTGTTTTTATGGTGACTTTAAATGGAGATAGCACTAGAACTGTAAAATAAAAAACTACTGATCCAGTAACTGTATTTAATCTACACCATAATTGTTCTTTCAATTGTAATGCAGATAACGACACCATCTACTGGGTTGACATGGGTTTGAGCACCATTAGCAGAGCTAAGAGAGATCAGACGTGGAGAGAGGACGTCATCACTAACGGCATCGGGCGTGTGGAGGGCATCGCTGTCGACTGGATCGCCGGTATGTCTTGAGCGCTTTTGACGTGTTTTCAGAGCTTTATTAGAATACTGGTCCATAATCCGATCTTGTTCCTGTCTGCTGTAGGAAACATCTATTGGACGGACCAGGGCTTTGATGTGATTGAGGTGGCCAGATTAAACGGCTCGTTTCGATATGTAGTCATCTCCCAAGGACTGGACAAACCTCGGGCCATTACTGTACATCCTGAGAAAGGGTGAGATCTGTGTAACCTTGACTTCCTGTCTTGTATTGCGAGTGTGTGCTGCATGAATGAAGCATTGGTGGTTGTGTGTGCAGGTATCTGTTTTGGACGGAATGGGGTCAGTATCCACGCATAGAAAGATCTCGTCTGGATGGATCTAATCGAGCTGTGCTGGTGAACGTCAGCATTAGCTGGCCCAACGGCATCTCCATTGACTATCAGGTGCATATGACACATTTATGTCAACTTTGTCTGAACACAGTTGTTTTAAACTTAGCACTAGGGGTTGTAACGATTCACATGTTGCATCGATTGAAAATCATTGATCTAGAAACATGAATTTTTGAATCATGAATCGTTTGTTTTGGTCAATAATTGATTTAAAGCACTTTCATTGATTGAAAAACTCACTGCTGTTTTCTCTAAGATAAAATACTGCTGTTTTACCTGTATCATTATTTATTTTGGCGATCAAAACACATTTAAGGGATCTTAAAGTCCCCCTGCAGTCTTTGATAATCATTTACATATTTAAACATTTTTCCGGTGAGTTTCGTTTGAGGGTTCAAACGAAAGCAATAATATCATATCGACGAAACACATCTGGTAAACGCCCCAGTGTGTATTTGTTTCTGCGCTCTGCTCAAAAACGCATTGTAAATAGAAACATTTGATATTCACCATTGTAGCCAATCACAGACATGTTTGTTGATCTTTTGAACGCAGTGGCTAATCAGAGTTTTTGTTCAGTGCTGAGTTCTGCTCACTCACAAATCCTCCTACAAAGTGTAGACAACTTTATTAATTATAATTTTGTGAGATCGTGTTGATTATAAAGGAAGTCTTTGCACTCTTTCTTAGAATAATAGTCGACACATAATGGTAATTAATATGATTAACATTTGGTTTGACTACGTTATCAAACGGCTAATAATGTGTTGCTAATGTTACACGAACCATGTTCCCGTTCTTCATCTCGGAGTCAGACAGCTGCCCTTTAAATATCAGCATCAAGTCATGTAACTACAGTGGTTCAACCTTAATGTTATGAAGTGACCAAAATAACGACTTTTCAACAATATCTAGTGATGGTCGATTTCAAAACACTGCTTCATGAAGCTTTACGAATCTTTTGTTTCGAATCAGTGGTTCGGTTCGCATACAAAATCTGGTGAACTATTGAAATTGTGAATCACTTATGGTGTAACAAAGCCTCGTTTACTAAAATCACGTGACTTTGGCGCTCGATATGACAGAAATGACAGAAATTTCATTTTTGGGTGAACTAACCCTTTAAAGCATATTAAAGAATATGAAGAATATAAACAACATTAAAAACTTGATTTTTCTCCAGCAGGGGTCTTTAAGATGTACAGAAGCTGATATGTTTTTCTTTTCTTTATTTGCATATGAAACATTGAGCAAACTGAATGTATCAGATAATATTGTAATATTTGGATTAGTTTACTGACCCATGGTAAACCTGCTGAGATTTTTTAAAATTGTTATTTAAAGACAAGAGAATTCATGGAAATAAAAACGTTGAATATTGAATACTTTCTTAGGTACCCTGTATGCACATGCATTTATTATGCAAAGTAGTTTGTCCTTTTCTTTTATTTACCTAATGCACATTACATAATCCTATGATTGAACTTAAAAAATACAAAACTGAATGAATCAAAACTAGATCAAATTGAATAAAATCGAATTTCATTGTGAATCAGATCAAATTGTTCTGAATCTGCAAAAATTATTCCTGAATCAAATTGAAAACCAATGAATCGTGAATCAAATCGATTCGCTGGCAACCCAAAGATTCAAACCCCTAGTAAGTACACTCGCTATCTGTTGTCTACGTAGGCAACTCAATTCTAAGGTAGCATTCTAACATTAATGCAACCTCATACGTCGAAATTAACTTAAAGAACACTCACAATAATGGGTATAATAGTTTTAATTTTAATTAAAAAAAATATCTCACTTTGTCCACCGTCTTATTTTTCTCTAACGGATACAGTGCTGATTTAATTTTCTCTTCTCAATTCTGGGATTGTCTTGTGTATGATGAAGAGGTCTTGCTTGTAATGCTTTAAATTAGCCCAAAGCAACTTCCTCTCATTAACTGATGACTCAGTACAGATGCGTAGTAAACACAATAACAGTATGCAGTACACGTGATCACGGGATCCTGACCATTATCCATATGTCTTATAGGAAGATATGCTGTACTGGTGTGACGCACGTACGGATAAGATCGAGCGCATTAACTTGGAGACGGGGGAGAACAGAGAGGTGGTGCTATCCAGCAACAACATGGACATGTTCTCCGTATCTGTGTTTGAGAGCTACATATACTGGAGTGACCGGTCAGTGAAAGTCACAGAAAATCACAGAAATCATTTTTTGCACAGAACCAATATGAAAATTAATGGAACAGGATTTAAACATTATACTGAGTTTATAACTTTATTTTATTTGCTAGCCCTATTTAAAGTGCCTGTGAACTTTGTTCAAACAGATAAGTGTTTTTCTTTCTTTAGGACTCATGCGAATGGTTCGATAAAGCGTGGCAGTAAAGACAATGCAACAGATTCAGTAAGTCTGAGGACGGGCATCGGCGTCCAACTCAAAGACATCAAGGTTTTCAACAGAGCGCGACAGCAAGGTGGGTGTTCAATGACTTACAGAAATGTGCTGTAACACAACATAAATTAGTATGCATAGAACTGTTTGGAATGTGGATATTATTGCATTCTTGATTTTGATTGGTTAACACATGTTCCATGTTCCCTTTCAAAAGCTACACTCCAGCTGCGCTTCAGCGCATATGGGAACGTCTTTAGTCGTGACCGGCTGTGAATATGTGTCTGAACACGTCAATGAAATTGACCTATATTTATAGCCTCCGTGATGTCATCACTATGCGCCAATGAGAGGCTATAAGTAGATGAGCCACAGGTGTGTCTGCAGGTCTTTTGTCTTCAGAGGCCTTGCTGTGTGTGTGTCAAGCACAACCTCTCTCTTTTTCTATCCTCTGTGTTAGGAGTTTGGTTAACAAGACATCTTGAAGAACTTTCTCTCTCTTTTTATTCCTCTGTTTGCACAAGGAAACAACATAAGAGCTGTCATAATATATATATTTAGTTATATTATATTATTGTGATAAGAGAAAGTATGAGCCAACAAAGTAGACGGTGTGTTTCCCCGTGTTCACGTTCGATCTCTGAATTGGATGCACACCAGTTCTGCTTTGTTTGTTTGGGGGAAGAGCATGCTGCCCTTGCGTTAGAGGGAGGCGATTGTGAGCACTGCGAAGTTTTCACAGTGAAGATGCTTCGTGCTCGCCTCGCCTACTTCCAAGGGCCAGCACCCACAGTGAGATCGTGGGGCTCTCGCTTGGATTTGGCTGACGAGCGGGAGACGGGTCCTGCCCTTTCGCCCGCTTCGTCACCAGATCCAGCAGTCCACCCTCGTGATCCTGAAGCGCACTCCGGTGCTTCTTCGGTTCACGTGGGGGACGATGACTCCGTCTTTGAGTCTGCTGCCTCTGAGCGTTCCTCACGGGACAGTAAATCTGTTGAGGAATTGCTCGAGGTCGTGACTCGTGCTGTGGCCAGATTACAGCTTGACTGGCCACAGGAGAAGGAGCCCCCCAAACGCTCAAAGTTGGAGGATCGGTTTCTGTCCGGTGCAGGGGGGAGGGATCACAACAACAATCCCTCCCTTTCTTTGAGGACCTCCATGACGAACTATCGAAGTCATGGAGAAAGCCTTATACCTCCCGTATTTTCGTGCCTTCGACGTCGATTTATTCGACCATCGTGGGGGCGGAGGCACGGGGGTATTCGACGATGCCCCAGGTTGAGGAGACGCTCGCGAGCTATCTCTCGCCTGGTTCAGCATCATCGCTAAAGAAACCGGCTCTTCCATCTAAGCCTTGCCGAACGACGTCAGCTCTCGTCGGCAAGGCTTTTCAGGCTGCGGGTCAGGCTGGTGCTGCCCTGCACACCATGGCGGTGTTGCAGGCGTATCAGGCTGACCTGCTGAAGGACCTGAGTGCGGGTTCCACCATTGACGAGGAGGCATTCACGGAACTTCGTCGAGCCACAGATCTATCTCTCCGTGCCACTAAGCAGACGGCCCGTGCTATCGGCCGTTCAATGGCTGCTATGGTCAGCACGGAGAGGCATCTGTGGCTCAATCTCACGGGCATCAAAGATAAGGACCGCGTGTTCCTGCTTGATGCGCCCGTGTCACCTTCCGGCCTGTTTGGCGACTCGGTTAACACAGTCGTCGGCAGGTTCCGGGAGGTGAAAAAATCAGAAGAAGCTTTCGTGCAATTTCTTCCTCGCCGCACTCAAAGGGTGGGGTCGTCAGCCACCCAGCCCCAGCCTGGTCCTTCACATAGGGAGGCACAAAAGCAGAGCGTTGCGACTCGCGCTCCCCCTCGTAAAGATTGGGGACCGTCTCGCCGCTCACAACAGCCTCCCAAGCAAGACCTCAGGGCCATTCTTTCTAGGAAAAAGAAGTCCTGATGGTCTTGCGCCCAGCCCTGTGGGGTTTGCCCCCCTCGGGACGGGGCGCGTATTAAGAAATCCTGTACCCGCCCCTTCTCGAAGTTCCCACAAAAACCCTCCTTCCCCGCCACCTCTGGTGTTTCGGGGGGCAGCGGTTTCCAGCGAAAAGTTGAATGTTCCATTGATTCCTGTCACACACCGGGACACGCAGCATCTAACATTACCCCTAGAGGAAGTACAAAAGTTAGTTCCCATTTCAGAGAACTTGGCAGCGTGGAAGCTACTGCCAGGGATTTCTGCATGGGTTCTACGGACAGTAGAAGTAGGATACAGGATCCAATTCTTTCGTCGTCCCCCGCGTTTCAACGGCGTGGTCTCCACTACCGTGAAGCCGGGGCAATCGACGTTACTGTTACAAGAGCTTCAGGCTCTCTTAAAGAAAGGGGCCATAGAGCATGTTCCCCTGCCAGAGAGAGAGTCAGGCTATTACAGCAGGTACTTTCTGGTCCCCAAAAAGGACGGGGGGTTGCGTCCAATCTTAGATCTTCGAGGCTTAAACCGTTCAGTAAAAGCTCTCAAGTTCAAGATGTTAACAGTAAAGATGGTCGTGTCTCAAATCCAACATTGCGATTGGTTTGTCACGATCGATCTAAAGGATGCATATTTTCACATAGAAATATTGCCACAACACAGGAGGTTCCTGAGGTTCGCTTTCGGGGGCGAAGCTTACCAGTATCGGGTTCTTCCATTTGGCCTAGCCCTATCACCCCGCACATACACGAAATGCATGGATGCAGCACTGGCTCCGTTGCGACTCCAGGGTATCCGCATTTTGAATTACATAGACGACTGGCTAATATTAGCACAGTCTCAAGAGATGGCATTACAACACCGAGATGTCGTACTAGCTCATCTCGTTTCTCTAGGGCTGAGACTAAACGAGAAGAAAAGCGTTCTCTGTCCCACCCAGAGAACGACATATCTAGGGGTCGTATGGGATTCGACCATGATGCGGGCACAACTGTCTCCCGCTCGAGTCGAGGCCATTCACATAACCCTGAAGAATGTCAGGCTAGGCCAGGATTATACTGTCCTTCAGTATCAAAGAATGTTAGGTCTCATGGCGTCAGCGTCCTCGGTGATACCTTTGGGCCTGTTACACATGAGACCATTTCAGTTGTGGCTCAAAGCCAGGGGATTTCATCCAAGGGCAAAACCCCTGAGCAAAATAAAGGTTACGCGCCGCGGGCTTCGTACCTTAACTATGTGGCTAAGACCCCGGTTCCTTACCTTGGGTCCCACTCTAGGGGCGCCATGTCGTCGCAAATTGCTAACGTCAGACGCCTCCCTGAAGGGCTGGGGTGCGGTCTTAAGTGGCCGTCCAGCCCAAGGGGAATGGGAGAGTCATCAACTCGGCTGGCACATCAATTGCCTAGAGCTGATGGCCGTATTTCTGGCCCTGAAATACTTTCTCCAGTATCTGAGAGGCTGTCATGTCTTGGTGCGGGTAGACAATACAGCGGCAGTCTCTTACATAAATCACCAGGGAGGTCTGCGCTCACGCCGTCTCAACAAGATAGCGAGACAGATCTTCCTCTGGGCCCAGGGCAGAATTCTGTCACTCAGAGCAGTGTACATCCCTGGGCACCAGAATGTGGGAGCAGACTTACTGTCCAGACAGGAAGTGCCGACTGGGGAATGGAAACTCCACCCCGAGGTAGTCCAACAGGTGTGGCGAAAATTTTACAGAGCGGAAGTGGACCTCTTCGCCTCTTATCAGACAGCGCAATGTCCCCTCTACTTCTCTATGAGTCACCCAGCCCCCCTAGGTCTGGATGCGATGGCACATACATGGCCCAAAATGCGCCTGTATGCATTTCCTCCAGTTTCTCTGCTCCCGGGAGTTCTAGCCAGAGTTCGCCAACAAGGGATTTGCCTCTTGCTGATAGCACCGCGTTGGCCGAACAGAATGTGGTTCTCGGAGATAATAGCTCTCCTCGACGGCTCGCCTTGGGCGATCCCGAAGAGGAGAGACCTTCTGTCTCAGGCATAGGGGACAATATTTCATCCCCGGCCGGAGTTATGGAACCTTCATGTTTGGCCCCTGAGGGGTACCAACTGAGGGACTCAGGTCTTTCACCAGACGTTATCCAGACTATATTAAGTGCTAGAGCTCCCTCTACCAGAGCAAGTTATGCCAATAAATGGGCTATCTTTCAGAGATGGTGTACTTTACACAATATAGATCCCATGAACTGTCAGGTTTCTACAGTTCTGGACTTTCTACAATACAAGCTATCGACAGGCACTTGCCCCGCTACGCTAAGGGTATATGTGGCCGCTCTTTCGGCTTGCCACGCTCTTATTGACGGGACACCGTTGGGCCAGCACTCCCTGCTCTCTCGCTTCATTCGAGGAGCTAGGCGACTGAGGCCCCCTGCTAGAACCAGAATTCCTTCTTGGGACCTAGCTGTAGTCCTGGAGGGATTGGTTCAAGAGCCCTTTGAACCGTTAGAGTCAGTTTCAGATAAGCTGTTAACTCTGAAAATGGTTTTTCTAATGGCAATAACTTCTCTGAAGAGAATTGGGGATCTACAGGCTCTGTCCATTGTGCCATCCTGTTTAGACTTTGCCCCAGGTATGGTGAAAGCAATTTTGCATCCTCATCCCGATTACTTACCTAAGGTGCCTTTCTCGGCTTTACATCCGGTAATTCTCGAAGCCTTCTGCCCTCCGCCGTTTACTACGCCGGATCAGGAGCGACTTCACAAGCTGTGTCCAGTCCGTGCTCTTCAGACCTACGTCCACCGCACTAGCCAGTGGCGTAAGTCAGAGCGACTTTTCGTCTGCCATGGAGGCCGTAACAAGGGTGCTACCGCGACGAAACAGACTATGTCACACTGGGTGAGAGATGCTATTGCCCTTGCCTATGAGGCGCGTGGTCAGACTTCGCCAACGGGCATCAGGGCTCATTCCACCAGGGGGGTTGCCTCTTCAAGAGCTCTGGCAAGGGGTGCCCCCCTGCAAGATGTTTGTGATGCGGCGGGTTGGTCCTCCCCGCACACATTCATAAGATTTTATAGTTTGGATGTTCATATTACTCCGGGCTCTAGCGTCCTTGAGTCAACATCGCAAGCTAGTGTCTAAGACCCTTTTTGCGCTTTGTAACAAACTTCACAGCCAGAGGGTCCGGACACACAGTGCGGCGGCGTGGGTATTCTCGTTCCCATATGCGCTGAAGCGCAGCTGGAGTGTAGCTTTTGAAAGGGAACGATTCGGGTTACTTAACTGTAACCCTGTTCCCTGATAAAGCGGGAACGAAAGCTGCGCTTCTTTGCCGCACTGGGATGTCCCAGGACAGCTCTTCAGACAAAAGTACCTGCAGACACACCTGTGGCTCATCTACTTATAGCCTCTCATTGGCGCATAGTGATGACATCACGGAGGCTATAAATATAGGTCAATTTCATTGACGTGTTCAGACACATATTCACAGCCGGTCACGACTAAAGACGTTCCCATATGCGCTGAAGCGCAGCTTTCGTTCCCGCTTTATCAGGGAACAGGGTTACAGTTAAGTAACCCGAATCGTTCCACTTGGTTCCAAATTGTTGCAAAGGTTTAAAAGTAATGGCAGTTTTGGCGGTTTCGTTGCACATATAAGAATTTTTTTTTTGTGTAATTTTGATGTAATACAGTCTATATATATTGTGTGTGTGTGTGTATATATATATATACATATACATATATATATATATATATATAATATACGTATATCACACATATATACATGCATTTTTATTAAAAATGCTTTTTATCTTGAAAATAACAATAATTTGCCACTAAAATGTAAATCTTGAAAATAATATATAGTAATAAATAATTATTTATTCTATGAACAAGACTCAGATTTCTCTTACTTGCAGCATTTCTTAATTGTTTCAAACAAATCTCTTCGCAGGAACTAACGTCTGCAAGAACAAAAACGGTGGCTGCCAACAGCTCTGTCTTTACCGTGGTAACGGACAGCGAACATGTGCTTGCGCTCACGGAATGCTAGCCGAGGACGGTCAGAGCTGCCGTGACTATGACGGATACCTGCTGTATTCAGAACGTACCATACTAAAGAGTGTGCACTTATCAGACGAAAACAACCTCAATGCACCCATCAAACCATTTGAAGACCCCGACCACATGAAAAACGTCATCGCGTTAACGTTCGATTACCGCGGAGGAGGCGGAAAAGGAGCCAATCGGATCTTCTACAGTGACATCCACTTTGGGAATATTCAACAGATCAATGATGACGGGTCAGATCGGAAGACGGTGGTTGAGAGTAAGTTTCAAATAATTAATAATTAAAATAATCTACTTTATAAACGGCAATAATATGGCCGCTTTAAAGTCTTGAAGTTGTTTTTGGGCTCTACTAGATTGAATGTTGGTTATTTTCCTCATATTCTCCATTGATCAGCTCCTCTCTTCCCAGTCTGTCAGTAACGCTCTGTTTAGTTCCTGTCTCTATGAAGCCCCTCCTTCTGAAAAGCACAATGTGTTCTGATTGGTCGGCTGGAGCATTGTGTTGTGATTGGTGTTTGGGAAATGTCCCGCCCCTTACCATAACCGCCAGTTTCAACTAACTCAACTAGGATCAAACTCCTTTTATTTTCACAAACTTTGCTATTTTTTTTTTTTTTTTTTTTTTTTTTTTACACATTTTCACTTCACACAAAGTGAGTGGAAAACTAGTTATTTTGCTATGCCCAAAACATGTCCCTCTGCTGTATGTGCAGTGGTTGTTTGATCGCAGCACTTTCTCGTTCAACTCCCCATTCGCAGCTCACAGCTGGAGAGAAAACAAGCCAAACACTGAATCATTGCTCTAGCCGGCGGACACACAATCAAACAGGACAGGGAAAGTCTGAAGTCACGGACAGTTCCTTTGTGAGAGCACAATAAACTCATTCTTTCATAATCTTTCACAGCAAGAGAACTGAGCAAAGAAAGATGTGCGTATCTGTTTATTCTTCTGTTGCCACAAACACCAAATGAATGAAGGATAATTATGATAATTCCAAACTCTCGACCAAAATGCCTCCTGAAAGAATGTTGGCTTCCTTTTGCTGAAGTGGAAAAGTTCGTCTGTCTGAAACTATAATCAAAACGAGATTCACTCTGCATCCTTAAGTTTTATTTACTCTTATTTTAGGCAGAGATGTGGTTTTGAACAATAGTGTTTCAGTTTTATTCCTTCACTTGTAGAGTCTCACCCTGTATAAATATATTATCCATTTGATTTTACTTTTAGTGGCAAATTTAATCTCACTTACAGTATATGGAGGACTCCACAATGTATTTATTTACTAGTTAATTCCAGTCGGACTCAATGTTACCTTTAGCCAACTGGATAAAAACCAAAACAATTGCAAGTTTATAAAAAAACAAATCATATATATAAGACAGAAATTATGTATATTTGTATAGTAACATATAAGATATGTACTAATCAAACTTTTATCGAAATGGATAAAGTACTTCAGGGACTCGTACAGGGCTATTTTTCTGAGTCAGCAGTGAAATCATAAGTCAAATATTGTAAACAGGGTTATATAGAAAAAAAAAATGGGAAAAGGTTTAATTTCATCAGCACGATCAGAACAGAGGTCTTTTTTTGCATTCCTGTGCTTTGGTACATTTACAATATTTATTATTTTTGGCTTTTTTATGTGCTAAATGCTTTTCTCTCACCATGTGGTTCTCATTACTCTGGCTATGAACCGGTTATGTAATTAAAGCCAGAAGTAAATCTATGTCAGTTCTTGCGTCTTTGAACCGTCTGTGGCAATGAATGAACAAACAAACAATGAACCATTTGCTTTCAAATCTTTTTTTCCTTTGTTTTTCATGGCTGATATGTCCGGATATAATTGACTCATGAGTAACACACACATTTGGATATTGCTTGTAATCGTGCAAAATACATCATGAATGAGTTATTTCCAAATGGATGTGAAGCTTTTCTTCAGATGATCTCAGATGAAACTCAATCTCAGATGATTTAAGGCTATTGAATACACCCTTTCTGTAATAACACATCTGTAATTATTTGGTTTGATTTTGCAATTTCTCATGAACTAATTTGCCACTGACTTATATTCAGTGGCCTTATAGTCAGAGTAAAATTGACTAAAGTTAATAATTATGACATGACAAAATCCTGACTAAAATTAAAGGATATTTTTGTTAAAAGTCAAAATCTATGATTAAAAGCACTTGAGAGCCTAGATTTTATAGTTTCTAAAACTTTTGTTTAAAAATAAATGCACTTTGTTAACAGCCAGGTTTTGTGGGTAAGGAATGAGGCGCAGAGTTCAATGGGCTTTTATTTGAAATAAAATACATAAAACAAAAAAAGAAACAAAAACTAGCTCATAGGGGAATCCACACTGGACGAGATGGGACCGGACAGGGCAAGGCTTAGCAGGGCTGGACACGAGGGGTACATACGACGATGAACTGGCACAGGACTGAGAACACAAGGAGAATAAATAGGCGAGAAAATGAGATTAATGAAGGAGAGCAAGTGGGGCAAATGAACTAATAATCAGGTAAAAAGAAGAGCGGGATTAAGACTGTAGAAACCGGAGCACATAGAAACAAACAAAACAAAGCCATGTGATCACACAAAACACGAGAACACACAGACAAAAAGAAATCACCAACACTAAATATTGACCAAAATAGTTGTGATTAGGATTTTTGCCATAAACAAGCAGCCCTACACAGGATTGGGGAGTAACGAAATACAAGTAACTTAGTTACGTATTTAAAATACAAAATTTGAGTAACTGTATTTCATTACAGTAACATTTTAAATGGTTGGTAATCAGATTACAGTTACATGTGAAAAGTATTTTAGATTACCAAAGCGATTACTTTGAATTTTAATGTCATTTAAACAGCAATTGGTGATTCTCTGACAGTCTGAAAAAGCGGAGTTAAGTTTCATCAACATTTTAATACTTTTAAGAGGGATCATAAAAATGTTGTTATTTTTATTTAGTACTGTCCTGAACAAGACAAAATGACTGAATTTCTAAAAAAAAAATTGCCCAACTCTTAACTTAACTGTCCTGTCATGACCTGGATGATCCACAACTGTTTTCATGTTTTGTGATAGTTGTTTGTGAGTCATTTTATGATTCACTCGTCACTGCAACTTTTTCTCACAATTTGTTTTTTCCCCTCACAATTGTGAGTTTGCATTTCACATTTCTGACTTCTTTGTCTCAGAATTGCGAGATTTTAACTCACAATTGCAAGTTATAAAGTCAGAATTGGGAGACATAAACTTGCAATACTGACTTTTTTTCTTGCAATTGTGAATTTAGTATGTGAGTTTATATCTCATAATTCTGACTTTTCTCAATATTGTGAGTTTATATCTCATAATTCTGACTTTTCTCAATATTGTGAGTTTATATCTCATAATTCTGACTTTTCTCAATATTGTGAGTTTATATCATAATTCTGACTTTTCTCAATATTGCGAGTTTATATCTCATAATTCTGACTTTTCTCAATATTGCGAGTTTATATCTCAATTATGACTTTTCTCAATATTGCGAGTTTATATCTCATAATTCTGACTTTATAACTTGCAATTGCAACTTTATATCATGCAAATCTGAGGGAAAAAGTTATAGATAAAATTATAAACTTGCAATGACCTTTTTTGTGTTTGTTCCACACTTATTAGTATTCCAAAGTATTCTAAAGTATTTAGATTAAGTTTCTAAACTTGAGTAATGTAACGAAATACGTTACAAATTACTTTTTAAAGCATGTATTTTGTAATATGTAGTGAAATACATTTTAAAAGTAACCTACCAAGCCCTGGCCCTACATCATAAGAAAATTTTGTCCTACGATAATATAGCATCTAAAATGTTTTTAAATGTTTTCAGACGTCGGGTCGGTGGAAGGACTGGCGTATCACAGAGCCTGGGACACTTTATACTGGACCAGTTACACCACATCCACCATCACCCGTCACACTGTAGACCAGAGCCGCTGGGGGGCTTTCGACCGGGACAACGTAGTTACCATGTCAGGAGATGACCACCCACGGGCATTCGTCCTGGATGAATGTCAGAAGTGAGATTTGTTTTCTGTCCAATTTCTCCATTTCACAACAAACAACTTTCAACAGTGTAGCAACAACATTCACAGTGATTAGCCATGTTGCATTGAGGATGGCATTAGTAAGACATGAAGATGATTTTGCACTCTGACTCACATTCCTCTACTGTTCACCAGCTTGATGTTTTGGACCAACTGGAACGAGCAGTCTCCCAGTATCATGCGTGCTCAGCTGTCTGGTGCCAATGTCCTTGTGATCATCGGCAGTGACATTCGCACTCCTAATGGACTCGCCATCGACCATCGTGCAGAGAAGCTCTATTTCTCGGATGCTACGCTTGATAAGATCGAGCGTTGCGAGTATGATGGCACCCACCGTTATGTAAGTTGGAACTTGAACTAGTATATTTACCTGATTCAAGTTGAACAAAATTCGACACTCATTGGTTCATCATGCACTGGTCAGTTTTGGGCTATTTGTCTTCTCATAACATGTTGTTTCAGACTAGTTGGAAGAAAAGTTCACTTTTAGGTGTTTATTTTATTGCAGTTTTTTGCATCTGTAGATTTCAGTTACAATACATATCTTTAAAGACCATGGGCCCTATTTTAACGATTTAAGCACATGGTCTGAACCACATGGTGCAGGTGCACTTTTTTTTTTCCAATTCTTATTGTAATGAATGAACTGGGGATGTATGGTGATATCTAACATTTATCTGCTGTGACGGTTTATTGAGTAAAATCGATTTTTGCTGACATCGATATTGCCTATTTCAGATTTATAAATTCAATTGATTAGACATGCTTTTTGAAATTGAAAAAAAATGGTAACACCTTACAATAATAATAATAATAATAATAATAATTTGTTACATTTATATAGTGATAAAAATATATATTTACGCATTTATTAATATAAGTTCATGTTAATTCCAAGATTTACAAATAAATGATTAAAACCAAAAGTTACTCTAAGCATCTGTTAATATTATTTATATTATGTATTAACTCATTTTAAAAAAGATTAATAAATACTGTAGGAAATATATTGCTTGTTGTTAGTTAAAATTAGTTAATGCATTAACTAATGGGACCTTATTGTAAAATAAAGTTTGGAAGAATCAGTCCATTTAGTTTTAAAATGACAATAATATCATTTATCGCCATTATTTCCGTTGCAATAAATTGTCTAACAAATATAGTTAATGTGTTCAATTTCAAAAACGTTTAAAATTGTAACATTTCTACTAACTGAGTGGCTACTGTGTATGTCTTGCCGTCTGTAGGTGGTTCTGAAGAATGAGCCAGTGCATCCCTTCGGTTTGGCCGTGTATGGTGACCACATCTTCTGGACAGACTGGGTGCGCAGAGCTGTCCTCAGAGCCGACAAATATGTCGGTGGAGACATGAAGGTGTTAAGAGCTGATATCCCACAACAGCCCATGGGGATCGTCGCTGTGGCCAACGACACAAATAGCTGTGAGTGAACGAACGCAACGGCACAGTGGTCAACTGTGCTTTCGAGCGATCGCCTTGCGGTGTCCTGTCATCTCAACCGCGTAATTATGTGCCAAAGTAATCTGCGATTGTCACAGAACCGAGAAGAACTCTACAATGAAAACCATCAGACACAATCGATATCTTTCATCATGCTTCTCTAAGTGTGATAGAAGCAATTCTCAAGCACTCAAACCCCCAAAGACAACATCTCTGAAGACCCTGTTCACTGTCCTCCCAACCCAAAACTGAAAAAAATAGTAAATAATCATAGAATTGAGAACTAAAAACTCTCGTTTAGTGTAAAATCATCATAACCTTGAAGATTTCGATGTACATATTCTAATATTAAGAGTCTCTCTTCAATCCACCCAGAACTTCTATTGAAATTAATCTGCAAAGACGACTCTTTCCAAATTACAGCTGTGAGCTCATCATGTAATCATCCATATTATCAGATTTAAAGAATTAAGGAGACCTTTTCTAATGGATAACAGTAAACTGAACTACATCTAATCATAACAGAGCTCATTTACATGCAGAGGTCTTAAAGGTACAGTAGCAGAGTCACAGAGTGGGTCTAAAAAGGCCATGTATTGTTTCACTTTAATAACTGATAGTAACATTAACAAGCATTATTACGTCACACTACCATTCAAAAGGTTTTTTTTAATTAATACATTTAATCAGCAAAGATGCATTAAATTGGTCAAAAGTGACAGTAAAGACATTTATAATGTTAAAAAGATTTCTGTTTCAAATAAATGCTGTTCTTTTGAACTTTATATTATATATGTCACAATTTCCACATGAACATAAAGCAGCACAACTGTTTTCAGCATTTATAATAATCATAAATGTTTCTTGAGCAGCAAATCATCATATAGGAATGATTTATGAAGCATCATGTACTGAAGACTGGAGTAATGATGCTGAAAATCAGCTTTGATCACAGGAATAAATGACAATACAGGTGCTGGTTATATAATTAGAATATCATCAAAAAGCTGATTTCACTAATTCCATTCAAAAAGTGAAACTTGTATATTATATTCATTCATTACACACAGACTGATATATGAAATGTTTTTTTTCTTTTAATTTTGATGATTATAACTGACAACTAAGGAAAATTGCAAATGCAGTATCTCAGAAAATTAGAATATTAGTTAAGACCAATACAAAGAAAGGATTTTTAGAAATCTTGGTTGTATGAAAAAAGTATGAGCATGTACAGCACTCAATACTTAGTTGGGGCTCCTTTTTCCTGAATTACTGCAGCAATGCGGCGTGGCATGGAATCGATCAGTCTATGGCACTGCTCAGGTGTTATGAGAGCCCAGGTTGCTCTGATAGTGGCCTTCAGCTCTTCTGCATTGTTGAGTCTGGCATATCGCATCTTCCTCTTCACAATACCCCATAGATTTTCTATGGGGTTAAGGTCAGGTGAGTTTGCTGGCCAATTAAGAACAGGGATACCATGGTCCTTAAACCAGATACTGGTTGCTTTGGCACTGTGTGCAGGTGCCAAGTCCTGTTAGAAAATGAAATCTGCATCTCCATAAAGTTGGTCAGCAGCAGGAAGCATGAAGTGCTCTAAAACATCCTGGTATACGGCTACGTTGACCTTGGACCTCAGAAAACACAGTGGACCAACAACAGCAGATGACATGGCACCCCAAACCATCACTGACTGTGGAAACCTTACACTGGACCTCAAGCAACGTGGATTGTGTGCCTCTTCTCTCTTCCTCCAGACTCTGGGACCCTGATTTCCAAAGGAAATGCCAAATTTACTTTCATCAGTGAACATACCTTTGGACCACTCAGCAGCAGTCCAGTCCTTTTTGTCTTTAGCCCAGGCAAGACGCTTCTGACGCTGTCTGTTGACAGCTGAAACCCATGTCTTGCATACGTCTGTGCGTAGTGTTTCTTGAAGCACTGATTTCAGCTGCAGTCCACTCTTTTTGAATCAATTTTTGAATGGGTTTTGTTTCACAATCCTCTGCAGGCTGTGGTTATCCCTATTGCTTATACACTTTTTTTCTACCACATCTTTTCCTTCCCTTTGCCTCTCTATTAATGTGCTTGGACACAGAGCTCTGTGAACAGCCAGCCTCTTTTGCAATGACCTTTTGTGTCTTGCCCTCTTTGTGCAAGGTGTCAATGGTCGCTTTTGGACAACTGTCAAGTCAGCAGTCTTCCCCATGATTGTGTAGCCTACAGAACTAGACTGAGAGACCATTTAAAGGCCTTTGCAGGTGTTTTGAGTCAATTAGCTGATTCGAGTGTGGCACCAGGTGTCTTCAATATTATACCTTTTCACAATATTCAAATTTTCTGAGATACTGAATTTGGGATTTTCCTTAGTTGTCAGTTATAATCATCAAAATTAAAAGAAATAAACATTTGAAATATATCAGTCTGTGTGTAATGAATGAATATAATATACAAGTTTCACTTTTTGAATGGAAATAAATCAACTTTTGATGATATTCTAATTAAATGACCAGCACCTATATATTCACATAGAAACAGCTATTTTAAATTGTAATATTTCACAATATTACTGTTTTTACTGTATTTTTGATCAAATCAAGGCAGCCTTGATGAGCAGAAAACTTGTTCTAATTACAATCTTGCCAACCTCATACTTTTGAATGGTAGTGTAGTTAGTTCACCCAAAAATGGAAATTCTGTCATTAATTCCTCACCCTTATGTTGTCCCAAACCGGCAAGACCTTCGTTCATCTTCAGAACACAAATTAAGATCTTTTTAATGAAATCTGAGCAATTTCTGTCCCTCCATTGACAGCTACACAACTGACACTTTGATGCTTCAAACACTTCATTAAGAGATCGTAAAACTAATCCATCTGTATCGAGCGGTTTAGTCCAAATTTTCTAAAGAGACTCGATCACTTTATATGATGAACAGAATTAATTTAGGCTTTTATTCACATATAAACATTCATCAGCGAATATAAACAGTAGCTCAACCATACTTGCTGGACGCACAAGAATGAACCCCATTGGTTCTCACACATCAATCAGTTTATTATATTTTAATTTTTATTTTTATGAGATTCACCTTATAAGAACTTCTTCTGCACAGAAAATCCCATCTGCACACCATTGAGAACTGAGTGTTTACATCTGTGTGCTGTGAATGGGAAATAGTTTTCTGTAAATCTGTGTGCAAATGGGTAGAGAATGTTAAGTGGGTTATTTGTATCTGTTTGTGTGTTTCATGAAGGGGTGCATAATGAGTACACATAATGCTTCTTGTGACCTGTCAATGTCAAGAGCTTCTGAGGATGGTAAATTCCTGTGTTTGTGTGTGTTTAGGTGAGTTCTCGCCCTGTCGGGTGAATAATGGTGGCTGTCAGGATCTGTGTCTGCTCACATCAGATGGACGGGTCAACTGTAGCTGCCGTGGAGAGAGGAAACTGCTGGAGGACAACACTTGCATAGGTGAGATACCGCCGACCAATCACACGCTCCATACATCTTATGTCTGCTTATGCAATTATTGTCAATAAAACACAGCATTCACAGTTAACTGATTATATAGAGGTGAATAAAGAGTCCCAAAGCAGCTTTATGCAGATGTCCCAGCTCAAAAAGACAAAATTAGGAAGATCATTGATATTGTCATTCCAAACTAATGACTAATCTTCGAAACACAAATGAAGATATTTTCAATGAAGCCTGAGAGATTTCTGTCCATCTCTTGAAAGTTCATCTCACTAAAGCATTCAATCTTCCAAAAGTTCTTAAAGAGATTGTAAAAGTAATCAGTATGAATTGAGTCTTCTGAAGAGACGCTTTAAACATCAACACATACATCAAATATGGTAAACAGAAGCTCATATATATTAGAGCTGTTGAGCGATTAAAATTTTTATTCTAATTAATTACATGATGTGGCCATCAATTAATCTAATTAATCGCAATTTAATCGTACATCAGTTTTGGTTGAGAAATTATCCCCAAAAGATCATTTGAAGTCATTATTGTGTAATGCATCAAATACACATTAAACATAAAAAGTAGCTTCAGAAAGAAATATTTAATTCGATTCAACATAGAAATTTTTACACAGGAACTTTTGGACCATGAGATTGTGTAAATGATGACTGAATTTTCATTTTTGGGTGAACTATACCTTTTATTTTTTAATTAATATGGAAATATTTTTTATTTTATAGAATTTATTTTTTTAAATAAAATTAGACTCTAAATAAGAAGCTAAAACTGCCAGTAGGTGGCGGTAAATTCGTTCATTCGATTTATTCAAACATCTGGATTCATTCAGAAGTGAAGTAAATAAATAGTTCTCTTCAGGAAGCGGCACTACACAGACCGATGACTGTATGGCATCGGAGTAGTAAAGTACCACGATTAGAGAGCAGACAGCTCCGTCTGCTTGAATCGCTCTCGCCACTTTGATATCATACAGCAATCAGTCTCTAGCGCCGCTTCAAGACCAAGTCTTTTATTAATGATCTGCTGAATCAATGATTTCACTCGGTTCGTTCAAAACGCTGATTCAGAAGTGAAACATTATGTGGAGACGAACAGTTCTGCTTTGTCTTTACATTTTTCATTTGCAAAATTGAACAAAATTTATTGACAATATTTTGTCTAAAATAGCACAATACTAACTATTGACTGACCTGTTCTATAAAATCAGTATTGCATTTGTACTCGTTTTATAGGATATGGGACAAAAACAACTCTTGAAATATTGCAGTCATTATCGTGTGATATTAACTCAAATGATCTAAATATGAGACGACAACTCAAACAGGGGCATTGTTGCCCCCATGTCTTTAATTTTAGGGATTTTCTGACTGAATTCTATAGGCTTCATCACGCAGAAAGATGTTGCCCTGCATCATATTCATTATCAATCAGCTGTATGAAATGTTAGATGAACTACATGACTGTGGGGGTGGGGCAAGTGTATTAATTGCGTTAAAAAATTTAACACGTTATTTTTTTACCATAAATAATTAATTTAATTAACATGCTAAATCGCATATATATATATATATATATATATATATATATATATATATATACACACACATATAGTCGTGTGTACTATGTTAATAGTTGGCATTTTGTGTCTCTCAGCTCAGAACACGTCATGCAGCAGTATGGATGACTTTGAGTGTGGGAATGGAGACTGCATCAAATACACACTCACCTGTGACGGCATGGCCCACTGCAAAGACAAGTCAGATGAGAAGCAGTCCTACTGCAGTAAGTGTTTGTGTGTGTGTTGTGAATGTTCACAGCAGTTGTGAAGTCCACGTGTCGGTCTAACAGTCTGTGTTTGTGTTCAGCTAACCGCGTGTGTAAGAAGGGCTATAAGCGCTGTGTGAACGGACGCTGCGTCGGCCATAGTTCCTGGTGTAACGGCCGGGATGATTGCGGCGATAACTCTGATGAACTCTTCTGTAATGGTAAGACCATCTGTTCATATACACTATATATCTATATTCCTCATTTACCTCATTTATTTTCTCCTTCCATCGCTACTCTGCTGGTTAAGAGTTTGGAATAATTAAGATTTTTTGAAGGAAGTCTCTTCTGCTCGCCATGGCTGCATTTATTTGTTAAAAAATACAGTAAAAAATATTGTGAAACATTATTACATTTTAAAACAACTGTAAGCTGTAATTCATTGAGCATGAATTTTCAGCATCATTACTCCAGTCTACAGTGTCACATGATTCTTCAGAAATCATTCTAATGTTAAGAATTTGCTGCTGAAGAAACGTTTCTGATTATTCTGAAACATTTTTGCCGCTTAATCTTGCTTAACCCAAACTTGTGAATGGTTTCCACAAATATATCAAGGACAAAGAAAGTAAATCAATACTTTTCTTTTCTTGGATGCATTAAATTGGCGAAAAGTGACAGTATAGACATTGATATTGTTACAAAATATTTCTATTTGAAATAAATGCTGTTATTTTGAGCTTTCTATTCATCAAAGAATCCTGAAAAAAATTTTGAAGCGGCAAAAACATTATTCATTATTAATTGAGCACCAAATCAGCATATTAGAATGGATTCTTTTAGAACAATTCCAAACTTTTGACCAATTGTGTATCTTCAAATGCTGCCTAAAAACTCATTTTTATCCTAAACTTTTGAACTTTCTGAGGTTGTACACTTTTATTTCCCCCTCCCCTTTATTACTGCTTTGACATTTTTTCTTTTGAATTATAAAGAATTTTGCTTCAACTGATGTCATTATTAAACCTACTGTAAAAATAAAATGAAACACGAAAAGACACTTAATGAAATGTCACATTTTGCCCAAAAATCATTAGGAATCATTAGAAATTTTTTGAACATTTGGTCAATTTTATCGTCACTGGCCTGTAATGTCCGCATGATTATTGAATATGCTTTGACTCAAGCAGATTAAATGTTATTTGGACCATGCAATATTTGTCGAAAAAACATTTTTATGTCAAAGTCACAATCAATCAATCAATTGACCCTTCGCAAAGACCCGCCCCCTTTAGTTACTGTTGCTATGTCCGACAAGCCATGCGCTCTCACGCCACACATCATGTTCTCACGATGTGAAAAATACTTCGCAGAAAGGACACTGACAACGCTTCGACAGACATATGAAATGGTTGTCAGACAAAATAGTGGATTCGGGGTTATGATTGGTCGGATCACTTGTCAATCAAACTGCTTGCAAAGGGTCAATTCGCATTTCTTTTCATTCGAACCTTCAAAGGATTCTCTTTACATTTGGATGGAAACCCAACTATTGAAATGGTCCTAAAATACATTTCATTCTTTTTTGTGTTTCTACTTTTTGCACATGTTTTACACTTTTATGAGCAGATGGTTTTGTGTGTGTTGTACTGTAGCAACCCTGTGCACGGCGGATCAGTTCCAGTGCAGAGGCGGATCGTGCGTGTCAAACTCCAGTCGCTGTAATCAGGTGCTGGACTGTGAGGACGCCAGCGATGAAATGAACTGCTGTAAGTCCCAAACGTTTAAATACATGTAGATGAATAATAATATTCAGTATTTCAGACATGGATTATAATCTAACTGTATACGTGACATGCTGTTGATTACAACAGACCAATATAATAAAGCACACATATTTACAGTAATGCACTTGTGTGTGAAAATCTGCAGTTAAACTTTTTGTAAAAGTTTATCCATAACCAAAATAAATATTAGCAAGACCTTCCTTGAACATTGCACATCTTCTTAAGCCTGTGTCTTGTTTTTTTTCAGCGGCTTCTGATTGTTCCAGTTATTTCCGTCTGGGTGTGAAAGGCGTCACCTATCAGCGGTGTGAGTTCACCACTCTGTGTTACGCTCCATCATGGGTCTGTGACGGAGCTAATGACTGCGGAGACTATTCAGATGAGACCAACTGCCCAGGTGAACACACATGCATGCGTCTTTCCTGTCCTTTCGCTTTTAAACAATGAAATTAAAATCTTGATAAGAAATGTTTACCTTTTTATTCAAATCTTATTTATTCAATTTTAATTTATTCAAATTTTATTTGTGAAAAACAGATGAAGCCAAGGCCCTCAGGATTAAGAGATCTAAAAAGCCTTTATTTACTCAAGGCTTAAATAATTGAACAAGCCTTCATCAGGCATCACACTGTTTTTAAATTATTTAAACCATGAGTAAATACTGTTTTTCGATCTCTTAATCCTGAGCGCTTTGACTTGATAGTTTTTTGTGGAAAAAACTATCCCTTATCTATAGAGCACCATAAGAAGATTTTATACCAAAATAGCTCTCTCTGCATACGTGTTTATGAATCCAAGGAAATTTGTTTTGTCCTGATTTTGTTCAAAATGACTTCACACCAGTTGTTTTTTCTATTTCGCTTGAACTGTATTGCTGAAATCTCTTCTTAAACACCTGAAAAGACACATGCTATATGACACATTTCTCAGTAGAATAATCTGGAGACTCTGAGAAACAAAGTCGACATTTGCTCTCCATGTAATCTCATCACTGTTTCTTAGAAACAAACAAATTTAATGGAAATATCATATTTTACACTTTCAATATGAATCAAATCTGGTCACTTTCTTTGGCATCACCTGAAATTGGAAACATTTATTTTTAAAGAAAAAAAATATCCTTTTTTTGCCTGTAATTTCCTGTGAGAAAACATTTGATCATCTCTGTGTGAGAAGCGATTCACCAAATCAGGCAATATCACACACAACCTCTAACTCACTTGTCTCTTTGCTTCATATTACTCATCAGATAAGAAAAAGAGAAAGTGTCCATCAAACTTCTTTGCTTGTCCCAACGGTCGCTGTATTCCCCTGAGCTGGACCTGCGACAAGGAGAACGACTGTGAGAACGGAGATGACGAAGCGCACTGCGGTGAGCTGCACATGTGTTCGTTTTTCGTTAACTTTCCATTGACATTTACTGTGCTTATACACCTCTGATTTGTGTATGTTCATGAACTTTCCCTGATATTGCCAGCATTTTTGATCATTTTTACAAAACTTTCATGGCCCCCAGAATATTTTGATATAAATATATATATCAAAAGAAAGAATCGGAGCCTCTGTCTTTCATAAAAGCGCAACAGTTTGAAACAAAAAGCTGAGAAAATCACGTTGGTGTCAAAGACTTTGTCTGGATCAGATTAAAAATGATGATCTAAACACAATGAAGTAGATAGAGTCCATCAACACCCCCAAAGATCTTCCTTCTTCATGGGTTTGACATTTCATTCGGCAGTTTTGATTTTGTTTAATGTTAGATGATTGCGTTATTTTACATGAGCATCAGAAATGCTTCTATCTCTTGTTTCTGCTTCTTTTTTGGCTTCTGTTTTAATGTGGAGATTCTGCACTCTTTCAGAAGATGTGTAATAGTGCCCCCTACTGTATAACAGTGACTACATGGATTGCCGGAAAATTCTGACTTGGCAGGGAAAGAATTAAGACATTATTTAGTAGTATGTTTATTAAGAGGATTTGCTCGTATAGGGACTGCTTACATTTGGTAATTAAAATGGGGTCCTACCAGAAACGGCTTCTAGAACAAGAACAAATGTAGGGCGGGGCTGTGGGGAATTGATTGGATGGTTGTGGTTTGCTATTGGTGGATGTCATGAGTGACAGGTTGCCCCGCCCCTGTCATCAGAGAAGAGAAGAGATGCTGCTAGAGGGAGGGGAAGATATTCTGATTCATGTTTACAAGGAATATGAATTTAACACATTAATGATGTGAATGGATAAAACATAATAAACCCTGCAACAAAAACAAGCATTGTCCATTTTGATTTCATGTTGATTTTAAGAACATGCTTTCAGATCTGTGCAGTTCATTTGAGTTTTTCCAGAATCTTTTATATATGTTCTGTCTATGAAGAATCTTTTGAATAATTCACTAACAGATCGTTTAATGATTCTGCTCAGATAAGTTCTGCTTATCGACGCAGTTTGAGTGCGGGAATCATCGCTGTATTTCCAGCAGCTGGGTGTGTGACGGAGCGGACGACTGTGGAGATGGAACGGATGAGGACAGCAGATGCAGTGAGTGCTGATCCCTAAAAAACAGCATGAAATAGGACATTTTAAAGTGCAATAGCATGATGAATCACAGAGAATAAAACTTTTATTAAAGTGCCCCTATTATGCCGTTTGAAAGATTTCTAATTTTGTTCTGTAGTCTCCTATAACACGTTTACATTCATCCAAGGTCAAAAACACTTTAATTTTCTCATGATATCCACAGCTCTTTTCTCGGTGTCTGAAATGCTTCGATCAAGGATTCGGTCTCTCTAAACCCCAGCTCATCATATCTGAATTTTCAGCTCCAGATCTTCCTCAACACTTGATACACAGTGTTATGAACAGTAAAACAGCTTGTTCGACATGAACAACATGAACAAAACTCTAGTGTTTGAGGGCGGGGCAAACACTTTTTAGCCAATAAAGAACATAGGCAGACATTATGCAAATTAGTTACAGACCTACACAGGTTCAGCAGGAAGTGGACAGGAATTACTGACAACTCATAAACAGCTCTATTACACACTACATGTGTAAAAACATAATAGGGGCACTTTAACAAATGATTTTGAATTCCTCCAGAAATTGTTTTGTGTTGGTGAATTATGTATGTTTTTGACTCAGAGAATAAAACATGCAGTGCGGACGCGTTCCAGTGTCCCGACTCGCACAAATGTGTCCCGCAACGCTGGGTGTGCGACGGGGACAGAGACTGTCCGGACGGAGCCGACGAAAGTGTGAAGGCCGGCTGTGGTGAGTGGTCAAATACACAGCTTAAATTTGTGCAAACACTCTGCAAATCACTCTGGCTAAACATGATTGTGTGTATTGTTTCTTTTTTTTTCCCGCTCAGTGTTTAATAACACGTGTAAGACGGGAGAGTTCATGTGTCAGAACAGACAGTGTATCCCCAAACACTTTGTGTGTGACCACGACAATGACTGCGGTGACGGATCCGATGAGTCTCAGGAGTGCGGTAGGTTCATGATTATTTCAAACAAGAATTAGCTTATTACCAAACAATGAGATAAATAATGGCGAATCATTTGTAAGATGTCACAATACTTGACTCACTTGAATTAAATCAATTCTTTAGTCAAAATTAAAATGAAGTACAGAAGAATCCGTTTACATTTGTTCAGAGTATGCAAACTGTCTAATTGCACGATTAAATGAGTTGCATTTCTAAAACATTGCAACATTACAATACAGTGTATATCGCCTAAATGTGTGCTCACACTATACATTCGTATGCGAATTAATGCTGGACAGGGGGAAGTACCAACACAAGTGAAGAAATTTCATTCAAGCCCTAGACCAATGTTTCCCAACCCAGCTCCTGGAGACAAACACATTTCGCAACTCTTCCTAATCAAAAACACCTGAATCAAACTAAGCTCATCAGCAGAAACTCCAGTATAGAAAATAAAGGGGTCAGATGAAGGAGACATCCAAAATGTGGACTGTTGGTGTGCCTCCAGGAACAGGGTTGGGAAACAGTGCCCTAGACCATCCTCTTGGACTGTTATCATCTATGGAAGCTTGTTTCCACCACTGAATAAAAAATAAAAAGGGTTAAGTATGACTTCTCACAACTCTGACTTCTCAGAATTGAGACACAAACTCCCAGTTACTACTGTCACTATTGTGAGAAATAAAGTCAGTATTGCAAGAGCTAAACAACTGCGAGAAATAAAGTCAGTATTGCAAGATATAAATGCAATTAGGAGAAATAAATAGAAATTGTCGGTATTGCGAGATAAGAACTCACAATTGCAAGAAAAAGTCAGAATTTAGAGAAACTCAATTACGAGAAATGAAGACAGAATTACAGGATATAAACTCACAATTGCGAGATAAAGTCTAATTCTGAGGAAAAAAAAGACTAACCTTTTTTCTTGGAATTGCTAGTTTATAATCGCACAATTCTGACTTTATACCTTGAAATTTATATGCAAGTAAATCCATTGTAGGCTGAGAGCTCATGTGCAGTTTATTTAAAGTCCAACATAAAACATAAATCCAACATGGAACACAGACTTAACATGGCTTGGCAAAACAAGTCTTCTCATGGCTTGGTATGAACAATGTGTAATTCACCAACAGTAGTAACAGAGTGTAATCCGCAAACATGAGGATATAAATACACAGACTAATTACAGACAATGAACACCTGTGAACAATGATTAAACCGTGAACCAAATCAAAACATGACATGAAACAGGGGAATCACATGACAAGGAGCACATGGTAGGATCACATGACAAACTGGTGAATCACATGACAGCAGGAGCACATGGATAAACAAACATGACACATGATAATGAACTAGACGAGAAACATGAACATGAACAGACATTACATTATATCACGAATTGTGAGATAAAAAGTCGCAATTATCTTTTTTATTCAGTTGCGGAAACAAGCTTCCTTATTTATTGGTAACTAACTAAAACCATAAAGAAAATTGTTACTTGCAATAAAATGAACGTTAACTGAAGTAAAATAAAATTTATAGATGCCGAAAATATGAAAATAAAATCAAATTCAAAAATGGTTACACTTTATTTCATCTACTATAGACATCCTACTAACTATAGGTAATTTTGCAACTACATGTCAACTAAATCTCATTAGAATATTACTGAGTTGTTAGGTTTGTTAGATTGTTAGCGTTATTAATATAAGTTGACATATAGTCAGTAGAATGTCTGCTGAGAAGCATCAAAATAAATATATATTTAATCAGTAAATATACATTAGTCAGTCTACTAATACTCTAATGACTGCTTGTTGACATAAATTAACTAAAAGTGTTACCCAAAATATTACCAAAAACTGTAATAGGATATCAATGATAGTAAAATAACACTGCATCTTGGCAATATTCGTTACGGGGTCCGCATTGTGATCACACCTTATACACAATATTGTTAAAACTTAAATAAAAAGAAGAGAGAATAAAACTGTGAAACTGTTTTGCTATTTTGGTACAGAAGTCATGTTTTAATAGGTTTGACTTCACTGAGTTATTTGCGATCTCATCAGTCTGTATTCATCTCTGTAGAGTATCCTGCATGTAAGGCCAATGAGTTCCGCTGTGACAACGGCCGCTGCCTGATCCAGAAGTCATGGGAGTGTGACGGAGAGTTTGACTGCCACGATCACTCAGACGAAGCGCCCAAAAACCCTCACTGCGACGGCTCTGGTATGAACTAAATGCTAATACAGCTGGATAACTGTGGCTTTGTTTTAAATGACAAAGCCCACGAACTACCCAGCAGTCTATGTGGCATCGTATGAAGGAGGACCGACAGAACTGATAGCGTTTGGGATTGGGCAAACCGGTCCTGAATCACAGAACAATGCAGGCACACAAATAAAATATCAAAATACCAAATTAAATTGATTTATTAATCATTTAATGATTCTTCCTTTTCTCCTTCAAGCAGAGAAGAAGTGTAATGACTCGGCATACGCGTGTGGGAACGGCAAATGCATCAGCGAGATGTTACTGTGCAATCGCAACGATGACTGCGGCGATGGAACGGATGAGCTGAACTGCTTCATCAATGAATGTCTGAACAGCAAACTGAGCGGCTGCTCTCAGCTGTGTGAGGACCTGAAGATCGGATTCAAGGTAAAGATCATGCTTATGGCAGTTTCAGATTTTTAGAAAATAAACTTCCTTAAGGTGAGACACCAATTGGATAATAAAATTAAAGGTCGTATAGGCAATTTCAAAGAGGCTAGCAATAACAAGCTAGCTTTGAAAGCATGATTTACCACCCTCCATTCAGAGCATCTCCAAAGTCACGCCTCATACAAAACATCTGCTGTGATGGCACTTTGATTTATAAAAGTCTGCCAAACTTAAAATAAAATACTTAAAATACTTAATAAACTTTCAAAATAAAATACATCATATCCTATGTAACAAGTAATTGTTAACTAGGCAATTAATTTATTGCAGTTATGTTATCAATACATGTGTGGATGATACCATAAAAGATTATTTTGCAAAAACAAATTAAAATTAATCTCACAAGGGATCATGACCTGGGACCCCACTAAACGGCTCAAACTTCAACTCACCTCCCAATGTTCAAACCAAAACTACGCCCTTGCATAGAGTTAAAAGTTGTTGTTTTTTTCCAGAGGGGATTTTTGATGTCTCTTTTTTATTAATAAATTCAGAAAATACTGTCAACAGCCAAGAATAAAATGTTATAAATCAGGCGAATGTTATATGAACAAACCCCTCTGTAAAAACCTTCAGAATATAGATTTATTTATATAGATTTGTGTGTAGTGTCTTGCTTTACTTTTACTTTTCACTGTCGCAATCCAATTCTCACATTTCTTATGTGTTTGTCTCTCCAGTGCAGATGCCACTCTGGCTTTAGACTGAAGGATGATGGGAAGACCTGTGTAGATGTGGACGAGTGCTCCACCACGTATCCCTGCACACAGCACTGCATCAACACTCATGGAAGCTTCCGTTGTGTGTGTGTGGACGGCTTCCAGCTCAGCCCCTCTGAGCCCACGGTCTGCAAGTCCACCTCTGGTATGAGGCACTGTCACGGTTGGGTGCAGTAAAGATGAGATGAGAAGGATCTAATCGCAGCCAGTAATAGTTTATTAAACTTTACAACTCAAGCCAAAATGGGAACTGAACAACCGGTCAAGTCAAGTCACCTTAATAATTGTCAGTAATAACTGGCTAATAATTTTTGGCTGCACAGCAGCTCTTAAAGAAAATGGTGTCATTGTGCAGCTTATTCTATATATTATTGATTCATTCCGTTGCAAAGATCAATAGTTATTAGTCTAGTTAATTTCTGTATATCAGCACTGGAGAAAACAGTGACGTAATCATCTGGATCAGCTCAGTTTGCATACAATGGCGCCAATGCAGGCATACTAAAAACACTGCTGAATATCAAGCAAGTGTCCCCAACTAACCAAGCCAAAGGCAACAGTGGCAAGGAACCAAAGCTCTAACAAAAAGGAGAAAAAAACCTTGGGAGAAACCAGGCTTAGTCGGGGGGGCCAGTTCTCCTCTGGCCAACAGTGAACACTTGCTTGATATTCAGGCAGAGTTACAGGTCATAAGTCCGATTTGGCATCGCAACAGTCAAAATATTTAATCTAGTTCCATCTAGTTTAAGATCTTTTTCATCACGCCGGTATGGGACAGTTTGTTGGTGATCTGTGCCACTGGCTGATGAGTCGGTAAGGCCTTCACAAGGGATGAGCACAGTCTCTGCTGACACTTCAGGGCTGCGTTGCTGTCGTGTATAGCCGCAGGTTCTCCATCTGACCTGGATACGGCCCGGATCTGGCTAATTTCGGTAAATGGTAAACCTCTGGATAGGCAGAGAGACTAAAATTAGCATAGACGCCATTCTTCTTCTAATGTAACGAGGACCTGATCTATGCAGCCTAACAATCCTTTAACGGATATGAAGACATAAATTGATAATGTGTCATGTGTATGCCAGGTTAAAGAGATGCGTTTTTAGTCTAGATTTAAACTGACAGAGTGTGTCTGCTTCCCGAACAATGCTAGGAAGATTGTTACAGAGTTTAGGTGCCAAATAGGAAAATGATCTACCACCTGCAGGTGATTTTGACATTCTAGGTATTAACAACTGGCCAGAATTCTGAGATCATAATAGACGCAAAGGACTATAATGCATTAAGACCTCACTCAGGTACTGGGGAGCTAAACCATTTAGTGCTTTGTGAGTAATTAGCAAGCAAGTTTAAAATCTAAACGATGTTTAATAGGCAGCCAGTGCAGTGTTGACAGAACCGGGCTAATATGGTCATACTTCAAGTTCTAGTAAGGAATCTAGCTGCTGCGTTTTGGACCAGATGTAGTTTGTTTATCAAGAGAGCAGGGCAACCACCCAGTAGACCAGTAGAGCGTTACAGTAATCTAGCCTTGAGGTCATGAACAAATGAACTAACTGTTCTGCATTTGTCATTGAGAGCATATGTCGTAGTTTAGATATATTTTTAAGATGGAAGAATGCGGTTTTACATATGCTAGAAATGTGGCTTTCAAATGAAAGATTGGTATCAAAGAGCACACCCAGGTTCCTAACTGACAAAGACGACTTAACAGAGCAGCCATCAAGTGTTAGACAGTATTCTAGGTTATTATGTGCAGAAGTTTTTGGTCCAATAGTTAGAATCTCTGTTTTTTCTGAATTTAGTAGTAGGAAATTACTAGTCATCCAATTTTTTATAATTGGTAGGTTTCGTCAGGGCGTGAGGAAATATAGAGCTGAGTATAACAGTGAAAACTAATGCCATGCTTCCTAATGATACAGACAGTCTCTATGTTATGATATCTAGGTGAAAGAGTCTCTGTGTTTTTGGTTTTGTCTGAATAACGTGGTAACCGGTAACGTGATGTGAACGGACAAACACAGGGTTTAAATATCATGGCAAATTAATCAACAGAAATGAACTACATGTGCAAATTGTGATTAAATCAAGGAGAAACCACGGGTACAAATACAAACACAGGAAACTGAACTAAAACGTGCAAAACCCACCCGACACGGTCACATAGCCAATCTGTCCATCGCCGTTACGGACAGTAAAGGCCATATTACACTGTTAAACTTGTGAAAATACAAAAAGACTAAAATAATAACATTTATTTTCTTTGAATGCTTGAATGGACAAATTCACTCTCTCAAATTTATGCTTGCCTTGGTGTGTATCCTAGAAAACATAGTCGATTATGGCTTAAGTGAAAGACAACGCATGTGTATCATTATTGGATTTGTGCATTAGTCTTAAAGTGACAGCAGCCTAATATTCCTGCAGCTGTCTGTTTTTAATGTTAATCAGAGTACAAAGACAAACTCTTCTAACTCCCTGCTCTTCACTGAATAACTTTTTTTGTATTAAAGCTGCAATATGTAATTTTTTGTACTAAAATATCCAAAAACCACTAGGTCAGTGTTATATATTTTGTTCAGTTGAGTACTTACAATATCCCAAATGTTTCCAACTATTTGTAAATCGTGAGAAAACTAATTATTGTAATATAGCTCAACACGTTTAGTTTTATTATTTAAATCTAATTTTCTTGATTTTCTGCAAGTACCATCAATAAACATTATATTGTCAAGTAGCTAACATAGTATAATTAGGTGCAGTTTTATTTTTAGTAAAGGTAATACAGAATTTTCTCCATCATATAATACTTTTTAAAATTAATTGCATGCCGTCCAGAAGCCATCCAGCATTTAATATGATATTGTAATATGGATCTATCTTACTGCAGTGTGAACAAGAGTCTCACAGCAGCCGGCGAGCGAACACACAGAGTAACGTTATAACATTATTTTCAACACACTCAAATGTATCTAATATGATAAACAGAGATACGTCACCTCATACTCATGACCAGATAAGCAGAGACTGTGTCATAATAAAAGTTCCACTGCTCTTGAGGCGTGTGTCGTGTTCATCTCTCATTATCAATCGCTCCAGCGTCTCTTTCGGCTCCACAACACTCGGTCCTGCTCTGCTTCATACTACAGTAACGTTAATAATCACATCCATGAACATGATTGGAATTGAGAAATGTTAAATTTCACTGGTATCTAAAATTTTGGTGTCATAACCTTATGTATTGCAATATAAGGATGCATGGGTCAAAAAATAACTATTTTATTCGTTTATTACTTTTTTGTGTTGGGGCCAATGAAAAGTGAATCATTGAATTCACTGAAATGAACTGAATCGGAATCGAATCGAATCGAATCAAAATAGCAGTATCAATACACAGCCATAGCCAACAGCCAGAGAAAAAAAAATATATATATTTTCACCATGTTTTAAGGAATAATATTTTATATATATAAAGCAGGCGATGATAAATGAACCGATCCCTCTATAAAACCCATCAGAATGTAGATAGAAGTAAAACTAAATTTTGGTGTATGTAAAACTGCTGAGGTAGAGATTTCTGACTCACAGCCTTTAAATATATGTAGTAATTTAAATCTACAGATGCCTAATAAAATATTCACTTAAATCTGTATCTTGGATGATTTACTATCCACAAGTTATGGAAGCGAAATATCCTAAAATCTCAAAATATGCAAGTGCGTGACATGTTTATTCATACCTGCAGTCATGGGAGTTTCTTTTTTTACTTTAATATGTTTTCATTTTCACTTCACTGTGTAGACGAGGAGCCATTCCTCATCTTTGCCAACCGTTATTACTTGAGAAAGCTCAACTTGGACGGCTCAAACTACACACTGTTAAAGCAGGTATGATTTGGCATTAGCTCTCGTTTTTCAAACTCTATACTGTAACATTTAATTCTAGTTGTTCCTCATGAATGCTTTTCATTTCCAGGGTCTGAACAATGCTGTTGCGTTAGACTTCGACTACAGGCAGCAGATGATCTATTGGACAGATGTCACGACTCAGGGCAGCATGATAAGACGCATGCACATCAACGGCAGTAACGTTCAGGTAATGTAACTGCAACTTAATTCAACCTTCCTGTGATGTCAGCCAAACGTCGGTTGACACTTTGGGTTCTTTGGCAGGTTCTCCATCGCACGTCTCTCAGCAACCCTGATGGTCTGGCTGTTGATTGGGTCGCCGGTAATCTGTACTGGTGTGATAAGGGACGGGATACTATTGAGGTGTCGAAGCTGGACGGAGCATACAGGACGCTTCTGGTCAACACAGGACTGAGGGAGCCCAGAGCCGTAGCTGTGGACGTCCGCAATGGGTATACAATGGAAATACCTGAAAGTGCTTCTTGAGATATTATCTTTTATGTAGTGTGTAATATAGCTATTTATAAATGTAAAAAATATGCAAAGTTTTAAAGATCAAAGTGTAGATAAAAGGAGTTTTTTTCTCTGAGTGATTCTGAACTGCTGAAATGAGTCGTCAGTAATTCAGTCTAATTCAGTCTAATTTGCATAATGCTAGTCTATGGCCTTCATTGGCTGAACAGCATCTTTTTGCCCCGCCTTCAAGCACTAGTTGTATCTGAGACTGGAAGAGTTTGGTTCATGTTGTTCATGTCGAGAAGACGCTGTTTTCTGCTGCCAAAGAGATTGATACAGTAAAACCGACGCCATTGTTACTGTTCGTATCACTCTACATAAAGAGCTGAGATTCAGATATGATAATGAGCGTTTGGTTTCTGACCAATCAGAGCAGAGCAGCTCTCAGAAAGGTGGGGTTTAGAGAGACAGAATCCTTGATCCAAGAGTTTCAGACACTGTGAGAAAAGAGATGATGTTGTAATGGATATTTTGAGAAAATTTTTTGACCTTGGATGAATGTAAACCTGTTGTAGGAGATGACAAAACAATATTAAAGCATAATAGGGGCACTTTAATTATTTATTTTATCTGCAAATATGAACTGAAGGATCATGAACTGTAAGTGTCTGAACAGTAATCTTTGTCTTTGTCAGGTACCTGTACTGGTCTGACTGGGGTGATAATCCTCATATCGGCCGCATTGGGATGGACGGCACCAACAGGAGTGTGATCATACAGGACAAGATAACCTGGCCCAATGGTCTCACTTTGGACTTCATCAATGACCGTATCTACTGGGCAGACGCCAGAGAGGACTACATCGAGTTTGCCAGCTTAGACGGATCCAATAGGCACACTGGTGAGGAAAAAAAAACATGAGCCATTTGGTAAAGAGTCTGCAGCTTATCACAACCATGTATTCAGTGCAGCAGCAGGATTGTGACTATAAACTGCAGTTAAAGGGTTAGTTCAACCAAAAATTAAATTACTGTTGTTAATTACGTTTCACACCCGTAAGACCATCTTTGGAACACAAATTAGGATATTTTTGATGAAATCTGAAAGGTTTTTTAATCTGCCATAGAAAGCAATGAGATTACCACATTCAAGGACAAGAGAAGCAGTAAAGACATTGTTAAAACAGTAGATGTGACTGCAGTGATTCAACCTTAATGTTATGAATTGTCAGAACGTCAACTCCTTCATTATTGGCTGACGCTAGGAGCCGGCCAATAATGAGCTGGCATTCTGATGTACGACCTGGAAGCGCTGCGCTGTTTCTACAACCTAAACTGCGTAGGAGAATGACAGGTTAGAGAAGAGATTGTTGAATTGTTTTTGCACACAAAAAGTATTCTGGTGTCTTCATAACATAAGGTTGAACCACTGCAGTCACGTCGACTGTTTTCATGTCTTTGGTACCTTTCTTGACCTTGAATGTGGTAATTACGTTGCTTTCTATGAGGGATAAAAAAAACCCCTCTCAAATTCCATCAGAAATATCTTAATTTGTGTTCTGAAGATGAACGAAGGTCTTACAGGTGTAGAACGACATGAGGGTAATTAATGACAAAATTATTTGGGTGAACTAACTATTTAAGAAGATTCATTTCCATTCAATGACCATTCAAAGGTTTTTTTTTTAAGTCTTTTATGCTCACCAAGGCTGCATTTACTTGATCAAAATACAGTATATGAACATTAATATTATTAACATTTAAAATATCTGTTTTCTTTGTGAATATATTGTAAAATGTAATTTATTCCAGTGATTAAAGCTGAATTTTCAGCATCATTACATCATTCAGTGTCACATGATCCTTCAGAAATCATTCTGATATGTTGATATGCTGCTCAAATGTTGAAAACAGTTTTTGTTACTTCCTATTTTGGTGGAAACCGTTATTAGGGTTCTTTGATGAATAGTAAGTTAATCAAAATAAAAATATTTTAAATAAAACATTATAAATGTGTTTACTGTCACATTTGATCAATTTAATGCATCCTTACTGAGTAAAAATATTAATTTCCCTTTAAAAAAATTCTTACTGACCCTAAACTTTTTCGATGGTAGTGCATATTTTATTATATTTTATTATATTATATTATATTGCTTCAGTGAATTCTAGATTTGAGTCTGATGAAAAATATTTTGTGTTGCAGTTTTGAGTCAGGACATCCCGCACATATTCGCCATGACTCTTTTTGAGGAGTACATCTACTGGACAGACTGGGAGACCAAGTCAATCAACAGAGCTCACAAAACACAGGGAACCAACAAGACCATGCTGATCAGCACCCTACACAGACCCATGGACATCCACATCTACCACCCCTACAGACAACCAGAGGGTCAGGACACTCATACACACTCATCTCATACAAATGTAACCGCAGCTAACCCATTAATGACATACTAATAGTACTCTGTGAACAATAAACTGGGTTAAGAGAATGTATTTTAACGTAAAAAAAAATCTTATATACCTCACCTGGGGCCGTAGCTTGAGTATCTGGTGCCCCGGTGCAAGTTTTTGCTGTGAGTGGATGGGGGCATGGCTGATCCCCTTTGGTTGAAACCCCACCTTTCGGCCCTACCTGTAATGTTGTGTTCTCTTCTCTCTCTTTGTAGTTACGAATCACCCATGTCAGACAGACAATGGCGGCTGCAGTAACTTGTGTCTTCTGTCTCCGGGTGGTGGTTATAAATGTGCCTGTCCAAATAACTTCTATCTGGCCGCTGATGGGAAACAGTGCATGTCTAACTGCACCGCCAGCCAGGTGAGGCCATGACACTCCACCCAGATCATGAGATTAGTTAAACCCAGTCTAAGACAGAATAACACATACCATTTCTCATTTCAAATGTATATCTCTAACATCTTTCATCAGTTTGTCTGCAAGAATGACAAGTGTATCCCGTTCTGGTGGAAGTGTGACACTGAGGACGACTGTGGCGACCGATCCGACGAGCCTGCTGAGTGCCGTGAGTGATGTGGATTGAAGGAGATATATTTTCACAGCCAAACCCATGACTAACAGATGTAATAAGAGCACACTTGTACATGTTTCTTTCAACAGCTGAGTTTAAATGCAGACCGGGTCAGTTCCAGTGTGGCACTGGTATCTGTACGAACCCAGCGTACATCTGTGACGGAGACAACGACTGCCAGGATAACTCTGATGAGGCCAACTGCGGTACGTTTATGTACATTGAAAAAGTGCAGATATGCTTGAGCAGAGTATTTTTTTATTGTGGGTTAGAAATTTTCACTTTTACTTCACTACATTCAAAAGCAAATATTAAATGAACCCAATGAATCAGTGAGTCAATTGGACTGATTCAGTTGGCACTGTTCTCAATTCAGTGATTCGGTCAGAGCGAGTCTGCAGTTAACAATTCAAATGAACCTGAGGAATCAGTTTACAAATCGCAATAAACAATTCATTTGTCAATCGGACTGATCCAGTTGCTGCTGTTCTTGAGACAACAACTGTCTGATTCAATTATTCAGTCAGAGCGAGTCTACAGTTTACAATTCAAATGATCCTGATGAATCAGTTTGTAAATCACACTGAACAATTCATTTGTCAATCAGACTGATCCAGTTACTGCTGTTCTCGATTCAACAACTCTCTGATTCAATGATTCAGTCAGAGCGATTCTGCAGTTAACAATTAATATAAACCTGAAGAATCAGTTCGCAAATTGCACTAAACAATTCATTCATTTGTCAATTGGACTGATTTGTTTGCTATTGTTCTTGAGTCAACAACTCTACGAATCAATGATTCAATCAGAGCGAGTCTAAAGTTTACAGCTCAAATGATCCTGATGAATCAGTTCGCAAATCGCACTGAACAATTCATTTGTCAATCAGACTGACCCAGTTGCTGCTGTTCTTGAGACAACAACTCACTGATTCAATGATTCAGTCAAAGCGAGTCTTTAGTTAACAATTCAAATGAACCTGAGGAATCCTTTCGCAAATCGCACTGAACAATTCATTTGTCAATCGGGCTGATTCATTTGCTGCTGTTCTTTAGTCAAAAACTCACTGATTCAATGATTCATTCAATGTGAGCTTGAATTTTTGCCAAAAAACACTGTTTTATGTGTGGTAAGGTTACTGTAATAATGTGCCACTTTTTGCCACTTGAGTCTTGTTTCTTAAATTAGTATTGACTTCACTTTTGTCATCTTTTGGCTGAATATATGACTGTACCTCAGCTGGCTCCGGTAGGACAATAACCAGATCAATGTTATAAGTCTGTGTATGTGTGTTTTTGCAGATATCCACGTGTGTTTGCCCAGTCAGTTTAAATGCACCAATCCCAGCCGCTGTATTCCAGGAATATTCCGCTGTAACGGCCAGGACAACTGTGGAGAAGGAGAGGATGAGAAAGACTGCCGTGAGTTTCTCTAGGAAAATTATAAAAATACTGCTGCTAAAAGAACAATAGGCATATAAATAAGAAATCGCATAATAATATAAGATTTTTATAATATATAATAAGAATAATGTAATACGAATAATATTCAGCAGATGTTTTCACAACATTTATGATTTACAGTGTATGTGAGTTTGAGATCATAAACTGCTGATGAAACTTTGGGGTCAGTAAGATTTTATATTATACAGAAACATAATCCGTAACTCTGGAAAATTAGAGGAACAGGAAATAAACACAGGAAACACGGACAGCAAAAGAAACAAAATATACTTCACTCCTTAGTAAAAGTTCTTGGAAACACAGAATACTACTAGAATATGAGATCTTGAGCATCAAATCATCATATCAGAATGATTTCTGAAGGATCATGTGACACTGAAGACTGGAGTAATGATGCTGAAAATTCAGCTTTGATCACAGGAAAAAATTACATCGTACTATATATTCACATAGAAAACAGCTGGTATAAATTGTAATAATATTTCATAATGTTTATCTGTGTGTAGCGGAGGTGACATGCGCACCGAACCAGTTCCAGTGCGCCATAACCAAGCGCTGTATCCCACGTGTGTGGGTGTGCGACCGTGATAATGACTGCGTCGATGGATCCGACGAACCCGCCAACTGCAGTAAGTGGAACCTGGTGAAATTAAAAGAACTGCATCATCCTTTACCAAGACTATTGATAGATAGAAGCGGGCATGTTTATGATCACAAAATGGCTGAATTTCTGCTGATATTATCATCAGTTGGTCACTTCTACCTGTCAGAATGTTCTTTCTCTGTCTGCAGCTCAGATGACGTGTGGTGTGGATGAATTCCGCTGTAAAGACTCCGGCCGGTGTATCCCTGCGCGCTGGAAGTGTGACGGAGAGGACGACTGCGGCGACTCCTCAGATGAGCCCAAAGAGGAGTGTGGTGCGTCCATACACTCATCTAAAAGACCAGCAAATGTCATTAAAACTTGCTAGTTTAATTCATTACAAATTCAGTTTATAGGTAAAATATATAGTTGTTTTGGTTAAATTTAAAATATATTTTTTTAAAGTTTTAAATGTGACAACTAACTTTATAATTTATATTTAAAATTATTTTGGTCAAATTTAAAATGAAAAATTTTAAAAGTTTTAAATGTAATTAAAACTTGTAGTAGTTTTTTCTTTATATTTAGTTTATAATTTATATTTAAAGTTATTTTGGCCAGATTTAAAACGAAATATTTTTAAAAATTTTAAATGTGATTAAATTATGTAGTAGTTTTATTAGTGAAATTCATTTTATAATTTAAATTAAAATGTTTCAAAAGAACTAAATGTCATTAAAACTCATAGCTTTATTCATTAAAAAATGTCAAATCTAATTTTTTGTAATTATAAAAGTTACAGGTTAAATTTAAAGTTATTTTAGGCCATATATATGTATGTATATATATATATATAATTTGTTTATTGTATTTTTTTTTTTTTTTTCATTTTTATGTTTTAAGCGGCATTAATATTGTGACTATATATGCAGATGAGAGGACGTGTGAGCCGTATCAGTTCCGCTGCAAAAACAATCGCTGTGTTCCCGGCCGCTGGCAGTGTGACTACGACAATGATTGCGGTGACAACTCGGACGAGGACAAGTGTGGTAGGTTCCCACCGGCCGCTGATGCACGTGAACGCTGAGACTCAGGCACACATCCAGAGACACGCTTCATATTACATCACTACAGCAATGACAGCAGGAACAGAATGCACAGAAAGAAAGGCTCTCAGACAGGAGATATTAATGAGCAAATTCTCACTGGCCGGAAAACCTGATCATTGCCATTCTCATTTATTTGTTCATGAGCACATTGTTAATGAACAAGGGGGCTTTTTTCCTTCGTGCATGTTTCTGTTTCGTCCAGTCATTTACGTGTCTACATCTTGTGTTTATTCTTCATTTCACACTGCCACATTGATGTGGGTTAGAGGTAGGTTTCCATTTTCAAATGTCCTTTAGTCCTGGAACGTCTCCTTCAGTGGCTGCTCGCTGATGACAGGGAGGCTTGAATGTTCCTTTGTGTTTTATTGAATGTTAATATGCACAAAAAACTGAAATAATCATTTTTGACAGCGATGTAGAAGTGTTTGAAACTAATCAGTTAATGAGGATATAATCATCATGATAATCAAAGCCAATGACAATACATTACTGAGCCTTTTGCAGTCTCAGCAGTGAGCCACTGTCAAGCCCATTCCTGCAGTTTTTGAGCAGATATGGTTTGAATTTGATTTTGTTTCCTGCTGCTCCCAAACACCCAAACCTCCAAACCTCCATCTGTCCCTGTGTCTCCAGTCATATCACCTACAAACCCCTGCTTCTACAGCCAAGATCATGTGAATCACTAGGGAAAAAAAATGTCCAGGCCACATTTCACCACAAAATTACATTTTGTTGAAAGAAAATTAAGCACATTGAAGCACATTTCCCCCCTAAACATCTCATTGTAATTTTCCCAGACCTTTTACTTTTCCATTTTTTTTGTAGTTACTACTATTGTCGATGGCGATTCTCATTAGATTATTATTATTGTGATTTACTGATACATTTTAACTTAAAGGTGCAGTAAGTGATTTCTGAAAAATGCATTAAAAATGGATTGGACCGAGCACAACAACACACTTGCCAATCCGCAGTAGGGGGAGTGTCCACTCATGATGGGGGTGAGAGTGAGCCAATCAGCACTAGGGGGTGTGTCCACTCATGATGGGGGTGAGAGTGAGCCAATCAGCACTAGGGGGTGTGTCCACTCATGATGGGGGAGGAGAGAGAGTGAACCAATCAGCAGTAGGAGGTGTGTCCGCTAATAATGGGAGAGGAGAGAGAGTGAACCAATCAGCAGTAGGGGGCGTGTCCACACATGATGGGGAGGAGAGAGAGTGAGCAAGAGGGAGATTTGAAGAAAGACTGTAGAAAGAGGTGTGGCTGAGAGACATTACAAAAGAGAAAACTCATTTGTAAAGAGGAAAAAGAGGAATATCACTTGAAAAAGAAGGGTTATGATCAGGCAAAAGCTTTAGGACCCATGTTAATATTAGGAGGTTCTGTCGTTTCTGCTCCATAAGTGAGTAACATTGGTTTTGAGTGTGTGCTGCTGGCGAGTAACAACCAACTGTTGCTTGTATATACTCTGTGTGTACTTTATGTTTTCATTCTTCTTTGTCGTTCATTCGTCATCTTCTCTTTATTTTTTGTAAAGCATTATTTTGCTTCGTTTCAGCTATGATAAAGAGACTGTTGCATTGTGTGTTCGTGCATTTTGGGGGCAGAGCAATGAAGGGAGGGGTGTGTCTTTTTTTTGTCAAATTTTTGGGTTGATTTAAAATATCAACAGTGTTTCTCAGAAATCCCTTACTGCAACTTTAATGAGCCTGTGCGGGACAATTCTATTCTATTCTTTTTTTTTTTTTTTTTTCTTTAAGAAATTAATACTATTCAGAAATGGCACTTTAAATTAAGCAATAGGGATAGTAAATCATTTTTAAATATTATAAAAGATGACTATTTCAAATAAATTCTTTTAAACTATTATTTGAAAAAAATTTATTCATTTCCACAAACATTTTATTATTATTACATATTATTATTAAAACATTAATAATAATAATAATGTTTCTTGAGCAGAAAATCATCACACTGATGACTGGAGTAATGATGATGAAAATTCAGCTTTGATCACAGAAATAAATTACAGTTTACTATATTTTCACATAGAAAACAGCTGTTATAAATTTCAGTAATATTTCACAATATTCCTGTTTTGTTTTTTTTTTAACAGTAGTGTATTGATACTTTACAACTAATACATATTTTTTATTTCTGTGATAAATATGAATTTTTGTCATTAGAAACAATAATGTCACAATGGAAAAAAAATCTATCCTAAAAACAGGCTTCATTTACTTCATAACAAATATAATTAATTATTTCTTTCTTTTATTTATGTAGTGAAATGTGACCTGGACATGTTTTTGACTGGTTTTGTGTGATTCGCCCTGCTGTCCAGTAAAATATGTCAAGATAATATAGAGTAATAATGGAGCTGTGTTGTGTCAGTGCCCAGGCAGTGCTCTGAGAGCGAGTTCTCCTGCACCAGCGGCCGCTGTATCGCTGGCAGATGGAAGTGTGATGGAGACCATGACTGCGCCGACGGATCTGATGAGGTTCGTCACAAAAACATTCAGTGCAGGAAAGCACACTGCAGTAGTTTTTCATAAATAATAACCCCCATGAATTGCAAATACTCATTCCAGTATGAATTGTGTGTGTTTTACAGAACGGCTGTGATGTGAAGTGTGATAACGACCAGTTTCAGTGTAAGAACGGTCACTGTATCCCATTCCGCTGGAGGTGTGACGCTGATGCCGACTGCATGGACGGCAGTGACGAGGAGAACTGCGAAACTGGAGGTTAAACATGTTAAAGAAATGGTTCACCTTAAACTTCACTCCGTCTGTACTGTATGCTGTTTTTACAGACTTTTTGAAGAATCTTCTCTCATCTTTTTTTTCCATATAATGATAATTTACCGTACCCACGTTTGTCAAGATCCAAAAAAGAGGTCCATACGGTTTGTGCACTATATTACATGTCTCTGAAAGTCATGCAAGACAGATTTGTGTGAGGTCAGGCCACATTCTTGTCCAGATTCAGTTGCCTTAACTGGCTAAAGTTCAACTTGTTGTGCAAGTTGTATGGACTACTTTATGGTTGTGTTTGGAAAGAACAGCAAAAAATCTGTCATTATTTACTTTTTTTTTTTATTTATGGGTGAACTGTTCCTTTAAACAACAGCATTACCCATGAATCAGTGCCTGCAGTATTAATTAGAGTGATCAGACTGTCTGGAGAGGGTTTTAGTATTCTAGGAGGCCTTTCTGAAGATGCGCTGCCAAGCGTTTTACACACACACACTTGGTAATTGCTGTGCGGTTTGTGCTGGAATGAATACAGATGAGTTACTCTGTGTGTGTGTGTGTGTGTGTGTGTGTGTGTGTGTATTAGTGGGTCGATTCTGCCCCCTGGATGAGTTTCAGTGTAATAACACTCTGTGTAAGCCACTGGGCTGGATGTGTGACGGCGAGGACGACTGCGGAGACAACTCAGACGAGAACCCAGACGTGTGCAGTGAGTAGTTCAATTTTTTCAACTCAATTAGCACTTTTTTCACTTTTTTCTCTCAAATAGTTCCCTCAACTCTGATACAAGCAAGTACAATTAGGGTGGACAATATGACTAAAATCTTACATCAGTCTTTGTCATTTTATATCACATTTTTTAGGGAAAATTAAAACAGAGATGGTTTATATATTAAATCCCCATCTACTAACGCCTATTTTTGAATAATTCAGTGAATTAAACATTTTGGAAATCAACGTTTGATTATCTTCTCTTTTATTTGGAACTTGATGGACACCAGCTAAAGAATCTCAGATGAAGGGTCGTTCACACCAAGGACAAAATCTATAATGAAAACGATAAAGATATATATTTTTAAAACCATTCTAAATGAAGGGAAACGCTTAGAATAAACAGAACTAATATACAGTACTGTGCAAAAGTTTTAGGCAGGTGTGAAAAAATGCTGTAAAGTAAGAATGCTTTCAAAAATAGACATGTTAATAGTTTATATTTATCAATTAACAAAATGCAAAGTGAGTGAACAGAAGAAAAATCTACATCAAATCAATATTTGGTGTGACCACCCTTTGCCTTCAAAACAGCATCAATTCTTCTAGGTACACTTGCACACAGTTTTTGAAGGAACTCGGCAGGTAGGTTGGCCCAAACATCTTGGAGAACTAACCACAGTTCCTCTGTGGATTTAGGCAGCCTCAGTTGCTTCTCTCTCTTCATGTAATCCCAGACAGACTCGATGATGTTGAGATCAGGGCTCTGTGGGGGCCATACCATCACTTCCAGGACTCCTTGTTCTTCTTTACACTGAAGATAGTTCTTAATGACTTTCGCTGTATGTTTGGGGTCGTTGTCATGCTGCAGAATAAATTTGGGGCCAATCAGATGCCTCCCTGATGGTATTGCATGATGGATAAGTATCTGCCTGTACTTCTCAGCATTGAGGATACCATTAATTCTGACCAAATCCCCAACTCCATTTGCAGAAATGCAGCCCCAAACTTGCAAGGAACCTCCACCATGCTTCACTGTTGCGTGCAGACACTCATTCGTGTACCGCTCTCCAGCCCTTCGGCGAACAAACTGCCTTCTGCTACAGCCAAATATTTCAAATTTTGACTCATCAGTCCAGAGCACCTGCTGCCATTTTTCTGCACCCCAGTTCCTGTGTTTTCGTGCATAGTTGAGTCGCTTGGCCTTGTTTCCACGTCGGAGGTATGGCTTTTTGGCCGCAAGTCTTCCATGAAGGCCACTTCTGACCAGACTTCTCCGGACAGTAGATGGGTGTACCAGGGTCCCACTGTTTTCTGCCAATTCTGAGCTAATGGCACTGCTCGACATCTTCCGATTGCGAAGGGAAGTAAGCATGATGTGTCTTTCATCTGCTGCAGTAAGTTTCCTTGGCCGACCACTGCGTCTACGGTCCTCAACGTTGCCTGTTTCTTTGTGCTTCTTCAAAAGAGCTTGGACAGCACATCTGGAAACCCCTGTCTGCCTTGAAATTTCTGCCTGGGAGAGACCTTGCTGATGCAGTATAACTACCTTGTGTCTTGTTGCTGTGCTCAGTCTTGCCATGGTGTATGACTTTTGACAGTAAACTGTCTTCAGCAACCTCACCTTGTTAGCTGAGTTTGGCTGTTCCTCACCCAGTTTTATTCCTCCTACACAGCTGTTTCTGTTTCAGTTAATGATTGTGTTTCAACCTACATATTGAATTGATGATCATTAGCACCTGTTTGGTATAATTGTTTAATCATACACCTAACTATATGCCTACAAAATCCCTGACTTTGTGCAAGTTTACCTTGAAGAATTGATGCTGTTTTGAAGGTAAAGGGTGGTCACACCAAATATGGATTTGATTTAGATTTTTCTTCTGTTCACTCACTTTGCATTTTGTTAATTGATAAATATAATCTATTACCAAGTTTATTTTTGAAAGCATTCTTACTTTACAGCATTTTTTCACACCTGCCTAAAACTTTTGCACAGTACTGTATAGTTATCTTTATATTTCTAGGTCTTGGTGTGAACGGTGTGTGAAATAAGTGTGAAGCTTGAGTTTAAAGCAAAATAACTCAAAATAAGCAAATTAGAATATCATAAAATGGAATATTTTGATTGATGCGCATCAGTCTCAGATTTCCAAATGAATTTGGCTAGAAATTACTCTGAAATTAGCACTTTCTTCTTTGTCTTGACTTATTTGGGACACATACAAATTTTAAGAAACTGGATGTTTTGAACATTCAGAGAACATTTAGGAATAATTTTTTCATAACTTAATAGGAACGTTAGCAAAACATATTTTAGGTAGCTGGGATGACACAAAACAGGCACCCTTCGAGTCCAAATAAAAATTCACACATGTAATGCAGACGTGGGAAAGATCCCTCATTTGCATCAGGAGTGTAGGTGTATTTACATTTATCTGACTCTTCATATCAAGAAAGATCAGTGTGTTTTTATTCTGTGTTTCAGAGAGATTCCAGTGTCCTCCCACCAGACAGTTCAGATGCCATAATGACCGCGTGTGTCTGCTAGTGTCTAAACAATGTGACGGTGTTGACAACTGCGGAGACAACAGTGATGAACTCAACTGCCGTGAGTAATTGCCACTTTTCTTAGCCGAGTTATTTAAAAATGTCATGTTTTTTTACATGCAACATTTGCCATTACATCATTATCATCATGAGCTTCACTCTTGAGTTTCAGGGTCATTCTGTGCTATTTCTTTCTGAAAGTATATGTGTAAATATGTATATGTTTGTGTTTTTTTTTTTTCTTTTAAAAGGTTGCATGAAATCATATTTTCTCAACGTACACCAAAAATACCACCATAGACATTGAAGGACCTCTTCATCTAAATATGTGGTTACAGTTTTGCCAATAGTTATCATTAACCCAACATCCTTTCAACCCTGTCACAGTATGGAATTCATAGACATATCATTCGAATAGATAACAGAGGATATCCTGGTAGTGGCACAGTTTTGGTGGGCCTTCACATATTGCACAATATAGCTAAAAGACATATCAATAATCATGGAATTTCTCTTTTAAAGCATGTTTTGTACCATAAAACCCTGCTGTATCACATGTTTTGGGGTTGAATGTTACAGAATTTTACAGTGAATCATTTTCATGAACTTTATGCCAAGAAAAAAAAATCTGATGTCAAAAAAAAAAAAAATGAATCCATATCAGAGTTGAAGTGTTGAGATAGACAAAGCCAACATGAGTGCAAACAATGACAGGAAAAGACTGCAAGAGAAACTTGCTTGATGATGTCATGATGGGGTTAATGTCACGGTATAACAGGGTTGAACAGAATGTGAGGGTTTTTTTCCAGAAAATGCATAATGACAATGAAATCATATTTTAATTTCAATAAAAGCAAAAATTAGGTTCATTTTTTATAACCCAATATAACCCATGTGAATTTATTGGGGAAAAATTTTTTTTCTTTATCTTTACGCTCTAGAAAGAGTTAGATCTATCAAATAATGTGATTAAGATCAGTCTCATGTTAATTATGTCAGTAGTCCATCATGACACAAATGATACCATTTGATTATGCTAGTAAATCTCTATTGAAGTGAATTTGTCTGTTTCCTGTCAGAAACTCCTGCGCCTGCGGTCTGTGGAAAGGGCGAGTTTACATGCAGTAGCGGAAAGTGTATAAGTATTAACCTACGCTGCAATTTCTTCAATGACTGTGAGGACTACGGCTCTGATGAGATCAACTGCAACAAGAAAGGTGAGTTTAGTTGTTTGTGTGCGTGTCAGGTTTTTTACATTTTTTTTTATTAAGGTACCCTGAGTGTGTATCTGTGTGTTTCTGAACAGATTCAGGTCTGAATGAATGCCATCACAATGGCAGTATGTGTGGAGATGAAGGTCATTGTGTGGTGAACGGAACCGACTCGTTCTGCTCCTGCAGACCCGGCTTCCAGAAAACACACCTGCAAACCTGCACAGGTATGGGTACAACACACACACTCACACACACGTTGTGTTTTCATTTTTTATGGGGACATTCCATAGGCGTAATGGTTTTTATACTGTACAAACTGTATATTCTGTCCCCCTACACTACCCCTACCCCTAAACCTACCCATCACAGAACATGTTCTGCTATTTTAGATTTTCAAAAAAGATAATTCTGTATGATTTATAAGCTTGTTTCCTCATGGGGACCAAAAAAATGTCCCCACAAGATCAAAATTTAATAGTATTACTATACCTGTGGGGACATTTTGTCCCCATAACGCAGGGAATACCCACCCACACACACACACACACACTGAGGAACTAAACCATTTTGTTAAACTTTGATGTACCCATGGGTAAAAACACTCCATAGCTAATAAAAATTCAAAACATTATGCTGTTTTAATAACTAATATTTATTTAAATGTTCAGCCCAGCTAACAAAAACATTAACATTCTCATTAAGTTATGAAAACGTTATTTTTGAATGTTCTCGAACTGTTTAAAACAACCAGTTTTTAAATGTTTTCTTATTGGTTATGTGAAGGTTAAGGAAACATTTTTTTATCATTTTGCAAACATTATGGGAACATTACAAACATTATGGGAACTTTAAACAAGTAGTAAAAAACCTTAGACGAATGTACAATTAAACCGTTTCAGAAAAACATTCTATTAAACATAAACAAACGTTCTATTAACGTTTCTGGAAGAGCGTTTGTTCTTAACTTCGAGAGAACTTTTCCAGAACGTTAGCCAAGTTCCTCTTAGGGAATATCAATCAAACCCCAATAATGAAATGAAAAAATGAAATGCATCATATCATCATTCAGAGGATGTGAAATTCTCTTTATTGATCTAATGTTTTTATGCAGTCCATGTTGTCATTATTGGCGTTCATATAAAATGTCAACAGATGTGAACGAGTGCAAGCGGTTCGGGATCTGCTCTCACATCTGTAACAACACGAAAGGCTCCCACAAATGCAGCTGCTCCAAGAACTTCGTCAGAGTGAACGACACCTGCAAGGCTGACAGTACGTTTCAAATAATACTACCGTTAAATGTATTTGTATAGCCCTATTCACAATACACATGGTTTCAAAGAAGTTTCAGAAAGTTGCGATGTTAATGATTATAATATCTTCAGGCCTTATAGTTGGTTGATATAGTTTACATTCTACAACGAAAACATTCAAGTCATTGAGATTTGCTTTAAAGCAAGCTTTACTTGAGTAGGATGTGTGTGTGCGGATAAAGTTGGATGTTCTACATGCAGAGCTGTGTGATGATATTGTTTGCCTTTTGTGACGATTTAAACAATTATGCAGCTATGCAATAATATAATAATATGTAATAATATAGTACATTTTGTGATGATATAAACATTCAACCTAGTATGTAAGTATATATACTTCTATATAGAGCTGTGTTATAATATAGTTTACATTTTGCATCTGTATAGATAAATATACTTCAGTATTCGTCATGTGCTCAAGTTGAAACAGATCCAAAATTTCGCAACAGGCTTGTTGACATTGGATCTCCTTTTGGTACATTTTCTGGAAATGTAAATGAGTTTTCCAAGAACTCAAACAATTCTGTGAGAAAGTAGAGTCTGCTCAGTGTGTCTCAAATGTGAAATAAGAGCAGAACAATTTTCAGTGTAAATAGTTTGTGTTGATGTAACATTTAATGACAGAATTGTTTTACAAACGGTCAAAGAGTCAGTGTCTGTTATTGTGCTGTGACGCCCCCTATCTGTCATTCTAGGCAGTGACAAACAAGCTCTGTACGTGGCAGATGATAATGAAATTAGGAGTTTGTATCCTGGAATGCAAACTTGGATATATGAGCAGGCCTTCCAAGGAGATGCCAACGTACGCATCGATGCCATGGACCTTCACATCAAATCTAAACGGATCTTCTGGACCAACTGGCACACGGGCAGGATCTCGTCTTTCGAGCAGCCATCTGCTGGACCCACCTCACCAAACTCGAACCGCAACCGCAGACAAACGGACTCCAGAGTCACTGATCTAGAGGTCAGTGTTTCACCGTGACATGACAATACCTCAGCTTTGAGTCCATGTCCATCCTCAGTCTCGTGTCAGTCCTGAAACATGGATTCATCACACAAGCCGTGTTTCCACCTTTGAAACTTTCCCCAGAAACTAGGGACTTTGGAGTGGTACTCAACCACAGGGTAAAAAATTTCCCCCTCAGAAAGTTCCTGCTTGCAAGATAGTACTTTTTAAAAGTTCATGAACTTTCGGAGGTGGGATTTGGGCTCTGAACATGCTGATTGGTTGACTCCATGCCGCATTTTATTTCAACTACAATTTTTAAACGTCTGTTGCGGGGTGTTCAGTAAGAGTTGTTTGCTATTTGAATCAACAATGAAGTTTGAAAACTATGGACCAACAGCGAAGTTCAGGCTTTATTAAGCTTATATGCAGAGGAAGAAATCCAGCGGGAACTGGAAAGTCATGCGCAGTCCTACATCACTGGACTAATCTTCACGGTACTTTAAACCGTGATGGAAACGCAGACAGCAACAGGTCTGGGTTGCTAAATGTTCCTGAGACAAATTATTCCGGGTAATTTCGGTGGAAACTCGGCTTTAATATCAGGGTTATTATAGTTAACTAAAACTAAAATCATTTTTTTTTTAAAAAATCAATTATTGGAAAAGGCAACATTTCATTTTCATTTTAATATAACTTAATGTTCTAAAATAACTGAACTGAAGCTATATTTTGTATAAACTATATGTAATTTAATAATAATAAATAATAAAAAACAATAAAATTAACCAAATTAACTTTCTCAAATTAAAAGAAGAAAACAATAAAAAACTAATTCAAAATATTAATAAAACCTACAATAGTATCTCAGTGATATTAAAATAATACTTATGTTTAATATCTGTCTTGTAATTATAATTAAATCACAAATTTAAATTATATTTAATTAATTGCAAATTACAAATGTCATGTGTAATGAGGAGACTGCGGGATGGGATCCAAGTGTAAGCTTTATTAACAGGCAGGTTGGTCAAACAAATACAGGGGTCAAATACCGGTAGACAGGAATGGCAGAGACAGAGCAAAATCATGGTCACAGAACAGGCAGAGATCAGTGCAGGCAGATAACGATCGTATAATCCAGAGTCCAGACAAACAGGTCAAAAAGGCAAGCAGCAATGGGTCAGAAACAGAAAGGCAAACACAGGGAATAATGCTCAGAAATGCACCGATCAGGAAACAAGACTTTGCATTGTCTCTGAGTCTAAGAGTCTCTTAAATAGTCTGTGCTGATGGGTGGCAGCTGGCGCCGTAATCAGCGCCAAGGTATGGGGATTCTGGGAAATGTAGTCTGCCTTGGTGTATGAGTGAGTAAGTGAATGGTGGAGTCCATGGTGAAGTGCCCTCTAGTGTTTAAAGCGGGCACTTCAACTGACGATCGTTACATCATGTTTTTGATTTTAATATTTTATTTCAATTTATTATTTTTTTTTTTATTGAAACTTATTGCTAATTTTCTTGATATTTTTTTGTGTGGGGGGGCATAATTCTTTGTCATAAGTAATAGCAATTATCTAGAGGACAGTTTTTACAATAATTTGACCCATTATTGGCCTTAACAATAAAAAAAATCCTATCTGTAGATAGACTAAAATAACTGTAACACAGTTCGTAAGAACGGGAAGAAGGAGGCGGGAACTGGCGAACATTCAACGTAACTTTAATATCAAAATAAACAAACAACAAAACGAAAATAAAATGGCGGCAGTTCCGCACGACGACTGCCGCCCAAACAACATAAAATCCAGGCCGGGTCCTCTCTCGTCCTTCACTGTTGTCGCTCCTCTTTTATGCTTCCGGAGCTCCTCCGTGAGAGATACGAGACCGGTGCAGCGTGCAGCTGACACTCATTATCACTTGCGTCACCGGCCTCGTGCCGTTCCCTCACGGCTCTCGCCCGCCCTGCTCATCACAATAACAAACGATGAGTATTACAATAAAATAAAATAAATGAAGCAATAAAATAATATTAACAATTAAAGTAATAGGGGTTACACTTTATTTTAATTTTGTTATACTATAATTTTACATTTAGGTACTGAGTAATATTAAGTAAATGCATGTACTTACTATATGGTTGGGATTAGGGTTTGGTTTAGGATTAGTTGCATGTAATTATGTGTAATATATAGTTATAACTATAGTGACTACATGTAACAATGACTGTAAAGTGTTAACGTAATAACAATATTTCAAATTAGAAAAAAAGCATACAAAATATAATTGCATAACAGTGCGATGTAAACTAAGATTGTTATACACATAGAATAAGTAAAGTAAGATTTGGTCTGTCTTTGGTTTGCTGTAGATCCCTGGTCTGAAGATGCCTCGTGGGATTGCTGTGGACTGGGTGGCCAACAACATCTACTGGACGGACTCAGGTCGTGACGTCATTGAGGTGGCACAGATGAACGGACGCAATCGTAAGACGCTCATCTCGGGCATGATTGACGAGCCCTACGCCATTGTGGTGGACCCGCCGAGAAGGTGAGAAGAGACAGACTAGTGTCTTAAACAAATCCTTTAGTGGTATTTGCTAATTATACTCTTCATAATTAGGGTTAACGCTCAATACGTGTTTGGCTTTGCATTAAAACTATGGTAACAATTGATTCTCAAAGCACCATGTACTGGGCCGACTGGGGAAACCACCCTAAGATTGAGACAGCCGCTATGGACGGGACCATGAGAGAGACGCTGGTGCATGAAAACATTCAGTGGCCCACAGGTCAGTCATCATGTGAATCAAACACACGCTGATTCAAGTACCTGTAACACCCGTAACATGACTTCTGTTATGTTTGTTTGTCAGGTCTAGCTGTGGATTACTTCAATGAGCGTCTGTACTGGGCTGACGCTAAACTCTCGGTTATTGGGAGCATCAGACTGAATGGAACAGATCCGGTCATAGCTGTCACCAGCCTTAAAAACAGTTGAGTCATTAACAGTTCATGTCACATCCCTGTAACGTATACTGTACATTCACATGTAAGAATAAAATTATATAGCTGGATAATGAAAAAAGTAAGAAAAAGTTTTTCTAAAACTTGAGCAATAAATTAATGACATTAAGTGATTTTTCTCTCTCTGCACACACAGATTTGCACCACCCTTTCAGCATCGACATCTTTGAGGATTTCATATATGGCGTGACCTACCACAACAACTTTGTCTTCCGTGTCAACAAGTTTGGCAAGAGTTCAGTGGAGCATCTGACCACAGGAATAAACCACGCTACAGATCTGGTCCTGTTCCACCCGTACAAACAGCCAGAGAGTAAGTCTGCGCTGAAATCTCTCAAACAATGGATGTAACACGCTTTATTTTGTGTGAATTTGTTCTTGATTGATGGATGGATGGATTAGATAACATGATTTTATTAACTGTTAATGGACAGTTGAATACACATTACTGTTCTGTATTTTAGTGACCAACCCATGTGACAGGAAGAAGTGTGAGTGGTTGTGTCTGCTCAGTCCCAGCGGCCCAGTCTGCACGTGCCCCAATGGCAGAATACTGGACAATGGCACCTGTGTGGAGGTGCCGACCCCGACACTGTCCCCTGTCTGTGAGTATAGAGTACAGCTGTGGCCTTGCAAAATGCTTGAAACAGGAAATGGATGGAGCAATACTCTTTTAACGGACACTGATATCTAATGGCGTAGCCACCGTGAGGCTATGGTGCTCTGTGACTGGCACAATATGCTAAACAGTGTAGTATGTCAAGACAAGTTATCTTTATTTATATAGCGATTTATACAATATCAATTTATACAGATCTGTTATTTTCAGTATTAAACAGGAAAATAACAGAATCAATGGTACAAAATTCATCAAATGTGAGACAAAAGTGTTATTATTCAGCTCAAGTCAAGTCCAAGTGATCCTTGAAACAGTCTTTAATTATAACCCAAAGGAATATACAGGAGAAAGAAACAACCAACTAACCTTTCACAACAAACTATGCAGAATCAGGAAGCAACTGAAACCTTGGGCTTAAATAGACAGAGAATTGGTGAGCTAATTAAACACTATCAATTAAAAACCATAAAATAAACAGGGAGAGAATGGAGAAGGACTGAACTAATTAACAGACTGGAGGACATGTCCTCAGGCTATATGAGTCCATAGGGGTGAGGGTGAGGGTGGGGGTGCCCTGGAGGCTGAAGAGGGGTGGCTTTGCAGAACTGGAAGCCTCCAGGGTGACGCCAGCAGTTCAGGGGACCTGGATATATAGCCAACATTCATCTCAATTCAGTTCAAGTTTTGTTCTCAGTGTTTGTATTGATAATGCTGTAACAGAAGTGAGGACACATAAGGTCCAGAGTGGCACTAGTCTAATCCATTTGGTAAAATAATCATATTTCCCATACATGCCATGTACATCATTTCCACTGTAAATTCAGATTGAGAAGAGTTGCTGTTGCAATTGACCGTTTGCAAAGACCCGCCCCCTTTAGTTACTGTTGCTATGTCCAACAACCCATGCGCTCTCACGCCACACATCATGTCATGTTCTCACGGAGTGAAAAATACATCGCGGAGCAAAGAGGACACTGACAACATATGAAACAGTTTCATATTTAAACAATAAATAGCGTACAGTGGCTCTTTAATATGTTGTGACAGATCACTGTAGATCCTTCAAGCGGCTCGTGAACTGATCATCTCTTCATACTAGTTCATTTATAGCATCAAATAAACATGAATGAACATCAGAAGAAATGTTGTTTCAAGTGCACAAAGACGTGAGGACACACAATTTTTCAAGTTCAAGTTCACCAACGTTAATCTACTAACTCCTCTGACTGCTTTGTCAGACAAAATGGCGGATTTGGGGTTATGATTGGTCAGATCGCCTGTCAATCAAACTGTTTGCGAAAGGTCAATTGCCTTGGTTTCTGGTTGAAAATAAAGTAGATTGAAAACACTTTCTGGCTCATCTGCATAGTCTTACTTGTATTGGCTGGAATTCCAGCAAAAAGGGCATTGTAGTGGATGAGAGGAAGGTTGACTGAAAACTGGAATAGAGTTGGTTATTGGGTAAGGATAAGGACTAGTTATTTGCCTGCGATGTGTTGCGAGGGTTTGCTCTATTGTAAAATCTCCAGAAGGATTAGGAATTCAGCTGCTCCAGGTTTGTCTAGGTGGATTTTCTACCAAACTGAAGAACTGTACTGAAGAATTATATCATGCAAGTCAACATTTAACCAAAATTATCCAGATTTATTGAGATTTCTTGTCATTGTTTTAATGATATTTATTTAATGATAACATGCAATTTTGTTGCATGTTATTCCAAAGACAGGAAATGTTTTGTAATCTTGCATCAACATGTAACAATTTATAATTGTTAGCTCTTTTTCCAGAAAAACATTTTCACTGACGTTACTTAGGCCACATGGTTTATTGGATAATGTTAACCAAGGGTTTAATAGCTTTAAGGCATTGTTTTAGCTAATTAAAATTCAGTTTGGCTTAATTCTGGTATGTTGTTTTTTTTCGCCATAAAAAATGCCTTAAAATTTAGTCCTATTGTACATTTTATTCTGATGTTATTTTATTCCAGTTTTACTCAAAAATGTCACATCAAAGATATATATATAAGTGTTGTTGATTTGAACATTTATAAAAAATATTTAATACTTTTTACCTGTTTCTTTATCATCCATCAGCTCCGAGTGGCACTTGCAGTCTGCTGTGTCTTAATGGTGGTACTTGTGTCCTGAATGCCAGAAAACAACCCAAGTGTCGCTGTCAGCCCAACTATGGAGGAGAGAGATGTGAGCTAAACCAGTGCAGAGACTACTGCCAGAACGGAGGAACCTGCACCGCATCGCCCACAGGTACAAGACCACAAAAACACACACATTATATGGGCTTTAAAGTGCCCCTGTTATGCTTTTTGAGATATTACCTTTCGTGTAGTGTGTAATTGATCTTTGAAATATTTTACATTCACAAACAGCTCTAAGTGCTGATAAATGGAGTTTTTTTTTCTCTCAAATGAAAGTAATTCAGTCTCAAATCCTGCTGGACCTATGTAGATTTGTAACTAATTTGCATAAGGCCAGTGTATGGTTTTCATTGGCTGAACAGCGTCTCTTTGCCCCACCCTCAAACACTACTTGTATCCAGGGCCGGCGCAAGCTCAAATGCCGCTCTAGGCAAAACATCGTCATGCCGCCCCCACTTCACACTCGATCTTTGAGATGCATGTGTAAGACTGGAAGTTTTGTTTATTGATTTATTTATTTTTCTTTCTTTTTTTCATTCTGCAATGGGAAAAAATAAATTGCAAGCACGTTACCACTAACTGCAAAAACATGCTGTATTATATTATATAGTAAGAAAATCTCCTGGAAGATTGGAGAGATTTCCTGGTGGGTTAAATTGTGCCGGCAGTAGCCTACTTCGACATAAAGACAGTTCACTAGACGCACAAAACACAAGTCTAGTTCATTTTCAACGAGAGACACACGAAACCAGCTAATCGCTGGTAATTCTAGTAGTGGCGAAATGACGATGTGCAAACGATGCTCGTACACCTGAAATCCCCTCACTTGTGCGTGCACAACTCTTCGTTATAAATAGAGGTTATAAATATATAGTATATATAAATATTACGCACACAAAAAGGTGAGCTACGTGACCTCTCCTCCGCTTTCTCTCACACACACGTAGGCGGAGGGTAAACTCCAAGGGAAGGCTAAACAGAAAAATAAGCATACTGTATAAGGGATTTGGCATGGCAGAAATCGCACAAAGAGCGCTCCCTCTATAATCACTAAAAAGTTGTAGTTTTAGGCTACTTTATTGCGATCTCACAAAGTTCTGTTATAATAAATGAAGCTGTCTGCTTAATGAATCTCTAATTTACATAATGTCTAAAATTTGTTTGTTATTATGAGTATTATGAGTATTTGTTAGCGTGCAGAACTCATAGTCCACTCACTGCTCAAAACGACTGAGTTTTTGTTCAGTGTGAACTTAAACACCTCTGATTGGCCATTGCGAAATAAACAGACAAGACCCATATGCTGCTCTTGGCAGAATGAAGGAAAGATAATTTAGATTTAGGATAACTAATCAGGTAATACATTTTTATATAAATGAAATAATTTCAAACAAATGTGCCCAAAATAAATAAATGTAATAATTTTAAAATAAACTAAATCCCTCTCATTTTGACTGGAGGAGTTTGGTTCATGTTGTTCATGTTGTGAAGACCCTGTTTTCGGCTGCCAAAGAGATTGATATGATAAAACTGACGCCATCGTTACTGTTCGTATCACTCTAAATAAAGAGCTGAGATTCAGATATTGTAATGGGCGTTTGGTTTCTGACACGCGCTGTGAGTTGTCGACCAATCACAACAGATTGGGCCATCTGACCAATCAGAGCAGCGCAGCTCTCAGAAAGGCGGGGTTTAGAGAGACCGAATCCTTGATCGAAGAGTTTCAGACACTGTGAGAAAAGAGCTGATGCTGTAATGGATATTATGACAAAATTAAAGCGTTTTTGACCTTGGATGAATGTAAACCTGTTGTGGGAGATGACAAAACAACATTAGGAACCTTTAAAACACCATAAAAGAGGTATTTTAAATGTATTCTCACATCTGTGATCATACAACAGACCGCTTTCTGTAGAGACAACACACAAGTGACTTCCTGGAGGTATATTATGTTATTATAATATTTTTAAAACTAAAATAATTTGTCTGTCATGTTTTCAGGAGCTCCAACTTGCCGTTGTCTGCCAGGCTTCACAGGACCCAACTGTAATCAGCGCACATGTGAGAACTACTGTAAGAATGGAGGAAACTGCACAGTTAACCGTGGAAACCAGCCCACCTGCAGCTGCGTGGCAGACTTCCTGGGAGACCAGTGCCAATATCGTAAGTACTACAGCCACACCGACTGGGCGTGGAGATAAAATGAGTTTTCAACACATTTGTCCTATGTTATACTGCCTCAAGGCCCTGTTTTCACCTGGTATACGCATCCTTCTCAGGTGAAATGATCACAAGTGATCAAGCCCTTCACATCTGGTTTTAGTATAAATCTCAAATGCATCTTGTTCATTGTTATTTTAGTCAAGTAGCTGTATTAAATTTCGCCATGTTTTACATGATCTGTATTAATTCATTTAATTCTTCCATCTAAATCTGCCACAGTATACAGCAAACTTGTTTTTAAAAATTTACTTTGGAGAGATTATTTATTTTAAAACCACACACTCTAAAAAAAAATCTGTAAAATGAGCCCTATGTACTGTGTTAATATGTAGGAATTTTCTGTCCAGTCTTAAAACTGAAGGTTCTTTAGCGGAATTGGTGGTTTCATGAGGAACCTTTAAACATACATGGAAACTTTCCACTCCTTAAAAGGTTCTTCATAGTGATGAAAAAAAGGTTCTTCACTCCAAGAAAACTTGACTGAATGGTTCTTTAGGGAACCAAAAATGGTTCTTCTATGGCACCACTGCATTTTGGTTTTAAGGGAAATGTCCTTAAAATTAAGCGATAATGTCTTGGTAGAAATTTACTAGTGCCTTTTTCATTTTTTCAACTGGTTTTTTCGTTGCACATTTTGTTGTCTTTATTACAGTGTAATTACACATTTAGGTACTGAGTAATACATATTAACAACATGTACTTAGTATAGAGGTGGGGTTCGTTGCAAGCAGGGCTTGACATGACATTATTTTTTTTGCTCACTCGCCACTGTGGCTCTGGGTTTTCTGAAGTTTACCATGGGAAAAACTACCATATAAATATTTTTAATATTATTTCACAATTTGGCAGCAGATATATTAGGCTGCTGTCTCTTTAAGACTTGACGCACAGATCCATTATACTGTTACACCGTTACTGATTTTTTTCTTACAGTGCACATTAGTTAATTGACAGGTGAATTCACTGTGCGAATCGATGTATTAGGAAGATCTGAAGGTGATCCTCAAGTCATGATGAATAGAGTTGGATATTAAACGTTCTTCTCTACCCTTTACCAGGGACGTGTGATGGATTCTGTGATCATGGAGGGACATGCATGCAGTCCAGTGATGGGTCGAGACAATGCCGTTGCCCTCCACGCTTCATCGGAAACAATTGTGAAGTGGACAAATGTCACTATTGCCGTGATGGCAAGTGTATTCCCATCAACATCTTCCAGCCTCATGGAGATGTTACATGCAGGTACACAATCTCATACTTTAATACACATATACAACTAGAACCTTCATATGTTGGGGCTACATAGCATTAAAACTGACCCTATACTTTCTTTCAGTTGACCCATTCGACATTTCACTATGGGAAATATCTTTTCCATGTCTTATCATACAGCTCTTTATAATCAAACTACCCATACACTATACACTGCACAGGCCCAAAGGTCATCCTGTTGTGTCTATTGTCAAATCTATCATTGGATAGATTTGATGCTCAGAAAAGTGAGTTACCATTGGAACTGACATCACCCTTTTATTTTTTAATGCATCCCCTCCAACATATAAAACAATACATCCCCTTTCCTCCACTGTGATACTGAGACATTTCCCACTGGATAAAGTAAGCCTTTAACTAAATATTACAGTACTTAAGTGAAGCCCTATAATGTGTGTACTGTATGTGTTGTAGGTGTACCAACGGCAATATCCAGACGAGCTGTTACACGTGTGATGGATACTGTGCTAATGGCCAGTGCTCTCTCAGCGCCACAAAGCTCCCGCAGTGCAAGTAAGCAGCTATTCTAGTATTATTTACATAATGCATAATATTTTTTATTTTAATTTTAGTTTTAGTCATTTAATGTTATTATTATTTATATAATTTATAAGATTTACAAGATTATATAAGATTTTTACAGTAAAATATCCAAAAACCACTAGGTCAGTGTTATATATTTTGTTCAGTTGAATACTTACAATATCCCCAATGTTTCCAACTATTTGTAAATCATGAGAAAATCTCAATTTTAACCAAGTATCCAGAATTTACTGTTTAATTTTGTAGAAACCATGGAAACACCAAAGATTCTTTAATATTTTACATGTGGGAACACAGAAAAGGGAACATCTGTTTTGATACATTATAGGCAGAAAACTAATTATTGTTATATAGCTCAACATGTTTAGATTTACTGTTTAAATCTAATTTTCTTACCATGAGTACCATGTTATACCATGCCTCAGAGTAAAACACTATTTTGTCAAATAACATTAGCTAACAGCATAATCAGATGCAGCTTTATTTTAACAGTAATACAGAATTTTCTCCATCTTACAATATGTTTTAAAATTAATTTCATGCCATTTATCAACACAAGCCATCCAGCATTTAATATGATATTCTAATATCGATCTATTAAGTCTCACAGTCTCAAAAGTAACGTTATAACATCGTTTTCAACACACTCAAATGTATCTAATATGATAAACAGAGCTGCGTCACCTCATACTCATGACCAGATAAGCAGAAGCAGCGACTGTGTCATAATAAAAGTCCCGCTGCTCTCGAGGCATGTCGCGTTCGTCTCTCATTATCAATCACTCCAGCGTCTCGTTCAGCTCCACAACACTCGCTCCTGCTCTGCTTCATACTACAGTAACGTTAATAATCTCATCCGTGAACATGATTTCTGCCCGAGTCCCATCCCGATTCTTTTCCATCGGCTGTGAGGTGAAGACCACATGTCCCAAGATTCCTCGCTCAAACTTTGCATCATCAAGCTATGCCTTTGTTTTGAATAGGCGACCTCTAGCGGACAAAAAAACTACCTTTAAATAAATAGTACCACTTGTACATGCAATCAGCTCTACACCAAATGATTTTATGCAATCTACACGATTGCTTCAGATAATAAAAGCATGCAATATCCGAATGCTCTAACACAACAAACAATTTCCAAACTTCTGATGTATGAAACCTCCTTTCTCCCATTCATAGCTAAAGCTCTGTGGCATGTCTTTCTGCCAGTCAGGCTACAAAACTGGTCATTCTGTTGATGTTGCTTTCTGTTTTCCAATCGAGTTGGCACAGTAAAGCACTGGCTAGGGTGTTGTAGCATAACTCTGCAACCACAGAATTCTGACGTCAAGACCCGCAGGAATTGCCATTTCTATGTCACTGTTTTCCTGGTTTGTATGCTACCCATATGTATGCTACATATGTAACCTGTTTCTCATTGCTCACCATGAGCCTTCTCCACTGGGGAATTCTTTCCCAGCGCACCAGATTTTTTCACCTCTATCTGGGGCATACTGTAGCTCACATAGTTGATGTCTGCAGGTGTAATAAAAATGCTTGGTGTGTGGACTACATTACATCAACTGCAGGATCCTGCCATTTCAAGCTCCATAACATTTAAGAAATCCTTCTGAAGCACTTCTCCATTTAGCTAACAACAGCATTGATCTTTGTGTTTAATTGCTATATGGGCTTGATCTTGCTGTTTTTGGTTTAGCTGAGCAAGCACTGTGCATACTTAGCTGCCTGTACCAATGATTTCCATTTGCTATGAATCAAGCTCTACTTTATACTTCCATAAATCCATATTTATTCACACTGAGTGCAAATAGCCCATCTTGTTGGCAGAGACTAGGGAGACTATACATCTCCCTTTTCCCATCGCATTTCAGCTCGGAGAGGCTATTTTACATACTGCTATTTTCACTCAATGCAAATAGCCTCTGCCTATATATAAATGTGAATTTCTCTGCCTTGTATAGGTGTCCTCTTGGCTGGGAGGGTCATCGTTGTGAGAATCCTGCCTCCACTGGAAATGCTGAATCCGGTAGCCGTAAGTCCATTTTTGAATTCGACAGCTTGTAGAAACGAGTTAGGCCAATAGGTGGCAGTAGTGGTAAGGGTTTTGTTAAACATATAGATTTTTGATGCTGCTGTAATTAAAAAATTCCCCCCAATCTCAATAATGCTTAATAGTAATAGTAATGTGTATTTCTTTTAGGAACAGCTTCAATAGTTATTCCATTGATTTTGCTCATACTGCTGGTGTTGCTGATTGGAGGAGCCATATTATGGTACAGAAAACGAATGAGAGGGTGAGTATATTACAGTGAATTGCTTTTTCAGAAGATTTTCACCTCTCTAAAGTGTTGTTCTGATAAGAATTTGAAATATAAGAAACTTCCCATCCCAAAAACACCTCTTTTCTCTCCTTCTTTCTTGGTAAACCGCATCTGCTCTTTTCTGTAGGCTTGGCAAATCCCACTCCAAACGACCGCGGTAACGGTCTTCGTCCATTATGTCTTTATTTTGTCTCTCTGCCATTCTGTCCATCTTTCTTGCTGGTTTGGAGAATTGTGGTGTTCTTGTTGTGTTCATGGTCTCACCCGATCTCTTTCTGTCATACTTCTGTCAAACCACTTGATTAAACCTTACAAGTGGTTTGTCCCTTGCTCAGAGGAGAAGGTGGTAACTGAAAATAAAGAAATAGATCCTATTGTTTTGACTGTGAGAACCAATCATATTGTATTCAACAGAGTCAGTATGTTTCTCTAAGATTGGTTCTCAGCAGGACTGCATTAGTTGAAACAGATCTGTTGAACGTGCCATATTCAAAACCCAGTGTTTATCAAGATAACGTGGGCATTCGATGTCCTTAGTTCACCCAAAAATTTAAATTTTGTCATTATTTAGTTGGTAACCAGTTTCCCCATTGACTTTCATAGGACAAAATATACTATGGAAGTCAATGAGGTGAGTAAATAATGACAAAATTTTCATTTTTGCGTGAACTCTCCTTTTAAGTTAAAGGAAATGTTAGTCTTATCACAGCTTCCATTTGCATATTTTATTTTTTACTAGGGCTGGGCAGTAAGACCCTAATCTCATATCATGATGTAATTGTTTTTGCTTAAAATTATAGGGGAAAAAATACTATTTTAACATTTAATTTATATAACATTTGTGTAGTAATGTCTTATTGTATAATGTAGTATTCTCACACAGGTACTTTTCATTTGATTCATTTCTCATTTTAATGCAACTTGATGGTTGAAAACGGTAGTATTCATTAAAAAAAAGTGGCATTGATTTAGCTGTACATGACACTATTGAATGATTTCACTGAATAATTGGACTTTAATGCTCTGCCGTGACTAGTCGCTGATTGTCATGTGATTTTGACAACAATGACATGGCCACCTTGTAGAAGACCTTCATACTGCTCCGACTTAAAGGGATAGTTCACCCAAAAATGAAAATTCTGTCATCATTTATTCACCCTCAAATTGTTCCAAACCTGTGTAAATTTCTTCTGCTGCACACAAAGGAAGATATTTGGAAGAATGTTTGTAACCAAACAGGTCTCGCCCTCCATTGACTGCCATAGTATTTTTTCCCCCTACTATGGTAGGCGATGGGGGACGAGATCTGCTTGGTTACAAAAATTCTTCCGTCATTCAACCCCTGTAGAGTCGCTTTATAGTTTAAATTGAAATAAATGCAAATTTATTTACTGCTGTGTAAAAGTTATAGAGCAAAATCTCTACCAGCTGTCCAACGGTCATACAGCCCAACCCTTTTTTTATAGGTACATTTATACTTATACCTTAATAAATAATAATAATTCGCTATGCTGGTTGACTTAAAATGTGATTACAAGCAAAAAGGATTAAACAGTAAATGTTGGTAAGCGCTGGGTTTATGATGGTGTTGTAGGTTGTTCCAGTGACTGTTAGTGGCATCCCTCTGTGTTGTGGCCGTATCTCTGCCTGTGCTGCTTTGTGTGATACTGACCTCACAGCCTCATTTCCTGTGACTTCAACTGTATTTTGTATATCTGCAGAGCCAAAGGCTTTCAACATCAGAGAATGACAAATGGCGCTATGAATGTTGAGATCGGGAACCCAGCCTATAAAATTTATGAAGGAGAGCAAGATGACGACGTTGGAGAACTGCTGGACGCTGACTTCACACTGGATCCCGACAAAGTAAGATGGAGCAAACTACAGATTGTCATACTGTATTGTACTACTCCATTAGTCCAAAATGAGATATGATATTAAGTCTTGTTATCTGAAAAAACTAAATTATTTATGCTTTAAAACAAGAAACAAATATCTACCAGTGGAGTCTGAAAACATATACATATATATATATTCACATTCTGTGAAACTGTAGTAATATTTGACAGTATTACTGTGTTTTGGCCTCCCCAAAATTGCTGTCAGGGTGTATTTCACCTGAGTTACGCTTGGAGCAATCTTTGTGTCAGACAGCATTTTAAGGCGTTATAGACATGCTCCTATTTAGGCAGCTCATGCTGCTGCTGCTGCGTCAATAGACATACATTAATCCTGTAGAAACTCTAGACAGGTGGAGCTGGGGAGGTAGAGGAGTTCAGAGGACTAGCCAACAGTGAACACTGAACCAGACTACATTTTGAGCAAGCAATCTCATTGGCTGCAGAATGAGCGCACAGGTCAATCAGCTTTTACCATGTGGTAATAATTAGTGCTGTCAATTTATTTAAAAAAAAGACTAATTAATCACACATTGTTCTGTAATTAATCGCACCTAACATTAAAGTTTTAATATGTTTTTATATTGTAATAATTTCACATTTAATCTCCAAATTAATAACATAAAGGCAGTGCATTTTAAATATTTCATCTAACAGAAAGAAAATATCCAGAATCAAAGCAGTTATCAAACACTTCACAGTCTTCACTGCATAATTTGGATTAAAATATAGATGAATTTTTATTAAACCTACAAAAGTTATTCACTTAAGAACAGTGGGTGATTTTCTTTTTCATTTGTTCTTTGATTAACATTAATGATGGACTGTAGTAGGTTTATTAGGCTGCTGTCACTTTAAGACCTGCCGCACATGACCCAGATCTGCATCCTATTCTTTGTTGTTTATTTAAGACCCTATTTAACTCATTTAAGACTGTGCTTATGAGGATACTCGTCAAAACAGGCATTTCGGTATACTTTTGTGTGTTCAAGTGAGGCCGGCGTACTGTCTGAAGCAGCTTTCTGTGCCATTCACGAGATTCACAGACTGTCTTGTCGCGCTTGAATGGTTTGAAAGCATTTGCATGAATAAGAGCGTGATCATATAATGTAAGGCTAGCTAAAGGATGACGGAAAATATAGATGATGACGGAAAATATAGATGCTGCATTAACTGCGTTAAATATTTCAAATGAAAAAAAATAATCGTATGCGTTAACGCGTTAATTTTGCAGGACTAGTAATAATGTGATTGAAGAGGGCACAGGTTGATAGGTCCTTTACAGAGTTTCATGCCTGAACTAGACATGTATAATCCCATATATTCCCAACTTGTGTCTTTTGTAGCCGACCAACTTCACAAATCCCGTGTATGCTACTCTGTACATGGGAGCGCACAACAGCCGCAATTCCCTGGCCAGTACAGATGAGAAGAAGGAGCTGCTGTCACGGGGCGACGAGGAGCCGCTGGTGGACCCACTGGCTTAGACTGGCCATCAGTTCAGCCCATACATGGAAAATACCATTTGCCTTTTTGAGAAAAAGAAAAAAGAAGAAAAACAGAAAACCTGAAGAAAATCAATAATTAAGTGTTAACACTGTATAAAATGTACAAAAATGAAGGACTACTTTTGTATGTGATTGCAGTATTATATTTTGTTCTTTTACAATTCTTCTGGTCACAACAAAACATCACAAGAACAAAAGATACATTTTCTAAAAAAAAAACAAAAAAAAACATGCAGTTTTTGGTTGAAATTTTTAGGTCACCTCCCTTTTACCTTAATAGCCACTACCTCTGTGCAATATGGAGTCAAAAAGAAAAAGAGATTGGAACAATGACATTTTTTTATTTTTGTATGAGATGTATAGAGAAAAATGTTGTTCCATCAGTAATGCCAACTGTTTGTTGTTTGTTTGACTGTGTGGAGAGGGCAACTTTGACATGGAACCAGTGTTTGCTTTAAACTTACTACAATATCAAGCAGATGTTATCAATTTTATGTGCCAGTTTTACTACTCCCATTGTAAGTTCATAATTATTTATAAGGATAATCAGTTTCTCGTGCACAGATCCAAACCATTGCAATATTACTTATGCTTATTACAAACTTTTACAGAACAGATTTTTTTAAAGTGAGGATGTCAGTGTTGTAGATTTGGACACACCTGACTGAAATGTTTCTCATGATCTTAAAAACCTTTTGATCGAAAGGCTTCTGCTTAACTGCTTGAAATTAGTTTTATAGACTACAATAAATTGTGCCTATGTATGAATCTCTTTACGAAACTAAACATCTTTGTTCAAATGTAAAAAATAAAATGGGTGAGTTGGAAACGGAAAAGCAGCACACATGGAATCTAGATGATATGAAAGATTTAACATTTTTTGGTCACTACATAATTGCCATACTTCAGTTTGATAGTTTTCATGACACATTTTAGATTAATAGTAAAGTATGAGTAGGTGTGTCCTAACTTTTGACTGGTACTGTATTTATTTTCAGATGAATGAAATGTGGGTAATTGAAAGAGAAAGCTGCTGACAAGTAACAATCGAAGGCACATTTGTGCACTGGTTGTGGTGACGCGTGTTTTGAGCACCTTTAATCCCGAAGAGGGTTTACGACAGAAGAAAGTGAATTTTTACACTTGTATATATAAATGTTTTTAAAATGTCAAAGTTAAAGATGAAAAACTGATGTGTTCTAATATTGACACACTTTCATCTCTTCTTTTGTAATCTTCCTCTGAAATATACCATACATCATGTTGCTTATACTTTTAAAATGTACACCTTTTTTCTCAGTAAATCCATATTTTCCTGCTCAGCTGGTTGCTGACATGCTTTTGTCAGAATGCTTATCAACCATAGTGTAAAACATCTTTCAAAGAACAACAAGATCTACAACTAACAAAAGTGCAATCATCTCAGATCAATGACTAATGCCAGATCTTCTTCAGTTGATCATATGTTGAATGATGACAACTTTTAATACAAAATGCATGGAAGGTTTAAGTTTTATTATATTTTTTCTAGTCTGTTTTCAGCTCAGAATAGTAAAAGGACTGGTGAAAGGTTTGGGACTGCATGTTCCTGCAGTACCACAATAGCGTTGTCTTTCCTGACTCGTTTTCCTCTGGAGCAATTAATCACATGCCATGACATTTATTACAGACCCATTTATTTGCATTCATTTATACTCAGTTGACACTCACTAGTACTGTATAATGGCACAGGTGTACTTTTCCACGATTTCCATGTTTAAAGTCCAAGGCCTAGCAAGATTTTACTGCTTCAGTGGATCGAGTCAAGAATCAAGTTAAGGTTAATCAGCTGCACAAGAACCCTGGGTTGGGGTAAATTAGTCTCCTCTCTATTTATATTTGCATCTGAGTGTGATATTAACATTCTGATAGACCATGAGACTGTAGACTGTCAGTGTCCCAATATAGTATAACAATAATTTCTGTACATGTATGATTACACAGTTGTCCCTTAATTAACACTTGAACCTGACAACACCACTAATAGCAGCAAAAGTGTTACAACACAACATCAACATTTTCTCATGTAGGTAGTAGTTAATTACGGTTAATATAAAAGTGCAACTTCAAAAATGGAACACGTTGACTTGATGCAGTGTGGTCCGTTCCATTTGTCCTCAGAAGTGGGAAATCCCAAGTTCCCAGTAGGAACTTTTAACTGGAACCCCCCTCAATTCGAAGTTGCAATTGGGAAACTCAAGGTAAGCTCAAAAACCCTGACTTCAGAATCCAATATGGCTGCTCAGTGCATCAATCATAGTTTAACAATAGTAATACTGGTGCCGGCGTTCTGACGTAGAACACAGAAGCACTGCACTGCGCTTACTACGTCAACTGTGTAGGAAACTGACATGGACGAGAAGAGATTGTTGAATAAAGTCGTTATTTTTGTTTTGTTTTTGCACACAAAAAGTATTCATAAAATTAAGTTTGAACCACTGTAGTTATGTGGGCTATTTTCATTATGTCTATAGTAGCTATCTGGGCCTTGACAGAGGTAATTCAGATGCTGTATATGCAGGAGTCAGAAATCTTTCGGATTTCATCAAAAATATCTTAATTTGTGTTCTGAAGATGAACGAAGGTCTTACAGGTGTGGAATGAAATGAGGGTGAGGAATTAATGACAAAAATGAATTTCATTTTTGGGTGAACTAATCCTTAAAGAAACCAACTCTAAATCCAGCCCTTTGAGAAAACTACAGACAAATCCCTTCTTCCATTCCTTGCTAAAATACTTGAACGAGTCAAGTCTATAACTTTCTTACACAGAACAACCTCCCGGACAACAATCAGTCTGGTTTCAAAAGTGGCCACTCGACTGACACCGCCCTGCTCTCTGTAATTGAAGCTCTGAGACTGATACGAGCAGCTTCCAAAAACTCAGTACTCATCTTGCTGGATCTGTCTTCTGCTTTTGACACAGTTAACCACCAGATCATCCTGTCAATCCTCATGACAAAGGGAATCTCAGGAACAGCACTCCAGTGGTTCAAGTCTTACTTCTCAGGTTGGCTCTTACGGGTGTCATGGAGGAGTGAGGTGTATAAGTCGCAATATCTAGCTATGGGGTACCTCAGGGCTCAGTGCTGGGACCACTTCTCTTCCCATCTCCAGTTCAACTTCACAGACCACAATGCTAGAATTGCCTGGTCCTGCAGATTTGCCTTATATAAAATTAGGAGGATCTGGCCTGTCCTATCAGAGCATGTTACACAACTCCTTGTCCAAGCTCTTGTTCTATCCAGACTGGACTATTGTAATGCTCTACTTACCACATTTGATTAATACACCAGACAAAGTAGAGTAGTATTTTTCACTTATTTTATCTGTAAAATTATATTCATACAGTTGTGTTATGTCATTTTATTTTTTTTGATTGAATGTGACAGTTGCTAAGTCTGTCACTGAGACTGCATGAGCAGAAACAATTTTCATTTGCCATGACTCTTGACTCTGTGTCTGTAGACCTATATAAGTTTAAATCACAAATAATTTTTGCTAATTACATGCCATGCCTTCAGATTCATATTTTTGAATATCCACTTGTAAATAACCAATTGACCCTTCACAAAGACACGTCCCCTTCAGTTACTGTTGCTATGTCCGACAAGCCATGCGCTCTCCCGCCACACATCATGTTCTCACACAGTGAAAAATACATCGCGGAGCAAAGAGGACACTGACAACGCATTGACAAACATATGAAACAGTTTCATATTTAATATATCGTAATTTTTTAAATAAGTTTAAACAATACCGTATAGTGGCTCTTTAATGCGTCAAAAAATTGCTGTAGCTCCTTCAAGCGGCTTGTGAACTGATCATCTCAAGTAATAGTTCATTTATAGCATCAAATAAACATGAATGAACATCAGAAGGAATGTTGTTTCAAGTGTGGAAAGACGTAAATACAATTTTTCAAGTTCAGTTCACCAACGTTAATCCATAGACATAATAAAATACATAGACATCCCATTGGCCTCAGGATCGTACATCAACGGCGCCGCCATATTGTGCAGGTCAATGTTCCCATAACGCTCATAACTGGAGTTGAGAAAAATGCCTGTTTCGTGTGCTGCTTGGGGCTGTACAAATTGCAATACAATTGAATACAGGTCTTGGGGAATAACCTTTCACAGGTAAGGCTGAACATTTGTTTCTGGTTGTATTTGGTCATTAAATTATTATGTTGATAATAGTTGGCCACCAGAGTCAATTAGAAAATAGCTAGCGATGCCGCTAATTAGCTGTGAAAGTTGAGTTTACGTGATTTATATTATAGTTCTAGCGTATTTTATCTTATTTTATAAACTAAATTTCCTGAAATTTAAATATGCATCTTTATTTTCTTAAAACTGACTTTTAAGACAAACACTCGTTTCGGTTAGGTGACTGAAATTTTGTGAATTACTGTAACGTTAGTTAGTTGGCTAGCTTACTTTTCTAACACATTGAAGGTTTCCCAGAGACAAAGAGTTGAGGAGACGGTGGGAAGTAGCTATAAGAAGGGAAGTTTTTCCTGCAAGCGAGTTCTCTGCGCTAGTGTAACGAGGAGACACCAGGATGAGATCCAAATGCAGCTTTATTAGAAAAAACGTGGTCAAACAGGCAATGGTCAATACAGTGGCAAACAGGTATGGGGGAGGTTAGGCAGAATCGTGGTCGATATACAGGCAAACAGATCGAGGCAGGCGGCAGGCAAACAACAGTCCATAAAACCAAAGCAGTAAATCCAAGGGGCAGGCAGAGAACGATCCGAAAACAGGAAAACGGGCAAAAACAAGATCAGGAAAACAGACACGGGAATGAACGCTCAGAAATGACAGGGGTAACCAAATCAAGACTTAGCCAAGTATCTGTGTGTGTGTAGAGCTTAAATAGTGTGGGTGATGAGGTGCAGCAGGAGCGGTAAACGATGACTGGTGAATGAGGTGCAGCTGGTGCGGTGATCAGTGGAAGGGTGCGGAGCTTATGGGAAATGTAGTGAAGAGTGCCTGCAGTGAAAGTGTATCTATAAGTGTATGAGTCCAAGGTGAAGTGCCCTCTAGTGGTCCTCACGGGCACTTCACCTGACAATCATATCAGCTATGCAGTGAGTACTTTGACAGGACAGGTCATTAGGGATGGAGCTAAACCATCGGTATTAATATTATTAATATACTATATGCTATTATCAATATATTATTGTGATATTATATTATTGTACTTATACTATTATATAATTATACTATTCATTACTATTTTATTTGCTGTATACTGTTTATTGACAATATTATACACTTTATTATTGACTACATTGTATTATATTCTACATAAACTATTTCCTATAAATATTACACACAACAAACTATTTACTATTACTTCTTACTTTATCTTTTATTTACTATTAGCATTCAATTGTAGTTGTACCATATCATATTACCATAAAGAATTCATCAGTTATCTTGTTATTGTATGTTTTGGAGTATCTATCTGTAAATATTCATTTTAGTGCTATAAAAATACAGAAATCAGCGAGTGGGATTTGTTTAATTTTCAATGGTGGTCAATTCTAAACAGAAGAAAAGCTAAAATGGGTTAAAAGACAGAAAATGCCTTTTCCACAATAGGAAATCCTTTTTTTTTTCATTTAATGTGAAAATTTAAATGATCTCATAACCGGCGTCTTCACAATTCTTATCCAAAAGCAGCCAAATACAGGACAAGTCTGAGCTTTGACTATTCCTTATTAAAATAAATATTTTTTTAAAGTCTACTATCGAGGTTTTAAGTAACTAAAGATGGAATTTTTTGTACATCGCCTACATCATAAACCACTGAAATCGGTTGATAAATGTAAACGTTATTTTCGTTTTTAATCCAGAAAAACCGCAGCTCGCCAGTTTACTTTCATTTGTTTACAGTGCAGTCTTGCCCTCAGCAATATGGCGGATGCGTTGACGTATCGCAGCAATGTCCCAAAGCAGCCAATGGGGCGTCTATGTATTTTATTATGTCTATGAGTTAATCTACTAACTCCCCTGACTGCTTTGTCGGACAAAATGGCGGATTTGGGATATGATTGATCAGATCGCCTGTCAATCAAACTGTTTGCAAAGGCTCAATTGCACAAACTTATATGTCTTCATGTAAACAATTCAATTTTGTAGAATTGAACTAAAATTCATTGTGAAAGTACTACAGGGTTGCTAATTTCTCAATTTAACCAACATGATTAAAAGCCTTTTGGAACGATTTACCAAGCAATTAAGGAATGGCACAGTCTATAATCATAACAAAATTTACTATGCCACAGCAGATAGAATTTTGATAAAGAAGTTATCAAACGACACATTTTAAAGACTGCAGATAAAACAAACATATAATAAAAAACACTGTTGGCTCATTCCACCTCTGGAAAATAAAAAACTGTAATTGATTATATCAATCATAAAACAAAACACAATATATAAATCGTTATATATTGATGAGTAATTATATTCTAAGTTTTACTTCTTTCTGCGCCGCATTAATATTTTCAGTGGCGCTTTAACACAGAACAGGAAACTCATGAATATTCGTGTTTATTCCGCCCAGTCTAGTCATGGGTGAAACAAATCTTTTCGAAACTTTGAATCAATTGAACCAATTTCTTCAAAATGATTCACTGGTTCGAAGCATTCGAAACGCCACACGCTGGTGACCCCTGCTGGACAGAACAGTGTAAATGCAACGAAAACTGACACCTCTCACGGAAGTTAGTTTTATTCAGGTTTTATTGAAAGTGAATTTAAATGTAATTAACAAATCATCTAATACCATTATATACGAATAGTACTTTATAATATTTATTATTTTCTTAAATTGTAAGGCTTGTTTTTGTTAGTTTTATGGAGATATTGGTTAATCAGGCCAATAAGAGACTTTTAAATAAAACTCTTCCCTTTTATTATACAATGTGTCTTCCATAATGTGTCTTTTATTATACAAATGTCTACAGGTTTTTTTTTTTTAAATCTGAGATGAGGTAAAAATGGGTTCAAAACAAAGAGATCACCGACCCCTATCGGCGAACCACTGAAATTTCGAAACAGTTATGACGCAACGAAGCCTCTTTTACTGTAATCACGTGATACGCGCTCCGAATCACTGGTTCAAAACAAATGATTCGTAAAGATTTGGAAGCAAGCTTCACGAAGCAGTGTTTCGATAGCGCCCATCACTAATTACACGTTTAAATGTAAGTATTGTGTTTTAACTTATTCAAATAACTAGCGACAGACATATTTAAATAAAGCAAGGGGCTTTTTTAAAAACTAAAAATGTCGTGAAGCAATCCGCTAAGTTAGCTGAGCCACTGCATTTGCTCGGCTGTGTTTGTTCGGTGGTGTGGGGCAAAGCTATAAACTATGCAACTGCATTTCGATTTGTTTTAGGGGGCAGGGAGCAGGGAGCAGATTGCTCAATTTATTAAACTGAGGGGTGAAACTTGTGAATTATTCACCGGGGCTTGGAAGTAAGGGAACAATCCTTTTGTTAAATCTGCATCTTGTCCTTAAGGTTACAGTTAAATCAGCCCTTACCCTATGCAAAGAGCAAAGCAAGAAGACAACGAATAAATCGAAAGATACCCTTTCACTTTTTTGTAGTGCTGTCATGCAAGCTTTGTGTCATGTTTTAACCAAATTTGGGGGTCCATAATATCTATGATTTTTGTGTCTATCCTGCCGTGTCATCTTTACTAATCCAAGTTTACACTCATGTGTTAATATGTTTCACAAATATTTTTCTTCTCTTGTTTTTGCGCTGTGTGTGTGAGTAGCTGCGTCCCAGTTCGAAGGCTGCATCCTTCGAAGGACACGGACCACGAAGGTCGAACCGCGCGTTGATAAATGAGACGGTCTTGGAGGATTTCATATTTGTGTTATAAATGTTAATGATACCAGCAAGTGCTTCAGTTTAAAGGCTCAGATGGATGCGCCCAATAGAAAAAGTCACCAGCAGGTAAATTGTGCCCAACCAGGCATCCAGTTAATAAACAAACATACCGTTTTACTTGGAATAGACAGCCCATAATATAATGTCGTCATAAACTTTTTTTTTTATTATTATTATTATTATTTTTTTTTTTTATAGATGGATGATGCTACTGGTCCAAACAACTCTCCTCACCAGGTACATTCATGTTCATCACTAAAGATTTAATTCTCTCTTTGACGTGTTTTTAGTCTTGATTTAAGTTAGTTTTGATGGTAATGTAGTGTCGATTAGTACACCAAACAGTTTCACAGTATGTATCCAGAAAGTTAGTGGTAGTGGAGTATTTAGGGCTGATTTTAACCTTCACAGGGATTTTTTTTTTCTTGGTTAATTGTTCCTGTAGTCTGTACACTCGTAACGTCCCCACAGCACACTTTCTGTCAGTAGCTGCATTTACATGGACCCTAAAGGCCCCGTTTCTTTGTTTAGGGATAAACGAAGTAAGCAGCGATATACTGTAATCGAACATCTGACGCCACCCACACTGCGGAGAGTGACGGTTAGATGAATATGTAAATATGTGCTGCACGCTTTCCTCTCAGTAACAAAATAAACACAACAAAACTGAGAAAACTGCAGGCTTGTTTATAGAAAGCATAAGAAAAGCATCTGATCATATCAACATGGTTATGTTAGCACGAGCTCTGCAAATTAGCACTTTAGTAAAGTCATGTCACGTTTATTTATATACAGTGGGTACGTAAAGTATTCGGACCCCCTTAAGTTTTTCACTCTTTGTTATATTGCCGCCATTTGCTAAAATCATTTAAGTTAATATTTTTTCCTCATTAATGTACACACAGCACCCCATATTGACAGAAAAACACAGAATTGTTGACATTTTTGCAGATTTATTAAAAAAGAAAAACTGAAATATGGCATGGTTCTAAGTAATCAGACCCTTTGCTCAGTATTTAGTAGAAGCACCCTTTTGATCTAATACAGCTATGAGTCTTTTTGGGAAAGATGCAACAAGTTTTTCACACCTGGATTTGGGGATCCTCTGCCATTCCTCCTTGCAGATCCTCTCCAGTTCTGTCAGGTTGGATGGTAAATGTTGATGGACAGCCATTTTTAGGTCTCTCCAGAGATGCTCAATTGTGTTTAAGTCAGGGCTCTGGCTGGGCCATTCAAGAACAGTCACGGAGTTGTTGTGAAGCCACTCCTTTATTATTTTAGCTGTCTGCTTAGGGTCATTGTCTTGTTGGAAGGTAAACCTTCAGCCCAGTCTGAGGTCCTGAGCACTCTGGAGAAGGTTTTCATCCAGGATATCCCTGTACTTGGCCACATTCATCTTTCCCTTGATTGCAACCAGTCGTCGTGTCCCTGCAGCTGAAAAACTCCCCCACAGCATGATGCTGCCACCACCATGCTTCACTGTTGGGACTGTACTGGACAGGTGATGAGCAGTGCCTGGTTTTCTCCACACATACCGCTTAGAATTAAGGCCAAAAAGTTCTATCTTGGTCTCATCAGACCAGAGAATCTTATTTCTCACCATCTTGGAGTCCTTCAGGTGTTTTTTAGCAAACTCCATGCAGGCTTTCATGTGTTTTGCACTGAGGAGAGGCTTCAGTTGGGCCACTCTGCCATTAAGCCCCGACTGGTGGAGGGCTGCAGTGATGGTTGACTTTCTACAACTTTCTCCCATCTCCTGACTGCATCTCTGGAGCTCAGCCACAGTGATCTTTGGGTTCTTCTTTACCTCTCTCACCAAGGCTCTTCTCCCCCGATAGCTCAGTTTGGCCGGACGGCCAGCTCTAGGAAAGGTTCTGGTTATCCCAAATGTCTTCCATTTAAGGATTATGGAGGCCACTGTGCTCTTAGGAACCTTAAGTGCAGCAGAAATTTTTTTTGTAACCTTGGCCAGATCTGTTCCTTGCCACAATTCTGTCTCTGAGCTCTTCAGGCAGTTCCTTTGACCTCATGATTCTCATTTGCTCTGACATGCACTGTGAGCTGTAAGGTCTTATATAGACAGGTGTGTGGCTTTCCTATTCAAGTCAAATCAGTATAATCAAACACAGCTGGACTCAAACGAAGGTGCCGAACCATCTCAAGGATGATCAGAAGAAATGGACAACACCTGAGTTAAATATATGAGTGTCACAGCAAAGGGTCTGAATACTTAGGACCATGTGATATTTCAGTTTTTAATAAATTTGCAAAAATGTCAACATTTCTGTGTTTTTCTGTCAATATGGGGTGCTGTGTGTACATTAATGAGGAAAAAAATGAACTTAAATGATTTTAGCAAATAGCTGCAATATAGCAAAGAGTGAAAAATTTAAGGGGGTCTGAATACTTTCCGTACCCACTGTATGATATTTTATTCAATAGATTGCTGAAAAGCAAGCAGCTTTACAGTATCAAACAAGAAAAACAGTGTCAGTGCCTCATTTCATCAGAAGCACAACTTCATCTTCTTCTATAAAGCGGCTCTCCAGTGTGTTCATGTTTTCACCCACGGAGATCTCAACCGATTCAACAGATAAAATGAGTCGAGAAGAGTTCCATGTGAAAGAAGACGGCGCCTCAGCGCACACCTCTTATAACGTTTTCGTCACAGACCAATGGTAGTACGAAGGTGATAACCAGCTGAAGCGAACTTTTTCTGAGAGTTCGCTTTGGCAAGCCGCTTCGAACTCCCAAAATGAACTCTTGTTCGAAATGACATCACGTCAGTTCGTTCTTCGATTTCGTTAAGGCTCCGATATTCTTCGAAGTTCTTTTTTGTTCTTCGTTTAGGGGTGAAACAAAGTTTGAAATACATTAGGCAGCGATATACTGTAAACACCAGACGCCAACCACACTGTCGAGACCGACGGTTGATGAATATGTAAAAATGTTCCGCACTTTCCTCTCAGTAACAAAATAAACTAGAGAAACTAGCAAGGATTTTTTTTTTTAATAAAGCATAATTAAAGCATCTGATCATGGCAACGTGGATAAGTTTGTTTGTAGAAGCTCTGTAATTTGGCACTCCAGTAAAGTCACGTCGCGTTCATGTTATAACACTTTATAAAGTAGATTGCTTAAAATCTAGCAGCTTTACCGTATTAAACACGAAAAACAGTGTCAGTCTCTCATTTCATCAGTAGGACTACTTCGTTTTCTACTATAAAGCGGCTCTCCAGTGTTTTCACTCGCAGACATCTGACTTCTGCGGACTCGAGAGGAGAAATGAACTGGAAAAGATTTTCAGAATGAAAGAAGGAGCCTGAGCGCACACCTACCTTACATAATGACCACAGATCAATGGTAGTACTAAGGTGTTTACCAGCCGAAGCCAACTTTTCCAGAAAGTTCATTTTGGCAAGCTGTTTCGAAGTGATTTTCTACATGAGGAAGCACTTTGAAATGCCTATGTTTTGCAGCGTTTATTGTTGCTCTAATCAATCAAACCGTGTACTTAAGTTTTTTATCTTGTACCAAAAGTTGCTGTTCATCAGTGGGAAAAATGCAAGAAATTGACTGAAAAATGCAGGAAAAAGTGGCTTGTAATCCTGCGTCTACAGTTGGGTGGAGCCGAGTCAGATAACGCTTGTATGTGCAGTGACTACTTTGTCAAAAGTTAATACAACTTGCATATACAGCCACTAACAAAAAAGTAGTATGCCTCCATAGTTTTTCATTTGTTTTCTGGAGTAGAAGGATGTCCATGCCTGGTTGCATAAAGCACCTTAAGTGTAATTTTCCTAGCATAACATATGATTTGGTTCAATCCAAGTCTTCTCACGAGACATAATCGGCCGGTTTATATGTTAAACATTTTAATTTAAGCATTTATTCACATAAACATTGATCAAATTACATGCATAGCATTACCCTATCTGTATTAACAAATAATGTGTCCATGGGAATAATATAATTTTATGACGGCAAAACTTGGGACGCTTTCGTGAAACACTTTATTGGTTCAAGGGATTATATCAAAGACTTTATATGCAACTTCATTGTCATTCCGATAAGTAAGGGGAAATCACATCTTAAGTCTCATACTTAAGGGAAAAACTTGAGGTTCTTTACTCAACCGGGCACTGGAGTAGTTTCTTACAGGCAAATATTCCAAATCATTAAAAAAATCGCTCCTCTTTATAATATAAGGATCATGTCCAACATGCGTTGTGATTTTCTTTTTTTGTTGTTTATACCTCTTTTGTAATAGTGTCTAAACCATTGCATTAAGGACTTTCCTCCATCTCATCCATTCTGCGTTTCACTTCCTGCCCTCCATCTGAATTTTGTGTTTCATCAGAATCACATGATTGTAAACAAGCTATTACACAAAACCCCATTGAAGTCTGTTTTATTCAAATGTGTGTGCAGACAGAGATTGACATGTTGCTAGAAGAAAAGTTTTAAGATGAAGTCTGGCCAGCTTTTGTCTCAATCTCAAATACTATAATAATGCAAAATGTTGTTTATACTTTTGATTTTTGTTTACAGATTGTGACTCAGTTCAGAAATGAAAATGAGATTTTTGTACCAAGACAGAGATGGACTGGAAATGATATAGTACGTTCACAACAAGAAACTCAAATGCCATTTTGTACTGAACTGGAATTGTGCTTAGAGCTGCAAACAGCATTTATTCTCATTAATTACTCAGTGAATTATATTGATGGGGAATTAATCATTTGGGCTAGAAAATATCTGCGAACCATCACATATGCATCGCCTTTAATCATGTAATCAGATTTTTTTTGTTTGTTTTTTAGATGAAAGACATGGATCTTCAAGATTCTGATGAACTCTACGATTCTACATCAGAGAGTTCAAATTCCTACATTTCAGATATCTTTTCCGAAAGTGACAGCGATGATAACCTTATACCAGACCAAACAAAAATTCAGCTTCTTGACGAACTGGATGTTGATGAGTCTGGCTCAACGAGTTCCCCTGTCTGTGAGACAATGTCAGACAAAATGAGCTTTGATAGGCACAGCCTTACATCTGAAGAATCTGTAACAGCAGAAGAACCCTGCTCCAGTCAAGACACAAAAGACGGCGTAGTTGTTGGTGCATATCAAAAAATAGGGGGCAGTAGAGTGTACAACAAGAGACATTACTGCTTGTATTGCCGTAAGCCTTACGCTAAAATGGCAAGGCATCTAGAAAGTTCGCATGAAAAAAAACCTGATGTGGCTAAAGCTCTCAGCTTTCCAAAGGGATCCAAGGATAGAAGAAAACTGCTAGATTATATTCGCAACAGAGGAAACTATGCTCACAATGCTGCTGTTTTGAAATCAGGAAAAGGGGAACTAGTGCCATTTAAACGGCCACCTAAGGAAGCGCAGGGAGATGATTTCATGCACTGTGTATACTGTCAAGGGCTTTTTATAAGAAAGGTCCTGTGGCGACATCTGCGTACTTGTAGACTTAAACCTCGATCATTGGCCCCCAAACAAGGAAAATACCGTGTTCAGGCTTTGTGTAGATACACGGGGCCTGCGCCTTCAAACATGTCCAAACAACTGTGGGGAGTAATCACTTCCATGAATCTTGACCCAATCACGGAAATAATAAAAAACGACAAAGTAATTATTGATTTTGGACAGCACTTGTTAAACAAAGGTGGGATATCAGCCAAGAATAAACAGTGTGTGCGAGAGAAGATGCGAGAATTGGGAAGGCTGATTCACAATGCTAGGAGAGTCACCACCATAAAAACCATGAAGGATTGTGTAAATCCAAAGAAGTACATGGAGACTATCAAAGCTGTCAAGCATACATGTGGGTATGACATTGAAGCTGACAAGTTCTTGGTTCCAACACTTGCCACCAAGCTTGGGAATTCCCTGGTAAAAGTAAACAAAGTCTTAAAAGCTCAGGGTTTACTTTCGAACAACAAAGATCTTGTGAAGAATGCCAGTGAGTTTCAAGACATCCATGAGGAGAAGTGGAATGAGATGATCTCTGCTATAGCGTTGAGGAACATCAGGGAAGCAAAGAGTAATGTGCCCACTCTCATGCCCTTTGCTGAAGATGTTCAAAAAATGCATACACATCTCAGTCAAGTACAAGAAAAGTGGTACAAATCACTCTCTGAAAGTCCCTCTACTAAAGCCTGGATGGAGCTGGCAAAGGTGTGTCTAGCCCAGGTGATTCTCTTCAACCGGCGCAGGGAAGGAGAGGTGGCGAGCATGCCTTTGTCTGCATTTTTATCACGAGACACATTTGATCCGAATGTGGATGTGGGCTGGGCACTCTCTGAAGTGGAAAAAATACTCTGCAGACACTTCTCAATGATTGTCACCAGGGGAACCCATGGCTGGCCGGTTCCAATTCTTCTGACTCCAAAAATGTTGTGTTCCTTAGAACTCCTTGTTGAGCGGAGAGAGGCTTGTGGGGTTTTAAAAGACAATGGTTATTTGTTTGCAAGACCAGAAGCCATGACGCATTTCGAAGGGTCAGACTGCCTCCGTGGCTTTGCAAAGGCTTGCGGTGCAAATTTTCCCAAGTCACTGACATCTACCAGACTACGAAAGCATGCCGCAACCCTTTCAACAGTGCTGAATATGACGGACACAGAGATGAACCAACTTGCCAACTTTCTTGGACATTACATAATAATCCATTGTGAGTTTTATCGACTCCCTGAGAAGACCCTGCAACTTGCCAAGATCAGCAAAGTTCTAATGGCTCTCGAGCAAGGAAGATTAGCTGAGTTCCATGGCAAGAACTGGGATGAAATTGGGATCGATCCTGATGGTGTGATATTCTATTTAGTATTTGTTAGTTTTTCTGTATTTACCATCTACTCCTTTATGCTTAATCACATTATTAAGCTGTACTTTGTTTGACTTTCACAGAAAAAGTTGTGAACTGTGATGAGGAAGACAGGATCATACAGGAGGGACACTGTTCATCTGCTGTTCATGGTTTGTATTACTGTCAAAATGTAGTTCGCCTCTAGTCATAGTTTTCAGTCAACACTAGGGCTATCACAATTCCTTGATTCATTGCGAGTACTCATTTTAAAAAAAAAACGGAAGTGACCATTTTTAGACCATTTTCAAAGGCTACACGATGTATTAAAGTAATACACCATGGTGCTATTGTGTAAATAAACTAAATAAATATGCACTGAGAGTGAAGTGCAACGCATTAATTATTTACATGCGATCAGGTTACAAGTTTTTTCCGTCTCAGAGCGGCTCTGTTCATAGAAGCTTTGCGTGAGCTTGGTCTCTGCACGTTTAGTTTGTTTGGGTTTTTAATAATGTGCATTTGGGAATGCATAATGTCTGACGAAGTGTTGCTCTGTTTTAATGTGTAAAGTGCATCTCAGCAACTTGGTTAACTCCATTTTTATATATTCTGTGAGTTTGGGTTGCTTATAACGTACATCTGGGAACGCAATGTGCGCCATTTCATCAGATTCGTAACATAAATCGCTTATAAAGCTAAGCAAACACAGGAGAATACATAGGTTTCTAAATATGCAAAATGTTCATCGTGATTTCAAAATAAAAGTTTAAACCCTTGCTCCTGTTTTGATGTCCACATATTCTTGTTCAAGAAATTACAGTGTCCGTAGTATTTTCATCGTAAAGAAGTGGGCAAATCTTAAAGATTAAGTAAACATTTGGCCAATAATAAGGGTTTGATCTGCTGCATATCAAATCACTCTACGGGCATTTATATAATGCATTTTCAATTTTTATTATCCACAAAAAAATCTGATTACTCGATCGTTCGTCAAAATAAGCGATCGATAGTGACAACCCTGTTCACACGGAACTATTTTAAAATGGCTGTTTTATTAGAGAAATATACATTTTGCAGGCACTGAAGCGGTCTTTGGCTGTCTCATTCATTTGTATTGTATCTGCAACCTGTTATTTATGGTTCGTGTTGGGGGTAATGCAAGTTACATAATCTGATTACTTTTTCAAGTAACAGATTACTTTAAATTTAAAACAAAATATCTGAGTTAATGTCTTATATAATTCTTTGAACATACTAGATAAGATAGTATGAAAACTAGATGGATTTTTATAATTAATCAAAAATGTTGGGAAATTAATGAATGTATAAAAACTGAGCCCAAAACAGTGATCAGATTTAACAATTTCTTTTTGAAGACAACACAGTATGTGTGCTTATATATAATAAACATGTACAGGTGCATCTCAATAAATTAGAATGCTGTGGAAAAGTTCATTTATTTCAGTAATTCAACTCAAATTGTGAAACTTGTGTATTAAATAAATTCAATGCACACAGACTGAAGTAGTTTAAGTCTTTGGTCTTTTAATTGTGATGATTTTGGCTCACATTTAACAAAAACCACCAATTCACAATCTCAACAAATTAGAATATAGTGACATGCCAATCAGCTAATCAACTAAAAACACCTGCAAAGGTTTCCTGAGCCTTCAAAATGGTCTCTTAGTTTGGTTCACAATCATGGGGAAGACTGCTGATCTGACAGTTGTCTAGAAGACAATCATTGACATACTTCACAAGGAGGGCATGCCACAAACATTCATTGCCAAAGAAGCTGGCTGTTCACAGAGTGCTGTATCCAAGCATGTTAACAGAAAGTTGAATGAAAGGAAAAAGTGTGGAAGAAAAAGATGCATAACCAACTGAGAGAACCGCAGCCTTATCAGGATTGTCAAGCAAAATCAATTCAAGAATTTGGGTGAACTTCACAAGGAATGAACTGAGGTTGGGGTCAAGGCATCAAGAGCCACAACACACAGATGTGTCAAGGAATTTGGCCCTTTTCAGATGAGAGCAAGTTTTGTATTTCATTTGGAAACCAAGGCCCTAGAGTCTGGAGAAAGGGTGCAGAAGCTCATAGCCCAAGTTGCTTGAAGTCCAGTGTTAAGTTTCCACAGTCTGTGATGATTTGGGGTGCAATGTCATCTGCTGGTTTTGGTCCATTGTGTTTTTTGAAAACCAAAGTCACTGCACCTGTTTAGCAATAAATTTTGAAGCACTTCATGCTTCCTTCTGCTGACCAGCTCTTTGAAGATGCTGATTTCATTTTCCAGCAGGATTTGGCACCTGCCCACACTGCCAAAAGCACCAAAAGCTGGTTAAATGACCATGGTGTTGGTGTGCTTGACTGGCCAGCAAACTCACCAGATGTGAACCCCATAGATTCTCTATTGTCAAGAGGAAAATGAGAAACAATAGACCAAGATTCAGATGAGCTGAAGGCCACTGTCAAAGAAACCTGGGCTTCCATACCACCTCAGCAGTGCCACAAACTGATCACCTCCATGCCACACCAAATTGAGGCAGTAATTAAAGCAAAAGGAGCCCCTACCAAGTATTGAGTACATATACAGTAAATGAACGTACTTTCCAGAAGGCCAATTCACTTAAAATGTTTTTATATTTTTATGGGTCTTATGAAGTATTCTAATTTGTTGAGATAGTGAATTGGTGGGTTTTTGTAAAATGTGAGCCTAAATCATCACAATTAAAAGAACTAAAGACTTAAACTACTTCAGTGTGTGTGCATTGAATTTATTTAATACACAAGTTTCACAATTTGAGTTGAATTATTGAAATAAATTAACTTTTCCACGACATTCCAATTTATTGAGGTGCACCTGTATGTATGCATGTATTAAAATGGAAACCAGAAAGTTCTGCGCATGTGCGATGACATAGAAATGGTGTAATGTGTGTTGTTGTTTTTGAAAATTCACATTCCACTCATTGTCTGTGAAGAGCTGCAGGACAATGTCATTCCAGCAGTCCTTGTTTCGGACTCTCATCTACAGACGCCTTGTTTTGCATCAAAAGCTTGTCACATATAAACACGCGCATCAACTCCATCACTTTAGTGTTCATGTTAACACTATGTTCGGATTCATCAATCGTAATGATTTCATTCCAACTTAAACAAAAAAGTGTCCATGTAAATTTAGCTAATGTAATTCTATTTATAATAGAGTGCAAATAATTTACTTGCACTATAGATGATGACATAATTACTGATATAGGATTCAGAACTTTGGTTTGGAATTCCAGCACACACTGTCCTTTATATTACTTTTTTCTGACCATTTTCAGGTAAAATTACCCAGAGGAAAAAACCCTGGCAGCAGACAGAGGTGCAGGCGGTGGAAAGACACATGATGCATTTCATCACATCTTGTACTGTACCAGCAAAGAGTGACTGTGAGAAGTGTTTAAAGGCTGAACCAGAAGCTCTAAAGAACCGGGACTGGAAGAACCTGAAGTTCTTCATATATAACCGCATTACAGCATATAAAAGGAATTTGCAGTGCAAATAATATGAAGATTACCAACTCTGGCAGTATGGCAGTTGGTATGGCAATTTTTGTATACATTGCCTTTTTCATGTTCCAAGTTGTTCCAGAAATATCTACTCTGCTTCTGAAGAGGTCAAAACTCCAGCCAAACTTGTACTATATTGAATAACTTTAGACCAGTACTTTTCAGCTTGTGGCCTTCACCTGTCACCCGAAACGTACTGCAAACAACATTTCAAATAGTGCATATGTGAGGCATAAAAAAAAAATAAAAAATTATTTATATGCACACACATATTGTTATAAAATTTTTCAATATCCTACAAGTTTTGCTTAAGTTTCGACCACTAGTTTTTAAAATTCTAATATCTCTACCAGATTTCTTTTATACTACTTAGTATGACATTGTTTTGAGGTTCATTCGACTTCATTTATTGCGTTTGTAAAATTGAACTCATTAAAAGTTAAATTCTGCAATTTAAATGTGAGTTAATTCCTTGAGGTTCAATTAGTTGTTAGAAGTAGATTTATTATCAAGGTAGTAAAAAACTATTAAACTATTAAAATAATTACAATTAAAGAAATAGATCGTTTGCAGTGGAAAGGTGTCTTGTTTAGATATGGGTTTGACAATATCCAGACAGTAATTCACTATTTTAAATCTTTGTATATGAATAGAGAACTTCTGCTTCATCAATGTCAATCACACTGATATTCCTATCAAATCTAGAAACATCAAACCAAAAATGCTGCATGTTGTAAAGATGACTACATGGACCACAAGTGTTCTATGCAAGAGTGAACCTTTGCATCACTGGCATTAATTGTAGGCTGAAAGCCTGTCAGTCATTGCATAGGATAGCCCAGCCCACGCTTGACACGTCCATTGACCATATGCACAGAACGTTCTTAATAACTTGCCCAGTAATCTAAACCAGCTGGAAAACTTCTGGTGAAATGTCACTTGTTGGTGTGTCAGTTTCTTTAATGTCCTGAGGTAGCTTTAACAGCATCAATAGTGTAATAGTTTATAATCAGAATATAGTCACTTACATAGTCAGTCCTAGCGTTAATTTAGTTATTCAAACCTAAGACCACATAAAAAAGACGCATGCCTCAGTGTTCCTCAGCAAAATTCAATCCGACCATCAGTTTTCACACTTTTGTGTAAAAAAAAAAAAGTCAACACTCTGTAAATTAAAGATTTATTGTGCACAAGTGTACTGAAATCATTGATCTTGAGCTGCAGTGACAGCTTTTGTGATTATAAAGGGAGGGAGAGCGTGGCCCTCGCTTTCTGTGTAATTCATTCACAAGTTATAGTTTTTCATTAGACTTTATGTAAATTAGTTTAGTGTGATAACTGCCTTAAAACAAACACAACATTGTCATTTGAGTATAGAATGACAGCCAACTGGAAAGTAACTGCGCACATGGTGAATTGTGATCTACCTTGACAATACAGTAACAGCAGTCTGTTGTTCCGCGGGGTTAGAGCAGTTGTGTTCAATCCTGGTCCTGGGGACCCACCGATCTATATATAATACGAATCTATATATATACGAATATACATTTTGTATATTCCCATTACTTAACACGCCTGATTCAGATTATCATACAGTATGTGCAGAGTGGTGTGTCTCCAGGACTAAGATTGAAAACCACTAGACTAGAGCATCCAGGCAGCTGTGGGTCACCGTGATGCGCGTAAGGCCCACATACCAGGCACGAAGTGGGGTGGGGGCTTTCGGCCAAAGCTGAAGTGGTCGATGTGAAGCAATCCTAATCGACACAAGCTCTCAAGACTGGGCATCAACCTCAGTGTTTTTCTGAAAACACTTTAAGGGAAGAGTTTTCCCCAACTTGAACTCAGGGAGTTGATTAAGGTCTGAGTGCTTGGATACGTGTACACTTAATTCAGATGCATTTTAAAACACATCTTTTTGGAAAATGCCAGTTTGGAGCATTTTTAAACATTTTAAAGATACGCTGACTGGGTATAAGCTCGAGTCTGTGGCCATGATTACATGATTAGCTAGTCATCCAGATAATTCTGCTTGCAAACTCAATCTCAGAGGGGAGAGAAACGTATCCACACATTTCATGAATGTGTGACATACCAAAGGGGAGGGTCTTTTTTTTTTAGTCATTTAGCAGACGCTTTTATCCAAAGCAACTTACAAGGGGAGCAATTAGGGGTTAGGTGCCTTGCTCAAGGGCACCTTAGTCATGGTATCAAAGGTGGAGAGATGGAGGTGGAGGTGGAGAGAACCGGCAACCTTTAGATTACAAGCCCAACTCCCTCATCATTAGGCCTGAATGATTTAGGTCCACTGAGACAAACCGGTTGAGACATGCTGAAAGATTTGTTTCAGTGTGGTAATTTTGAATTGGCACTTTGATAATGTGGTCTCAGGTCTAAGATGGGACAGAGCCTGCCATCTTTACTCGGGATCAGAAAATAATGGTGTCTGTAAAATCCACTCTTACACCATCTCCACTGTGAGGAGGTTGAAGACATTTTGAGCTTGCCCAGCAGACATTATAACATTAACTCTGAAATACCACAGCACTACATAATCTGACAGGGACTGAAAATAGTTGGATGTGAGCTGAGAGTATGCATATCTGGCACAGTGTTTTAGAAGAACACCCCCCTCCTCCAAAACAGTATAATTCAACTTAATGGGATATGTGATGAGGTTCAAAGTGTGGAAGGAAGAACAAAGGGACAACATGACTGGAACTTGTGGTTTATTCAGTTCTTAGTGGTACATCTTCAATATAAAGCTATCAACACAGTAACCACGAGTGTCCAGTCAGTCTCTCTCTCTCTCTCTCTCTCTCTCTCTCCACCACTTCCTTTTTCCTGTGGCTTTTATTTGGTCTCTCCACACCAATTACTGAAACAAGACACAGGTGTTTGTCATTTGCACTTCACCTACTTGCGTACCGCTCGTCTCCTGCCTCTCTCTCCCCCGCAGACCTTGCTGAACCACGCCTCCGCCACATACTGGGGGTATCAACATCAACTCAACTCAGGCCGGGGTGCCATCCGGCCTGCAGCCTTTACTTATCTGCAGCCCCCACCCCCCATCGCACCCCCGGCCAATGGACCACCTTGAATTTAAAGGGCTGTAGTGCCTCATACCAACGGGTGATCTGCGCATTAGTATCCTTCTTGCGGTGTCTTCTTGCGGTATCTCTCTCTCTTCAAGAGCTTACGACTGATGTACAGCACCAGCCACACCTCACCCTCTATCTCCGGGGACAGGATCACTCCAAGCCTGTCCAATGCGTCAGTGAAATTTGTCAACCCACGGCATTGGATATGCGTAAGATTTCGGCACCGCATTCACCTAGCGATAATCCACACAGAATCGGACAGAGCCATCCGTTTTAGGCACTAAAACTGTTGGGCTCGGCCAATCACTGTGGGATTCCTCTATTACTCCCATATCTAGCATCACCTCTATTTCAGTCTGAACAACTAACTTTTTTTGTGTTCAGGCAAACGATATAGCCGGCTGCACACCACCACGCAGCTGAATGAGGTTCGTTCGACCAGACGGAGGCAAGAACAAATCTGCAAATTGTGTTTGCAACTTAGCCACATCATTGAGTTGTGAGGGCGAGAGGTGATCTCCTCCTCGGGCCAGAGTGAGAGATTGATTTTTAGTGTTCACTTCTGGACTGAGATCTTTCTCTCCACTCACCACCGTCACCAGCATCACTAACTCCGCCTTGCACCATTTTTTTAAGGAGATTGCGATGGTAAATCTGATGTGCCCCACTCCTGTCTTTTTGTACTATCTCATAATTCAGATCTCCAACTCGTCATGTGACCTCAAAGGGTCCTTGCCACTTAGTGAGTAATTTAGAATTAGAAGTTAGGAGCAATACAAGCACTTTATCTCCCTGTGAAAATTCACGTAATCTGTTGTATAGCCGGCTTTGTTTGTCCTGAGCCGGTAACAAATTCTCCATAGACAGTCACCCCCATGTGTGGCGTTTTGTTCTCATGTTCAATACATACTAAATTTAATTTCTACTGTCTGAAGGCCATCCTCTCAAGTTTTTCTTAGGACGTCCAACACACCACGGGGCTGACGTTCATAGAGAAGCTCAAAGAGGGAAAATTCCGTGGAGGCTTCGGGGACCTCGCACACAGTGAACAAGAGAGGTCCCAGCCATCTGTCCCAATTTTTGATGTCTTCGTGAACAAACATTTGAATCATGGTTTTTAACGTGCGATTAAATCGTTCCACCAGGGCGTCTGTTTTTGGGTGATAAATGCTGGTGCGAATTGATTTAATACCCAATAATTTGTAAAGCTCACAGAGAGTCTGGCATAAACGCCGTGCCTTGATTGATGAGAATCTCTTTCAGGATTGCCACCCGGGAGATTAAATGAAACAGAGCGTACGCTACGCTTTTTGTGGAAACGCTGTGGAGCGCCACTCCCTCTGGGTATCGTGCTGCATAATCCACCAGGAGTAATACAAAGCAATCCCAAAACGCAGAAAGTTCTAATGGCCCGATGAGGTCCATGCCAATTCTTTCGCAGAGGACCTACAGGTTATAACCTGGATCCACCAAAGCCTGATATATTCCACCCTTAATATTTACAGGTATTTGGTACAGGCCAGCTTGATCGGAGGCAGCCTGTGGGGCATCCAGGATCAGTGTCCCCACCTCCATCACTGGACACGATCAATAAAATTACCTAGGTCCCCGCAACACCAACAGGCCGGCTCAGGCATGCCCACCGCCTTAGTGGTAGGAAGCGGGTCAAGGAATTGGTAGGGAGAGAACGTAGGAATGGGAGCTTATGCTGGCTGACCCTGCCCCCCTGGGCGTAGCCTTTGGGCCAGTTGTTGGCTCCGCTGCTGGTCTGCCCCTCCACTAGAGTGGGGCTCATGGAAGGAGGTTCCCTCGAGACCTGGGAAGCAGGATAGATTTGGAGGGAGAAAACTCAGTAAGGGAGAGAGAGAGAGACCGATGGCGGGGATTTGCTGACCCCTGTCTCCACCAGATGGATGGCCTGTTTCAGTGACATCAGATGGTGGCACTAGACCCACTGTGCAGTCTACTTAGGAAGCCATGCCACAAACTGCTCCAGTACCACCTTGTTGATGATTTCTTCAACGTCGCTTCCCTCGGCCATCACCAATCTGCAGCAGGCATCCCAGACCTGTTGCGCCATCACCCGTTGGAGGAGGGCGCGTTTCACGTCTTGGTAGACCAGGAGGTTCTGGACTGGCAGTTGTTGTTCGGCCACCTAGCCAGTCCTCTTGGGGCCACCCACATGCCTCAGCAAATCTCTCAAGAGGTCTATGAACACCTCAGGAACATCCTGAAGACACATCTTTTTGAAAGGCACATGAGTGGACGGGGCTGCGGTAGATGGTGTTTCTGTAGCGCAGACCTCTTGGTCGATCCAGCTCCGGAACAGCTTGCGGTCTTACTGCTTGGTTGAGGGCTTGAAAATGCCGTTCCTGGTCATCTCTCATCCCCAGCAGTGCCTGATTATTTTCCTGGTGAGGCGATTGTGTAACCTCCCCAAACAGCAAACCTGGCAGGGACTGCGTTCTTCTTCCTTCCCGGGTTTCAGCACCAGTGTGATAAGGTTCAAAGTGTGGAAGTAAGAAGACAGGGTCAACGTGACTGGAACTTGTGGTTTATTCAGTTCTTAGTAGTACAAACAAATAAGAGTTGCACACACATTACATCAACACAGTAATCAATATTTCAGTCTCCAGTCTCCTCGAGTGTCCAGTCAGTCTCTCTCTCTGCCACTTCCTTTTTCCTGGTGGCTTTTATTCGGTCTCTCCATACCAATTACTTAAACGAAGCACAGGTGTTTGTCATTTGCACTTGACCTACTTACGCGTCACTCGTCTCCTGCCTCTCTCTCCCGCCACAGTATAGTTCACCCAAAAATGAAACTTCTGTCGTCATTTACTCAACCTCAAGTTGTTCCAAACCTGTATACATTTCTTTGTTTTGCTGAACACAAAGGAAGAAATTTGGAATAATGTTTGTAACAACAAAGAAATTTATTCAGGTTTGGAACAACTTGAGGGTGAGTAAAAGACAACAAAATTTTCATTTTTGGCTGAACTATCCTCTTAATTATCAAAGGAACAGTTACTTCCTGAACTTGTGTTTGATGTTTCTGATAAACTGAACAGAATTTCTTTTTGTCTTGCTTCTGAAAGTGAATTATGGGATACATACACTTAGCCTCACATACTACTCTGAAGCTGTGTTATATTAGTGTGGATTTAGTGTGTGCTAAGTGCCATGCAGTTAGAACAATCTCGAGTTTTGGGACAGGCCCTGTGACTAATGATTGTACAGCTGCAGACAAGCGGTATGAAAGGGGCGGAGCACACAAGCTCGATTTTGATTTTCAACATTGAACTCAAGATGTCGCCATCCACTCATTCTATCAAACTTTTGCAAAAACATTCAGCAACTGCAACGCATTATTGCTTTGAAATGAGTCCATAGTCTCTTTTCAGTTAGAAAATATTGCAAGTTTTCTATCTTAATTACAGTGATACCAAAAATACATGAAAATTGATAAATCACAGGCAATATAATTCGGATGTGTGCAGAACTTTAATAAATATATAACCTCAGCATTTGTTCCTTTTTTATTCATTGTGCTTTTGTAAAAACAGTAAAAAAAAAAGTTATTTTGTTGTTAATGTTATGTATTTCAAAACAATTTTGGAAAATTATATGAACTGTTGTACTATGTATATGTACTATATGTGTCCTATTGTGATATTGCAACATTTTCGAAGTAAAGAACACCTGAATATTTCTGATAAATATGCATCATCCATGTTAACTGCATTTAGTTGTCTTTGTCAACTACAGATGCTCTAAACCTTCTGGGTCCTCGTTTTTCAGCAAAGAAGTTAAAATATATAGATTCAACATTAACATATGTTTTAAGTTTCACTAAGTTAAGTTTTCAAAGCTTTAAAATGTACATATACACATACTTATATACTCATTAAAGTGGCAGAGGTTTGTGTAAAAATGTGCTTTGAGCATTTGAAACTAAGTAAAAATATCCTTATTATTAATTAGCAATATCAAAGAAAGATGGATTTGTGTAGCATAGCTGAAGGACTGGAAAATATGGTAAAAAGTATTTGGAAATATTTCCCACTGGGGCAGATTTCAGTTTTTTCCTTCATATGTCATCAATCTTAGACAATTTTTTTGTTTACTGGGTTTGATCATTTTACCCTTGTTGAAGACCCTTAAAATATCATAAAAATATAACACTGATAATCTACACAAAGACTGAAATAAACAAACTATATCAGTATTTGTTGAGTTTTTTTGACTGTCCCACATTTAATTTCCACCACACAATTCTCCTGTGATGTATATCAAGTCTTGGGCAATGTTAGTAGACAGATTAAATTAAATTAAACTGTCTCACCAATGTGATACGGCACACTTGTTATTGTTGTGCTGTTTAAATGCAATGTAAAACTCACTTTTTCTAATCATATCATTCTGTTTTCATAGTTTGAAAGGCCAGAGCAACACTTAAACTGCTTGTAACCATGTTAACGACCATTCAAACAAACAGAATCTCACATGTATCGCTTAGGAGCTCAATAGATCATTTGTGTGGATTTCATGAGACAAAATACCCATAACTGGGGGCTATGTTGCTTGGCAACAGATCTGTTTAAACCCAAACCATATGAATCTCCAGTGTGACATACATATCGATAGAGTAGTTCTCATTCACTATCATTTAGCTTCTCTGGCTGAGGGTCATTTTATCGGAATTTATGCAGCAAGCATGAGTTACTAAACTAGCAGAAACAAATCAAATCGCTGTCAACTATTACGCTGTTGTTATGCAACAGGAAATCATTGCGAAATTATGCTGAAGATGAGCTGACTTTTGTGTCGACTTTTATGTGAGTGATGTGTAGCCAAGTATGACGTCCCATACTCAGAATTTGTGCTTTATGATGTATTTTATCTATAGTATTTTATAAAATTACTTTAGATAAGCTTATTAAAAACAATTGGTGAAAAATTGATTGATTAAAAAAAAATGATTGGATCACTAAATTGATCCTTTGCATATTTGGTGATCCTTGCGTGCCGGTCTTTTTTTTTTTTCTTATTCAGTTAATCAATTGTACTATATTTTTGTTTGATAATAACTTTTATTTAATAGTTTGTATTTTTAGGGGGTAAATTATATTTATGCAATGCATATATTTTTTCAGTTTTTGAGCATAGATCTGAAAATGAAATATCCAACTTAAACTGTCAAGTCTTGAGTCTTTCCATTCATTTCCAATGGGGTCATTTTTGGCCGCGAAGACTATTTTTAGTCCAAGTTACCAAGTTACGTACCATTCCGTAACCAAGTTAACCAAGTTACGTACTATTCCGATGAAGTAAAATATTGTAAAATTCATTGGAAAAAAAATGATTGAAGAGCATCAGAGGGTTAAACTGTATTTTATTACAAAAAAAAATTAAAGCAAATAATCTTATGTAGCCAATGTCCACAAAAGATTTAAATGGTGTAACCTAGTGAATTTTGACTCACTGAGTAATATGAAATTATTTGTCTCGAATTAAGTTCATTTATAGGATACCATATCCAGCCAAGCTTAGGCTATAACCAACACTGGAAGCCCTCACAAACTTTACCATCCTGTATTTCTACATTGTGAAATACCTGAATATGTGTGCTTCATTGTTTTATTAAAGTCAGAAATACTAATATCAGAATTGAATCAATCTACATTAAGTTAACAAACAATCTGATAAAGAAAAGAAGTACATTTAATCATTTAGCAGACATTTTTATTCGAAACAACTTACAAATGAGAACAATAGAAGCAATGAAACCAACAAGAGGGCAACAATATGTATCTGCTGTGACTAATCCCAGTTAGTCTGCACAGTACATGGCAAAATATAAAGAAAAATCGAATAGAATAGTAAGTGTTAGTATTAATAGGTCAAGTGTTGGTGAAAAAGACGTCTTGAAAATGGCTAAAGCCTCAGCAGCTCTGGTTGAGTTAGGCAGATCAATCCACCAGCAGGGAACAGTCCAGGTAAAGGTCTGTGAGACCTAGTCTGATTTTGTGCCTCTTTGGGATGGCACCACAAGGCAGCGTTCACTTACAGAATGCAAGGTTCTGGAAGTCGCATAACTCTGAGTAGTTACTGTAGGTATAGGGGTGCAAAGCCTGTGGTTGTTCTGTAGGCAAACATCAGTGCCTTAAATTTTATGCGATCTGCAATTGGCAACCAGTGTAAATCAATGAAGAGAGGTGTGTGACGTGTGTTCTCTTCAGTTTGTTAAAGACCACTCATGCTGCAGCATTCTGGATGAGTTGCAGAGGTTTGAAAGTACATGCTGGAAGGCCTATCAAGAGAGCATTAAATAGTCCAGTCTGGATAGAACAAGAGCTTGGACAAGGAGTTCCGATAGGAAGGGCCTGATCTTCCTAATGTTGTAGATGGCAAATCTGCAGGACCAGGCAGTTCTAGCATGTGGTCTGTGATGTTTAACTGATCATCAATCACAACTCTGAGGTTCCTGGCTATCCTGGAAGGAGTTATGGTTGAAGAACCTAGCTCAATAGAGAAGTTGTGATGAAGTGTTGAGTTGGCCAAGACCAGAAATATCTGTCAGGCAGGCTGAGATGTGAGGAGCTACCGTCGGATCATCATGCGTGTCATCATAATAGAAGTGGTAGGAAAAATCATGTTTCTGAATGACAGGTCCTAGTGATGACATATAGATGGAGAAGAGAAGTGGTCCCAGCACTGAGCCCTGAGGTACCCCAGTAGGTAGATGTTGTGACTTAGACACCTCACCCATCCATGACACCCTAAAGGACCAACTGAGGGGTAAGGCTTGAACCACTGGAGTGCTGTTCTTGAGATTCCCTTCATCATGATGATTGACAGGAGGATCTGGTGGTTAACTGTGTCAAAAGCTGCAGACAGATCCAGCAAGATGAGTAGAAATAACTGGATACCCAGCTAACAAAAATGTGTTGCTAACGTTCCCGTTAAGTTTTGAAAACATTATTTCGGACTGTTCTCTGAACGTTTAAACATCCAGTTTTTTAAATGTTTTAAATAGGTTTTTTCTTGATTATCCGATAGTTTTGTAAACGTTATGGGAACGTTGTTTTTGGATGTTCTCTGAATGTTCTAAAACAAGTAGTAAAATTTAGAAAATGTTAGACGAACGTCCAACTAAAATATTTCAGAAAAAACATTCCATGAATGATGTACAGGTAATGCTTTTATTTTAACATTTTGAGAACCTTATTAAAGACCAGATAACTTTGAACAAAAGTTGTATTAAAGGCACAATATGTAAATTTTCGCCGCTGGAGGTTGCCTACTTAGAACAAAGGCGTAGCTTGATGATGCAGAGATTGACGTCTTCACATCTACAGCCGGTGGAAAAGAATCCGACGGGACTCTTTTCCATAAACAGAAATCATGCGATTATTAATGTTACTGTAGTATGAAGCAGAGCAGGAGCGAGTGTTGTGGAGCTGAACGAGATGCTGGAGCGATTGTTAATGAGAGACGAACGGGACACATGCCTCGAGAGCAGCGGGACTTTTATTATGCCACAGTCACCGCTTCCACTTATCCGGTCACGAGTATGAGGAAACACAGCTCTGTTTATCATATTAAATACATTTGAGTGTGTTGAAAATGATGTTATAATGTTACTCTGAGCGTTCGCTCGCCGGCTGCTGTGAGACTCTTGTTCACACTGCAGTAAGATAGATCCATATTACAATATCATATTAAATGCTGGATGGCTTGTGTTGACAAATGGCATGCAATTATTTTTAAAACGTATTGTATGACGGAGAAAATGCTGTATTACAGTTACAAAAAATAAAGCTGCATCTGATTATGCTATGTTAGCTACTTGACAATATAGTGTTTTTCTCTGAGGCATGAAAACATGCAGTCACGGAAAATCAAGAAAACGAGATCCAAACAATAAGACTAAACATGTTGAGCTATATTATTAGTTTTCTCTCTATAAATGTATCCAAACAGTTGTCCCCTTGTCTAACACAACATGTAATATATATTAAAGAGTCTTTGGTGTTTCCATGGTTTCTACAAGATTAAACCGGAAATTGATGGTAACGCAGGTATGATGTCACGCTCCGTATCCTGATTAAAATGGCTTATTTCTCTGGATTTAAACATTCTTGGAAACATAATGTAAATTACACAAGTCAAAAAAATATATAACACTGTTCTAGTCGTTTTTGGATATTTTAATCTAAAATCTTACATATTGTGCCTTTAATGTTACTTGACGAGCGTTTGTTTATAATCTTGCCAGAACATTCCCTGTTTGCTGGATAAAGGAATATCTGCGCATGTTGACTTTTTAAGGGGTAAAGTGATTTCACCCCTTAAAAGGCATTAAAAAAGAACTGGAATAAAATGAATGTGAAGCTGGAAGGTTTTAGTTTAAAATCAGGCAAGGGTCTATTTAAGAGTTCTACACATAAAAGTTTAATTAAAAATAGACGGATTAAGACGAATAAAAATGAAAGAATAATTTTTACAAAGCACATTTTTTCTCCATAGATAAAGTACTCACCACAAAAAGACTTTATACAATGGCACTTTTTCAAGTTTTCTACAGCGTTTGCAGGTTTCTGTGTGTTATGGTGGCTGCGGTTGTGGCGCTAGGACCCGGGCGGGGTAACAGAGAGACACAGCAGCAGCAGCGGCAAGCGGCTTCAGTCCTGGCGACGGCGGGACTCGATCCCGCCTGAACTTCCTCTCACTGACGTCAGCCTCGCCGCTCCGGACACCGCGCTGAGAAAAATGCTGCTCTCCGTACCGCCAAGGACGGGAATCAACCCCTACAACGGATACAACAGCAGAAACAGCAAAAAGGTAACGCAGACGGACTTTTCTGTGTATTTGACTGTTGCTTTCCAAATCCAGCGGCTTTCTTTGTACAAATGTGAGCTGCGGTGTCCTTGACAAATCAACTTCAGTTTCTGTGGGATCATTGTGTCTAGATGGATACAACGCGTTTAAAAGACGGCTCGGGATCTTCTTGGTTTTTGTCGGGAATGGCGGCTTTCATAAGTTTCTAGCAATAATAGCGACATTCGCCGTGTTGTTGTAATCATTCCAGTCGTTTAAAACCACACGCATTAATACACACATCGTTTTCCATGATTTTATTATCGAACTTTGGAAGTAAATTATGAAAAAATGTGATTTCCCCACAGCGAAGAAAGGTATGGAAAATGAAGATATTGATAGATATGAACCATTCAAATGTGACTAGTATCGGTAAGTGATCGACATATTCTGTATCGTATCAAAAGAGGGATGCGGATGCTTTGATGTTTCTGTTTGCAAGTTTTCAGCGATGGGAAAATACAACGCCCCACCCCTCGAAAAACCCACCGTGACGCTTTCGACTGTTGCGTTGTAGAGTAATAAAATGAAAAAGTTTCAGTTCAGCGAACTCATCAGACTCTGTGGACTATGTTTACGCCTCTTGCGACCGTCCATGTTTGTTAAAGGACCAAAGAAACTTCGACGAACAAACGCGACGCGAAGCTAGAAAGCAAGTCTTCAAGCGCGCGACGCAACATACTGTATTAGTTACATTTATAATAAACGAAGCGCGCGCTTGCAGCTTAGTTGTTTATAATGTGAGCGTTACTGTAGCGTCGCGTAGTAGCTGTAGATGGGGTTAAACAGTTACATAATTCAGGATGTGAATGTTCCATTGTTTCCCTGAACTTAAGAGTTTTTTTGGGCTTATCAAATGCGACATTTTCGGAATGTCACGCATAATCTCAGTTTATCTCAAAGTACCAGTATTTTATTTATTATTAATATAATTATTATTATTTCTTAACGTAAGAACAACAGTTAGCCTAAAGGCTATTGACGTGACTTCATTTTGGCCGATAGAAATTATGTTTTAATATATAAGTAACCTATAATCGTCTGTTTGTTTATATATGTTAAATTAAATAATAAGTTCTAATTGTTGTCGATGCGTTTCACGTTTACAGTTGCTGAGTTTTACATTAAATTTGCCAGCTGCTTTCATCTAAACACGGGAATCGAACCCATGACATTGTGTTGCTAGTGCTGTGCCTCAAGAGTAGAACTCAAGCAACGTACGTTGATTATCTGAAAACTGTTGATGATATTGATTGTTGTGTAAGTGTCTGGAATGTTTACAGTCACAAGCACTTGACAATCACTGCCAATAAGTGTGTGGCTCATGACGCACTGAGTGTGTCGCCAATAGTCACACCTACAGTCAGAGACAACATAACGTCACAGATAAAGACTTGGGGAAACTGATTGAAATTTGAAAAATGAAAGTGAAATTAAATTCTGCTCGCTTTGTCCGTGAAATGCATTAACTTACAGCAGCTTGACTGTTGTCCACAAAAACTCACTTAAGCTTTCTTAATAAATAATGGAGTTTACATGCATGTTAGTCCTCAATTTCAGTTAAGCCCTGTTTACACCAGTAGTGACTCACAGCAACATTATCTCATTTTCTGGAGGTTTTCTTGTTCTTTTGTGGCATGAGCAAAAGTTCCCATTGGGTGATACAATGTGCTCATGTCCATCGACACAACAAAGTTGAGAAGAGTTTATCTTTATGGAAATGATCAGCGACTTTCAGCAGCAACTACCAATGACAGTGAGGTTACAAATCGCACATGATCGGCATGTTGGCATGCAGGAGAAAATAATCCCATCAATCATCAATTAAACATTTTACTTTCAATCAAGGTACTCATTGCAAACTAATTGCCAGCCATCTGGCTAATAACTAAAGCTAGTTATTTTACTTTATAAAGTGTTAAATATGGATATTTTTCTTACACAAAAGCATCGCTTCGCTATGCACTGGTAACTAGTGTAAGGAACGTAAAGCAAAAGTGATATGATCCTGTTTCTGGGCACCCGTCAAAAGTCTCGCTGCCGCATTTTGGACTACTTGTAATCGGGACATAGCTGAATGACTAATCTCATCGTAAAGATAATTGCAGTAATCCAGCCTTGAATAAATAAATGCATGGATTACTTCTTCAATTCTTTTAAAAGAAAGAAATGTCTTTACTTTTGATAAAAGTCTGAGCTGAAAAAAGCAGGATTTCACCGCTGAATTTCTGCCTATCGAATTTCAGAGATTCATTAAACACCCAAATGCCCAAACTTCTCATCAGGGGCTTCACACAAGAGGACAGTCCACCAAAATTTAATTTAGGAGTAATAGAGGAATCGGAAGGTCCAAAAATCATCATTTTCATTTTACTCTCCATTACTTACTCTATTACATTTCCATTTTTACTTTACTCTTAAGTTTGAAGACAGCCAGGCCTTTACATCCATCAAACAGGCCATGAGAGTTCAAACCATCGCAATCACATTTTAAGGGCAGAGAAACTTTTGTGTCATCAGCGTAACAATGGCATGACAGCCCATATTTTCTAAAAAATAGAGCCACGCGGAAGCATTTAAATGGGGGCCAAAATGGACTCTTTAGGAATCACAGGGTGTTAGGGGGGGTCCACTGTGGGGTCTAAGTTCTGCTTTTTAAGTAGGGGGTGGACAGATGTGTGTTTAAGCAGATCAGGTATGATACCAGTTTCTAAAGTGATTTAACATGATCAGAAGATGAGAACCAACAACATCAAGGACTTGTTTATGAAAAAAAGGAGGGATAACATCAGTAGAAGAGCCTGAAGGCTTAAGGTGCTCTACTATTTCTTGGAGATGAGTGCCAGTCATACGGTTAAAGCTTTAGTTCACCCAAAAATGAAAATTCTGTCATTAATTCCTCACCATCATGTCGTTCCACACCTGTAAGACCTTTGTTCATCTTCAGTACACAAATTAAGAAATTTTTGATGACATTTTTGATGAAATCCGATACTAAAGACATATTTTAAAAAGGTCATGTGACTACAGTGGATCAACCTTAATGTTATGAAGAGACGAGAATACTTTTTGTGCGCCAAAAAAACTAAATAACCACTTTTCGACAATATCTATTGATGGCCGATTTGAAAACACTGCGTCATAAAGCTTTACGATTCTTTTGTTTCGAATCAGTGGTTCGGTTCGCATATCAAACTGTCAAAGTCACGATCCAACGATTCGAAACAAAAGAATCGTAAAGCTTCATGAAGCAGTGTTTTGAAATCACCCATCACTAGATATTGTTGAATAAAGTCTTTTTTTTTTTTTGGCACACAAAAAGTATTCTCATTACTTCATAACATTCAAGGTTGATCCACTGTAGTCACATGACCTGTTTTAAATATGTTTTAGTATCTTTCTGGGCATTAAAAGTGTAAATTAATTTGCTGTCAATGCAGGCCTCATGAAGGATTTCATCAAAAATACCTTAATTTGTCTTCTGAAGATGAACGAAGGTCTTACAGGTGTGAAACGACATGAGGGTGAGGAACTAATGACAGAAATTTCATTTTGGGGTGGACTAAACACTTTAAACTGACTAAAAACAGCAGAACAACTGGGAGGAATTAAGGGATCAGAAGGTGAACTAATCCTTTTAGGAATGAGTTTGCTTTCCTGTGGGCAATTCCACCTTCTGTAGCCGCTCATCAAACCTCATCCTCTCCAGCCTAAAGTACTGGAAGCAGACCTCATGCCACATGCCCTGTAGCGGCCGCTGGTATTCACCATGCTGTCTGTAAGCCTCGGTGGTCTGGTGGACTCATGTAACCCAGTGCCTTTACTTACAGCGCAGATAGAGTATGTGTTGTTTTTCATTGATCTTTTATATTATGCATTGTATGCATTGATTCTATGCTTGAATGGTTGAATGCCATGATCTTTTGTTACCACAATTTTTTCAATGTAACTGTTATGGACCTTTGAATGTAAAGCTCTCAGCTTACTTTAAATTCCATCATTCTGCATTTGGCATGTGCCTGAGTGCTTTTATGCTGCTCTATATGAACCCGGTATATTTCCGGTAAATAGAGTTACATGGGAGATCAACGCAAATGTAATTTTTGCATTCCCACTTGCAACAAACAAAACAACAACAAAATAAGAAATTCCACCATTTCCATGACTTTCCAAAAGAGGAAAAAATATAGAGAGATAAATTAGCGCTGAAAAAAATCCAAAGCCAAATACGTTTTATGGGATCATACATATTTGAAAAGCCCCACATAAAGTACATATTAAACAGAAAATTAATTTTATGTTTTGGCATAAACTTACAAAATTAAGTTTAATTGTATTTCTATCATGTTTAACATTCTTATATTTTATACTTTATACTTTTGTAATTATTAAACTCTTAAGTTTGTATATGAATTACAGTTTTAGTTTTTTTTATTTTAGTATTTTAGCACCCATTTAACAACAACCGGTCTGTCTAAACTTTTTTTGTTGTGGATCATGTGACTGTATGTCCTCTGTCTCAGGTATCCCTATAAAGTTATATTTATGGAGAATAATTACTGACAGAGAATTATTAGTATCTTTGTCTTTGCAAACAGGAACTGAAAATGTGATTGGCTTCAAATAATAGTATAACAGAAACACGCATTTCCTGTGAAACTAATTTCTCTCATTGTTTGCTGTATATTTCAAAATAAAACAAGTGGGCTCAACTTATTAGGGCTACTTTTCCCACAGCTTACCTTACAAACATTTTCAAAATTCAAATTGACACTTTCAAACTGGTAAAACGGTGACATAACAATTTGACAAAAACATAATTTTATAATGTTAAATTTTATGTAACATTTAAATAGATTTCTCACCATAGCTATATTCCTGAGAGGAGTGGATTTCACAACACTGTGGGCCGAAGTGAACTTTTGTGTTAGTGGCGAGAATGTTACTCCCATGACTAGCTGAAAAACATTTGGCCGTAGCCTGGAGTTCACGCACAGGTTAAGTGCACATGTGGAGAATTCCAGACATATCTCGACCATCTCTCTTTGCTCTGTCTCTCTGACCCGAACTCTCATTCCTGTACCTGTGCCATAAGAGTAAACAAAAGAGAGAACACAAAATAAACACGTGCCGAGGGACGAGAAAAGGCTCTTTGTGAGTGGGAGGCGATTATAGAACCAGATGGCAGAAGGTTTTGAATTACCACATTGCCTTTAAAATGACGTTACTCAAAACTACATTTCCCAGAAATCCTAATTCTGCTGGGTCTCTTGCTGTGCTAATGAATTCTTGAATGGCGGCGGTTTTCCAAGAAAACTGCACTGATGTATTTCAGCCTTCAGGTGATTGTAAATTGTAAGAAGTGTTGCTGTTGCTGTATAAATAGAATCATTGCTTTCGAAGCAACAATTTTTGCTTGTTTTACCTGTAAAGTTCATATTTCTATATCTACACCATTCATTCCTTGAGAGCACATTGAAGGAAAAAAGTCAACTAAAAAATGCTGGCTTGAAAATGAACAAAATGAATTGGGTTGTTTTAACCCAGCGAATGGGTTAAATGTTTGCCCAACCCGCTGTATAGTTTTATTTAACTATTGTTTAAAAGTGACTGTATTTCTTGCTTAAAATGATCCCAAAATATGTTGGAAATTAATGCTTAATAAATGAACAATTATTAAATTGCTTATTAATAAATGTTCACCTTTTATCATTGTTGCCTCTAGTAATTATGTGTCTGATTTTTAATTTACAACCTATTTTGGGTTCATTTTAAGCCAGCCATATAGTCATTTTTAAACAATAGTTGGGTTCATTTAAACTACCCAGCAGGTTGGTCAAACATTTAACACAAGTCTCCAGTCTTTACATTTAAATTGTGAACATTACAACAAGTGTAGTCTTTGACAAACTCACACTTATCTGGCGTCCTATGATTTGAATATCAGATCCCCGAATGCTAGTTCACATAATATATATTATAATTATTAGAGGCCTACTAAACAATGATAAAACTGTCAAATATTCGCACAGTAAACACCAGGCTGAAGTCAAGGCCACCTCTGGAAGTTTTCATAACTTTCGTTAAATCCACAATAAGTAAATCCACTAATTACTCTTCAACAGTGATGCCATAGAAATATACAGAGCTACGGCAAGAACAGAAGTTCAAACACACAATTCTTAAGATGGCTGCGCGCTTGTTTCTCTGCCGCATAAGGTCAGTAGGATGCAATGAAATTTCAGAAATATTTTGGCTGAAAATATGAAAAGAGCTTCAGCTTTAACAGATCAGATAACAAAAACTGACAGAGATAACGCAGTGAGCCTGTGAATTTACGCAGGTTTAATCATGTCATGTGAAGCGGTCTGATGGTGATGTCTTCGCTCTGTGATAAGATGACTGGACAACAAGTGTGATTCTGCATCAGTCTCACTGAAGTCTATAGGGAGTCATGTTGTGTAAAATTACATTTTCTACTTGTCAGCAACAACGTGTGACATTCAAGCATACTTGCACTTGCATTTTTGAAGATACTCCTTTGAATAAAAGAGTAACTGCTTCGCTTATTGTTCATTTCTTTATTTGAACGTTTTAATGTTCATATATCTTAATTCATTTCAGGATCTTAATTGTTGCTTTGTGGATCAGTTTTCAGGAAAAAAAACTAACAGTGTTGTTTGATTTTGTTTCAAGTTTAGTTCAGTCAAGTTTTGCCAGATATGTTAATGTTACAAATAATAAGAATTGCAAAAATATATTGTGCAGAGCTCACTTTAATGAGGCCCTTACTATTGGATGTTTGTTAATTGCACAAAGTGAAAGATAATTTAATTTACAATTTATAAAGCAACTTATTTGTGTAGTCTGGACTGTCATGATGAACTTTAAACACAAGCTGGTCAAATGAAAATGGAATTTTATTTGTTTTTGTTAACCAGACTTGTAGAGACTGACTGTCATTGATTAATGTGATAATGATGTGCCATGAGGCGTTTAATAGAGTTTTATTCTGAATGGATCTGTTTTGGGATAAGAGGCTATTCAGGGCTCACACGTTATTTGATTAGATATTGGAATATATTGAAGTATGATACGAATCATTTTTATTAAATAAACCTTTTAAATACTAGAGCTAAAACTAAAAAAGTCCCACTAACTTTAGTCTCAGAAATAAAGAGAAAGGTTCAAAGTTTACTTAAAAATGAGCACAAAATAGTCATGTCTTAATAAAAGAGTCAGAATCCTGTCTGATTAAGCTTGTGTGATAAATTTATTTGAATGATATTAGTGATACAATTACAGGACTTGAACACTTAATGGGTAAGAAAAAGTATTCAAAAAATCAGGGCTTTACTTATACATTTGAGGTTTTGTTCACAGAAGCCTGATCCGGCACTGATCACGTCTGTTGGTTTGATTCACATGAATGTTGTGCGTTAGGATGCGGTGTTGAGTCTGACCTCTGGGCTATCATGGGATATCATGATGAATGTTTTCCTCTTGATTTAAAAAAAAAAAAAAAAAAAACATCAAAGATGAAAGAAATCTGATAACTGAGACTAATGGTTTTCAGGACGGTTTTCTCTGTGTGTGTGTGTGTGTGTGTGTGTGTGTGTGTGTGTGTGTGCTTGTGCTTTGAAATCGAATAAAACCGATTTAAAACAAGGTCACTTTTTATGTAGTGCTGGTAATACAGTCTGAATACAGTAAACAACTGGTTGAGATTTTGATATAATTTGCTATAATTTAGTATTGGCTGTTGTATGCATTTCCTTGTCTGTTTTGATTCATTTAGAAACAACATTTTGTTTGTATATGAAACATTTCTTCATGAAAAATAAAATGACATTGCAAGTGGACTGCAGGAAAAACAGTACTTCTACAACATTTATTAATCTTAGTTAATGTTGTTCAACATTTACTAATACATTATTAAAATCAAAAGTTGTATTTGTTGACATGAACTAACAACGAGCAATTATATTTTTACTTAACATTTACCATTAACACAGACTTTATAAGTTTTATAACATATATGGTTTCCATATTCTACTTTAGATAGTCTACTAACTCATTAATTTGCAATTACACGACTAACTCTCATTAGAGTATTAGTAGACTGTCAGGTTATAGTCAGTAAAATGTCTGTTGAGAAGCATCAAAATAAAATGTTAGCAGATATTAATACATTCTACTAATACTCTAATGACTGCTAGTTGACATGTAGTTGCAAAGTTATTTATGTCTAAAGTCGACAATTGACCCTTTGCAAACAGTTTGATTGACAGGAGATCTGACCAATCATAACCCCGAATCGGCCATTTTGTCTGACAAAGCAGTCAGGGGAGTTAGTAGATTAACGTTGGTGAATTTGAACTTGAAAAATTGTGTGTTCTCACGTCTTTCCACGCTTGAAACAACATTCCTTCTGATATTCATTCATGTTTATTTGATGCTATAAATGAACTAGTATGAAGAGATGATCGGTTCACGAGCCGCTTGAAGGAGCTACAGCGATCTGTCACGACACATTAAAGAGACACTATACGCTATTTAGAGTTTAAACTGCTTTAAAAAATTACAATATTTTAAATATGAGACTGTTTCATACGTTGTCAGTGTCCTCTTTGCTCCAGGATGTATTTTTCACTGTGTGAGAACATGATGTGTGGCTTGAGAGCGCATGACTTGTAGGACATAGCAACAGTAACTAAAGGGGGCGGGTCTTTGCGAAGGGTCAGTTGAAATAAAGTGTTACCAAATATCTTGCTCATTCTTCATTCATATTAGATAATGCATGAACTAATGTGAACAACTGAGAGCTTATAGTAAAGTGTTACTGAGGACAGTTTTTGGAAGAGATGTAAATGGAGGGCAAGCGAAGATAAGAGACGCATGCGGAGCAGAATCGGGTTAATGTAACACGGCATCAGGTTTCCTCCTCTGAATGCTGTTTTACGTCCACACGGTAATGAAGACGCGAGACAGACAGCGAGAGTGAGACGCCGGGGACGAGTCTGATGTCAGCTGGAGGAATGTGGCGTAGCGTGAGAGAATGAGAGGATGAGCTGCTGTCTCTGCTGACGATGGTTTGATTCGCTTCAATCGCAGCCAAACCATACATCAGACCTGATACTTATGGAAACTAGCTGCAAAAATGTCTTTTTATAGCAATTAACAAATTGTCTGTAAACTGTAGCAATTAAGTCGCTTAAATCAAAAGTTTTTTTTAAATACAGAATAATATGTGTCTATGTGCAATAGCCTATATGTTTCATTTTAAATATAACAAAAAGACAGAAAGCTTGAGAGAAATTGTTTCAGTGTTTACTGCTTGAAGTTTAGTTATTTTCACTGTTTAAAAGTCACATTAAAACTGCTGTTTGGGAAGCCCTTGAAATATATTATTTTCTAGCGTATGGTGACAAAACTGGTTGAGCAGTAATAATTTTAAAGTGAAGATTAATAAGTCAAATCCAACCTGATATATTTGTTTACTTGGTATTTAAAAGCTGTTCATAACTATTTTAAATGAAAATATTTAAGAGTCCTCTCGAGCCAAAATACTGTTTAATGCTGGTATTTATAATCCATAAACGTAAAAACTAGCCGAGTATATACATTCTTACATGCATCATTAAGTTTTTTTAAAAAACCCCTGTGGTGAAAATCAAGTTTTTAATGTTGTTTATATGTCTATGTGGTGGTTTTAATATTCTTTAAGACAAACCATGTGCAAATTCATCAGTCAACACCATTGCTGAGCATTTTCTCCTTAAAACCACAGTGAAAAAAAAAACTTTGTTTGAAATACCTGGTGTCTGTGATGTCACAAACTTCCTTGTAACCAATCATGTCAAAGCGTGGGTGGGATTTAGCATATCATTAGAGATGAGATGCAAGGGAGTCTCAAGAGAAGCTAGGTATATTTTTCTATTGATATGGAAAATCGGGTAGATTCATGAGTGGAGGCGGAGTACTAAATGAGGCAAGGGTGTAGAGTTACATTGAAGCTATTTTAAGGCATGTAGAATTTTTTTTTACAGAGAAAAAGTTTAAATATGACATTTTGGTGATCAAAGATGAGTTTTAAGGGATAAAATTATTAATTACATGGGGACTTTAGGTGTTAAGGATTCTGAGAAATATAAAACAAAAACATGTCAAAAATAAATCAGTCATTAAGAAATGCTAAATTTCTGCACTATTTGGTGACTAATGAAATGTTTACAAGTAGGGCTGCATGATTGTTTTTCTGCATGTTTTTCTGTGATATATATTCCGATATGAAAACAACTTCACCAGATGACTTAAATTATTTCCAAATAGAGCTATTCAACATTTTGTAAGGGAGTGAATCTGCATAGAAAATAATTTGTTTATGGTGAAATATATGGCATTGATCACATTACTTTGCCACGTTACTGTACTTTGTACTGACTGTCAGATTTTCTTGCTTCCATTTAAGCTCTTTGTGCTTGAGAACAAGCATTCTTTTTCTTTTCCACTTACAGTAAACAATATTTTTTTCAAATAGAATTTTTAAAAAAATAATTTTTTTAAGTGGTGTAATATTGTAGTACATATGCATATAAACAACATACTGTATTAAATGTATTGGTTACTTTGGGTTACTGTCATGTTTTGACTACACACAGTGATTATATTAAGTTTACAGTCTAGTTTAATATTACGAAAATTTATTTCTAATATGAGGAATTGCTGTCCACAATTGGTTCAACCAAATTTTTTAAGTGTAACGAAATTAATCAAAAACAAAATGGTGGATTCTGGGTTATGATTGGTCAATCAAACTTCCGGCGAAGGGCCAATTACGATAAATCATCGCCATGCCGTAAGTTCAGTCATTTTCCTGCTTGCTTCTGCTGTGTTATATTTGTTGCTGTTTGTGTATGAGTTGGAGAAGCAGGTGTTTTGTTGACTGGTGTAATGGAAGAGAAGGAAAGACTTCTATTAAGAACATCCCAAAAATCCTTGGAATGTAATTGAGCTCAGGGGCCCAAAGGACACACACACACACACACACACATGCAGAGAACAAACAGGCAGGGGAAAAAAGGAGGTGAATTCTGCAAGATGTTTAAAGAACAGGCTTAAACCGGGACGCTGGCCTCGTGGATATCCGGAGTCTTAATTAAGACCAGAGGAGCCAATAAAACGCTCCATGTGAAGCACAAGTTTCTGTTTCAGCCCTCATTGTGTAGGGCTAGACTGTGACATGGGATTTGAGTTCTTTTCTGGGCCATCGGATCAGAAATGTGTTTCCTCTTCTCACACCTAATATGGAGTTGTGTGAACAGTACAGTTACCAAAATAAGAAAATGAAGATTAAATAAAGAGAACAGGGATTTTCACTACTATCTGAGAAAGTTTCAAATACAATTAAGTAGGTTTGGTGTTATCTAATTGTACAGTGATTCTTGCAAAGACCATCAACTCACTGAAAAACACCTCGAAAGTCGTGTTTTTGTGCTGCCTGTAGATTAACACTATAATCATAATAATCCTGCTCTCAGCTTCGGGTTTAGAGTTAATGTGTAACGTATCCTGTGTATGGGCCCTCGCACATTTGTTCAATGCTGCTGAAAATTGTATTATATATTTTAAATGACCTAATAAATTCAATAAACAACACACTGTAGAATATTATCAACTAGTTAGAACTTATCCTAACTTATTTACAATGATTTTTGAGAACATTCTTTTCAGGACTTTAGTAGACGAGAATTATAAGAAGAACATGGTTTTGTGAATCCAGGACCAGAAATCACATTGTCAGAAGTGTAATGCTCTTATTCAGTCCAATTTCATGAATTATTTTTTTATTTAATCATATATTATACTGTATGCAGGGCTTGACATTAACGGCCGCCAAATGCGGTGTCGTGGAACACAGTCACTCCTACTAGCCACTTTGGCAGGCTGAATTTTTATTATTTTTTTTAAAAGGCAACTGAAATATTAAACTAAGTGCACATCAGTGTTTTCAAAAATATCGATTTGTGATACATATTGAAACTGAAATATCTGAAATATATTTTCCACAGAATAGACACTCATCTCTCCAACAGCGAGTCGACGCACAAACCCGCCTCTCCTCACTCACGCTTTCGTTTGGTCCGGATGAGTATTGTTGGTGTTACAGGGCTTGAATTTCATCATGGTATTGCTCGTATTGCGCATAATTTTACTCATTCCTGCAGATTTTGTTCTCACACGTGAAGTACCCAACATAAATCGACCTGTCAGTACTAAATTGAGTTCTTTTTTCGCTCCTTTTTGCGCTTAAACAGTCAAATACACACAAAGTATTGTCAACTTTTGTGGTATGTCAGTAACCATAGCAACCACAGTGAGTTTACTTCAGGTGAACGTTTGAGCATCTCAAACGTCACTGGGTTTCTGAGGACATTGTACATGCATGTTCTTTGAAAGAGGATCCAGTGGCCGAGGAAGAACAGATTAGGATATCGAAGTATTGACACCAGTGATGCTGGAACATCACCCATCGTGCTGGAAAATGCTTATATTGCTTTTGCGCGGATTGTCAAAAGTTCAATCTACATTTGACAAATATCTGCTTATATTCCTTGGTTAGCAGCAGCATCGGGTGCCATATCAAAAAGAGTTTGGAGTTGTACGTTTCATGCTTATGTTTCTTTTGTAGCATGGAAATGAATTATTACATCATTTGTACTTAATGATAACAATATGATGACGCATTTCTGAGAGTGTTATATTTCCATTTACGACTCGCTACAAAGGTCTTAAAATTAGCTTTATGAAACCTGCAGAAACCCTGTAATTGAACTGACTCTTGTTTTCTCTGATCTTTGGGTACTTACTGTTGGCAAGGCCACGCTAAAAGTACTTTGAAGCCGTTCCCCGTGTCTAATTATTGTAGTATTTGTTCATTGATCTGTGTTTTTTGGCATCCGTGTTCTTTGTGAGTCATTGTGGATGTTGGAGACGTTGTGCTGCGAGTTGGTTACTCTGATTCAAACTGCTCTAATATTGCTTGAGTATTCATCTCCTTTGAAGTATTTTTAATGAATCATCAGATTGAGCTTTTGAGCAAGTGTGGGGATCTCTTGAAACTTTTAAAGCGCAAGCAAAACGGGCTCACAAAAGCAGAAAGGCTCATAATTAGCAGGACTGAAGCGGTCCCCGCAGGGCCCCCGAACGCTTGATTTGTGCTGGTGGATGCTTAAACTAGCAGGCCGTGATCTATAACCCCTCTCGCGGCGTGCGCAGTCAGATGTCTGCTGCCGCTGTAATTGGACGCTTTATCCTCCTCTGAACCCCGTCAAGAGCAAATAAGGCAGCCAGAGAGTTTCCCAGACTGATAATACACGGTGAGTGTTACGCGTCACATGGTAAAGCTGTGAGAGATCTTCAATTTGCTTAATGTGCTGTTCTTTGTTCTGTTTTCATGCAATCTTCCTGCAAATGTCTATTGCTTTCAGAGGAAAAGTGCATTCATTTCTTTTGTAGTGCAGAATGGCTCATTGAGTTTGTTGGGATGATTCCCACGAGACACTCTCAGACAAACCAGCAAAAGAGATAAGTGAAACACAACTTCCATAATATGGCCATAGATGCTCTTTTGTGTCATTTGATTTTGCATCAAGCTTGTAGTAATATATATAAATGTTTTTTTTTTGTCTTTTTTGAAATCTTTGTTTCTCTGATGTTTTATTCTTAATCAATACTGTCATCTTATTTTAAAGATACGATAAAACTTGTAACTTAATTTTGAATATCTGGAATATTCTTAACCCATTAATTGATACTAACAAAACAATTTTTTTGGGGGGGGGGGTTAAATTAAGGTAGAAATAGTATGAGAAGGCATACTTTTTCAGATTGATCTGTAACTACAGAAAGTATAGTAAGTACTCAATCTAAGGGAAGATTATATGTGGGAGTTATGTAAAAAAAATAAAATAAAATAATAAAATTAATAATAATAATGCTCACGTGTTTGCTGAGTAGGTGTTACACTAGGGCAGATAGTTAGGGCCCTATGAAATCAGTTTTATTTTTTCACAAATTCCCAAATAATCAAAAAGAATGTCTAATTCATTGATATTATTAAACTTATAAAAAAATTAGAACCCTATGAAATCCGTTTCATGTTTTCTCATAAACCCTTTCATGATTTTTCTGGATTCCATTTTTATGGTTTTGTCAAAAAGCATGTGTAATCAATTAATTTCATAAAACTTTAACAATTTTATAATTTATGAATTTATGAATTTATTACAATAATAGTGCCTTATGAAATGTTTTATTTTTTGAGAACTTCTGTGTTGTCTGTTTTAATGTTTTCGGATTTATTCATCTTTTAAATTGTAATCAAATAAATATCTAACAATTCCTTTTATATTTGGCAAACAAAGTAGCCTACTACACAACAGACTTTTACTGTTAAAATTAAAACATAGAAGTGATTTTCCTTAAATAAATGTTTTATTAATTTTATTATTATAATTATTATTACTTTAAGAAGTACATTCTAGTCTACAAATCCTGTCACAAATCTTCACATAAAACTGAACTTTTATTTTGTATTTTGGTTGTGAAGAGCTTTTAGTTTGTTGCTTTGACCCAATTTGCATATTATCTATCCTCAATAGTTTTCAAAATTAGAATTAGGAGTGTCCCAATTCACGCACTTCTGCACTATTCTGTGACGTTTTGTAGTATAAACAGCGTGAGTAATGTGTTCACACTGGATATTCCAAAAAGAAAAAGTGCACTTTAAATACCTCGATGATGCACTTAATTTACCGAAAATCAAAGTGTGGAATGTTGGACACTTCTTGAACTCAACTGTCACAGCTTTAATTATGTAGAAGAAGGGGAGGGGCTATCAGACATCAATGCTGAATGACAAAATAACCTTATAAAATTCATACACTACACAGTTGACATAAGTGCATTGCGCATATGGTCTACTATTTCCAGGCTAATATTGTCCATTGCGCATTAGACGAAGATTTGATTAGAACTACAATGAATAAAAATAATTTAAAAGACAAACGTATTGGCAGATGTGCGAGACCAAAAGTCAAGTAGACAGGGGTTTGACTCATGAGTAATAATCTAACCTGATATAAAATATTTATTCAATGTTATCCACATTATGTTTCATCTATAACAACATTGTGAACTTTAATAAAGATATGTTTGGTCGTTAACACTCAAAACACGATTTAAAGGGTTAGTTCACCCAAAAATGAAAATTCTACCATTAATTCCTCGCCCTCGTGTCGTTCTACACCCGTAAGACCTTCGTTCATCTTCAGAACACAAATTATGATATTTTTGATGAAATCCGATGGCTCAGTGAGGCCTGCATTGAGACAAAGATAATTAACACTTTCAAATGCCCAGTAAGATACTAAAACATATTTAAAACAGGTCATGTGACTAATTTGTGTTCTGAATATGAATGAAGGACTTACTGGTGTAGAACGACATGAGGGTGAGGAATTAATGACAAGAGTTTTCATTTCTGGGTGAACTAACCCTTTACTCTTCATAGACACTAGTCCAAATCAGAGTTTTATTAGTGTACAGTTCAATTTGCAAATCAGATGTTTCTTCTGACTGTCAAAAATTGCATCTTAATACAAGATAGAAACAATGCTCAAGTTTTACTTGTTCCGCACACAAAGCTATCGTATGGCTTCAGACATGGAGGCTTTTAGGTTACTGTTTTTTTTTTTTCTTGAATAAATTTATTGCATCAGTATATAGACACCAAAGTGCAGATTTTGGCATGTGACAGTATCGGATGCCTTGAGTGTGAGAACAGATTGGAGACTGAAGTAGAGTGACAGCAATTTTTCCCTCCTAGCTGTCAGGTTTTGAGCGAAAGAAACCCCTTTTTTGTTTTCCCTCATTTTCAGACTCTTGTCTCTTTACTCCAGGCTAAATTGTCCAACTCCATTTCCACTCTTCTTCACTCATATACCCTAGTTTAAACCCATTACTCATGCAGTCAGTCATGTCAGTCCACATCCTCTCCTTGTCTTGACAGATTTATTACCACTGTCCCCTGATTTCCCATGATTAATGCCTGATACACAGAGGTTTTAAAACTTAGGCCAAGATGAGCTACACATTTTACTGTCCTTCAGATTTCAGTGGTGGTTTTCTGTTGGCAGGCATCTGTAAGTTGCTTAATGTTATTATTGGATGGAAGAGACAAAAGGTCAAGTCAACAAACTCATGGAGCAGAGGGGAAGGGAAACCATGGGATGTTGCAACATGCAGGATTTTGATTGTGTATTTGGGTGAACTGGTGCATCCTTCACGTTAACCAGTGCAGGTTAGTGTAAGGACACAGCTGTTAATGTGTAATGGTCACATTCACTGTGTAGGGCTGGGTATTGATACAAATTTCATCATTCATCATTTTATTTTTACAAGCTTGTGATTTGGTCCAATTACAATCTCGGTTCAATTCTATTCATTATTGATATAATGTACAGTACGTGTCAACTTTTCTCAAAGAAAAAAATCTAAAAACTAATGCAGAAACCCTGTCACTTGGTACATTACTGTAATATTAAAGGTTAACAACTGATCAACAACTGATTTGCATGCAATAAAGTAAATTGTAAAGTGCACATAAGGCAGTTTTTATAATAATGTTATAATAATACATTTTTGTAATGAAATTTCCATTCCAATTAGATTTTTTAAAAAATTATAAACATTTAAATGTTCGCTGTCATAACTGGCTTTCATGTCAGATTTATTCAAATATACATTTAATATTGAAAAACAGCTTAAGTAATAATAATGAATAAAAATAAAAATGGCAGCTGTGGTTGCCAGAACTTTACTGTTAAAAAAAGCGGTAGCAACGTTTTAGATTTTATGGGGCAGCACTTAGTTTATCTATTTTACAGTTCAAAACTGTATAATTTAAAGATTTATATCATAATAATTATGGTTCATAACTGTTTATTTTACACACTGAAAAAAAAATCTGATAAATTTACGGTAAAAAAGAGTATTTCATATAATGACTTGTTTTTCACTTCCAAAACAAAAAATTGAATGGTATTTTACTGTAAAATTACGTTAAATGTACAGTTATTTGCTGTATATAGTACAGAAACTTCCTGTAAACCAATTAACTGCTTTTCACCATAGCATTTTTAGTCTTTTACTGTTAAAATCACAATCATTTTTTACAGTGTATTGCCTATATTTTTTAAAATGCTTCTCTCTAAAGTAAATTGTTCTAGCTAACTAATGAGTTTACGCTCATTGAATGGCTGTGCACAAGCTAATTTACTGTTGAAACACTGATTGAGCGATTACATGAGACATGACTCATTTCAGTACATTTTACTGTATCTTTCAACATTCATTCTGATGTTCATTCATGTTTATTTGGTGCAATAACTAGTTGTAAAGGAAGGAAAAGTGGATCGATTCAGGTTCTGCTTGAATTGAGGTGCTCCAAAATGGTATTTATTTCATAATAGTTCACAGAATTTGAGAGCTGTGACTTTTTCATATCAAAAGTAACAAAGCACAAATATTGCGATTGGATGGGAGGCGCACTAAAAATTATGTTTAGTGAAGTTTTTTTTCATGCATCCATCAACTGAAATAGATTAAACATAAATTAAAAGGTCTATTCTTGGGGTATAAGAATCGGCATCAGTTCATCAAAATGAGAATATCGAGAATATCGATTAAATTAAAATCGATTTTAAAACAAGCTCCACTATATATGATAACAAACTATCATAGATTTCATTCAACATTATAGATTCAACTTCTGTATTTAGTCAGACAAAGCCCATGTTCTTAATTTTTGCAGGTTTTTGTCTAATATATTTGACAGGAAATAATTGAGAAATATGGAATTGGATCAGGAGATGGACTTGGGACAGGCCAAACATGAATTTGAGTACTTGCAACTTGCTGATGCTACCCTTTCTCACACACTCACCAAACATTTTACTACTTGATTGATCATGGAAATAAAGCTAGTGTTTGATGCTCAAAGTTCAATGCAAAGGAAATATTTTCTTTTACAGAACTCTCTGTGTAAGGACTGCAACAAATGGCTGGTAGGGACTACAACGAGCTTCTTCCTGGGTTAGTGACATCACTAACCCTAAAATTAGCATAAACCCCGCCCCCGAGAACACACAACAAAGAAGAAGAAGAATTGTTGTAGTAGAGTGTTGTTGATGCCGTCATTTTACGCTGGACTGCTTCACAAATGGGGGTCAATTCAACACTGGATTTGCACAAAAGATTAACATGACGGCACATGCTAGTGGATGAGTTGAATCAACTCCACAGCATCTACATAAATTTATCCACTAACCATTCAGAAATGTCTAAAAGTTGTAACTTCTTCCTGAGTCTCTCCATCAGTGTCGACTCTGAACCTACTGTCGGTTTGAACAATGTAAGGCTGAACACCGTTACTGACAATCCTCATTTTGGCGGCCTGAGATTCTCCAGCTTTGTTGTTGTTGAGCTGTTAAAGCTCCGCCCTCTTTTGGAAAGCGGCGAGAGTAGCAGCTCATTTGCATTTAAAGGGACACACACAAAAAAGGCGTGTTTTTGCTCACACCCAAACAGGGGCAAATTTGACAAGCTATATTAAATGATCTGTGTGGTATTTTGAGCTACAACTTCACAGACACATTCTGGAGACACCAGAGACTTATATTATATGTTATAAAAGGTGCATTATTGGTCCCCTTTAATTAACAAGATTTGTTAAATATTAATATATCAAATTTTAATTATTATTATTTTTATTTCAACAGCAAGCCTATGTGTCCTCCAGCCACCAGATGGCACTGTCCAGTCCCAACAGTAGCAGCGCAAGTAGTGTTGGAGGCGGGGAACAGCTGAGCAAAACGAACCTTTACATCCGTGGACTCCATCCTGGGACCACTGACCAAGACCTGGTCAAGCTCTGCCAACCGTAAGTCTCACTGGTGTATGTACACCATATAAGTCTAGCTAGCTTTGTTGTGCTTGTATTTGTTAGGAAGCATGTTCCTTTAATGTAGAATACAACTGAAAAGTAGTGATGGGGAAAACCTGAGTGTTTCAATTATAATTGCTTCAATTGATTCACTTTTATGCAGCACTTGCAACACCAGATGTTTGCGACAACTGACAGTCAAAATTGTATAAAAGCAGCAAATACTCAATCTACACATCATTACATGATCTACACATCATTACATACCTTTACAATGAAATGTGTGCATAATATGTGTGCTTTTATTTTTATTATTATCGTAGGGCTTGTTTTGTGTGTTTTATGGAGGGAGTGGCTATTCAGGTAAACAAGAGACTATTAATGACAACTCTTCCCTTTTTTATTATACCAATGTGTCATTAAAATGTCTACATTATGACTGAGAGCAGGTAAACACCCTGGTTCATGGGTTCACTGTGATCACTCCCTATAGTTGTGAACCATTGCAAATTTGAAACCAACCAAATCTCACATGAAAATGCAACTATTTTGGCAGATCGGTGGTGAATTCCTATGAATTTGTAGAGTGAATTATGATGAAAAAGCAATTAAAATTATTTTTAATATGCACAAACTTGATGAGATTTAAAATGTATAAACCTGATAAATTGTATTGCGATATTGTTTTTGTACTTGTTGATAGTGTAATGTGTTCCATATGTCAAATTAACAAGGAAACTGTAAGCAAAAGAAGGGAAATGGAGCATGAATTTAAATAGGAAGAAAATATTCAGAGGGAACTTTATCTTCTCACTTCAGAAGCTCCTATAAGCAGTCTTTTCTCTTTTAGGACTTCTTATATTGTGATACTTTTGTTGTTGTTGTTTAATCGTAATGAGAACCCTTTAAGTTGGACGTTTCATCTGCAAACTTCTGCTTGTTAATGTGTTTACAGTCTAGAGATCTCAAGATCAGATCTAATTTAGAGTATGTTTTGTTGCACAAGCTACAGTAGGCTTTGAGGTTTGAACTCAAGCCATTTGTCGTTCAAAAGAGGAAACATGAGGGTAAATTCAGGAGACATCAATCAAATAGGAGTGGCAAAAAGGAAATGCTTTGTTTTCTTGTGAGGAAGCCAAGAGCTTTGTTTTAAAATATTACCTTAAGCAAATTCCAGTATGTGTGTAAATATATATATATATGTGTGTGTGTATATGTATATGAACCCAGCCAACCAATCACAGTGCAGGAGGAGGGGCGGAGGGGCGGGACAAATACAACACCCACCAACAGCCATATTCTGTTTTGTACGGTAACACTTTACAATGAAATTCATTAGTTAACATTAGTTAACTACATTAGTTAACATGAACTAATAATGAACTGCACTTATACAGCATTTGTTAATCTTTGTTAATATTAATTTCAACATTTACTAATACATTATTAAAATCTTGTTAACATTAGTTTATTCATTGTGAACTAACATGAGCAATGAATGAACAGCTGTATTTTCATTAACTAATGTTAACAAAGATTAGTAAATACAGTAACAAATGTATTGCTCATGGTTGGTTCATGTTAGTTAATACATTAACTAATGAACCTTATTGTAAAGTGTTACCGCTTCTACAACTTCAACAGATGACAACAACAAGCATATTAATGGAACAAAATAATTTAAAGCAAGAGCCAGAGCAAATACTTTACATTGTATCAATTTTATTTAGAAACTATATAGAAACAAACTGTGAAATGAGATACTAGTAACTCTTCTGTGGATATTCTGTATCACAGCAAGCAAAGTGTCTCAACTGAAAAAAATCTGCGCTGCCAAAAAGCTCTCAAGCTCTCAAGCGCTCACAGCTAGGCGTTTTCAGCAGAGTGGTTCTGGTTCTCGAATCTCATTGGCTGAGACCCTCTTCCAGCCATGCGATATTCTACAAGTATTACACATAAACCGTTTCACAATTTGTATCACGCTGTTTGTTTTGCAAACCTACTAACCTACTACAATTTTACAAATACTACTGTGTCACGCAATGTAATTTTAAGAGAATGTAGTTGCTATGACCTCAAATATGAGATTTGTATATAAGCATAATGCCTATTTGAAAATAGATGATTTTGGAAATGTGAGCTCCAGGCCGCTCTGCTCAGCGTTCATGTACGAAGAACAGCTTCATCTCGGCCATTCCTTTGGGAATTTGCCCCTTGACTCTTATAGTGTTTAAGCATGAGAATTTTTTTAGGGTATATCAAACGGGCAAACTTTGGTCTTATTAATAAACTGTATTACTTGTTCCAGAGTGAATCTATTTTACTAAGGGCACAGTTAGGTTTCAGAACTTTATATTTTTATTTAACTTAAATCCTGTACTAGAGCGCTGCTTTTGTACTCTTGACTGAATTGTTTGCTTGTGTTTATTTCCTATTGTACAAACTTATTATACTTCTTTAACGACAGGGCTGGGTAGGTTACTTTAAAAATGTATTTCACTCCAAATTACAAAATACATGCTTTAAAAAGTAATTTGTAAAGTATGTCATTAGATTACCCAAGTTTTGTAATCTAAACACTTTAGAATACTTAGGAATACTAATAAGTACGTAACACTCACAAAAAAGGTAATTCCAAGATTTTATCTCACAATTATGACTTTTTTTCTCAGAATTGCATGATAAAAAATTGCAATTGGGAGTTATACAATATTGATTATACTTTATACAATGTTCACAATATTAAAAAGTCAGAATTATGAGATATAAACTCGCAATATTGAGAAAAGTCAAAATTGCAAGCAAAGAAATTGAGAGACAAATTCGCAATTACAAGAAAAAAAGTCAGTATTGCAAGTTCTCACAATGCTGACTTTATAACTTGCAATTATGAGTTTATATCTCCCAATTTTTACTTTATAACTTGCAATTGAGAGGCACAAAATCACTCTCCAGAACATTCTCGTTCACTGTTCCTTGCTGGTGGAATGATCTCCCTACCTTCATCAGGAATGCCGAAAACTCATCTCTTTCGTGAGCACTTAACCCCTTCATAAAAAAAAAAAAAAAATCTATCCTTTCTTATCGATAGGACCCTCCCTATTCTAGCTTATACTACTATGAGCAATGTCTGAAACTTGTGTTGTGAGCACTTCCTGTGTCTATTTGCCTCTTCATGATGAATCGCATGTTTGTTTTCCTCACTTGTAAGTCGCTTTGGATAAAAGCATCTGCCAAACGAATAAATGTAAATGCAATTGTGAGTTTAAATCACACAATTGTGAGGAAAAAAGTCAAATTGTGAGTCACAATTACCTTTTTTACAATTACAAAGTGACTCACAAACAACTATCACAATACATGAAAACAGTTGTGGATCATCCAGTGATGACAGGACAGTAAAGATTCAAGGGTATGTACATTTTTTTTAAATTGGGCAATTTTTATAAATCCAGTCATTTTGTCTTGTGGAGTTTATGTAAACTTGTGTTATGTAAAACAGCTTATTCAGGACAGTACTAGATAAAAAATAACTTGCAATTTTTATGATCCCTCTTATTTTGTTAAAATGATTAAAATGCAAGGGTATGACACTTCTGAACAGAAATGAATCAGCTTTTTCAGACTGTCAGAGTCGGAGAATCACCCATTACTGTTTAGATTAATTGCCCATCACAGTTTACATTAATGTTTAAATGACATTAAAATTCAAAGTAATCACTTTTAGTAATTTAAAATACTTTTCAGACGTAAGTGTAATTTGATTACCGCCCATTTAAAATGTAACTAATGAAATACAGTTACTCAAATTTTGTGTTTTAAATACGTAACTAAGTTACATGTATTTAGTTACTCCCCAACTCTGTATAATGGCTATTATTGTTCATTTAAATATTATTGTTCAATTAATATTTATTTTATATAAATAATAATATGCCGTATTTGGTATTGAGAAAGGGTCCGTTAGTGATTTCGACTTCAGTGAAAGTTAAATTTTGCGCTGTTAGATGACAGCAAAGACAGTCTTTATGAGTGAGACAGTCACAAAGACTTTTATATTAAAAGGGACTGAAACAAGGTTGTAAAGAAGGACATTAATTTTACTTGAAATAGCAGTTTATAAGGCACAACGGATAAATGCATTGATTAGCGTTGTCATGGGAAATAAATATTTATTTATACACTTGTGCAAATAATATATATATATATATATAAGATTTTTTTTCATTGTAGATTGGTGAGCTCTTGCGAAGCTTTTGCATGTTAATAGTCTTGCTAAACTTGATTGTGCTTTGAATACAAGCAGTACCATCACTCTTAAGTAAATTGTGCCACAGTATACCATAATTTTACAGTTTTCTAGAGGCTGAGAACTGGTTTTGCTTCTGCAAGTCAAGACCAATCTTGTTTAGACCCTGTCATTAATGTTTAAACAGACACATTCTTCAGTTCAGTTCAGATGTGGGACAGCGTTTGCACAGCGGCGAGAGAGAGGTGCTGACGCTTTGCTTCTGTTGGAGATGAACTGGAAAAAGCAGTGCGACACTGCTTTTAAACATTTCTGAGAAGAAAAAAAATGCACCTTACACTAATGCTGATTTTCCACAAACATCAGCGCAGCCATATTTAGGCTATGGAAAGATTCAGGCGACAGTCCTCTGTTTACGCAGTGCTATACTTTGGACACATTTGACTGAAAGTATTTCTCTTGACTGAATCTTAAAAGCAGCTTTTGTTTACATTTACATTTAGTCATTTAGCAGACGCTTTTATCCAAAGCGACTTACAAGTGAGGAATACAAACAAGTGATTCTTCATGAATAGACACAGGAAGTGCTCACAATACAAGTTTCATACATTGCTCAGTACCATAAGCTGGAGTAGGAAGGGAAAAGGTTGAATGATTGAAATTGTTTTATAGAAGAATAATTGGAAGTCCAGCCAACAAGTGTCTAGGATACATGTGAACTCTTTCAATACTATTAAAAAAGGGGAAAAAAGCGCATCCCCGGATGCACCTTTTGAAGTGGATTGAGAGAATGAACGGGTTTTACAAAGCTTTTTGACTGGTGTGTCAGACATAAAGCAAGTCAGTTTTGCTTTCTATTTCACTGCTTTCATATGCATTTTTGTAAGGTTATGAGAGTCTGTTCCTGATCCACCCAGTTTTCCCCCCGCTGGGAGACTGTAGGTTAAAAGGGGAGTTTACGGTAATTTCATGATGATGTAATCTGTGTAAAAGCGCTCCGTTTATGGCCTCACTTGCTGTCTGTAGCCAACAGCTATATGAGGGATCTTTTCCTGCTGTATGAAGGATGTAACTTTACCAGACTTAAACAAACTGCGTTCATGATTTGCTGTGTAGTTGGATAACTGTGTGCGTCATGCACTTCTGTCACAGCTTAATATGCAGAGACAACTAAATAAGCCATTCATAAGTCAAACACTGTGGCTCTGTGGTTCCTTCAACAGCCGTCCAACATATCAACCGGATGAATTGCATGTTCGCCAAACCTGTTTTAAATCATTTTCTTGTTTTAGCTACAGCAGATAAAGCTTTAATTTTTTGTTTGGCATGTAATATCTCTCATCTAAAATGAGCAGAATGTTTCTTTTAATTTTTGGCTGTTACTGCATCTGCATGTGTGTGTGAAAAAACACTATATTGCCGTAATAAAATGTTTGAATATAACTAAAGTTTATTTTATGAAAATAAATCATCAACATGTAATACTTAATCATTTTTGCTAATATTCAATCAAATTATTTGAGAATGGAGAAATTATGCTGATCACTTTCAAGAAATACAATTATTACTCATTCCATATCATTTTTAACAGCTTCAGAAATGCAATAGTTGTGCACAATTAACAATCACATGCTTTTTCAGTGCATTTAACCATATAAATCATTAACTAAAGTGCTATTTTGGGTGTTTTAATATGAGGAGAGATCTGTTAGTGTTTAATGTTCTGTTAGGTTGGGATTTATAGGGATTTATAGGGATTTCTTTAATGTTGGGGTTAACAATGTGATGAAGAGTGTGTGGTTCAGTCGAGGAAAGGCCAAGAGATTATCAGTGATAGTCTCTTTGCTAGTTGTTCACTATTGCTAGATAAAATGTCAACTGCGAAATATGTGTTCTGTTTTAGTGGATTTTAATGATGTAAGTTCACATTGCTTAATATTGGTATTTAAATCGGTTTCCTCAACTGAAAAAAGTCTTAAAAATAAAGGTTCATTATTGGCATCGATGGTTCCATCAACCTTTAACATCCACAGAAACTTTGTATTTAATAAAAGGTTACTTATATTAGAAAAAGAACTTTTAAAAATGTTTTTCACAGTGAGAAAAAAAAAGGTTCTTTTTGGAAATGATCACCGGAAGGTTCTTCTACTGCATTGCTGTGTTTTTTTAAGTGTGTAACCTGTTTATAGCTTACTTAGTTTTATTTGTCATGGTTCTAAATTGTAGTTATATTTTTACTTGCGTTTGCTAAATGCATAAGGTAATCATTTCAGTGATTTCACAAATTTAACGTTTACTCAAAATCTTAAATGTAAAAATGTTTCATCAAAATAAAAAAGAAGTTTTTAGAGTATATGATCCATTAATCCTGTTGTCAGAGTTTTGGCAGGTTTGTTAAAACTTTTATATCCCTGTTAAGTCTCTGGTGTCCCCAGAGTGTGAATGTGAAGTTTTAGCTCAAAATACTGAACAGATATTTTTTATAGCATGCTAAAATTGCCACTTTTGGGGGTGAGCAAAAACATGCCATTTTAGTGTGTGTCCCTTTAAATGCAAATGAGATGCTACTCCTGCCTAAGAGGGCGGAGCTTCAGGAGCTCATTCTCCAGAATCAGGAGTCAGAACACACTAATAATGTCAGAAACTAGTAATAGAACCCGATTCAGACAATAACACCTACAGAGCCAGAGAATATATACTGCATGTAGACAGACAGGTTTATATTTGTTGTCATCTTGCTTTTATCTATTATTAGTACAACCCTGTTGTAGCAGACCCCATCCAAATGATCGCCAAAACTTTACTGATGAGTTTTATGAAGTTAATTGTACTTCACAAAAGATGAAGCATCTGTTTTCACTCCAGAAAATCACTATAAGAGCATTGTGTATTAATAATTGTACATTAAAATGTTATCCATAAACTCTCTCTCCTTTGCGTTATCTTCACCATACACAGCGAATTACACAGAAACACTCGTTACAATTAACAAAGAAATATATTCAGACTTTATGCCTTTTTGGGGAGTGCTTTTTATAAACTGGTAAACTTTATATCCATAAAACAACTCTGATGAACTGTAGTGTGCTCTCACCTTCATTACGCAGTCTGGTGTAAAATGATTTGCGCAGACATTAACAAATTTAAGTATATGGGGGCGCATTTCCTTCAAAAATAAAAGGAATCCACTGCGTCTTCAGCGGCTCTGATGTCAGGAGTACACGGAGACTGTTGTGTTCACTCTTACATCCCACAACAAAACACTTCACTCGCTTACGAGACATTCTTGTCGCTAAAGCTGCTCCAGCCTGGAGAAAATGGCGGACAGCGTACAGCTCACTCAGGGGCGTGGTCTATGCTAATACGGCAGAGTCCGTCAGCGGTCGTGGGCGGGGCCTGTACAAGCTGACGCCACTTTGGCAGGAATCTGCAAACTGCTTGTTCTGAGACACTGATTATGATTTATAGGAATTGAAAAAAAAGGATAGGGTGGTTTTGTTTCCCCGCCAGTGTTTTTTTTTTTTTTTCTTTTTTTTTTTTATATAAAGTTGCCAAGATTTTTTTTTGAATGAATATCTGAACATGAAGTATATTAAAAGAAAGGACAAAGCCTGCTTAAAATAAATAATGCATGCAGCTAGATTTTTTTTTAAATTTTTTTTACATTTTTCAAAGACTGCAACATGCATAAGCAATGCTTTTATCGCTTGTTTATGCTCCTTTTTGTCTCTTTTGATTAGGAGATTCTGTACTGTTTCATAGATATTTAATCTACCGTTTAATCTACCGATGTTTAATCTACCCATTAAACCACGATTTAACATGGAAAGGCGGAAAATTCTGTCAATGTCGGGGTTAGAGTTAAAGCCATCGAGTTTTGAGCAATACCTTCGATTTACTCTTAAAAATAAAGGTTCCAAAATGGGGTTTTCTCAGTGATAGTGTAGTAGAACTGGTTCCCAAAAGAACCTTGTAGTGAACAGTTCTTAAAAGAACATATTTTTCCTCAATGCAAAGAATGTTTTAAAAATCATTTTTCCACTATAAAGGACCTTTAATCCTGGAAAGGTTCCATGGATGTTAAAGGTTCCTCATGGATCCACAGCAGGTACTAGACTGAAGTAAAGCGATCGCAGGGTGAGAGAGGTGAGGAAGTATCAGCAGTGGGGAAACAAATACCAGAGCATGTGAAGGAAAGGACGACATCATTGCTAACTGGGTCATGGTTGAACAGACACACACTCTCACACACACACACGCACTCACACACACAGGTTTGTTTTGCTATCTTAGTGAGGACATTCCATAGGCGTAATGGTTATTATACTGTACAAACTGTACATTCTCTCCTCCTACACTACCCCACTAAACCTACCCATCACAGAAAACATTTTTAGTAAAACATTGTTTAGTATGTTTTTAAAGCCATTTTAAATATGAGGACTCATGAAATGTAATACCCATGTCAAACACACACACACACACAAGACAGATGTCTCAATGTAAAAGTTGGATAGGTGTTTGACTGATGACCTTTGAACTGTTCAACAGGATGTTTGTCTCACATTCTACAACATAAATCACAGAATAAGAAAATGATGTCACTGAATAATCTCCTTGTTTTTGAAAATGCTTATATTGCATTGATAAAGAAAACACTTTGCTTATTGTTTACAGTTTAATGGAAGTTACTTCCTTTATTCACGCAAGCGAAATGCAGTGTATGGAAAAGATGGATATGTTAATAATCATATTACCTGTGGAAAAATAGATGTATAATGTACATTATATTGACTTTCCACATTGAAGGAGAGCATTTAGCAAGATATTCACTATCTGATTAATCAAAGAAAGAATCAATGATCATAATACTGTAGCATGTCATTGTTCTATTCTACTTTGACTAGTTTAAAATCCAAAGCTGATTTGGAAATGAACCATATTAGCTATCTATCAGTGTTATTAACTCATGATCGACGAGGTCGCAGTTATAGCAGCCAAACGGTGTGTTAATAACGCTCGTACTGTTCCAACAGTTGTACTCAATGTAGAAAGTTATGCTTCATTTAGTCATTCCAGAGTGACTTTGCCAACAACACTCCACCGTGCCAACTGGCTGAACGACAGACTTCCCACATGTCGGCGTGATCGGAAAAGAGTTGAGACAGACAGGAATGTCTGTGCGTTCTGCCAGAGGCACTGGAGAGTTATCTCTGATGTCTGAACCAGGATTACAGCGAGTTTATGACCAAATGTTTAAAAATTATTACTAATAAGTGAAAGACACTTTCTTCTTTATTTATGTAAAAATTGTTTGTAGAATTTTATTTATTGATACCGGTTTGGACACATTAGCTGTTTTTTCTTCACTGTCTGCTCCAACTAATCCAATTAAATTTTAAAATTAATTAATGTTTAAATTAATTAATGTTTTTAAATTTATTTTGACTACCAGATTAGACAGTACTTTGGGAAAACATTTCCCATATATCCTGTTTTTCTTTCACTAGTAAACTGCAATAAATTAAATTATAATTTATTTATTTATTTAAGCTACCAGATTAGACAGTACTTTGGGAAAAGCATTTCCCATATATGCTGTTTTTCCTTCAGTATCTACTCCAACTCATCCATTAAATTAAATTAGTAATAAACTATATTGTTTAAATATAGTTAAAAATATCCTGGCACAGTTTATATTTATCAAAGTATAAGCTTTTTGATCAAAATTCTTTTGGTATATTGAGAAACTTCAATTCAGGTCTGTTAGTGTAAATTTCATAAATAGTTGTGTATTGGTGTTTAAATAAGCATAAGTAAGCATAATTCTGGTAAAGATTAAGCAAATATTAGTGTGACTGCGCAGTGAATCCAGTGTACAGAGAGAGAGAGAGAGAGAGAGAGAGAGAGCTGAGAAACTGAGTCAGGAGTGGAGTCAGGAGTGGAGTCAGGAGTGGAGTCAGGAGTGGAGTCAGGAGTGGAGTCAGGAGTGGAGTCAGGAGTGGAGTCAGGAGTGGAGTCAGGAGTGGAGTCAGGAGTGGAGTCAGGAGTGGAGTCAGGAGTGGAGTCAGGAGTGGAGTCAGGAGTGGAGTCAGGAGTGGAGTCAGGAGTGGAGTCAGGAGTGGAGTCAGGAGTGGAGTCAGGAGTGGAGTCAGGAGTGGAGTCAGGAGTGGAGTCAGGAGTGGAGTCAGGAGTGGAGTCAGGAGTGGAGTCAGGAGTGGAGTCAGGAGTGGAGTCAGGAGTGGAGTCAGGAGTGGAGTCAGGAGTGGATTTTATAAATTTTATAAATGATATGTCTGCACTGCAGTGTTTATGAGCTCAGTGGTAACCTTAAAAATAGACACATCTATATAATTTAATATCACTGACTCAATATAAATACATTAAATTATACCAACAACAAATTGTTTGGGTTAAATCAGGAAGCAATGGCAGTTACACTTTATTTCGATAGTCCACTTTAGACATTCTACTAATGATAAGTAGCCTAACTTTGCAACTACATGTCAATTAACTCTCATTAGTAGACTGTGTGTTAGGGTTCAAGGTAGTAGAATAAGTTGATATGTATCAGTTACTTATAGTCAGTAAAATGTCTGTTGAGGAGCATCAAAATAATGGCAGGTAACCATTTTTAGTGCATATTATAAATAATACGAAGAATATTTGACTTCTGTAAATTATTTCACAGCTTTTTAAATGAACTAGTGAAAAAAAAATTCACTTTCCCTCATATAAACATGAACTTAAAAAATCTTGACGTGAACATAATGTTCAGCAAACTTACTTGAGTTTAAAAGCCATTCTTACATTATAGGAGTAAATCGTTCTTTCTTACATAACGTTTCTGTCAAAATATTTCTCAAAGACAACAAACTACACACCACACTTAAACAGGATAATGTTGTGTTTGTAGTATACATTTGTGAGAGGCAGACGGAAGGAAAGACAGACAGACAGGTGTGGTGGAGAAAAGCCCAGAACAAATAGTTTTTGTCCCCAGGGCGGTGTCTCAACCTGTACACAAACCGCAGCATTGATACCGATTACAGCGCAGATCATTCACAGAACACAGCAGGGTGTGGGCTCGGCCAACTTTACATGTGTAAATGCTGTACAAATGAGTCATGTTTGATTAATTGTTGTTTAGCTGTATTTGTGTAAGCTATGCAGATGTTCTGACTGTCTTTATGTGGACGTTTTCAAAAAAAAAAAAAACTACATAGTGTTCAATTGCAAATGTGCTGGTTATAGTTTTGGTATCAAAGTGAAAAGTCATAGTAGCCGGAATAATTCCAGCATTAATAATTGGAGACAGCATGCTGATACCCAGACACAGGAATAGAGGTGATTTAACTAGATATTGGCTGAATGCCTCATATGGCTCACTTTCATTTCTTACAGAACAATGACCATATTCATATTTAAAAATATTTGAAAACAGAAATTGTGCGTTTTGCATCCATTAGCTAACCACCATGCTTTGAGATATTAAAGCAGTCCTTGATTATAATTTCACCCTTTTAACTTGTGTATAAAGAGCAATACGTGTATAAAGTTGCTGTTTGAGCAGAAACAACATCTGCAAAGTTACGACGCTCAAAGTTCAATGCAAAGGAGATATTTTCTTTTACAGAAATTGCTTTTTAAGGACTACAACAAATGGCTGGCAGAGACTACAATGAGCTTCTTGTAACATCACTAATCCTGAAATTTACATAAACCCCTGCTTTAGAGAAGAGGAAGAGTTGTTGTAGTCGAGTGTTGTTGATGCCGTCATTTTACGCCGGACTGATTCACAAACGAGGGTCAACATTGGATTTGCACAAAAGATTAACATGACGGCACATGCTAGTGATGAGTTGAATCAACTCCACAGAAACTACATAAATTTATCCACTAGGACGTTCAGAAACGTCTAAAAGTTATAACTTCTTCCTGAGTCTCTCCATCAGTGTCGACTCCGGTTTGAACAATGTAAGGCTGAACACCGTTACTGACAATCCTCATTTTGGCTGCGTGAGATTCTCCAGCTTTGTTGTTGTTGAGCTGTTAAAGCTCCGCCCTCTTCTGGAAAGGGGGCTGGGAGCAGCAGCTCATTTGCATTTAAAGGGACACACAAAAATGGCGTATTTTCGTACATCTTTTGGGTTAGGTTCTTTTGTACAAAGCGGCATTATAGGTCCCCTTTAAAAGTCTTTACAACATTTGCTTCTTGGTTGTAATGTATTTACTACTGCTTAAACGTTTGGGATTGGTAAGATTTGTTGATGTTTTTGAATGTAGTCTCTTATACTCACCAAGACTGCAGTTATAGGTCTTTATCACAGTCACATCAGGCTGCGATTAGTATTATAAACTAATTTCCTCCTGCATTATTGTCAATGGATGGATGCCAGTTTTGAAAAGAAAATTAAAATAATTTTGTTTAACTTAACAATAAACATCAATATTTAAACCTGTTTATTTAGACTTACATGATAACCTAGCATGTATGCCATCTTTCATTTTAATGTGTGACATTATCTAAGGTGATCATCAGCGCTGCCGGTGTTTCCAGTATATATATATATGTATATGTATATTTGTATTGCTGAATCACATTTGACATGGTCTTTGTTTTGATATTTTAAGGTATGGAAAGATTGTGTCCACCAAAGCTATTCTGGACAAAACTACCAACAAGTGCAAAGGTGAGTGCAGTGTCCTTGAGAAAATCACACCTCACTTCTCCATGTTTTATTAGCCTATGAATCTGACATACAGTGATTTTCTTTTTGTGTGTATATATATGTAGGTTATGGCTTTGTGGATTTCGACAGTCCTGCAGCAGCGCAGAAGGCAGTGACAGCGCTCAAGGCCAGTGGGGTTCAAGCTCAGATGGCCAAGGTAGGATTTTACAGAAATGTCCATGCAGCACATAAACCATTGATCTTCAGCGGTATGCCATGAGGTCATCTTTGTTTATTCCATGAATTCCAGCTCTCTTGCTTAGAAATGTTGTTTCTCAAAGCTTCGTGTTTCCCCTCGAGCAGCGCAGCCTTGATTGTACCCATTCATGTGATTAAACTGAATGCAGTATGATTCACACTGCAGCGCTACAGTTTAATTCAATGACGCTTCCATCGAATTGACCCTTCACAAACAGTTTGATTGACAGGCGATCTAACCAATGATAACGCCGAATCCGCCATCTTATCCGACAAAGCCGTCAGGGAGTAGCCTATAGTAGATTAACGTTGGTTAACTTGAAATATTGTGCGTACTCACGTCTTTCTGCGTTTTAAACAACATTCCTTCTGATGTTCATTCATGTTTATTTGATGCTGTAAATGAACTAGTATGAAAAGATGATCGGTTCACGAGCCGTTTGAAGGATCTGTCACGACACATTAATGAGCCACTATACGGTATTTAGTGTTTAAACTGCTTAAAAAATTACAATATTTTAAATATGAAACTGTTTCATACGTTGTCAGTGTCCTCTTTTCTCCGCTATGTATTTTTCACTGCGGGAGAACATGATGTGTGGCGTGAGAGAGCGCATCGGTTGTCGAGCATTGCAACAGGTGGCGGGTTTTGCGAAGGGTCAGTTGCATTCAAACACGAGTTCATGCCAAGAACACATATTCAACAAGGATGCATTAATTTTTATCAAAGTTGACAGTAAAGACAGTTAGAAAATATTTCTGTTTAAAAAAAAATCTTCTTGTGAACTTTTACAATAAGTAACACTTTTTTGTAACACTTTGCAATAAGATTCATTAGTTAAACATTAATGTTAATGAAAATACAGTCATTGATTGTTTGTTCATGTTAGTTCACAACTTTTAATAATGTATTAGTAAATGTTGAAATTAACATTAATAAAGATATATGCTGTGTAAGTGCAGTTCATTATTAGTTCATGTTAACTAATGAACCTATTGTGAAGTGTTACCGAACTTTCTATTCATCAAAGAATGTATCACAGTTTCAACACAAATATGAAGCTGTTTTGAACATTGATAATAATCAGAAATGTTTCTTGATCATCAAATCAGCTCATTAGAATGATTTCTGAAGGATCATGTGACACTGAAGACTGGAGTAATGATGCTGAAAATTCAGCTCCATTTAGAAAACAGTCATTTCACAATATTACTGTTTTTGTGCAAATAAATGCAGCCTTCTTTCGAAAACATTAAAAAATCGCACGAACCCCAAACATTTGATCAGTAGTTTAAATGCAGAACAGGAATGTAAAATAAAGTGCTGTAAGTACTTACACATTTACATTCCAGTATCATAATCCTGTCCCTGCGTGGCTTCCTGGACACGAGTCAAGCTTTGTGGTTTATAATGAGGTTTGTTGATGTTGGTTAGGTAATGCTTGGCTGGTGTAATCACACACACACACACACACACACACACTCACACACACATGTTGTGTTTTCATTTTTTATGGGGACTTTCCATAGGCGTAATGGTTTTTATACTGCACAAACTGTATATTCTGTCCCCCTACACTACCCCTACCCCTAAACCTACCCATCACAGAAAATGTTCTGCTATTTTAGATTTTCAAAAAAGATAATTCTGTATGATTTATAAACTTGTTTCCTCATGGGGACCAAAAAATGTCCCCACAAGATCAAAATTTACTAGTATTACTATACCTGTAGGGACATTTGGTCCTCATAACGTAGGGAATACCCATACACACACACACACATACACGCTGATGTGAAACTATCTTTATGCCCAATGATAAGATTAATTGACATACATTTGACCAGATAAAGATATGTTTATGTCTCTTGGCTCTCTGAGTCTTTTCTTTGGCACGATCTGTGGCGTTGTTTGCCGTTTTGCTGCCGTGTGTGTGTATGTGTGTGTTGGCTCTGTTGTAATCTTCTGAAGTTGATCCCTCTTTTGTACAACGTACAGGGAGTCACATGGAAACACATACTTTAAACACACACTTGCACACTGATAAATGCCTGCCATACATCCATGATGAACCCACAAACTTTACATTGAAAAAAACAAACTTTTCCATCTCTCTCTGCTTCATTTTAATTGTTTTATTTTAATTATAAAAGCGAATGCTGGCTGTGAAACTGCGCACAATTAAAGTCGGCATGAAACAGAAGTTACGCTTGTCTTTTCTTCCCTATTATGGCGTATATATCCAAGTGAACCGGTTTCTGGAATGAGAACAAATGTAGGGCGGGGCTTGATTTAGTCTGTGGGGAATTAATTGGATGGTTGTGGTTTGCTATTGGTGGATCTCATGTGAGTGACAGGTTGCCCCGCCCCTGTCAGAGAAGAGAAGAGATGCTGCAAGAGGGAGGGGAAGATATTCTCTTTCAAGATTATGAGGAACATGAATTTTAAAAAATACATGTGCATGGATAAATCATGTATAATAAATGCTACAATATTCTATAGAAAATAAGTATTGAAGTAAAAATTAACTACAGTTTTCATGTCAGTTTTATGTTTAGAATCGAATAGCTACTCAGTGAACAATGCATACTAACTTTTTTTTTAAAAGCAGTAGGAATTATTCACAATAATTATTGGGATTAGGTCATGTTTTTTGTAATAATAGCAGTTGTTTTGTGTTTTTGATTCAGTGCTGTGCAAAAATGTCTTAACCTTATGAATCCCATTTTAACACATGCAATGCACATGATTTTTTTTTTAAATCCATGTGCATGTGTGTTTAATATGCAAATTTCTAAGACCTCTAAATTATCAACATGATCAAAACTGCTGAAAAACCACGTTCTACTACATGCCTTCTGTTGTCTGATTGATAGTTAGACCCTTTTATCAGAAGGTCTTTTAGTAAAATTGCAGACATTTGACAAAATAAGAGGGGAGGGTCTTGACAAAATCCAAATGCAAGTGGTCGAAGGAGACGCTCGCTTCATTGAAAACGCATCTTAATAGCAGGTGGAAACACTCACTCGCTCAGTTTCCGGGATAACTGTATATAATTTGTAGGTGTCAATATGTGGGAGACTCCCGGACGTCCGGGGATGTCTGGTATAATTGTAAAAACATCCACCTTCTGATTGTGGTTGACGTTTTTTGCTGTGAAATCTTTACTGATTTTTATAATGTAAAGGTAAGAATAACTTTTATATTGTTAGTAATATTTCATGATGAACATTTTAGAACAATTAGTGTTTATATGCATTTTATGTAAGTAGTCTGCTATACTGTTATGAAGATCTCATCGATTTCCAAAAATTACATTTAAATTAAAAATTGTTCATTTTGGGCCTCTGAATAAAATAATTTGATTTCCATATTCTCACAATATCATACCATATGAGCCATAAAAGCCATCAAATATGATACTCAACAAAATACACATATGCATACATATGCAAATGTTGTCTAAAGGTTCCATTTAAAAAAAATAAAAAAAATAAATAAATAATAGACCGTTTCCAGCTATTTCATATGTCAGGCTTTACAGAGTTGACAGTCTGATTAAATAATGCATCTGTGCACATAATTACTTCTGGCTCATTTATCACACTGGAAGTACAAGGTCAAGTTGAGGGCATTGCATTATGGGATACAGTATGTGCTGTGTGTTCTGCTGTGCACTGCATCTTTTGGCAAGTAGTGGTAGCAGTAGGTCATCGTCTTGGTATGCGTACAGTAACCGTTCACTGGCTGCATAATGCAGAAATGGGAAGAATAGTGTCTAAGCATAGCCAAACTTACTTAATGTTGTTTAAATAAAACATTGTGTCATAAATATTTTGTTAATATGTTGGAAATTGTGGTTTATTTCAGTCTTAAAGAAAGCTTCTGATGTGTTTAGAGAGAGAGTCTGGGAAGCGTGTCATGGAAACAGGAAGGAGATCTTTTTCTCCAGGGAAAGATGAGACCAGCAGAGCAAAGATCATGTCAATCTGCAGCAGTCTGTCACATCTTTCTGTTTCTCTCTTCACTCTTTTATTTGAGCATTTTCAGACCACTTCATCAGCCTCTCATGTGTCGTCAAGCTGTGTGGTGCTTCGGTTTGACGTCTAGGTCCTTCTTGTTTTATCACAAGTTATAACCTATATACACATCTTTATAATCTTTTATAGGCTAGAATACTTAGAGTACAGGTACTTTCTAATCTCCTTGCACAATGTCTCATCCACGCAGCCATTCATTGTTATTGTAGCTTGCATGTGTTTTGCTGAAACCGCATACTAGTATACTACTCTTACTGTTTCTGCCAAAGAAAGATGTAGTAAAAGTAGTACGAGTAGTACACTAGTATGTGGTTCTGAGCATTTCTCTGTTCTGTTTATTCAGTTTTTTCTTTGACTATGCTGTGAATCAATGGCCCAGAAGCTCTGTTGCCACCTTGTGGACAAACAAAAAAATTGAAATGCTTAGTGTGATCTTTGCACACAGAGTAGAAAAATCGGGCTGCGCACATACTGTGAATGACTCATTGCAACTTAACAAATCTGTGTCTGATCTGATTTTAACCTAGTCTTTTGGCTCAATTTTCCCATATTGTTACAGCCACACCAGTTAAAATTTTAAAAATGTCTGTAATTTTTGACCGAAGAGGACCAGAGGGTTAAAGTGGTTCAAATTCACTAAAAGAGTGAAATTCCAAGATCAAATATATTATACAGCTTATTGATTGGTCATACTATAGGCGATCATATGAGCCCAGAATATGAACGCAACACACAAGGGATATGTTTATAGTGGTTTTCACTGGAAAAATGTTAAAAGAGAAACTTATTCGTCAATAAGTTGCATATTGAATTTGGTCTTCTAATATTACCGTTTTACTACATTAATACTTCATACAAACCTGGTAAAAAATCACCGGCGGTCAGTGGAGGGAAGTCTTGTTTTGCCCTCCTGGTGGGCGTTCCTGTAAGTGTGTGACGTCACGTGAAAACTATGAATAGAGTGTCTCAGGTATGACATCACTTTGTAGGCCAATCAGCAGGTCGCATCACACTGGTTCCCTCGACAAAAACCCAATAGGATTTTCCCATAGGCTTTTGGATTATCGCAAAAAACAAGTTCTGTGATCAGCAAAAGTTTATGATACTTAGACGTTTTGTCCATCAAGATAATTTTCACAGATAAACACAACTTTTATGAATTTTGAAGCCTAAATGCAGAACAACACCACAGTCCCGTGACTTCAACTCTTTCAGTTTTTATCTAAAAACATTTTCCCTGAAGGTTTGAGTTAGAATAGTTAATAAGAGATTATGAGCACAATGACACTGAGTTTACCTGTTCGGCGTGATGACGTTTAATGTCAGCCTGTGTAGTTCTATTTAGTCACTTGTTAGCCCACCTTTTTCAAGACATGTAGCAGCTTAAAAAAAATCATGAGTGGGGTAATACTAAAACGTGAAAGTGCCTTGAGCTTGTGTTCACCGCAGACCTTATTTCATCCATTTAAGCCATTCAAAAAACCCACTGACTGACTGGAACTGCTAAAATGTTAACTCGTTTCCGCGTTTTGGCCTACAAAGTGATGTCTTCACCACTCTATTGTACGACTGATTAGTACAGTCAGATATAATTGATGTATTTATGTCCAGCAACAGGAACAGGATCCTACCAACCTGTACATCTCTAACCTGCCCGTGTCCATGGACGAGCAGGAGCTGGAGGCCATGCTCAAATCCTTTGGCCAGGTCATATCCACACGAATCTTGCGGGACGCTAACGGAACCAGCAGAGGTGTTGGCTTCGCAAGGTATCCATCACTCAATCTGCAATGAATCCTCCAGACCACATGGGGGAGAAGTTATATAACTAATAATTGCTAATAATATCAAATAATTTGTATAATATGCATTTAAGTTTAGTATGCTAATTATGAGATTGTTGATGTTTATTGTGTACTTACAATTCTAAAAAGGATGCTGTGTGGATGAATTATATAAATGTGTGTGTTCAATATTCCAGTCAGGGATATTCCTGCCTTTACCATCTTTTAAGCATGAAATATATACGTTCAAACATAAAAATAAAGCTAATGAATGAGTTTCACCACTCACACCATTTATTTGTTTATTCACGTCTTTGTATAACAGGATGGAATCCACAGAGAAGTGTGAAGCCATCATTCAGCATTTTAATGGAAAATATATCAAAACCCCACCAGGAGTGCCAGGTAGACTGTGTATATTTTATTTATTTTATATAAATTCCAATTAAAGAAATTTTAAAACTAATATTTTGGTTACCGGTCGCTTCGACTGTAGTACCTACAGAACCGTTGTTATGCAAGTTTGCTGACGGAGGACAAAAGAAGCGACAGAACCAGGCGAAGTATCTGCAGAACGGTCGACCCTGGCATAGAGACGGTGATACGGTACGTTCATATTGTTCATACTGCACAATGTATCGCACGATACAAAAAATAATATTGAAATCAAATTGTGCTAAAACGCGATTCTTAGTGCAATTTATTTTTTTATGCGCAGCTTGTCAGTGAAGTACGGCTCCAAATGCTAATCCATCTGAAAGCACTGCGAGTTTGTGTCTCTTATAATGTACATTTGAAAAAGCAACACGCGTCATCTTTCCAGACATTAACATCTTGTGCAACTAAAGGCAACTACATTTAATAACTTGTTTTTACTCCAAACTCACTTCATAACGACAGTTGAGCATGTGTGATGATGTGGCTTCTTACACAGAATAAGGCAGTCCTGTGTTTATTATTCATGTTTAATCAGTCAAAGCGTTTCAATCTTCTGTTTATTCAGCTGCAGCCATAGTATGAGGTCCATAGGGATTTCCTGGAATGGCTGCAGGGCATATTTGGAGTTTTTTGCGCCTTCTGGCTTTCAGATGGAGAAGCATTTACTACTGATCACAGAGCCGTACAGCTCTGACAAGCTGCGCTTAAAATAATCACTGCCTTTGCCAAATCACACGCAATAAAATTTGCGATAAATCATGCAGCCCTTACATATGTGAGTATTCATACAGGCGCTGTAAATTCAAAATAATAACTTTCCTTTTACATTCAGGGAGGAATGACGCTCACATACGACCCAACAGCCTTACAGAACGGGTGAGTACAGACACTCAAAGAATGCTATTTAATGTGTTTTTTTTTTTTTTTGAAAATGTATATTTGCCTTTGTATTATCACAATTTATTGTTTCTGTTTATTATTTTCAGGTTTTATTCTTCTCCGTACAGCATCGCTCCAAACAGAATGATCGCTCAGACCTCTCTGTCTCCATACATGGCCTCACAAGTACCGTCCTACCAGGTGAGCATCATTAAAGATGACCCATTCTGCTTTTGTCCATGTTCATCTTTCTTTAGTGTGTAATGTTGCTGTCAGAGCATGAAAAAGCTCCCCAAAGTCCCTCCAGCGGGAGTTCTTTTCTATATCAGTGTTTCTGAACTCCCTGAAACTCCTCCATCTTGAGTTTTCTTCACAATATTCCTCATTTAAATAATTCATACTCAGAATAAGGGGGCGGGGCCTGGTTGAGTGTTGAAACTAGCAGTTATAGGAAGGGGCGGGACATTTCCCAAACACTAATCACAACATGCTGCTCCAGCTGACCAATCAGAGCACATTGTGCTTTTCAGAAGGAGGGGTTATATAGAGACAGGAACTAAACAGAGCGTTACTGACAGACTGGGAAGAGAGGAGCTGAACAATGGAGAATATGAGGAAAATAATCAGAGACTTTGAAATCAAGACTTTGTAAAAGAGCAGAATAGATCCTCTTTAAAATAATTATATCAGTTCTCTCTGCATACAAGTTATTAGCACACTTAAGGTCAGTCCAGATTACATTTTTCCATTTTGTTGAGATACTGAGCTTAGGCTGAGCGTGTGCCAAAGCCGACAGCAGTCAGAAGGAAACTCACAGTGACTCACAGCATGTGTTGAGTGAGAATGTCAGACCGCAGTGACTCAGCTGAGCTGAGGCTTGTGGGAATTCTGACACCTTATTGAGCGCTGATGGATGAAGAGGCAAAAGCAAATACTACTCGCTGAGATCCTGTCGGTCTGACACGCGTGCTCAAAGCGCACTGGATGGCCCATTAGAGCCGGATTACGGAGTAATGACGCTACAGCCTAGTCTGCTAGCAACATTTGTCTCTTCTGAAGAGTTATTTTAATGGTCAGAGAAATATTGAGCACATTAAATACTTTGAATTAAAATCATCATCTTCATTCATTGCGTCCTTTTTTGTGTGTGGCATATTTATAAAAGTTTGTTGTTGGTAAGATATTTTTAATGTGTTCAAAAGAAGTTTTTTCCGCTCACCAAGGCTGCTTTATTTGATCAAAAATACAGTAATAAAAAGACAAATATTGCGAGATATTACAATTTAACAGAACTGTTTTCTATGTGAATGTATAGTAAAGTGTAATTTATTCCTGTGATCAAAGCTGAATTTTCAGCATCATTACTGCAGTCTTCAATGTCACATGATGCTTCAGAAATCATTCTGATTTGCTGCTCAAGAAATATTTGTGCAGTTTTTGCTGCTTAATATTTTTGTGGTGACCGTGAAACATTTGTGGAAAGTAAGAAAAATGAGAAAAAGAAAGAAATAATGTTATTTAATTTCATTAAATCGATCAAAAATGACAGTAAAGACATTTATTATTTCAAATAAATGCTGTTCATTGAACTTTATATTCATCAAAGAATGCTGAAAAAAGCTTATTACCTTTTCAAAAATATTAAGCAGCAAAATCTCTCAAAACTGATAACAATAAGAAACGTTAGTTATAATTGAGCACCAATAATGATTGATAACTGACTGTCAAATCATCATATCAGAATGATTTCTGAAGCATCATGTGACATTGAAGACTGCAGTAACGATGCTGAAAATTCAGCTTTAATCACAGGAATAAATTACACTTTACTATATATTTACATAGAAAACAGCTATTTTAAATTGTAATAATATTTCACAGTATTATCCCAGCCAACACACCCATGAACAGACAACAAGAACAGAAACTACAGCTTCAGCCACAGTCTTAGATGAAATCAACTGAAGGTAAAAGACATTCAATCTCTGAAGATCTGATTAATCAACTCAACAAACAGCAATACCAGATTCACTTATTACTGACCAGACTGACTTTATTTTCACATGTCTATAGAAGCTCTTATTGAGAATTAACAGAGGTTTAGATGTTGTTTTATTGGTCAAAAATTATGCCACCATCATAGTGGTCAGGGTTTGTTTTAGTTGGGATAGTTACCCTTTTATGACTTACGTATGGCTGATTACAATAGTGTTTTACAGCAAACACTAGTACATTGCTGAATTAAAATTATAACAAAGAAGATTAGCTTGATTTTTCTGCTTGAGAACCATTTCAAGTGAAGATCATAAAGAGACCTCTTTCTCTTTGATGTCTTGATCATAGTTTACTAAAAAAAAAAAAAAAATCTAAGACAGATGCCACCATAACGGTTCAGTGCTAAAAAAGGGCAACTATTACCTCTCAGGCTTATACATGAAAACATTGCATACAATCCTCAACAGTGGTGACAATAATTATTCATACTGCAGTGCATGATGGGAGTTTTGTCCTATGGTGATACCCAGCATGAATTGCAGTGTGAAGCGTTTTTTTTTCATCACCATTGTTGAGATTTATATGCTGATTCTTGATGTCTGTTTGTGTCGAAATGATGCAGTAGTTTAAATTTTTTTATGAACCGTATCAATTTAAAATGAATTAATATAACTTTTTCTACTCATGCTGTAAAGCCAGAATATATAAAATAAACATATGATCAGATACTGTAATGCAATCTCACAATGACTACATCATCACAGAAAGACAGCGACCTCACTGTTTTATAACAATGCATGCATTATCACAGAGAGAAATCTAACATAAGTATGGAAGGGTCAAGAGCCCAACTAAAGCAAACACAGATCTCCATGATGGTGGTGTCATTTTTTATTTTTTATTATTATTTCTTGACCAATAAAACAACATCTAAATCTCTGTTAATTCTCAATAAGAGCTTCTGTAGACATGTGAAAATAAAGTCAGTCTGGTCAGTAATAAGTGAAGCTGGTAAAGCTGTTTGTGGAGTTGATTAATCAGATCTTCAGAGATTGAATGTCTTTTACCTTCAGTTGATTTCATCTAAGACTGTGGCTGAAGCTGTAGTTTCTGTTCTTGTTGTTCATCTTTTCTTCATTGATTCGGCTTGTTAACAGCAGGTGTTCATCATTAATGTTCAGTCATCACTCAATCACTTCATTATCTCATTAACTCCAACACTGATTCAGTGTTACATTTAACATCCTGTAGTGTGCACACTGCGCAGTGTTCATTTCATCTGGGCTAACCCATGTGGGGCCTACATGGAAACCGAGGACAAAACTGTCTGGGCCCCACTTAGGCAACCCACATCAGACCCACCTGGGTCCCACATGGGTGTGTTGGCTGGGATTGTGTTTACTCAATTTTTAATCAAATAAATGCAGTCTTGATGAGCAGAAGAGACTTCTTTCAAAAACATTAAAATTCTTATTTATTCCAATCTTTTGTAGTCTTGTATGCGTACAAAGACTCATGTAAAGGCTGTTTTTAGATGCAAACCCCTGTTCCATTCCAGTCACTGTCACTAACGGTGCCGTCTGGCATTAAATAAGCAGCATATGGATCCAAATGCACTGTGGGATAGCTAGTTAATATTGGCTGGTATGGTGCATTTGAATTCAGGCCCAGTATTTTGCTAGTGCCTGCAGCGTGAGGCTGAAGTAGAAAGAGATATTTCATCAGCTTGCATGGGACAGGCTCGGTCGTAGAAGTGTTATATACATCTTTTTTTTTTTTGTCTGGATCTATAGGTGCACAGCCCATCCTGGATGCATCATCAGTCGTACCTCATGCAGCCCACTGTGAGTGCTCACAGATATCTATTCGTAGGTTATGCCATCAAACTGTAGCTTTACATGCATCCAGTATTTTTTATCTTCCCTTCAATTACAAAATCACATTGTTGATTGTCTCTCTGTGTCCGCAGGGGACCGTTCTGACTCCAGCTATGGATCACCCGATGTCCATTCAGCCCACATCTATGATGGGACCCCTGACCCAGCAGCTCGGTCACCTGTCACTCGGCAGCGCTGGCACGGTGGGCCTGTTACAATGATTTTCACCTTTAATAGTTCCTCAATAGGAGTTTGTCTTTGTTGTAGAATTTAATTACTATCGAAGTGCCCCTATTATACTTTTTGGGATATTCCCTTTTGTGTAGTGTGTAATAGAGCTGTTTGTTAATGTAAAATGTCTCAAAGATCAAAGTGCAGATAAATGGAGCTTTTTTCTCTCAAAAGAAAGAAGTGATTCTGAACTTAAACGAGTCGTCAGTAATTCAGTCTAACTTCCTGCTGAACCTGTGTATGTTGGTAACTAATTTGCGTAATGTCCACCTCTGCTCTTCATTGGCTGAACAGCGTCTCTTTGCCCCGCCCTCAAACACTAGTTGTATCTTTTGACCTTGGATGAATGTAAGCCTGTTGTAGGAGACGATTAGGAAAGCTTTAAAATAGAATAATAGGGGCACTTTAAAAGGTAAAGGAAAGTTTTTTTTGTTTAACCGTTGATTTTATTTTTTGTCCGCAGTATATTCCTAATACAGCTATGCAAGGGACATACATCCCTCAGTACACCCCAGTGCCTCCCTCTAGTGTTACATTAGAGGTATGACTACCGTTCATCATCACGCACTGCTTTAAAAGCTGAACAGATTCATTGTTTAGATTTGATCAATTCTCTTTCTTTGTGATGTAGGAAAACAGTGGACAACAGCAGCAGGTTTCCATGGAGACGCCTTCAGAACACACTAATTACTCCTATCAACACAGCAAATGAAGCTACGGTAATACAACACATAAAAGAAGGGAAACATTCAGTGTGCTGTCTATAAAGTGTCAGGTTTGGCACTGTGCATTTACCTTTCATACGTAGCCAGTATGCTGTACTGCTGCATTTCTGAAGTTAAGATTTTTATGTTCACTTCACAAAACTTTCAAACTTGAACTTATCTTCTCTAGTAAATATCTAATCTAGTATTTAACTATCTTTATAACTAGTAAAGCTTAGAAACTAGCCTAGGACATGCTAACAACATGCTATGTGTTAAAACATGCTAGCAACATGCTAAAACATACTAGAAATGTCTTAATTCATGCTAGAAACATTCTAATACCATGGTAAATCATTCTATCAACATGTTAAAACAAGCTAGCAATGTGTTAAAAATGTTAGAAACAGGCTACTGTGTACCAATGTGCTGATTAATGCAAGAAATGTGTTAAATCATGTTAGTAAGATGCTAAAACATGCTAGCAATGTATTACATAATGTTAAAAACATCCTAGCAATGTGCTAATTCATGTTAGCAATGTGTCAAATCATGTTAACATTGTTAAAACATGATAGTAATACCTTAAAACATACAAATCATGTTATCTACATGGTAACTAATTCATGAAAAAAATGTTAACATCATGCTCAATCATGCTAACTACATGTCAAAACATGTTAGCAAAATCTTAATTCATCCTAAAAACATGCTAACAACATGTTAAATCATGCTAGCAGTGTTAAATCATGTAAGCAACATGTAGTGTGTTAAAAGAACATGCTAGAAACTTGATAAAACATGTTAAACACGTTAAAACATGATAGCAATGTGCTAGAACATGTTAACATTTTATTTACTTTGAGTAAAACCTTCAAACTTTCAGGCAATGCTTTGTCAAGCCAACATCAAAGTTTGTCGTCAACTTTACTCGGTTGTTGCCTTAGTTTTTACCCCATTTTTACCACTTAATATACTGGGAATCAAAACAAAAGTAAAAAAAAAATTAAATTAAACAATTGAATTTGGTCTTTTTATCCTATTGTTCGTATAAAAAAAATAGAAAATTGGCAAATCTGAATTACAGTTTTCGCATTAAATATAACACCTCTCTCTCTCTCTCTCTCTCTCTCTCTCTCTCTCTCTCTCTCTCTCTCTCTCTCTCTCTCTCTCTCTCTCTCTCCCTCTCTCTCTCTCTCTCCCTCTCTCTCTCTCTCTCCCTCTCTCTCTCTCTCTCCCCCTCTCTCTCCCCTCCCCCCCTCTCCCTCGTCCCCGCAGGTCCTCTGGAGGCGCTATATAGTGCTGTGGACAATGGGAATCTCGGGGAGATTTGCAGATTACCACAGACAGAGGGTAGCAGAGGGGATACGGATCACAAAAGGAGCGTGTATCTTTTGTAGAACAGAGACAGAAAAGAACATCTTTTGTTCAACTCCTCTCTCTTCAGGTGTCACTCAGCCAACAGTGGGAGACTGTGCAAAAGAGCTATCAATTGATCTATTTTGATAACAAAACAAAAAAGCATAAAAAACAAAGATAATTTAGAAAAGGGTTAGGAAAACACAATGTGTTCTTTTATGCACGTAATGGCAAATTCTTATTTTTAAGAACTAATTCTTTAATATGGGGAGGATGAGAAAAGAGAAAGTAAAAAACATGTCTTTTATTTTTTTTTTTTAAATATGCAACCTTTTTTTTTTTTTTTAGATTTGTTCTTTTTTTTCTTCAGTCAGCAGCAGTAAGATATTTTTGTACAGATTAAGATCCAATTATTTGTCCTATTTTTGAGTTTGTTGTGATATTCTGATGAAGAAACCATTTAAAGCCACTTCTTCATATCGTACCATTTTAAGAATCTTCAAAGAAATAGTGATAAAATCACTCTAATTCGATCATCACTTCTCCGAACGCATCAGACAATCATTAAATTATTATTTATTGAAAAAAAATCCTTTTTGGTACATACCAAGGCAATATAGATTTGTCTTTCAAGTTCTTATGAACTATTAAATAGCTAGAATATCTGATATTGTGATATTATACGTTATTTTCGATGTGCTTAGCTGTTTAAGCTTTTTTAAATTTAGTAATGCAAATGAATCAGATTTTTGTAAAAAGGTGTTTTATGAGGGGCATTTTAAATATAATGATTACCTGTGAAACAGTTTGTGCCTAACGTTACAGTGTTCAGGATCAATTCATTTTTATTTAAAATATGAAAATGTAAAAACGTATAATTAATCATTTGAAAAATTAAACTTGTTTCTTGCCTTGATACTTCAGTTAAAATGAGAGATAGGGCTGATTTAGTAATTTTTGGTGTATGTAATGCCACCAACTATTTCAGGTTTCCAAAAGCATTGGAAATGTGCATTGCAATGTACATAGTGTTTCATAAATATGACTTTTATTGGCTTTCAGTACAGATGTCTCGAGGAAGTGACATTAAGTGGTTTGTTAGTATCAAATATTTCATAAAAGTGATGATAACATATTGCCTTGATGAAGCTTCTCAATACTGCACTGCCATACATCAGCAATCTTTTGTAATGCTGTAATAGCGCATTAAGCAGATATTAATCAAACTCACCTGTTGTCATTTTGGTGGACTTGAAGATTCGCCATTGTGCTGTTTTACTGGTATGAATCTATTAAACACATGCAGTAGAACAAAATAACAATGACGGGAAGAAAATCAAGGCATTAATCTGTCCTGTAAGCTTCATTGTTATGCAGTTTTAATCAGTATTTTTGTCTTGTTTTCAAGTAACAATAGCTAAACATATAAACGGTAACTCAGTTATGTTTTATATATGCTGCGCTGATACGACAGACATCTTGGACTTGTGTAGTGATGGCGAAACCTCAAAACCTTTGTGAATCTTGTTTTGAACCAGTGATTCGGAGCGCATATCAAACAGCCAAAGTCATGTGATTTCAGTAAACGAGGCTTCGTTACATCATAACTGTTTCGAAATTTCTATGGTTCGCCGCTAGAGGAGATTATCTATGTGTAACTCTATGTATGGTTTTAGCTTGATCTCAGATCAATTTTATAAATTTGTAGACATTTAATGACACAATTATATAATAATGAGTTGTAGTTTATAGTCACTCATTGGTCTGATTAACCAAGCTCTTAAACAATCCCTAAAATTTAATAAAATAGCACATATTATGAACGCACTTCATATTTAATGATATTAGATGATTTATTAATTGCATTTAATAGATTACACATACAATAAAACATTTGCAATTGGTTTGTAAAGTTTGTAAGTTGTAGTTTTCGCTGCATTTACACTGTTCTTACCAGCAGGGGTCACCAGCGTGTGGCGTTTCGAGCGATTCAAAACAGTGACTGATTTTGTGAAGCAGTTGGCTCAATTGACCCTTCTCAAAGACCCGCCCCCTTTAGTTACTGTTGCCATACCCGACAACACGTGCGCTCTCACGCCACACATCATGTTCTCACGCAGTTAAAAATGCATCGAGAAGCAAAGAGGACACTGACAATGTATGAATCAGTTTCATATTTAAAATATTGTAATTTTTTAAAGAAGTTTAAACAATAAATAGCGTATAGTGTCTCTTTTATGTGTCGTGACAGATCGCTGGAGCTCCTTCAATCGGCTCGTGAACCGATCATCTCTTCATACTAGTTCATTTATAGCATCAAATAAACATATATATAATATAAAACTAGTGGTAAGAAAAATGCACATGCTTTCTCAAAGCAGCTCTTGTACACAATTTTCTTCTTAAGTAAATGTATTTTTTTTGTTTTGTTTTTAGGCTGTTTAGATATTTTTATTGTAAAACAAGACCAAAATACTGATTAAGTGATGGTTTGCAGTTCTGGATACAGTGGGTGGCCTCATCAGGTTGTGTTATCATGGCTGCGGTGCTGGGATTATACATGACACGTGTGTACAGCAGGAACAACTATGATTAGGATCAAGAAGGACAGAAGCAGTTCTTCAGCATGTGCGCTCGCTTTCTTCCTTCATGCTGCTGTTTTTCACTGACGTGTTTTTAACTTCCAAGTGAGATTAGCTGAAGTGTTTCTGGAGAAGCTTTACTCTCTAAAAAATAACTTTAGATGATGATGGTTGTGTGTGTTGGTTGGTGTTTCTTTTTAAATTCCTGATTCATAGGATTTTTCAGAATTTGTGTTCGTGTACTAATGAGAAACTTTTTTTTTGAGTTGCTTTCATGTCTTTTTCTGTACAGTTTATTGTTGTACTTGAAATGTACTGTCCTGGTCAATCATGATGCACTTCTATAAGAGTTTGAATTTCCAAAATGAAATGCTTTGATGTCATTGATAATCTAAAAAGAGTGTATATTTACTCATGGTGTTAAACATGAGTTGTTTTTGTATCTTTTCGTGTCTTTAAAAAGACTTGCTCTTCTATAGGATATAAACACAAGGGCTTATATCACACTAAAGGGCACATGATGCAGCTGTTACTTCCTTCCTCTTGGTGCATTTTACATTTTATGAATGTAAAGCCATGATCTTGATCTGAAAACTATTAAATGGTTTTCATTTAGAGATTTACATTCTCCATCCATAAAAATATCTAGTAGCTACTAGCTAGGTGACCTTCTAGGATATTACATTCAAAGAAAGTTGTTACTGAAATCAGATTTCATCTCAGACTGAAATTCGAACTATTGGCAGTCATTGAAATCTTCAGGCCACCAAAGAATTGATTCATTCCTGCTACCAAAGATATCGATGCCACCAAGAAGCAACATGCCTTTACAGAAACGATAGTTTCTGAATAAAAAAATGTTTTAAAACATCATACTATATTAAACCTAACCCATCTCTATGAATGATCATGGAGCAGATGAGATTTGAAATAGCTTGAGTTAGTTGGTTACGGCATAGATAGTGTTTTTCAGTTTTTTTCCATTACTTTGACTTCTCACCCTTTGCCCACTTTGTCAGTGTGATTTTATTGTTGATGTTGTAGGTTTTGACTATGCTATGTCAAATGTTCTGTACTAAAGATATTTCTCATGCAGTTCACCTCATGAAGGAAAACAGGATTTTTTTTTTACTTTTTTTTTTTGGTTATCAAGCTTGGTATCATCCATTACAAATACATGAAACACGATTTTGAAACTTTGAAATGATGTTGATTTTAATTCAGATTCATTACATATCTAAATTCTATCCTTTTCAGCAACAGGGATACTGAATCAGTTCCCTGTTCAATTTGCGTGATTTCATTTAATCTATTTTCAACGAATAGCTGCTAATTTTTCGAACGGCTCATTTCATAGTTTCAAAATGTATTGCTGCTAACATGGGGTGTTCAAGCTGTTCACCAGATAAAGCCATAAACAACAGAACCATTCAAAGATATTTGTAGTTGTAATTCAAACCTGCAGAGTTCAGAGTTTGTACAATGTGCCTCAACAAATGAACGTTCAGTTTAGTTGTGTTGGGTCGGTAGATGGTATCTAGATCCTTAGTATGGTTGTGATGTTGATGTTGTGATTATTGAACAAGTGGCTTGTCTCTTGAACAGCTTTTTTTAAACATATTCTTTATTTATACAGAAACACATTTTGTACAGAGAGCTGAAGAATCAGTTTGATGGTTTGTTTGCATGTTAACCAGAGTTTCTAGCCGGTAAATTGTCTTCCTGTGCCACAGTTTCTGATATTCTGTTACTGTTTTTTGTTTTGTTTTGATGGAAAAAAAGAAAAACAACAAAAAAGCATCTTCTGTTTGTTTTTACTTTTTTTTTTTTTAAACTGATCTTCTGAATTTCTTTTTTTAATAAAATCTTATTTGTATTTTGTTGTTTTTTTCAATTATTAACAGCATGTTCACCTAATAACATCAAAACATATATTTTTTAGGATATTTTTATTTGTTATTCAGACTGATTTTTTTTAATAAATTGTGAGGAATACTCTTTTTATTTTCATTTACTTTATAATCATGTATTTATATTAAGCTGCCTCTGACTATATACACTTCAGTTGACCAAATAATTTTGTCTCTCGGATGCAAGTCCTTACTATTTATATACTGTTCATAACCCGCAATTTTTAGCATAAAGACCTATTTCTACCTGGTTAAACTAAAATATTTCCCTTTTGTGGAGAACTGCTACGCTGCATCATGGAGTTGACTAGGGGAACGCCATCAGTGTGACCACTATCTGAATCACGTGTAAGTGAACACCAGTAATCATTGGCAGGCACACTGCATCCCTGGGGATGGGTTATTTGGCAGGTACCCCCTTAGGGTTGATGCAAGGTAAACAAAATTATGGTAGGCTGTTTGCAGGCATCCCTCTATTTCATCTGCCTCCCTCCCCAACTACAGTCGGTGTCTTGAAGTAGAGATATACACTTGGGTGCTTCTAAAGGTCTCTTTAGTATGACCTGTGTTTAAGAACACTGACAAGTAGAGGTAGATCACCTGTAGGCGTCCCTCCTTGTTATCCGTCACATTCTATAGTTTAGTGCTGGAGTGAAGCGCTAGCTATATAGATCCTGGAGAAGTGCCTTTATTTAAGTGAGGGTTGAGCTGCTCTTCCTCAGTGCATTGGGGTCTTTAAGTAGGGCCTAAGCTCCCCTGCAGCCTCCTTGGGGTTTAGAGTCTGGTTTATGAGAGTTATTGGGCAAACTGTAGCATACCTGTCTCTTGTTTGCTTCACTTTCTGAATAGTGGTAGGGACATATGCGCCCCCTTGGATGGGTGGCAATACTGAAGGTTGTAACTTGGGCATTATTGACTTGGACTTCGTCCTAAAAAAAACAGGTAGTTGTTCACTCCTTGTCTATGCTGAGTTTCTAAGGTTTTAGATACCTTGCATGTTCCCTTTAATAGGCTGCTCCCTGATGTGCTAGTACGGCATAGATGTTGTGTAATGCCCCTTATAGCTCAATATTTCCCTGTCTCACAAGGGAGGGTGTACTAGCAAGGACTTCCCTTGCTTTGGAGAATAGAAGCTTGGGGTTTTCTCCCTACATCTGGGGATATTGGCTTATACAGCTTTTTACAAGTCACTTAGGATGCGCCCTTGGGGTTTACATACTCTTGACTCCGGCTGAGTTTTGTAGAGTCATTTTTTTGCTACAGCCCACTATGAATGTTCATATTCACAGCTTAGTGAGGCAGGCATTCCTTCAGCATGCCGTTGTGCAAATTGCTTCCCTATAGCGTCTATTCTATGCAGCTTCGAAAGGAAACTCCTCAGGTTGCATATGACTTGGGTAGTCTCCTTTAGACAAAAGAGTTGTGGCAACTTAGGATGGTTGATGGTAACTCAGGCACCCTTTTATATGCTCGGGCGCTCTGCCAATGATTATTGCCGTTTGTTTACACGCGATTCAGACACAAGTCAAGCTGACAGTGTTCCCCTTAGCATCAACTCCATGACGCAGCATCTTGTTCCCCTTCTCGGGTAACTGGGTTGAGAAAATCATTTAATTACAATCTTAATATATTTAGGTAATTTTTTTCAATTAAAAAATTACATTTTTACTATTTACCCCATTTTACAATAACACAGCTCTCAAAGTCAACAAATGGAAGTATGGGAATTATTTAGTGACCAAAATAATGTGTGTGTGTATTATGCCATAAACCTTGATTCAAATACATGTTCATGTGCATTCAATGCATTCCAAAATCCAAAGACAAACACAATGCCTCTTCCATTCATGGTTTGTTCAGTTAATGTCCATTTATTTATTTTTCTTTAACATTGTCATCAATCCGTGAATACATCGCTATTGAACTTGTGTACTGACATTATTCATTGTTCATTCTTGTTTTCTCTATATTCTTTCTAGCTTTCACATACCCATAAGAAACCTAACAAGATAACTTGCCATTTTACTCTTATAGAGTAGAGATTTCTTCTTCTTTATTTAAGGAATAGGCCTATACTTCAAAAGCTGTAACCAAGAAAATAGCGATTAGCTCAAAAATAAATCATTATATATAATGCAATCCTAACGCCTCAATTTAGGATCTATCAGTTACACATTTCTGTGAACTAATTTTTTATAGACAAAAACTATAAAGTGCTTAATGAAGACTGGTCATAACTGGATTTACATGTAAGCAGAAGTGCAGTAGTACATTGAATGGGTATCTGAAAATGATGAACTATCAAATACAGAATAACCTATATTTGAAAGTTACAGAAATACAATGCATTATGTATGAATAATGACAGATATGCAATAAACAATGACAGATTGTGATTATATGACAGAGTTTCAGTTCATAGTCATTTTAACTGTGTTTTTGACACGCAATGACTGCATAAGATTTATACAAAAACTGATTGAACAGATTATTGATATAAAAATAATAGAGCTTAATATAAACTCAGAATTTGAACCAACTTGCTGAGTGAAAACTGATATTAACACACAGGAGTAACACCATTTGCCATAAGCAATTACCTGAGAAAACATTTTTACAGCTTTGATTTTCCTTAAACCTACCAATACATAAAAGGCCACATACATTGAGGGTGCAGAATAGTTTTAGAATATTAATATTGTACACGACGGAGAATATTACTACACAACCGTGGCTCATTCTCGACCATCACCAAACAACTGCAACAGGAACGTAAACAAATACACAACATCCAGATAGAGACTTAGAGTTGCAAAGATATATTCTTCAGGACTCAGAGCGTATTGCTTGTTCCCCATCAGCAGCTGCGTATCAAAGGCTAGAAACTGAGAAGAGAAGAAAAGAAAGAGACTCAGGTCAGTCAACATTATATAACCTTAATCATACAATAAATGCTCATAATTTAAAACCATAATCCTTTCTTGACTAATCTCCTTACCATGGTAAACACAACAGCTCCTATGCTGGCGTAGACCGCATGCAACCAGGGAACCTTTCAAAAGAGAAAGCAGTAGAATTGATGTTAGGACTGTTAATGGTTTTGTACAGATTGGGACTGGTATTATTAAAAATACAGTCCTTAACAATGTTGTAACGCATTACAAGTAACGTGCATTACGTAATCATATTACTTTTTTGTTGTTATGAGTGCATTACTTTATACATTTTCACATTAATATTTCAGTTATGTTTTTAAAAAAAGTATTACTTTTCAGTTTAATTAGTTTGCTCAAACATTTTTTAAATTACTGAATGAAAATTCTCTCTCTTCTCCACAACACAGTCACAGACATGCGCTCTCATGTTTGGGAACCAGTGTTGGGGGGTAGGTTACTTTTAAAATGTATTTCACTACAGATTACAAAATACATGCTTAAAAAAGTAATTTGTAACGTATTTCATTAGATTACCCAAGTTTTGTAACTTAATCTAAATATTTTAGAATACTTTGGAATAAATATGTTACGCACACAAAAAAGGTAATTGCTGGTTTTTATCTCACAATTCTCACTTTTTTCTCTGAATTGCGTGATATAAAGTTGAAATTGCGAGAAAAAAAAGTCAGTTGCGAAACGTGCAATTTTCCAGTAAAAATGTCAGAATTGCGAGAAAAGATGTCAGAATTGAGATATAACCTCGCAACTAAAAAAAACAAGAAAAAAGTCTAAATTTCACATTATAACTTGCAATTCTGAATATACATATCCCAATTCTGACTTTATAAAATGCAATTGTGAGTTTAAATCTCGCAATTCTGAGAAAAAAAAAAGTGTGGTAAAAAGTCGCAATTACCTTTTTTTTACAATTACAAGGGACTCGCACACAACTATCACAAAACATGAAAACAGTCGTGGATCATCCAGTAATGACAGGACAGTAAAGATTCAATATGTAAATTTTTGAATTGGGCAATTTTTTTAATTCAGTCATTTTGTCTTGTGAAATATACTGTATGTACTGCTGAGTGAAATTGCTTATTCAGGAGAGTACTAAATAAAAAATAACATGCAATTTTTATGATCCCTCTTATTTTGTTAAAATTATTAAAATGCTGCATATTCTGCAAGGGTTATGATACTTATGAGCAGAAATGTAGTTTAGGATGCTTTTTCAGACTGTCAGAGTCGGAGAATCACCAATTGCTGTTTACATTCATGTTTAAATGACATTAAAATTCAAATAAAAGTAATCACATTGGTAATCTAAAATACTTTAATTACCGCCCATTTAAAATGTAACTAATGAAATACAGTTACTCAAATTTTATATTTTAAATATGTAACTAAGTTACATGTATTTCGTCACTCCCCAACCCTGGTAACACATTACAAGTAACTTGAGTTATCAGATTACTTTTTTCAAGTAACAACGTAATGCATTACTTTTTCAATTTACAGTAAAATATCTAAATTGCTTTTTCAAACAAGTAATGCAAATGACTTTGTTTTCTCATGTCTTGACAGACAGCTCTCCTGTCGCCATGTTGAGAGAAATCGTAAGTGCCGAGGCGTTGTATGTGAACATGATGGGTATTGTATTTCTAGACTAAATGTAAACATTTACTCATCTCACTGGCACAAAAATAGATTCAGTATTCCTCAAAATGAATAAATAACACAAATATGCTTTCCCCTGATTTCACTGACTAGAGCTGTTTTAACTGAAAGCATATCTTAAAACATGTCAGTGCCATTGTTTTGTCTCAAGACACACACCAGCTACTTAAACAAAAAAGCTACTTAATACCCATATCCTAATTGAACTAAGGACTAATCCTGGCTTAAACTAAGCCCTGTCTGTGAATGCCTTTATGTTTTTAATCTCACTTTATCAACCGATGTCTTTGCTGCTGACCTTCAATGATCCAATCCAACCACGCCAATAAGAAAAGATTGACTTTAGTTGAACATATTTGTGTTTCTTTTTTTTTTGTTTTTATTGCTAAAGTAAGAGTGTTAACTTTTCTACTCCTGTATCCTATTCTTCTTTAATTCAGAATGGCAACACAGCTGAAAGGTTTGTTTGAGCTGCGCCCTCTACTGTACAGGTGTAAATACGCTTTTCCTTCAGCCTGAGGCTTATTCATTTCACTTTTCAGGCCCTCTTTTAACAAGCCAAGTGCATTGTCTAGAGCACATGGTGCAGCTGTATTTACGGCATGTCTGAATCCGCTTTTGCTAGTTTAACAATAAAAAAAAAAAAAGAGTCATGGGTGTGTTTTGGGCAAAACGTGCAATAAACCAATCAGAGTGTCATCTCCCATTCCCTTTAAAAGCCAGTTGCGCTTGCACCATGACGGATTCGGTATTTACATGGTAGAATTTGCAAGCGGAAAGACTGAACGCTTCTCCAGAGAGGTTTTCTTGTTTTTTTTTAATATTTAAAAATGTTTGTGAGCTGCTGCACATCTGTGCACCCGCCTATTACTAACACACCCTTTAAATAACAAAAAAATACTGCGCCATTGACTTTAGAGCAAGTTTTTGTTAGTCAATGGCGCAGTCGTTTTCAGTTTCCTCAAAATAGCAACACGCCAACAATGCACCTGAACACACCTTGTTCTCAGACCAGCACACCCATGGGCGAACAGATGGACGAGAATGCTATTTAAACAATGTGGCACTGATAACTGCGTCTGGCAGAAAACACTTGAATCATGCCTGACGTCACATTGAAGGACCTTTATATTTTATATATACTTTTGTTGTTGTTGTTAAAAACAAGCAAGCAAACCCAGCCCAGCTGAGAAAAAGTAGTGTAATGCATTACTTTTCATAAAAAGTAAATAGTAGTGGGTACTTTTTTAGGGAGTTATGCAATATTGTCATGCATTACTTTTAAAAGTAACTTCCCCAAACTTTGGTGGGAATAGACAAAAAGTACAAAAGTACAAAAAAAAAATACTTTTATCTTTCCATAAAAAGACTTTTACAGTAAGAAATATAAACCATAATTTTGAGAGATCTTTTGTTTGGCATACATCACTCTAGGGGTCAGAAAATGAACGTGTATGTTATAAGCAGGATTGGGGAGTAACGAAATACAAGTAACTTTGTTACGTATTTAAAATACAAAATTTGAGTTACTGTATTTCATTACAGTTACATTTTAAATGGGTGGTAATCAGATTACAGTTACATCTGAAAAGTATTTTAGATTACCAAAGTGATTACTTTGAATTTTAATGTCATTTAAACAGCAATTGGTGATTCTCTGACTCTGACAGTCTGGAAAAGCGGAGTTAAGTTTCATGTTTTCGACTGTTTTCATGTTTTGTGATAGTCATTTTATAATTGTAAAAAAGGTCACTGCATCTTTTTCTCACAATTTGTTTTTCCCCCTCACAATTGTGAGTTTGCATTTCACAATTCTGACTTCTTTTTCTCAGAATTGCGAGATTTAAACTCACAATTTCAAGTTATAAAGTCAGAATTGGGAGATATAAACTTGCAATACTGACTTTTTTTCTTGCAATTGTGAATTTAGTATGTGAGTTAAATGTCATAATTCTGACTTTTCTCAATATTTTGAGTTTATATCTCATATTTTTGACTTTTCTCAATATTGCGATTTTATATCTCATAATTCGGACTTTTCTCAATGTTGTGAGTTTATCATAATTTTGACTTTTCTCAATATTGCGAGTTTATATCTCATAATTCTGACTTTATTGCAACTTTATATTACACAATTCTGAGGGAAAAAGTCAGAATTGTGAGATAAAAACTTGCAATTGCCTTTTTTGTGTTTGTTCCACACTTATTAGTATTCCAAAGTATTCTAAAGTATTTAGATTAAGTTACTAAACTTGAGTAAGGTAAGGAAATACGTTACAAATTACTTTTTAAAGCATGTGTTTTGTAATCTGTAGTGAAATACATTTTAAAAAATAACCTACCCAGCCCTGGTTATAAGCTATGTAGTTGAATGCATTACATTGAGCAACAAAAAACTAAATCTTTTCTATACAAAAACACCAGCAGGTCCTGGATGAGAGTGAGCCTCAGACAGCTGAGAAAAATAATGCAAAAGTAACATAATGCATTACTTTCCATAAAAAGTAACTAAGTTATGTAAGTTATCTAAGTTTGTTACTTTTTTAGGGAGTAACGCAATTTTGTAATGCATTACATTTAAAAGTAACTTCCCCAACACTGGTCCTGATTCGATTGAGTGAAAAGCTCAGTAAGGTTTACAGGTGCTGCTGGAGTTTACTTTGATTTTTTGATACTCACATAGCCAAAGGGAACCACGAATCCCATGACAATAGCGCAGAAAAACATGACCATACACAGAATGAAGAGAACACCTTGATATGAGGTGATGTCAATCTGTAAGGCCAAAAACAATACTTTAGAATTGTAATATTATTGTATTTTGCATGTATAAATGATTACTGTACTTTAAAGCCATATTGCTCACCAGTTTTCACTAAAAAGGTTGATTTAGTCATATTAATCATTGGAATAATTGTTTCATCAGTTGCTCACCTTGCTCTGAAAACTGAAGACGGTGACGCACAGACACACTGTGGCAGTGATGCCAATGCACAGCATCACAGACTTGGTGTTGTAGAAACTGTCGGAAGTAGGAAAAAGGACCGTCATGGTCAGTAGATATTAAACACATCTTGTGGAATTTGGAAAATCAAGTTTGAGCGTGCAAATACGTGACATATATGTCATTACCTGGAGACAAAACCCAACATGAAAGCCATGCTCAGAGTCTTTGTGTGCACAATGTTCGCAAAAGCATGCAAAAAATTGAGAAAAAGGGGAAGAAAATAATCAAAAATGTATTTTGGGGGGTAATTTTAGGCATGAGATTAATTATTAAGACAAAAAGCAAAACTCTACTTAACACTCTTAAAAATAAAGGAAAGGGAAATTTTTGCAGTGATGCCAAAGAACAATCATTTTTGGTTCCTCAAAGAACCTTCCAGACATCAGTTCTTAAAAGAACAATTGATAACACTTTATTTTACAGTGTCATTGTTACACATGTTACTGAGTAATAATAATTAACTGCATGTACTTACTAGAGGTTTAGGGTTAGGATGAGGGTTTGGTTTAGGGTTAATTGCATGCAATTATGCATAATTTCTAGTTATTACTACAGAAACTGCATGAAATTAAATGTATTACTACACTGTAACACTGACACCTTAAAATAATTGAACATTTTTTTTAGTGTGATGAAAGTTTGAATAATCTAAAGAATCTTTTGTACATTTTAAAGGTTCCGTGGGTGTTAAAGGTTCTTCATGGAACCATTAATGCCAAAAAAGAAGCTTTATTTTGTAGCGTGTTTTATTTTTGCATCTAAGTATTTAATTATAAAAAATCAAAGTGGATGACATTTTCTTTAAACAGATACTCACAAAGATTGTAAGTAGAATAAGATTCCATGGAAACTGCCTCCTGTAACAGAGAAAAGAAAAGATTATATTATAATGCGTTTTCCTTCTTATTTCTCATATAGCGATGAGTGAAAGCGAACTGATCAAGTTTCATTAACTGACCTCAAATCACCACAGCAAACCAATGAGATATATGTGATAAGAAACAGAAGACTGCAAAACACAAACATAGCTTAAAGTTAATGATCACATGCCTATGAGGAGCATTTTAAAGCATTTATGGCAATATTTTAATTGCTGATGTTACTTACTTGGACATGGAGTATAAAATAGGATGTGTTTGAATGTACATCCTCACTGGAGCACTGAGTGAAGCAGAGGGACGACGGTTAGGAGTGTCAAAAAGTAATAAAAATACACTGACACATAAATGATGTAACAAAAGTTTGGGGCCGGTAAGATTTTTTTATTGTTTTTGAAAGAAGTCTTGTTTACTCACCAAGTCTAAACAGCTAGTAATATTGTGAAATATAATTGCAATATTGTAGAATGTAATTTATTCCTGTGTTCAAAGCTGAATTCTCAGCATCAATACTCCAGTCTTCAGTGTCACATGATCCTTCAGATTTGATGCACTTCTTGTTCCCTTACAAAAAAGAAGTTTATTCAAGTGTGCTATACTTCTTTCAAACTAAAAATAAGAAGGTATACTTTGTCTATTTTATGTACTTCTAAGAAATATATTTTATGTACTTCTAAGAATTATACTTAAAACAACACTTAAGTATATTTGACCTATACTAATTGTTTTGATCGAGATACACTTAAGTAGGATAATTAAGTATTATAAGTATACTTGACTTGTAGTTGTGTTTACTCTTTGGATTAAGTAGTCTATTAAATAGGGGGCGCTATTACGCATCTTCTGAAAGAGTGCAGAATCTCTGAAACACAGGCGAAGAAGAAGCCGAAACAAGTGATAGAAGCATTGCTAACGCGCTTGAAAAACAACACAATCATCAAACTTTAAACAGCAGATACATCAAAACTGCAGAGCCTTACTGAAAGAAATGTTGAACCCATGAAGAGGAAATGACTGTGAAGATATGGGGGTGTTGATGGACTCGATCTACTTCATCTGTGTTTAGTTCATTTTTCTGAATCTGATCCAGACGTAGACTAAACTGTTCAAAATGGGTTTTTTTTGTTTTTTTTTAATGAAACTGACCCACATTATATTGTTGATTGAAAAAAATGCATGAAGCTAGAGTAATTGTTTTTTAAAACGCTGGTGGGAAAAACGTTAAAGTACAAAATGAATACAAAAAAAAGTATAAAAATAAATACCTGAATAGAAACGTAGTAGTATATTTAAAGTACAAAAACAATAAATTGTAAACTATAAGTAGGCTGATGTTAAGTTCACTTAAAAAAAAACTCACAAGTATACTTGCAGTGTAAAACTACTTGTCAGGATTATCAGCTGGAGTGCCCATGACAGCCTCTAGAGGGCACTCCATTTAGGACTTTCTCACACACACACACACACCCACACACACATGCACATTTACTCCTGGACTTCACTACATTTCCCAGAATCCCCTGTACCTGTCATTGATCACTGCATCAGCTGAGGCTCATCATACACACAGTATTTAAGCGCAACACACACACTCACCCGTGCGAGGTCTTGTAATTCCTAGTGTTTACATTTCTGAGCGTTACTTTACTGTCTAGTCTGCCTGTTTCCTTGATCCTGCCTGTTTCCCCCGTTGTCGACATTTATCTGCCTGCCCTCTGGACTTAGTGCTCTGTGTTTTTGTTTGCTGGCTACCTCAACATATCTGCCTGTTTACGTTTATGTTTCTGCCTAGCCTTGGACATTCCTGTTTGCTGATATTTGACCATTACCTGTTTGACCACGTTTCTCAATAAAAGCCTGCAGTTGGATCTGCACCCGCATTGTCACGCACTCTTCATTACACTACTAAACTAGTAGTTTACTGATAGTATACTTCAAAGTGTACTTTCATGAACTAAAAAATGTGCTACAAGTATTTAACTAGTTATCTCTCAGTATACTTATAAGTTCACTTGTAGTATAGTTGCATTACAAACAACGTTGTAAACTAGTGTACTCAAAGTTTACTACTGTTACACTTTTAAACAGTGCATTTTGGAATAGTACATTTACAAGTATACTACTACTACATTAATATTATACTTACTACATAAAGTATACTTAAGTATACTTATTTTTTGTAAGGGTTATCATCAACGTTGACAACAGTTGTGCTGCTTCATAATTTTGTGGAAAGTGTGACAGAAATCTTTTGTAACATTATGAATATCTCTAATGTCACTTTTGAACAATTTATGGCGTCCATGCTGAATAAAAGTATTCATTTCTTTACAGTAATAATAATAAATCGTACTGTTCCCAAACTTTTGAACTTTTGTAGTGTAACTGATTCATTGGTCACTATCACAGATCAGTATAGAATCAGTAACTCACTGGAATGTGAAGAGGGCGATGACTGCGACAGTTGAAAAGAGCTGCAGCATCAGAATGGAATAAACCTACAAGAAATGAGAAGAGACATGTTTATTACAAGCATTTGATAGTCCTTTCTATATATATTTAAGTTAAATATTTAAATTGCTACCTTTCGTATAAAGATTCGTCTAATAAACGTGTCATCCCAGGAAAAAGCTCCGTCACCATAGTAGTAACCAGGACATCCTGCAAAAGGATAAATAAATAAGACCAAAAAATAGATATTTGACAAAAGGCAGAATGTTAGTAAAAACTACCTGCATTGGCCTCATCGTAGCTCGGCGGCATGTTTCCTTCAACAGTTTGGACTGTTGGTGCAACCTGAGAAAACAAGGAAAATATTAATAAATAAAAATAAGGCATGTAATACAGAGGCCAATAACATGCTACAAATGCTGCCAAATAATAATCATTAGGGCTTTTCACACTTGTTCTAGTTAACCCTGGGTCATCCTAAACCCTGGGTATCCAATGGAAAATTTGACAACTGTAGTGAAGAAGGGAGTTTCACCCTGTTGAGAAAAAAACAGCACATGCTGGTTAAATATGTTTTGAAGCATGGCAGCTGGTTTGAGCTGGTTTAAGATGGTCCTGAGCTGGAGCGAATAAGGACCATCAAACCAACTCCCATGCTTCAAAACATACTTAACCAGCATGTGCTGTTTTTTTTTCAACAGGGCATTCTTACGTTTAGAAGTTGAAACCTCCATACAGAATTAGGCCTAACTTCATAGTGCAGTCAGTCGGCAAATTTTGTAAAATATAATATGAGGATGTAATGCTAAAGCCTTTATGTAAACATATCAAGTTCCGCATTTGTCCAATCAGTGACACTGACACCGCAAATATGCAAATAAGGACGTCAACCCAGTGTTAAGGAATGTAAAGTGTGAAACATCAGTTTATAAATATCCTGGATTAATTGTTAACCTGGGTAATTTATAAGAAGGATGAAACGTGAAGCAAGTAAACCCAGGATTCTGTTTTCCCGGGGTTTAGAATAACCCAGGGTTAACTCCTTCAAGTGTGAAAAGCCCTTTTGAGAGCGGCTATAAAATACTCTGAGCAAACTCTAATCTTTGATTAATCAATGCTTCCCAAACTGTGGGCCGTAACGGTATTGCACGGGGGCCGTAACTAGTCCAAATCAATATATTAAAATAAATGAAATATTCCAATTGTTCTAAAATTAAATTTTTTTGAAAGTATGTAAGCTTAGTGTTATGGATTTAAATATATTTGTAAAGAATGTTTACATCATAGTTCTCATAATTCACATGAAATTCTTATAAACTTGTTAATAAATGTATTTGTAGGTAAATGTCGGTATAGATTTTTTAACGGCGGGGTCGTGGAGCTTTTGCAATGTTTTTGGGGGGCCTTACCCCTCTTAAGTTTGGGAAGCTGGAGTATTGTTTATAAACTCATAGATATGATTCAATCCAGTTTAGAGGTTAACAGACCTGTGCAATTTAAACCATGAAATATAGGACATATTCATGACATCTTATGGAAAAGATTATGTGTAAAATGTAATCTAGTCAGTTATTCTGACTATTTATAGATCAAGCTTCTGTCTTTACAGAGACATAAAACAAGTTTTATTCTACTAAAACATTAAAAATTAATGTCTCTGTAAAGACAGAAGCTTGATCTATAAATAGTCAGAATAATCTCCTTATGGAAATATTCCAGTAAAGCATTCTGAGGAACTACACACTTCTGAAACCGGCTCCAATTCATTTGTTCAGTTTTAACGCCATTCAGTCAGTTACATTTGAAACCATTATTTTATATAGTACTTTATTATATATTATTATTTTATGATGTTGATATCATATCTTGTAGATTAATTGATACTCACTTTACAAGTCTCCTGATTTCTATTTTATTCTATTGTTCTGTAATGTTCTATTCTATTATAAACTGTTCCATTATTCTGTTCCATTATGTTCTATCATTCTGTTCTATACTGTTCCATTCCATTATATTCACTCTAAAAAATGCTGGGTTGTTTCAACCCATGTTAGGGTCATATATAGACAAACCCAACTGTTAACTGTAATTTTTTTTAATACAATTTTTAAACCCAGTGGTTGGGTTTGTCCATATTTGACCCAAATATGGGTTGAACCAACCCAGCATTTTTTAGAGTATTCTATTCTATTCTAGAGTAATTGATCAAAAGACACCTTACCTTTTTCTGTGTCATTTTCTGTGATGTGTGTTCTCAGAGGAGACGTGGATCTCAGTCAGAGACAGTGGAGCAGGATTCAGTTGGTCAGTCTGTGGTTCATGTGTGTCTCTGTGCTGGAGATTTATAGTATCTATTCAGGCTAATCCTTCTTATGTCCGTCAGTCACTCCCGCCAACAGGGCTTTAGTTCATTCTAGCAACATCTCAGTACTGGATGTATTGATGGGAGCGAGCGGGAAATTCACACCTCCATAACACTGAGCTGGGCTTTTCCTTGATCTGTGATTCAACCTCTTTTTCACATAACAGTTCTGCTATATTTAGACTTATGTAGCTTGTTATGTATGGAGGACAAACCCGAATGAAGAAAGATGATGCTACATATGAACATAGGAAAATTACATATTTTTTGAGAAGAAAATGTTGGAAATGTGTGTGTGTGTGTTTGTGATGAACACATATACAGCATACCATAATGCCTTCTATGTGAGGTACAATAAAATAAAAATAACCTCAAATACACAGCAAAAAAGCCTTGTTTTCCATTAGAAAAATTTAAAAATTCTTAAATCAAGGTACATTTAGGCTACTTAAGAAGCAAAATTAAGATATTAAGTGTTGTTTCCTGAAATTGGGGTCTGAAAAATAAACTGAATTAAAATTCTGAATTCTGAAAACATGTATTAAAGACATTTTCATAATTAAAGAGTTGTGATTGTAATAGGATTGACACATAAGTTGGGGAGACAACTTGAAGTCTCCTTTTTAATAAAATACCCTAACAATATGTCAGTATAAATATCAGTAATTCTCCCAAAAATGAAAATTCTGTCATCATTTACTCTCCCTCAAGTTGATCTAAACCTGAATGAATGTCTGTTTTCTGCTAAACTCAAAAGAAGTCGTTTTGAAGAATGTTGGTAACTAAATAGTTGATGGGCTTCGTTGACTTCCATTGTATGTAAAAACTGTTTGGTTACTGAGATTCTTCAAAATATCAACAAAACAAAGAAACTCATACAGGATAATAAGTGATGACAGTTTTCATTTTTGGGTGAACTATCCCTTTAAATAAAAGAAAATATAAAAAGAAGGGGAAAAAAACAAATACTATTTTTTTTCAACCAAATGTAGAGCTGGAAAAAAAGATAAATAAATGACATAATAAATAAATAAATAAATAAATAAAATGGCATAAAGTCACTGGATTTTTATTTAATGTATTAAAAATATTGTACAGTAGCATGATTGTACATCAAGTATCAGTAACTTATTTCCATGATAGTTTAATAGAACAGGCCGAAAGGTTGTCATGAGGGATATGCAGTCTAAGGGGCAAGTTGTCACATTAAAATAAAGGTAAAACGAGACATGTAATTTACATTCAAAAAGTTATTAATAACAGTTTTCATTACAATTTGAGTTGAAATCGAACAGTAAACGGTTTCATCAAAGTTTTTAAAGTTTTGTGATTCATATTGTTGATATGATTACATATGCAGTATATCAATGTGACCATATGTGAACAAAAGCATGTCAACAATGTTATTCATTAACTATCATCAACAGTTAAGGGATTGTGGACCATGTGACAGTAAGATTTAGAAACGGTGACTTCATGGCTTTTGTAAGGCTGTTTTTGACACTGGTAATGTGTTAAGAATGTTAAAGGTTTAAGGGATTATTTATGGAAGCCGACATGTCAGTGGACCAAACTATGGGTGCGATGGGTTTACTTATATGTGGCAGAGAGAAAGAAAGATAGTTTTGCAAGGTTTAGATATTTTTCTATTGTTTTATTTACATTAATGCATGTGGCAAATGCTTTTATAAACGGTGACTCACATTACATTCAAGGTATACATTTTATTCATGCATTTCCTGGGATTCGAACCCATGACCTTGCCGTTTTTTGAGCTACAGAAAATGCCTATTTTCGAAGTCATGTCAGAAATATTTTTGAAAGCTATGTTATCTAAGCTAACTTGCTAGTGTTTGTCAGTAGAGGGCGCTCTTCCCTCTGTTATGGCCTTCTTTCTGTCCAATATTAATAATTTTTTTGTTTCCAGAGTCCACATTGCATGGTTTGACCATGGTTTTTCCCGCCCTGTGTTTACAAATTTCCAGGTTGAAACAGCTGGAGCTATGAACAGGATTTTTGGCCTGTTTTCCTGGAAAAGAAAAACTGCAAATATGTGTTGTTGTAGTAATAATAATAATAAAAAAATAACAATATTTTATAGTTTGCAACAATAGCAATAACTTGTTAATAACTCAAACAGTCCTCAGCTTCATACTGTCATTTATTCACTTTATTAGTGTATAAAAAGTATGTTTATGATCGTTCTGATTATTTTTCTTTGGTTATTTCTATGATTTATCCTTTCAAACATATTATTCTTGTATATTTATGAATGTTATTTTTAGCAATTACATCTTTTGATATCATATTCTCATATTAATCTATTTCAAATATTTATTGTCCAATAGAATAGTTGAGACATGCAATTTTTCACACTAAATTGAATTTCATTATTTTCGTCTACGAAGTTTCCTGTCTCAGATCAAATCTCACATGAGCTCGTTGTCTCACTTATAATCAAATTAGTTTTATTATAAGGTCTAGACATGATGGACATGTTTATTTGGCTCATTCTGCTTCAAGATTGAAAACACAACGTTTCAGAATGTAAGAGCTGATTCTTAGAGAGGATATTTTAGACGTCTGGTCTGACTTCTTGTTACATTCTCTTCGCTCTTTTATATCGTGGGAATTAAGGGTGGGTGATATGGCCTCAAAATTATATCACGATATTTCAAGAATATTTGCGATAACGATATTTATGACGATATAGAGAAAAATATATGGAACGTTTTATTGGTGATTGCAGTTGGCAGGCAGCAGCATTTATTAGTGCAAACAAAATGAAGGGTGTTTTCCATCCTTTTCCAATGAGTTACTGTCATTGGTGACAAAATTACGGTGGCCCAGTAGTGCACAACACAACGAAATTTAAAAAGCAAACATTAGTTCACAACACAACGGAAATAAAGCCACAACGGAAATGCTCTCGGTGCTCAGTAAAGTTAAAAAGTAAAGAGTTCCTTGCCACTGTTTTAAGAGTCCAGAGTCTTACAATACCAGGATTAGTTTTAAATATGTATATGTATATTGACATGAAATATTAATTCAAAATCACACTCGTGCACAATACCTTCATATTTATTCCTGTGAATGATTTGACGCGCTACCACGACTCATGATGAAGGGAACGTCTGCCAATTCCACCACGTGGTTAAAACGTATAATGTGTATTCATTAAAATTACTTTTAACATATAAAATCAGACATGTTCAAATTCCAAAACTTGTTAGTTCCTGTTGGTAAGATTGACTTACTATAGGTGACATTTGTCAATACCTCACTTCATGTACTTACAATAAACAATTATTTTCAGGAAAAAAATCACTGTAATTCTCCAAAAGGTTTTTTGTCGTTGTTGAACAGACTGACTTACTACAGGTAAAATTGTGGCAATACCTCCTTTTATGTACACTACACAATTAGTTAAATATGAAACTAAATTAACACAATTAAATAAATATGAAGGTATTGTGCACAAATGTGATTTTTAATTAATATTTCATGTCGATATACAATGTTTACATATTTAAAACTAATCCTGGTATTGTAAGACTCTGGACTCTTAGAACAGTGGCAAGGAACTCTTAACTTTACTGAACACCGAGAGCATTTCCGTTGTGGCTTTATTTCCGTTGTGTTGTGGCTTTATTTCCATTGTGTTGCGGCCACCGTAAAAAATACCCCATTCAAAGTGTAAATCTATTGTCATGAGGTGCAGCAGCAGCTTTATAGTGCAATACCATACCTTGGGTTGAGCTTTTTTTCTTGGCCGATAACGATGTTCTTTCTATACAAACAAAAATGTACTTTTCTTCAATACAAAGTTTTATTTTCTTTAAAAAAAAAAAAAACAAGTAAAAAGTCAGTAATAAAGTAACAAAAAAAATTGCAAACAACAGCACAAATAAATGCAATAGAGAGGGCTATGAAACTAAGTTTTTCAGGTTAAGTAGGTTTTTATTCAGGTAAGAAATACTACAGAAATTAAAGTAATCAAACGTGTGAAGAACAGAAAGTGATTTTCTTTATGTTTTTGCTCTTGACAGACAGCAGCAAAAAATTGGACTGCTGTCACTTTAAGAGTTTCTGCACGTACCCAATATACTGTTACAAAACGTTCCAAAAGACAAACGTTCGTCATGATCCGGGACAATCATGAGGAGAGTGCAATTGCATTTCGGCTAAGTGGTGAACCAAGTTTGTTGTGTTTCCACCTTTAGCGGTAACAGTTTTCTTGCATATTTTGCAAAATATTGTGCTTAATTGTTGGAGGTCTGACTTCTTGTAACCAAACCACTTCCGTTCTATTGAAGTATCTCCCTGTTTAGGTACCAAATCATCAGACAGGTGTTGTTCTTGTGCACGCCAGGGAACGCGAACGCTCCATACGTAAACATGTCGCTACCATCGCAATATGACACTTTTATCATGGTAAAAATTATACCGTGTTATCGTGGATGATATGATATGGCACTCCTGTAGTGACAATATTATTATACTCAAGAGATGTTGTGTTACAGACTGGTTCATTGTTTGTTACTATTAAAAACTGATTATTACTTTCAAATTTATTTAGCCATTATTGCTTTTATTATTCATTTTATTCTTATAAATAAATCCATCGCTTCTTCATCTGATTGGATCTCACTGCATCAACTTTATTCACATTTTGGGAAGCAACATAACATCCAGTGCCCTCATTCTGCCTGTTTTGCTGAAGAACTGAATCAGTTTTATGCTAATAATATTCCTTCAGACGAGCACTGGACTTCTGTAGAGTATTCTGACACTCCCTTCATAATAATTGAGGAACGGACAGCTAAAGGTTTTATTCTGAGTTAAACCCCATGAGACATCCGGACCTGATGAAATAAAGGACAAGGTACTGAGGGAATTTACAACTCAGCTGAAGGGAGTGTTGAGAAAGCTTGATTGTAATATTGTACCCCAGGCCTGGAAGGAAAGTAACTTCATCCCAAAAAAGAAACAAATGTGAAAAAAGAACTTCATGAAAAAAGAAAGAAAAAACGTTATAGAGGTTTAAATTTATGAAAATAATTTATGAACATTATTTTATAGAAACGGTATATTTTATGAAACATATTTAACTATAAAACTGCTTGAAAATCAAAGCAAGTTGATTCCAAGTGTGTTCCAAGTTTGAGGTTGCTTTCAGTAAGAATTTTTTCATGTTTTTTTGAGCGCAGTACCAAATTTTCCCCACTAGATATCAGCAAAACTCCACTAAAACACACAATGGTTGGATTTGTGATTTTGAATTAGTTTTTCTCAAATATTACAAACACACACAATTTGTTTTTATCACACACATGCAAACCACATTCTGACATCCATACCAACACACCCACACAATTATATCTGCATGATTTATCTAATTGGCTCTATAATATGCATAAGCAGAAAACAGGAATAAAGTGAATATTTGCTTTATATGCCAATCCTGAGATAAATGGCACCATCTGGAAAAAAAGCCATCTGTAAGCCTTGCCAACAGAATAAAACCTATTAACAAAGATTTAATCATTTTAGAGTTAAATGGCCCTCGTCCTAAAAGTAACTATTTCGTGTTACTAGTGTAAAATAGATGTTTTTAAAGGAAAAGTGCAAATTCCAATAAAAATGCACACCTGTGCCAAAATTGATGCAGTTGGCGTAAACACAGGCAAAATGATCAAAAAACAAAACTGAAAAAGACAAATATCCATCAAATATAAAGACAAGGGGCCCAATGTAAATTCATATTCCCCCTGTTCCTTTGTTCCATTCCACATCTGTCAGTGGCTCCATGGCATGTTTGTTTCATTTGTTTCCTCAACCTCGTTCTACCAAGAGCATCTCATTCGTCTCACATTTCATTTAAAGAGGCAGTTATTCACAGGTATGTTACATTCAGTATGGCTCTAGACTGATTATTCTGTGCTACAGTACCATATCTGTAATTGTAAGAAGGCATCGTATGTAATGTATGGAATGAAACAAAGACTCCATTTGGAACCCAGCAGCCATTATTTAAATGAATGTGAAAGTCTTGGCATAGATCACATACATCATTTCATGCTGGTTCCATTTCCTGTTGCTAGGATACCATTGTGCTCCATCAGCATTCCAAGGAAATTGCAAAGGAATGTGTATCGGGTTACTATGTATACATGTGTGTATAGTGTACACTATAAAAATACTCAGCTTTGCAAAAATTCAAAGGTAATCTTTTAATATCACATAATCTTGCCATCTCTATGGTAAAAGATGCACATAAACGTCATACATTTATCAAATATACATTTAGATGCACGTGAAACAAATGGATTGAATTTGAGTAGAAATGTCAATGTTCACTTTTGCAGCTAACCCATCCTCTCCAACTTCAGGAAATTCTGAACTGCAAAGAGTAGAATAAACTATATCCATGCAGAGCTGTTGTAAAGTACAAGTTTAAATACAAGATGAGCAGTCCTTTCTTCATTGTCCCTGCTTTTATGATATTTCCACACGAGAATACATATTACAGTCTTATACAGTTATGACAAACTATCATATATTTCAATTATAATACACGTTTTTACACTCGAGGTTTTTGACTGCCTGTGCCTGACATGAGCAATAAACAATATTTATAACGGTCCACAAAGTGATAAGAATGTGTTAAACGAAATTATTGAATTATGAGCTAGCATATGAGAAGTTAAGGTTGTACATTGTGTTGAACAATATGATAATGAATGCATGGCATCTGGAGTGAGAATATTTATGTCCCAAAACTGCATACTGACACCGATTTGTGAGTCCAGATTAATTCTGGTTATAAAAACATCTATCACCTCAATCTCATCTCCCCATGTCCATTGTAGATAGAAAAAAAATCTATTCCCTCTTCTTCGGTTCAGGAATTACTTGAAAACTCTCCTGAAAAGTCCAAATGTCCAGCATCTGCTCCATTCTTTATAGAGTTCTTATGTTACACTGGAAAAGTTTGACGTGCTGAAGTAAGTCTGAGGTGTCTGTTTAAGTGCGAAGTTCATCCTGAATTATGCATGGCTTATTTGTACAAGAAGAGCACCCTAAATCTCTGCTTTGACCCCATGTAGATGATTGTCTCTTTCTGTCCTCAGGGGTCAATGTGGAAGGCGAGAAGTTTGTCGGAGTGCTGGTTGTTGAGGGTGCGGAGGTCAGGCAGACGCAGCAGGAGTTTGGGGAAGAGCGAGCTGTCCTCCGGCCTCCGGCGAGTGATGAGAGCGCGAAGAGCGCCGATCAAATCCTCCTGGAGCTGCTCTACGGCGCCCATGTCTGATATACCCGAGCGATCTGATACAGAGAAAAATAATCATGAGTAACCGGAATATTGTCTCTGTGTACAACCTTAGATGCAGACATTAATTGGCCCAAAATTCTGTATCTTTTAAAGTATCATTATATTGTTTGGAACAGTCATTTGAAAAGTGACTGTGATGCCTAAAAATTTTTCCTAGTTGGACATCTCACTAGAGCTGACATACTTCAAACATTGCTTGTGTGTAAAAATTCAACGTACCTGCAGAAACCAGCACCACAGCCATGAAGAGGCCCATCTCATCGGCCTCCAGACCCAAGTTCCCCAGCTTCTCACTGAACTCAAACATGGCGTCCAGAAGGCTGCCCATGCCAAGCACCCGCAGGGATGCCAACGGGTAGGTCTGTCCATTTAGGAATGTTACAGTCCGTTCCTTGGCATCAAACAGCGAGCAGAACCTCACCATTAGAACCTGCGATGAAGATAAATTAGGTTAAATAAACTGTTCAAGATTTGGCCATGTAAAGTGCATCACAACAACTCTCGAAGACTTTATTTATTATAATACAAGTAGTACTGCAAGCATTTCCCTTTCAGAAATCTGTAAAGATTTGTCTAAAACCTTGCACAGTCCATAAATAGTTGTCCGTAATACCATGCATCTGAAACTTTTAACTAACAACACTGCTAGATATGTCGGATTCATTATAGAATTGTTCAGTTGAGTCTAATGTTTTCAATAAATCAATTAAACCACTTCACAAAACCAATCTGAACAGAATCAATCCTTGGGTCGTGATCTTGAGTCAACAAAACTTTGGTTCTAAATAACTGTTCTATGAGCTCAATCACAGCTCCAAGAACCTGAACTAAGACTCCTTGTTCACCCTTGTTAATAAGATGTATTCAAAATCTACAACAGCAATATGTTCCTACATAGAAACATTTATTTTAGGGGATGTACGCCGGAATGTCAAAAGACCATGTGACAACACAATTGGGTCATGAATGGAATATCTGAAACATTTTTAATTGATCCTTTGAAATTATTTTGTTTGAAAAGAACTGATCTGCGGAAATGACCCTGTTGAAAAATCCAGCATTGCTGGTCACCAGCATAAGGTATATTTTGCATGCTAGGACCAACATGGGATGCTGGTTTGCTGGTACGTGCTGGATTATGCTGGATTTTTCAGCGGGGGGAGTCAGATTTTTTAGAAACTGCCTTGTGTCATTAAATTCCCATATAGGTTCATAAAGGAAAGCAGATAGGTCCAGGCTAAGACAGTTTTATTGGAACTATTCGGAGGATAGACGTTGGCGTTTCTCACCTGAAAGGTTCCTGCCTTCAGCAGCATGACCTGATCATGTTGACTCAGTGCCTGAAACCCTGGAATGCTCTTGGCAAATTCAACCACTTCTTTAACAGCTGGAGTGAAGCATTGGGAGAAACCTTCCCAGACCTGTTGACTGGAGTGACTGGCTGGGGAGACGGGACATGCATTGAGAGGACATGCCTAGGGAAATACAGAAAGAGAGACCATTTATCTCATGAATTATATACATATAAAAATAGTAAACATAGATGTTGTTTAGCAGAGTGCAACAAATCATATGCTCTCATAAAAACCTACCAGAACTTTAGCACCAGGACTCAGTCTCCAAGGACAAGACGTCTGAGTGGAATAAGTGTTGTGCTTAGATGGATAGCTTTGAGAAGGTGTAGTTCCCTGGTTGGGACTTGAGGATTGTGGAAAGTTATAGTGATTGTTGTCCATAACCTGGATTGTTGGTTTGTTTTCGTGGTTGGCGAATGGACATCTGGATTGGGTGAGGCAGCTTGTGGTGGAATGGACGGGATGTTCTTGCGGCGAGATACTTGGCTGAGGGTGAGACTGGGTGTAGCCGGACTCTTGTATTTGATTATGACGGAAGGACGAAGGATTGTTGTTGTCATCATCAATCTTCACTAACAGCTTCTCCCCGTTCACAAAGATGTTACGATAAGCTTGCGAGATAGCACCAATGGCCTCTTCTGATTGGCCATCTTCAGGGCTGGCAGGGGTCTCGGTGGGTGTAGTACAGTTCATGTCCATGGATGCCGATTCATTAAGGCTATTCATGTAACTCTGCATTTCGTCCAGTAGGCGTTGTTTCTCGCGCTTCGGGATGCGTCCAAATCGCACAGCTAGGAGAAATGGGGGAATAAATGTCACTACTTATAATCGAACCATGCAATGCTGTACAGTGCAAAGGTTAACATTATTTTATAACTTTACAAAAATGCAATGAAGTACGAGAGGCTGTGCTGTATTGTGAATATAGTCACGGCCAAATGGGATTTTTAGCTCTAACATGCACTAGAATAGCTTTATTCACAATAGCCTTGATTGCCTTATTGATTTTTCCTTATTTTGCACCATGGAAGCAAGTTATTTTCCGTGAATGTGCGACATTGGACTGCACATGAACTGTGCTAATGGCAAAATCTACGTCACGTTGACAGTCTGCAAGACGGAGTGGTATGCAGATAAGAGAAGTGTTTAAATGGCTTAAAGGATTAGTTCAATTCAGAATTAAAATTTCCTAATAATTTACTCACCCCCATGTCATCCAAGATGTTTGTCTTTTTTTCTTCAGTCGAAAAGAAATGAAGGTTTTTGAGGAAAACATTCCAGGAATGTTTTCCTCAAAAACCCTTATTTTTGAGGAAACCCTTATTTTTGAGGATTTATTTATTTTACTGAATAAAAAGTCAGACATCTTGGATGATGTGGGGGTGAGAAAATTATCAGGAAATTTTAATTCTCAAGTGAACTAATCCTTTAAGGTTGAGAGCCTGATGTGCAGTAGCGAGAGGTTCCGGTTTCAGTTTATTAGATTGTATTTATGCATATGGCCGACGGTTTTATGAAATGATGTAGAACAGTAGGACTGCATTCAGGACTGGAAATATCCGTTTTATAATAGACATGAAACAAGATTACATCACAGTGATCACTAATCTTGCATATCAGATTATGACTGGTCGTCAAAGCTTCTTTCTGTTCTACTTCCCCCACCTCATCTAATCTCCCCCTACTCCACCTCAAAGCTATTCATAGATCCTACAACTGTAGAATACACCTCCCCCATCCTTCTGTTTCCCTCTCTGACTCTGTGTCTCTATCCCATTGGGAAGTGGGTCAGTGAGTCACCCGAAGCAGAGGTGATCTCATTGAGGGAATGAGTGATGGAGTAAATGACAGCAGGTGAAATAGATACAGTCATGAGTTAAAAGGTTAGCAGGTTATGGGTGGAAAGGGCAGAGAGGAGAAGGCGTTAGAATAGTTAAATGATGCAATGTTGTAGGGCAGAGGAACATGATATGATGATGGTAAACTGGACTGATAAGGAGTGTTGAGCAATGCGAAGTGCCTTCAGCAAACAAGGTTAGGTTAAAACTGCTAATACAAGCACTAACGCAAAACCAGATCTTTAGGTTTGTAACAGAACAAGGTTTTTTGTGTCTAGAGGCGTCATACAGCAGCTTCACGTGAAGGCGTTAGCCAGCGTAAAGGGATAAGTCAAGGTTTTAAGTGAAAAGTGCATAATATAATGGAGGGAGAATATAGCATCTACTGTATAGCAAGTGACATGCACAACGCCTTTTGCATTTAAGAGCATCATAGCATTATAATAACCTGAAAAGGTTCTTTATATATTCAAAAACTTTCAAATTAATTGGAAATCTGCTGTGATTACAGTGTGAGTGGCAACAGGGGAGGAAAACAGAAGGTCAAGTACATCATGTGATGTTGAAATATGATGGTGCATACTGTATCACTTTACTTTTCCGCTTTTTAGGTCACCTAAATATGTACACTAGCCCCAGAAAATATGATTTATTATCAGCCCAGTTTACAAAGCTCCCTCGAGACAACACTGTCCTGTATGGGCAAAGTGTGCTAGAGGACAAACCGAAAAGATATTTTAGTACATTTATGCATTGCATTCAATTTAAAGTCTTCTTCTGGGTTACATCGACAAAGCACTTTATTAAATCCCAGCTAGCGTTTGCATCTTCATTAATCCTGCAATAAAGCAAACGAAGACCTGGAAACACATTAAACTGCAGTGTACTAGGAGCTCGCGCCACTTGTGTCCCCAATTCCCCAAATTAACCTGATTTGCTGCAGTTTTTATAGTGAGTGATGACTTGTGGGATTTCGGCGTGCCCGCACTAATAAATCAGCGATGAGAGGAAACTGTCAGAACAGGGCGTAAGCTATAGGTGCAAACATTACAGAACAGATGGTGGATGCTGGGTTGAGGAAATATAAAGCAGAATTGAAAGCATGTTTTAAATGTGCTGTTAAAATGCGGTCACATTTGCGAAATTTTGCCATAACAAACTTGAACCCGGTGCAAAATGGGGAAATTTTTTGCCTTCACTTAAAACTCCAATCATGCAGATTCTAATTGAAATCACTGGATCGGCCAATGGACTCTTAGCATCGTTATCATGTTGCCGAGTAGTTTCTGGGGTGTTGTGTGTGGTTGACCCACAAACAAATGTTTCAAACATATAATTGCTTAGAAAAGTGTAATTACTAAGGTGTACTTGGGGGAAGCTAGGACATTGCTAGGTGGTTGTTTACTGAGCTTACAACATTCCTAAAACTAAGTATGAGTAGTAATACTGAAGTTTTGCCTCAGCAAACAATGCAAATCATGTAGTCATACCAAGAATAATAATGTTTATAATTAATAACTGTATGTTAAAAGCTCTTACCATCTCTGGACATGCCGACAGAGAGGCACTTCTTAAAGCGACAGTGCTGACAACGATTGCGGTTCATCCTCATGATCATACAGTTTTCATTCTTCACACACATCTTATAATTGATGTTCTGCTGGATACTGCGGCGGAAGAAACCCTGAAGATAACACAAGATCAGATTGAATGTGTGTGAGTAAAGCATCAGACACATGAACTGAATGGTGACTTCAGCCGATATTAAACATGCATTTAAGAGTATGTTATGAGTGACAAGTGTGCATTTCTGAGTGTCCTTACCTTGCATCCTTCACATGCATGGACACCATAGTGAAATCCTGATGCAATATCCCCACATACTTTGCAAAGCAACACCATACCTCCAGTTTCTAGTAACACAAATTTGAAACAAGTTAGCAGTGGTCAATGATAAAAGATATCAATATTACCAAAAATGACTCAAATAATACTCACTTGTAAAGGTACCCGTGAACCCAATTGGTCGCCTGCCAACCATCGGGTGAGAGTAGGAGTTTTGCCCTGATGACGTTACGGTCGGGGTAACGGTGTTGACGGAGGTAGCACTGCTTACTTCTGGGAATTGGAAAACCAGTTTGTTGCCCCCAGCGGAATTGCCATTGTTTCCAGCTGAATATTTTTTAAGGGCACCAAGCTCAGTGAAGGAGACCTCTTCAGGGGATGAAGGTTGAGAGGAGGGAGACTGGGTCTGATACCCACTGGATGGACTTCCTGGACTGGGGCTGGCACTTCCTGTTGAGCCTGCATAGTGGATAACTCCTTCACCTGCGTATGTGTAAAGGAGAAGAGAGAAAGAGAGGGAAAAGAATATTTCATGAAGATAAGTTGGTCTTGTTATTTATATTTAGTTCAGTCATGAAACTCTAGATGATGGATTGTTCACTACATGCAAAGACTATATAGAAAGGCGGTTCACTCCTATTGTGAATGGGAGAATCTGCAATGCACAATATGGTGGAATATGTCTGGCCTCCTTAGTAAAAGTGTCACTGAAGCTGCCGTCAGTAGCTCCGATATCCATAGAAACTTGAGACTTGCGCTTAGGACTGCACATGCATATTGGCTGGTCTAGCCTAAAAAATAAGCTTTTTAATGCCATTTAACACCAACACCATATACATTAACATTGTCATAACCATTAACGTACTAAACTATCCCGAGAGTTTTCATGATATATCTGTTTACTAACTTGTAGGCCAATGTAAAATCATCAGACTGGGAAGGCTTTCATTTTTAGCTTTATACATATCCCCTGTACTCTACACAGTTGTTTATTAAACATTGTTGCCAATTTCATCTACCAGTAAGAATGTATATCTCAGTTACACATTTAGCATGTTTAAATCCATTCTATTTCAGCAAATTTGTAATTTAGCTGAGGCTTTTATACAAAGTGACTAATAGTAGCTAGTATTTTTTTTCATGTTAACTTGACATTTAGAATGAACCAAAGCATATGGGGTTTGAACATTGTAGTTACCAGCCACATTGTTACTCTCTGAATCAGTTAAATGTCTGCTATTAACTGAATGAGATTGTAAATGGTCTCAGAGGGGGTGTGGATGTGGTTTAATCAGAAATTAGTTTATTTTTTGTCCAGAACAGTAGAATGTTCAAAAAGCTGCCAGGCCAATGATTTCTTTGTCAACTTGGAAATGTCTCACATGTTTGAACCCTCCACGACTTTCAGTCTGGCTAGCTCATCCTTCATCATGAATCACATGTTTCAAACCGCGCCAGGAGAAGGCTCAAACATGTGAGAAATGTGCCAGGATGAACCAGACTGACTCACGTGTATAAGTGTAACGCTGGGGAATCGGATTTATTTCAGCGAGTCGGTTCACTTCAGTGATTCTATCCGTTCGACTCTCTCCACAGTGTTCTAAGAATTGCAAGCTGGTTTTTACAAGTTCATTGTTAGTTAAATACAACTGTTTGTTCACATGATTGCGTTTTACATTTATCGTTTTAAATGCAATTTGTATCTCCCAGGTAAAAAAATAGTGTTTAAAAATAATCCTACTTGTGTTTTTCAAACGTTGCATCGTGTAAAAGTCCTCTCTTACTACCTGCTACTCCTGATAACCTTCCGAGCCTGTTAAACCCGAATCATCAAAAAGAACCGACTCAAAAGAACAATTTGTTCTCTTACACCCCCACCTCACGCGCTGCGCGCTCCTCTGGCGGCGCGCCCGTGAACGCGCACCAGAGCTGCCAGCCACCTGACCGCCGACTCACATGCACTCCTGACACAGTGAACGCCCCGAAAATACAAGCCTCTTTCCGCAGTCCCGTGTCTAAAACAGCCGCAGTACGAGAAAAAAAAGCCACACAAACTGCCAGCCTGCTGCTCACGTTTGAAGAGGGCTTAAAAACAGTAACCAAGGCCATATTTATGCGCCCGTGTTTGTAATACTTGAGTCACCGTAAACTGGAGTGCATGCATGAACGTGCACGGTCACGTTTGCTCGACATACGGGCTTGTTTTGTTTTCGCCTTGTTTTTTTTTAAACGCAACTCATTTCACCTCTTCTGACTTGTTTATATGACATACTGCCTCTCGAACCGCAGGAAGTATAGAGATTACACTATATTAACTGCCTTTCCCGATTTCATCCGAGTTAAACACCGTTTTCACGACTATGGGGAAATTATGTTCCACAAAATGTCACCAAACACCATGCCACACGGAAACAGCTTTCCTCTAGTGTAACGTGTCTCACATGCACAAGGGTGAATGAGTGTGAGAGAAAGACTGATGAAATGAATGGGTTATTGAATTTCAGTTAATTTGTGAAACCTGCTGTTCAGGAAAAACAAAGATCCCACTCCACAGCAATAATGATGACAGGAGTGCTGCATTTGTTTTAAACGCAAGGTAGATTTTGTGTAATCACATATTAAAATCACTAACATTAGTAGACTATAAATATATTTCCCAATACTGCATACTAATGTATCGCATGTTGTGTTGTAATGTAATATAATAGCAACTGCTGATGATGTGATACTGTATATCAGTTATTATCTCCTGGAATGTGATACTAATGTGATGACTTGCCTAATAAAAGCAAATCATACGCCCTAAAAAAATGCTAGGTTGAAAATGGACAAACCCAGTGATTGGGTTGTTTTGACGCAGCGGTTGGGTTAAATTTTTGCCCAACCTGCTGAGTAGTTTTATTTAAATCAACTTTTGTTTAAAAATTACTGTATTGCTTGCTTAAAATGATCCCAAATATATTGGAAATTAGCATTTATTAATATAGTTAATAAATGAATAGGCTATTTATTGAGTTGAATGAATAATAAACATTTATTAATAAACCCTCACCTTTTGATTATTAATGTTGCTTCTAATAATTATGTGTCTGATTTTTAATATCCAAATGAACTTGGGTTAATTTTAAGCCAGACATATAGTCATATTTAAACAATAGTTGGGTTAGCCAGCATGCTGGGCAAACATTTAACCCAATCGCTGGGTTTTTCCTTTTTCAACCCAGCAGTGTTTAGAATATATGCTTCCCCTTTGTTATTATTCATATTACATATTATTCAAAAGCTCATGCATTATGTGCATTAAATACAGTGAGAATTACAAGCGTCCACTCATCTTCCAGACAGTTTTTCTCATGTATTTATTTATAGGCCAGCTGTACAGTCAACAGTGAATTTCATAGGTTACAGTATGTATAGATGTATCTGAAATGTGTAGTTGAACCGCTCTTATATTCATGCATTATTTATTTATTCTTCATGTTAATGTTTTCTAAAGGCAGTGTTGAATGATCTACAGAACGCTAGAAGGACTGAACTATATTTTAAAGTAGTCAAATGGACATTAAGTAGCCTAAATGACGTTTTCACCGATTTGGCAGGTGAGCTTTCAGACTCTCAGTTGGGAGGCTTTGATTTCTGGCAGTCTTGTTTGAAGGTTTGATGCCCTCAGACATGTGCTGCTGCTGAAAACTAGGTCAATATTATATCTTCTTGGAGAAAGCACACGTGCAGCACAACCTCTGTTAATGAACACTTGTTCGCGTTGTAATCTATCTTATTCATTCACATTAATGTGCATACTGCATCAGAATTAAGGAACACTACACCAGATGTTGCACTGGGGTGCACGTGCGAGCTTTGAGCATTCTGTTTTTTCGAGACGAGTCAATCTTCTATCACATAAGAGCGTGCTTGTTATAGCATATGTTTAGCAGAGATCCCGCAGGCAGAGAAGAGAGAAGCTCAGATCTGTGCCTGTTTGACTTTGACCCAGTGACCAGCCTCCCTCCCTTCAGAGGCCGGATGAGACACGGGCCGCCGGAACAAAAACACAAGCAAGGAGGGGGTGTGTGCCTGGGAAATCACGCGTGGCACGTGGAGTTCGGCGTTGATCCTCGTGACAGTGAAAGTGAAAGTCTGTCTGACTGAACAGCGCTGTGATGACATGGGAAACGGAGCGCTTTCAAAGAAATCACATGAAAACAAACTGGATGTGACGCTGACAATACAGTTATGTGTTTCGAGAGATGTGACTCCTTAACCCATCATAAAATGGCATACTAATCATTGTTAGACTGCAAAATAATTGTAGTCTGTGATGATAATATTAATAATAATAATAATAATAATAATAATACGAGAAAAGCAGTTTATACAAGAAATTGCAATTTAGACTCTACCATTTTAAAGTTGCCATGTTTAGTGTGTATCATTATTTTACTTGCTGCCCAAAAAAACTAGTAGCTATTTGAATCAGTATTTTAGAATATTGGATATTTTCCATTGAGTATGACTTGCATTAAAGTTTATAATAAATTACTTCAGATTAGCCATTTAAAAGCATCACTGCCTCCATACAAGGTCATGTGATGCCAGTAAACAAAACTGTATAAAAGTTATTACTGCGTTTCATTTCAGGATAAATCATCGTTATCCTCTCACATGTTTATGAGCAGTTATTGACATGCACGTGATCGCGTGAATGTAAAGGAGGAGCGCTTATAGATAATGACCATAAGTCACCGGTGCACGAGCGTGACTTGGTTAATGAATCACAGTACGAACACGCTACCGGGTCGAAAGGGAAACACCTTGATAGTAGCCAAGCTTTAGAATTATCCACCTCTATACTGGAGTAAACGAACCCAAATATAGCTTTTTACGATTGCAACTTTGTTTTAGCAACCGGTTGTTAGGAGGTCACGCTGTGAAACAACTCTTGCCATGATAATGTACACATTCTATTGGAAGAGCGCGCGAGCAGCTGCACGTGAGTTTGTTTACGTGCAACGCGAGACCGGAAACATTAGACAAAACATCGCTAGCCCTTCATGATATATTAAAAAACGTATTACACATTCAAATTGCAGCGTGCAAAAGCAACAATAACACCATAATCGTTGTAAAATGAAAGATGTTGGTTGGCAAATCAAAAGTGAGCACTAAAATACTAAAATACCAATAGTTTTATGTCACTATTTTATAAAGTTAAACAAGACATTATGTCAAACAAGGCATATAACTATAAAAGGGTGAGTAGCCTTCCAATAATCTCTCATCCGTGCAAATTATTTATCTAAATTGATTAATAATTGTAGCCACTAAATTGCTTTAACTCACCTGGACTGCCGTCCATAGTGTCTGTTCCTGATGTTGATGAAGAAATGTAATAATAATAATAATAATATTCAGCGTGTTTCAAATTCCGTCCACACAGGAGAGAACTTAAAGAAGTCTGTCAAGAAATGTCTCGGAAGAAGAAGTTGCTTCTCAAAAGTCAGATGTCCTTCAGGTAAGCAGGGCAATGTGCCGTCCTCCCTCTCTGAGAGCTGTCCTTAAAGACTGGATCGTGTTCACTACACAAGCCAACAAGCAGAGCTAGTGACCTGGACTCAAGGCAGAGATTGTGTGCTACTAGTTTGAGACGTGCACAAGCATCACACTCATACACACACCAAACACGTTTTCAGGTGTCTTGGAAATGTGACTGAGCTTTTCCCCCACTAGTTTCCCCCTCCTTTCTATGCCCTTTAAATTGTTTGTGGTATTGTGTGCCAAGGACTGTGACTCCGTTTCACACGCCCTTTCCCTTCCCAGTCACGCTGCTGCTGTAGTAGCTGCTGTTCCTCCTCTCTGTTGTTCAGTGGCGGATGGACTCATTTGACATTGGAATGCCTGCTGCATGCGCGCGCTGCATGTGAGCACTGCCCTACTGACACACATTTTATGCAAATGTGATGAGAGGGGGAGAGAGCCGCGGGGGAAGCACATGGAGAGGAGGAGGAGCGCACCGTGACTGCTGTTTGTTTCCCTTCAGAGCTTTATATTGCTCGAGTTCCTCCTCTCGACACGCGCGCTACTGATAGGCTTGGAGCCATCGAGGGCTTGCCCGACTGAACACCGCATCAAACAGCCTGAAGTACGCAGTTCGGAAAGGCATCATGTGGGTCTCACGTTTTTAGCCTGCATCACACAGGTCTGAATGTAGGTCATGTGCCTAAATTAGCTACCCATATTTTGATAAAGTAACGTTTGATGTTTGGAGAAATCTAACTAAACATTGATATTTAGAAACATGTCTATATAACACTATTACTGGAGAAATGTGCCTGTATATAGGCCACACGACAAAAAATTAGGTGTTTTAAAAAATGTAAAAAAAAAATATATATATATATATATATATGTATATACACAACATACAACGCATTAAATTAATCAAAATGTTACTGTACATAATTTTACATATTTATGTATATTTGAAATAAATGCTGTTCTTTTGAACTTCCTATTCATCAAAGAATCTTTGAAAATGGATTCCTTTTTTTTGATTTACCCTGAAAGAATGAAAGTGAAATGTGACAACATGCTCCATAGGTGTGGTACATTGCAACAATACAGCAGCTTAAAAAGTATATACAAGACAAACTAAAATATTTTGTCAATAAAATACAATTATTAACTTAAATTAATGGCATTTAAAAAAAAATAAATGTATTAATACATAAACAAACTGCAAAACATAACTATACAGCAAAGTTTAAAACATATTAATACTTTCTGAACATTGACTCTCAGTCTTTGTTCACCTTTTTCACAATAGAATTCAAAATAGAATAACATAGTTCTAATAGGCTATCTTGTTTAAGGCTATGAATGCGGTTAACCTCAACTTTTCGGTTCCAGAAACGGAGGTAACTTTTTTATTAGAATGATTTCTGAAGGATCGTGTGACACTGGAGACTGGCGTAATGATGCTGAAAATTCAGCTTTGATCACAGGAATAAATTACATTTTGAAATATATTCACAAAGAAAACAGTTATTTGAAATTATACCATGGTCTGTCTGAATACTCTATTCTACTCTATTGGCTGAAGGGTGTGCAATAAAACCGTTTAATGTACAGGTAGTCCACTTTCACCTGAAAAGGGTAGTACACCTCACTGTAAAAAAAACAAAAAAACAAAAGTCCTAGTTTCCACAAACTGATTTCGCCTCAGGTTGAGAGGACACCTTCTCACAGTGTCAACTGCACCATTTCAGGACATTCTGATGTTGCATTCCAAAATAAGAGCCTTCCAAATCTCAAATATACGCTGGTTTGTCCATACATTCAAAAATTCTTAAAAAAATATTTCTAGTATCCACAGATTAATTTCAACTCAGGTGGAGAGGATACCTTCTCACAGTGTCAACTGCACCATTTCAGGATATTCTGATGTTGCATTCCAAAATAAGAGCCTCCCAAATCTCAAATATACGCTGGTTTGTTCATACATTCAAAAAAATCATAAAAACAAAATCCTAGTTTCCACAGATTACTTTCACCTCAGGTGGAGAGGATACATTCTCACAGTGTCAACTGCTCTATTTCAGGACATTCTGATGTTGCATTCCAAAATAAGAGCCCCCCAAATCTTATATACAGTAGGTACAGAAAGTATTCGGACCCCCTTAAGTTTTTCACTCTTTGTTATATTGCAGCCATTTGCTAAAATGATTTAAGTTCATTTTTTTCCTCATTAATGTACACACAGCACCCCATATTGACAGAAAAACACAGAATTGTTGACATTTTTGCAGATTTATTAAAAAAGAAAAACTGAAATATCAAATGGTCCTAAGTATTCAGACTCTTTGCTCCGTATTTAGTAGAAGCACCTTTTGATCTAATACAGCCATGAGTCTTTTTGGGAAAGATGCAACAAGTTTTTCACACGTGGATTTGGGGATCCTCTGCCATTCCTCCTTGCAGATCCTTTCCAGTTCTGTCAGGTTGGATGGTAAACGTTGGTGGACAGCCATTTTTAGGTCTCTCCAGAGATGCTCAATTGAGTTTAAGTCAGGGCTCTGGCTGGGCCAGTCAAGAACAGTCACAAAGTTGTTGTGAAGCCACTCCGTTATTAGCTGTGTGCTTAGGGTCATTGTCTTGTTGGAAGGTAAACCTTCGGCCCAGTCTGAGGTCCTGAGCACTCTGGAGAAGGTTTTTGTCCAGGATATCCCTGTACTTGGCCGCATTCATCTTTCCCTCGATTGCAACCAGTTGTCCTGTCCCTGCAGCTGAAAACACCCCCACAGCATGATGCTGCCACCACCACTGTTGGGACTGTATTGGACAGGTGATGAGCAGTGCCTGGTTTTCTCCACACATACCGCTTAGAATTAAGGCCAAAAAGTTCTATCTTGGTCTCATCAGACCAGAGAATCTTATTTCTTACCATCTTAGAGTCCTTCAGGTGTTTTTTAGCAAACTCCATGTGGGCTTTCATGTGTCTTGCACTGAGGAGAGGCTTCCGTCGGGCCACTCTGCCATTAAGCCCCGACTGGTGGAGGGCTGCAGTGATGGTTGACTTTCTACAACTTTCTCCCATCTCCCGACTGCATCTTTGGAGCTCAGCCACAGTGATCTTTGGGTTCTTCTTTACCTCTCTCACCAAGGCTCTTCTCCCCCGATAGCTCAGTTTGGCCGGACGGCCAGCTCTAGGAAGGGTTCTGGTCATCCAAAACGTCTTCCATTTAAGGATTGTGGAGGCCACTGTGCTCTTAGGAACCTTAAGTGCAGCAGAATTGTTTTGTAACCTTGGCCAGATCTGTACCTTGCCACAATTTTGTCTCTGAGCTCTTCAGGCAGTTCCTTTGACCTCATGATTCTCATTTGCTCTGACATGCACTGTGAGCTGTAAGGTCTTATATAGACAGGTGTGTGGTTTTCCTAAACAAGTCCAATCAGTATAATCAAACACAGCTGGACTCAAATGAAGGTGTAGAGCCTTCTCAAGGATGATCAGAAGAAATGGACAGCACCTGAGTTTAATATATGAGTGTCACAGCAAAGGGTCTGAATACTTAGGACCATGTGATATTTTAGTTTTTCTTTTTTAATGAATCTGCAAAAATGTCAAGAATTCTGTGTTTTTCTGTCAATATGGGGTGCTGTGTGTACATTAATGAGGAAAAAAATGAACTTAAATTATTTTAGCAAATGGCTGCAATATAACAAAGAGTGAAAAATTTAAGGGGGTCTGAATACTTTCATTTAATTCACTACTACTGAAAAAAATTAAGGGGGTCTGAATACTATTACATTTAATTCACCTGTGAGTTAAATACAGTTTCTCAAAGGCTATCTTCCAGGATGATGATCAGAGACTTTACATGAGTACCGATCAATAGTGTGTTTAGCAGAGAGCTTAATGTATTACAGAAATTTTGGAAATTAATCAAGAAAAACAATGTTATGTCAAGAACGAAACAAAAAAGTTGTTAATACATTTTCTTTTTCACAGAGTTTAAACTAAACAAAAAATGTGAAACCATGTAGGAGGCAGCCAGATATAAAAAAGTATTATAAATATGAAGGAAAGCGGTCAAAAGAACACAATATGGCCTGTGAAGCCGTGGTAACCAGTAATTTCAGGGCAACATATGACCCACAGAGGAGCTTACAACTGTTAAAAAATGGTTACTAGAAAGAGCTGTAAATATTTAATAAAATTGACAAAAAATATATATATTTTATGTATTAAATTTTTTATTGCTAACAAATAGTAACTGTTTCACCAAAGAGTGTCATTCTTTAACAGTGTCATGCAGAATGGTAACAAGCAAAAAAAGACACAGCAGCACAGTAATACTGACCAGAGTGTGTTTATAGAGTTTATTGGCAATGGCTTCTAATGCAGCACATGCAATCATAAACATGGAGTGGAAAAACGTATTTTACAAATAAAGATTACAAATAAAGTAAAGACGACATTCAGAGCAGGCATAAGGGATATAGATAATGGGAAAAACATGGCAATGCAAGTAAACAAGCCTGGCCAAAAACAACAACAATTTCCAGATGACTATGCAGAGGCCTGAAAGCATGGAAGTATTGCATGCAATGAGACATAATACATGCAATACATGCAATGAGACATAAACAGCAAATCCATAGATATACAGTGACATAAAGTGGTTCACAAAAATAAAAGGGGTAAAATGAATGTCTTGACACAAGTTACACACATTATTATTTTCACTGCAGGTAATATACTACTTTAAAATGGTTTAAAAGCTACAATTAGTAATTTAGTAATTAACCGAATATCTTGGTGGTTGTTGTTTAGTACAGAATGACATAAATGATGTAATGTTGGTTTTGTAAAATGTTTCAATTGAAAAGGACATGGAAATTGAACAATAAACACCTTATATTTGTGTTACCAATGTATTTATTTCTTATACTTTAGTGTTTGATGAGACGGAAAATTGTTCCATGTGCTCACTGAAAGAGCCAAGTGGAAGGCATAAGGGAATGTATGGACAATTTTTGATTTTAATGGACAAACCAGCGTATATATGAGATTCTGGAGGCTCTTATTTTGGAATGCAACATCAGAATGTCCTGAAATGGTGCAGTTGACACTGTGAGAATGTGTCCTCTCCACCTGAGGTGACATTAATCTGCGTAAACTAGGACTTTTCTTTTAAGAATTTTTTAATGTATCGACAAACCAGCATATATTTGAGTTTAGGGGCTCTTATTTTGAAATGCAACATCAGAATGTCCTGAAATGGTGCAGTTGACACTGTGAGAATGTGTCCTCTCCACCTGAGGTGAAATTGGTCTGTGAAAACTAGTACTTTTTTTAAAGAATTTTTGAATGTATGGACAAACCAGCGTATATATGAGTTTTAGGGGGCTCTTATAATGGAATGCAAAATCAGAATGTCCTGAAAGGGTGCAGTTAACACTGTGAGAAGGTGTCCTCTCAACCTGAGGTGAAATTGCTCTGTGAAAACTAGTGCTTTTTTTTAAGAATTTTTGAATGTATGGATAAACCAGCGTATATATGAGTTTTAGGGGGCTCTTAATTTGGAATTCAACATCAGAATGTCCTGAAATGGTGCAGTTGACACTGTGAGAAGGTGTCCTCTCAACCTGAGGTGAAATTGCTCTGTGAAAACTAGTGCTTTTTTTTAAGAATTTTTGAATGTATGGATAAACCAGCGTATATATGAGTTTAGGGGGCTCTTAATTTGGAATGCAACATCAGAATGTCCTGAAATGGTGCAGTTGACACTGTGAGAAGGTGTCCTCTCAACCTGAGGTGAAATTGCTCTGTGAAAACTAGTGCTTTTTTTTAAGAATTTTTGAATGTATGGATAAACCAGCGTATATATGAGTTTAGGGGGCTCTTAATTTGGAATGCAACATCAGAATGTCCTGAAATGGTGCAGTTGACACTGTGAGAATGTGTCCTCTCCACCTGAGGTGAAATTGGTCTGTGAAAACTAGTACTTTTTTTAAAGAATTTTTGAATGTATGGACAAACCAGCGTATATATGAGTTTTAGGAGGCTCTTATAATGGAATGCAAAATCAGAATGTCCTGAAAGGGTGCAGTTGACACTGTGAGAAGGTGTCCTCTCAACCTGAGTTGAAATTAATCTGTGGAAACAAGGATTTTTTTTTTTTTTGCTTTTTATGATTTTTTGAATTTACGAACAAACCAGAGTATATTTGAGATTTGGAAGGCTCTTATTTTGGAATGCAACATCGGAATGTCAGTATTGGCCTTGCTGATCACGTGATCAGTACGACGCATACGTGTGATGCTGATGCAGGAGGGGGCCAATAATGAGACATAGAACCTGGAAGCACTGGATGTAAACAATGAGAATCACACAGAAGATATTGTTGAATAAAGTCGTTATTTTTGTTTGGTTTTTGCGCACAAAAAGTATTCTTCATAACATTAAGGTTCATAACATGTAGTATCGGAAGTTCGGAACAGCTGGTTTGAAAAATTGCTGTTTCACGAACCCACCTGATGCATAAAAGTGATTATTCCATCACTTCGTAGCTCGTCATTGTTTGACTTTACATTGGCTTGGTTGTGTGTATCTGTGTTTGTGTGTGTGTGTGTGTGTGTGCATATTTATGAGATTCAGTACAATATAAGGGTTAAACAGCTCACCCAACATATTTTATCCAACTACTCACTTAAATTATTAATTATGTCATGATCACATGCATATTTATATTATTGATCAATGTGTGAATCCGTTGACCAGGCTAAACATGACATGAGTGATTTAGAAGAGATTAGATCAGATTAGACAGAACTGCTTTGATCCCAGATGGATTCCACGGTTGTCACGAACTGGCTTTGTTTGGTAACATGCTTTTTCCTGTGCTCCGCGATGATTTGTTAGATATGGTGGTGAAAATACGTCTGACCACCAGATTTCGCTAATGCACAATTTGTTAAAAGCTTCGTGTAATGAACAGTTTTTCAACACAATTTGATGAAAGCCACGTTTATAGTTTCCCATCACTATACAAAAGACAAAATTCCAAAGAATGAATTTACAAAATCAAACAGCACACACCAACTCTACTGAATCTCTAATCTAGGAGAGAAGGAAAAGGATCGTCTGCTTCCACTGCGCACATGCACACCAAACAATCGTTTAATCAATCCTAATCCATAATTTGCTACACAAGTGGAGACCTATCGCTCCTCCCATGACGGCTACTTCATATGATCCCATGAGAATTCCCAAAAATAATAATTCTCAATATTATGTTTTTAACAGGTTTAAACATCTTTTTGACCCCAAACCTTTGAACAGCCATGTAGCCTATAAGTTAACAAGTGGTGTTAATTGCTAACATACATAATTTCTAACTTGGTGTTATTTTGCCAAAAACCTGACACATGACATGTCCTCATGTCGACTGAGAAAACAAAACAAAGCAAGTAAGCGAACAAACAAAAACAAAAAACAGTTTAAAGGCACAATATGTAAGATTTTTATATTAAAATATCCAAACACCACTTGCACAGTGCTATATATTTTGTTCAGCTGTGTACTTTCATTATCCTAGATGTTTCCAAGAATTTGTAAATTCAGAGAAATTGACAATTTTACACAGTGCCCTTCCTTGTCACTTGTCGCCTGTCAATGACACAATATCAGCGCTATCCCTGGTTTCCGCTTGTACTGCATAGTAACCATGGTAACAGATGCAGACAGCTGCGTAACGTCTAGCAGCACGCTGTTGTTTTGTTCAAACATTATGGACCATGGCAAACAAACTTTGGGACAAAAAGAGAAAAAAAAAACGGTGTGGCGTTTCCGAGATGGCGAGAGAAACTTCGACTTAGACTGTTATATAGCTCAATACGATGAAGTGTTAGAATATCATCAGTATGATATTATAATGTTGATCTAGCTTATTGTTAAGTCTCATACAGACAACAAACTAATACACAGAATAACATTACAATTTTCTACACACTCAAATGTAGTTTAGTATGATAACGTTAGACCAAGTGAAACAGCGCTGTTTTACCTCGCAGTTTTAATTTGTCAAATAAACTGAACTGTATGAGTAGTATTTCAGCACTTATGAGTAGTTTGGTAGAATGAAATGTCCTCGTTTCTTTATATCCCCCGGGACTCGCGTGTGCGACTGATATCTGTCTCTCATTAATAATCGTGCCCGCGGTTCTCGGCCACGGCCTGCTTCATACCACAGTCATTTTAAACAACATTCATTCACTCATCCATAAACATTATTTCTCCATAAACATTATTAGATCCATCGGCATGCCAAGTTCCATGCTCCACTCATTCACATCATCAATCTACGTCATTGTTTTGAAGAGTTTGGTGATCCCTAGCGGCAAAAAAAATACATATTATGCTTTTAAACTGATCCGTTGCATTTGGAAGGGATGCTGAAAATACCAAATACTGTCTGTCAGCAACTATAATTCATATTTTTCCAGTTTGGATACCAGTCATTTAATTATTTTTTAGTAAAATAAATCCTCCACCTCCACCCCCAAAATAAAAAAGAGGAGAAGAGCTTACATGTTAAAAAGCAGAGGCGGAGGACTCGAGTCACACGACTTGACTCGAGTCAGACTTAAGTCGCAAATTTTAGGACTTGCTTGACAAATATTAATAAAAGACTTGACTTGACTTTGACTTGATATTCGTGACTTGAGACTTGACTCGGAGTTGTGTGAAATGACTCAAAATAAAGTCTTTTGCAATATCTGTTTTTGAACGCGCTGCAACCTAACCACGTGATGCAGCAGTCACGCAGAGAGATCTAACTTAAGAGCATGCGCAGTCGTGACTGAACATGCGCTACACCAAGAATAATTTACTTTGGGTAACGTTACCAGGATTATGAGCAAGACCATGCGAAGAGAAGAACAGCAGTATGCAAGACCTCCAACACGAACATATGTGATACAACCACCACTAGTAGCTGTTTTGGCTAGTCAAACTATACTAGTTGTGATAGTCTTAACGTTTTGGCCATGTTAAGAGTTGACTTTGAATTTTGCGTTCATTAAATTGGGTTAAAATCAGGCATGCGATTAATTTTTTTTCCAGTTTAACGCGACATCCATTTTTTCTGTCATCCTTTGGCTCGCATTACAATATTTGATCTAGCTTTTATTGCTTTTAAACTATTTAAGCGAGCCTAAAGAGAACGCACTGTCTGTGAATGTCCTGTCACACACAAGACACACTGAAAGACGCACCAGTATCAGTTCTCTGTCAGGCTTGAACGAACAATTACACGCACAATAATGCCAAAAATGTCCGTTTTGTCGAGTATCCTCATTAGAGCAGCCTTGAATGAGAAATAAAGTCTTAAACGAAAGTAAAGAGTTGTGAGACAGTGAGATCCGCGTCATGTGCGTCAGCTCTTAAAGTGACAGCAACCAATCCTGTCTGTCATTGAAGATAATCAAACAACAAAAGGTAAAAGTCGCCGGCGCAATCAAACCACAGGGACTTGCCTCATCGTCATGGCAACGGTTCGCAACCAGGTCAGATTACATGAGTTTGTTGGCATTTGTTGGCAAACGCCAACAAGTTGCCGCACGTCTTGTCTGCAACGAGCTTAAGAGAGCCCACGTCACGCCCCTCTTCATCCCTCTGCACTGGCTACCCCTTGCTGCTCGCATCAAGTTCAAGGCGCTGATGCTGGCTTACAGATCCACCACAGGCTCTGCACCTTCCTACCTCCACACACTGCTACAACGCTACGTCCCCACCAGAAGCCTGCGATCACTAAAGGAACGAAGGCTTGTGGTACCGTCACAGAGAGTCACAAAATCACTCTCCAGAACATTCTCCTTCACTGCTCCCTGCCGGTGGAATGATCTCCTTACTTTCATCAGGAACGCAGAATCCCTGGCAATATTCAAGAGACAGCTGAAATCTCATCTCTTCCGTGAACACTTAATCCCCTCATAAAAAAATACAAAAAAAAAAAAAAACCCTTTCCTTCCCTTTTCCCTTCCTACTCTAGCTCATGGTACTGAGCAATGTATGAAACTTGTATTGTGAGCACTTCCTGTGATATTTGCCAATTCATGAAGAATCGCTTGTTTGTTTTCCTCACTTGTAAGTCGCTTTGGATAAAAGCGTCTGCTAAATGACTAAATGTAATGTAAATGTAAACCATAGCACACTGCTCAGACATTCCACGACTCAACAAATGCCGATGTTCAGTCAGGTGACAACAGACTCCGACCAACTCCAACAAACGCCAACAGATGCTGACAGGGGTATCACACCGATCCAACAAACTCCAATAGACGTGTTTGTTGGCGTTTGTCGGTGCGGTGTGAATTGGCCTTAAAAAAGGAAGGATCTAACTTAAGGATGTGTTCATGTCCCATAAAGTTGAAACCTGTTTGAAGAATGTCATTTGGTGCTGTAGAAACCATTAAACTTGAATTGTTCAATACTTTTTCAAGGTCTTTTGCAATGTTTGAGGCATATCGAAACAGATCTAAATACTTTTGTAAATTACTAATTTCAGTTACATTTACATTTTAGGCTATGAAGTTTTATTTTTTATTTTTAGAGTGGGCTGCTTCAGTTTTTCCTGTTATAAAAAAGATTCCACAATACACTTACGCAGAAGTTGTTTTCCAAGATTGACTTTGCTCAGGCATATCAACATGTCTTACTTGATGATGATTCTGAGAATTATACAACGATCAACACACACAAGTGATTATGTGTATAATTGTCTAGCTTTTGGCATCAGTTCAGCCCCTTCCATTTTTCAATGGATTATGGAAAATTTGATGAGAAATCTGAAAGGTATTGTTTATTTCGATGCTTTGTTAATCATTGGTCAAGAACATCTGACGAACATCTGCAACGTCTTACAGCGTCTGCAAGACTCAGCACTAAAGGCGCGTTCACACCGGTGTTTTGTTTTGCTCTATCTTCTGCTCTTCTGCGTTCGTCATTGCGTCATGCATCAGGTCAGAGGTCACTCTTACATCGCAAATCGATGCATTCGGTTGTCTACTGAAAGCTAGTTATTTTATTTTATAAAGTTTGAAATGTGGATATTTTTCTTACAAAAAACATCGCTTTGTTTCAGAAGGCCTTTATTTACCCATATGGATTATTTTTTATGATCGATGGATGCATTTTTTCAGGCTTCAAAACCAAGAGGAAGCATATAGTGAAAATAACACTGGTCCCAAAATGGATCCTTGAGGTACCCCACACGTGATAGAAGCTATTTGACGAGGAAAAGTTTCCAATTTTAACAGAAAAGGTTCTATTTTGAAGACAAGAGGATAAAACCAGCTTAGAGCTATTCCTTGGATGCCCACGTACTGTTTTAAACATTCAGCTAAAATGAAATGATCAATCATATCAAATGCTGAGTTACGATCTAGCACAACTAAGGCAACACTGCTACCAGAGTCAGTTTTTACCATTAGTTACCATAAGAAGAGCTGATTCTGTTCAGTGACCTGAACTAAAACCAGATTGGAATTTATCAAAAACATCATTTTTAGTTAAAAATGAAGTACGCTGACTAAATTTTTTTTTTTTTTATAATATTTTAGATAAAAATGGTAGCTTAGATATTGGCAGAATATTATTTGGATCTGTAGGATCTAAGCCAAGCTTTTTAAGAAGAGGCTAGGCGACCGCATGCTGAAGACTTGAAGGAACTCAACAACTAGTCAGAGTTTGACGGGGTGGGAAGCACATCACTAGACGAGGAAATAGGTTTTACGTGTTCAACTGTTGTTGATAAATGAAAGAGAAACTGGCTCAAATTGAGATAAATTATGAGGGATTAATATGGAAGTTATATCAGATTAAGATGGGCTAATAAAAAAAGTACCAGTGGACTGTGAGCATTTTGTGCAATTATCCCTGAAAAATATTCTGATCTCGATGTTTTCACTGCTTTTTCATACACTCTCTTAGAACCTCATAAGAGAGGTTTATCTTTCTGCCATTTCTGTTCTGCTCTCCTGCACTCCCATTTAAGCAACAGAGTATTTTCATTTATCCATGACTGGGCATCAGGAGAATCCATGCACTCCATGGCCTACAGCTATTGCCTTGGAGTGCAAACAGTGGCATCCAGGGCAGTTGAGATGCGCATGATGTTTCTCCCAAAGCCCACAGAAGACACCTGGAGAAATATAGAAAATTGCATCCTGGGAAAATGGCAATTTCCAAATTGCATTGGTGCCCTCGATGGAAAGTATATTTCCATCACTCCCCTACCAAAATCTGGTAGCCTCTTTTTTAATTACAAAGGGACTTTTTCCATTGTCCTCCTGGCTCTAGATGCACATTACAGATTTATCAGCATACATACAGGTAGGAAACTTTGAGAGAGCTAGTGATGGTGGCACCTACAAAAGTTCAGCTCTTGGCAAAGAGATGGAAAGCAACACCCTCCATGTGCACAATTGTTTACAGGATTTTTTGATGAATAGAACATTTGAAAAGAACAGCATTAATCTGAAATATAAAGCTTTTGCAACATTATAAATGTCCCTTGCTGAATAAAAGTATTAATTTCTCTAATTTATTTAAAAAAAAAAAAAAATCTCTTACTGACCCCAAACTTTTGAATGTTAGTAATGTTACAAAAGCTTTCTGTTTCAGATAATAATATTTCACAATATTACTATTTTGGATCAAATAAATTAAGTCTTGGTGAGCAGAAGAGACTTCTTTTAAAAAGAAAAACCTTTGACCATATACATTTGTACATTGTATTATTTATTGAATTATGTATGTTATTCATTTGATTTAATGTACATAGCACTACATATGTAAATTTGTTGTAATTAATTAAATTAAAGCCAAATATGTTATATACTTCTATTGTATTCATATTACACTCAAAGATACAATCACAAACACACATACTAAAATTCGAAAAGATTCATGTTTCAAAGTCTGTATCCGAAATGTCAGCCCCAACAGACATGCATATCCATACATTTATGTATTCTTAAAGTACTTTCAAAAATATAATTATAATTAAAACTATTGTAAATAAAACTAAGAAAAATGTCACAATACATATAAAGACCACAAGAATCAAAATTTAATCTGATGATGACGGATGGTTTTGGGAGAATTATCACTATAGCCACATTTTAATCCAACGACTATTATTTCACAATGGACTTTGAATACAGTAATGTCATAATAACCCTCTGTCCATTCCTCTGGCTTTTTGTTTCTACTGCTGTTCATTTTACCCATTTTCTTTGTTTTTTTGCACAAGCAGGCATTTCAATAATAAAACTGAATTTAAAGATGGTTTTTACTATGTTATAATAATACAGTCATTATTGAGGATTTGGAGATGTATTTGTATAAGTTAGGTAGAAACTATTTTTGTTTTAATTGTCTTTGCAAAGAACTTGCAGTTGTGTTCAGTACATGCGCCACAAGATGGCGCCATTTACAATAAAATATAGAATTGCCTCTATTTCAGCTTAGTTTATTACAGGGGTTCTCAACCTTTTGCAAGCTGGGCTCCAGTACCCTAATTAAATTAGACAATTACTAAATATTGTCACAAATTTAGAGAAATTGTATCAACCCACTTAAAAGTTTCACCAACTGTTCATAAGTGTGTATAAATGCTACTATTAACTTAGTAAATGATCATTACTTGGAATAAAATACGATGTCACATCATTCATATATAAACATATATGTTAAATTCATATTTTAATAATATATGAATATATAGTATTCATATATATAATATATAAATTGTGAATTTCAGTCACATATGAATATATGACCTGTGAATTCTTGTTGCATCACTGCAACAAATCAGAATACAGATATAAATATATAGAAATATAAATGAAGTGCCCAAGCAAACGAAACACCATCCACCATAATGGTTAGTCCAAAATAAAACATTTTAGGAAAATCAATGTCAATTTAAGAAGTCAGCTTATGTGATGTTCTCTCAAATTATTCAGTTGAATTGACAATTAAACATTTAAGATGACTTTGGCAAATCAGTGAATTCAAACAGACAGATAACTGCCGAAGTGGAGGAAATGGGGAAGAGTCTATTAAGAAAAGCCCCGCCTCCAAACTCTTTTTTTTTTTTTTTTGCTTGACAAAGTGGTACTCAAACCAATCGATTAATCTTTACTTGGGATTTATGAGTAAAACAAGACATAGTATGTGAATAGTCCAGATTACTAGAGTTTTGCAATTAAGTTAAGACATTAAGTAAAGTTAACTAAAAAGTATGAGTTAAAATCACTATTGGATTTTACAGTGTACTAGGCTATTGTTATAATTGGCAGTAGCACCAGACTTCTAATGTGAGCTTGCAGGCATTATTATTATTATTATTATGAGTAGTAGTAGGCCTATCATCATTACTAGGCTATTGCTATATAATTATATGAGGTTACATGCTTTATTATTGTTGTTGTTGTTATTATTATTATTATTATCATTATCATTATTATTATCATCAGTAGGCCTATTATCATTACTAGGCTATTGCTATAATTGGGAATTGGCACCAGACCTCTGATATTAATTTATGCTTTATTATTGTTATTATTACTAGGCCTAATAGTAGGCATCATCTGCATTTTTTATGGAAGCTTGCAGGTAGGTGATGTTAATGTAAGACCTGAGCCTGCTCTGCCTTGCAAAGATCCTCAATTCTTGGCTCAATGTTTGATAAACATAGCCTCAAATCATCCTCGATATGTGCACGATTGCGGTATTTCGTTTTGAGTGCAGTCATTTTTGAGAATCCTGCCTCACACAAATATGTCGACGCGAAAGGAAGGAGAATCTTCAAGGCGACGTCACAGAGTTCAGGATATTCCTGCATCAATGCTCCCCAGAATGACGAAAGAGGGCAGGAGCAAGAGTTCCTTCAGTCTACTGTCACTCTTCAGCTCAATAAGCTGTTCCTGCATCTCAATTGATAGCTCGTTTGCTGTGTCGTTTGGGTGTCGAACCCACGCAAAAGAGCGATAATCCTCTTTAAAGTACATCGCAAATTGTTTTCTCATTGCTGACAGGTGCTCAGCCGCTGATTGAAATAGGGAGGAGAAATCGTGTGACGTGCCTGCATCAGTGATAAAGTCTGCAAGGCTTGGGAACATGTCGCAATTCCCTCGACTGATGCGGCCATGCCAGAGGTCTAGTTTTTGTGTGAAGGCATGCAATTTGTCTGCAAGGAGCAAAATATGAGTTCTGCGGCTTTGCAAAGACAGGTTGAGGCCATTCAAGCAGTCAAATATATCGACCAAATAGGACAGAGACGCAAGCCACATAGTGTCATCCAGATGCTTCCCCAGATCTGATTTGATTTTCTGTCAAAAACCACTTCACCTCCTCTTGCAGCTCATACAACCGCTGTAACACCCACCCCATGGAGAGCCAGCGAACTTCAGTGTGCAGAAGCAGCTGTTCGTGCTCTGCCCAAACAAGCGAGTGTTTAGCGGCCGTGATTTGATGAGATTTATCATTTTCACGGATTGGTTCAGGACAGAGTCAAAGAGAACCGGCATTTTTTAGCAGCTAGTGCTTCGCGATGGACCATGCAATGTGTCCATTTCAGAGGTGGAGCTACTTGCTGGACGCGAGCAGCTAGGCCATGCTCTCGCCCCGTCATTGCCTGCACACCATCCGTGCATAGGCCAACTCATCGGTCCCAAGCCAAACCCTTTTCATGGATAAAAACATCGAAAAAACATAAAAATAAAAATGTAAACATAAAAACATTGAAAATGGCTTCTCCTGTAGTGTGTGACTGAAGAGGTCGGCAAAACAGGATATCCTCCTCAATCGCCTTGTCCCGCAGATACCTGACATAGGTGAGGAGCTGTGCCTGCCCAGCAATATCAGTGGATTCGTCCAGCTGCAGTGCATAGTAAGGACTCTTCTTTACAAACTGTATCAGTTGCTCTCTGACATCATTGGACATGTCTACAATTCTCCCAGCGACTGTATCATTGGACAGTGGTACTGCACCGAGTTTGGCTGCTGCACTATCGTCTATCATTATTCTGCATATGTCTTGCACTGCCAGCAAAATGAGAGTCTTGGCGATTGTTTGCAGTTTACCCAGTTTACCGATTCTTTTGGCCACTACATACAATGCCTGTTGCTGATGGAGGCCATCAAGCTTACTTTTAAAATATTCAGCCAGTTTATTTTTAATGCCAGCATGCTTTGTTTCGAGGTGCCTTTTTAATTTGCAGGGCTTCATACTGTCGTTTACCAGCACCTCGGCACACACGACACAATGAGGTTTCAGATCAGCCGTGACTGTAAACCCAAACTGCAGGTATGCTTCATCATACCTTCTAAGCTTTTTTGCAGCTGGTGGTGCGTCGGTTGGCTTGTTGGTCCTCACAAGAAATTTCTCCATTTTTGTTATGTGTTTTCAATAAGTTTAGGCAATATGTAAATCTGTGTGTTTCAGTCAGTTGGGACTTAGGCGTCACAGTTACATTTAGTTCTGTCTTGTTTATTCAGTCCTTATTATCTGCACCTGTTATCCTTAGTCCCTATTAGTTTAACTTCCTCCACCTGTGTCTGATTGTCCTCTGTGCATTTAAGTTCCTGCCCATCCTGTATTCATTGTCTGTCGATGTTTGTGCTATGCACACTGTTGCTTGTCTATTCCATTCATCTGTGAATAAACCTGTCTGTTTGGATATATATCTTCGTCTCCTTCCATCCCGGCGTTACATTAGGCACGATCTTTAATTAAATGAACAAAATATTTTTTTGCAGACAATTCAGATTTTATTTTAATACTTAACGATTGTAGTCCTCGTCTGTGTCTGTGTGTGTGTGTATCTTAGTTGCGTGGGTAGTTTTAGCTAAGTGTAGCTACTGCCTAGCAGTTAAAAAAAAATACTGGCTATTGCTGAGATTTGATGTAATCTTTAACAAGAATGTTTGTGGGTTTAGTCTTTTAAAAGACTGTTGGAGTTTTGTAGTAAAGGCCTATGTAAATCAAGATTGATAACAGACTAGCGAAAGCTGGCACAAACGAACTTGGCAAGAGACTAGACTAGAGTGAATGGAGAGCTATGTCGTGAGTCAATTTAAATGCAGTGATTTATTTTTGTGTGAGAGTGAGTGAACATTTACATTTACACCCCGCTCTGTAAGCCAGGGTTTTCAGTTTCAGTTTTTTTTCCTCCCATGCTGTAGTCTACTCGCCCCCGTGGCGTGCTCGCACTTTGTCTTTCGCTTCGGAGCCATGCAGTTGTTAAGCATGTTTAAAAACGAGTGTTTAAAAAACGAGAATAAGGAAGCAGTCTGTGTTCTGTGTTGGCGGAAAGGCGCAACAGCGACCCCGTGATCTACCGGTCTCAACAAACTGCTGTTGTCAAGCAATCAAGGAGCAGTAAACACAGAAGGGTTGCGAGCCGGTTTTGAGAGCGCTCTGCAGGTCGTCATAACCTCGCAGCAGCGCAGCGGTGATTTGATGCGGTGATGTGTGCTTCTGCACAGTTCACAAAGAGCAATTCAATTTCCTTCACGAGCGTAGAGTGTGTCTTTTTAAAGATGTGATTCCGCTCATGCGCTGCTGGATGCGGTCGTTCCCTGTCACCAGCTGACAGGCACAATCGCCGCATCGTGTGTTTGAGCGTTCAGCACACTGAGGCAGCTTTTGTGGATAGTTCATGTTCTCATTGTGGGAACATGAGTATCGCGGTGTTGAGATCGTGGGTTGGGTACCTTGGTTCTCAAGGCCAAGCCCCCGTCCCTATCCCCTGATCTAGCGGTCCCAAGAGGATCGCTACTTCCGCGGATAGACCGGGAGATCTGAGGATCACGGTCAGGGCTTCCCCGCTGAGCCAGTCTCCATGGGCCCCTGGTCCCTCACACGCACCGCAACCCGTGATGATGACGGAAAAGCGCGCTGGTCTCTTTTGGAGTGCCGGCTGATGAACAGATGTCGATTGCGGCATTGGAAGGTGGGTTTGAGTCCTCTGGGGATGAAGACTCGGATGCGCTGCCTCTTTCTGGGAGAGTGGTGTATTCCGAGCCCGATCCAGAGTTGACAGCTAAGGGGAACGTGGGGATCCCCCCCAGTTGAGCGCGCAGTTGAGTCCGCCAATTGGCAGGGCAACCTGCGCCTCCCGTCCCGGGCCTGTAAGTTCTCATCCAATCTGTGACGGCCCGAGTGGTGGCCGCACAGGAGTGGTAATGTGAATGTATCATTTCACATACACACGCACGCATCCACACACTCACATCCATAAATCCATACAAAAGCCTGTTTATTCATTTACAGTTAATCTTTATTAACATTTATTTTGGTTTCAGTATAATCCTTGCTTTTAATAATCACGTGAAACAAATAATATTCCTTAATTCTTTATTGTTAGGTTTACATTTATAACACAATTTAATTTACATTGTTGCTGATTTGGAGTGCACACAAATTAGTTACACTGTATCCGTTTCTTATATTTGTTTCTATTGAATTTAAGTTTACCATGATCTTCTGCTATGGTCCGCTGCAGCCGCGTTCTGGTGTGGCGAAAATTGGAGTCCGTGCAGGAACAGAGTTTATGGGTTGTTGGTTCCGCCTGGACCTACCATTTGCTTCGGTTTCCCGGGGGAGGAAGAAAGTTTATGTCTGTCTTGATTAATTTGAGTAGTTGTGCATTTATTGTATCTAATTATATTTGGTTTTTCTTTATCTAGATTTAGTATATTTCTGTGTCTGATTTGATTTTGATTTACTTGATGTTATGTGTTAAATGTAAAGTTTAATTGATTTCCCTCTTAATTTGTAATGGGCCCATCCTTTCCTTTATAAGCTGTTGTTTTGTTCATTTGAGAGGTCAGTTTTTTTGTGGTTGGTTTGTTCTCTGTTTAATGGTTTTCCTTTTATTTCTGTTTGTTGGTTTTTGTAGTAACTCCTGATTTTGTAAAGTTCTTATTTTTTCTGAAGGGTATAAATAAAGACCCATTTTTCTAGTGGAAGCTCGTGTTCCTTGTTCCTGACTTTTCGGTCCCTCACACAATCTAACGGACAAGGCTTACAGAGCCTGTGGGCAGGCTGCATCTGCCCTGCATGCCATGGCACTTCTTCAGGTCCATTCAGGCCGTATCTCAGGTTGGGCTATTCGGCGACGCGGTTGAGAGCTTCGCCCAACAGTTCTCAGCCGCGCAGAAGCGGACCGAGGCTCTGAATCATGTCAGAGGAGGGCCGGGTGGAGAATCCTTGGTTCCGGTTTCTTTCTGTTCCGCCGCTGGCTCTCCGGAGTCCGCGGTACCCACATTCTCATTAAAAGAGCAGTTTCCTCATCCTCTGGGTCACAAGAGGGCTTGTCTGGTGGTGTGTCATGCTATGCCTGGCCACCCTCAGCCCCCTCTCATTTCGCCAGCAGAGGGCAGTGTGCTGGTCGAGGCCACCCCTGTGCCGTCTCCCACATGCACTGACATTCTCTGACCTCACTTCGGGCCGCGCTGCCGTCCGAGTCAGGTCCCTTGGCTCCGCCTCGCTGCCTCACCGCCGGTACGTCTGTTGTGCCGTTGGTCCCGCTGGTTCGGAGTCTGGAAGCCTGGCTAGTGCTTCCCAGCCCGTCCCGCTGGCTCATCCACACGATCAGACTCGGCTATGCGATTCAGTTCGCCCGGCGTCCCCCAGTGTTCAGGGGCATCCATTTCACCCGTATGGCTGCGGACGATGCTCCTGTGCTTTAGGCGGAGATTGCGGTCCTCCTGGCGAAGGACGATTCAAGATGTTGACGCAGAAACGCATCTTCCAATGCATCCGTCCCCAAGATTGGTGCCGTTCAAAATGTTGACGCAGAAACGCATCTTCCAATGCATCCGTCCCCAAGATTGGTGCCGTTCAAGATGTTGACGCAGAAACGCATCTTCCAATGCATCCGTCCCCAAGATTGGTTTGCAGCGATCGACCTAAAGGACGCGTACTTTCATGTCTCGATTCTTCCTCGACACAAACCCCTTCTACGGTTTGCGTTCGAGGGACGGGCATATCAGTACAAGGTCCTACCCTTCGGGCTGACCCTGTCACCCTGTGTCTTTACCAAAATTGCGGAGGCGGCCATTGTTCCGCTCAAGGAACAAGGCGTTCGCATCCTCAACTATCTCGACGACTGGCTGATCCTAACTCACTCGCGAGAGCAGTTATGCGAACACAGGGACCTGGTGTTAGCTCACCTCAGCCGGTTGGGTCTTTGGGTCAACTGGGACAAGAGCAAACTGGACTCGGTCAACCGCCTCACTGAGGAGCGTGTCCAGTCAGTGTTGAACTGCCTGAGCATGCTCATGAGCAGGACAGTGGCCCCACTGAAATTATTTCAGAGGCTCCTGGGGCATATGGCATCCACAGCCACAGTCACGCCGCTCGGATTGCTTCATATTAGGCCGCTTCAACACTGGCTTCACGGCCAAGTCCTGAGATGGGCATGGCAACGCAGTACATTCCGTGTGGCCATTACACCGAACTGACGTCGTACCCTCACTCAGTGGTCTGATCCCTCATTCCTGCAGGCTGGAGCCTCAAAAGGCTGCTACTAGACGAGCATGTACTGGTCCGTATGGACAACACTGCAACTGTTGCGTACATCAACCACCAGGGCGGTCTACGCTCCCGTCGCATGTCACAACTCGCCCGCCATCTCCTCTTATGGAGTCAGAAGCATCTGAGGTCGCTTCGTGCCATTCACATCCGAGGCGTGCTCAACCGTGCAGCCGACGAGCTCTCATGGTAGCCTCCGCTTCTGGGAGAATGGAGACTCCATTCCCAGGCGGTCCAGCTGATATGGCGTCGCTTCAAGATAGCACAGGTAGATCTGTTTGCCGCCCCGGACACGACCCATTGCCAGTCGTTTTACTCCCTGTCCAAGGGCACCCTCGGCACAGAGGATGAGGAGCAGGTCTTGCAAGTTGCGCCGTATTGGCCCAACCGGACCTGGTTTTCAGAACTCATGCTCCTCGCGACAGCACCTCCTTGGCCCATTCCTCTGAGGAAGGACCTTCTGACTCAGAGACGGGGTACCGTCTGGCACCCGTGTACGGACCTCTGGAATCTCCATGTCTGGTCCCTGGACGGGACCCGGAGGTTCTAGGTGGCCTACCCCAGTCGGTGGTAGACACCATCACTTCCGCTAGAGCTCCCTCTACGAAGCACCTCTATGCTTTGAAGTGGAACCTGTTCGTCGAATGGTGTTCTTCTCACCAGGAGAACCCCCCGATCTTGCTCGGTCAGGTCAGTGTTTTCTTTCCTGCAAGAGGGCTTGGAGCGAAGGCTGTGTCCCTCCACCCTGAAAGTGTATGTTGCCGCTATCGCCGCACATCACGATGCAGTTGAAGGTAAGTAACTGGGAAGGCATGACCTGATCGTCAGGTTCCTGAGGGGGACGAGGAGACTGAATCCGCCTCGCCCACACTCTATACCCTCTTAGGACTTGTCCCTGGTACTCACAGCTCTCTGGGGACCTCCCTTCGAGCCTTTGCAGTCAGTGGAGTTAAAAATTCTGTCTCTTAAAACAGTTCTCCTGATTGCATTGGCCTCCATCAAGAGTGTAGGGGAACTGCACGCTTTTTCGGTCAACGAATCGTGCCTAGAATTCGGGCTGGCCGACTCTCACGTTTTCTTGAGACCTCGGCCCGGAAATGTGCCCAAGGTTCCTACCACTCCCTTTAGAGATCAGGTAGTGAACCTGCAAGCGCTGCCCTCGGAGAAGACAGACCTAGACAGAACTCAAAGCTTCAGGACCTCAGACCTGCTCTTTGTCTGTTACGGAGGCCAGCAGAAGGGAAAGGCTGTCTCCAAGCAGAGGATGCCCCACTGAGTAGTGGACGCCATCGCCTTGGCTAACAGTCCGAAGGTGTGCCTTGCCCGCTCGGGTTGAGGGCTCACTCCACTAGAGGAGTAGCCTCTTCCTGGGCGCTGGCTCACGGCGCCTCGCTGACAGATATATGTAGAGCTGCGGGCTGGGCGACACCCAACACGTTCACTAGGTTCTATAGCCTTTGTGTAGAATCGGTATCTTCACGTGTACTCGCCCCTACTGGCTGGTATCGTGAAGAACCCTTTCTAGTGTCCGCTTGCATACGCCACTCCCGCCCGCTGGGCCGGATACGTGCGTCCATTTGCTCCAGTAGAGTTCCCTGGTTTGGCGAACCCTGTTGAGTCCTCCGCCACCCCTTGGGGCTTGTCCGTTGCAAGGCTTAGCACTCGTTAACTTGCCTGTGCTAGGCTGGGTTCCATATGTTGTGACCCCTAGGGCGGTCCCATAAGTGTAATGTCCACGGTAGCCTTCCTACGTAAGCCTGTGTCTTTCTCTCAGCAGAGCGTCCCTGTCAGATGTGTCTCCCCGCACCTAGGCTGGAGCCATCCCGGGGACTTCATATGTGCACTGCCCATGGCCAGTCCATATGTACATTCCCACGTAAAATTCCTCCCTTCGGGTAGGTTGTGGTCTCTGCAGCGTCCCCAGTGGGCACGCTTTCCCAGTGTTATCCAAGTCTTACTGAATGGGTCATGTGGAACAGCAGTAGACTTCCCTGGCGTTAGTCCGGTCCCTTCTCCGTCCCAAGAGCGCACCAGGATGCTGCGGCTTACGCTGGGCGCTGGAGGGGGTCAGTAACTCTGGCGTTTTATTAGGGATCCCAATTCGTCGGTTCAGTTCTGACGTACATCGAACGTGACCGACTGAAAGGGAACGTCTCGGTTACGTATGTCACCCTTGTTCCCTGAAGGAGGGAATGGAGACGTACGTCCCGTCGCCACAGTTCCTGTATCCCGCTGAGCGCAGACCACTGCTCGTTTTCGCAGCGAAAAACAAAGTGCGAGCGCTCCCTGCTTCCGTCGGCAGGGCGGGGCAGGGCGCGTCACGTAAAGCTCACACGCTAATATGCATTGGCTCGTTTAGTTTACACTCGAAGATGATAGGGCTCTCATGCGATATCCCAATTCTTCGGTTCAGTTCTGATGTACGTCTCCGTTCCCTCCTTCAGGGAACAGGGTTACATACATAACCAAGACGTTATCGCTGCTGTGAGGGTGTTTCTGAGATGATTCTTAAATGCCCCACTATAATTGATTGATGCTGCTTAGAGTGTGATCATACAGGAATGTTGCAAGGAAACTGTCGTAGTCAGCCATATGGGATAATGCAGTTGTTGTCCGTTAGATTGGACCTGGTTCAGTGGAATTATTATTCAGACAGCTTGTAATTTCTTACAGCCCCTACATTGATGCTTCTGGCCTCAAAGCATCACATCCACATCCATTCATTGGTGAATGAAGATTCATATATTCATTGATAATACCTAAAATACAAGATCTTATAACAGAAATGTAAGCTTTAAGGAGTTGATAAATACAACAATGCTTTCCAGGGCCTGTAAAGAGGGCTTATATATTCTGTCATTACGGAAAGAAAGTAGTGAGTAAAATTAGGACCAGTTTTCTTTCATTTCCTGTTAACCCTAAATGTAAAGAGGTGCACTTCAAAATTATGAATCATATATACCTTACAAAAGATACAAAATCAAAGAAACATAAAAAGACAAATGTCTCCAAACTGTTACATAATACTAATATTTGGTCTGGGTTCAGAGTCAGTATGCTACAGTGAGAACTTTGTGACACACTTTGTTAATAATGTGGGGCAATAACAATGTTCAACATAAACTCTGACTTCACATAGAACTGTAAATTATCTCAGTAATAAACAGTTCACTTGCATTTTCTAGCAAACTATTGAAATTTACAATACGTTAAAACATTTTGATTTTCTTAAAGAAGAAATTATTAAGACAAACATGACAAATAGTGTGTCCGTGACATCATTGACTTGTAATGTGTAACTTAACACATTTAAGGGGTTATTTTAAGTGTAAAAGTCATATATGTAACAAACAACAAAAGAAAGGACCAGAAAAAGGAGCTAAAAGAAAAGCACAGTTCAAACACTCGAATGTAGAAGGACTGTCGTTCACTTTTCTTATGCTGCATTTGTTCATGCATGTTTGACCTGCTCAAATCGTAGTCTTCATCTAAACACTGTGCAAAGAGACACAATGTAAACCTGATGACTAAATCTAGTGCACTAGTAAAAACATTTACAATCAACATTACAAACCCCTACAATTGCTTGTGAATGGTTTTTCTAAATTCATTATAGCTAAATGTCTCTTTTCTTATACGACGTACACGCTTTTGTAACAAATTTTGAGCATATTTTTGCAAAAAGATTGCGCTTGAATTTTGTCTATAGGCTTTACAAAGGCAGGTAACGTTAGTCCTCACAGACATCTGAAAGATAAGAAAATGGCCTGAATCCTCTAAACTTTCACTTCAAATAACTACTTATCAATTTTACTTTATACTGAAGTCATGTTTCGAGACACGTACAAAAAAAAACATGTTTCCACGTGCTGTAACTGTGTAATGGAGTGTAATAAATAGACTTGTTTTAAGTACAAAAGTTGTGAATGTAACAGAATAAACAGCAAGACTCACTTTTCAGGTTGATGCATTGTCTTGTGATCAGTTCGTAAAAGATAATCACAGTTTTAGTTTAAACACTCATGTAGTAGGAGTATCATTTGTTCATGTTCTCATGTTTGACAAGCTCAGAGAGTAGTTTTTACAAACTGTTTTACAAACAAAATGTAAACGCGTCATCGACTAGTGAAAAACTGTCATTTACAAATCAACATATACTTTCACAACAGAACAGGAGAAAGGATTACTGTATTCTTTGTAGCTCATTGGCTCTTTTCAAAGATTTTAGCACAACGATTTACACACATATGAAGTAGGAGAATCTCTAACTGTATATTGTGACACTTTGAACACTCCATTGCTTGATCCTCAGCTCATACATCTCTTTAATTTGTGCTGTCCTATAGACCTTACGCACTTTCATAGTAACTGACCTCTTGAATTTGCTTTTGTGCAAACATAATATCTGTATAAAGGTTATGTTTAATTGTATCTGTAGCCTAGGCATATAACTTTATGACTCTTAATGTGCTTGCTGTCACACCTCGTCTCACCTGATCACCTCATGGACTTTCAGTTTGTTGTCATTTTCATTGTCACATGTTCCTTTGTTTGAATTTCCCGCCACAATCTGTTTCCATGGACACTAATCTCATCACCACAGCTGTTCCCAATCACTTGTCTCGTTATCCCCATGTTCTCTGTGTATTTAGTTCAGTCCTTTGTTAACCTCATTGTCTGGTATTGTATGTGTATGCGTTGGATGTGTCCCCGTGTCGCTGCCTGGATTACCTGTCTGGATTCGATAAAGTTTACCTGTTATTTACCTTATCTTCGTCTTCGTGTTTATCTGCACACCCACCGTTACAGAATACCAGACCTAAAAATTTAGCGGCGTGATTTATAGTGTTTTTGTTTATTGTTTTCGTGTACGTGTCTTTTTTTTCCTCCCCTGCACCATGGACCCATTCGCTGGAATGAAGCTACTGTGCCTTGAGCAGCAGGACCGCTCCCTCGAGGCGCACTTGGAAGATTTCCTTGACCTGGTTCCAGCCACAACTTTCCCGGACGACTGTCTCTGTACTTTCCTCTATGCTGGTCTCAACTCCACTACGAAAGAGCAGTTGTCCGGGGAAGGGCCTCGGGGGAGCTTTCAAGATTACGTCGAGTGGGTGCTGGTGTCATGTGATTCGCCGCTCACAGTGGATGACACCAGCCCCACAATCTACCCAGTGCCCAGCCAACAACATCCTGACGGTAAGGACCGGAAGCACGAGCCCACCGCGGACCGTGAGAAGGACGTGAGAACGATGTACGAGCCAGCGCAAGCAAGAGCGACCGAGCCGCATATCACCACGGAGCCTGAGCAACACGGGACGGACCAGGTGTGTGAGCCGACGGAACCGGCCTTCGCCGAGGGAAACCTCGTGGCAGACGAGGGAATGGAAGGGAGCCATACCGACCCGTCCGCCACTGAGAGTGAGTGTTGGGCTAGCACTGGGGAAAATTTTCTCGAAGAGGAGAAACTGCTCCTAGCTATATCATCATCTGAACCTGTCCCTAAATCTTCGGCCCCGCCCAACCTCCCTCTCCCACCTCCTCTTCGGAAGTATATTGTTGAGACTGTTTATTTGGTTTTGGGGCCTAGCAGTGCTTTCCTGTCCCCAGCCACGCCTGTCACCCAGTCATCGCCGCCTCCCATCTGCCCCTCTACGCCCATTCAGCCTCCTCTCAGTGGCGTGTGTCCATCTCGGGACTTCTGGGAGCCACCTCTTCCTGGGTGTGAGGAACCCGTGGCTCCGCCTCCGGCCTCGGAACACTCCAGTCCCCCTCGACCCGTCGATCTGGCTTCCTCGCCTATGCGCCTCCCTCCCTCGTCGTCGACAGGTACCATCGAGCATTCGGTTTCACCGGGCTCCCTCGGAACGTCGGTCACGCCTGGGTCGGACATCGCCACGCCTCCGCTGCGGACCTGCGGGCCATTCGCTGCTCTCTGGCCCTCCACCCCTTCCGCTACAGCTGGCTCCGCCCTCCCTCAGGCTCCTCCTCCGCCCTCGGTCGCTCCAGCTCCACCTCTGCCCTCTGGATCCCTGCCTCCTCCTCGGGGGGTCGTCGCGGCGGCTCAGTCGCGATCGCCCAGGCCATCGGGGTCCCGCCGCTACCGTGGCACTTCGGCTACGCGGTGGGCTCCTTACTCCATGACATCGCCGCTTCCGGTCATCCCCATGGTGGCGTCACCTAGTACATCACCATGGATCCTCCCTCCTGCGACGCAGTCTTGGCTGTGGCCTGGGTATGTCACCATCTACCTCTGCTCAAGGCTCCACATTGGCTTTCACCACCATCTGCACCACCCTGGACTCCTGTTTCCTGCCTCCTCCTAGTCGGCCGTCCTCCTCCCAAACCACCTCCTACATCTTCTGCCCATCTCTTCATCCCTTCGTCCTCTTTACGGCGCGAGGACGCGCCTTCCGGGAGGGGGTGTTATGTCACACCTCGTCTCACCTGATCACCTCATGGACTTTCAGTTTGTTGTCATTTTCATTGTCACATGTTCCTTTGTTTGAATTTCCCGCCACAATCTGTTTCCATGGACACTAATCTCATCACCACAGCTGTTCCCAATCACTTGTCTCGTTATCCCCATGTTCTCTGTGTATTTAGTTCAGTCCTTTGTTAACCTCATTGTCTGGTATTGTATGTGTATGCGTTGGATGTGTCCCCGTGTCGCTGCCTGGATTACCTGTCTGGATTCGATAAAGTTTACCTTATCTTCGTCTTCGTGTTTATCTGCACACCCACCGTTACACTTGCATTGCAACAGCGTGGCAAAGTTTCTCTAACAAATCTGACAGAAGAGCAAAAATGGGACAACTGAGGATTTGAAGCTGAAAACATACTTTAATGTCAAGCAGGGTGTTGAAAGAAATAATTCTGCAGACTTTAAATTAATCTGAAAAGCTAGTTTGTACTGTATTTAAAAGATTATCACACACTCTCTCCCATGAGTTCACTGAGGAGTCTTCACTTTAAACATACAGTCCAACAAGAAAATACATCGGGAATTGTGTGCACAGAATAAAGCCAATTTTGAAATGTATCTATAACCTTGAGCGTTTAACACGCTCAAACTTCTATGAATGTTAGACATGTTTCAGTAGTAGTAAGTGTAAAACAGCAAAACTTACTTTTCAGGTCGATGGTTCATGTGATTCCACGGCGTAGACAGATGGAAAGCTGCTCTAAAAGAAGTCAATTTAGTCAAACACTCTCAAATAGAGAGACTATCACTTAATTGATTAATTTTCACTTATTCCTAAAATGTTGACAAAGTTGACAAAATGTGAACGGTCATCTGAAATCTTGATAGTATGATTAAAATCTGGTGATTGTGATTCTGGTGCATTTAATATTTTAGCAAATCTTTTAAAATGACACGGTAACTACAAAAAAATTGTCATTTGCATTGTTTCATTCACAGACATTATGGTTGTTGCTTCTGAAAACACATCCCTGACATCTTCTGCACAGAAATTCAACGACCCGTCGGCGTGAAAGACCAATCATCAATTTCCACCCCAAAAAACATTCCCACACACCCTTCACTTCCTGTTTACAAAAACACCTGTTGATCATAAACACACAGTCCGGAAACAGGAAAGGTCAAACGTCATCAATCAAAGATCATAAATCATTTTTTGACATAAGGTCCGTTATATTTTCTTCTTTCAGAAAATATTTATCATTATTCTCTAGTGATTGAAGATCAAGTGTAAAGTAGATGTTTTAAATGAATTGGTCAGTAGGACACAGGTCTGCCCGAGTGATCTAGGCCGTCACGGTCAGCTAGAAGAGTAAATCTAGGCTTTAACAGGTTGTGTGCTTCTCTCACAAACACGTTTCAGTGAACATGTGTAAATCTCATAAGCTTGAAGAAGTCATTTATATCATTGGATGTTTAGAAGGATAAATATTGATTAATAACTGGATTAACAACCACTCAAAGCAGAAACATTGAAGCGGCAGTGGATTCAAGAACTCATCCCTTCAGTCCATCCAGTGTCTCTGCTGTCCCTCCCACCCCAGTGAACCTTCAGCCAAACGCGGGTCATATCAACACTTTTATTTATTTATTCATTTATTTTACAGGGGCCGTTTCCCCGAAGGCCCTTCTTCAGGGTCTTCTTCTGCATCTTCTGTTGCCAAGCGATGAAATTCCCCAATCTGTGGGGAAAATTACAAAAAATAAAAAAGTTATCGACCAGTTGTGAAAAAAACATCATCTTGCGCGTTGCATTTCATCTCACATTGCTGTGTGCGGCCATTAGATCTTTACTGTACCTGGTTTTCATTTTAAAAATCATATCAACAAATACAGATTCATTCAAGATTTCCAGAAGTATTTTTGCATTATTCACCAATTCCAGCTGTTCAATGGGGTCGGTAATTTTGGCGGTGATCTCTGGACCTCCGAGCCCTTCGAAGATGTCATTGATTGTGACAATTATCTGATGAAATCTTCTGTTCTCTTCTTGTTCTTCCTCCTCCTTCTCTTGCTGTTGTAATTCCTGTAGAGCACATGAACAGTGTGTGATCTTATGAGACACAACTGTACAGAAGACAGAGGAGCTGCGGTGACGTGTGTGTGTGTGTGTGTGTGAATGTATGTGTGTTTATTTACAATTCTCTCTATTTCAGAAGAGAGCTCACGAAGCTCTGCATTTTGTTCTTCGACTTTGTTCAGTAACTGCTCCATTTCTCTTTTCAGCTCCTCTTCCTTCTTCTTCTCCTCCTCAATTTTCTCTCTCATCTTCTCCCGCTCTTCTCTTATATCCTTCCGGATAGCCTCCCATTTTTTCCTTTCTTCAGTGTTCTTAAGTTTAAATGGCATTAAATAGGGAGGAAAGAGAGAGAAAAATATCATTATTATAGATATTAAAACAGGGTGATAATGTACAATTTCAAGAAATGCATACGTTTTGTCTTAAAAAATAACTCAGTATCTTTATGGAGATATTTTTAGCACCTAAAAGTTAACTTGCATATTACAACGTGTTTAAAGAGAACCATTTTTTTCTGACAGTAGATTATATGGCATCAGTATTGAGGTTAGAATAAAGTGTTGTCCTCCTAACAGGTTTAATAAAATTCATAATGAAAAGAACTCTGAACATTTAAACATACTATAAAACAAAAATGTATGTTTCAGATTAAAGTGCAAAAGAACTAACGTTATAAAGAAGAATAGGAAACACTTTACAAGAAGGACCCATTAGTTAACAAATAGACTAACTTTAACTAACAATGAGCAATAGCAACATTTGATTCAGTAGTTATTCTTTGTGAACGTTAATAAAATGACATGTTTTCATTGTTAGTTCATGTGAAGTGACAATCAGCGCCATCTGCTGTCAGGGAGTGAATGTGCGTCATCATTCAGCTCGTGTTATTAAATTCAATAAACGCCTTTTGAAGTTTAATAATTATAGTCTGTATCGCTGTATTTCCATAACCAAACTGAAAACCTCTTAAAATGACAAACAAAGCTCAGCCTATCTGCACTTTAACGCCGGAACATTTATGCGTCCAACAAAAACACGTTGTTGGTCTGTTTATGTTGGTAATAAGTTAATAGTCTACAGTAGCGTATACTTACATTTACAGTCGGTTTTTTCGTCTCCATTTTCGATTGAAACTCGATTAAATCTATTCAGCTCAAACTCTCCGGCACCGAGTGGTGGAAAAATAACGTGTTTTAAACATTCAAAAAATGCCCAAACATCACGAGTCACTTGATATGATTCAAATACTGTTTGTTGAGTGAATGATTTTATTTTACACCAAACACTGTTTCACTGTTCAACCTTTTTATTTTTATTGATGCTCAGAAAAGTACACAAGTAATAACAAACAACAAAATACAAAAGGGGGAGAAAAAAAAGGCCATTATATAAACTGAACATATTGACCAATTATGAGAATTACATGACACTGAAAAAAGGAAACGAAACAGATAATGTTTTTAAGGCTTTTTTTTTGTTTTCAGACAATTTAACTGAAGTGAGGTACTTTCCAAATTCTTTTATAAAAACAAGAAAAAGAGGCTTAGTATTGAAATATTTACATTTATAAATGTAGAATTGAGCTGGTAACAAGATCAAATTAATAACATAAAACTGACATTTTTTTTAGATTGCTCATAATCAACAAAACCAAGTACCACATCCTTCCAACACAACACACCATCATTATCAATTCCATTCCTAATAAATCCTGTGACATCGCGACAAAACATTTTGGTAAAGGGACAATGACAAAAAAAATGAATATCAGAAAGAGCAACTGGAGGAAATATTATAAATATCTTATTTTAAAAGAAATCTCTTTCACTTTGTTGGTTAAAAAAAAAAGAAAAGTGGAAGCATCCACACTTTCTTCCAGCAGATATGATCTCCTGCATTACTCCATAAGCAGTCACAGGTGGTAAAGTCACAATGTCCTGCAGGAATAGTGAACGGATCGATCTTGTTATTTTTAGAGGGTGAAGCAACAGGATTATTAACCAAACTCACAGAGACTGAAGTTGGGACTGAGCAGCTCTCAGTAAAGGAGGAACACCTGATGGGATTGAACCCATTATTGCAAATTCTTTGGGAGAAATGGGAAACTGAAAATGATCTAGAAATTCCTTATATGACAACAACCTGTTTTTTTGTGTTTCTGTTTCTGTGTTCACAAATTTCAGTGTACCCTCTATATCTGTCTCTGTCTCTCATACTGTAACCTCCGAAGCATTTTGTTATTGCAAATGCTTGTTTCGTAGCTTTTCTTTTGCAGTTACACGTGTTTGACCAGCAGATGTCCTCAGTGTTCAGTGTTTTGAATCATTTTTACAGTTTACAATTGATTTAAAGTTTCAGAAATGTACGTTTTTTCCATTCCCTTTCCTAGGGATTAAAATAAAGTTGGAGAATGGTGATCGTTTAATTGTTATTTTAATTTTAGTCGTTTAGTTTTGTTTTTAAATGTGTAGTCAATTAATTTGATTTCATATCTAAGGTCCGGACGGGAATGTAATCCTCCAATGTTTTAAGTAGACTGCATGTGCCGTTAAGATTAAAATTCTATATATTTCTTTATATACTTTTACTCTTCACTTTAATTTCAGTGACTAAAAGTCTACATAAGTAAGTAAAGGTTTTGTTGATGTCACGCGCAAAGCAACGTCACGTTGTAACTGTTACCTTTCTCAACGACTTTAAAGGATTATCCAATCACACTGTTTGTGATGATCCTAGATTTACTTGCACTAAATCCATTATTACTGTTTTTTTTACTACTATTATTAGACTACTATTGGATACATTGTCTTACAAAATGTTTGTATTACCAATAAATATTTTATTTTAATGACGACACGATTAGAATTTTTATTCTTGACAAATAATATTAGGGAAGTTCGCCCTTTCCACTTTTCTTATATTTTCCTTTTACACTTTTCATGTTTCGTATTTTATTGTTCACGTAATATAAACAGTTGCTCATTTTAATATTCATTAATCATATTAAACAAAGGTTCTCGCGAGGTTTGGGGCGAAGTCCCGAGAGTTGCCCTTATGCAGTGACGTCACGCGTGTTCGTCAGAGGAGAACCTGTAACAGGAAAAAAAAAAAAGAGAGAGAGAGAGAGAGAGAGAGAGAGAAAGAAATCCGCACAAGAAATCTCACGCTTTGCCACCCAGCGACTCCTCGAGGATCAGAGTTGGAGTTTTTGCACGATCTTCAGCGCTCGCGCCTGTGCATTTGACTGATGTCCTCTGATGCACGGGCACAGGACTGTGAACGCGGAGGTTGCGCTTTTGTTTAGTTAGTTTTTTGTTTTTATCAAAGCACTGAGATCAGGAGAGCAGCGCAGAAGTTTCCACTCCTCTACAGGAATGTCCCACAAGGAGAGACCGACTTTCTATCGACAGGAGCTCAATAAGACCATATGGGAGGTGCCGGAGCGGTACCAGAGTTTGTCACCCGTGGGTTCTGGAGCTTATGGATCCGTGTGGTAAATATCTGTACTGGATGATATCGTGCGTCAAGCTCTTGCATAACATGATCTGGCCGCTCGGGCCTCTCGCGTTTGATCCACAGTGTGTTTTCTAGGTGTTTGTGGAGAGTCATGTTGCAGCACTGCGAGTTGAGCCAGAAAATACTCTCAGCCGGGAACGGGAACGGGAACGGGCTTGAGCTCTTGTTACGAGTGCAAGGATTTTTTTCTTTGCAGAAGTCACTGACGGGTGTCAAATGATGGTCGTTCAGTGCATTGATATTTATATATATATATATATGGAATAAATAATGCACGTGTAGATACGAGCGGTCAGCATTACTTTGCATGAAAGTGGAGTTTGGAGTCTGTCAGGATATTGCGAGGCTTCACAGGCGCGTGCAGCATCTTTTGTGTTTTGTTATTGCAGATTTGCTGCGGGCGATCGGTTAATAATAATAACAATAATAAAATATTCACAATGCATATTAGGTTTTTATTGTTTTTGTAGTTATGCTGTATAAAAGTGTACAAATAACTCAGCTTTCGCGTTATATATATATATATATATATATATAAATATAAATATATGTATTAGTTAAGTGTTTCATAAAAAAGGTAATCATACATAACAGTATATATATATATATATATATATATATATATATATATTACTTATATTTATATTGCTTTTTTATATTTATATTGCTTTTTTAATAAAGTACATATGATAATTTAAATAATAGGTTGTTTTCAATAAAAAATAATTAAAACTGTAAATAAATTTAAGTTTAATTAACTCAGTTCTGGATATGTTATTGACCATTTAGTATAAAAAAATCAGTCATGCATTTAAAAAATGTATCATAAATTATAATTTTTAAATAAGTCATATAAATTAATAATAAATATATAATAAAGTAATAATTTGTTATTAGAAGAAATAAAATTTTAATTGAAATGTGTGTTTGTCTTTATCTTCATATATATTTAAACGCAATAAAAGGTATTGAACATTTAATATAAAAAGTTGTTTTAAGGAAAATGAATCTTAAACATCTCATTTAGTTTATTTTATTTGTTTTATTTATTTATTTATTTTTTACTAAACCTCTCTCTCGCCACAAATATAGCCATAGAAGCGGGCATGGCGTTAAAAGACAGAAAGTAATATAAAAAGTTAAGCATACATAAAATAATCTATAATAAAATAAAATTATTTTAGTAATCAATACAAATGAATAATTTAGATAGAAATGAAGTAATATCAGCCATCTCTAATTTTGACTCCAAAAAACACACTACTTTGTGAGAGAAATTTAGGTGTAGCCAAAAAATAGTAGAGTCCTGTTTGAATTGAAATAAAGTTTCAGTGCACTGGATAGTTGCATGTGAAGTAAAGGCCGGCTGAAGGAGTCTCACCGTGAGGACAGAATGAAGTCACTCCCGGCTCTGACTCATAATTCCAGGATTAGGTGGTCTCCTCACCACTGAGCTGGGTTAGTCATGCTTGTGAGGACTTCTGTTCGAAATCTGTGCTAAATATTGCATCATTTACATGAGCTACTCGAGAGGTCTAGATGAGTGGTTTTCCTTCAGGGCTCGGATTTTACATTAGACATCAAGCAGTATCAAACCTCTGCAGGAAATGCACCGATTGTGTTCGCCTGATGCAAGGCTGAATAAGAGAAAAGGTTTGCCGTGTGGCTTTGGGGGGGTTTCCGGAAACAAAAGACGAGCCACCGGCCTCGATATATCTGGAGGAATGTCCATTCTGGTGTCTTTCATTTTCCAGGACAGTTCCTAATAATGTGGGCGGATCCTGTCCTAGCGGTGTCCTCTGTCAGGGATATAAATAGCGCTCCATTGTGTGTGTTCCCAGGACATTTCAGTCTGGTAAATCAAGCAGTTCAAGTCTGTTCAACGTCAATCATTCCCGCTCCTGCTTGAAGCTGAAACACCCCTGCCACGTGTTTCTAGGCACACAGGAAGCACTCTGTCTGTCGTGATGAAAATAAAGCCACTTTTTATAACCCTGACATGAGAACAGCTTCAAGTCGGCATAAAATGGGAGTTGCATTTGTCGTTTCTTCCCTATTGTGACATATATGCATGAAAGAAACGGAAAATGTAGGTCGGGCCTGCTGTTAAACACTATTATAGAAAAGGCACCTGTTATCTTCCTTTTATACAATATGTAAAATAAGTCTCTCCTCACCTTCATGTCATTGTACACCCGTAAAACCTTCGTTCATCTTCAGAACACAAATTAAGATATTTTTGATGAAATCCGATGGTTCAGTGAGTTAGAGTTTAGATTCTCTGCCCGACCCCGCGGGTTTCCCGCCACTATCCTCGGGCCAGGCCGGTCCCTTTGATCAAGCATTGCTGTTTTTTTAAATCATTACTTTAGCCCAATTGGGTGGGGAGAAAGCTATACCATAATCAGAAATATTTTATATATATATATATATATATATATATATATATATATATAAGCAAAGTAAATACTAATACTACAACTAAGTAATGCGGACAACTTTGAACAAGTTAGACTAGTAAAAAACGTGTCATTCGCAGCGGCTGCGTCTCCTCCACTCGCAGTCTCACACGAATCACACCGGGCAGCTGTATTGTGTAGCTTAAGTGCAACATGGAGCCTCAAGAAGTAAAGAAAAAAATAAAAACAGGAGAATTAACTTTGAGAAAGTTTGTAGGAAAGTCAGAGGTATGGAACCATTTTAAACAAGTCGTGGGCAGTGACATTACTGACATGTGTTTGTGTTGGCTTTGTCGAGTGCATTAAGTGCGGCACGCTGCTCACGTATGACAGCAAAAAAACAGGGACTTCAACGATGAGCAGACGCATGAAGCAGGCTTGTCATGGCAGAAAGGATGACAGTCAGCCTTCAGTGTCCTCTTTTATTATCTTTTATAAACGTTTATAATCCCCTGCGAAAATGGGTGGGATGCGAGTGAAGATTTGGAAGGGAAAAAAACGTAAATAACGGCCCACGTTTAAAAAAAAAAAATGGTTGGGTGTAAATCAGGCTCATAATTACAGTTAATATGTCGGGCCGGGCCGGGCTCAGACACAATGTGGTAGGGTCGGGCTCGATCTAAGCTCTACAGTGAGTCTCTATGGACAGCAAGACAATGAACACTTTCAGATGCCCAGAAAGATACTAAAACATATTTAAAACAGTTCATGTGAGTACAGTGGTTCAACCTTAATATTATAAAGCGACGAAAATACCTTTTGTCCGCCAAAAAAACCAAAATAATGACTTTTCAGCAATATCTAGTGACTGGTGATTTCAAAACACTGCTTTAAGAATCTTTTTGTTCACATATCAAACTGCCAAAGTCAAGTGAATTATTGAAATTTCAAATCACTTATGATGTAACGAAACCTTGTTTACTGAAATCACGTGACTTTGGCGCTCCGAATCAATGATCACGGATTTCATCAAAAATATCTTAATTTGTGTTCTGAAGATGAAGACACTTACGGGTGTAGAACGACATGAGGGTGAAGAATTAATGACAGAATTTTCATTTCTGGGTGAACTAACCCTTTAAAATCGCCAATTTTGGGGGGTGAGCAAAAACGTGCCGTTTTTGTTTGTGTCCCTTTAAATGCAAATGAGCTGGTGCTCCCGGCCCCCTTTCAAGAAGAGGGTGGAGCTTCAAGAGCAACAGACAACAAAAGAACAACAGAACGGGACAATCTCACGCACTGAAAATGTCAGAAACTGGACAATGATGGAGAAACTCATGTAGAATGCAATAAGATTCTGAATGCTTACTTGGTGAATTTGTGTAGTTGGTGTGGCGTTAACTATCTTCAAGTCCTCGATTAGCATGCTCCGTCATCATAGTCTATTAACTGCTGTACAGGTGCTCGTGTGGGAACTGTTGTAAGATGCCTACAGAGCCAGAGTATAAATGCCGCATGGAAATAGAACGGGTATAGGTTAGTTTAATTACAGTTAAACAACTTATGTTGTCATCTCGCTTTTATGATATGCAGTTGCTATTTGTTTCACGTACTCTATTCTACCGATATAGGTTACCAATGTAATGTTTTTCAATGGATATTTCTTGCTGTTTTTATTGTTAGAGGTGTGTTCTGTTGGAGCACCAGTGAAATTTCTAGTCACAGAAATTTCATAAAATTCCAGGCTGAATGTTTGCAGACGTCCTACATTAAGGTCACAAGTGTTGTTGTGAGAAAGAATAGATCTGGGTTCTGACTGCGCTCTGGAAAATTGGGGATTTTTTTTGTAATTACCATTCGAGTGAAGAACAGTGTTGTTTATCATCTGTCAAGAACACGATGTACGACAGCAGAGCTAAAGCACATTGTCAGTTTTGTTGTTCACTTATTCAATTGGAGCTATTTGTGATCTGGTGCAGGGCAGAAGGGAGCAGTGGTTGACTCACTGCGCTCTTGATTGGAAACTCCTTTGGCCTACTTCAGTCCTGTTTTGCTGGGGTTTGTTTTTCTTGCTCTGGCACAATTTCTTCATGATCTAGACAAGGTCAAACTGAAGCCACAACTGTCTCCCTTGCGTTAAATGCACATTCCTGGTTCAGTATGTAATCCTCTGTTCATGAAAGTGACAAAAATTGAGTTAGCTGAGTCAAAATCATTTTTGCTGTTATTTAAAATTGACATGATTCCAACTGATCAAATACACTTTTGTTTTCCTCTCCACAACACAGTTTTGATCAAGAACAACAAAACCTTTCGTTTTGTTACGGGTTAATAGTCAAGTCACCTTTATTTATATAGTGGTTTATTAAATACAGATCGTTTCAAAGCAGCTTTACTGTGATAACAGGAAAATGATGCATTTCCACTGTTTAGTTCAGTTCAGTGTTGATTTAGTTCTGTTGTAAACAGCATCAATTATTAAATCACACCAATCAGGCATAACATCATGAGCACTGACTGGTGAAGTGACTAACACTGATTATCTCATCACCTGTTAGTTTGTGGGATATATTAGCCAGCAAGTGAACTTTTTCTCCTCAAAGTTGATGTGTTGGAAGCAGGAAAATGGGCAAGCGTAAGGATTTGAGCGAGTTTGATAAGGGCCAAATTGTGATGGCTAGACGACTGGGTCGGAGCATCTCCAAAACTGCAGCTCTTGTGGGGTGTGGGCTGCAGTGGTCAGGGTCATTGGCAGCTGAGGCTCATTAATGCACATGAAGGCTGGCCCGTGTGGTCCGATCCAACAGACTGTAGCTCAAATTGCTCAGTAAGTTCATGCTGGTTCTGATAGAAAGGTGTCAGAATACACAGTGCAAGTTTGTTGTGTATGAGGCTGCACAGACAAGACCAGTCAGGGTGCCCATGCTGACCCCTGTCCACCGCCGAAAGAGACAACAGTGGGACGTGAGCATCAGAACTGGACCACCAAGCAATGGAAGAAGGTGAACATTTATTTTACATCACGTCGCTTACCTGGGGAACACATGGCACCAGGATGCACTATGGGAAGAAGGCAAGCCGGTGGTGTGATGCTTAGGGCAATATTAGGGTCCTGCCATCCATGTGGATGTTACTCTGTGGATGACCCGTACCATCTACCTAAGCATTTTTTGCAGAACATGTACAACCTTTCATGGAAACGGTATTCCCGGGTGGCTGTGGTTCTTTCAGCAGGATAATGCGTCCTGACACAAAGCAAAAATGCCTCAGGAATGTATTGAGGAGCACAGCGACGAGTTTGAGGTGTCGACTTGACCTCCAAATTCCCCAGATCTCAATCCAACCGAGCATCTGTGGGACGTGCTGAACAAACAAGTCCGATCCATGGAGGCTCCACCTCGCAACTTACAGGACTTAAAGGATCTGCTGCAACATCTTGGTGCAGATCCCACAGCACACCTTCAGGGGTCTAGAGGAGTCCATGCCTCGACGGGTCAGGGCTGTTATGGCACCAACACAATATTAGGAAGGTAGTCATAATGTTATGCCTGATTGGTGTAGTTCATTAAAAAAAAACACCATCCAGCTCAGTTCAGTTCTCATACAACAGTACAGTCATGGTTTTTGAGTTAATACAGAGGAAAACCTGAGGCTTCATAATCGTCTCCAAATACTAATCTCTGTGTCCAGTATGAGCTACACCAGCGTGTCCTTGTTTGATAGAGAAATGGGACTTTTCCTGTGCACTGTGGTGGTTTCCCATGTTTCACAATCAGCACTGAGTCATTTGCTCAACTCTTTCTCTACTAGATCTTTCTTTTGGATTAGCCCCAGCATGCATGTAGAACACCAATCCTGTACCTGTGTGCTGTCTAGCGGGCAGCTGTCTTCTGTTTCAGCAGAACTCCACAGCCGTTGTATATCACTGAATAACTGTAGCTAATGCCGTCTGTTCACAGTGCTTGTAAGTAGATATCTCCCATAAACACCACACCCATTAGTGTCTGCAGTTAAGAGGTTTCGGCTATGCCTAGTTCCCCCGTAGTTTGAGTCACACACTGATCGTTATGTAAGAGAAGAGAAACATTAGTGCAAGACTCAACAGTAAAGCTGTACGGATTTTGACCTCACAGTTGGCATTGTGTGCCTGTCAAAATTGTATGTCTGAGTGTGATTTATCTTAGCAAGTCCGATTAATACTTTTGCATCACAAAAATGTGCATGCTCTTGTGTGGCCACACATTTTTTCCAAGGGTGTGTTTCTGATGGTACAGTCAGCTCAGGCAAAGTAAAATAAATAACTTTAAATTGCTTTAATAGTTTACAATATCACTGTTTTAATGTTTGTTTGATCAAATAACTGCAGCCTTCGTGATCAAACATTATAAAAAAAAAACTAATATCCTGTATATATTTGTCTATCAGTGTTATTTTAGTTTGATTTATAGTTTTTCTAATATTTTGAATTGGCTTTCATTGTTCTATATTTTTTTTTTAAATTTCATGTTAATTTTACCTCAATTTTTAGTAATTTTATTTTTTTTAAATATATATTGCTATTTTTGCTGATGGTTTTAATTTAATAGTTTTTTAATTTCATTTTTTTTTTCCAGTTAATAATAAGTTGACTTAAACATATTTCAGTTTTATTTTTAATTTAAGTTTTTCAACTAATATTTATATATATATTTTTTTAAATTTTAGCTTTACTTCAGTTAACAGAAATGTTTTTAGTTAATGGTAATAAACCTGCTGTGTATTTTGTATGTATATTATGTATATGTACATACAAAAGTTTTACGCCCAGTTTCATATTAGATTTCTGAAGGGTCATGTGACACTGAAGACTGGAGAAATGATGCTGAAAATTCAGCTTTGATCACAGTGATATATTACATTTTAACATCTATTGCAAATTGTAATGATATTTCATACTATTATTTAGCATTTTTGATCAAATAATTGCAGCCTTGGTGAGCATAAGAGGCTTCTTTAAAAACCGATTAAAAATCGTCATTTTTCCAAATGACTGGATGTGTTCATGCATAATGCGGGCTGTAATCCTAGCTGATTAATTTTAGAGTGCATGTTTGTTGTACTGTATGGCTATTGTTTCCATTGTGGTGTCTTGTGGGTTTGTCTGTGACAGTGTGTTATTATTCGTCTGGGCCGGCAGACGCTTCGGCGAGGTGTGTTCTTTGGGAGAATGCTAATAGTGCAAGAAACTTAGGCTCCTTCCATCTGTGACACTGGCCTACTTACACTTCCTGGAAAGCCTGTTGGCTCTCCTGACCGCAGCAGCCTGGGCCGCCATGGTTACTGCACTTCCATTGTTCCAAAGCTTATTTGGAAAACGGAATTGGGGCTGGAGGCTGTTTGGTATGATGACCATTTTCTTGCCCGTGTTTTGTGAAGTGAGCAGATCTTTGTAATGTAGATGACTTTTGTGGTTGAAATTGTAAATAAGGATCAGGCTACATGTTACAAGTACATGAATGTTCTGATATTAAAGGGTTAGTTCACCCACACATGAGAATTCCACACCCATAAGACCTTCGTTCATATTCGGAACACAAATGAAGATATTTTTAATGAAATCTGAGATATTTCTATCCCTCCATATAGATGAAACTACCACTTTCAAGCCCCAGAAATGTAGTAAAGACAACTATGCATGCGTGTTATTGACACGAGAGCAGATGTTGTGACATGGAGTCACATGAATTTCTTTAATGATGTCTTTATTAAGTTTCTGGACCTTGAAAATAAGTTACGTATGATCTCTATGGAGGAACAGAAATCTCTTAGATTTCATTAAAAATATCTTAATTTAAGTTCTGAAGATGAACGAAGGTCTTACGGGAGTGGAACTACACGAGGGTCAGTAATTAATGACAGAATTTCAATTTTTGGGTGAACTAACCCTTTAATCAGTATATGGGCACATCTTATTATGTAAGTCATGTAAATGCATAACCATTACCAGATTACACCAATATTATGGTTTGTAGAAATCTGAAAATTACAGCTGGCATATGGTCTGTATTAATGAGATTTTTAGCTTGTGGTTGACCAATAAAGTTTTTTTTTTTTTATCATATTAAAAAGCAGGATGCCGAAAGCCTGGGCTGGAAATCTGAGATTTATTGCGGGGGCTCTAGAGCACTTTTCACACAAAGATTCGAGAAAACACACTGATAATGTGTCTAAGATAGTTTGATTTTGGTACGTTCACACTGCCAGTGATTTTCTGGAATCTGTGCATGCGTTCATACACATCCCGTGAAGACGCGTGACATCAGAATGTGACGTGTAATTAGGGGTGTGACGAGACCGGTAGCTCACAAGGACGAGATGCAATTTTTACACAGTATTTTTAAGAAATCCTCGATGACGAATAAATAGTCTGCAGGTGCATTTGAAATGATACAGAGCTGGTTACAACTTATGTAAGAGATGGTTACAGCTGCACAGCCCAGCTTAAGATAGCTTTCATTTGTCAGACGCTTATGCTCTGTTGTGCAACGAATCCTCCGCCATTGTCTTGTCAGTCATCTCGTCACTTTCTCTTGTCATGTGATCAGTGAACTGATTCCTGCTGCACTATGTAGGACTCTGCAGCTCATGTTGGATGAGCTGGATGGAATTGAAGTGACAGTTATCCAACTGAAATGAAGTGGTTTTTATTTCTATAAAAAGCCAAACGAAAGTGGAGGCGTAATGTAAACGTAGGGGGGGGCATATTCTATCCTAATTTCACCCTCACACTCCATCATGACGATTTCACGAGACAGCTTTTCCCCTCGACGAGAAATCTCATCACATTTTAATCTCACAAGATCTCGTCACACCTCTACGTGTATTCCCTCCTCAGCGTTTTAATTTCCCTTTTGAGAAACCACACTCGAGCATTTTTTTTTCTTGAATCGATCATAAACTAGTGCATTGCGTACTGTTCCACGAACGATCTCGGCTTCAGCGTCATCACTATGACACCCCTTACGGCATTGGTCCTGCCTTCTGTTTACACAGGGTGCGTTCCGGGACTGATCTTGGCAATGTTGCTAGATCCCCATCCCGGGATCGATGTATTTTAAAGCTTTATTCACACTGCAAGTGACGTTATTGCTGCATGTCGCCAGCAGCTGGAGGTTAAGGTCGCTAGTGGGTCATCTCACTACTGGTTGCCTAGTAACTTTTATGAATGACATTCACGGATGTCAATCTGTTGTTGTTGACTGACATCCAATCAGTTTTCTTGTAAGGTTACATTTATTCACTATATGGTTCCATTTACTGTCATACATGTAACACATTTTCAACTCGCATGATTTAATAGTTAGTTTTACAGGCTATTCGATGACTTAAACGCATTATTTTTCTTAAAATTTGCCCCTGCACATGGGCAGAGGCATATCATATAAATTGGAAAGTTGCTAACAGAAAGATTCTTAGTCTTTCCACCATCTTTCCATCAAAGCAGAAGAAGATTTTGCCTGTCATTCCCGAAAGTCGCTTTTTCATTTGCATAAAGTTAAACATTTGTCAGCTTCGTGACGTCACTCGACTCGCTGGTTTTGTCGCTGCGTGACACTGGGTTTAGGCAGAACTGTTAAACAAAGACAGTATATTAATGAAGATGGAGAACAGGAGTTCATGCCTGTCTGCACCCAGGATTCTCAGCACTGTTAAAATAAAAGTCCTGCTTGCAATACTTATCAGCTAAACAGAGAAACCTATTGGCCAGTGCTGATATTTGAAAACCTTTAATAAGGCTTTCGAAATGAAGCTCTTATTAGATCTAGATGGCTGTGAAAAGTCATGTTTTTGGAGGAGGGATCTATGAGAATCTAGTTTGCATATGATAATTTTGTTCTTACTCTTGCTGTATGAAAACATGCCACTTTTATTATGGTGATGGAGCATTTCATGCTTTTGAAAGAAACCATTTTATTCCATTTCAGATCTTTTTTTAGGAATGTTCTTGTGTTTGTCTTAACAAAACTTTCCTACAATATAATTTTTCCTTGGAGTGTTTGTGAAACTAGGAGTCTCCAGTAATCTTGTGGTCTTTTTTTCCACAGCTCCGCGTTAGACGGAAAGTCAGGCCTGAGGGTCGCAGTCAAGAAGCTGTCCCGGCCCTTCCAGTCCATCATCCACGCCAAGCGCACGTACAGAGAACTGCGGCTGCTGAAACACATGAAACATGAGAATGTAAGAGAGATGTTTTACCTGCGCTTCTGCAGCTCTTTTTTTCCACCTTCATATTCAGTATGAATCCTCTTTTGACAGGATTGTGCGTATTCTACTAAAGATCTTGCGCAACCTGTTCGTGGCTGTTTTCTATTCATGACTATTAAAGCTACCTCACATGCTTTGCCAGCACAGATCCCAGATGGGGATTCATCTGTGCGTTATAAAACTCTATTGATCGCTGTCTGCAAGCTAATGAAGGAGTGGGGAAAGATTATGCACTATTAAAGGGGACCTATTGTGCCTTTTTTTTTTTTCCCCCAAAGATGTAATTTAAGTCTCTGGTGTCCCCAGAATGCATCTGTGAAGTTTCAGCTCAAAATACCCCACATATAATTTATTGTACTATGTTGTAAATGCCCATTTTTGAGTGCATGCAAAAAGATGCCGTTTTTGGTCATGTGTCTTTAAATGCAAATGAGCTACTGCTCCCCGCCCCCTTTTCAGGAAAGCACTTCCTTCAATAGCTCCTGCATGCATTGGATACAAATACTAATAAAACTTCTACTTGCTTCTTCATCATAAGAGTTTATTACCTGCATGCGTTTTAAAACCATATCGACTTAAGGCCTTGTGTACACTGTAAAAAGTTTTGCTACGGTTACGCCTATCGTTTACTCTACGCCGGCGTTTTCGAACTTCGAAAACTGAGCTTTTTGAAAACGCTGCGGACCCCGTTTTAGTTTAAAATCGCCGGGGTTGCGTTTGTGTAAATGCACCAAAACGGAGACTTTTGAAAACAATGGCGTGGTCGCCCACGTTTACTCTGCGTATCCGTGTAAACAATGACATGGAGACTGAACTGCAATCTTTGCTGGCTTTTTTGTAATTTTTACCAGCCATTGTGCAGTTAAAAACTGGATTTTTTTAATACTGCAGCTACCCACATGCGCAAGAGGGAACTGTTTACACTTGTACGCGCATGAACGATCATGTGACATGCGCTTTCAGTCGTGTATAATAGACGGAGATCGTTTCTGAAATGCTGTGGAAACGCCAGCGTAGACGAGGATCGTTTTCATTTTAAAATGCCGTTTAAAACGGACGTGCACTAGTGTAAACGGGGCCTGAACCTCTGATGTGGCTTTCTGGGTGCACACATCCGAAGCAAGCGCACAGAAAGCTGGCTGTCAGACAGCGCGTATAACTTCTCTTTCACGTCTTTTTGTTTAAACTGTCAAAAACACACAATGTTCACATAAACACAATCGGTTATGTCTGAACGTAAACAATAGGGGTAGAAATCACATGTGTAGATTAGATCTGTGGCGCATTCTCTTCAAAAACAACGAATCACTGCGTCTTCAGCGGCTCTGTCGGGAGTAAATGAAGTAAATGTTATGTTCACTCTTACATCCAACAACAAAACACCTCAATCGCTTGCAAGACATTTTTGTCGCTGCAGCTGCTCCGGTGTCGAGACAATGACGGACGGTGTACAACTTGCTCAGGACGGGGTCTTGCACCATATTACAGAGCCTCTAAAATGACCTTTGCAAAAATAAAAATGTATGGACTTTCGTGTGCAAACGGGAAACCATAAAATTTAGCTTGTAGGCAATGCACACTTGTTTTTTTTTTACATCACCAGTCTTTTTATAGACCCTTGTACTTGGCAAATAGGACAGTTCACACAGTGCCATCAGCTTATTTTGTCCCATGATTTCTCAGTCACTACAGATGTTGCGTTAAATTGGACATCAGGCCCTGGTATTAGAGCTACTATCCTATGGAAAGCCAAATTTTGAGCAAATAGATCTCTATTAATTCATGTGCATCCATGTGTTTGTTTTCTTCATAGCAAGATAGCAGTGATGCACAAAGGGGGGGTGATGCAAAAAATTCCTGTGCGCATGTTTTCATCAATGAAACAATCTTTATAGATTACTGTGCTATATACCAAATATTAAACTGAAAATAATGCTGAATTTACCATTTATGTTAAATATGTTCTGAAAATCTACAGAGGTTTGGAAATTTTAGTCTGGAAAAGTATGGAATTTTGAAATGGAAAAAGTTTATGAGACTGTTGAGGATTTATGGGGATTAAAAGAAAGGAGTGGCTGGATTTTTATCATTATGGGGTGTTCGTGTACACACACTGCTGACACACATTTATGTTCAAACCCTATGTAGAAGTGAATTTTGCATAATAGGTCTCCTTTTAATGTATAAGTAGTGTAAAATTATAACGCATAATGTACGTGTTGTTCCACATTTCTTATTTTGTTTCTTAATTCATACTTGTTTGTAACAGTTTTGTGACAGATCTCTAATTCTTAAATGCCTAGGTCAAAGGTCAAAAGTGCATCTAAGAGCTGCTTGTAGTGTTTTTCAGCTGGCATGCAGTAGTTCCAATGCGATGTGCAGATGTTCTAATTTGCCTGCTGTTGTCAAGGCACTCGCCATGTTTTTGCATAGAAAAAAACGCCCTTAATTTTTTTGCCTTCTGGCCAGAGTCCATGAATCTGTGCTGCCTCTGTTTCAGCGTGGGTGAAACTCTATGCTGGATTACAGCCACCTACTCGCTCTCTATTTCTCTCTCCCTCCCGCCACTTTCCTGCACACACACACACATTCGGTTCCCTTCGGTCATTGTCTGTCTGTCTGTCTTACAGATGCTAATGTTTAATAACCCTCAAATCCCTGAACAGATTGGCTCTTTAATAAACATCAATCACCCTTTTTCATATTGCAAGCAGTGGTGGCGACTGGCACACGGCATGCGAGTTTTGGTTCTCAGACCATTTTTTTTAACCTATTTATCGACTCTATCTTTTGTAATATATTGGCTTTTATGAGCAACATAAAATACTGTGCTGGACCGATCTACCTGCCTGTCACTTACACACTAACAACATTTTCTCAGTAAATCTGACTGAATCCAGATAATAAGCAGTTTATTATGACCCTATCGTTCCATGTAGATTATACTATTTGAATATAAATTGATTTAATGATGATCAAATGTAATTAATAATCACACACTCCTGTAATTAATAATCACACACTCCTGTAATTAATAATCACACACTCCTGTAATTAATAATCACACACTCCACACTCCACTTTTTTTATTTAAACATTAATTATGTATTTTATGTTTCCTGTTTTTTTTTTTATTATTATTTTTATATTTTGTATAATGACATTTTTATATTATATAAAGTATATAATTTGTATTTTAATATACACTGCCATGCAAAAGTTTGGGGTCAAAAGTTTCGCTTTTTTTGAATGAAATTAATACTTTTATTCGGCAAAGACACTTTAAATTGATCAAAATTGGACCGTAAATATATCTATAATATTACAAAATATTTATATTCCAAATAAATACTGTTCTTTTGATCTTTCTATTCATCAAAGAATCCTAAAAAAATGTGTTAGTTTCCACAAAAATATGAAGCAGCACAACCGTTTTCAACATTGATGATAATCAGAAATGTTTCTTGAGCAGCAAATCAGCATATTACAATGATTTCTGAAGGATCATGTGATACTGAAGACTGGAGGAATGATCACAGGAATAAATTACATTTTAAAATGTTAAAATAGAAAACCGTTATATTGAAATTGTAATAATTTTTTTAAAATATTATCGTTTTTTAACTGTATTTTTGATCAAATAAATGCAACCTTGGTGAGCAGAAGAGACTTCTTTCAAAAAATGTTTTACAAATATTTGAACAATTGTGTAATTTAATGGCCGTCACTTTGCCTGAAACACTGACAGCCAACGATGGATGGCCAAGGTACACGAATGTTACCGTGGGCAGGAGTGCATCAGCAGTTAAACCAGTATGAAATGCACCTCCTCCTCCTCCTCCTGCAGAGAGAGAGATAAAGGTGATGCCCACACAAAATATAAGCGAGTTTCACAGAGGATGTTCACGAGTGGAAGCAACACATCTCACTCTGTGTGTTGTTTCCTTTGAGGGGAACCGCAATGGGCCGCATGCTTACCAACAGCAAGAAAACAACTTCAGTCATGTCAGATGATGAAGTACAGCTTATTTTCTTACATAATGTAATTATATCACAATTTGTCCAGTATGTGTATCAGACGTCACACCTCGACTTGAAGTGTACACTCATTGAAAAGAGCAAAAACACTTCTTTAAATGATTAAAGAAGTCTTTAAAGGGTTAGTTCACGAAGATGTTCACGAATTCCGAAGATGAACTTCCAGGTCTTATGGGTTTGGAACGACATGAGGGCGAATAATTAATGACAGAAACTTAATTTCTAGGTGAACTAACCCTTTAAGTCCACAGTCTTTTTATGATTTGACTTTAATCTTCTATTGTTGCCTTGATTCAGACTAATTATCTATGACTCTTGTGCTTGTTGCAGGTAATTGGTCTTCTAGATGTTTTCTCGCCCGCTACAAGTCTAGAAGAATTCAATGACGTGTGAGTATTTGGTTCATTTCTAGGCCTGATGAGGATTTAATATCAATCTTTTTCATCCTATCAGGCACATTTCAGGCCACCTTGCAGTTGCAAGTTCTTGCCATCACGCCACTTCTGACACATGCCAAAACCGTTTTACAGTTCATCGCAGGTTCTTCAGAATATGGTTGTCAACTTATTAGAGTTCAGACTGCTCTTTCCCTCTCCTCTGTGCTTGTTGCAGGAAAAGAGGACATTCAGTGTGGCAGGTCTGTGGATTCTAAAGCATACTGAGAAAAAGAATAACAGAGTACAAAGTGGCACACTGCAGTAATTACTCAGGCGTAGCTGCCACACCTCAGTTGTGTGCGGCCCTATCTAATTACTCCATGTGTAGGTGTCTCCTCTGCACAACCCTGCATTGCTCAATAAAAGCTTAATTGGATGTGGCCCTGATGATGTGTGTCGAAGGGCCTGTTAAATGAGGTAACGTTCAAGTACTTTGCATCCGGTTGTCAAAGCGATAATCAGAAAGCAGCACCGGTTACTTCCCGTCGAGTTCTGCTCCAGGAGGAGAAAAGAACATCGTGGCTGTGCACGTGTTGGGAATATCCCTAGTTGCCATGGCAACACGGCTTCATCTGCTCAGCATAATTTCCTCGTGGCACACAGGCAATAACCTGCAAACTGTTATTGCCTCATATAGTTGCCTCTTAAAATAATCAACACATACGAAAGAATAATCGCTCATCCAGGGAATAGATGGATTGCCTTGGCAAGAGTTTCATATGAGCTGTTGCAATTATGAATTTTTTTGGCTAATTAATTGACATAGTAATACTTATAATGCATGTGTCACTTGCTTTGTAAGTTTAATGCACACGTTTACCTTTGTTAACGTATCATCTTGGGGGTAGAATAAAATGATTAAGGCCTTTTATAGAGCAAATAAACAACAAATACATTTGCTTAAACAAAGAAGAAGAAAAAAATTTGCATCCGAGTATCGAAATCGGCTTGTGAAAAATTGAAATCGTCCACAAAAAAAAACATAAAAATATTAAATATATAGTCTTTTCACTGTAAAAAGGCCATTTGCAAAGAGCAGCATGTTTTTTTAGCTTAATTAATTCATTTTTAGTTTGTATGGTTAATACAAGGTAATTCGGCCCGCACATGTATATAGTTTTCCCCATCCGGCCTTCAACCTAAAATGAGTTTGACACCCCTGGAACTCAGGGGTTCTTTAAGGACTGTACTTGTACTTGTCCCATGTGCTGTCCAAATGTTGAGCTCAGTCTCAGTACAGTTCATTTATATCAGGCGAGAGCCGTCTGAGGTCACGACTGCAGGGAGAGAGGAAGAAGCGCACCGCAAGTTTCCCTGGAACAAGAGCACCAGTGTGAGTTATGTTTGGCTGCAAGGAGAGTGGGAACAGGATCTGGGACTTCTGCACACATACACTGGAGTAAGGGTTTCTCTGTGCTCTTTATCTGCATCGAGCGCTTGTACAAGCACTGCAAGATGCATGGAAACAAGAGCTAAGAATACTATAATATACTCCTATAAATACCCCGTCCCCAAATCTCATCGAGAATGAGTGTGAGAGCTGAGCTCGGGGCGAGAGGGAGGAGCACATTTGGCAAGTGATATTTCTGAACCACATGTATCCATATACTTGAGTATCTGCTATACAAAGCTCTCTGCAGAAGCGCTCGCCATTAATGGAAGACGTTTTCACTACAGTCAGGTTGTTTCTCACGACAGGCTTACCTCGAGTGTTATGAGAGCCGCAAAGCAATCATGCTTGTTAAGGTTAAGGATAGGGCTCATGACCGGGTCAAATGAATGCCTCTTGGATTGCTTTCAGTTCAGCAGAGCTTTCAGCAGGCAACCCTGAGTCCAGCTGGCTCTACACCAGACGCATTCCACTGTTCTCCTCTATGTCTGATTGGTTGTGCTGGATGTCAATCATGGCTAATCCCCACCCCTTTTCCCCTTTAGATGCTGGTTGGTTCAGTCAATGCTGTACAAATGTAATATTTATTTCTCAGTTTTGTGGTTATAATAGTGTTAAAAAATCCATATTTCGATATGTGTCGATACTGAAAAATCCGAAACGGTTCCACTACTCCTTTTCTGTAGTATCAATATACCAGCTGCGCGTTCCCGTTTTCTCTCTCTCTCTACTTTCTGACGGCCCCCTCTCACTCACTCTTCTCATTTGCTCCAGTTGAATAGTGTTTGTATTATGCGTAATTTTAGTCATCCCCGCAGGTTTCGCGCATCACTGATCTATATAAGTGGCGTTCTCATGAAGCCGCCTCTCAAACAGGTCTCGAGTGCCAAATTGAGCTCTCTTTCGTGGCTTATTGTGGTCTTGCGGAGTATTCAGGTAAATTCAGTCGGTTTTGGGACATAAGAGAATGATGCATGTTGTGTAACAGTATGTTGGATTCGTGCATAAGCTCTTCAGGGGTTAGTTCTCCTAAAAATGAAATTTCTGTCATTAATATCATAATCGTGATATGGCTTACTGCGATTATCAAATGAATTGCTTAAAACCGTGGTAATGTGGCCTATGAAAACAACTCAGTCAGAAACTATTTTCCCTTTATGGTTACTGAAAGTGGTTGGAGTTGATTGTTGGAAAAAGCAAACCCAAGTTTCTACACTTGTCAAGATTTTCCAAATCGTTCAGTCAGGGATTTTGCACTCAAAGTCCTCAGAGTAAAAATAATATTTCTGCGTTTCCCGCAATAAACACCATATGTCATCTTGTGAAAATTCCTGTCTTTTCCCAGCGTAATGCGTATTGCCGGAAAATTATCGTGCAACCCTAATTCGCACTTCATCTTAATCTTCAATGTCATGATCTGTGAAGTTGCGGTGTCATGATGACGGTGTTTGACAGGTATCTGGTGACTCACCTGATGGGAGCAGACCTCAACAATATCGTCAAGTGCCAGAAGCTGACAGACGACCACGTCCAGTTCCTCATTTATCAGATCCTACGAGGATTAAAGGTTAGGCTCCTGTTACTTTACTGTAATTGCTCATTGTTAATAGGAGCTTAAAGGAATATTTTGGGTTATTGACAATATCTGCGGCAAACCGTTATACTATAGATTTTATTTATTTTTCTTTTATTTATATATATATATATATATATATATATATATATATATATATATATATATATATCTTTATATAATCTGTCTATACTTCCAGTACATTGTTCGTATTGTTTTCCTTTAACTTAGCTATAATTCACTCTCTCTACATGTATTTTAAAAGATAACCTTGTCGGATTTATAATACTTCAAGAGTATGAAGGACTGATGATGTAATGTGTGCTTCACTTAGACGTTTAGCCTGCAGTTACAATTATTGCTTCTCATTGATCTCTGTATTTGATTAAAGTGAATTCATCTGTCTTTTCTTTTCTCCCCACAGTACATTCACTCAGCAGACATCATCCACAGAGTGAGTAGACCACACTTTCTGTCCATATCGCCTTTTATTTATGGGTGTGTGTGTGTGTGTGTGTGTGTGTATATATATATATATATATATATATATATATATATATATATATATATATATATATATATATATATATATATATGAGAGAGAGAGAAAACGTTATTTTAAACTGAAGTAATATTTCACAATATTGCTGTTTTTACTGTATTTTTGATAAAATAAATGCTGCCTGAACATAAGAGACATTTAAACATGAAAATATCTTACAGACCCCGAACATTTTAATGGGGAATGTGTGTGTATTTATGTAAAATACACAACACACAGAATTTTTTTTTGTTTATTAAGTCTTATTGACATTTATGTATACAAATATTTTATTTCATATTTCATAAAATATCTGAAAAAAACTACAGATCTCCTAATTTAGAAATAAAGTTCAGAAATTCATTTATTCTGTTACTGGCTGAATCCCTGAATTATTAATGTGTAAGGATGGAAAGGCAGTGAGAATTTTAAACAGGTTTGATTCAAACATACAGCTGCCTGTACGGATATGAGTTTTTCTCATTAGAAAGGAACGTGAGTTTTATTGCAGGTTTGCAGAGGTAAACGAATTTGGTTTTAGGGCTTTATCTGCACCGCTGCTTGTGTAAACATCTTTATGGTTTATAATTAAAGGGTTTTTTTTTCCAGTTGTGACCTGATTTTAGCTCCCTGGATGATGTTTGCTAGTGCATGAAAGCATAGTAAAACATGATGGAAATTCAAGCGATTCCCACTTACTCAATCTATCTGCTCACCTTTTTCTGTCGTACAGGATCTTAAACCCAGTAACTTGGCGGTAAATGAAGATTGTGAACTTAAGGTGAGAGTATGCTCTGTTTGCCAAGATTTCAGCCATCATCATCATCTGATGCTTTTTCCACTGTCACATCTGTTATTATTATCCTCTGTTGACCAACAGTGGGTTTATAGTCGGGCAAACACTGAGGCACACGGGGTAATATGAGCTGTGATAAGTCTAGTTTATGACTAAAGCTTATTCTGATATCTGTGCTCAGATTTTGGACTTTGGTCTGGCCCGGCTGACTGACGATGAGATGACGGGATATGTTGCTACCCGATGGTACCGTGCTCCAGAGATCATGCTTAACTGGATGCACTACAACATGACAGGTCAGGGTTACCCATAATCTTTGCTTGTTTATTGATGGATAAAATCTAATGAATTATATTTTGTAACTGAAGACCACATGAAACGACATTCACAACTTATTTAAGTTTCATGTTGTGTATTATTTCTGGCTGAACAGAATATTCAGCTGGAAATAATGGTGATGAGATGGGATTTGATATCATCCATGAGGATTTGATTGAATGGGTTTTGTTTGGGATGAAAATCTAAAATGTTTCCTAAAATAACATTTGTGGTGATTGTAGTAAAATATAAGAAAAATAGTTAATTAATTATTTAATTATTTAATTACTCACCTCCAGTGTTGCTATTTTAAACTAATACTATTGAAATCGTTTTTAGTAATTGAAATAAAGCTGAAACAAAGTAAAATATAAATATATTAGATGAAAAACTTAAACCTAAAATCGTTTGTGATAACTTTGTGAAAAATTAGAAATATTGATTTAAAATTAAAACTGAAATAAAAAATGTATGCTATATCAAAAATTAAAACAAAAAATTAATTAATAAAAATAAAAAAGCACATAATAAAATGATTTAAAATATATATGAGCAATATCACACTCGTAGCTGTGCGAAAAGGCTGTATATCAGCATGGCTGTGATTTGGTCGTAGGTAATCACTGCGTGCTGATATACAGTCATATCGCACGGCTATGAGTGATATTGTGTTTATACAACAGTCCGACGGCTCAAGTTTGTAAAAAAGAAATAACGACGGAGTGTCTTTAAATCCCTCGTTTGTGCAGAACTACTTCCGCCACGGATTCAAATCTCAAGTTGACAGTTTGAGAGAGAGATCGATTTAAATTTAACATGGACCAATTTGATTTGCTCATAAGTAAGTAATAGATTAATAAGACCAAAGATTACATACAACAGGCACTGTACCCAAAACAAATGATAACTCGTGTTTAAACACTATAAGAGCCAGCGGCAAATCCCTAAAGCACTGGCCGAGATAAAGCTGTTCTCTGTGGGTACACGAGCACTGAACGGTCGCTGACAGCCTGGAGTTCATATCTCCGAAAAAGTTGGTGATTAAATGATTAAATATGAGTCACATTTCAGGTCTAAACAACTACATTCTTGTGTAAAAAACTCTTAAAACTACAGATCGTAGTACAACAAGTGTAGTATTTGTAAAAAGTACGTTGGATTTGCTCGGCCGCCATGACAGTCGCTTCAAGTGGAGTGATACAAACAGTGAAAAGGTAGGAGTGCTGTTATCACTAAAATATCACACAGCTCTCAGCCAATCAGTTTTGAGAACCAGGAAGAACTGTTGCATAAACTATAGTATATGAATAATAATTATTAAATACTATAATAGTATATAAATAATACTAAAATAACACTGAATTATTGAACTGAATTATAAATAATAATGTGCATTTACCACAAATTTGCATAATCAGTTATTTAATGAAAAAAAATGAATAACATGCACTGATGAATTTCAGGCCTTTAATCCTGGTATTAAGAATTTTTGTCAATCCGATCACAAGTGGACCTAATGCGTAAACATTATGGAAAGCACGCTAGCTAGACGGGTTTTAAACAAACCCAAGTAGGGCTGATACGAAAAATAACATCAGCTTAAACACAATTATCACTTAAACACAATTCTTAGTGTGATTATGAAATCGCAAAGACGAAATATATATATGCGCAGCTTGTCAATGAAGTATGGCTCCAAATGCTAATCCATCTGAAATCACTGCGAGTTTGACTCGCTTATGTACATTTGAAAAAGCAATGCGCGTCAATCATTTTTCTAGACATGAAAAACATTTATTAATATCTTGTCCAACAAAAGACAACATTTAATTACATGTTTTTACTCCAAACTCACTTCATAACAACAGTTGAGCATCCTTCTGTGAGTTGATGTGGCTTCTTACACAGAATAAGGCAGTCGTGTTTTTATTGGTCATATTTAATCAATCAAAGCGTTCCAATCAACTGTTTATTCAGCGACAGCGATATGACACATTATCATCTGCTGCAGGACATATTTTGAGTTCCTGCACAAGAGCATCCTCTGGCTTTGAGATGGAGAAGCATTTACTACTGATCACAGAGCCGTACAGCTCTGACAAGCTGCGCATTAAATAATCGCAACCTTTGCCGAATTGTGTCCGGCTTAATCACGATAAATCGTGCAGCCCTAGACCCAAGTTTGGTTTGAAGACTAAAAATGTACCAAGCGTAATGTTCTCTCACCATTCCTGATTTCTAACACGCACTCACCACGTTCGGCATGGACTTGTGGCTGAGCAGAAACGAAAGCTGATGTTCTCCGTATGTTTTTCCACTGTCTCCTTTTGCGTTCATAACTAAATTTCATTCGTTAGATCGAAAGATCTGAAAAAACCCATACATTTACCAGCCCATAGACCCTCACGTCTAAGAAATCTGGACAGAAAACACCAGGTGTAAATGGGTACATGTCTACCTCGTCCATTTGTGATCCGATCACCCAAAACGCATCTTAATACCAGGTGGAAACGGGGCCGTAAACAATAAGACTAGGAACATTTATTCAAGAAAGTTAATATCATGTTGTCTTCAACAGAATGTATTTTGCTTACACAAATGAGAACAGGGTTTTTGTTTTGTGTTGTAGTGGACATCTGGTCGGTGGGCTGCATAATGGCTGAACTCCTCACAGGACGGACCCTGTTTCCCGGCACTGATCGTATCCTTCCCCCTTCATTCAACCCCTGCACAAAATCTCTCTTTCTGGAAATACCCCTTTAGTGATGTGACATTTTTTGGCATGTATTGCCCTAGACCCCCTCCCTATCTGTAAGTGTGAAAAAAAAGAAAAAAAACACCTACTCGTGTCAGCCAGTTCTAATTCATAGAGAGGCAGTGATCCTGAGGGGAATGAGTCAGCTGGTGTCAGGCCCGCTGCCTCCCAGTGAGTCACACTGCCTGACGGGCCTGTTGACAAAAAACATGAACTCTGCTCAGTCTTAAAGCACAAAGATTCTGGCGCAGCGTGGGGAATCTTAATGCAGTGCTGCTTCTGTTCTACTTCACGAGGTCGTTGAATCAAACCCCCTGTGAAAAATACAGTACACTCACACATTCGGGCCACATTAATGGGGTCTTGGCCTTTCTAGAAAGGGAAGTGTGATCTGCATTTCAAGGAAGCTTGTGAAAGAATAGAATAGGATAAAGTAGTAGTCATTTGGATGCCAAATCATGCACATAATTCTGCTTTGTGTGCATTTGTCTATTTGTGTGTACATGATAATTACTCCAACTTGGGTTTAGATATAAGATAGAAATAAGAGGGATCATACAAAATGCATATTATTTTTTTAGTATTTTAGTACTGTCCTGAATAAGATATTTTACCTAAAAGTTGATTAAAGTCCACAAGACGAAAAAAAAAACTGAATTGATAAAATTGCCTCTGTATAAAAGTTTACATACCCTTGATTCTTAATACTGTGTGTCGTTGCCTGGATGATCCACGACTGTTTGTTTTGATGATTGTTCACGAGTCTCTTGTTTGTCCTGATCAGTTAAACTGAGCTCTGTTCTTCAGAAAAATCCTTCAGGTCCTGCAAATTCTTCAGTTTTCCAGCATCTTCTGCATATTTGAACCCTTTCCAGCAGTGGCTGTATGATTTTGAGATCCATCTTTTCACACTGAGGACAACTGAGAGACTCGAACACAACTATTAAAAAAGACTCAAACATTCACTGATGCACCAGAAGGAAACACAATGCATTAAGAGCCATGGAAAACTTTTGAACGGGATGAAAATGTGTACACTTTTCTTATTTTGTTCAAAGATCATATTTTTTCATTTTGTTTTGCCCTTCGGAAGCTACAAAAGATTCTTATTTCCCAGAATACAAAAAAAAGTACAATTTACCTTGATCTTCAAATTCAAAAATTTTACACCCCCGGCTCTTAATGCATCGTGTTTCCTTCTGGAGCATCAGTGAATGTTTGAGTCTTTTTTAATAGTTGTGTTCGAGTCTCTCAGTTGTCCTCAGTGTGAAAAGATGGATCTCAAAATCATACAGCCACTGTTGGAAAGGGTTCAAATATGCAGAACATGCTGGAAAACTGAAGAATTTGCAGGACCTGAAGGATTTTTCTGAAGAACAGAGCTTAGTTTAACTGATCAGGACAAACAAGAGACTCGTGAACAACCATCAAAACAAACAGTTGTGGATCATCCAGGTAACGACACAGTAATAAGAATCAAGGGTATGTAAACTTTTGAACCAGGTAATTTTTATCAATTTTAACTTTGTCATGTGGACTTTATATAAATATCTTTCATGTAAAATTTTATTCAGAAGAGTGCTAAATAAAAAATAACATGCATCTTGTATGTACCTCTTATTTTGTTAAAATAATTAGCAGTTTGCAGATTATGCAAGAGGTATGTAAACTTTTTGTTGTGTTTAACATAAATTGGTATTTTACAACATTAGACCATTTGACAAACATACTTGTATACAATCATTGATATTCAACCTTGTCTAACAGCTTTTCGGTGAATAACAATTTTGAACTTGTGTTTCTCACACAAACGCACACAATACACACGTGAGGTTTGATGCACTAAAGCTTGCGTGTGTGAGCTGCATGTTGACTTTCTGCATTTGTTCTCGTTTCTATCTGGACTGCATTAATGAACTGCCCCGATCGGAGTCTGCTTGCTTGCAAACACTTTTTCATCTTCAAACAATGGTATCTCTCTACCTTCCGCAACTTATGTTTTGATGGTTGTTTGTGCTGTTCAGTGACATCCACCTGTGCCAGATTTGAATAGAAGTCAGTGTGGATCTGGTCTTGTGTGTTGAATTAGCCCACTTTACTGTAGCACACTTAGTTGCTAAACATATTCACGCACTCACAGTGACTGTGTTTACATGCATAAGAATATTCCTATATCAATCAGAATTTGGTCATATTCCAATTATGTACACAACCATGTTTGATAATGTAAGAATATTCTGATTTTGTAAAATTCATCTCAATGCATTTACCATAACCAGATTAAGACAATATTCTGGTTTCTAGAAATCTGAATTAAGCAGATTTTTGGGTTATGTAAACTTCAAAAAAATCCATCAACCAAGTGTTATCCTTATGTCTTGAATCTCAAAGAAAATTAGAAATGAATGAATTAAAAAGACATTAACAATTTTATTAAGCAAGGACAATGTTACAATATATTTACCCTGAAGAAAACCCTGTATCACAGTTTCCATAAAAATAGGAAACTTTTCAACACTGATAATAAGAGATATTTCTTGAGCATCAAATCAGCATATTAGAATGATTTCTGAAGGATCATGTGACACTGGAGAGTAATGATGCTGAAAATTCAGCTTTGATCACAAGAATAAATTACTTTTTAAAATATATTACGATAGAAAACAATTATTTTAAATTGTAATAATATTTCACAATATTACTGTTGTATTTCATTGAATAAATGCTGCCTTCCTAATTTTTCAACTTTAATCAGTTCCACACACTCTCAGAGTGAATGCAGTGAATCTTTAACCGGAGACTCGCTTTGACCGGATCATTTGAATCAATGAGTGGTTGATGGAGAACAGATGCAATTGGATCAGTCCAATTCAGAAATGAATCATTCAGTACGATTTGTGAGCTGATTCAAAAGAACCATCTCGTTCACGCATCGGACAACACAATCGCGTTTCTTCGGTTCAAAATAACAAGGAACGACATGTTTTATGAGATGTAGTGGAATAAAAAATGCGATATTATGCTTCAGAATATAGTGAAGTAAAAGTTTGCCGAAATAAAAATAATCTGATAAAGTACAGATTAAAATTCTTCATTACTGTCCACCACTGTCAACTAGAAAATGGAGCTTAATTAGAAAATGATGTGCATGTAAACGCAGTCTGTGTCATGCGTAGGGTGTACAGTGGTCCGTAAAACTCCTTGATGGCAATTTAGACTGCTTTGATTGTGTAGTACATTCAGGGTCATTGCATCTCATCACAAAGCATAAAGTCTGACATGCTGTTGCATTAACTTATATTTTGTGTGCTGCTTCATGCAAGTGTAATAAAGCAGTATTGGTATGTATTACAATGTTAATGCATTACAATGTTGCGTTACTCCCTAAAAAATATCTTACTTCTCATGGAAAGTAATGCATTTTCTTACTGGGCTGGGCTTGCTTGCTTGTTTTTTAATAACAAAAAACAAAAGTTTTTAGCAAAAGTAAAGGCCCTTTCACACTATGGGCCCTGTTTTAGCTTTCTAAGCTCATGGTGCAGCTGTCCGAATCCACTTTTGCTTGATGTGAAAATAACTGCGTCGGCCTGAAACTAGCCAAAAACTCCTGTCGCGCCTGGCGTCGCTTTGTGCCGGGTGTGGGATGAGGCCCAGAAGTGAAATAAATGAGTCTCAGGCTGAAGGAAATGCAAATTCACATCTGTACAGTAGAGGGTGCAGCTCAAACAAAACTTTCAGCTGTGCTTTCAGATGTTTAACTAGTCATTTTTGCTTATTAGTATGGTTGAATTGGATCATTAAAGGTCAAAAGCATTGGTTAATAAAGTGAGATTAAATACATAAAAATATTTGTGTAATTTAACATTTAATTATTACAGGTTTGTGTAATATTCTGAATTTGCATTTCACTGTTTTTATTCATTTTGAGGAATACTGATTCTGTTTTTTGTGCAAGTAAGTTAAGCAAATGCCTACAATAACCATCGTGTTAACACAGCGCACAACGCCTCTACTTACTTTCGATTTCTCTCAACATGGGGACAGGAGAGATGTCAGTCAATAAATTGGGAAACAAAGTAACTTAGATTACTTATTTGAAAAAAAAAAAAAGTAACTAACTTTACTAGTTACTTGAAAAAGTAATCTGATTACGTAACTCATGACGTTATCCCCGACACTTTAATTCGGTCAGGTAAGTGTGCTAGCTTAGTTCTGCTATGCTGACTTATTCAATGAAACAATTGAAGTAATGAATCAATGAAACGATTGAACTTAATGAAACAACCTGAGAAGTCTTGTGAGCTCCATACATTATTGCAGAATGCATGTTGGCTTTGAACCAATCATGGCTCAGTTTTATTTCTAACTTTATCCCATTTTCTTGTGCAGTTTTTATTCTTTAGTTTAAAATTCCTTTTATTATTGTTTTTACCCCTCCAGTCCCTGCTTTCATAGTCACCCCATTCCCTGCATTTTCCTTTATTTTGCTCTTAAAGATATTGATCAGTTGAAGCTTATCTTGATGCTCGTCGGAACCCCAGGGCCAGAGCTCTTGATGAAAATCTCTTCGGAGTCTGTGAGTTTTTCTGTTCTGCCTGAGTTTGACTCCCTCTGTTTCGCAATGAAGGCCTGACGGTCTGTTCTGCTTGCTTCAGTCACCCTGACCACACTTCATGAATGTCGCATCGGTTTTTTTTTTCCTTCCCCCCCTTTCTTTTTCACTGGCATGAACTACTAGTTATGCAATCACCTTAAAATAGTCAGCAGTAGTCAGACAGCTGGCAGACGAATTTGCGAAATCAACCCATGATTACGAGCGTGTACGAATGGCTTTCTCAATTCACACTCTCCTGTATCCTGCACTTCCTATTGTGTTTCCTGTCTTTCTTAATCCTGATTAACATGGGGTGCATGCACTGCAAAAAATGAATTTTTGTCTTGTTTTCCAGTACAAATATCTTAACATTCTCTAATCATAATACGTTTACTTGAGAAACAAAATGACATTAGGTATTGGTTTTTTGAAAAAAATGTACCTAAATGAAGTAAGCTTTTGCTTAAAACAAGAAAACATCTGCCAATGAACTTGTTTTCCATTCAAATTAAGTTTATTTTCTGACCCTGTTGGAAGATTTTGTTTTAAGCGCATTTTGACACATTTGACTCTCTAAGTCGGCATGAAACGGAAGTTGCGATCGTATTTTTTCTCCTACTGTGACGTATATCCGAGTGAACCGCCGCCTTAAAAACAAATGTAGGGTGGGACTTATTAGATCAGAGCTTCCCAAACTTAAGAGGGGTAAGGCCCCCCAAAAACATTGCAAAAGCTCCACGACCCCGCCGTTAAAAAATATATACCGACAATTACCTACAAATACATTTATTAACAAGTTTATAAGAATTTCATGTGAATTATGAGAACTATGATGTAAACATTCTTTACAAATATATTTAAATCCATAACACTAACCTTACATACTTTCAAAAAAATCAAATTTTTGAACAATTGCATTATTTTAATATATTGATTTGGACTAGCTATAGCCCCCCTGCAATACCGCTATGGCCCACCGGGGGGCTGCGGCCCACAGTTTGGGAAGCACTGGATTAGATGGTTATGGTTTGTTATTGGTGGATCTCTCGTGAGTGACAGGTTGCCCCGCCCTCACGCCAGTAAACGCAACCTCAGAGAAGAGATGTCGCCACATTTTGATTTCATGCGGTCATAAACTCATTTTGCTTTTTTAAGTAAATGAATGGTCATTTAAGAATATTTAGATATTTGTACTGGAAAAGGACAAATTTTAACTTTAATTTTAAGTAATGTTTGCAGTGCGGGTCTAATCTAATATGGCATGCGTTTGTCTTCCCCCTCCTCTTCTTCCTGTCCTGTTTTTCCCCTCTCAAATGGTCTCGACATCAAGCCGCAATGTAAAGCTACTGAAGGTCGCAGCAGCTGCTTTGTTATTTTGGTTTTTTTCCGCTCATATTTGTGAGTGTATTTTAACCGTACACCCCTTGACCTGGGTTCCCAAGATATAAACCAGCTTCAGCAGATAATGCGACTGACGGGAACCCCGCCGGCCTCTCTAATAAGCAGGATGCCGAGCCACGAGGTGAGCACGGATCCCCTCCGAACCCGTCCACGGCTGGCCGTAGAATGTCGCAGAAAATCCTCCAGACCCGGCCGCTCTGGAATGAGTGACTAAGTTTCCCCATGTGACTCTTTTCCATTTTCCCTGGGTCATTTTTAATTTTCCAAACCATTCCCAGCTTTCCCAACTACTGCCTGCTTTCATTTTATACCTAACCTTTCGTATATTCCTAATATCTGGCCACAGTACTGAGCTTTTAGGCGAATGCCACCTCTCATTTTAAACCCAGGCATGCTTTAGACTGCTCTAACATACAATGTCGAATGTTCCATGTAGTAAACAATAGACAGTGTTTGTTTAACATGCAGTAGCACAGGTCTGTATTGTCTGAGGTCCACTGGAAAACACCAGATCCTAAACGAGATTTCAACCGAAATATTGTGTTTGTGGCCTCTGGTTAATAGAAGAACAAAAAATTGCACCAAAAGGTATTCAGACACTTAAGCCACACTTAAAAATTGCTTTAGATATAAAATATCAGTAGCCAGGTTTCCATTACAAATTTGTGCAAAACGTTTGCAGTATTTTCTAAATGTCAATAAAAAACGATTGCAAAATGGCAGCATTAACTGTTATGTGACGTAATTTTTTCTTCTTGTGAAAAGTCATTCCAAAAATCATAGCAACGGATGTTAGTAGGTTTAAGTATACCGCAGCCACTGCACTATTATTTTATTCATTTATTTAATTATTTCTATTATTTTAAACGAAGGAGACGTAGGCTTGTTTTCCGAGCATTAATGGCAAGGAAAGCCCCTTATACTTGAGAGCGGCCACGAATGAGGTGTGGGTGTTTCTCCCTCACATCTGCTTCGAGGTCTTGATAAATTGTGGCATTTCTTTGTTGTTTAGAATCCAGTAGTCCCGTAATTCTTGTCTTTTATGAGTTTGATAAAGAACTCTCATCTTCTGTCCAAACATACCACAGCATCTTTGAAGAATGACTTTTATGTACATCAGGTGACCTGTAAATGCGAAAGGTTTGCGAAATATTCCTTTTTCAAAATGCCTGAAAAGCCACCTGATGCGAGCATAAAATCTTTTTTTTTTTTTTTTTGGGGAATTTTATAGGAGTTTTTGGAAAATTGACACATTTCCATCGGCCGTATTTTCAATTCGCAATTTCAGTTTGCGCAATTTGAAGGGTAATGGAAACACAGCTAGTGACATTTGTGTTTTTAGTGTGGCTTAATTGTGTGCAAAATATTTTAGAGCAACTGTATATTAAGATTTCTTAATCTCAGTAGAGTGCTGTAGCGATTATGTATTAATGTAGGCCATCCTGCAAGTTGGCATCACTCTGGTTTCCTTAAAAAAAAAAAAAGTTTTGTTCACCATGAGAATCTTTAACAATGAACACAACTTGAATTTTGAAGCGTAAATACGATCACCAAAAGTAAAAAGCTTCTGACAACTCTATTTAAAAACATTTTCCCTGAAAGATCAAGTTATAATAGTTTGCGAGAGTTTGATTATAAACACAAAGACTCTGTGAAAGCGACGAGTGAGTATTTGAGTTTACCTGTTCGGCTGATGATGTTTAATGTCCCTTTTATAGTCCCATTCAGACAGTCCCATTTTATTGTTAGCAGTCGCCTTTTACAAGACAAGTAAAAGTTGTGAAAAATCACAAGTGGGCTTTTAGTGATATATTTTATGTTGTTAAAAAAAAAAACAGAAGTGAAAATATATCGAGCTTGTGTTCATCACAGACCTTATTTCAGGTATTTCACCAAAAACCTATTGACTTTGGGACAATAGGACTGGAACTGCTATAATGCAACTAGTTTCTGGGTTTTGGCCCTCAGAAATGCATTTTCCCTGCAACACTCTGTTGTCGTGCTTTTTTTCTTAGTCATCTTTGTTCGCTTTACTTTATCTTCCTCAATTTTGTCCTTATTTTGTCTCTGTTAATTATGTGTAATCCTTTAATGTTATGTCTTTATCAACAGGCAAGGAACTACATCAATTCCCTTCCTCATATGCCCAAAAGGAACTTCGCCGATGTGTTTATTGGTGCAAATCCATTAGGTAACAATTCTGCCTTTCTATACCACCTTTGGCCTGAACCGGCCCACATGACATGAGCACCGAACAATAGGGGTGCCAGGGGATTCCTGGAACATGTATGAAATTTTTAAGCATAGGCGTAATTTGCAGGTGGGACATGTCCCCATCACTTTTTGAACCGCGCGGCACGGATGCATCAAAGAAAGCATCTTCAGCTGACTAGCAGAGTATTAATTTTATTTGCTTGTTTAATAAGAGACAATCTGATGCTGGAATGTGTTGTTTTTATAATCATGCTGAGTGCTTGTTGTCACTGTTATCTGTGGCACAACAGTGTTCTCTTGTGGCTCGTGCAGAGACTTCACACAGACGAGCGCTTCAGTCTATCGCTGTGGAAATCACAAAACAAAATACACACAAACATGTTCCTGCTCTTGATATACAATCGCTGATGAACATCTTTGGTTTTTTCACCCCCCCCCCCACACACACACACCTACCTGTCCCACCCACTTTTTAAAACAATGTTACACTACTTTTTTTACCGCTGTCCAAGTTAATATGTGAAGTTAAGAGTATGTTAAATGTAGTTAACAGATTTAGAGTTTCTTATTAGTCAAAAGTCATGAGATTAATCACATTTATTTTATTCTACTGACAACCCAATTTGTAACTATTAGAAATATATAAAGTCAACATAATCTGAAATAATATGCACTACTTTTTAAAACTTTGGGGTCAGTATGACTTTTTTAAAGAAACTAAGGACGCATTAAATTGATCAAATGTGACAGTAAAGACATTTGTTACAACAGGTTTCTATTTCAAATAAATGCTGTTCATTTGAACTTAAAAAATTCCTGAAAAACGTGTATCCACAAAAATACTAATAAACACAACTGTTTTAAACAGTGATAATAATCAGAAATGTTTGTTAAGCAGCAAATCAGCATATTAGAATGATTTCTGAAGGATCATGTGACACTGAAGACTGGAGTATTGATGAGTTTTATTAAATTGTAATATTTCACAATGCTTTTTTACTCCATTTTTCTTCAAATAATGCAGCCTTGGTGAGAGGAAGAGACTTTCAAAACCATTACATCTTGCTGACTTTTGAATGGTAGTGTAGTAAAAATAATTTTTAAATTTGTTTTGGTTCATAATATTAAAAAATATTTAAAAAATTGGTAGTTGACACTTTACAGTGTCCTTGTTAAAAATGTTACAGGTGGTTATTGTAGTAATAAATAATGCATAATTACATGCAACTAACCCTTAACCAACCCCTGTAGTATGTAGCTAATTATTATTAGCTACGGATGCGGCATTTATGTGACGTGCTCGTAACTTAATGAAACATGCTCCGATTGTGGAAAATGGCGCATCGTTAGTGGAGTCCAAAATCAACATAATCAAAAAACGTTGATCACGAGATATTCCTCATGGAGGAACAATTTTAAAAATGCCCATTTGGGGGCGTCAAGGGCTAAACAAAAAGACAAAAAAACAAAACCAAAAAAAAAAAAAACTACCTTGGTTCCAAATGCTGTAACTTTTGATTACTTTATGCTATCACCACAAAATGACCCAGTTGCAGCTCACATGTAGGAGGAATTTTCCTCCTTCCTTATTTCCGTCCTGAGTTATTGCATGTCAAATAAGAAAAATATAAAAATTAAGTAAGCAAAAAGGTATGAGAGGGTGTGCTGTATCATGAATAAGTCACACTAAAGGGTGTTAGGCACGACGCGAAGCAGAGTCCCTGCGACGCCCTTCAGCCGTGACTTACATTTACAATACAAATATTAAAGCCAAAAATATGTATCAATGGAACTTTCATGAAGTAAACTTCTAATAAAAGCCGTCCTTCCGCCAGAAAAATAGTCCCTGACTGTGAACAGCAACAGAAGTTACATTATTACGCCATTAGATGGCGACAAAGACTTTACGAGTGTGTCAGTCAGTAGTGAAAATGGGGAAATGTAGTAATGTACGGGGGAAACCCCTTATCTGTTAAAAAACAAGATAATACATCGGACATTTACAGATTTTTTTTATTAGACTGACCTGAAGGAAAATGCTAGATCTGAATGCAGGTAATAAACTCGCTCACTCAATCTTTCTCACGATACTCTTCTACATAATACACTTCAATTAACAAAATAAGTTGAGAACATACTGTTTACGTTGTTAACAGTGGTTGCTAAGGGTCTTGTGTAGTGATACCACTGGATGAAGCAGTCATTGTGAATAAAACACAGCTAAATAAAACACAGGACAGGAACTAACCGTCTTATTATTATTATTATTATATTTATTTTTTTTGTCTTTTATCAGCTGTTTGTCAAATGTAATCAAAATGTCCAAATGTAATCAAAGTTTTCTATGAAACGATACCTGCCATTTGAGTCTCCAAGCAACTCTAAAAATGCCTTTAGGGCTTAAAGGGTTAATGTTGTGCAGTCTTCTGCGATTATAAATGCCGCTGTTTGAGAACTTGTCGTACTTTGTGTTTCAGCTGTGGACCTGCTGGAGAAGATGTTGGTTCTAGATACAGATAAACGGATCACCGCGTCACAGGCTCTCGCGCACCCGTACTTCGCCCAGTATCACGACCCAGATGACGAGCCCGAGGCAGAGCCGTACGACCAGAGCTTCGAGAGTCGCGATCTAGAGATCGACGAGTGGAAACGTAAGCCTGTGCATTAGAGATGAAATTTTACCGACTGGCCGGTTGTGCTTGTTGCTAGCGCTTTCAACTGTCGGTGTCTTTGCCCGCAGGGCTGACGTACGAGGAGGTGGTCAGCTTCGAGCCTCCCATGTTCGACGGAGACGAGATGGAGTCGTGAGCAGAATCAGGGCCTACAGGACCTTCAACCATACAGGAAAAGGACATTCAAGTGCCTGCCATCATCAAGTGCTGGCTTCCCCATGTTCCCATCCATGCTCTGTCAAAATAAGAGAAAAAAACATGCAATCTTTCCAAAAAGGACACAAAGAATGTAATGTTTTAATCCCCAGTAAAATGAACTAGTTTTTTGGCCAGAACACTTGACATTAGAGAAAAATGTTCTCATATCAAATTCATATCAGCATTTTAAGCTCACAGTTGCATTTATTATTCGTTCTCTGGGGAAGTGAAACATTTACCTCCAAACTCCGCTTGTAGCCTATACAATATATAAAGGCCAGAAAAACTCCGTACTGTCAGAATACTAAGTTTTAGATATGTAAATAAAATGGCACAACTGTACATAAATGATAATAATGTGCACCAACAGTTTTATTTAGTATTTGCAGCAAAGCACACATCGCAGAATGTGACGTGCATTATAAACAGCAAACGAACGAACTAAAGAGTGAATCCGAACACCTAAAGAGAATGGAATTACGATTTAGTGCTGCGTGTCGAATGTAAACAGAAGAGTAGAGTTCAACTGCCTCAATAACAGACGACAGTGATGAATATGAATACATACAAGACATGCTTGTTCTGAAATGCATACTGGAAAATATCACACATGTGGTGTTCAGTGTGAATTCTCCACGATTTTATAAAATGTAATGGGCAATTCTGTCTAGAACATGTCACCCTAAAATCAGAAGAAAAAAAAAAGATAAATACATAAGAAAACAAAGGCTATTTTGAGAACCTTTTAATTGATATTATATTATTAATATATATATTGATTAATTTTACTCCATGACCATTTTCAGTGCTGTAATGCAGTGAAAAAATTGTGATTTATTATTTCAATGGTAATTATTTTTTTTTTGTCCAACATACTTTTTTTTTTATAGTGGTTTTATTTGATAAAATGAATTCCTGTAATACTGTATTACAGTAATAATACCCGGCATTGAGAATAATGTTTTTTTTAAATCACGAAAATCATGTCAGAATGCAAAAGGTTTGATATGCTTCCTTTTTATATATTAAAAATGTATTTTAATTTTATTTTTGGGTGAAATGTGATTTGGACATGTTTTGACTGGTTTTGTGCGATCCATCCTTTTTATCTGCCTGATTTTTCCTAGAGTTAACACCATGTTAAAGGCCATCTGATCCTCTTGTTAGACTAGAACGTAGTTTCTCCTCACATTCTTTCACCGCCGTTTTCATTAATTTATTATTTATGTAAGTTGAGAGAAATGGGTTTAAAAGGGGATAAGGGTTTTAACAGTAAGTGTATGTCAGCAGAAGAACTCTACGAGCGAGAGACTGTTGCATCATGGTCCACAATAAAATAATTCCCCTTTATTATTGATTGCCCTGGGAAAGACATACAGCCTGGAAGTTCATGTTTGCAAAAAAAAAAACCTGAGCCAATACTCTGCTATTCCATCGAGCACGATGATCTTAATTTAACAGCCCAGACTAGAAGACCGTCATCAGGAATGTGTTTTCTCAAGCGCAGCCGGCATCTAACTTATTGTATCAGTTGTTTAAGATTATTTTTAAGGTGTTTTCTTTCTCACTGTATATTATCACTTAATTTTATTCAGCAATATTTCCTCTGTTGAGCATGTGTTGTTATATGTGAGGAGCGTGTGTTTGTTTCTGAAGAATCACTAAACGTGTCAATCAGTGGTGAATCGAGCAGCAGAATCCATTAAACGTCACATGGAACCGTTTTACATAGAAAAGAGATCATTGTATCACTTTTTTGTGCATATAACCAGTTTTTTGTTTAGTCACCCATAAGTTATGTGGTCTGTGAACAACCACTGCTATTCAGAAATAAAGGCAAATATTTTCACAACACCCGTTCTTTGGAATTTCTTTTGCGCATAACGGTGAGTTAATGTTTTATATTTTAAAACAATATTTAAATGCAACATTTTAAAGAGACACAATGTAGTTTCATCAGTGCAACCTATTTTTTTTTTTTTTTTTTTTATACACTGCCACCAAGTGGGTAGTCGTGGCCTAATGGTTAGGGAGTCGTCGAGTTGTAACCTGAAGGTTGCTGGTTCGATTCCCATGCTGGGCAGGAATTGAAAATGGGGATTCTGAATGAACAGCACTCTCTCCACCTTCGATCGATACCATGACTAAGGTGCTCTTGAGCAAGGCACCTAACCCCTAATTGCCTCACTTGTAAGTCTCTTTGGATAAAAGCGTCTGCTTAATGATTAAATTTAAATGTAAGTGGTAATTTCCCATAGTACACAATCAAAATGTCTGTGGTGTGGAATATGGTTACATTATGAATATTTATTGAAGATTACCACACATAGACATGTCTATGTTCTTCTCCGTCATGTCGTTGCACATGCTCGTCAGCAAGTCACCCTTCATTTAACTAGGGTTACATGTTTGTTAACTGAGTATAGTAGGTCTGTGCATGTCTGAAAATAATGAAATAATGATCACCAAAATGATTTTATATGACAAAAAACATTATAGCTCAAATTTATTTAAATTTAATCCCTTTTAATTTAAAAACAAAAATGAATTGTATAGCTGGAATTTATTCAGTTATACAGTTATTTATTCAGAGCAGTTGCATTCGTGACGAGCCTCATGCGTCCCGTGGGTTGAGAACCAACTTAAAGGGATATTTCACACAAAAATGAAAATTATTCCATGATTTACTCACCCTCAAGGCATCCTAGGTTTGTATATATATTTATATATATATATATATATATATATATATATATATTTATATATATATATATATATATATATATATATATATATATATATATATCCTTATTTAAAACTTATAAAGTAAAATAATAAGCTTCCGGTGCGACAGTCATACGCATTCGACGTACATCCAAAAAGCCTTAACTTCTACGTTCTACATTACATCATGTCATTGTGTAGAAGTAGAAATCTACTATACCCTGCAAGAATCTCTTTGAGAATCTCTTTTGAATCTCTTTTGATTTTTTGAAAGCATTTATTTATTGGGATCATGTCATACTCCGCTCCACATCCTTCCTAACAACGCCTCTTAGCTGTTATAAATTCACTGTAAACCATGGCTTCATGGGGCTTATTGCTTTTATAAAACTGTTACCACAAAATACATATATTAAAACCAAAAAGTATCAATGTAACTTTCATGAAGTAAAATCATTAAAAGGTTTCTTTTTGCTGGAAAATAGTCCTTGAAGGTGAACAACAACAGAAGTTACATTCATTACACCATTAGATGGCAGCAGAGATTGTTTTTATGAGCGAGTCACTCCAATAGTATCTCCAATAGTATCAAAGACTATTATATTGAAACTTGTTGTGAACGCGTAACAAGACGCAAATGAAAACAATGCAGGGCATGGGAACCCCCATCGAACGTTAAAAGGACAAGATCGCAGAGGACATTCAAACGGATTCTTGATTAAGAAGACAGGACTGACCTGAAGGAAAATGCTAAATTTGAATGCAGGTAATACATTCGGTCACTCAATATCACTCTCACAATACTCTTCTACATAATACAGCAAGCTTCAGTGAACAAAATCAATAGCAAACATATATTTACATCTTAAAACAGATGCAGCAACATACACATTCAGTGGCGCAGCGATACTTATGTAATGCGGTCAGCTGTATGGTTCGGAGAATTTTACAATGACAATTAGAAAACGTAGAACATCCGATACAGGGCAGTTAAACGGGTCGATAAGCAGCTCACGGCACCAATTTACAAACACTTGCCATTTACAAGTGTAAAGGCGTCTAGTGGATGGTGCGCAGGACTCTGTAAGTGTGGAGAGGACTCGAGGAGGCAAGTCGCCCAAATCCTCTAACAGCCCTGAAGCATCCACACGTGAAGCTTCCAAAGCTCCGGGTTGGGATGCCAGATTGCACCGTTCGCTTGTGATAACAGATCCGCTCTAAGTGTAATCCGCCATGGAGTGGCTATCAGCATTTCTCTGAGATCCGGAAACTATGGCTGGTTCGGCCAGTTTGGGGCGACGAGTATCACTAATGCTTTCTCCTCCCTGATTTTGCATAGGACCAGAGGCAAAATTTTCACTGGAGGGAACGCATAGTTTGGTTCTCGGCCAACTCGATGTCAGCGCATCTCCCTGGAGTGGAGAGTGGGACATTGAGATTGCAATGTGCGATCTCGCTCGTCGCAAACAGATCCACTTCTGCTGTCCCGAAACGAGACCAAATTTTTCTCACCACACCGGGGTGAAGTCTCCACTCTCCCTGAGGAATCCCGTTCCTCGAAAACAAATCCGCTCCGCGGTTTAGACGGCCGGGGATATATGTCGCTCTGAAGGAGAGAAGACGTCCATAAAAGGAGGCGTTTCGCCTGCTTTAAAAGAATTCTGGATCTGACGCTGCCTTGGCGATTTATGTACGAGACCACAGACCTGTTGTCAGTGCTAATCAGAACATGCTGCTGCTCCAGCTGAGGCAGAAAGGCTTCCAGCGCTAGGGAGACTGCGCGCAGCTGATTTATGTGCCACTCCCTCTGTGACTCTGACCAGAGCCTGAAACCGCGCCCCACCCTGACATGGGCGCGTCCGTTGTGACGACAATGCGTTTCGTCACTAAGCCCCCGGTTTCAGAGCCCTGATGCAGCTGTGATTGACCAGAATGCGCACGTGGGCAGAAGCCCATGACCTCAGCGGGACTCGAGTCTTGAGCCAGAACTGAAGCGGGCGCATGTGCAGGAGACCCAGATGGCAGACCGAGGAACCTGACGCCATCAATCCCAAAAGCCTCTGAAAATCTCTCAGCGGGACAGACCTGCCCAGTTTGAAACGGTGCATGGTAGAAATTATGGTGTCCACACGCTGTTGAGAGAGGTTGGCCCTCATAGCTATCAAGTCGAAGCATACTCCCAGATAGGTTATCGACTGACACGGGGTGAATATACTCTTTTGTGTAATCACCCGTAGCCCCAGACTTCCTAGATGACGCAACAGTGCCTCCGTGTGACTTAACAGCACGTCTCGCGAATGGGTTAAATCAGCCAGTCGTCCAAGTAATTTAGGATACTGATACCGCTCTCTCTGAGAGGGGATAAGGCTGCATCCACACATTTCGAAAAGGTGCGGGGGGCCAATGCCAGGCCAAACGGAAGTACTGTGTACTGGTATGCTTGGCCCTCGAACGCAAATCTCAGGAATCGTCTGTGACGTGCCGCTATCTGAATGTAGAGGTAAGCGTCCTTTAAATCCACAAGCAAACCAATCCCCTGGGCGAATTTGGGCCAGGATCTGTTTCAACGTAGTCATTCTGAAAGCGCGCTTGTGCAGGGCTCAGTTTATGGGTCTCAGATCGAGAATTGAGTGGAGGCCACCGTCTTTTTTGGGCACAACAAAATAACGGCTGTAAAACCCCGTTTTCAGTTCGCCGGAGGGACACGTTCTATCGCTCCTTTTGTGAGCAAACTGTGAATTTCTCGTCTTAGGGTCGCGGCGTTTCAGGGTAAAGTCAGTGACGGGACCACGCCAATGAAGCGGGGTTGTCTGCGTCTGAACTGAAGAGAATACCCGTTTCAGATTACACCTAGTAGCCAACGTGAAATACCTGGAATGGCTCTCCAAGCATCCAGGGAGAGAGAAAGCGGCCGTATCAGATCGCGATCTAACTCTGTTTGCGTGACGCGTGGGCTTAGCTGCCGCGGGCCGGTCGCAATGATGCACTGCGACGTCGCACTGTTTTGAGACAGGGCGCGATACACAGGAAAGAGAAGATGAGAAGAAGAAAGCTCTTTTTGTGAGGGGATATGCATTTTTATTACATTCACATTTACATTCAGAGAAACAGCAAAACAGTCGCCCACAGGGACAGAGGGGGCTGGTGTACAAAGCCGCCTTCTCTTGGGCGTGATTTCCTCCGCGATGTTTCCTCTCCTCTCTACCAGGCCGTCAGGACGACGGCTTAGTATGCTTCCTGCCATGTGCCGGCCACTGCTTGCGACGAACGTGACCTGATGTTGGGCTGGGCCTGAAATGAGCGACGGGGCATCACGTGGCTCATAGCCTTCGTGCGCTTTTATGCCTCTGCGAAACGCTCCACCACGGACTCCATGGTGTCACCAAAGAGGCCGGAGGGAGTTATAGGAGCGTTGAGGAGGGTTTTACGGTCCGCACACTTCAGGTCAGCTAGGGCGAGCTAAAGGTGCCTATGAAGGACCACCATAAAACCCATAGCGTGGCCAATGGCCTGGGCATAACGCTTTGTTGCCATTAGGGCGAAGTCTGTAACCACGTGCAGGTCTCTCACTACCTCCGCATCAAGACCAGCGTCATCCAGGGACTGCAACCGCTTCGCCTGGAATACCTGCAGCATTGCCATGGCACTAAGGCCACTTCCCCCGCAGAAGCATACGCTTTATCCGCCAGATGCGCCGTGAACCTGCACTGCTTGGTAGGCAAGTTAGCATCCGAGCCCAAGGAGGTAGCTGATGGGCACAAGTGAGCGGCGACCGTTTCCTCGACGGGGGGAGTGCGCAGATATCCGTGGGCCTCCGCGTTGTACACGTGGGAGAAAACCGCGTGGGTGGAAGTGTGGATTCGCGCCGATTGGGGTGCAGACCATGACTTAACCACATAGCTCTGAACGTCTGGAAAAAAGGGGGTCCTCCTTTTCGGAGCGGCCTGGCGGCGGCCCATCTGCAAATACCAAGAGTCCAATTTAGTCCTCGTTGGCTCGTCCGGAGCATTCCACGAGAGGTCTAGCTCAGTCACCGCTTTTTCCAGCACCCTCCTGAACTCCTCGTGGAGGTCTACAGGGGCTTGGACCTCTGGGTGGTCGAGCTCGGATGCCGCCCAATCTTTCTCGGATGAGGAGGCCGACATAGAATCACCTTCTTGATCTTCTGTCGCGTCGAAAGAAATGAAATCGGCAGGAAGTCGCAGGAGGGAGGAAGGTGTCTTCCGTGAAGACGACAGGAGAACGGGGGAACAGTAAAGGGCGGTGATCCCATGTATCTCCTCCATCATTGTCATAGTTGACGTCTTTGTCAGCGTGAGCTGGGCCCACCAGCGGCTCACTGGCGGCAGTGGGCCTAGTTCCTTTGAGTGACCACGCATAGTCCCTTCTGGCCCTAAGAGTACGAACTGGCAAGTCTGCACAGTAGGAGCAATTCCCAGAGTCCGAGAAGGCCGCCTCAGCGTAAGCCAGCCCCAGGCAGGCTACGCAGTGGGGGTGGTTGTCAGGCGGGTTGACAGGACCCGCGCAGATGCTGCAAAAGGATGCCATCGGATGCAATCGAAGAAATAAATAAACCTCAGGTAGCAACTTTCAACGATAAGCAAAGATGAGCGAGAAGGAAGAGATTCTGAGGTAATTGCTGCTCTCCTCGCTCGTTTTTCTAACTGGCGTTAGCCTATAATATTTCAACATTTTGGAAGGAAAGGGATTTCCTGCAGTGTTTTGCGAAGTGTCGAAGTGACTGCTCTCAAAAGGGAACAATATTCTTCCACGTCTGATATTGCTATAGCCTACCATAGGCTATGTAATAAATATCAAAAATAAGAACTCATACAGGGTAATTTTTGTGAATTATATTCTGTATCAGAAATGTGCTTTTATTGCAATATTTGTTGACCAAGTTTGGTTTGGTTGAGTGGTCTGCCTATATCACGTGGTTCATAGCCTTCGTGCGCTTTTATGCCTCTGCGAAACGCTCCACCACGGACTCCATGGTGTCTTTAGATTTTCTCTTAGAATCAGTCATTAAATTTGCAGCATTACATGAATATGTCTGTTCCTTCATCAGGACAATACAGCTGTGGACCGGTCATTACTTGTGCCCACCAGAGCTCAACAAAGTCCACCTGTACTCGTGAGCTTGTCTCCATTACTACAGGGGGCCCCCCAGGGAGCCACAGTGCCTGCCGGGTCAGCAGCATTGCCAGGCCAGAAAATAATACGAGCAAAGTGGAGACTTGCTGAGAACCTGAGGGAGGATTTTGAATTGAGATATTGGATATCAGACAAGGATGGCCAGCCAAACTGCATAGTGTTCCCCCAGCAATACGATTGTTTTACCCATACAGACATAAACTGGTCATAGACGAGGGGATTGTGCGGAAAGGCCACAAAGTTGTCATCCCAGAAACATTTCAGCTGGAATACACACAGATTGTACATAGGGGTCACCCTGGAGCTGATTCCACCAAACGACGTGCGTGAGGTATATTCTTTTGGCCTACCATGACAAAAGACATTGATGCTTACATCACATCTTGTGCCACATGCAACAGCACCAAACCCCACCGGCAAAAAGAACCCTTTCAGCTGCATACAGTTCCAAACCTACCATGGTCAAGAGTAATAGCTGATATCTTTGAGTGGAATGGTCATCAATACTTGGTGCTTGTCGACTCGTATTCAGACTGGTACGAGTTCGATCAGCTCCACAATTTAACCTCAGCGAGTGTCATACAGAAGCTAAAAAACACTTTTCTGTCCATGGGTCACCCCAAACCCTCCTCACAGACAATGGGAGACAATGAGCAATGAGTTCAAAGATTTCGCTACAGCCTGGGACTTCGTTCCCAAAACCAGTAGTCCAAATTACCCTCAATCTAATGGCCTAGCGGAGCCTGCAGTTTATGTCAGTGCTAAGCAACTCATGGAAAAGTCTAAACGAGATGGCACTGATGTCTATCTCAATCTGCTGAATCTGCGAAATGTTCCACGAGATCCTAAACTTTGCTCCCCAGCTCAGAGACTAAAGTCCAGGCAAACCCGCACCACCCTGCCTCTCCATAGCTCTTTGCTGGAACCTTCTCCTCTGGCCTCCAAAGAGATTCATGCACAGCTCACAAAGAAAAGACTGTGTCAAAAGAACAGTTACGACAACACCAGTAATCAACTGAGAACACTCTCAAAAGGGCAAGTAGTGAGGATGCAAACCCCTCGCGGTTATGACGGCAAAGGAGTGGTGAAGGAAATCTGCCATGAACCAAGATCTTACATTGTCCTGTCTGGAGGATAGGAATATAGGAGAAACCGCAGTGTAACCTTGCGGTTTCACCTCCTTGCGGTGAAAGAACCTACACCAAGTCAGTACGATGATGATGGTCACCAGGTAATCCATGCTCCAACCAAAGAGAATGATCCAATTCCAAAGATACCTGATGTACCTATACAATCAACTAAAGGTCAGATGTGAGGGTAGTCGTGGCCCAGTGGTGAGGGAGTTGGGCTTGTAATCTGAAGGTTGCTGGTTCGATTCCCCCGCCGGTAGGAATTGAAAGTGGGGATTGTGAATAAACAGCACTCTCTCCACCTTCGATACCATGACTAAAGTGCCCTTGAGCAAGGCACCTAACCCCTAATTGCTCCCCTTGTAAGTCGCTTTGGATAAAAGCGTCTGCTAAATGATGAAAAATGAAAATGAAAAATTAGATAAACAATCAAACGAACACATGCTAAATTGAGAGCTAGTCCTTATGTGACACGATGTGGACATACTGTTCACCCTAACCCAAAATACAAGGACTGAGGTACTTGATATGTTGTTGAATTGCACATCCATATTTTATTTAATTGTTTGTTAGGTTAAACATACCAGTTTCGTTATTGTGTAATACACTTGAAGCAAAATTTATTTTTTTGGCATTGTTAGTGTTTCAAATCTGATATACCTTTGTCGTTCTACAAAAGGTGTGTGCTAAAAGAGAAGAGTAAAGTATTCAAGTCATTGTCATTGTCATGAGTCATGTTTGTTTTTACAATGTGCTCCAGCTGTCATGTTATGTCATGTGATTAATGTGATCCTGCCATGTGCTCCTTGTCATGTAATTCCCCTGTTTCATATCTTGTTCTAATTGGTTCACTGGGTTTAATCATTGTTCATAGGTGTTTCTTGTTTGTAATTAGTCATTCATTCATTCATTCATCTTCCACCGCTTATTCGTATACGGGCCGGGTCGCGGGGGCAGCAGTCTGAGCAGAGACTCCCAGACTTCCCTCTCCCCAGACACTTCCTCCAGCTCTTCCGGGGGGACACCGAGGCGTTCCCAGGCCAGCCGAGAGACATAGTCTCTCCAGCGTGTCCTAGGTCTTCCCCGGGGCCTTCTCCCGGTGGGACATACCCGGAACACCTCCCTAGGGAGGCGTCCAGGAGGCATCCAAAACAGATTTACAGCGTAGATTGACCGGTAAATCGAGAGCTTTGCCTTGCAGCTCAGCTCCTTCTTCACCACGACAGACCGGTACATCGACCGCATTACTGCAGAAGCTGCACCGATCCGTCTGTCAACCTCACGCTCCTTCCTTCCCTCACTCGTGAACAAAACCCCAAGATACTTGAACTCCTCCACTTGAGGCAGGAGCTCTCTACCAACCTGAAGAGGACAAGCCACCCTTTTCCGACTGAGAACCATGGTCTCAGACTTGGAGGTGCTGATCCTCATCCCAGCCGCCTCACACTCGGCTGCAAACCGTCCCAATGCACACTGGAGGTCCTGGCCCGATGGAGCCAACAGGACCATATCATCCGCAAAAAGCAGGGATGAGATCCTGTGGTCCCCAAACCAGACTCCCTCCGGCCCCTGACTGTGCCTAGAAATCCTGTCCATAAAAATTATGAACAGGACCGGTGATAAAGGGCATCCCTGCCGGAGTCCAACATGCACTGGGAACAGGTCTGACTTACTGCCGGCAATGCGAACCAGGCTCCTGCTCCGGTCATACAGGGACCGGACAGCCCTTAGCAAAGGGCCCCGGACTCCATACTCCCGGAGCACCCCCCACAGGGTGCCACGAGGGACACGGTCGAATGCCTTCTCCAGATCCACAAAACACATGTGGACTGGTTGGGCAAACTCCCATAAACCCTCCAGCACCCTAGAGAGGGTATAGAGCTGGTCCAGTGTTCCACGACCGGGACGAAAACCGCATTGTTCCTCCTGAATCTGAGGTTCGACTATCAGCCTTATTCTCCTCTCCAGTACCCTGGCATAGACTTTCCCGGGGAGGCTGAGGAGTGTGATCCCTCTGTAGTTGGAACACACCCTCTGGTCCCCCTTCTTAAAAAGAGGGACCACCACCCCGGTCTGCCAGTCCAGAGGCACTGTCCCCAACCGCCACGCGATGCTGCAGAGGCGCGTCAGCCAAGACAGCCCCACAACATCCAGAGACTTGAGGTACTCAGGGCGTATCTCATCCACCCCCGCTGTCTTGCCACCAAGGAGCTTTCCAACTACCTCAGTGACCTCAGCTTGGGTGATGGGTGAGCCCTCGGCCTCTGCTTCCTCAGTGGAAGACGTGTCGGTGGGATTGAGGAGATCCACAAAGTATTCCTTCCACCGCCCAACGATGTCCCCAGTTGAAGTCAGCAGATTCCCACCCCCACTGTAAACAGTGTTGGCAGGGCACTGCTTCCCCCTCCTGAGGCGCCGGACGGTTTGCCAGAATTTCTTCGGGGCCGACCGATAATCCTTCTCCATGGTCTCACCAAACTCCTCCCAGACCCGAGTTTTTGCCTCCACAACTACCCGGGCTGCAGTCCGCTTGGCCTGCCGGTACCCGTCAGCTGCCTCAGGAGTCCCCCGAGCCAACCAGGCTCGATAGGCCTCCTTCTCCAGCTTGACGGCATCCCTTACATCCGGTGTCCACCACCGGGTTCGGGGATTGCCGCCACGACAGGCACCGGAGACTTTACGGCCACAGCTTCGAGCGGCCGTGTCGACAATGGAGGTAGAGAACATGGTCCACTCAGACTCAATGTCTCCAGCCTCCCTCGGTATCTGGTTGAAGCTCTGCCGGAGGTGCGAGTTGAAGATCTTTCTGACAGGGGACTCGGCCAAACGTTCCCAGCAGACCCTCACAGTACGTTTGGGTCTGCCGAGTCTGTCCAGCTTCCTCCCCTGCCATCTGATCCAACTCACCACCAGGTGGTGATCAGTTGACAGCTCCGCCCCTCTCTTCACCCGAGTGTCCAAGACATACGGCTGGAGGTCAGATGAAACAACTACAAAGTCGATCATCGACCTCCGCCCTAGGGTGTCCTGGTGCCACGTGTAATGGTGGACACCCTTATGCTTGAACATGGTGTTCGTTATGGACAAACTGTGGCTAGCACAGAAGTCCAATAACAGAACACCGCTCTGGTTCAGATCAGGGGGGCCGTTCCTCCCAATCACGCCCCTCCAGGTATCACTGTCGCTGCCCACGTGAGCGTTGAAGTCCCCCAGTAGAACGACAGAGTCCCCGTTCGGAGCACTTTCCAGCACCCCTCCCAGAGACTCCAAGAAGGCCGGGTACTCTGCACTGTCATTCGGCCCATAAGCACAAACAACAGTGAGAGCCCTATCCCCGACCCGAAGGCGCAGTGAAGCGACCCTCTCGTTCACTGGGGTAAACTCCAACACATGGCGGCTGAGCTGGGGGGCTATGAGAAAGCCCACACCAGCCCGCCGTCTTCCACCGCAGGCAACTCCAGAGTAGCGGAGAGTCCAGTCTCTCTCAAGGAGTTGGGTTCCAGAGCCCAAGCTGTGCGTGGAGGTGAGCCCGACTATCTCTAGTCGGTATCTCTCGACCTCCCGCACAAGCTCAGGCTCCTTCCCCGCCAGCGAGATGACGTTCCATGTCCCTAGAGCCAGATTCCGTGTCCGGGGATTGGGTCGCCGAGGCCCCTGCCTTCGGCTACCGCCCAATCCACAATGCACCGGCCCCATATGGTTCCTCCCGCAGGTGGTGGGCCCACGGGAGGTCGGCCCCACGTCGCTCATTCGGGCTGAGCCCGGCCGGGCCCCGTGGGGAAAGACCCGGCCACCAGGCGCTCGCCTACGAGCCCCAACCCCAGGCCTGGCTCCAGGGTGGGGCCCCGGTTGCGCCATACCGGGCGACGTAACGGCCTTTGTTTTTTTAAAATCCATATGGGGTTTTGAACTGCTCTTTGTCTGGCCCATCACCTAGGACCTGTTTGCCTTGGGAAACCCTACCAGGGGCATATAGCCCCCGACAACATAGCTCCTAGGATCATTCGGGCACTCAAACCCCTCCACCACGATAAGGTGGCAGTTCACTGGAGGAGAATTGTAATTAGTCTCTGTATTTAAACCCTCATGTTTCCATTGTTCCTGGTTGATGTTTGTGGATTTTATCCCTGTAACCACGGTGGTGAGCTCATGTTGTTCCTGTTTTGTTATTCTGCTAAGCCATGCCATGTAAGGACTCTATTTTATGTTTCATGTGTTATGGATTTATGAATAAAAGCTGCACTTGGGTTCTCGCTTAAACTCGCCTCCAGTGGATGACTTTACAGCAAGTTAGCCTATAACAGGGAACCTAAATGAAATTGAAAAAAAAAAAAAAAATCTTGCATCATAATCTTGGTTAAAACTGAAACCAATTAATTCCTGTTAAGTTTCCAAATTGGAATATTTCCCAGGTTAAGTTCCCAAGTAAAGTTTCTGAAAATTTACCAGAAACTTTCCACCCCTTTGCAACCCTAGTAGCTAATTTAGTCTTGCTAAAGTCATCCTATAAGTAAAGTTTTTCCGAGTTCCTGTGGTGTGGATATACTAAAAATTGTTCGGGAAGCAGACACACTCTGTCAGTTTAAATCTAGACTAAAAACGCATCCATTTAACCTGGCATACACATGACGCATTAACAATTTTTGTCTTCATATCCGTTAAAGGATTGTTAGGCTGCATAGATCAGGTCAGCCGGAACCGGGAACACTTCCTATAACACCGGATGTACTCGTTACATCAGAAGAAGAATGGTGTCTACGCTAATTTTTGTCTCTGCTTATCCCGAGGTTTACCAATTAACGTGATTTTCTGGATCCGGACTGTTTCCGGGTCGGACGTGAAATCTGTGCCTGTGTGCGGCAGCAATGTGGCCCTGGGGTGTCGGCGGAGACTATGTGAACTAGCTCATTCTTTGTGAAGACCTTACGACTCATCAGCCAGTGGCACATATCTCCAACAAACCATCCCATAGCGGCGTGATCAAAAAGATCTTAAACTAGATGGAACTGTATAAAATACTTTGACTGTTGCGATTCCAAATCGGTTTAATGACCTGTAACTCTGCCTGAGTATCGGACAAGTGTTCACTGTTGGCCAGAGGAGAACTGGCTCCCCGACTAAGCCTTGTTTCTCCCAAGGTTTTTTTCTCCATTTGTTGGAGTTTTGGTTCCTTGCCGCTGTTGCCTTTGGCTTGCTTAAGTTGGGGACACTTGCTTGATATTCAGCAGTGTTTTTAGTAAACTGTAAACACTGTAAACAACTGTACGACAAAATGACCTCGCGTACTACAAAGAAAAAACATGGAAACCAAGAAGATTCGAATGCTGAGGCAGCTCAAGCTAGCATGACACCCGAGGGTAACGTTAAAGAAGCCAACGTGAATACTGACAAAAACCAAGACAGCAACATTATGAGTGCAATCGCAAGCATGAGAGAAGATTTTTTGGTCAAATTTACAGGAATCCTCTCAGCCATACAGGAGGTTAAACAAGACGTCAAGGAATTTTCTAACAGATTGACTATGGCGGAACAACGTATCAGCGACACAGAGGATCAAGTATCCGAATTGCAAAACACCGTAGATACTCTTCAGCAACAGGTGAAACTTCACGGAGTTAAACTTGAAGACCAGGAAAATCGAAGTCGTCGCAATAATGTGCGCCTCGTCGGCCTCCCTGAAGGTGCCGAGGGCTCGGGCACTGCGGGGTTCCTTGAGAGATGGCTGCCTGAGGTACTGGGACCGGAGTCTTATACCAATCCGATAATCATCAAAAGAGCTCATCGTTTACAGGAACGGCGAGATCGAAACGCTCCCAGAACACTCATTATGCGCTTCCTGAATTCAAAGGATAAAGATAGTGTTACAATTTGTGCGTGCCAAAGGTAAAATAACATATGACGAGCGCGAAGTGAAGTTTTTTCCGAGATATCGCCAGAGAAACACATCTGAAAAGACGAAAGTACTACGAAGTGAAGCAACAGCTTAAGGCCATGGACATTCGTTATGGATTAATATTTCCAGCGAAGATGCGCGTCATCCACGCAGGACGAGACTCCACATTTGAAAGCCCAGCTGAGGTGGAGAATTTCATTCGCAACCTCAAGGACACACGCCGTTAATCCTCCAGTCAAGAAGGCCGAATACAGAAGAAAGGAATCGTCACGTACCGAGATCTTTTCTTTCTTTCCCTCCTTATTTTGAGACTGGTAACGTATTTAGAGTGAAATAGGATTGATTGGCTATTCAATGGCACTTAGTAACTTTACAGTTGTGGTCAGTGACTTCTAACTATCTATATTGTTTTTCAATTATTTCCATTATAATTTGCTGTATATTCAGAATCTGAGAAAAGATAAGGTGATTGATTTAGATCGTGGTTATTTCAGTTGTTATTATAGGCTGCTGTTCAATTTCATAGAACATGCTCTCGATTCGCGTTAGCCTTTTAACGTGTAATAATCCTATTAAGCTGTATCGCTGTCTGTTTACACTTCAACGACTTCTGAAACCGAATCTCAGTGGCCATATCAACCCAGTCTTGTTAATGCTTTCAACAAAAAAAAAATAAGTTGGGCTGAAATAAGTTATAAATATATCATTAATCTACAATATACATACTGCTGTTGTAGTCGTTCACGACGTGATCTCAAGTAGTCTTCCACATTGAAATTCATGTCGACATTCAGCGATATGTAAATGGAAATCTTTGTGCTGATTTAACGTTACACATTCAAAAAATGCCGAAACATTAACGGTCACTTGATATGATTCAAATAATCTTGTTGAGTGAATAATCTTATTATATTATATTATATTATATTAAAATATTTTATAGCAATGTTTTATATAGTTATAACTATTTTTGTTGTTGTATGGATATTTAAGCTAATTATCTGTTCCTATCAAATATACGTTATAAACATTAATGGTCTTCAGATCGTGTCAAATGCACTTTGTTGTCTAGATTTATCTACATTAATAATTATTTTTTTTAAACAAAACAAAAGGTTGCAAAAGGCCAATATAGTGAAGACTGGACAGTCAGTTTCAGTGAAATGGCACTGCAACAGCCATATCAAAATATCCTATTTTATAATACTTATCAGGTGTACTGTCTAATAATAATAGAATTCTTTTAAAAAAAATAGCCTGAATAATAATAATAATTACTATGTTGATGTTGTATTGCAAAATATTTGTGCTGCTATTGAGGTGTGATACGGGTAGGTTACCACAGGTTTGGTGGTATTGGTTGCTTTAAGGTGCAAGAGAAGATCAACAGTGTAATTTCTTTCAGATATAGATGTACAATTACAGCTGTAACTAGATGAGTAAAGTTTGTAGACAAACTTTTAGTTGGCTTGAAAAAGCCTAGCCAGAAAGTTTGAAGTAGTTTTGAATCCTGTACAATGTTTAGGATGGGCTGGACATTGTGAAAATCAGCTGTTGGCATGTTCTTCAAGGAGGCACTTATTTCTGGATCACAGAAAGTTTTCTTTTCATCAAAGTCAGTGATGTACAATCCATTGAGTGATGTTGTTCGGCTGAGTGCAACGTATGCCATGCCTGGTTGGAATATCTGCTTCAGAGACACAACAGCACAATCAGTTGTCATTCCTTGCACTTTATGAATAGTGTACTTAACATACTGATATATTGAAAGTGTGATTAATAGGTTGCTTGGAAGTTATATGTTTGGCTTTTTTCAAAGCAGATTCACAACAATAGGAAAACAATTTTACAATACAATATAAAAAAAACGCTTTTACATAATTAAAAAAACAAACAAACAAAAAACGATTTTTATATCATAATAGTGTAGTTAGCACATCAAGTGCAGGGATTAAGGGATGATCCACCCCTGTCCCTATTATCTGTGATGATTCTTAAATTGCGCTCTACTACAAAAATAGCAATGTACCAATGCATCAATACAAAAGTATATAGATCTTTTTGTTGAGTTGCCAAAGAGGGATAAAGCGCTAATGAGGAGCATGAGGTGACGTTTAAGACTCCCTTTTGGCCAGCGGGGGGCAGCCTAAGGCAGGACATCACCGCCTTGAGCACCTGCCCAAGAAGGGAGGTGTAAACCATATGGATCAAAAAAGGTCAAGTGGATGTGATGCTTTGAGGCCAGAAGCATCAATTTAGGGGCTGTAAGAAATTACAAGCTGTCTGAATAATAATTCCACAGAACCAGGTCCATTCAACAACCGCATTATCCCATTTGGCTGACTTCGACAGGTTCCTTGCAACATTCCTTGTGTGATCACACTCTAAGCAGCATCAATCAATTATAGTGGGGCATTTAAGAATCATCTCAGACACACCAGTGCCTTGACTTGATTTTCACAGAACAATTTAAAGGATTTTAAAATTTAAAGGATTATTGTAAAGGGTGTGAGTGTGTGTGTGTGTGTGTGTGTGTGTGTGTGTCCTTTCCAAGGATCGCCACCTTGACGTGGTGGAAAGGCTTGTGTGTTCCTATGATCCCAAGAGCAAATCAATCTGGAGTTTAAACACATATTAGGTTGGCATGCTTAAGGGTGAGGTTCCAGACTGAGTGCGATCCATTGTCTTTTTATTTACATTACAGGTATATGGACCCCTTTGGTTACTAGGTATCCTTTTGGAGTCTTCAAGTGTCCTATTTAGAATGACACCTTACTTTGGAAAAATCCAGTTTTGTGAGTATTATTCTCATTTTTAAACAAACACTTGATGAGTGAGTGTGAGAGTGAGTGAATGAGTGAGAGTAGTTTTTTGTAGTTTTGAAAGTTTGAAGTGGTTTGAAAGTTTTAGTTTAGTAGTTTAGATAGACAGTGTGTGAGAGTGTGTGTGTGTGAGAGTGCGTGTGTGTGTGTGTGTGTGAGAGTGTGAGTGTGTGGGGGGGCATATGTCCACTTGGTATGGGGACAGGGGCCACGGAGGCCACGCTTCCTTTGACTCCGCCCTGGCCACCACCCTTGACTCCGCCCTGTCCGCCGCCCTGTACTCCACCTTGGAGGCCACCTGACCTACTCCTGCCCATGGGCTCCAGGATGACCCCCCCCCCTCCCTGTTTGGACTCTGTTTGGACTCTTTTTGGCGCGAGGTCACACCTTCCGGGACGGGGAGGTACTGTTACACGTGTTCTCTGTCTGGACTCAGCTTTTTGTCATGTCTCATATGTGCTCCTTGTTTTGGTTTTGTTCCTGCCACTTGTTTGTTTCATTATTAGTTCATACCCATCAGCTGTGTCTTGTTAATTGCCTCGTTTCTCCCTGTGTTTGCTCTTGTATATATTGCCAGTGTTTTCCCTCAGTCCTTGTCTGTTCTCGTTTATGTTAAGACGTGTTTTATGTTTCCTGTTTCTGTTATATCCACTGTATTGAATATATGAATTGAATATATAAAGACTTCACTATATTGATATTCCTGTCTCTGCGTCTCCTTGGACACTTTTCATTATTTCATTATTACAATAGCACACTAAGTCAGAACAGTCTGAATGGTCTGAGCCGAGTTTGGTGGTTGCAGCTTTAACGCTCTACGAGGAGATACAGTCTAAAATTTGGCTCAGAAGAAGACTAATAAGTTTACATACAATATCAGTAAGTTGGCTTTTTCAAGCCATCTTAATTACATGCAGCTATCCTATTTTAAAAATATAAATAGAATGTAGAAACATGTATGTGCACAATAAGTGCACTGTATCAAATTTTAGATAGATGTGATCAAACAGCTTGTGATCAATGCTCTTCTGTAATTTCTACACTTGTTCTTTGCCAAAGTTCTGAATGAAGGTGTCATTATCAATGATCTAGTTCTGCTTGTAGAGAAATATTGTTGATTAAGCTAGTGTCTGTTTTATCCTCAGTGAGCAGCTGATGCAGCTCTACTGTGCCAGACAGAGGAGGAGGCTGAACCGCGGCCTCGGGAGGAAGCAGCAGTCTCTCCTTAAACGCCTCCGTAAGGCCAAGAAGGACGAGAAACCAGAGCTGGTGAAAACTCACCTGAGAGACATGGTCATCCTGCCAGAGATGGTTGGGTCCGTGGTTGGTGTGTACAACGGCAAGACCTTCAACCAGGTTGAAATCATCATCCAGTGAGCCTCCACACCTCCAGTCCTTCCTCAGGCTTCAGCGTATTTGTGAGGACCAGATCAGGAGAAGGTTCCACTTGTGGCTCTGCCTCTGTCTGTGCCTGTGTGGAATGAAGAGCGTTTTTACATTTGTTTTTGGAGCTTGTAAATATGTTCGTGCTCTGTGGGTCTTGTCCAAATTAAAAATGATTACCAAAATCTAGTTTTGAGAATCAGTCATTGAAAACCCTATACTAATTCACCACTAATCAGAATATCTCTATGGTGGGTGAGATTCATCGTTTGATTAACTACATCAATAATCACAGTACAGAATACAGATTATGATTTATTACAGTAAACAATAAATATATATAATTCAGAAATCAATTATAACCATGAACAATGATCTGTTATAATCAATTATAATCATAAAAACTATTTCAGTGCAGACTGTGAAATTTAAGGATATGGAAAGGTTTTCACGGGATATTTAGCCGCTGCTTAAAAGCTTTTTAACGTAAAGGCCTCTTTTAACTTTGACTTAAGCAATATATTCTCATTATCATATCGAACGACGTTGCTAAAGGTATACAGAGCGAAAAAGAATGAACAACATGTAACAAGACAACGTGGGATTACATTACCCCAGGGTTTAAAATGATCATATGTTAACAAAAACCATGATCAGAGTTTCCTCACTGCTTCTCAAAACAGAGACATCTCTGAAGAACTCAACGGCACACAAAGTATTTTGCGGTCTCGGCTGCTGATGCCGATGATGGACAAAAATACTGGTGTACAGATCACTGTGTGACAGCCTTTGCACAATGGACTGTTTTTTAAGTTATACTAATATGAATACTACACTGTAAAAACTTATTTTTATGATTTATCACATTTGTTCTTTTATCAAGTCAACTTAGTAGATAAGTAACGTGGTTCAGATAACATAATCTCTTGGGTTTCTGTTGACTAAACCAATCGCCTTCATTGTATTAACTTAAATTTTTGATTTCAATGAACTCAAAATTTTAAGGCAACCCAGTAACTTACTTTTTTAAGTTAAACCAACTATTCTTTTTTACAGTGTTATAGCTACTAATAATAGGGTCACACTGTAGATTAGGATCCATTTCTAACTATTAACTCACTATTAATTATGACCTTTGTCTCAATAAACTCCTAATTACTGCTTATTAATAGTTAAGGTAGTTGTTGCAGCTTAAAGTTTAAGTATTGGGAAGGATTAAGGGATGTAGAATATGATCATGCAGAAAAAGGCATTATGTACTTTATAAGCACTAATAAACAGCCAATATAATAATAATATGCATGCTAATAAGCAACTAGCTAATAGTGAGATTTGGACCCTAAACTAAAGTGTTACCAATAACAATAACAACAATTATAATAATAATTTAAGACATGAGAAGCGAATTATATTTTAGTTTTGTCTATTTTATGATAGGCTATTAGTATAAGAATTCAAACCTTTAATCAGCAGTCACTTAATGATTATATGGGAGCTTGGAAAATGGTAATTCACGGTAGTTTCGCTAAAAAGAAGATCAAGATGTCCTTACCATGTGTTTTATCTCCAAAGTTTCATGTCATGTGAGTACGACAGATGACAAATCAAACACATTTGTTACAGCAGGAAGTAAAATAGAAATGAATGAAGACAAATCCACTGGGCTACTGTGCATTTACATAGGCCCATGTTTTTAAATATAAAAATGTATATTATATCGAATCCCTGATCTCGAGCCAGACGGGGCTTTGTCTCCCTCTGTCGGTCAGATAGGTGAATTAACTTATTGGTTGATTTTATCAACGCAATATTTTTATTCTTATAAACCTAACAAAAATATTGATGAAACAGCAGTTACCGGGTTGTGAGCACATTTGTAAAGGACATGAAAAAAAAACAACAACCAACGAATAAATACTAAAACCGGATTTTTTCCCCCTACGGCAAGAGAAGAGATGCATTCTCAAACGTCTTCTCAGTCTTTCTCGCACATTTTTAACCACTCGTGACACCAAAAGTAAACTCAAAAATTAACTGACGAGAGTACTGTATAAAAATGTATGCAGAATACATATGTCTTTGCTACAAAAATAATTTTCTCGCTGCTTTAGCCCAGGAAAAAAGATACAATTACCCGAACACATTTGTGACAACATGCCCCAATAGCACAACATTAATGTGGGGTAAGTTGTCACAACGGTAAACTGCACTGATACTGATATGAGAAGAATGTTTTTGTCTGAATTATGAAATAAGTCTTCCACAACATATCAACATATATTGACAATTAAATGTCTTTTCTGTTCATTTAAAAACAACAACAGCTATTTCAAATCTTGTGACAGCTTCTCTCTGCGCCATTCGTGTCGTATGAACGTGTGGGTGTGATTCCATATTTATTATGTCTATGTGTGATACTGTACTTCTGTTGTTTGGCAAGTTTGTGCGCATGCGCGGACCGTTACATGTGAGTGAATCTGAGCACTTAGCCGCCGGTGCAGCATGGAAAGGAAAGGTGAGCATCAAAACGACTTAACTACTGTCCTCCAAAACAGTCTTTAGGAACAGCACGTATGTAAATATAAATAAACATCGCGCAGCCTGAATCATATCCGTGTTGTGAACGGGCGCGCGCTGTGAGAGCAGCTAGTGTGTGCTGACGGAGACAAAAGCCCATGTGTGTTTAGCTGCTGCTAATAAAACAGCACTGCAGCTTTACATCAATATCTGCTCATATTAGACTACATACCAGAAACGTGGACGTTTGGCGCTTATTTATGGATATTTGTAGCGCTTTTCTGGTTGTAGTCGCTGTTTGTTGTCGTTATGTTGGTCTGTTTTCTTGTGTGAGTTTCTGCTAGCTGAACTTTCTTGTTTTAGCTCGACTTTAAAATATGTTTATCGTAAATATGTTCATTTCAGTGAACGTAAATCAGTGGTGTGATTTTGAAAACTGGTTTGTCAACAAAATGCTAACAGCACAAACTGATAAAGCCGTCAAAACTTAGAAATAAATCAATTAAAATATTTTGCTGATTATGGTTACCGCCTTAATACTAAATTAGCGACTACTGTAAAACTGTAATGGAATATGGGACGATATAATAAGCTTTTCAACTATTTTTTTTGTCGTTTGGTTTCATGTCTATTGTTGATGACAGTTTTGCCTGTAAGTTAGGTGCTTTTGAATCAGGTTAGGTGCTTTTGTATCTTGAAAACCAGCTAACACTTTATTTTCGATGATACTCTTTTGACTTTCTAATTTGGCAACTACATGTCAACTAGTTGTCATTGTTAGAGTATTAGTAGACTGTCTGCTTAATGTCTGGCAAAAAATAATTTTGCTGCTCCTCAACAGACATTCTACTGACTATAAGTAACTCTGCAACTACGTCAACTTATTCAACTAACCCTAACCTAACAGTGTAGTAATAATGACATTTATTTGCAAAGTTACACATAGTTAGTAGAATGTCTAAAGTGGACTGTCTGTGGCAAGCCGTTTTGACTTTTATTCATTTTCAGGATATGAACTTGTGATGTCAACATTTCAATTTCCACTAGTAAAAATGTTAATTTCTGATATCATGAACGTGATTGTGACTAGTAAGAAAGCCATTTTAGATATCAGAATAATATGATAATGAATATAGTTACTAGTAGCAATTCAATTGTTGATATCAAGAACAGACATTTCAACTAGTGACATTTGCATTTTTACTAGTAACAATGTAATTACTGATACCAAAATTGATGATTCTTACTTGTAAGAATTGTATTCCTGATATGTGAGTTTTTTGATATCAACAATTGAATTTGAATGGCAGCCTATGGTGAGATTTCACTAGTGAAAATACAATTTCAGATATCAAGAATTATAGTTTATACTAGTGGAAATTGAATGGTTGATATCAAGAATTAACGTTGTTACTAGCGGAAATCTAATTCCTGATATCAAGAATTAACATTTTAACGAGTGAAAATGTAATTGTTGACATCACAAGTTCATATCCTGAGAATGAATAAAAGTCAAAATGGCTTGCCATAACTGTCAAAATAAACCGTAACCGAAAACTATGATTACTAAGTTTTGGTAATGGTTTTGTGGCGATATGAAAATAATGTCTTAATACTGTTCTCATAACATAAAAGATATATTAATTTCAGCTTTTATATACATAGAAGACTATTGTCTTTACTTGCAGAATTGTTTACCACATCATTTGTGAGAAGTGCTCAAATAAATTCTTCCGTTCTCTGACAGTACTTGCACTTCAGGCCAGGAAGAAAAGGACCAAAACCAAGAAACCCAGCAAAAAGTGAGTAAATTGAGTTTGTGTATGAGTGTACTGTTCCAAATCAAGTTATTCAAGGACTCCAAGAAGGTCTGAACATGATTCAAAAGCATCAGTGCTACAGTGGTGGAAACGGTGATAATCATTTTAGTGAATTTACAGACTTTTTAAGTTTGTTAAGAGGTATGAAAAATCTGAATCACTCTATTCAAAATGCTTACTTACTTAAAAAAGGATTAAGGATTAATGCATTAAGATCACAACAAGGTGACAAAAGCTGTTCTGTTTGAAGTCAGTGGAGAAGATGCTTCTGTGTGGCGAATAAACTGGATTTGAGTTGAATTTCAATATCTTAGAAATGAGGCCCACCCCAGCCTCTGAAACTACTAAACAACTCTATAAGCCATTTAAAGGCGCAATACAGCTCTGGAAAAAATTAAGAGACCACTGCATATTTTTTGTTATTTTGACCAGTTGTTGCTTTTGGCAAATAAATGCTCTAAATTACAATATTTTTATTTGGAATTTGGGAGAAATGTCAGTAGTTTATAGAATAAAACAAAAATGTTAATTTTACCCAAACACATACCTATAAATAGTAAACCCAGAGAAACTGATAATTTTGCAGTGGTCTCTTAATTTTTTCCAGAGCTGTATGTACGTTTTTTGATTAAAATATCCAAAAACCACTAAAACAATGTTTTATATTTTGTTGACTTGTGTACTTGCATTATCCCAAATGTTTCCGACAATGTTTAAATCCAGAAAAATAAGCAATTTTAACCAGTGTAGTGGTCCGAGTCATCACGTCGCCTGTCAATAAGGTCAACGCTCCGATTACTCTCGAGTACCGGTTTTGATTTCGTAGAAACCATGGAAACTCAAAGATGCTTTAATATATTATGTTTTAGTAGACATTTATACTTTTATTAGCAAAAACTAATCTTTGTTATACAGCTCAACACGTTTAGTTTTCTTGTTTGAACCCCTTGTTTTCTTGATTTACCGCGAGTCACATGTTTGTGCCGCCTCAGAGATCATGCTGTTCTGTCAGGTGGCTAACAGCAAAAACAGAAAGAGCTTTATCTGTAGTAACAGTAATACAGCATTTTCTCCCATACAAGATATTTTAAAATAAACTGCATGCCATTTAACAACACAAGACATCAGCTTCTATTAATATGACCTTCTAATATCGATCTAACTTACTGCAGAGTGCAACAAGTGTCTCATCCAGCCACGGAGCAAACGCCCCGAAACTAACCTTAACATAACTTTCAACACACTCAAAGGTGTTTTAGTTTGTAGCTATTTTAACTCGTCAGATAAAGTGACCTGTATGAGGAGTAATTCAGCAATTGTAGCTGTTTCATTAAAATAAAATAATGTGAATTTAAGTGATCAAACGAAACTCTAACTAACTTCAAGCTCAGGGAAGAAGGAGGTGGGTGCAAAATCTAGCTTTAATTATAAAATAAACATAAGCAACGAAACGAAAGGCAGACTGCAGCATTAAAACATAATAAAAACAGCGATGTAAAATGTCCCAGGCATTATCACAGTAATGTTAATAAAACTTTGATACAGTAGCTCATCCATGAACATAATTTCTGCCAAGTCCTGTCGGACTGCTTTCCATTGGCCTGTGAAATCCCATGATTCACGGCATTTTCAAGCTTCGCCTTTGTTATTGTTTTGAATAAGCGACCTGAAGTGGTGAAACATACATACTGTGCCTTTAAGGGTAACTATATATTTTTTGATATTTTAAAAGCATAATTTATTTATTTTAGCTGATTGATTCTTAAATTCCAAGAATCAAACTTTTAGTTTATGCTGTTTTCTGTTGATGTGAAACAATAAATGTAGTTTGATGTAGTTGGCGTTCTTTACCGTGGCGTGGCTTGGTTGTTGATTTGTGTGGATGAGTTGTAGCTTACACATTGAACATGCTTAAATATATAGCGACTAAAAAGGCACCTACAGTATTGATTGTTTTTATTTAAAATTAAATCATCATTTGTAGTTTGTTGGAGTGCGTGAGCCTTTCAGATTGGGATGTGGGGGTACATAAGACGAAAATGGTTGGTAAACATGGTAATATGATGTTTCGGGCATTTTCACGCCTGTGGATTGTTTGCTTTGTTCTGAAGCAGGGATTAAAATAGTCACAGTGTTGAAGTTCACTTTCACAAGCCAACATTTCTAATACAAACTGTCCTCTCATTGGTCAGAGCGCACCTGTTTATGCTCCATGATTCGGCTCATGGCGGTCATCCGTCAGACAACAGCTCTGTGGGCTTATTACTTTTGAGCTGTCATTACATATGTTTATCATTTTGAGCAAGAATCGAGGCTTGGTCTGTATTTTGTGCATTTTGGACAGTTGTTTGTTAGCCATTTTACTTTGTCTTTGCTCCAGGTTACCCCACGATTCACTTTGAGTGAATTGAAAACACTGCTGCTTTTCACAAAACATACGTAATGACCCGTCATACGTCCCAGGGTTCCAGACTGTGACCTTTTTTTGAGGATGTGAGAGTTAAAATTTTATGTGGTCGCATTTGTTCGGGTGCATGATCATGTTATTTGAGCGTGTGTAACAGAACGAGGAATCAGCTGCTGCTGCTGTCCGTAACTGTTTTGTTTTCAAAATGAACAAAATTTATATAATGAACGAGTACTTCATGAATCCATTTTCCAAAAAAAAATGTTTGTTATTGTCTTATCCTGAATCAATACGGTTTACGTCTTTATATTCGGACTATTTCAGACCGGAATTAATTTAGGAATTAAGCCATATAAAAATGAAAAGGTTAATAGCTGAATAATAATAATAAAAAAAACAAAGATTGGAGATCAAGGATGCTGGTGGAAAGGACGAGCTAGCATACAGACACAACTGAAGATTTGAGGACAGGTAGAAAGGCATTAAGTTACTTCAACAGCAATGGCTTAGATCAGGGTTCCTCAATAGGCAGCAAGAGAATGTTTGGCCTGAGCTAATGTCAAATAGTGTTGTCAAGGTAATGTATATAAGCATGTCTCTGTCTTGAAAATTCAAACGCAGCATCCTTGCTTACGTTGCGTAACCACTGGTGCTTTGAAAATGCTCGCGCTCCGCGCCAGTGGACACGCGCAGTTAGTCTGTCAGCGACTCAAAAACTGACTGGGCAAAATAGACTCAAATGTGAATGGACTGAAAATGTTTGGTTTATTTTGTCTGATCAACCACAACAAAGAAAGAAAGTAAACTGTATGTGAGAAAGTACAGTGTTTGCTTTTATATTATTAGTTACAAAAAGGCAAACTAAAGGCTAATATTTTCTCTATCATTAAACAAATCTTTGAATATCTTATTAACATTTAATTTCACAGACCTAGCAGATTTATTCAAATACAAAAGTGAGATTTTCGGAAGTGTTTTTAACCTGCGTGAATGCGTGTATTCTGTGCGTGACAGTCAATCCGTGTGAATTTAATTCAGTCTTCAGTTCAGCTTCACTGGAAACGTGATCAAAATATATATATATATATATATATATATATATATATATATTAATTGATTAATTCATACTTTTCATATTTCTAATTTATTAAATATGAATTCAAAATAAATATAAATTTTACACATATATCAGATTTATATCGGCCATCAGCCACTGTGATTTTAATATATTTAAGATTAAGACGACTTCTTAATCTTAATTTTCATCAAGCATGCATTGATTAAAATTGTTGTAGCAAAAAAAAAAAAAAAAAAAGGAAAGGTGTGACCAAATCTTGTGCTGGTGCGACCAACTGAGAAAATTGGTAGCACCAGTGCAACCAGTGGAAAAGTTAGTCTGGAGCCCTGCGTCCTGATACAGCCTGGTCCATTGGGTCAGATAGCTTTCTCACCTCAAGTGAACCGTTCCAGAGGGCAGAGACCATCTCTATCTGGAGATCTCAGAATTTATCTCCGAAATCTCAGAATTTATCTGTTGGTGCGCAGTTACTGTTCATATACGTGAAGGCAGAAAATCCACCAGGTTCCAAAACAAATTCTCCAAACAAGCCTGATCTCAAAACAGCCCTGGAGTTTCTCCTTTGTGCTCAACTTCACCCTGGAGTCAGTGTTTATTTGTGTATCAGTGCTGGATGATCTATTTTAAGTGTTGCATGAATGTGATAATGCATATCAGAACTTGTGTTGTTTTATTTATAACAACATTTGTAATCAATATTAAAATTAGACTAGCAATATTTCAAATTAAATCAATAGTTTATTCAAAACTGAAAATTGTCATAGTTTTCTCATCCTCACGTTGATCCAAACCTGTATGTTCTTCTGCGGAATACAAAAGATCTTTTGAAAATGTGATGTGTTTTGTCTGTCTACAGTGAAAGTCAACGGGGACCAGTGTTGTTTTGGATGAACTATTCCTTTTAACACTTTCCTATGTCACATGTCTTGAGTGTAATATGTTAAAAAATCCAATCAAAGAGCCATGGTCTTGTGGCTACATCTTATGTTCTAGTTGGTGCTCATATGGGTGATTCAGGTTTGAGTCTGGCCTGGCACGTATGCTGATCCTATTCTCCCTACTAATGCCCACTGTCTCTTAAAACAAGGTCACAATGTCTGTCTCTTAAAACAAGTAAAATAATAATAAAAAATGCTTAAGAATCAGAGAACCAAATGTAACGGAGATCATTAACAAAAATACATTGTAAAAAAAATTCCATTATTTTTATAAAATAATTTTGACAGCGGTGAAAATTACAGAAAAACTGTAAAAACTGCTCTAAAATCTGTTTTGTACCTTTAACATATACTGACAACCACCTTAATAATGCAGGTGGTAAAAGAGAAAGCTACAGGGAATTCTGGGATGATCAGTTTACAGTTTTTGACTAAATTATATGTTGATTTGTTCTTTTTTTACTTCTAAAAACTGTGACATTAACAGCATTTTACTGTAAAATGACATCAATTGTCTGGTTAGAGCTTTTTCCCTATATATAGTATGGGAACGTATTGTCAAAAAAAAAATTCTTAGCCTTTTTACATTATTTTACAGTGTATATTCTAAAATTCTGGGGCCATACAGTTTGTGTTCCTCTGTTAAATACTGGACGACTGCACGCCTGCCCTGAAGAGAGCTGTTACATAACACTGCTTTGTGACAGCCATCAAGCCTGATGCGTTTTATTCTCTTATTCTCTCTCACACGCACACTTTCTTCTACTGAATGCTCAGGTGAAGCACGAGCAGAAGGGAACATGCCCTCTGGGGTCTACTTGTGTCCTTGAAATATGACATGTCAGACCGACAGAACCTTCGGCCCGGCCCTTCTGCAGGAGAGAGGCGGGGTATATGACGGTTCTCCGTGAGCCTCCACAAAGGCTGTCATCGATGTCCCCTCTCCTCCTGCGCTGCGTTTATGCTACACCGTGTTAGGCGAGAGTGAGTTTTCACTCACTTATCACCCTCCTCCTCTGCTCTTGTTTCTCTTGCCCTTCCCCTCCCTCCTGTGCTGCCTTGTTTTCCAGCTCACTAGTGTCGGATCGGTAGTGTTGAGTCGGCCAGTGAGCGGGGAGCAGGCAGGCATACTCTGGGAGATAGAAAGTCACATCTGTGTTTCAACTGTGGCTCGCGCAATACCATCCTGCCCCGCACTGTCCTCCTCTGCCATGTGGCTCCTGGATTGGATCTTTTCGCTCAACACAGCTGTGGTGAAACTCGCCAGCGGTCTGAGGTGCAAGTGAGTGCAACTGTGTGTGTGTGTGGACAGGAAAGAGTGGAAACTGAGGTGGCACTGCTGACTTATTGATGTTGGATTCATTTTTAATCAGATAGCTGATGCGCCCGGGCAAGGTACAGATTAGATTAGTCTTTTGGGACTCTTTGGGGTGTGTGAGGCCATTGTGGGATGCCTTGAGGAAGTGGGATAGGTTTGCAGGACTAATATGGGTGTTTGATCCTCCTTGCCGGTGTGACGGATGCGTGCGTGCATTCAACTTCCCTGACCACCCGTTTTTTTGGGATTCGACCCTTGCGTTCCCTCATTTGGACAGTTGTCTTTCCAGGTGTATACACCCTTTCTGTCACTGTGTGCAAGTTCTGGTGCAGTGCTGGAAAACTTAAAGGGCTGGTGTCACAGTTCTGTCTGCAGTCAACTGCGCTGGGATTTGCCTAGCAGTGTGGATGCTCATTATGTAAGCTGTATCCTCCACAACTGCAGCACTGGGGGTCTGGAAGACTGCAGATTACAGAGCATGTGGCTCTCAGCACGGACTGCTTGAAATCAAATCAGGTCACAGTTTTGGGGAGCTGAGTGCCATGCAGATGCTGCACTGGCCTCTTTAGCAGCAGGGCGGTTCCTGTTTCGAGTTACTTGACCGATCAACTCTATAAAGTCTTGAGACTGTCAAATCTGTATTTGAAGAGTTCCATTGCAAAAACCTCTAAGTCCATCTGACATCTTTTCTTTTAAATGAGCATTTTTTTTTACCAGGCTCCTGTGTTAGGTTTACTAATTTTACAAAAAAAAAAAATTTGTTGAATACCAATGAATTGACTAAAGTGATATTTTTGATGGAACTCTTCAAATACATATGTGCGATGAACTGATTCATCATGTAGCTTTCTCTTTTACCACCTGTATTATTAGTAGTGGTTGTCAGTATATGTTAAAAGTACAAAAACCTCTAAGTCCATCTCTTTGGACAACAAGATGTAGTAAAATGTCTGTTTATGTTAGTTTTTTCGGCAGCAAAAGGTACACTCTTGTGTTTACTTGCTACTGACGAAATCCTGTCATTGCCACTGTAACGATGGACAAAATATGATGATAACTTGCAGCTCGACAATTGAAAGCGGCTTATACGCACACCGTCATTCATCATGAAATCATATGATTCGAATCGCTTCTTCCTATTGGTTCTTCTGTGGACTAGAGGCTTTTGCTGACAAAGGGAAGAGACGTTTAGCGGTTTCTGCCAACGAACCGGTACTTCTGAATGGGCTGATGCCGGGATTTAACGGATTTGAAGCGTAAGTATTTGATGAACATATACTATGTGCGGAGAGCATTCAATATCATTGTCATCGTCTCATTTTTGATGAAGGTGGCGTTTAGTGGCTTTTGCATCTGAACTCCTTATTTGAAGATGCCAGGGTACTTAGTGGGGTTTTCTAATCATCACTGTTACTGTTGCTTTGGATCAGGGATTTGAAGGAACCACTAACCTTAAGTATTAAACCATGCTGTGTAACATGAATCATACCTCAAGCATCTTGTTGAGCAGAGGTGTCCTAGGATTTGCTATGCTATCAGATTTACAGTTTTGTCCAGGAGACAATAAACAGGTGAAAAATTGAAGAGAGAACCAGAACAGTGTTATGCTCTTTGAGCGCCACCCTCCTGCAAAGCTTAGCTTCAGATTAGTCCAGTAGATCCCGAAGACCTTCATTAACTGGTTCATGTGTGTCTAAATAAGAGCTACACTCTGCAGGTTGGTGACCCTCCATTGAACCTGGTCATAGACTTGAAGGGATAGTTCAAAAATTCAATCACCATCCCGCACGTTCCGCACTGTCGGCTGAAGTTGGTCCTCGTCTGCTTTTTTTGGCTGATTCGACATGTTGAATCGGCGTCGGGCCGTTGGTGAGAGAGAGAGCTCTGATTGGCTGTTCAGTATAGCAAACAAGTCAGTTCACAAGAATATAAGCAAAAGTTATGAAAGTAAGCGAATAAGTCATGACGGCACAGACAGAAGGTTCTAATTTTACATCATTTTACCCGAGCACTCGAATGCACATCAGCATGATTGATATTCGATGCATATTCAATGATATACATGCAGTCTTAGGTTTGCTTTCCCTTTTTGAATGACGAATATAGACAAATATATCTGCTTAAATATATAGTTATTTCTTTTATAAGCATGAGCAGAACATGCGTGCTAGTTGACAGTCGGCTGAAGTTCTTTCGTTGTGTTCAGACACAACTTTTTTTTTTTTCTCCCGACACAGCCAACGTGAAGTGACAATGGTGTGTCCTGGCCTTAAGAGATCCTTAAGAGATACTGCGTGAGAAAAAATTAAACTACTACATATAATATAAATAAATATTTCGTGTTGTAACATGAGTTCAGTATCGTGATTTGTATCGAATCATGACATGAGTATATTGTTACACCACTACTATATTCACTCTAAAGCCAAGCTTCTAAGCTTTAAAATGACACCTATTTTGTGTTGGTTAAACAAGTGATTGCTAAGAAACATGTTAACATGGTAGTGCCCCCCACCGCTTCGAATTTAAGAGCTTAAGGTTAACGATTAATTGATCGTTAATTTAAACAATGATCAATTATAGGAATTTATGTTAATTGACGTCCCTACTTAAGACATAAAATAATTAATAGGATACTTGCCAAGATGGTATTTTGACACATTTTTATCTGAAATTGTCCGTTCAAACACAAGAAGACGTGAAAGAGAACTCATTTCAGTGTTCGTATGCTGTCAGACGCTGATTTCTGCGTGTGTGCTTCGAATGTGCGCGCAGTACCAAATAGAGTTCTCTTTTGTGACTTTTTGCACTTGAATATTTAAATTGGTAAGGCTTAAAAACATATGGAAATGATAAACTATCATGACGATGCATTACTGACTAAAGTGACAGTGACAGTTCTGTCAACTCTTCGCCATCTGGCAGTCTTTTTTGTAGAGCTCTGCTGTGACGAGCGTCACCGGCCTCACGCCATTCCCTCACGGCTCTCGCCCGCCCTGCTCGTCACACCTGCATTTAGATCTAGTGTTAATTCTCTTTACGGGGCTTATTTAGCCTCTCTCTTTCTGTCATGTTGAGTGCTTAAGTGAGAGAAAGCCACTGAGGGAGCTCTCAGCCAAGCGACCGTGCGTAAAGTTTAGCAGGCAATGAAGTTATATCTGTTAAAGTTATTTTTGAGCCTGTAACTCAATCACATGCAAGTGAAATTGTACCGTTTACTAGCCATTTGCTAATTAAAGACATTTTGTTTAGTCGCCTCGCGTGACATTTGGTCCCATATGCGAGTGATTAACTGTCATTGTAGACGGTTGTATACTCATCCTCATGTCGTTCCAAACCATTATGGCTTTCTTTTGCAGAACACAAAATGAGATATTTTGAAAAATGTCTTTCTCTAACATTGGCAAACTTTGGATGTTTTTGGGTTCCACAGAAAAAAGAAAGTCAAACAAGTTTGGAATGACCCCTGCTACACCTTAGTATCATGTCTGTAACTTTTGCTTGGGAAATATGCACAAGGAGCAGAGATTTCAGTTCAGGTGGAGCTATCTGGCGTAATGCCACGGAAATGGAAACCAGGTGTCCGTCTTTGTAGTGTCGCTGTTGCAGCTGGTTAGGACACTGTGTTAAGAGTTATGAAATGCGTGTAATGTAAAACACACACACTAACTGAATCAGCTGAGACTGATGTACTGTCATCATGCCCTATGATAATCTCTCTCTAGTTGGTACAGATTACATAACACAACAGGTTTAATCTAGCATGCCCATTGATGCTCAGTTAACTGCAGCTCTCGGACCGCAAGCTAATTCCATCAGTCCTAATATGACACCCTCTCATTGTCCAATAAAGACTGACTGAAAAAAAAAAACTGCTTGGTTACTTGTTTAGCATACTGCAAAGTGTGCAGTACATTGGCAGTTTTGCATTGCAGTATAAAGTATTATACTGCATTTTAAGACATGATATTTTTGTATTTGCCCAAACATAATTTAAACAGCACTTGGGGCTCACCAAGATGTAAATATGTGGTCAGTGGCAAACTTAAGTATAATTGGCATTCATTGGGTAATTAACTGTAAATGCTGTAATTTTTTTAGTGGAACAAAATAAAGCATGTGGTTGGGAGTCATAATGCCAGTTAACAAAAATCATTTGGAAAGCTGCAACTGTGTGTTGAAAATTGTTTGTTGGCCTGATTGTTGGCGTTTTAGTGCTGTTTAGTGTTGTCACAATATTGGGATTTCCAACTTCGATACAATACCATGAAAAATATTGATTTTTGATACCACAGGGAAAACTGCCACGTATATACCGCCGTACACGATTTATTTTCTCATAATTTTTTGATGTTGGGTAATTTTGATGTAATAGCTTACACACTGCACAGAGAGGCTTTATTTGAATCGTTGAACTACATTTACAAAACACAAGTAAACAGTCAGTAATAAAATAAGAACAAATAAACAAATTGCAAACGATAGCACAGATAAATACAATAGACTAAAGAGACAAGTGAAATAAACATGGCTTTAAGTTTTTCAGGTGGGCCTAACAGTAGTATTCAGGTAAGAAAGTGTAAAATAAATGTTAAATAACTCTGGATTCATTGTAAAAAATTAAATACAGATTAATGCCTTTAACAATTAAAGTTACAAGTTATTCAGTCAGGAGCAGCGAGTGATTTTTCTCTTTGTCTTTTGTTCTCTGATTAACATGACAGACAGCAGCAGGTTTATTAGGCTGTTGTCCCTTTAAGAGCTTATGCACAGATCCAATATACTGTTACACTACGTTACACGTTTTCTTTTGCATTCCAAAACCGACTGTATTTACCTGAAGACTCACCAAGAGAGGCATTTTTACTTAATGTTGTATGTATTAAGCGCAATAAGCCACGAAAAAGAGCTCAATTTGGTATTCGTGAGCTGTTTGAGAGGCGGCTTCTTGAGAATGCCTCTTATATAGATCAGTGGTGCGCGAGTGCGAAATGACTAAAATTATGTTCAATATAAGCACTATTCAACCGGAGCGAATGAGAAGAGTGAGTGAGAGGAGGCGGGTGTGTGTCAAGGTTATAGAGTAAATAGAATAAAGAAAGCACAAGCCAAATATATCAGTACTCAGTCATTTTTTGTGAGTTTTTATGCTGATCATAGTCACACTTTCCGTTGTTCTGCTGTTATTTTGTGGGTGATATCCAGTCATTTAAATAGGTATCAGTGCAATCAGGAGTTTTGTATGAGGGTGAAAAAGTTCCACACAACTGATTTTGTGAGTTTCTTACAGCGTTTTGTCTTTTCTTTTCTTAAACCCCTCTCACTCGATGAAACTTAAAGGAATCATATGTCTTGAGATCAGTTTGCTATCAGATAACTTGCCTGTAGTCGTGAATGCAGTGATGGACAGCTGTCTTTCCTCATTTGACTGGTCAATAATGATGGTTCGGTGTTTGGGTTTCATGATTTCTCATTGTGGTGGTGATATGATACCTCATAAATTTTAATAATAAAAAGCATGTCTAATCAAATGAATTCATAAAACTTTAACAACTATATATAATATTATTTTTTATTTTACAGTACATTACTGTTTTATTTTTTCTGAATTTTTCTGCTTTTTTATTTTTCTGGTTCTATGATTTAATACAAATTTATTGTTCATTCATTCATTAACAATTTCATTTTAAAATGAAATCAGATGAAAATTATACAATTCCTTTTATTTTTGAGCAAACAAAGTGCTGCACAACAGAAGTTTAATTTAATTTTTATTGCATGTTTTAATTTTGTGATTATTCCTTTAAAATTAAGTTTTAATGCATTTTTTATTATTATTACTTTTAGAGGTACACACTGTACAATAGTAATACATTTCTGTATTTCTGTACCGAGCCTTTATTTTAACAGATTGATGAGTTTCTGTGTGCGTGACAGCAGTTTTTTTCTCGCATGAATCGAGCCCAAAAACAAGCAAATCCTCGAGGAGAGCCTCTTTAAGCTAACCAAAGATCTGCATTTAGGGATATGATGATGCAGATTTGATTTCCAATAGGACATTGAACCAAAACACTGGACAGAAAATCTAAAGGACCATTAAGTTCCTTTAAAAACAATGAAAGAAAAAAATAAAATGAATGTTTTGGCAGATTTTGTTAATAGCTTGCAGGATTGAATAGAGACAGGAATTGATAGGGGAATGAGTTTGAAAAATGTCACACTTGTGTCGCCCACCATGGCTCAGTGTGTCGGTACATGCTACTAAGCCGACATGCAAATCATTTTTTGATGCATAAATGGGTTGATTGTGCAATCGAGAGGGTAAATTATCTATTTCGCAAATTGTATAATTTATTCAGGGCTGTAAAGGGAACAATGTCAAGAATCCAAAGCAGTGAAGTGTATACTTGCTGAAGTACCAACACACACAAATGCTTATATAAATGTATCAACACCATAAAAGGCTTGTTAATTGCATAATTATAAATTATGCAATGATTGTGGCAAAGTGTTTTATAGCCCTGTCAGTCACAGAGACCCTACCTTTCTTCTATTTCCAAAGGTTTTGTGTTGCTAAGAAACTGGTAGACTGTTAAATGATTTCCCACTGTAGGACCAAGGGCATACTTTAGTTTTAGGAGTTCTGCATGCTGCACAATTTTTTAGCTTTTTGTTTGTGCATTTGCATGTGACTTTATATGTCAGTACATCTCTGGATTTTAATGGACAGCTCCATATCAGTCTAGGGTGATTTTGTTTCATGTCTTTTTATGTTGTATTTGTTCACACCAGTATTTTCCACCCACATCTCCATCTATTAGAAAAGCACTTGATGAGTGGAGAGAGAGTGTATTATGTTCTGTTTGTTAGTACCTGTCGTCTGTTCAGTTGGCCGCTGTGACTCTTCTGACTACTCTCGTCTAGAGCACTGCTATGGACAGAGTTTATTTTCGGTCTAACCTCTACAGAAGTGAATATTACTAAATAAAATAATTGCATTTCAGATGAACTGGAGAAATAATGTGGTCAAGTAGCTGTGCAGAATGACAAAAAATAGAATTGGAGATGTCCATTAGCTGAAGGCTTGTCGGGTTTTGCGTCTAGCCACTCTTATGAGCTTTTTTTTGCGTTTTTTTTTTTTAATTCAGTCCAAAACATAAAGCAGGACCAGTGTGGTAGAACCAATTCTTGAAGAAATGAAACTTATGAGCCGTTTCTTTGTACTGAATCAAGAAAAATTGTGTGCAACCAGATTGCTTACCAAATGACCAAATCTTATGAGCAGTTTTAATTTTATTAAATTGAAAAAAAAAAATTAATTCATTATTTAGCAGTGGATTGTTGTTTTGCTTTGTTTTTCTACTTTTTTCCTCATATTTCTTCCAGTCTTTTCGGGCCACTGCCATTAATGTGGTCAAGACTTTGGGTTAATTGGAGAGCATAATTTTTTCGTAGAGTGGTTTTTTGTGCAGCAGAAGCCGTTTCACCATTGGTGGAAAATAGATTTTTCTGATTGGCTTTTGCGATCAAGTTCAATCATTTTTCCCTATCCCGAAACCTAGAGCTGCACGATTAATCATTAAAAGATCGAAATCTCGATTTAAATGCCCATGTGGGCATATTCTTAAATGTCAACGATTTGGTGATGCCTAATAAACCTTTGACAAGTAGCTACGATCACAACGAACAATAGGGGCTTTCACACCGGAGGAACCTTTTCATAGTTCTTGGAACTATTGGCTGAAGTATCCGGATTTTACCGTGTTCGCACCACAGGAACTAGGAACAATTTGGCCAAACACTGGCACCCGGTATTTTTAAAAAGCCGCAGAAACATATACTTACTCCGTTTACCTGTTGTCTGCGATGTTGTTCTTTTCTCAGCCTCTATGTTGTATATGATGTAATGGGAGATCTCTTAGCTCCATTTTTTGCTCTTTCAATCACGTAAATTATGTGTTTACATACCATCCCCGTTATCACGAAACACACAACAAACGCAACTCCAACCACGGCCTCCTCCATCCACCAGATTTTGACGTTTGTAAATGCCGCGCTTAATGACACCACTGTTGGCCGCTTCAGAGTTCCTACTGCCGGTGCGAATGCAACTAAGAAAATGGCCCAGGGAACGGTCATAGTGGCTAATTCCTATAACTTAGTTCTTAGAACCACCTATTGCGAAAAGCACCTATTTAAATCTGTGTTGGCATTGCCGCTGACCACAAGAGACAGCAGTTGTCATGTATAGGTATGAAGCAGCTTCACAAACCATTCCATTATTTTTGTTTTACAATAATTTAAAGTAACACAGAAGTACTGGGTTAAAAGTTTGTAGTTCGGATATAAACACGTCTAAGGTAGTGATCAAAATAGTAACTTGATACTTCAAATAAAGATTGTATCGATTATATTTTTTATTTGTTCATAATCGTGGCAGAATTGTGAGCTCTATTTTAAACAACAAAATTGTGATTCTCAATTTATCCAGAATTGTGCAGCTATTTCGTGCTTTAAGTTGCAATAGGTACAATAAAATCATTGAAATGGTAGATTGGGGTCTTTCATTTTAGATTATGCTCAGTCAAGTAGCTCTCATGTAGCGGTGTGCGTCTCAGAGGGGCAAAAGATGAGAGTAATCGATTGTGTTGAGTGCCCTCTTACACAGACCCTCTCTCTCCCTGCCATGACTCAGTGCTGCTTACCTGCCACCACTAATAAGGTTGTAAAGAGGCTTGTTTGGACTGAGTACCCACTGAGACACTGATCTTATGAGCAAGAGAGTATCTAACTCGCCTTCTTGTGAACCAGCTGCCTTTTTCTGCTGTAATTAGAGAGAGAGAGAGAGCAGATGAGATGGAGTGACAGCAAAACGCAGAACGTTATGAAGCAGAAATGAGGAGGCGGCAGTGTTTTTTACCTGCAATGCAGTGCTGGCTTTCCCGCGCCAATCAGAGCGCATGTCACAGAGGGAAGGGCGGGCTCTTGTTGCTGACGGCAGCAGAGAGAGCGGGAGAAGGAGGGAGCGAGAGATTGAACGGACGGCTCCAGCTCCTCAGCATTCAGCCTCACTGTGCATCTGTGTGCACTGAGGTGGCCCTCCTCTGCCTCTGGTACATGGCTCTGTCTCTGGCCTGCCAGCCCCTGTTGCCTTCATTAGCACTGTCTCTCATGGGCATCCGCGCATCCTGTAGGTAAGAAGCAAACTTGCTCTCCTGTGTGTGTCTGCAGTGTCTCAGAAGCGTGTGTTTGCTTTTCCATGTGTTTGAGAGGTTTGATTTGATTTGTGATTTGACAGTTTGATTAATATAATTGTTGCTTGTCAAGTTCATTTCCTTCATGTTTGGAGTATTTCTCCTTTGCATGTTTAGAGCTTTAAAAGGAAAAAATTAATGGAGGGACTCGTTTAAAATTAGGTGAGTTTAGGAAACTGTTCCAGTTATGTAAAATAAACTATTAGGGCTATATTTATCAATTATGAAATATTATGAGAGTTGCATGAGAACACACAGTATTTTTATTATGAGAAATATATGTACTTGCAATGTTTTCTTTGTATAATAAAAGGTCGTAATTTTTATTTATGTTGTAGATTTCATTATACAAATATTTAGTGGCAAAACAGCTATTCAAAAATATATCCGTGCAGTTTATTCATATAATGCAAATAAGAAAATTTATAAATTATTTCCAGTTTTCCAGTTCAAAAATGATCTTCTGTGGTGGTGGACAAACACGGTCATCCACATACACAGTACAAAGTACCTTACTAATTTCAAACCCAGTAGTGACAATAAATCTAAAATAAATGCAATGAAACAGTTTGTAATGTTAATTTATCCTCCTTATTCATGCAATAAAAATAATCCCTGTCAGGACAGATCATAAAACAATGTGCTTAGAAACATTTTATATCTAAATATCTGTAATTTGTATGTAAAAAGTGACTGAGTGACAATGATTTGAAAAGTTATTACTAAATAATCATCAAAGTACACATTACATTGAAAAAGTGGCAGATCTGTTATTTACTGTTATTATTATTTACACTCTCACTTTAGAGACTTAATGCACAGACATACAGTATCAGATTATTTTGTTCCATCCATTGCTCTGGTTTTCACTGTCAGTTACGCATTTAAATACAGTTGTCAATCCTGAAACTTTGCAATGTGTAGTTGGCAGCAATATAGTATTATTTACAGAAAGCCAGAAAAGATTGCTGCCATTATAATCACTTAAGTTGTCCATCATAACGTGAGATGCAAACTGTACTCTTGCAAAAAATCCTGTTATGGTCACTGAAGTTATCTACATTGTGCAACCAATCTCTTATTGCTGTCGTGGTTATATTTTGTTGGTCATAATGAAAGGATTCACGAGCATGCAGCTTGAACAAAAACTCTGCCGTTTTGAGAATTGTTGAGTGGATTCTGACTAACTTAAACACCACTGATTTGCCATTGTGTTCATGCATTCAACAGATATGTCTGCGATTGGCTACAAAGCTCAACTCTGCAAAAACACGTTTGTAAACAAAAACCTTTGACAATCTTCACAGAGCTCTTACACAAACCCTCATGGGAGCTTCATAAAGCAGACAGATATCGGCAGGCACCGGTACTGCAGAACAGCTGGTATAATCACATTAAATGATCAAATAAATCTATATTAAATCAAAATATATTAATACAATGATTTATTTGTTTAATGAATAGAAAAATATTTGTATGCAAATATTTTGCGCCAAAACTACTGATTTTTTTTTTGTACAAACTGAATAAATGGACATAAATTTCCGGTAATATCCTATACTACATTTAAATTTGTATTTCCTAATCATTGCACCCCTAATAGCAAGTGTTTACCAAACTGAACAGAAACAGCGACACCCCCTACCAAACAATCAAATTTCAATGTCCTTGAAGGTGCTGCTTAAAAAGTGCATGGTGGACTCGATCTATGTGAAGTTTTCAGATTAAATCCAGCCTTCTTAAAGTGTCTGACTGGGATAAATGTTTGGCAGAAGGGGAGATAAAAGCGAGGGAGACGTGTTGAATGCCGCTGTGTTGTAGCCGTCTGGGTGGGAACCCTGCGATCAGTGGCACCAGCAGCCCATCACTGTTTTGTGAATATTCACCTTTGTTGGGATTTGTACAACGACAATCTGGACACCAAATTGCACGTTAAAGGAAAGCCGCTGCAATGGTGGGGTTTTGAAGTTGCTCTACCGGCGGCAACATCAATGCAATCAGGAGATTGTTACTAGAGCAAAATCACAGGTGGTAAAGGTCACATGGGGGCAGGTTTTGCGCTAAATGAACTCGATTTAAACGGCTTTCTTTTGCTTTGGGCTCCTGATACTGCAATGCAGTCCGCAACCACTGAAAACAATGGTAGCACTTTTCAGAGCTGGGCATTTCTGTTACTGGAAGAGCAGATTGTTTTGATGCATGCGTGATTACTCTGACACAAGACAAGAGAATGTCAGACGTGTTGTGGTTTGTTGTGTGGGCTGGAGAAGTTCTGAAGGCTGAGCTCTGTATTACGAGTGAATTTAACTCTCTGTGCGCCAAACGTTTCTCCTCCCACTCACGACGCTCACACGGACCAGCACTCAGGCACAGACACACACAGCCCCCTTGTTTTTGTCTTACTGAATGTGTTATGATGGATTCCATGCATCAAGAGGCTAGGGAGGTGAAGTTTTGGTCCAGATGAATAGCCCAGGCTGGTTGCTAAGGCTTGAGGCTTTTAATAGAATCCTCCCTCGCTGAAAAACAACTTAAAGTAATGGATGGAATTATGGAAATGTGATTCATAGACTGGATCCGGAAGAGGCGATAAGAAAATAGCCTCTTTGATGTAACCTCTCTGACCACCTGTCACCTGTGATTGTAGTTACAATTGAGAAGGCTTGTTTTATAGTAAAGCAGATTTCAAAGAAATCACAAACTTACTCTGCACAACAAGCAACTGGTTCTTCCTGTGCAGTACTCAATGTACCAACCTGATGATGCCTTGTAAACATTGCCTTGTTTCCAGATGGTCTGATAAAACCCTGCGCACACTAACAACAAAAATAGCACAAAAGTCTATTTTGAAATGATATAAAATAAAACATGATATATAAATAAATATATTTTAAAAAATGACAAGAAAGAAATTTTTCACATCGTTCATACAATGATTTCATTAGTTAAAAGCACAATTTCCCCCTCAAATTCATACTCCTGTAATGCAAAAAAAGAGAGAATCATATTACTGTAATCAAAATAAAACATGACCCAGATGTTTCTTGGAGGTTTTCATGGAATTCATTCTTATGATTTTGAAAGCTCTTGTCATTTTTATGTGCAGCATGCATCAGACTGTCCGTAGGCGTGCCGTCTGAGGCTAAAAACAATACACTAGACTTGAGATTAAGCAGAATTTAAGTGGCGTGTATAACAGTAGATTACATCCCCCTCCTGCTGATCCTCTATTGCTTCCTGCCAGCTAAAACAATCAGATGAATTATTACTCACTTTCATTTTTTATTGTATTCTTTAAAGGATCAATGGAGTTAAAGGGTTAGTTCACCCAAAATAAAAAAAAATGTCATTAATTCCTCATCCTCATGACGTTCTACACCCGTAAGACATTCGTTCATCTTCGGAGCATCTCTTCATTTCATCTTCATTTTTGATGAAATCCGATGGCTCAGTAAGTCTCTATTGACAGTAAGATAACGAACATTTTCAGATGCCCAGAAAATACTAAAACATATTTAAATCAGTTCTTGTGAGTACAGTGATTCAACCTTAATATTATAAAGCGACGAGAATACTTTTTGTGCACCCAAAAAAACAACTACTTTTCAACAATATCCAGTGATGGTCGAGTTCAAAACACTGCTTCATGAAGCTTCAAAGCTTTACGAATCATTTGTTTTGAATCAGTGGTTCGGATCGCGTATCAAAGTCACGTATTGACACTTATGACGTAATGAATTCTCATTTACTGAAATCACGTGACTTTGGCGCTCCGAACCACTGTTTCGAAACAAATGATTCGTAAAGCTTTGAAGCAGTGTTTTGAAATCGTCCGTCACTAGATATTGTTGAATAAAGTTATTTTGGTTTTTTTGGCCTACAAAAAGTATTCTGGTCGCTTTATAATATTAAGGTTGAACCACTGTAGTCACATGAACTGTTTTAAATATGTTTTAGTATCTTTCGAGGCATCTGAAAGTGTTCATTCCCTTCCTGTCAATAGAGACTCACTGAGCCATCAGATTTCATCAAAAATATCTTAATTTGTGTTCTGAAGATGAACGAAGGTCTTGCAGGCGTAGAACGACATGGGGGTGAGTAATAAATAATATTATTTTCATTTTTGGGGAACTAACCCTTTAAGTAGAAAAGTGGTTCTGAGTCCTGGAGAATCCAAAATGTGCAAAATGTCTGCACATTTATCAAAATGTCATGACAACATTTAGAGGATTCAGTGGTCTGTTTCTGAGAACCTTTCTGGACTGAAGAATCAATGTCACGGGTGCAGGTCCATTGTGTTCCAGACTTTCTGTATAACAGCCAAAAAGGGTCGTCCTATCCTCTTAACTCTGTAGATGATCTAGGATTTTGCCTCTTGCATTCTAAGCAGCAGGAGCTGCCACAGCACAAACAAACCTCAGCTCAATGTCTTGAATCTTCAGCCTGTAGTGGCGTCACTGCAGAGAGTCCTGCACCCTCTGTGACCATCCATCATTCAGAGAAACTGTTAACCTGTTAAAGGATTAGTTCACTTCAGAATGAAAATTTCCTGATAATTTACTCACCCTCATGTCATCCAAGATGTTTGTCTTTCTTTCTTCAGTCGAACAGAAATTAAGTTTTTTGAGGGAAACATTTTTCTCCATATAGTGGACTTCACTGGGGTTCAACGGGTTGAAGGTCCAGATCACCGTTTCAGTGCAGCTTCAGAGGCTCTACATGATCCCAGACGAGGAATGAGGGTCTTATCTAGTGAAACGTCCAGTCATTTAAAAAAAAAAAAAAAAAAAAAAAAAAAAAAACTTTTTAACCACAAATGCTCATCTTGCTCTGCGATGCGCCACGCATTACATAATCACATTGAAAAGGTCACGCTTGACGTAGGTGGACTTGGTCTTTCCATGTTCGCTTTGTAAAAACTTCTTCCGTCTACGTTGTGATGTGACCGTTCCAATGTGATTAATGTGATTGCCACATCGCAGAGCTAGGTTTTTTTTTTTTTTTTTTAGAAAATGACAAATTGTTTTGATTTACAGCTGGGATCATGTAGAGCCTTTGAAGCTGCACTTAAACTGCAATTTGGACCTTCAACCTGTTGAACCCTGTTGAAGTCCACTATATGGAGAAAAATCCTGGAATGTTTTCCTCAAAAACCATAATTTCTTTTCAACTGAAGGAAGAAAGACAGACATCTTGGATGAAATGGGGGTGTCTAAATTATCAGGAAATTGTAATTCAGAAGTGAACTAATACTTTAATGATGGGCTGCTGGTGAATTTAACTGGTTTAATGACATTTCACGCAGCTTGTTCCATTGGGATTTTAAATCAGAGTGAATTTACCAGTAAGAATTTTTCCTTTTCATTTCATCATCATTTAGATTTTTTTAGTGCATAACTAGAGCCTGACTCGATCAGATTTTTTGTCTGCCAATCAAATGGTCACATCCAAGTTGGATCAGAATTTTGTACTGGAGTGTTGTAAAGATTGTGCTTTATTACTGTGGTGAATAAGGCACTTAACCCCATGTTTCTCCAGAGACGAACTGTCCTTCTTATCCACGCTTTTCCTGAAATGATTAATTGCAGGAGCCAGTTAGCATTTTCTGGTCAGATTATTTTAATATTCCATTAGCTTGATTTTCCAATCTTCTCCCATCATTTAGTCCACTTAAACCCAATTGACAGCTTCCATTCAGATCTGCCTCCACCCAAACATTTGTTTAGGTTTGTTTAGGTGTCAGAAGAGTGCCGAGCCCACACTGAAGTGAGCATCAGACTTCTATCCGACAGTCAAAGTGCTGTTACGTCATGAAGTTGTGGACTCGGAGGAAGATTGCGAGGGCTTAGGGTGTTATTTGGGACAGGACCTATTAATAAGCCATTTGTAGGCTATAGCAACTTTTGCCGCTTTTCCACTGTGTGGTACGGTACGGCACGGCTCGTCTCGCTTTACTTTCGGTTTACTTTTCCACTGTAGTTTAGTACCGCTTCAAAGTGGGTGGGATTAGACACTGATGGTGTAGTTGTGCCGCATCTGCTGCCGTGGACCCGCTCCCTGGCTACCAACGAGTCTGCACCTCGTCTACTGACCACCATACAGCCATTTCTATTTTCAAGTGTGTGCGATGGTCGTTTAAGGCAAAGTTGCACAAACCAATGATACTGCGGTGGCTGTTACTGACTATTTAAATCTACTGGGTTTGGTGTCTCGAGTTTTAAATCTAATGACGCTGGTAGTGACGATTCTCTCTGACCACATTGTGAGTTAGTCGGTGATCTTAGTATCTGTATGTTAGTGAGCCGTACCGAACCGTGCAATGCAGTGGAAAAGAGTCATTTGACTCAACCAATCGAGTGTGTTGGGGGTGTCCCACCAATACAAAAGTTAAAAGGATTCTGAGTAAATGCTACACAAATCCACAAAATGAATTAAATCATACATGTAGTGTTTTGATTCTCAGTGTTGGTTGTGATGAATATTTGGTCTTTGAATGAATAGGCCTTAGGTCATCAAATATGACAGACAAAAATAACAAAAAGCAGTGTCCTTTCCACACAGTACTGAAAGGGCAGGCGAATATTTAGACTGACACCAGTGAAATGCAAGGCATGCTGGTATTTCGACTACTTTGTGCTGTGTAAGCTGACAACAGTAGAAAATAGGACCACCCACAATCTCTCCAGACGTTTGGGTTTCACATCTTATTAGGCAAGGTTTTGTCTTTTTCCATCCCTCTCAAAACAGATCAAGGAATTGTATTTATTTTTATATGAAGAACTTGACAGCTCTGCACAAAAGCCCGTTGCATGACTTGAAATGCTGTTCACTGACGCACTTGTGACTGAGTGGGAGCAAATCCCTGCATCCATGTTGGAACAACTAGTGGAAAGCTTTTACAGAAGAGTAGAAGCTCTTAAAGGGTTAGTTCACCCAAAAATGAAAATTATCCCATGATTTATTCATGCTCAAGCCATTCTAGGTGAATATGACCATCTTCTTTCAGATGAGCACAAACAGAGATATATTTAAACATACTCCTTGTTAATGCCCATGATTTTGAACTCCAAACCCAAATGTGCTTCAACAAGCACACATGGGTGTGGTGTCAGGGTGGGCATGTCGTGCACATTCACCCGTGACATCACTTCAGTTCTGTATTACTGCAGTAAGTTGTGAAATTGCTTGGCAACAGCAAATAACTAAACTCCGAATCACACTGTTCCCATCAAAACTACATTATAACAAGTCCTTCCTTGTTTGAGAAACTATTTTTTCGCATCACTCCATGTAAGCTCCTGCCCACCGATTTCCACTTAAATATATCTAGCGTGGTATAAACGGTACAGCAGAATCTCTACTGCTTGTAGAGCTGCAACTAACGATTATTTTTTCTGTTGACTAATCTAACGATTATTTTTATTAAGGTTTTTTTTTTTTAATGAATCTAGTGATCTTTTTTTACGTAAGAAGTTAGAACTAATTTAGCAGTTCATTGAGGTGTAGAAACACTGGGACACGCCGTTATGAAATAATACGATTTGATTTTGATTAAAAATAAGCCACTTATGTGTGGTCGTCCAGTGGTGGACATTTGAACTTTAAAATGAAGAGTGTCAAAGACTTTCTATACAGTCTTAAAAGGAACTTTGATAGTGTTCAAGCCATTGAACAAACGTCTCCTGAACCATGTATTTTTCCTCTTGCGCTGTCTGTAATGCAGGGAGTCTTGTGATTGGTTGTCAAGGGAGATGAGGCTGCTAAATTCTGATTGGCTGGAATTTTCTCAGATTGTAACGCTGGTTTGTGTTGAGCAGGCGAGCGGTCGACGCTTAGCGAGCGCAGGGCGGGTATCAGGAGCGCGAGCAACTGAAACCTTGCTTGTGCAAACGAGAACGTCTGCGCACATCCAAATAAACTTGCATTTCAAACTTCTTTGAAATGCAAAACTGATTTTCATTCGCTCGAAATATTTTCTTATTTGCGAGACAAAGATTTTCTCCTCAACTCAGTTTACGCGAAATGCCCTTTTGCACGCTCAAAACATGAAATTTGGCAGAGATCCAATTCCATAGGTGGAACGCCATTTCGGTTCTGCAAAGGGAACAAAGGACCATTTTATTTGGCCTCTGTTTAAAGTATTCCCATACTTTTGATAATCGTGGTCTAGGTTTTTGTGATAGAATGGAACTTTCTCCGTTTCCAGGAGCAGAAGCCGCCATTACGCCAGATGAATGTAAACAGTGTGACGCGTCGACGCATTTCACGCACGTCGACGTATTTTCGTAGTCGGCGTAATCGATGACGTCGACGCGTCATTGCTGCACTAACTGGTTGATGCATTTCTGTCCTGCAGAGTATGTGCCGCTTGGAAACACTCAGCCATTATGATGTGGTGATGTTTTTAACTTGCAGTTTAATTCAGCGGCTTGTCTGATTAACGGCTGTAAAGAGAAATGCTATGTCTGCAGTGATCTCTCAGCATTAATTACTGTCAGCTCTCAGATTGCTGTTCCCATCATTATCTTTTAATGAACGCGTCTGTCTTAGAATAGTTTGAACTTACTGAATGATAATATAAGAACTTTTTATATAAGAAAAGGTTTTTGTCATTACACTCATTCTAAAAGAAAAACTGTGATTATTGCACCCAGAGCTTGCCAGAAAATCACTCACTGCTTTTGACTTAATAACTTCTGTAGCTTTAATAAGAATTGGTGTATATTTAATTCATACAGTGAAGTCTATATATTTTCAGTTACTGTTAACTTACTGTAGCTGACAAAAATAATGCATTTGTATCTTATATTTTATATTGTATTATTTATAATTTGTATCTTTGTTCATATTTTAAATAGCAAAGATAAAATAATAAAATAAAAAAGTGATAAATAACATTTTTGTTGTATCACACACTTCTACTCTTTTGTTACATTGTAAGGCTACATTTTTAAAACAGGGAAATTAGTTTTCAGTGAATTGCAAAACAGTCTTAAAAACCGACATGAAAAGAATTGTGGATCATGATCCTGCCTGAAAAAACAAATTCTATATTTTTGCCATATCGCCTGACGTCCACCCCTAGCGAGATATTTATTTTGAAACATCTTTTCAAATTGGAGTTTCCATCATTGCAACCATTCAGATCAAGACCTATCAGATATCTGAACTGATTCTGAAGGTACCAGTTCTTTTGCTGCTTCTGCTTTTGAAACTTAAAATAGATAACGCTGCAAAATAACTTTGGGTTTTGAATCAAGACAACCTGTTTGTGTTTTATGTTTTCAAAGTCCGATCGGTTTGTGAGATTGGTCAAATTTATTGACTTCCAATCAGTCATAGAATCGGATTATTGGCCAAACGATTGGAACATCCCGATTAAGATCTTCTAAAGTCTAAAAAATCTGCAGATATCCTGAACTAATGACAGCCTTAGTCACAATAAAATCAAATATTTATTTTTTCATGAAATATTGCATATTTATTTTAAATGTGTGCACATCTTTTTATCTTTATTTATTTAATTCATTCTCCCTCTTAATATTTAATTAAAAACATTTATTCTCAAAACCTTGTCTCTTCTCTGATGTGTACCGGACAGCAACCTATAACTAACATGATATTACACCAATTGCAAACCACAACATCCAGTCAATTCCCCATTGACAAAATGGTGTCCCGCCCGCCCTGCTTTTTTTCTAGGTTCTAGCCGGTTCTCTATTCTTGTAGAATCTCAGATTGGTCACAAAATTTGATTGCAAATTGATTTTTCCAGCAAAACTGTTACAATTCTATTGAATATTAACTATATTGCCTTGCCCTGAATGCGAAAACTCTCTTTAGGAGTTAAGATTAGAACTGTTGGGGTTGGCAGGGCTGCTGTGCTTCAACATCTGCTTTGCTCTGAGCCAGGAGCACATACATGTATGCGCGTGTGTGTGTGTGTGTGTGTGTGTGTGTGTGTGTGTGTGTACGTACATACAGTTCTCCCCTCTGACCAGTGTAGCATTCATGCATACCTCCACTAATTATCTCCCACTAGTACAGCCTCTAATTATCTGGGATCTGGCTAAATTAATTATTTTCTGGTGTAACACGCACTTTGTTCAGCCCTTAGCACACAACTACACAATCGTTTTGGACTAACAACATGTTCATTAGAATACATGTACTATTTTTTGGTTTCGTTATTTTTTTTTTTTTTCAATCAAAAACTAATCAAGTTGCAGAATTTAAATCCCCGGGATCTGGAGTAGATGTTTGCCTTGTATTTGTTGCTGGTGGCGCCTTCATTATTGAAATACTCATTGATGCACAAAGTGTAAAATTGATTTGGTTGGATAACTGTTTCTCAATTAAACAATTTCATTTCTATGAGCACAATCTGTGATGTTTGATGTTGCCTAGGATTTGTGGGGAGAAAAGCACGTGGGATTTGTGGAAATAGCTTTTCTCTGCTCTGGAGTCAGACTTTTCTGTGTAGCTGCATTTATTATTCATAATTCTTGCACATTCTTAATTCCCTCACCCTGTTTAGTTTTGGATTTTGAGGTATAGCTTCACATTTTAAAAGTAACAGAGATAAACCTGATGTGGGATCTTCACTGCATTTTTATCCACTGCTTCAAGACATTCATTGCGCGTTGTTCACTTGCCATATCAAGAAAGACTAATTCAGAAAGTGTCCTTGTAAAGGCTTATGCTATTTCGGACTTGTTTCGAACTTCCAAACGCAGTTGAGAGCCTGGTTTAGGATGCAGAAAATTACCAATTGCTTGAGAGAGATTACGCCACGGAGCGAGGGTAGCTGATCAGCGGGAACGGCACAAAGCTGCATATCTAATCGCATTAATGCCCACTGCTGGTGCAGTCAACCATTAGAAATAACACAGCAAGTAGCACGATGTTGAAAAGGTCACCGAGATATTTAGATACAATGAAGGTAGAAATAATGAATCACAATGTATGATTAAAACAGTGAGATTGGCAAAATTGTATAGTGTCTGGTTTTTGTTACTTAGCTCTAAATCTTGGCACAAGGCTTCTTTTTTTTGGCTAAAATCCTTAATTGACCCTCATACCATGACATGGTGACAGGATAACTACAATTAAAATGCTCAGTGCATTTAAACACATTCAAATGTATACTTTGTCTTTTTGTTGCAATTACAAAACGGGGATAGGAATTGATGTAGTATGTTTAAAGGGGTTGTTGATTATGATTGGGCGATATGGCAAAAAAATTAAAAAAGAATTTCAGAATGATTGACTAATTCACGGTTTCAGTTTCGATTTTTTTTTTTAACTAATCAGCTTAAAAATGTAAACCACATGATTCAAGTCACAGTCTCTTAAGAATCTGGTTAAAAAAGATATATTTCAAGTGTAGCAGACCTGAAGTGATAAACATGGTGTGAATATAAAACAAATTACTTGGTTAAATATTTTTCCTGAAAATATGCATGAAATATGAAGGCTACTACTGTACAAACTTATCTTAAACATATTCTATGTGCTCAGAAATATTTAGTATCTTTTTATATATATTTCTAAGCCAAATTGTAGTAGCAATAAATAACACCAGTAATAGACTATTAACAGCAAATGCTTTGTTAAAACAGAAAACAGCAGCATCTTTCAGCCTGTCACTATCATGCAAACATGAAATATCAAACATACAGTAGTAGTTCTTTACAGGTTTTTGCATTCCATTGTGCTATTTAGGACCAGAGCGCCACAGTGCGAGGACCCTTTTGGAATTGCTCCGTTTATTATTTTCCTTGTTTTTATGTTTAGCGGACATGTTTGGCTGTAGCACACGTGTCTCGCGTATTTTGCAGCGTCCCACAACGGCATACTAGAAATTTGGAACAACGCAATAACGCATTTCTTAGTGAACAGCCGCTTAAAGATTAGAGATATCTTCTATACTAGAGCAGTTAATCAGGAGCACCATCATGTGGTTGGATCATTTTTTGTCTTAACTGTTATTGCTAAATTGTCAACGTCTAATTGTAACGTTTGCTAACATTTTTATTCAAAATTGCAATTTAAAAATGATAAAATTGTGGCAACACATTAAATTCTGAAAAATCGTCCAGCCCTCATTATGATTTCACTTTTTTTAACTTAATTTAGTGTGTAATGTTGCTGTTTGAGCATAAAAAATGTCTGCAAATTTACAACGCTCAAAGTTCAATGCCAATATTTTCTTTTAAAGAATTCTCTGTTTGAGGAATACAACAAACGGCTGGTAGGGACTACGAGCTTCTTCCAGGGTTGGTGACATCACTAACCCTAAAATTTACATTAACCCTCCCCCCCGAGAACAAAGGGGGTGAGGCCATATTGGGCTGCTTTAGAGAAGAGGAGAGTTGTTTATTAGAGCCATGTCTTCATTTTACGCCGGACTGCTTCACAAACGAGGGTCAATTCAACGCTGGATTTGCACAAAAGATTAACATGACGGCACATGCTAGTCGATGAGTTGAATAAACTCCACAACAACTACATAAATTTATCCACTAACTGTTCAGCAATGTCCAGTTTTATTCTAAAAGTTGTAAGTTCTTCCTGAGTCTCTCCATCAGTGTCAACTCCGATTTGAACAATGTAAGGCTGAACACGTTACTGACAATCCTCATTTTGGCTGTATGAGATTCTCCAGCTTTGTTGTTGTTGAGCTGTTAAAGCTCCACCCTCTTCTGGAAAGCGGCCGGGAGCAGCATCTCATTTGCATTTAAAGGGACACACAAAAACAGTGTGTATTTGCTCACACCCAAATAGGGGTAAATTTGACAAGCTGTAATAAATGATCTGTGGGGTATTTTGAGCTGAAACTTCACAGACACATTCTGGGAACACCAGAGACTTATATTACAACTTATAAAATGGGCATTAAAGGTCCACTTTAAAATCATTTTAATAAATATAAAGCTTGTCTGTTAAAGCAGTATCTTGTGCTACATTCTAATGTTAAATGCTTAAAATGCTTTCCACATGAGAAAGCAAGGTTCGGAATAACATGATGGTGAGTAAACGACAGAATTTTCATTTTTTGCGTGAGCTATTCCTTTAAGCTTGCTGCAGCAGCTCGACTCAAAAAAACTGACTGCTTTATGATCTCGCTCAGCTTGACGGCTCTTAAGATTTCCTTCACGGCTCCTGCTGAGCTACAGCAAACCAGCAAAGAACGACTCTCTTACTCTGCAATATCCTTTCAGTCCCTTCGGTTTGCACCTGCACTGATTTATAGGTTTCAAAAATGTCTGACCCTCACATTAGAGAAGCCCCAGTGGACGTCCATAGATTTTTTGGTACAATAATTTGGTAATTGGTAATAAAATAATTTGGTATTAAATTGTAAACGCAGCAAACACCACGAAGGGTTTTCAATTATCGCCAATAACAACATTTTAAAGGCATTGGATAATATTTGACTGCCTTCCTACCTAGCACATCTAGAATGAGATGTGTGAAGACGTTTGGGCAAAGGTGGTGGTTGCTACTCGGCCGTTGTTGCATCTGTTTTCTAATGATAAGCTCTCGTTCTCCAGGCCTGATCCCCACCCGAGGGGAGCCGCGCAGCAGCCTGACTCACTGCAGGAGCAAGATGAGGAGATCTTGGGTTCAGATGATGAGGAGCAAGAGGACCCTAATGATTACTGCAAGGGTAGGAGTCTTGTTCTTATTATAGTACTGGGAGAGATTCATCTGTATAGTGCAATCATATCATATGCTTATATAGTATTATGAACTGGATTCAAAATAATTTTTTGCCACATTTGAGCAGCTGAGCAGTTAATCAAAATATAATCAAAATCACGATGGTTTAGTGCGCTTGGCAATGGGAATTCCCTGGAAATGCTGCTGCACACGGACTTGGGTCGCCTATAAACACAACATTTACCACCCATTTCCACAGATTTGTAATGAGAAGCATTTATAAACCTGTTGGCTGCACTGTTCCCTGGGAATTTCAGACAAAATAAAAGCTAAAAAAAAATAAGACAAATATTAGTATTGTAAGTTTACAGTTGTACTGAATTAAAAATCAATTAAAATGGGTATTTTTAAAAAATTACAATTGTTGTTTTTCATTAAATTATTTTTTATTTTACAGTGAAATACTATTATTACAGTATCAATATGATTTTTTAAAAATATTTATTAGTTATCATAATCATGATAATAAATATCATTATTTGTCTTATTGATCATTTACAAAATTATTTTATTGCCAAATAAATTATACGGCCCTCAAACAACTTAAAACATAAAATACACACACATATTAAATCATAGTTGCAATTTTTATCCCAATTTTTTTCCTAAATGGTTAGTAAATAATCCTCAGCGATAACTAAATAAGGTCACGCTTTAGTTCAGGGTCCAATTCTCACTAACTAGCTATTAATAATAATATGCAATAAACTTCTAATTACTGCTTATGAATAGTTAGTAAGTAGTTAAGTTTACGTATCGGGTTGGATTATGGTATGTAGAATATTATCATGCAGAATAAGGCATTAATATGTGCTTTGTAAGTACTAATAAACAGCCAGTATCCTAGTAATGTGCGTGCTAATAAGCAACTTGTTAATTGTGAGAATTGGAACCTAATACTAAAGTGTTACCATAAATAATTAAAACACATTTCATCAAATTGCAGGTTGGCTTATAATGGATGACGCTTTTGTTTCTTTCTCTGAAAATTCCTTTGATATGCAAATGATGTCCGTGAACAAAGACAATAGAAAAAATTAATTCATGATTTCAAGGTTATTTTCCTGTTTTTATCGTTTTTTTTCTCCGTGTTGATCTCACCACATGACTTTTTTTAGAACAATTTTTAACATTTTTTACTTTTGAATGTATCAACAGATAACCAGTGTCCTGTTTTTCAAATAATTTTAGATGTTTTGTTGCTAGCAGTGTTTTCTAACAGCCTAAACATCATGTTCTAGGTGGATATCACCATGTGAAAATAGGCGACCTGTTCAATGGACGGTACCACGTTATCCGCAAGCTGGGATGGGGTCATTTTTCCACTGTTTGGCTGGCTTGGGACACACAGTACGTTCACTTACCCGATGGTTTTCCTCTTCCTGTGACACCATTATTGTATTTCAAGTATGTGTACTTGGAGGTAATTTATTGTTTTGGTTGCAGAGGGAAGCGTTTTGTGGCCATGAAAGTGGTTAAGAGCGCAGAGCACTACACAGAAACAGCACTCGATGAGATCAAGCTCCTGAGAGCGGTGAGTTACCCCGACACCTGCGCTGCCATAGAAACCATTACGATGAATTATTCGCAACCATTTAGTGTCAGATGAATTTGAGAGTATGCCACACTGTGGTGGGAAAGTAATAAAAAACAGTTGTAGCCACATGGCCTGAGGAAAGTGGTTTCATCAAATGAGAGCATGGTTTATTTTGTAATAAACCAAAGAAAATGGTTTTGAAATGTTGAGTGTCTCGCCTGTAAAACTGTCTAAGAGCTATTTTCTCCAATCCCCAATCTGGTGGATTCAGGTCAGGAACACAGACCAGAATGATCCCAGCAGGGAGAAAGTGGTGCAGTTATTGGACGACTTCAAGATCTCAGGCGTGAATGGGACCCGTATCCTTTCAATACTTCAAACACAGAACTAAGAACATTGCCTAAAGCTTGCATAAATCATTTCGTGAGAGATCCACAGGTGTTTTTTCTAGTGTACTCCATATTCGCTGCTGTACAGGGAGTAGTTTTCGGCTGCCGCTCAATCTCTTGATCCACAGCTGTGAGACTCGGCGCTTAGCCCAGATTCAGCCCAGCTCGCTCTTTTATTTGTGGAGAACAGCTTTTAATGAGCTGGGGCTTTTGGCTTGTGTTCCCGGAGGAGCTGGGCGTTTGTTCTCCAGGGGTACTTTCAGCATCATTTCCCTTTAACATGTGTTGTCAGATGTGTGTATGGTGTTTGAAGTTCTCGGCCACCATCTGCTCAAGTGGATTATTAAGTCCAACTACCAGGGCCTGCCGTTGCCCTGTGTCAAGAGCATTATTCGACAGGTGCATATTTTTCCTTCATTGTCATTTAGTTTGGTTGTACAGCAAGTCAAATGCAATTCACAGCTGTTTTTTTCTCTATAGGTTTTGCAAGGCCTAGACTACCTGCACACCAAGTGTAAGATCATTCACACTGATATAAAGCCAGAGAACATCCTGATGGATGTCAATGAGGCGTATGTCAAGAGACTGGCAGCGGAGGCCACAGAGTGGCAGAAATCTGGAGCTCCACCTCCTTCTGGATCCGCAGGTGATGCCAAGCTTCTCCTCTCAGATATTCAAGAGAAACAGAACGTTTAGATTATTTTGCCCAGGGTCAGGGTTCATACGGTCATGAAAAACCTGGAAAAGTCATGGAATTTTAAAGTACCAATTTCCAGGCTTGGAAAAGTTTTGGAAAAATCATGGAGATTTGATTCAAAATATTTATATAATAGAATATGTGTAAGTGATAATATTGGTTAAACAAACTACAATACTTAACATTCATTCGTTCCATCCGACTGCAGCATTCCGTCAGATTTCGTTTTGCAGCGTTGAGCATTATAACCAATCACACGCGCTTCTGTTTAGCTTACAAATGAGATGGCCAGTCAGAGGCATTCAGATTAGTCATCGCTGAAACGAAGGGCTTTGTTCAGTGTTCTCTGACTGAAACTCGTGAATTCTCCCATCATAAACAACAAAGTGCGGATTGGATGTAAGAGATTCATGTCGTGTGATAAATTTACTTTTCTAAAATAAGACATCCTTGATGACGTATGCAGCCTTCAAATGCGACCTCCGGAGGACGCAGCTACTATTACAATATCAAGAGTATTAATTGACAATAATGCCCCTGTAATGAGTTATAATTTATGAGAAACATTAAAGTCTGTGTAAACAAACACTTATACCATTTCGGATGCAACTTCTGTTCTACCTTCGCAATGTAAATATGACTTTTGTTAATGATGAAATTTTATTGGTAGCAGTCTGCTGTATTGTGATTGATTTAAGTAACTGGTTCGTTTCTACACAGTGGAGTAGAATTTTTCTAACCGTCTTACTGGTGTGTCATGCTATGATTTGAATATGATTTGTTTCCTTTCATGGAACGTTAGGTCATGAATATTTGCCACAAAAGTCATGGAAATGCATTAGAAATGTGTAAGAACCATGAATCAAGCAAAAATGGTGCCAAAAGATATAAAAAAATCACCCAAAATATTAAAGGGGTCATAAAATGCAGTTTCAGATTTTTATATTATGTTACGTTAGTTTGTAAAGTTTGCCAAGTGCCTAAAAAGTTTAAATATTTGTAAAAAGGATAATTTTCCATCCTCATTTTCACTCTGTGGAAAACACTCCATTTGCAGAAACAGAAGTAAACTGCTGTGATTGGCTAACTTCATCCACACCCTCCTTTACAGCATGTTGTGTTTTGATACTTCAGATGGCAAGTGCTTTGATTGAGCCGTATATATTTGAGCCTGAGCCAGCAACACTCAAACACTGTGTCGACACTGGACGCAGGCGATGCAACACAATAAAAGACAATAGAATGCATTATGATTAGTAATGCTGTTTACTCTGGATGCGGCTCGACGCCACATGACAAATCCTCGACAGTAAACTGATGCACTGTTCTGTAACTGAAGTACTCCAAGTGCTTGCACTACTTCTGACATGAAGGACAGAACGTTTGCTTTGTCGCATCCAGTGTAGACATCTGACATCTATCAATAAAAGATATTTTTTTAAAAACTGGCTGCATGTGAAGAACAAACAAGAACCATATCTTTCAGTCAGGTCTGTCATTAAGAATAATCTGCAGCCATGCATTTGTAATGGTCTGATCTTAAGGAAGGCGATGCAGAGTTTTTGGAGGTGCAGTTTCTTTACATCCATTGACGGAACAACGTCTGACCTCTTTATCCAACAGCAGTATCTTTTGTGATTGATGGACAGACATGAGATGTTCCCAACACACCTTGATTAGAAGGTAGAAGGGTAGAAAAGAATAATTCATATTTTAAACTGGGGCGTTAGTTTTGAGTTCTGAAACTTGCAGTATGTTTTTATTGTAGAGTAACCTCTTATTTGTGTAATTATCAAGAACATTGAGTCTTCATTTCATGACCTCTTTAAAAATGTCCCTGTAAAAGAAATCATTATTTTTTTATCTAATATGTAATTTTTATAATGTTATGTCTACGTATTTTAGTGTGGAGTTTAGTGCAGACCTATTAAAAAATAAATTGAGTAAAAACAAAACTTCTAAAAGTTGACCAAAAGTGACAGTAAATCCATTTATAATGCTACAAAAGATTTCTATATCAAATAAATGCTGTTCTTTTGAACTTTCTACTCATCAAAGAACCCCGAAAAAAAATCACCTTTCCACAACAAGAAGCAGCAGCAACTGTTTTTACATTGATGATAATCAGAAATGTTTCATGAACTGCAAATCATCGTATTAGAATGATTTCTGAAGGATCATGTGACATTGAAGACTGGAGTAATGAAACTACATTTTTAGAATATTTCAACTGTATGGTACAGCAATGTATAAAGAATAAGAATAGCTAGTTATTCTTCAAATCTTTTTTTTTTGTTTGAAATAACAAATAACTGAAAAGCTTGTGGAAATTTATTGGGCGAAAACCTTGTGTTTAACATTTCAACTGGGTCAGGGAGTTTATGAATGTTTTGTTACATACAGTATGTTCTTATTGATCTGATTTTTAACATGAAGTTGTTGTAGTACTGATATCAGAGACAATCTGCAGTTTTATTTAGCTATAACTTGGTAACTTCACATCCATTCACCTCCGCTGACAGCTCAGCATAGAACATCTCCATTGATACATTATGCAGTGTGACGTAAAGTCTGCGGGATGTTTCTAAATGGAGAGCAGTGACTCATGTGCTCCTCTAAACAACTGAAGGATGACAAATTCCCACAGTTTCTATCTCTGGAGAAGCTCTTGTGCACTAATTTTGCAATATCCAGCTGATTGATTGACTTTGATTGATGGTGATTGTGCGCAACAAGATGCTGATGTTGTCTTCTCTTTTCATCTTCTTCTTCCTCTGCAGTGAGTACAGCTCCAGCCCCAAAACAAGTAAGTGTTCCTCTGAGTTTTGTAGCATCTCCCTTACTGTTTACCAGCAGCAGATAAACACACACACACATGGCTGTGAAATCACCAAATTTAACTTTATACAACTGCTTTTGTACACTCATACCCTTCTTGCATAGTTTGTCTCACTGGATTTTTCATAAGATTAGAAAAGTCAAAAGATTCTCTCCCTCAGATGGCCAAAATGTCCAAGAACAAGAAGAAAAAGATGAAGAAGAAACAGAAGCGTCAGGCTGAACTTTTGGAGAAGAGGATTCTGGAGATCGAGGGACTGGAGAAAGGCCCTGATGGAGGAGAGGAGGAAGAGGAGGATGAAACGGAGACGCCCGACAGCACCCCATCAGTCCCCAGCAGTCACACACTGCATGACATCACAGCTGAAGCCACTCTGGGTGAGTGATGAAGAACTCACTTGATTATTAGTACTGTTAGAGCAACGCATCACTTGACTTGGGCCAGATAGAGCTGGAACACTTTTCCTGATTCGATTCCGATTCAAAAGCTCTCCATTTTATCATTTGGGTGTATTTTGCTGACTTTTTCCCATGTTTAAGTGCTATAATTGGGTCCCTAATGCATCTACCAACCCAGAAAACGTGAAAAAGGCCAACTCAGTAACTTTGTTTGGGCAAGCCTTTCACTGCAAGCATGTGAAAAAATGAGCTGTTCAGATTTCTCTCCTCTAGTGACGTAGGAACGGGCTCTTATTATAATATTACCGCCCCTTAATCTGCACGACTCCACCCACGGTGCCACCATTTTGTTTTCGTAAGCGACAACGGTGAACAAGAACATTGTGTGACAGGTTTTAACAGTTTGACAGTTTAAACAACAAACAATGTGACTCATGAGACTTGACGTCTGACAGCCAGCTGTCCGTGTGCTTCAGATAAGTGTTCTCAGAAAATGATCCATTAGAAGTTTAAACTGATATAGCTTTACAATGTGTGGAAATGATCAACTTTAATGATGAAAGAACAATGCTATCCATGAGAGTGATTGTGATATAGATGATAATCAAAATCAAGCAGCTGTCTTGTTCGTATTTAACGGAGAATCTAATCGAGGGAGAGGGGACAGAGCACAGCAGCTCATTTGCATATAAAGGCACAATATCATCTTGTAAAAAGTGCATTATAATGCTGCACACTATACAGGGAACATTGCTGCTTAGTACATTACAAAGATACTCTTTTTAAAAATGGCAGCATTTAGTATTATTTATATACTATTATAGTATATTCCATTTTCATTTAGATATTAGTAATTTTGATATGTTCTTCTGACACATTTGTTTTTAAACCTAATATTTATATTTTATTGAAGTTCTATTTCAATTAACAAAAATTGTATTTAATTTTAGTTAACGATAACAGCACTGACAACAAGACGCATACTGATTGTTTACATAGTGAAAAAAAATTATATTAAAAAAATTTATTAAAATGATTTACTCATTAACTCCCATGAAAGAATAATATCTGAGTATTATATATGTGTGTATATGTATGTATATATATATATATATATGTGTGTGTGTATATATATATATATATATATATATATATATATATATATATATATATATATATATATATATATATATATATATATATATATACAGCTCTGGAAAAAATGAAGAGACCACTGCATATTTTTTGTTATTTTGACCAGTTGTTGCTTTTGGCAAATAAATGCTCTAAATTACAATATTTTTATTTGGGTTTTTTTTTTATTTATTTTTATTGGAATTTTGGAATTTGGAAAAATGTCAGTAGTTTATAGAATAAAACAAAAATATTAATTTGACCCAAACACATACCTATAAATAGTAAACCCAAAGAAACTGATAATTTTGCAGTGGTCTCTTAATTTTTTCCAGAGCTGTATATATATGTGTGTGTATATGTATGTATGTATGTATGTATGTGTGTATATATATATATATATATATATATATATATATATAATGGGGAAAAACTGCCATATAGATATTTTTACTATAATCTCATAATTTGGCAGCAGGTAGCACAGATCCATTATACTGTTACACATGTTTTTTCTTTCTCAGTTGTTTACATTCACTTAAAAGCAAATGAAACAAGTGAGTGAGGGGAGGAGGGTTTGCATGTCAACTCGCTGTTGGAGAGATGTGTGAGAGAGAGAAAGATCACCTGGTATTGTGTATTTATATTGTGTATTAGAAGCGTTTCAGATATTTCAGTATTGATATGTATCAAAAAATCAATATTTCTGACAACACTGCATTGCACTTGGTTTATTATTTCATATATATGATATAAGCCTATATAATATAAAATTCAACCCATCTACTAAGTGGGTAGTAGTAGTGACTGCGTTCCACGCCACTGCTGATATCCACCCGCATTTGGCGGGCAACAACTTGGTGTTGATTCAGTGAAGATTCAAACAGTTCATTCAGTGAAGGAGTTTTCTGACTGAATCAAACTTTCTTAAAAACCATTTACAAATAAGTTGCTCAAAAGAGTCATTCATTCATGCACTGAATAATTTGATTCACTAAACAGAACCAGTTCATAAGAGTAATTTGTGAACTGAATTACACCGGCTGAGATTTTAAGAAAGTGTTAGATTGTTCAAATGAACATAATTGTTAATTAGAAAACAATATTTTTACCTAGTAACCGCAGATCAGTGCGCTTAGAATACCTTAGCAACCACTTAGCAATGCTCTGACATCCATCAGCAACACCTTAGCATGATATCAAGCACAGGCAAACACTGCTTAACTTTTCTTGTACAATAATTGTAAATCTAAAGCAGTTGTTTATGCAGTTAATTATATCATTATTGCACAGATATTTGTGCAATATCTGTACTGTTGCAGAATCTCTGCTGCTCTTCTCTGAGTGTAGCCGCTTTCCATTCTCTATGAAAAAAACATGCTTCTAGCTTCTGTCTTCATCAATTATGACTGGTGTTGCTGCGCATTTGAGTCTTGCGTCATGGTATTTCAGCATTTCAACTTTTTGAACTTTTGTCCACTCCAGATGGTGTCTCAGATGGTTGGTCTCAGCTCAGAGGCGCCATCAACGGCCACAGCCCGGGCCTTGAGGACGAGCAGAGCCTCGATCTCCAGCAGCAGATGAAGGACGACACCCCCGTGAACCCTTACGACAGCGGCACCGAGGGATCTGACCTTACTAACCCTTACCCAGCATGCAATGGCACCGAAGAGAAAGATCCCAGTCCTCCGTCCCCTGCCGTCACCGACGGTAATGGACCTTTGATTTGTGGCATGGTTGAGTCACAGTGCCCTAGGGTGCAGGATCAAGAGAGTCCTACGGCGGAGCTGAACGGCTCCGGCTCTGTTGAGGGCCCCAGAGCGGAGATAGGCCTCACCATGGAGGTGGACCCCAGCGCGCAGGCGGTCACAGAGGAGGAGAGCCTGAAGGACGGTCAGTGCGGAGCCCTTGATGGAGGATCGCCCCTCCCTTTGATCCTCTGTTTGCTCCTTACTAACTCCCCTCCCTCCTCTCTCTCCGCCTCTGTGTGTTTTTCTAGAGAGTCCTAACACTATCGGCTGAACTGGTTTTGCTAACATACTAAAACAGCCTGATTTATTGGCTTTTAATAGCAGTATTTAGCCAGGAAAGGGACAGTTATTTTTAAATTCACAAGCATGGTAATGAATAAGTCTGGACAGATCATTAATTAGATCTCAATAAAAAAGTTGGATATGTGTGCATGAAAAAATGCTTTACAGGCCTCAGAGCAAACCCAGCAGGAAAAGTGCATGACCCAAGCTGTCTAAAAGCTCAGGAACAGTTTATTAAAAGCGTCAAGAGGGCTGCCGTGTCAGCTGCTCTGACAGATTTCTGGTTCTGTTTAATGAGGTTGAGATGTTTTCCCCTGCCACATAAGTGTATGTTCTTATCTGTTAGTGTTGGAAAAGCATAGTCAAGAGAGTATTTCCATTTCACCAAACATTGTGTCACAGCAAGATATACTTCAGATACTCCAGGGAGCAAGCATACAGAACATGCACATTAGACCAGGCTACAAAAAAAGAATATGTAGTTATTTTGTTTGACTGAGACAGTTTCTTAAACAAACAAATTTAGGTTTAAATTGATCAATCTTTGCCTATCTATCATTCGTCTATCTGTCTGTCTATCTATCTCTCTATATATCTATCTGTCTTTCTGTCTGTCTATGGTCACTGTGATTTTACCAAGTAAGACATGTATGTGGATCAACATATTTTGTTGATCCTGGAACAGTATTTCTGTCCGAAAATTTAGTCCTTACCCATAAACTTAAGCCTACCCATAACTTATCAGCAATGCCAGAAGGAAATGATAGGTGGATAACTCTGATGCAGAAGCACCTAACCTCTAAACTTGACATAAACTGTAAACTTGTCCGTCAAATCCGATTGCTTGATTGGAATGTTGTTCCAGGATCAACAAAGATGTTGATCCAGGAACATGTTGTACTTTATGAAATCACATTCACCCTGTCTATATATCTATCTATGTGTCTGTCTGTCTATCTTGCTGTGTCTTTCTCTGTCTGTCTATCTAGCATGCATGTATCTATCTAGCATGTATCTCTCTGTCTGTCTGTCTAGCATCTATCTATCTATCTATCTATCTATCTATCTGTTTAACAGTCTCTATCGGTCTGTCTGTATGTCTGTCTGTCGATCTATCGGTCTGTCTGCCTATCGGTCTGTCTGTCTGTTTGTCTATATCTATCGGTCTGTCTATCTAGCATCTATCTACCTGTCTGTCTGTCTATATCTATCAGTCTGTCTGTCTATCCGTCTGTCTATCTAGCATCTATCTACCTGTCTGTTTGTCTATATCTATCAGTCTGTCTGTCTATATCTATCAGTCTGTCTGTCTATCCGTCTGTCTATCTAGCATCTATCTACCTTTCTGTTTGTCTATATCAGTCTGTCTGTCTATCGGTCTGTCGATCTATCGGTCTGTCTGTTTGTTTGTCTATATCTATCAGTCTGTCTGTCTATCGGTCTGTCTATCTAGCATCTATCTATCTGTCGATCTGTCTATCTATCGGTCTGTCTGTCTATCAGTCTGTCTATCTAATCTGTGTGCGTGTAACTGCAGGTGTTCACTTGTTACCGGTGCTCTAGTATCTTTATTCTGATGCTCTCATTTTTCATGGCTGATATTGATGAATAGAGACCCAATGTATTAGACTCAACATCCTTCGGGCTTTATAAATCAGCAACACACTGAACCTCACAAGAGCCGATCCAGATCGTGTATGTTATTGACTCTAAAACCGTCTTTCTCATGCTTCTGTTGTACTGCAGCTAAGATTGCTGCGGGAAACCTGTTGCTCAACCCCCTGGAGCCGTTAAATGCTGATAAGATCCAGGTGAAAATAGCTGACCTGGGCAACGCCTGCTGGGTGGTGAGTCTGGAGTTTTCTTTGTATACCAAAAAAATCAGCTTAATAAGAGCGTTAAAGTCATACTCCACCCAAAAACGAAGATTCTGTCATCATTTACGTTTAGTAGTTGATTGATACATTCATCGAATTGATTGAGATGCTGATATCCTCATGGGTATTCTTGTCTCACCTCTGCGCAGCGGTTGGTTCATCTTAATGTAACTCTTGTTTGTCATCATCAGCATAAGCACTTCACAGACGATATTCAGACACGGCAGTATCGCTCTCTGGAGGTGTTGATTGGAGCAGGATACAGCACCCCAGCTGACATCTGGAGCACAGCGTGCATGGTGCGTTTAAAGACTTTTTTGACAAGAGTAACTTTTTTGATATTGATATATGGAATAAAACTCCACTGGTGAAATGTGCCGTTCCAAAACATCAAGGTTTCGAGTCTATCTTGCAAAACCTGCTGAGTTGCCTTGCTGTGAACTACTTTATAAAGCAGCATCCTAACAATGCACTCTGTACAGGCAGCAACTTTCCATGACACAAATAGCTTTCCACATGGAGACTTGACTTACATTTAACTCTAAAAGAGTTTTGCATTAGCATGTTGTTATGGCTCAATACTCAAATTTTATTCCAAAATTTTAGATTTCTTTTAACATTTTAAGATGATTTCATAGTTAAAATTGACACCAATAATTTCGAGTTAGCATGCAAGGTAATGACTGCTCATTTGTTTCCAATAGTTTTTCATAAGCATGTTTCTGTGGTAATGGCTCTGATCAAATTTGTTTCCAATAGTTTTATATTAGCATGTTGCTAAGCTAATGGCATGAATCTCTAATAAGTAACAAGATACATTGCACGCACTAAGATTTGGTGAAATACATTGAATTATCGATTGACATTTTCATTGTCTTGTCAACATTATCAGATTTTTGTTCATCCAGGCAGGTGTATAAAATGCTGCTTTAGAATTTGGCTAAAGGAAGACGTCTTATCTTTTAGGACTGCTTTTGTCCGAAACATGCACTGTATGATGCTGTCTTTTGCATTAAAATGCTGTCTTAAGTAGGGAGCTCTGTAGGTTTTGGAGCTAATATCTTGTCAGGCTGAAGTCACAGGTCTTAGAGGCAGACGACTCTTTCATTGACTTCTGCTCTGAGTGTTTCATTGAGTGCTGCTGACGCTGGTCCCTTGGCCTGTGTCCCGCTCTGCAGTGCACAGACTTTACACCTTTTTTTAAACGGTAAGACCAGACCCACAGAGGGAGGTTAAACTCCATCTGTATCAGCATTTCAGCCCCACTGCGTAACAGCAGTCCTGCATGTTGCACTCTTGTCACGTTATGCCGGCTTCAGGTTGGGCAGGGGTAAGGAGATTGGTTTGGCCTTTCAGACAGCAGCCTTGCACCTAGAGAATCGGATACTAGGATCGCCGTGTCCGAGCACACATACATTCGTCTCAAAGTGTGTCTCTCCCTAGGCATTTGAGCTGGCGACTGGGGATTACCTGTTTGAGCCTCACTCCGGGGAGGATTATTCCAGAGATGAAGGTAATTATTCTTCCGCAGATTGGCAGGGTTCATACACATTTTTACCAATACATTTCCATGACTTTTGAGGCAATATTCATGACCTAACGTTCCATGAAATTCCATGCATACATGCAAAATAAGAGTGTTCAAATTTATCATAGCAAAACTAAAATGACTGATTATTAATGCTGTTCGATTACTTGCTATTTGTTTTAATAAATACAAGCTGTGACTCATGATGTCATGCGATTGAATGCGTAAATTGTAATTCGTTTAACAAATTTTATCAATGAAACCAGGGCCTGAATTTCGTTCAAAAGGAAAAAAAAGTGTTTTTTTAATTACAATTATGTCCCCTAAAGCCTAAACGTTTGCTATGTATTTGTGTTTTAACATTGGGGCAATTTTTCCACAATAGTTTACACACATCAGTAAACATTCAGTAAAATAAGAACAAAGAAATTGCAAGCAGTAGCACAAAAAAATACAATACAGGGCTCGACATTAACGCTTGTCTGGGACAAGTAGATTTTTTTGAAGGAGCAAGGGAGAGTTTTAAAAATTACTAGGAAGTCACTAAAACATGAGAATGATTCTGATTTTATTTCATTTTAGCGTAAGTGGCGATTGATGGTGGATAGTAATGTATAATGTACTGACAGTAACAAGGTTGCACTGTTGAGGCTCGCGGAGCCTATCGAGGAGAAGTTTTTATCTCAGTTTTTATATTTATGACACATAATACAGTTGAGCTACATCACACGTCCAAGAGTGCCGTCTTCCTGAATACCATCACAATTGAAAATGTGACACTGATTTCATACGACAGTTCTATAAATAATTCAAATTAAGTCACTGTTTTTGTTCCGTTTCAGCAGCGAAAGATCACAGCAGAACAGTAGCGCATCTCACAGCAACACTTTACTGAATGATTCAGCGTTTTGAACCAAACGGTTGAGTCAAAGATTCAAAGATCCATTCAAAAACAACTGCCTCATTCTTGAATGAATCAGCCATTTGAGCAAATCATTTGAATTAATGACTCAATGACTCACTCATTAAGATGGTCACCCGCCACCACCTACTGGCAATTTAGTTTCATGTTTAAAAGTGTCATTCTTTCCAACATTTCTTATTTTTATATTTTAAAAAAAGTGTTTTAAAACAATCTCATAACATTATTTAAAGCAGTTGTAATTTTTCAGTTTAAATGATTACTTATAGTGTCTTATTTTTTTAATTGGAAAAACGGAAAAAGGACCCTTTGTAAAAAAAGAAAAAAAAAAGCCCTTTAAGTAAACATCATTAAAAATGTCAAAGCTGATTGAACAATGATTAAAGTATATTGCTTCAGAGTAAATTATATTTACAACACAGCAACTTTTTTACTTGGACAAAAGAATGACCGATTTGTGTATTAAACTGCAATAATCCACGAAAATGAACTTAATTTGGCACTCGCAAGCTGTTTGCGAGGCGGCTTTGTGTGCGCACTTTGGATGTGACTGAGAGCTTTGAGAAAACTGTCTCTGAGACACAGATTGTGTGAAGTGACAAAATGCGAGCGAAAGTCTTGTATCGCAGCGTGAAGCTCGCTTGTAGCGCAGACGCGATGATGATGTGAAGCCTTTTGTGTGTCATAATGCTGGAGGGAGAGGAGATGCATTACCACTGAATAGCTCCCTTTGCTTTTGAATTACTAATTTGATCTGATATTCTGAGTGGATTCCTTAACTCATCTAACCTACATGCTATATTGAATAAATGTTTGTGGGAATTTCCCACATTATAAGCTCAAAACCTGCGGGCATGAGTAAAATTATGTGCAATACTGCCAAAATTCAGGCCCTGATTAAACGTATATATTTTATTATACAGATATTTGTGAAACAGATTTCCATAGCTTTTTCAAAACTTTCTGGGTTTATTTTTTCAGTAATTTCCTACGTCTGGAAATTGACTTTTCCAGGTGTTTCATGACCGTACGAACCCTGGGTTGGAATTCCACCCACATAACTTCTCCAGACCCGCAGGGAATCAAAAAGCTCCATCACATGAGCAAACAGTCACAACTGGAGAACAAATCACACTATGCCTATTAATTAGCACTTGAACGAGAGCCATTGCCAGTTTCATAATGACACCCAATGCGTCCATTTCTCAGCCGCAGTGTCATGTGTGAACTGTCGTTACGGAGGTGGCATTGGGGAGTTGAATTGCTGGAGAGGTTGCGGCCTCTAGGCTGTGGTTGGACTGCCAGAAAAAAAATCCGATTTTTTGCATATCCAGATTTTATCCAGATGGGTTTTTGAAAGTCTGAACAGCTATAAAAAAAAAAAAAAACACAGACAATCTGATTTTTCTGTTTTTAAATCTCATTTGGAGGTGTTTTGAAATGTGATTCCAATCAGATTTTTACAGATGTCCGTCAGTCTGGATGCTCTGGCTGCTTAAATTGTATTTAATTTCAAATTGTCATTTGCATCACTCTTAACGCGACACAAACCGATAACATTAAAACCGGTGACGGAAGAGTTGGAAGTACTTATACATAAATAGCAGTCTCCTTCATTGCCGAGTTGTTCTTGTACAAAGAAGGCCTAGTTGAGTTAGTTAGTAGTGTGTGGAAACTGGCGGTTTAGAGGCGTGACATTTCCAAAACACACTCCAAGCGCTTGACCAATCACAACACATTGCTCCAGCCGACCAATCAGAGCACAGTGTGCTTTGCAGAAGGAGGGGCTTCATAGAGACAGGAACTAAACAGAGCGTTCCTTACAGACTGAGAAGAGCGAGCTGCAACAATGACAAATATGAAAAAAATCTGAGCATGAAAATCTGTTTTAGTAAACTCAAAATCAAGACTATATGCCCTCTTTAATATTGGATATTTATTGTGCATGCTTATTTTTATTTTTACATTTTGGTTGTAAAAGTTGTAGTTAATAGGGAGATACGTGTTCTGTATAATCAGTGTTACCAGTAAATCTTTAAAAACACTAATAATTTAATAGCTTTTAGTCAACGAATCACTGTTAAATGCACTCTTTATCAAATATTAAAATTAATATCCATTTTTCATACTGTACATTATAATGTTGTGACACTTAAATTTATTTGTAGCATTTGAAACAATTGATTTTGGTTTTTAGTATTTTATTTAGACAAAATAGTATAGACATTTAATAGACTTCATATAGCAGTTATCAGCTATAACATAGTTTTAATAATAAATAACTTGTTTTATTATATCAGCCAGAATTTTAATGACACATCCTTAACAGTAAGCTAGGCCAAATATAGAAAATAATTTTAATAAAATGTCCTAAATCATTTTATTACATTCTTATAAATGCAGTAATGCAATAGCCTCTGCGAAACGGTGCATAAAAATCATATTTCAAAAAAATGGCAACTGTAAATGAGCCATAATGTGTTCTTTAATATATAGGTACATTATGACTTGGCAATATATGGTCTTTAAAAAAAATTCCCTAAAATCAAGGACAGACATAAATTGGTGGGATCACAGATGACCGTTTTATCAGACCAAGTCAAGAGTTTTTAATAGTTCTAATGCTGAGATTATAATGGCCATCTTTTTTCTGTTTCTTTTGTAAACAGATCACATCGCGTTGATTATCGAGCTGCTGGGGAAGATTCCACGTAAACTCGTCATGAATGGCAAATATTCCAAGGAATTTTTCACCAAGAAAGGTACATCTGTCAATGGACACATGTCACATGAGTAATGTGTGTTTCACTCACTTGATAAACTTGCTCACAGTGTTCAGTAGCTTTGTGTGAATGTCCTAGATTGATTGAGGAATGTCAGCACTCCCATTAATGATGTGGCCATACATTTTTTGAGTGTGCGCGAATGTGGTTTTGAAACTGACAGTTAGTTCCCACTTCAACTTCTGACTGGATGTGTCCGTCTATTTGTGTGCTAGGTGACCTAAGGCACATTACTAAGCTGAAACCGTGGGGTTTGCAGGACGTGCTGGTGGAAAAGTATGAGTGGTCCCGAGAGGAGGCTCTGAATTTCTCGGACTTCCTCCTTCCGATGTTGGACCTCATTCCAGAGAAAAGAGCCACGGCTGCTGAGTGCCTCCGTCACTCCTGGATCGCCTCCTAGTGGCCAAAACCCTCCAAACCCCACACACACACACACACACACACACACACATATCTTTGAACTCATGAATGCTCACCACTGACAGACGCTGTCTTAAGAGCCGTTCCTGGTGTCATGGCAGATATTAGCAGCAAGGATGAGAAGCTTCAGTCAAGCAGATCTAATCTGAATCCAGTTTAAGTCGTCGTTGCTCTTTTACGTAATGGGTATAATTTGAGTGTACCGTCATTTCAGTGGTGTGTGCTCTTGCTGATTTATCTAACAATCACTTTTCTATCAGTTTCCATCATATCACAGGATGGTTTGAAACACGTCAGGATTGATTTATCTTCTCGAGAGGTTGGACTTTCATCAACATACAGTGTCCATTTTCTTAAAAGCAAGAATGTTTGGAATAAATCGAACTCAGTAGCTGATTGTAGTGTTTCTTCACTGTATTAAGAAACGATCGCTAATCACAGCTTCCTTCAAACCGTTTTCCATATCTTCACGAAGGGTTTCACACGAATGTCTGAATGAAGGGAACTTGAATGGACATTACTGGAGTTCTGAGTGTCTTCAAATTGAATGTGAGCTTCTATACAGTGCAAGAGAAACACACCCATGTATTTTTTTATCACAGGTCAAAAGGAAAAATCAAAGTGGAGAAATTCTAACTATCATGGTTAAAATAACTCGTTGTATAACAGTAATAATGACGTTTAATATGTGAATGCCAGGGAGGAGTTTGGGATCAAGGTTATTTCGGTTACAAAATCTAAAATCAGTGAGAACATTTCAAATATTGTACATAATCATACCAAAGAGTTGGTTCGTCACACGATCAGTGTTGTACAGTCTTAAGTCCCATTATTTGTGTACAGTTTTGTTATGAATCAATGGCTTAAGGAAAATGTTTAAGAATCACTGATTCGGAGATGCCTTGAAATGAATCTGCAATGATCTGTGCATATTTTTCTGCTTTTTTCCCCCTTCACGGTGTTGCTTCAAGCAATAGTTTTTGTCTCTGGATGAAGTGAACAGTCCTAGTTTAACTTTGAAAGGCCTTTGCGTTCTTTTGGATAGACCAGCTTCGTTTGACCTTTTACAGCATCACAAACATCATCTGCTTCTCTGCTCTCCTTTTTCATGAATGTCTCTCTGCTTTTGCTTGTTCGGCACTGAACTAAAATTGTTTCTGTAGTAACTTCAAATAAAGTTTTGAAAATGGCTTTTGGGACTTTGTAGCATTTGTAGTTTTTATTGACGATAACACTTTACAATGGTTTCATTTGTTAACAGTAGTTAATTACATTAGTAATTAAGAATGAACAATACTTCTACAGCAGTATTAATCTTAGTTATTGTTCATCTCAACATTTACTAAAACATCAAAATCCAAAGTTGTATCTCTTAACATTAGTTAATGCATTGTAAACGAATGATTATCATTAACAAAGGTTAATATGCTGTACAAATATATTAGTTTGTTAATGTATTAATTAGTGTGAACAAATGAGACCTTAATGTAAATTGTTACCTGATTAACTTTTTTTTTTTTAAGAATTGGTTCACTTAAGAATTAAAAATTCCTGATAATTTACTCACCTCCATGTCATCCAAGATGTTTATCTTTCTTTCTTCAGTCGAAAAGAAATGAAGGTTTTTGAGGAAAACATTTCAGGATTTTTCTCCATATAGTGGACTTCACTGGGGTTCAACGGGTTGCAGGACCAAATCACAGTTTCAGTGCAGTTTCAAAGGCTCTACAAGATCCCAAACGAGGAATAAGGGTCTTATCTAGTGAAACGATCGGTCATTTTCTAAAAATAATAATAATTTTAAAAAAAACTACTCTTTAACCACAAATGCTAATCTTGCACTGCTCTGCAATGTTGGAAAGGTCATGCGTGACGTAGGCGGAAGTACCGAGCAAGTGTTTACAAAGCAAACACTTTACTTCCGCCTTCATTCACGTGTGACCTTTCCAACATGATGATGTAATGCGTGGCACAGAGGAGTGGAAGATTTGTGATTAAAAAGTATATAAATTTTATTTAAAAAAAAAAAAAAAAACATGATCGTTTCTCTTGATGAGGCTCTCGTTCCTCTTCTGGGATTATGTAGAGCTCTTTAAAGCAGTGAACTGCTGGAATGTTTTCCTCAAAAACATTCATTTCTTTTTGATTGAAGAAAGAAAGACAAACATCTTGGACGACGTGAGGGTGAGTAAATTATCAGGAAGTTCTCATTCAGAAGTTAACTAACCTTTTAAGTTTTGATTCATGTCGCAAAATAACAGCGTGTCCCATTTCATTTCTGAATGAATTAAGCGCACATTCATTTCAATTCACGGAAGAATCTACATTGTAAATTGAGTGAGTGCTTTCATGTCTTCACAAATGATTAAAAGCACAGCTTTTTATTATTATTAATGTCATTTACAAGAACAAAGCATTACTGTGAAGGCACATTTTGTTGGATAAGATTCGGAGCAGCACTGAAAGAAGGTTCTCATAGGTGAACAAAGACAGATTTGTATTGTTATTGTGAGGAAACACATGTATGATGTTTAACATTTAATGGAGTCTCTTAGTAGACGTGAAAATTTCAATTAAAGAAAAAAAAAAAGACTTGATTCAATCATGAATGACTGAGCTTTTTAACTAATTGGTTGAGTGAGCGATTCAGTGATTCACTCGTAACACAAAGGGTGCTTCTCAATCGGAAGGCTGCATCCTAGTAAGGCTATCCACCTTATTCTTGACAAGCCTACTGCGTTTTGAATTATTAGTGGCACTTCCGGTTTGGGGAATTTTCATTCAAAAAGACATTTCAAATCATACGGTTGCTTTACAAACAAAGCCTATCTATCAGTTCGTGAAAAGGGTGTGTCAGTTTAAAGGATCCTTCATTTCACATCCTTCATTAGGCCTGTTTTGAAGGATGCATCGCGTATCCTTTGAAAGTTCCAATCCTCTGCATAAGCATTCCAATTTGCAAAAAAAGAATTAGAAAATGAATCTGAACTGAGTTTGTCCAATTGCACTATGTAATGCAAGACAAGAAAAAAGTCTTTGTTTTGTTTGTAAATTAAGTGCGTAATGTAAACCACTGGGAGACCACAGATGCTTGTCCTGTCCTGTAGATTTCAGCTCCAACCCTGGTAAAAACTCACCAGCCTGTAGCTTTCTAGTAATCCTGAAGACCTTGATTAGCTTGTTCAGGTGTGTTTGATTTGGGTTGGAGCTAAACTGCAGGACAGTGGCTCTTCAGGATCAAAGTTGGCCATCCTTGCCATATTGTTCTTCTATTCGTCACAAGGATTCACATGATACAAATTCGCAGGACAGGTCTCACAGAGAAACCTGAGCTTTGGAACGCAGCAAAATGCCAAACTTCTTCTCATGGGCTGGTGTTTCTCATCTCCAGCATTCATATGCGTATGAATGAAAGTGTCCGGAAAGAAAAGTGCAGTGTTATCGCCCCCCCTAAATGATGTAACTTGCAGAAATGACCGCTGAGTGAGTTAACTAAAATGTGGTAGTCATGGCCTAATGGTGAGGGAGTCGGGCTTTTAACCTGAAGGTTGCTGGTTCGATTCCCATGCCGGCAGGAATTGAAAGTGGGGATTGGGAATAAACAGCACTCTCTCCACCTTCGATACCAAGGCAAGGCACCTAACCCCTAATTGCCTCACTTGTAAGTCGCTTTGGATAAAAGCATCTGCTAAATGTAAAACTAATCCAAATCTGAAAAGTGAACGAATTCAAAATATTTGAGTGACTGTTATGAATGAATGCAGTGTTGCCAACTGCTTTCAATTGAAACTAGATAAAACTATAAATATAGATCAGCGGGCAAATTAAGAATCTAGATAAGGTTTGTTCAAGAAGTTGTTAGATTTGTCTCTAAACTTTTAAGTCTCAAAAGGGGCGGGAAGTCATTAAATCTAGTGACAAAATCGCTAAATTGGCAACATTGTATGAAAGTCCCCTACAGGGTTAAGCAGGATTTTGGACCAATGAGATTCACTGTGGGCGTGGCTATCCAGTATGATGACATACTGCAAATAGAAATCAGCTCTGTTCTTTCTGGTTTACTGATTTCATTTTTACTAAACTCAAAAGCGATTTTTTAAAACACAGACTATCACAATTTGGCCTTCGTCTCAATATATAAAACATTTATACACTTTATATATTCATATAACCTCAAAGGTGGTAATTCTACAGACACTAATGTAAAATTTAAAGTATTATTGTCCTTCATATTTCAGAGATGGACAGAAAGTGGTCTGTATCCTCATAAACCCACAGGGTCCATTGAGCTTGATGATGAGCAGAAGTCTTCATGCTTCCTCTAAAGAAAAAAAAAAAGAGTTATATTAGTTTATCAACAACTTTCACTTTATTATATGAGGATTATGAGAACAGGAATGACATGATAAATTGTGTTTTGCTGAGAAAGGCGTACACATCCGTCGGGGATAATACACTTGATTTTACCGGCGATGCACGCTTTGAGTGAGTACAGAGCTCTGCTGTGGTCATAGAGAGCCAAACGGAATCCTGGATGGACATTTAGTACGTGTCTTTGGGCAAACAAAAGCCTGTCTATTTTATATTATTTAAAGGACTAGTTCATCAAAAAAGAAAAAGAAAAATGTCATTATTTACTCCCACCCACCAATGCGATTCTGCTCATTTCTACAGTCGATCGTATGGTAACATGAACAAGTCTTCTGGATTCAGAACATACCTTTCTTGTCATCCACCTGGAAGTCCTCTGGCAGCAGTTTGTCTTGCCGGTTGCCCAGTACAAAGGCTAGGAAGGATAATATGAGGGAGTCCATGATGCTGATGATGGCCAGGATATACGCCCAGCGCACCGTGCAGTTTCCCAGCGTGTATTTATCCGTCCGCTGACCGCACATCCTCTTCACCTCCTCCGAGTCCCAGCCGTCTGGATAGATCATACAACCGATGACCATGCAAGTCGCTGGAAAAGATACCCAGTCAGATAAAGATTAAAAGAAGTTTTTTTATATTTAACTTTGGCGTTTTTGTGTTTTAGAATTGTTGCACTGACAATCCATTAAAGGATTATTACCCAAAAATTACTCACCCTCATGTTGTTTCAAACCCGTAAGACTTTCGTTCATCTTCGAAACACTTCCTTTGACAGCTAAGCAACTACAACTTTGTCGCTTCAAAAAGTTCATAAAGAGATCGCAAAACTAATCCATATGAAATGGGCGATTTAGTCTAAATTTTCTGAAGAGACAGATTGAAATTAGGCTTTTAACGTCGAATGTAAACATACGTTTAACCGTACTTGCGTGATGCGTAAGAGCAATCCTCATTGGTTGTTGCGGAAGGTCAATCGCGTTGTGTAATGGAAGAATGAACCTCATTGGTTCTCGTGCGTCGAGCAAACATGCTTGAGCCTCCATTGGTTTACCACAACTGATGTGTGAGCTGATGAATGTTTATGTTAATAAAAGCATCATTTCAATCTGATCATCATATAAACCGATCGTGTCTCTTCATAAAATTTGCTTCTTATGGATTGGTTTTACAATCTCTTTATGAACTTTTTGAAGCGGCAAAGTTGTAGTTTCATAGATAAGACTGTCAACGGAGGAACAGAAATCTCTCTGATTTTGTTAAAATATCTTCATTTGTGTTCAAAAAGTGAACAAAAGTCTTACGAGTTTGGAATGACATGAAGGTGAGTAACAAAATTACTATGTTTTTACATTACCCGCCCCCTTTAGTTACTGTTGCTATGTCCGACAAGCCATGCGCTCTCACGCCACACATCATGTTCTCATGCAGTGGAAAATACATTGAGGAGTAAAGAGGACACTGACGACGTCTTGACAGACAAGAAAGAGCAGGTTACATTTTTAAAATATAGTAAGTTTTTAAAGAAGTTTAATCAATAAATATCGTATAGTGTCTCTTTAATGTGTCGTGACAGATCACTGTAGCTCCTTCAAGCAGCTCGTGAACCGATCATCTCTTCATACTAGTTCATTTATAGCATCAAATAAACATGAATGAACATCAGAAGGAATGTTGTTTCAAGCAACATTAATCTACTAACTCCCCTGACTGCTTTGTCGGACAAAATGGCGGATTCAGGGTTATGATTGGTCAGATCGCCTGTCAATCAAGGGTCAATTCTATGTCTAAAGCTTACTTTGAGCTATAAAAGTTGAATCATAGCCATCATATTCAGAAAAAAACAGCATGTTCGCTCGTGTGATATTGCTCAATGAAGATGTTTTTACTTTAGATATTAAAAAAAAAAAAAAAAAAAAAACCCACAGCAGATTCCCCCAAACTCCTAACTTCAAATAATTGGATACTTATTATTAAATCTATTAAATCTGTCTTTATAAAATGGTCTAACAATAATTTTTGTACACTTTAATGTTTGAGTCTATACAGAAATTATCTTTTAAAAAATAAAGCCGCCCTGACAAATATTCACTGGAGAAAAATCGTGACAGACAGAGAGACCTTGGCTTCCCTTTTATCGTTGTCAAAAATACTCCTGGCTACCAGAAATACTTTGCATTGGGACTGTTGCCTGGCAACTTCAGCCACACTTAACTCATCATTTATTATTCATATGACAATACACTCTCTGCAGGCCAGCTGGTGCTGCTGTGGATATTGCTTTACACACACTCTCTCTCACTCACTTTCACACTCATTTTCTTTTAATGAGTATGCATTGCAAATGAATTGTTATGCAATATGGTGTGATGGGAAGGTTATCAGTGTCCTCGCTGATAACTTCATTAGATAGGACAAGACTTAAAGCATTATATTTCGCAGCACAGCACGAATATATTCCATTTAAATACTGTAAGTCAGCGAGCCCAGTCATTAAAATGTGGAACTCTCCAGGGTGCTGAAGTCCTGAGTATCCTCGTGCATTTCAGGACTGACATAAAGCTGTTTATTTCAGCTTGAAGAACGTAACTGAACTTTTGAAGCTTTTGAAGAGTTAGCTGGTACTTTACGTGATGTAGTTCCAACATTGCCACATGTATTTGCTATAGTAATAACAGTAAATTATGCATAATTACAAGGAACTATCCCTACACCAAACCCTAAGTACCCCTCAGTACTTATTGATTACATCACCTTAAAATAAAGTGTAATTGTACTTTATAACTTTCAAATGCCATTAACACACATTGTATTGTTATTGGTAAACTAAAACTAAATCTAATACTGAAATAAATAATAAATATTTGATAAATGTAAAAACCTTAAATGAAAAATCTGAAATGTTGCCTTGGAAACTAACTGAAATAAGTTGAAATAAGTTAAAGTAGTAAAAAATAAAATGAAAATAAAAACTGAAATATTTAAAAAGCAAAAATTAAACCAAAAATATAATAACAAAATCTTTAAAAAACTATATTATGATATAAATGATACAAAAATAATGCTGCATTTAAGACACATTTAGAAATGACTCAATGTTTTTCCATTAGATCATGTTAAATAAAATCTGCAAACAATTTTTTTGTATATAAAAAACAAACAAACAAATGCCACTTGGTTTATATAATAAAAAGATTTTTTTTATTTTTTTATATAATAAAAAGTAATTTAAAGTGATATTTTTAAGAAAATACATTTTAAGTTTGACTTACATGTCAAAATACTTATCCAAATTATCCATAATATAATATAATATAATAATTTTTACATTGATGGGTTTGATATTAATGATTTATTTTATTATATTGTTATTATTATTATTAATAATAATGTTTATGTCATTAAAAAAAAACTAAAATTCAGGAAAATGGTTCCACTCACCAGCTGCCAGCTGCATCCATGCGCAGATCTTATACACACTTCCGGAGTTGCAGAAAAAGAACAAACTGAAGCAAACTATAGTCCCCACGATCAGCAGCAGAGAGATCCCAACGAAGAACATGGCGGTTTTGAAGGCACCTGAAGGGATGGATCCAAAGTCGAGGGCACTGCCCTTACACACCAGCTCTCCTGTGATGGGGTTCCCAATGCAGTAGTGAAAAAGCCCAAAGTATCCTGACTGAGGGGTGTCAACACTGTCTCCAATCCAATACGGCTGAATGAAGACTACCACACAGATGATGGCGAAGCAGATGGTGAAGATGGTCCAGAGAACACCAACGGCCCTCGAGTTTCTTACGTAATTTGTGTGATAGATCTTGGCAGCCTCCTGGGCAGATAGCATTTTAGTCATGTTTGCTGGAGATGATGGTCCACCCGAAGGTGTGAGTTAACTGAATGTTCAGACAGAGGGGATGTGAGAAACGCGGTCAAAGTCTTGTTTGGTAGTCACATGCAGAATTGATTGACGCCAAAATTTTTCCTTGAATCAATCCACTTCTTAAAATAAAAATTAAAAAACCAAAATGATGATGAACATCTCCATTCTGAAGGAACTGCACAGCTCTGGGACCTGAGAGATGCGTTAGATGAAGTAACTCAGAATTAGTGTAACCTGAGAGTCCATCTGCAGGCCAACATTGGTCATATGTATCCTTCAACTGTGTCCATTAGATCCGACTGATGAGAAAGTTTGGAAGCGGATGAAAGTGCTCTCTTCATTCAGACAAACTCTGTGTGGTGCTGTAAGACCATGAGATTATTAATTAATGGAGGTGTACAGTTACACGCTGACTGTCTCAAACCTACAGAACTGACTCACCGTCTGTGCCTAAAACAGCTCTCTGTCATTCACTGTGCTGATGCTTTCCCATGAAAATAGTGGAGATTCTAGTCATCTATCTATCTGTCTGTCTGTCTATTCATCCATCCATTGATGGTACTTGGAAGATAGATAGATAGACAGAAACTCTCTATCTTCCAAGAACCATCAACAGACAGACAGACAGACACCGTCTATCTTCCAAGAACCATCGACAAACTGACAGATAGATAGACAGATAGATAGATAGATAGATAGATAGATAGATAGATGGATGGATGGATGGATGGATGGATGGATGGATGGATGGATGATAGGCGACAGACAAATGGACAGATAGACAGACCGAGACAGACAGATAGATAGATAGATAGATAGACAGACAGACAGAGATAGACAGACAGATGTATAGATAGATAGACAAACAGATGATAGACACAGACAGACAGAGATAGATAGATAGATAGATAGATAGATAGATAGATAGATAGATAGATAGATAGATAGATAGATAGGCGACAGACAAATGGACAGACAGACAGACAGAGAGAGAGAGAGAGAGAGAGAGAGAGAGAGACAGATATATAGACAGACACTGTCTATCTTCCAAGAACCATTGACAAACTGACAGATAGACAGATAGATAGACAGACAGATGATAGGCGATAGATAGATAGATAGATAGATAGATAGATAGATAGATAGATAGATAGATAGATAGATGATAGGCGACAGACAAATGGACAGATAGACAGACAGACAGAGACAGATAGATAGATAGATAGATAGATAGATAGATAGATAGATAGATAGATAGATAGATAGATAGATAGATAGATAGGCGACAGACAAATGGACAGATAGACAGACAGACAGAGACAGATAGATAGATAGATAGATAGATAGATAGATAGATAGATAGATAGATAGACAGACAGAGATAGATAGATAGATAGATAAATAGACACAGACAGACAGAGATAGATAGATAGATAGATAGATAGATAGATAGATAGATAGATAGATAGATAGATAGATAGATAGATAGATAGATAGATGATAGGCGACAGACAAATGGACAGATAGACAGACAGACAGAGACAGATAGATAGATAGATAGATAGATAGATAGATAGATAGATAGATAGATAGATAGATAGATAGATAGATAGATAGATAGATAGATAGATAGATAGAGAAAAAGACAAAGAACAAACCAAAATATTACATTGTTTCAGCATATTATGGAAAACTGAATGCTGGCTCAACCACAACCACACTATTCCTGTTTGCTATATAACTAATACAGCTATGACTGTCAGCAATACCATGCTTTACCCAGCAGGAGGCGCTGTGACATCGTGAAAACAGAAGCCCTGCCAGACACTCAGAGGACCAAGAGGGCTTTTTTGCAAGAGTAGACATCTCATATCCAGTTTAATCACTGATTTAATAACTGGGCCAATTATTCTATTACAGTCAAGTCCTGTGTTCAGAGTTCAGACGGAATTTTATGAATGTTCCAGTTTAACATATACAGAAATTGTGTGGCAAAATCAGATTAGCCTTTCTGTCAGTGACATTATATATGCAAACTACTACATAATCACCCTGTCAGTTTTAACAATTTGCCCTGGTACCATTTTTAAAAAGTGACAGAAAGGGACAAATAGCAGTGACATTTAAGAGGGAATAATGTCACCATCCCCGTCACCTGTCCCTCCGGTGCATAATTGCACAATAATTCATGATTAAAATATATGAATCAAAGGTGCTGGGACAAAAGCACAATACAGTGGCCCCTTGGGCTTGAATGAGGAAATCAATGAAGTGCTCATCTGCCCAATTCAACCGTCCCACTGGCTTTGTCATGAATAGACGCCAGACGCATGTCAAGTGACGGACGGAACGTGCCATCTGCTGCCCTTGATAACATTTTGTAGGGTTTTTGTGGAAGAATTGCTTATTTTATTTTATTTTGCTGCTGAGTGTCACACTAGTGAAAGCATTGATGGATTACAGAGAATAACACAACATCATTAGTACAGAAAGCTTCCTAATGTGAAGTGACTGATATATTAACAATGCTTTGCAGCCTTGATGGTAATGTAATTTTCCTCTGGGACATTTTGGAACCACACATCCCCCTGCTATTCAACAAAGATTTCCTTAATAACGTTTATGGCTGAATGAATCTGTCAGACCCAGATGTTTATCACTTTTTATCACTTTATCTTAAAAGATTGCTCAGTCATAGATTGTTTGGCCAGTTTGCAATGCTTTAATATTTATGATTTCCTAGTATTGTAAATAGTAAGGAAAAGTCACAATGTGTGCTTGCTTAAGGTTTGAACAAACCCCAAACACTAAATACTGAACTTTGATTGGTAACTTCACTCACATCATTCGTTCTACAGATATGTGTGGAGGAGTAATGTGACGGTACACTTACATTGAAAGAGTTAAAGGATTAGTTCACCCAAAAATGAAAATTCTGTCATTAATTCCTCACCCTCATGTCGTTCTACACCCGTAAGACCTTCGTTCATCTTCAGAACACAAATTAAGATATTTTTGATGAAATTCGATGGCTCAGTGAGTCTCTATTGACAGCAAGATAATGAACGCTTTCAGATGCCCAGAAAATACTAAAACATATTTAAATCAGTTCATGTGAGTACAGTGGATCAACCTTAATATTATAAAGCGACGAGAATACTTTTTGTGTGCAAAAAAACAACAACAAAATAACGACTTTTCAACAATATCTACTGATGAGCGATTTCAAAACACTGCTTCGAAGCTTTACGAATCTTTTGTTTCGAATCAGTGTTTCGGAGCGCCAAAGTCACATGATTTCAGTAAGCAAGGCTTCGTTACCTCATACGTGTTTCGCAATTTCAACAGTTCACGTGATTTTGGCAGTTTGATACACGTATCGAAACGAAACAAGAGATTCGTAAAGCTTCGAAGCAGTATTTTGAAATCGGGCATCACTAGATATTGTTGAAAAGTCGTTATTTTGGGTTTTTTTGGCGCTCAAAAAGTCATCGCTTTATAATATTAAGGTTGAGCCACTGTACTCACATGGACTGATTTAAATATGTTTTAGTATCTTTCTGGGCATCTGAAAGTGTTCATTCCCTTCCAGACAATAGAGACTCATTAAGCCATCGAATTTCATCAAAAATATCTTAATTTGTGTTCTGAAGATGAACGAAGAACTTACGGGTGTAGAACCGCATGAGGGTGAGGAATTAATGACAGAATTTTCATTTTAGGGTGAACTAACCCTTTAAGACATATCTAGAGACCAGAGAGGCCAGTAAGCAACGCCCTAGTAACCACCTACAGCATTATAGCATTGTGATGGCAAGTTTTGGATGGATAAGCAAGCACCACCAACACACGCTACATTATACAGCTGTGTTTGGAATTAACAACTATTTAATACCAATATTTAGAACATTCAAAAAAATCCTGTTCAGACAGCAGCTTACATACAGTAATTCTAGCCACTACGGTATGAACAAACACCTGATGAGAATTTTCTTTTCAGTTCACGCGATAGCCGCAAACATCACCTCGCGACAGTGAATTAACACTAGCTGGTCAGTTCATCTGTCAGCTGACAGCGGCTTTGCATTTTTATTGAACACACCATTTTGACCACAAAACTGACAGTAGCAGCTCCAAACAGCAACTGAATCTAAAACTTAGACGATGACGCTGACGTAGGCCTACAGTTTCTATATTGTTGGATTTTTACGCATACAGTGTACTCGCACAGCGCACTGCTTGTCAAAGTATATTCCATTTGATAGTGTAAAGGGCGTTAAAACTGAAGCATACCTTGGGCTCAGAAACCACATATAAACATACACAAACCATGCATGCGGAGTGTAGTTTGTCTTTTCGTCCACTGCTGTTCCGTACAGGTTTAACGAAAATGCAGTTGTAAGTCGTGAAAATTTAAGTGCCCCAGTTAGGTTATAAAATCTGGTTGTCTCTGTCATTAAAGGCATGGTAGGCAATTTTGGAGAGGCTAACATTAGCAAGCTAGCTTTAAAAGCACAAGATCTTACCCTCCCTTCACCAAAGCCACGCAAAACACATGAATGCGCACAGCCTGGGGGGTATTCCAGAAAGCAGGTTATGTGACATGCTCAAGTATGTTTGAATAAGTAAGCTGATAACCTCAACTTTCGGTTCCAAAAACAGAGGTAACTTTCAGGTTATGTAAGTAGCCATAGCAACTTACTCTCTGAGCATATTTGAGGGATAGTTTTCTTAAGAGGTATTCAGATGCGTGTTATTTAATTAATATAGTTTTATTAAGGCAACTACATTTCTAAATTTGTTACATAGTTACTGTTATATATTATATATATATATATATATATATATATATATATATTATTATATTATACAATACATACATACATATAGTATAAAAGTGCTATATAAACAATATAAGCCTTATTCTCAGTGAATAAAGATTACTTATTCAATAAAAAGAATTGATTATACAACCACCAAATAGGTGGCGATGTGCACTAAGTAGGTTATGTAAATCACCATTAAACAACAAGCACACTTTTTCTCAGCGTCTGTTTCCATGGTGAATCATCTATTCGTCGCTCAGTTGAGAATCGGTGTTAAATTACCTCATATCTCAAAACACATTATTAAATTCATTAATAATGAATGTAAACAACTTAAAGATTTGACTTGTACCACCTGACTGCTGTAGATTCTGACTGACACACTCATAAAGACAGTCTTTGCCACCATCTAATGGCGTAATAATGTAACTTCTGTTGCTGTTCACAGTCAGGGACTATTTTTTCCGGCGGAAGGAAAGCTTTTATTAGAAGTTTACATCATGAAAGTTGCACTGATACATATTTTTGACTTTAATATTTGTATTGTTTGGTAACTGCTTTATAAAATCAATAAGGTACTCGAGGCTAGTGCTGTATCGAGAATAAGTCACCCTCCAGGTGTGACTTACTCATGATACAGCACAGCCTCTCACACCTTATTGCTTACTTACGACATGGCGTGAACACAGCATAAGCTCATTGTTTTAGTTCAGAAGGAACTGTAAAAGGTGGCTGCTGTTTGTTTGCGGTGTGGTGACAGATCACGTCCTCTCTTGAAATCGGGTTTCTGTTTGGACCCCAAGCAATCCCATTGGCTCATAAAATAGTTCTTGATTACAATTCCTACAATATCATTTTATGATAAATGCTGTTTGAACGATGTTATTGTTATGAATCCGTTCCGTTGTCCTCCATCCACCTGCCACCAGAGGTCGCCCGCTCATATCATGGACTCCATACACCACACTACATTTCCCATAAGTCCCTTATGTTAATTACGGCCCAGCTGCAAACAATCTAGTGCACTATTTAAGCTAACCCTCTAACACTTGTGATTTGCGAAGTCTTGTTTCATTTCACTGTTACAGTTCTGAGCGTTATTCCTGTCTTGCCTGTCTAGTTTCCTGATCCTGCCTGTTTCTTTGTTTTTTGATGTTTATCTGCCTGCCTCTGACCATTTGCCTGGATACTTACTACGAGTCTGCCTGTTCCCTACCACTTCTGTTTGCTGTTGAGTTGACCATTGCCTGTCTTACTACGTCTGTAAATAAAGCTGCACTTGGATCGCATCCCGTTGACTCGCCATTCATTACAGTTATAACGACCATAGATGTATGTATTAGGTTGCTTATGTACTAGCATAGCGTACAGATACCCAATTAGCCTAATAGCTTAGTTTATACATGCATGTGCACTTCCAGATATCACAGTTATGTTCAGTTTGTTTTAGTTTTCATGGACTTTCAGTTTGTTGTGTATTTAAGTTCCTCCTTGTTCACAACTCTACATAGCCGCATGGAACGCGCTGATGGCGTGTGATGTCTACGCGAGCAGGTATGGAAATACATATGTTGACAGGCAGGTAACAGGACATCCTATCATTGGATCCAGACCGAATGCAATGATTGGATGCACATTTTTTGGTCCTTAGACTTCCACAAATTTTGGAAAACACAAACCTGCGTCTCTGCATAAATGTGGCTATATTCGTATGAACTTTTTCATTGTACATTTACACTGTAACACCAGACATCCAGTCAGGTGATTTCATGTCACCGACTGGTCATTCACTGACAGCTGGCATCCTTAAGTGAAATGTACTTACAGTAATGAGCACTCCACTTCACCAGCAGTATTCTCTAATGATTTGACCACACTTGTTTTGGGAGTCCCTAAAACCTTTTTCATTTACTAAGATCCAGTCTGCTGATGCTTTTGATTAAATCTTTATTGTTAAAAATCAGGTATGAGCAGAGATCATGAGAAGAGTTGTGCTCCCCCGTGGCTACAGGCAGATGCTCATCCCATGATGTGTTTCGCCCTCAGGTGGAAGTGAGGTTTGTCTATTCACACTACACCACTTTGTGGACATCCTGAAAGACAGACTATACAAAAGCCTTTTTTTCGGGACATGGGCACTACTTTCCTTTTTAAACCCGTTTCCATGGAAACAAGGCACAGAATGCGGTTAAAAATGTTTCTGTTGCAAAACTGGTGAAAGATCAATAGGCCCATCCTCAAAAAGGCAAGGGTTAATTTTGCAGTAATGACCGGTGGACTGTACACTTTCTCACTAAATACACATGGTCTTTGTTTCTATCGCTCATCCCAAATATGAACGGTTTCTCCTGTCATGTGCACTCATGTGGTTCCAAGTGGTCTAGTTCAGGCTAGTCTGTTCTTTTTACCCATCCAGACAAAAGAAATCCCTCCCTTTCTGCTCTGCCGTGACCTCTCTGTCATCCCCTCCACACAGCAGGCCTTTCTGTCCGTCATGTGGCACTAACACTATCAATAACCGTGTCAGTGGGGCAAGTCCCACAGGCAATGCTCAATCCCATCGCCCCGAACCCAAACCAGGCCCAGCGTGAAATTCACAAGCCTGGGGGGGAGGGATAAGTGGGGTAAAACAGCACGCGACACACAATGGAGGCCTCCCGAAGAGACACTCTTTTGACCACCCGACCGCCCCGACCATTGACTTCCTCCTCAGCCAACTGTGCGTTCATCACACCATCTTTGCCTTTGTCAACATTCGATGGGGTAATTATTCCCCTCCTTTATGAAAACCAGACGCCATTTGTTGCACAGAACAAGCAACTGATTAGCGGGGCAAGCTAATAAAAACACAGCTAATTTAAAACATTCGCCCAAACACATAAATCGTAAACATTACAATACTCCTTGGCACATCAGGCTATAGAAACTATCTAAAAGGTGTTGGGGACGCATCATAAACCGTATCGGCTTACCTCATAAATATTAATTAGGTGGCATAACATTTGTCCAATAGTTCTTGCTGAAAGCCAGGTAAGGGGCTGCTAGCTAGATTAGCGCTTCATTTAGTCCACTACCAAAGCTCCCTGCTAGGAGAAGTTTGTGTTTTTTGCTATTTGTTGTTTTATGCCACCACAAAGTAGGTTGGTGGTTGGGGGGTTGCGTAAATCTTTAGGAGGAAAAGAAACACTTAAAGTGAACCTTTGTAAAAAATAAAAAATAAATAAAAGAAGTGTAATTTAGCTTTACTTTAAAATAATTTAATAGTGTGAAGTGAAGGTTTTAAGACATTTAGGGCTATTTACTAACAGCTTTTGCCAGTGCAAACCCTCCTTTGCCGTTAAAAAACTAATGTCAGTATTTACTAAAGACATGCAGTGAAAAATTTGCGTTGAAAAGCTGTGGACAGGGTTATTTTTGCGGCTGACCTTATTGCATATGCATTTGTAGGAGTTTCCCTTTCAGATGCAAAATTTATGGGAGGAGAGTATTTAAATGAATCATGCAAGGTGATTTACTAAAGTTTGCACTAGTCATTTTGCTGGTATTTGTGCCAATATTTACCACCCAAAAAGCATGTCCTTAAGGAGCAATGTGTAAAATTTAGGAGAATCAATTGACGGAAATGCAATATAATATGCATAAGTATGTTTTGAGTGGTTTATAAAGAACCTACATAATGAACTCTTATGTTTTTACTATCTTAGAATGAGCCATATCTATCTACATACACCGCAGGTCCACGTCCATGTCTAGTTGTTATTTTGCGCCAGCATTTTTCCACAGTAACCCTAAACAGACAAACTGCTTTACAGAGCACTTTTCGTCTCAATGTTTGTTGGTGTTTTTAGAGGCGTCTTGCATCGTCACTATGTTGAACACGCAAAAGTAGTAGTAGTTGTCATCTGGTTTATTAGAAGCAGAGACCGTTCATTGTTAGAAGAAAGAAGAAACCTCATTGCTTGCCTGGCTACTCTCTGCTGTCTCAGACAACAACATCTTTGTCTTTCTGTCGGCCACCGTAGCTTCTCTAAAGCGCTTCGAACGGGTGGGGTGAGGCTTAGGTTGCAATTTGTAACCTCACCGCTAGATGCTGCTAATATGTACACACTGCACCTGTAATGATTGGCGGGTCAACGGAATGGGATCCAAATGCAAGCTATATTATCAAGCAGAATGGTCGTAACAGGCAATGGTTAAAACAACAGCAAACAGGAAGAGGAAAAGCAGAGTCGTAATCGTTAGACAGGCGGGTAGATCGAGGCTGGCAGCAGGCAAACAACAGTCCAATAATCCGAAGCAGTAAATCCAAAACAGCAGGCAGAATCAGGAACAGGAAAACAAAACACGGGGAATAACGCTCGGAAATGACCACTGAAAGCAAATCAAGACTTCACGGAGAAGTGGTGTGTGAGCTGTGCTTAAGTAGTGAGATGTGATTTGGGTCAGGTGCGAGTGCAATCAGTCCAGGCGTGGAGGCTTCTGGGAAATGTAGTGAAGAGTGACTGAAGTGGAAGTGCATGTGTGTGTGAGTGAAAGTCCAAGGTGGAGTGCCCTCTAGGGGTTATCATGGGCACTCCTGCTGATGATCATTACAGCACCTTTAAACCAGACGCTAATTTGCGCTGCTCTTCGTAGATTGTTTGTGGAATTGCACGTGCACTCTAATTTGCCCTGTTTAGTAAATCTAGCCCTTAATGCATTAATTGCAATGAAATTAAAATGTATATTATAGTTTAAATTTATATTAAATACAATCAGCCTAATTAATGACCTAGTTAAGTAGGACTACTTATATTTTATATAGCCCTAATAAAATAATAAGTACATTTTTAAAATTACAGTTACACTTTACAGTAAGGTCTCATTTGTTAACATTAGTTAATGCAATGTTAATTAAGAAGCTAACAATTAGTATTTGTTACAGTATTTATTAATCTTTAAGTGTTACCAAATTTACTTCTATTGTCTGCAGTAGTGTACTTCTGAATTCACTGCATTTATAGTAAACTAAATTATAGTTAAATGTCATTTTTTATATTGAAATGTGTATGTCATGAATTTAATTAAATATATTTGTAATGATGAAGGTTATTATATCTAGCCTAGTGCACTTAACATTTTTTAATTTAAAATATAATACCTATGAATACACTAGCTAAAATTATAATAAAATATTTAGTCAAAATAAGTGTACTTCTTTAAAGCGTGACAAAAGATTAAATTTTATTTTTAAAAGCATACTTAAGTGTGTCAAGTGCACTCTCTCACTTAGATAGCCTTTTATTTCATTATTATTATACAACCTGCAAGTACATTTATTTTTAAAAATATACTTTTAAGATTTTCAGTACAGTAAAAGTGCACATTCAAAACAATACAGCACACTGCTTTTTCACAAGGTACAGTTCACCCAAAAACGTTCACCTTCATGTTGTGTATGACCTTCTCTCTTCTGTGGAACATAAAAGAGGATATTATGAGAAATGGATGTCGCCAAAATGATTTGTTTTCCAACATTCTTCTAAATATCTCCATAGAAGAAAGTCATACAGGTTTGGAGCGTAAAATGAGTAAAATGATGACAGAATTTTCATTTTTTGGTGAACCACCACTTTAATGCTCTATTTACCGTAGAAATACACACAGTCAGCATGTCGCGAGTTGACTTTTCACGTTAGACCAGATCAAGAGAACAGTGGGCTCTAACCTGGGTGCTTTGGCAAGCTCCTTCTCACACAGATGGTGATGCTGCTGGGGGGAGGATGGATGTAATTTGGGGATGGATGAGGGAGTCTGTATGTGAAAGTGTGTGTTGTGTGTGTAGCCCAGGGGCACAGACATACACACGCTGCAGACTGACCTAGATGAAGTCAGAGCTGTCAGCTGACTCTGTGCCTGGCCGTTCCCTCTCTCTCTACCCAAATGTGGGGCTACTGTATTCACAGGATAGAAACAGACATGGACTGTGGCTAATCTGCCCCCCACACGCACTCCCTTACACACACACACACACATACATGCACTGAACGAGTCAACCGCAGCGATCCACTCCTGGCTATTGTATGAAGCTTTTGTCTGGTGTGGGGCGACCATTAGAGTGAAGTGTGCTGGGAGTCATCAAAACTCTACTGCAACTTTAATTCGTTTAAATTCGTCTACACATTGCAGAGTTTTTTTTTTTTTGGTAACCCATGGTACACATATGAGTTAGCAAAAACTGCTGACATAATATTAATTTCCAGATAGCAGAAAAGATTGATTAAAAAATGTGAAACTGAATCAGCTTATGACCTCAAAGCTAAATATAGCAAACTGCGCAAAAGGGATTATGGAAACATCAAAGAAAAATGAAAAGTCACGTTCTCTGTCATTCTGCTGGAGGTCTATCAGTTGCTGATTTTTGCTTGACTTGAAAACTTTATATATATATATATATATATATATAGGTATAAATGTTATGTTAATGTATGTTTGTGTTTCTTTATGCCCCCATTCTGCTTTGCATTTTAGAGGATTTTCTACATTCTACATGTAGATTTGTCTTATAATCTCATTAATTGCAAAAAAATAAGGTGAAAGGTGAAAGACTGTTCTTATATTTAAAGACGCATTTTCAAAAACATCGGCTTACGCAAATTGCCACAAAAACAATCCTCTCCTAAGTCTCTAAAATAGCATCATGTGATGTTTTAAACCTCCAAGCGTGGAAGGTTCATATACAAGCCCTGAATAACACTTACATAAGTGAATAATCCGCAGGAAGGGTTTTCAAGGATATTCTTAAACATTCGCCTCCTTTGCGATGTCATTTATGATGGGACATTATGAGAATCATCTGATACAATCTTTAATCCTATAAACTGCTTTGACATCTTTTTGAGTGGAGTCCAGAAGTTGGGATTGTGGGCTGCATTATGCAACATGCCTTCATTTATATGAAACAGTTTCTTTATGTTTCCCTGTGGTGAAAATCAAGATTTTAATATCATATATAATATATATGTCTATGGTGTTTTTAATATGCTTTGAGACAAACCATGTGCAAATGAGTGGAGGCGGGGTTAATTAGCATATTCATAGATCTGCATATACTAAATGAAGCAAGGGTGTAGAGTTACATTCAAGCTATTTTAAGGCATGAAGATTTTTTTTTCCACAGGAACATTTAAATATGTCATTTTTGTGATCAAAGATACAATTATTGAGTGGGACTTTAAGTGCTGTTTGTACTAGACTGTCACTGATCCTTCCTTATATATCCTTATAGATCCTTTTCATATAATCCTCAAGGGAATCTGGTGTTCTTGTGAAATTATTTAGTGGTGATTTGGACAAAGTGCTGTTCCCCATCTCAGCAACTGCTAAATGTGCTCCCGTGACAGCTGAGCTCTTATATAGTGTTATATCGAAGTTACAAGCCCAAAAGATTGCATTTGGTTAAAAATTTAAGGATATAAATCATGTTTTTGTTCCTCACACAGTTGTCTGTGGCTGTTTTAACTTCTAAAGTTTATGCTTCCTCTTTTAATGCAGAAGTGAAGTTGTGAAAGTGTCTCTGTTTCCCAATCTTTTACCAAGGACCAGTTTGTCATTATGGTAATGTGTATCCAACACATGTCTGTATTTTGTTGTGCCTCTGCTTCTATGTACGATCTGACTAATGGTCTGTTGTAAAGCAACCCTCGAACCCAGAGCAATTCTCCGCGTTTCAGATGTGACTTTCGTTTCGCGAATGAATCGTTCATTTGAACCGAGTCTTTTTAATGGCTCAATCGAACCGAATCGCAATTTGTGTACCAACAAAATCCAAAAATCGTCACAGAATTTCCATCACTTTTCAAGTATTCTATTTTGCTTGATAACATTCTGACCTGGAAATGGCACTGCAAACAAAATAATTAAAACAATACTGTTTAGTTAAGGCTATAAATATTTTTACAAATAATTTTTCACATAATTTGACTAAATTAAAGCTTGACTGCAGATGACGAAACAAAAAAAAACCAAACAAAAAAACATTTTGTTCAGTAGTAGATTATTTATCGTAATTTTCTTACACCTCACACGTGATCTCTTATTTAATCTCAAGCATGGTTTTCACTTTAATCAAGTACATTAACTTTGGAAAAAAAACTTTATTAGCAGTTGTGCTTGTGTCATAACAAAAATGAACATAATTTTCACAAAATAAGAATTTACATGGTTTACGTTCATTTCACTCTTTGTTCAGATCAACATAATTTTAAACATAATAATTAAAAGAAACAAATACTTTTAAATTACATATAAATAAAACAACACGTTAAATCATTTCTCAGTAACCTTGAAGGAAAAATTAAACGGGTCGGTGAATCGTTTTTCAACGGCTTTTGTTTTGCAGTGAAGAGTTCGAACGAACCGATTCTTTAATATGAATCGGATTTCCCAGCGCGGCGTTCAGACGTGTCAACTGAAGTTGCGTTTAATCTATGACCGCTGAGTCTGCTTTTAAAAGCTAATCCGCCGCTGAGCTCTTATTGGTCAATTACATCCATATGTAGGCGGGAACAGCATCTATGTGTGGTCTGAAGGCATGTCAATCACCGCTGCATGGACACGCCCACACCTAAGCGCTGCACATTGAACGAGCGAGCACACAGACGCTGTGTAGTTTCGGATGTAAGCTCGAGCGCCACTCGCACATATGACAGGATACAAGCTCGGAAGAAGAAAATATGCCAGTCTCCCTCATGTTTCATGCGATTTATACATCGCTGTGCTGATTTCATCAGTATTACCGAGGTGAACGGCGATGTCTGGCTGCGTAACACTGATTGACGGACCGGAGCGGTCGCGCGCGTGTTAACGCATAACAGTGTTTTCAGCTCGTCCGTAAACTTTGCGAGAACTTGGCGGCATCACTTCTCATTTTGACGGGCGAGGTGAAACGGCAGCACAAAGCATGGCGACACAAAACGACTGCTCCGTCAAGGTCTCTTTAAGGTAAGCCCGACTGTCAGAATCTGCCGACTGTGCCCATATGCTACCATTATTTCCCGTTGTTTGCAGAATAATACTCTGTTCGTGGTATTCTATATGCTTTATTTATCATGCACTGTTCACAACAACGAGTTTGTAGGACAAACAGGGTGTGTGCTGCACAAGGTATGACCCGAGGTGATAATGTGGACACATGCATATAGATACAAGAGTGCAATATTTCTTGCAAGTGTCTGAAACAGATGTTCCACATGCATGTTACACGCATGCATAAATACAGACATGATGCATAATGAGACAGAAGTTACATTTAGGGTTGACTTGCACTGTATGCAGTGAGGTGCATTTAATAGCTTTTTGAGTTTGTGCTGAAGGACGTTAGATGATGCAGGAATGTCTGCAAGGTGATGATGACAAAGAGGCGCGCGCGCGCGCGCTCCTTCTCAATGTCCTTATTTCCTTTGTTAAAACCCCACATCGGTGATTAATATCGCTATAGATCAATATAGAATCGATTCTCCTTAGTCTGCAACGATCATCAGAATTGCCAATCACATTAATGTCTTTATTCGCTGGCGGTGAGCTCGTAAAATTGAAGCGCGTGTCAGCAGTGAGCTGCAGCATGACTCGAGGCGGTGGTCTGAGAATTGTCTGGATCCCCCTCAGATCTGTCTGATGCGGGAAGAGAGAGCAGTTTAGGTCTCAAATCCGGTGTGTGGGTGTGTTATGTCCCCATTTCATATCTGTGAGCTCCTCCTGTGAGCTTGCATGCATGCATTGTGTTAGAGGGCCAAATGGACCTGCTGTTGCAATAATGCTAGAATAAAGTAGATCTTTTGTGTTGCCCAATATTAGGAAGTGTGGCTGCAGGTGCATATGTAGTGATATAGTGAGGGCGCTTTACTGTGGCTGCTGCTCACTCGGGGTCACACCTGCAGATGGGAGGGGGAGCATTACATCAATGAATGAAGTGGACCCACGTGTTATGCTGAACATGGGCTGTTATTTAAAGCTATACTTCATCTAGACATCCAGACTGTTGTGTGGATCTAGTTACTCTGCTTGACAGGCAGGACCGGATTGATATTCCTCAAACATTCTATTTCAAGTGCTGCTTGGTGAGTCAAGCGCAGGGGTGTAATAATACTTCGTTACAGCACTTGAGTATTTTATAAATCTGTACTTACTTGAGTATTTATATTTCTGTCAACTTTTACTTTTACTTCACTACATTTCCTAAATAAAATGTATACTTTTACTCCGATACAATTCCCCAAAGCATTTTAGCATTACTACAAAATAAAAAAGGAAGAACACAGACTGCAAGCAAACAAGCCCTCACACAACTGCTGTTGATTTCATTTTCCGGGTTGTGTTCATTGCTGGAGCGGCCGAGAAGAGTGCGGCACGAGAGCGACCTCTAGAGGCCAAATAAAACTATCATTGGTGCCTCGAAGAGTTTGTTTTGACACGTGACGCGAGGCTGCGCGCTGCACAAAACTGGACACTTCAAAAATGGATTTAAAACAAACAAAGCGGTGTGTTATACAGTACACTGTTTTCATATCACTAAAGTAATTAGTTTGTTGACTAGATGCTGCATTAGTGGAGAACAGCAGTGTGTTTGACGTCGAGGCTGAGAGGATGCTAACATTAGTAGTAATGTTACCTCAAGCAGTCAAAACAATGTGACAAAAACACCAACTGTTTAATATCACGATTGTTTCCATCTATTTGCATTAGTTTATCCATTTGTTTTGGTTTTTTGCATTCGTTATGCAGCATAAATTGTATCGTCATCATGCAGCCGACAGAAACATAAATCAGAAATTCGATTTCAGTCATTTTTTTTATCCTCACTTTAACATATTTTGATTAGATAATCATCAAGTGTTCTAAAATAGAAGCAAATAACGAGTGAAAGTATACATATAAAATGCCTTTGTGTGTAAAGATGGCCATTTTAAGCATGATTGTTTGGATTTATGTGAAATGGAAACACTTTACAATAAGAGTCCATTTGTAACATTAAAGGTTAATGAAATTGTTGTTCATTGTTAATTTTAACATTTTTAAAGTTGCCTCTTTCATTAATTATAACACTATGAAGTCACAGTTTTTTATTTTTAAAACTTGCAATAAACTGACTTCAAGTGCATTATTTATTATTATGACATGCTGTGCATTAAATTTTGAAACATGACACAGAAGTGGCTTAAAAAAATCATAAATAGCATAAATCACATATATATATATATATATATATATATATATATATATATATATATATATATATATATATATATATATATATATGATATTATCTATATTATACATGAGACTTTTCTCCATGTTTCAAATTGACACACCTCTTCCAACTCGGCAACGCATCTGGAATTCCGAGTTTCTCATTCATGTGTTTGGTCATCTGTGTTTGGAACTCGTAATTACGATATTTCTGAGTCAACTTGAAGAGCACATAAGATCTGCCTCTGTCCAATCAACATCCAATGAATTAAACCATGTATTTGCCCTGCATTTTTTTTTCTTGATAATCTGTTTCATCACAATACCTGTATGTTTTATGAAGGTTATGGGAAACGATGCTCTTAATAAAGATTTTTTTGGGGGGATTTTTGCAAGTCCATAGTGTGCAGGATTTCCTTGTTTTTTTTTATTATTAATTTTTGGCTATCTCTTCGTCTTTGTGCTATACGCACCTATCCGTTACCCACAGGTGAGGATAATTGTTCATTGATTGAAATACAATACGAAAGAAATAATCTGTTGCTACTTCCATTGATTAGAGCTGGATCCTGTAGTTGTTGCTATGATTCTATGTACCGAGTTTAAAGTCGACTCGATATCAAACGTGCTTGATATTCTTCAACTTGATGGATACATAATCTTGGGGATAAAAATTGGTGTCTGCACCTATCATACAGGATTTTCTGTAAAATTCTGACTGGCCAAAAGCCACAGACTGATTCTTACTCACCCTTACCGCAGATTAGGCTGAATTTGTGTAATTTAATCTGTCTTTTAATTTATTTTATTGTAATTTTGGTAACACTTTACAGTAAGGTTCATTAGTTAACATTGGTTAACGACATTAGTTAACATTAACTAATAATGAACTGCACATCTACAGCATTTCTTAATCTTTGTTAATGTTAATTTCAACATTTACTAATGCATTATTAAAATATTGTTACCATTAGTTAATGCACTGTGAACTAACATGAACAAACGATGAACAACTGTATTTTCTTTAACTAACGTTAACGAAGATTAACAAAAACAGTAACAAATGTATTGCTCATGGTTAGTTCATGTTAGTTAATACATTAATGTTTAACTAATGAACCTTATTGTAAAGTGTTTCCGTCATTTTTTTAGATGTTTGAGGAAGTGTTCGAAAGTATGGACAAATGAGGGTTTATTTCGGCAATCATATGCAAACCTCTTGGGGAGCAATGAATTGTATACATTTTCAGGAGAAGTTTAAATTCAATAAAATCAAAACTTGGAAGCAGTGAAGTACTCAAAAAAGGAATTTATTTATCATTGGCAGTTCTTTTTTGGAATTTCCAGCAGAGCCATTGGATAAGGGCAGGAAGGATATGATTGGACTGGGACGTTGAGAACTTGAGGACATCAACCAATCAGATTGTCTTTATAGAATCTCCCTTGATGCCCACCTTAACAACACGCAAGGCGAGATGATGGCGAATCTTAACATTTTAACAGCTCTATCATGAGGAACTTCCTACCAGTAGACTAATTTACAACATTGCGAGTGATCAAATATGTTTCTGCATTTACAGTATGTCACGTCATTGCTATCCTTTGTGAAATAAAGTACTTCCCCATTATTCCGGAGAGACAGAATGTCCTTGCCACAGTGAGAATATGTGACCTCAACTGCTGAGTAGCAAGCTCAGCTTCACTTCTCATGAGTTGACCCTTTTTCTACCTCATTTCCTCTTAATCACCATCAAAGCTTGTGGTTGAGAGATTGATTGTGTTTGTGTCTCTGTGGGTGGGAGTTTGCATCTGTATTGTGTGTGTGTGTGTGTGTGTCATCCTCTCAGTGTATGCATGTCATCTGCAGGCCATCTTTCCTCTCTCTCTCCACACTCCTGGTATAGACAAGTGAGATGTTCTCCAGGAGTGACTCAACAGTGCTGTTATAATTAGACACAAAGTGAAAATTTGTTTTGCTGATGATTTCCTTGCCTGATAAAAGAAGGTTATCCATACTGTGGCGGCAGACTGTCTGTAGTTGGAGGGTCTCATAGGCATTCCTTCAGGGTCTCGAGATAACGTGTCTCATGATTTCATTGGGAATCTTCTAACATCACTTTTTAGAAATATTTCCATTTCACTTTGAACTGAGCTAAAACATAATGGCTGCTAGATAAGTGCCTGCATCTGACAGTTTGAGAAACGCCTGACATGTTTATGTGTCCAGTCTGCTTCCTACTGACACGGCTTGATCTTTTCTCAAGGGTCTGGCTGAGAATGCAGGAGTTTGTAAGGGGATCATGTTAATAGTTGAGGCTCCTGGGAACCAGACTCGTAATTGCCTTGTTTATGGGAATAGTTTCCTCCAAGACTTCAGGGTATAATGCTTTGGGTTTTAAGGTCCTTGGAATCCTCAGGAGTTACATGGTGGAGGTGATCACGGGGTCAATGACAAATAAGTGTGTGAATGATACAAAGAAAATATGATAAAAAGTCTAGCCTAAAACACAAGCATGTTTCATGTGGTTTAAAAAGTTTGATTTAAGGACTTAAAGGGTTCGTCCACCCAAAAATGAAAATTCTGTAATTAAGTACTCACCCTCATGCTGTTCCTCACCCGTAAGACTTTTGTTCATCTTCGGAACACAAATTAAGATATTTTTGATGAAATCTGAGAGATGTCTGCCCCTCCATGGACAGCTAAGCAATTGGAACTTTAATGATTTAAAAACTTCATAAAGAGATTTGTAAAACTCATTCATATGAATAGACCGGATTAAAAAGGTTAGTTCAAATTTTTTGACGAGACTCGATCGCTTTTTTAATGAACAGACTGAATTTAGGCTAAAATTCACATATAAACAGAAGCTCAACCAAACCAGCTTGACACGTGAGAACAAAACTCTTGAGGAAGCTCAAATGTGCTGCGTAACACGAGAATGAACCTCATTGGTTCTTGAGGAAGCTCAAATGTTCTGCGTAACGCGTGAATAAACCTCATGTGGTGTAACCATCAGTTAAATAGTAATAATTTTAACCCTTACTCCTTGAGTATGAATCTACACATCTCAATCATTATATTCTATCTTCTTTTTTTAATACATTTATCATAAATTATTAAGTCATAAATATTTTTTTGAGAAAGTTGCACCACATGACATTTTACTAAACATGAGTTTTTATAATCTGAGATTTAAAAAAAAACTTTGACCTTGAAAGGGTTATTTCCGTTTTTTTCCCTGCATGATGGCTGCACCACTTGAGTTTAATTTGGCGAATGAACGTTTTTCAAATGCTAATTATTTTAACAAACTGCTTCACAAATAATAATAAAGAATCTCAAACTACTAAGGAACTTTTTCTTCACTACAATTTTTCTTCATTATCACAGCAGAACAGTTGTATCACCCTGACATTGTTACAGCAAAATAAATGTAGCTATTTAAAACATTTAAATTATATGTTTTAAAAAATATATTTTTTTAGGCCTTGGCAAAAAATGAACATCATGTGATTGACTCCTTTGTGATTGTCAGTAGAGTTTATTGAATGCGTTCTGACCTTAGCAGTTGCTTTTCTCGTAATAGAGACTAGTCCATTCGGCCATCCATTAAGCTCTATTAAAGAACCTGGACAATGCAGCTCAAGTTGAAATATATCCCACAGCGCAGTGTCTTTTGTAAAGGTGGCCTGCTTACTGCCTGTTTTGTAACCCTTCTGCTGCATAGACTGAGTGTGTAGTAGGAAGAGTTTGGATTGCATGGGCCATATTTAGTTCAACATTTCATTAAGCTGCACTTGCTGCAATAACCATTTAAGCTTTTTGCAGGTCAGACGATTAAGTCAGTAAGTTAAGGATTAATTTAAACGCACAGAAATGCTCACAATTCGGCGAAACTATTTTGTGCTGCATTAAATGCATGAAAATTGACAACTTTGAGTGAATTTACATTCAACCAACAAGCTATATTGAGTTAGAGGAACTTCATTTGTGGCATAAACACAATTTTTTAAGTTGATTAATCCAAAAACTTCCAACTCACTCGAGCTCCACGTGGAACGTGGAAGTAATCTTATCTATTTAATTTCAAATCAACAGCTATAATAGCACATGCTAATACAACTTATTTAACATGTTTATTTAATGAACAAGTAAGATATTACTCGTCACTGGCATTAGTGTCAGAGTCAGTGTAGCGTTTACCTTCATGTATCTACACAGAAACTCTTTTAAATGTCAAACATAACAGCATTAAACACTAACATGTCTTTCCCTTCACGAAAAACAAATAAATTAACACTTCATTTCAGTATTTTCCTTATCCAGTCCTATGCAAAGCATGCTGGGAGCTAGAAATCAACTGCCTAATTTCCGAAGTTATCAAGAAAATGTCATTAAGTCTACAATTAAGTAACAATAAACACAGATATTTGAGTATAAATTACAGATGATATTAAGTTGATGTAATGATCAACATTATCCCAGCAGAACTCTACAAAATAATGTTTGCAACTATTAAAAGTACTAACTTTTAAACTATTAAAAGTATAATTTTTAACTTGCAACCATGCATTTATTTAAGCTGTTCTGCTACATAGTGAGCAATAATTTTATCAACTTTTTCTTCACTAAAACTTCGTAAGTTCGTAGTGTAAGTATTCAAATTGATACAAGGCATATTTTTGCTCCCAGCCATGGTATGTGCTTGACAACATTTTCATAAACAGACCATGTCTTCATGTTAAAGTCAGATTTGAGATGCTAATTGCAACTGTGTTGTGAAAATCTCACTATGACTATCCTTTCAGTTTCCAACGGAAATCGTTTGCTATGTCAGGCAGTAGATTATTTGTAGTTGACTGCGTTAAGTTCAGTGCACCACACAGGAAGTGATAGCAGAGGAGGTCAGAGGTATATTTCTGTGACACTAGTCTCAGTTTCCCGCAGGCCGGAAGACGTGTGCTTAAATGCAGCCAGTAGCCAGTTTGCCTCAGGGCTTTCCTTTAAAGCCCCTTCCAGACCCACCGACTGTGATTTCACTGACATGAGAGCCTCAATTGATAATGTCTCTCTGAGTCAATTAGATGCTGTTCTTTTAGACATCGTCCTCTGCTTGGAAGAAAAGGCTGGTTGTGTTTCAAATGAAAAGAGGAAGAGGCTTGAAGGGAGGTGGTGAGAGAAAGAGAGAGTCAGAGAGCAACAGAGAGGGCAAGAGAAAACAGGAAGTGTCTTTTTCTCTTTCAGTGTCAAAGGACTACATAGGAAAATCAACATTAGCTTTCAGTGGAAGCATACAAAGAGAGGCCTTTATTAATTATGTGCGTGTGATGGGTCACTGTTCTGTGTGTGTGTGTCTTGAAGACTCTAGAAACGACTATATGTCACACTCTCTCACAAAGAGCAATGTCATTGGTCCATAGAGTAAAGCCACTACGGTGTATTAAACCCATCAGATGTTGTTGACCAAGGATAAACAGGATGTTATTAAAAAGATAGTTCACCATAAAATGAGAATTATTTTTTTTTCTCTGTGGCACACAATAAGAGATGTTTTGCAGAATGTTCACGCTGTTCTTTTCTATTTGTTTATACGCACAGGTAAATGTCTCATGAAAAAAATCTGCCTTATTTGCAACACATGCATGCATGAATTTGCACACATGAATTTTCAACTTCAATCAATCTGAGGTATTCTAAATGAGTGACCGCATGGCTTAAGTTACAGATCTAGATTACAATCCTTTCACTAGCCATATGTTGACATATGTGTATTTGCTTTTTTAAGAGGAGGAATCTTGGAGCTTGAGCTATGATGTACCTTTTCTTACTCTTTTACTGTATATGATCAAACATATATTATAAAGATATATTATGTATAAAATTTCATCTTAAGTTGCCACCCATGTTTTCCCCACATAAATTTTAGTAGAGAAGTTATAAATGAAGCTTGATTTGTTCGTACACAGATTTCATGTTTGATAAGCACTGTTAAAGGGATAGTAAGTCCACAAGACCGCTAAGGGTCAATGACCTGACAGGTTCATTTTTTTTTTTTTTTGTCCAAAGGCCTTATTATTATTATTATTATTATTAATAATAAAAAAACAGATATTACATCCAAAGTTTGTAAGGTAGTGTAACTGGATCTTTTTTTTTTAATTGAATCCAAAAGTTTTTAATTGTATTTTGCTGCATATAAAGGTGTTTTAAAGATTTTGAAGTGTCAAAAGGTCATTCGGTTTAACCGTCTAAAGGCAGACCCAGCAATTTCATTTGTGATTTTAAAAATTCTTTAAAATGCAATAAATGCATAATTTTATAACATTATATATCAACAAGTACAAAATGGTATTAGAAATTATGTAGAAGTTGTTGCTTTTATGGCAAAGAATGTCCTGAAAAATGAATTTCATTGATGTCATTCGGAGTAACCAATATAGAGGGACCATTTTGGATCAAGTCATGTGGTTAATATCATGTGACAGGATGTGACATCATTCAGACACCTGCAAAGGACCACATGGTCATGAAGCAAAGTAACTAACTCTCTTTTAACTATTTGAAAAATTAATGTTTTCACTTGCTCAAACGCATGTCCCTAAACATCAGGTCATTCAGTACAACCGCTATAAAACATGGACATTTTTTTAATATTTTAAAAACTTATACTAAATGTAAAATGTTTGATTGTCCTTTTGTTAGCTAGATATAAGCCTGTTAGCAGTGTTTGAAAATATCACCATTTGATATAACCAAAAGTGTCATTCTGTAAAACTGAAATTTTGGTTAAACTGAATGACTTTTTTTTTTTTTTTGACATTTTCTAAAATCTTGTAAAATTACAAAAGCAGTGTCAATTGATTATAAAAACCACACAATCTGTGAACACTTAATAAAACTTCAAAATTCTTCAAAGTTAATTAGCCTATATCTCTGTTTTTTTACACTTATTTGTCAATGACCCATGTGCCATTTGGGATAGGGCCATAGTAAGTCTTACGGACACTCTTTGCCTACTGTTTTATTATGAACAATACGAATTCACATACTATTTTTCTCTCACTATATAGTAGCGAAGTATTTGGATGTACAGAAACTGTAGCTTGAAAGCTTTTTAAGTCTGTTTTCTTATACAAAGCTACAATATTATACAGCATTGGACTTGAACAATTAGCCTATTGGTTATTGTTGCTACATTTTTTTTAATGTTTTTTTTTGCAAATTATTTAGCCTATCTATTAGGAATTTTATGGAAAAGAGCCATGAACATTCTGTGAATAATTCTTTTATAAAAAAAGAATTAAGATGGTTTGGAATGACTTAAGAAAACATCGGTTTTCTTTTGGGTGAACTGTCCCTTTAAGAGAGATTGTTTTAAAACGTGTTATTGCAAAGCTGAGGATTTTGTGTGTGTACTTGTAATGTACTTATACTTTGTTATAAAACTTTAATTGGGATCAAGGGAGCATGGCATTAGTAATTCCCAGCGTATCCTCTTTGGTCGTGTTTAATCTTATCATAGTTGTAAAATAATTAACCTGGAGGACTTCATGGTTTCTGCATTTTGTATTTCTGAACCTTTTGCTGACAGAAGCCCTTTTTTTGCTCTTATTTAAATTTTTAGCAAAGGTTCAGAAAATTTCAATAGGGCTTGTCTTTTGTAAATTTTAAGTACACATACACGGGCTATTTTTCCTCCTTCACGCTCCGCTAGACCCTCTTGGCTCCCTGCCGGAGTGTCCGAGAGCCGCAGAGTGCAGCCCCTCCTTCAGATGCTGGAGCGCATTCAGGACGAGCTCGTACCCTGGGCTTTGAAATCAAACTGACCCCCTGCTGCCCTCTCCAGCCACCAGCCCCCTCCCATAGTCCCTCTTTTCTCCTGCGAATTGAGGAGGGGGGATTGTGGGACAATGCAGTGAATGGATTGGTGGTTTTGGACCCTTTGCGCTGGTCCCTGTGAAACTCTTTTCACACTTCATAACCGAACCGGGGCCGGGACAGTCCCACGGGCTCAGTCCACTCAGGTTTTGGAGCGCTCAGCTAGGGCTCGTCTGCTTTGTTCACAGGGACCTTCTGGACCTTGCACAGCTTGTAAACGATAATAAAGAAGTTGTTTAACGGATCTAAGGGGCCAGCTGGTGATTAGGTGTCTTAAGCAGTAAGGAGCTTAAACGGGGTCGGGGGTCTCTGATGAAATAGGTTTTGCTCCCTTATTAATGGCAGCAAATAAGACCGCTTCAAAAGCAAGCATCACTTACTATTGCTCATTAAATATTGGTGTATAACTCCCACAGTGTCTGGAAAAACTGTCATAAAATCCCATAGATTTACCGTACTGTTCGAAAGTTTGAGGTTGGTAAGATTAAAAAAAAAAAAAAAAAAAATGTTTTTGAAAGAAGTCACTTATGCTCACCAAGCTTTGATCAAAAAAACAGTAATATTGTGAAGTTTTATGATTTTTAAAATGGCTGTTTTCTAGCTGATTGAAATCAGGAAACATTTATTATCAATGTTAAACAGTTGTGCTGCCGTGGAAACCATGATGCATCTTTTTCAGGATTTTTTTGGGCGATAGAAAGCATTTATTTGAAATAGAAATCTTAACATTTAGAAATGTTTTTGACGAAGGGAGACGAGAATATCATAGAAACTTGGTCGTAGATGCTGTTGATTATGCAGCCACATAACAACCAGCCCAAAAAACCTTTAGCAACCACATTGCAAGATGCTAAAACCATTCAAAACACCCTAGCAACAATACACAAACTGAGTTTTGTGAATTATTATTATTATTATTATTATTTTTAAGTTTAGAAATTCTGATGTTATAGTTAGTTATATGTGAAATGTGAAATTTTGCGGGTGGAATCCATTTCACGCAATTTCACCAGATTGCAGCTTGGTTTGAAAGTGACTTCTGTGTGAGTGGTGTTTTGTGTATCATAGGGCTGCTCCTAATACTCGACTAATCTTTAGCCAACTAAAAGAGGCTTAGTCAACCAAAAACATTATTAGTCGGTTATTCCCAGACAAAGTCTGTGAGGGGCATATCGTTAATGGCGGGTCCTTGTGGTAATTACAGTATGTTGGGCAGGAAATCCAATTATGGTTTATCATTTGAAACAGATAAGTAGCATCTTACATGGCTGCTCGCTCTAACATTAACCTAGATAAATGTGTGCTGTTATTAAGGCACATATCCAAGTGTTTGTGCGGAGTGTGGAAGCTGAAGTATAGCACACTTACTGTAAGACATGGATGTGCCAGTGCCATGATAACAGCGGAAGCAACTTAAAATACTCTGTCATTTTTGGTCATACAGATAAGTGTAATACATCATACTACTTTTATTTGTGTACACAGACATGAGAAATGGATCTATAGTAAGCTTGAAATGTCAAGTGCTTGTCAACCAATTCAAGTGGGAAAACAAATATTCTCAGATTATATGAATCATTGGTAACACTGCAGCACAGGGAACACGTATTCACTATTAACTACAACCAAAATTTTCAATTAACTCCTAATTTATTGCTGATTAATACTTAGTATGATAGTTTTTGTAGTGTTTTAATTTCGGTATGGCCGAGGATTAGGGATGTAGAATAAGGTTATGCAGAATAAGGCATTCATATGTGCTTCATAAGTACTAATAAACAGCCAATATACTAGTAATATGCATGCAACTAGTTAAAATTGAGAATTTAAGCCTAAACTACTGTTACTGAACTGTGTATATAGGTGCATTTTCAGCATCGCCGACAATCTCTGCAGCCAAAAGCACAGAAAACATTATGAATAAATTATTAAAATGTTTAGACAGTCTCCTTGCTGTTTTTTCACGACAAATTCATATTCATTACTTTTGCCAGTGCGCTGTGTTAAGCTTTATATGTGTGCACTGATTAGGTCATGTATTATATTTTGGCAATTAAAGGCCTATTATATTATTATTATTAATTGGCAGCCCTACTGCATCACTATACTATTGACACTGGACAATGAACTATTTTTGCTGGTAAAAATTTCAATGATATTCGCTAATGTTACCAAACCCTGGCTAAAATTTGAATGTTGCTGGATTGTTTATGCTGTCATTGGAGCTGTGTTGTCCTGGGCTCCTTGGCTTTTCGTTTGTATCACGTTTCTCTCTTGAGCCATTTAAAATCACTGCATGTGTCTGTTTGTGCGTTTGTAGGTGTGTTACCCCTATAAGACACACACACACACACACACACACACACACCTGCTTACGAAAGGCATTAGATGGCATACTGCTACCCCAGGGAGCAGCTCGTCTAGTCTGACTCCTTCGCTCACACCGAAGCTGGATCACGCTGGGACACGGACTGCTGTCTGGCATGGCAAATACAGCCGGGCTCTGAGGTTACTGAGGGCCGCTGCTTGATGCAGTAGGAGCAGATGAATGTCACAACTATTCAGAGGTTAATTATTGTATGTCTGTGGTTAATGCTGTAGAGTCGGTCATCATTTTATTTAAAGGTAATGAACTGATGAGTGCAGTTTCTTAGACGTGACCTTTCATAAAGAGCCTTTTTACATGAATAGATTTGTCTGCGGCTTTACAAAATAATAGACTTATTTTTACCATATAGTAAGCTCTCATTCAATAAGCGCGCACTCCATGTCACTCCCAGCTGCGATCAGTGTGCCATCTGACGTTGAATTGGGTGTTGAGTGAGGAGAGATTGAAGCCTCTGGAAATGTACCAGAATCACTCTTTTAAAACCGTAACATGTATCTGCGTGAATGCGTGTCTGAGTATGGAATGGATTCTTGTTACCCCATGGCATCATTATATTGCATGTTATGATTTGTTGCACAATCTTGGACATGAAAAATATTTTTAATGAATTACAATGACGTTTTGTGTAAAATGATTTATTTTTGGCAGCGTGATCAAATAATGTGTCAACTCAGGAAAGAACAGAGTAGATTTTACTTCCGGTTCATTAATCACCCTGGAAATGGAAGGTCAAGCCCATTGCATTGTGGGATGCAGTTGCTCATGTGTTGTGCTCGGTCTACTGCAAATTTTGGCAAATGTAGCAGGTCATGCATAAAGAAGACTTGCGTTATGCAGAAAAATAAGAGTATGCTGTTTAAAACATTTTTTGGGGTTATTTGTTGCTTTTTTATGCACACATGTTTTGTTTAAATGTGTCATTTTATTATTTTAAAATAAAAATTTTATCCTCCTTGTGAGAGAATGTAATGTGATGGTTTTGATGGGAATGTGAGGATTGACCCAGAATCTCTTTTGAGGTGGAACACTGTGGCATTATCCTATCAAAAATGCTCATCTCCTTAATCGGACACTGTCCGGATGCACACGCTGAGTAATTGTTCACCTGTTCACCTGTTCACCTCACTTCTGCAGCTGTGATATACACACAATTTTCATGATTTTCCCTTATGTCTGTGTTTTCTTTCATTTATTCTGCAAAGCATTATTCTGCTTTTTTTGTTACTTTTCCCCTCAGCCTCCTCGACTGGTCGGCGCATGACTCTTTTGTGCACAAAACCCTCCTCAGATCTCTGTAATGGGGGTAATCCCATCCTGCAGACCTCACAGATCTCTGAACGGTCCTCTGGGAGTTGTAGGCTAGATGAGAATGGGAGTTTTGGAATCAGAGCTCAAGGTCTGTGTGAACCATTAATCGGGCCTGTTGTAGACCGAATGGAGAGACGGCTTCACTCGTCAGACTGTTAATCAGAAATGGGTCTTTGCTAATTAAGTCCTCAAGCTTTGTTATAAAACCTAGCAAGTCACCTACCTAGATAAAGGGATTGTTTTTTCAAAGAAATGAAAATTGTCATGTACCCACCCAAAATTGCTTGCTGCGTCGTTCCGTGTCAAATCAACCAAATTTCGGAAACTTCCCTGGCTGAAATTTTTGATTTTGTTAATATTTTTTTCTGAAGAAAGACAAACATAAATAGTGATGAAAGCCAAAATATTAAATGCCACAGATGTATGTTTATTGAGTAATCCACTATTTTGTAGAGGGGGTCAAAAATGACAATTTTCACCAGATTTGGAGCCGAATTAGAGGGGTATTAAACTTTAGAACTTGACTTTAGAAAGATGGCAGCATCATTATTTTATTTTTACACGGAGATCGGTTGGTCTATTGGTAAAATCTGTTGATTTTAGCAATCTTTGTTTCATTATATGCCAACGGTGACAGCTCAAAAATGGCAAAAAGCCAAACTTATCAAGTTTGCATGCCTGTAATTCAAGAAGTATTAAAAAATATCTTAATATCTTTTTAGATTCTGGTTCCTTAGAAACTTTACTTTTGGTATCTTCGTTTTAAAGGTCCTTGATGGTTCAATCCCAGAGATATGGAGATCTTAATGCGGCTTCATGATGGAATTGGTAAATTGTACACGTTCTTTGTGAAATTTTTTTTTGAAAACATTTAATAGTATGCATATCAAGACTAAATGAAATGGTGACACAAATATCTGCTGTTGCCTATGTGTGTGTGTGTGTTGCTCAATTTGTCAAAGTACTACATCATTAGTTTAGCAAAATGCTAAAGTCAATCAATTGTTAAAGGATTAATTCACTTTAAAACGAAAATTACCTCAAGCTTTACTCATTGGAATCGCTCACTGCTATTATAGAACTTGGATGCATCAGGATATTTATTAATATAACTCCGATATAACTGTGTTCATCAGAAAGAAGAAAGTCATGGAGGGTGAGTAAAGCTTGGGGTAATTTTCATTTGAATTTTCAATGTCGCATTCAATTTGAATTGCAATATTTGTGTGGCCTGTGAAGTTGTTGCCAGTGAACAGTGTCTCAAATCCTGTTCATTTCATGATGCTTCCTAAGAAGACTGGACAATAGACAGCACTAGGCTTTGGAAAAGTTTCTGTGTGTAGGTTTATATGGAATATTATAGATTGTAAAAGTCTGAATTGTGGTTTGTGTGCATTTGCATGCGTGTATTTTTAAACGTGATGGATTTGCATGCGTATGCATTTGGTTTTGTGCCAACTAGAGCACAGGGGAGTGGCAGGCGTCCACAAGCGCTACACATATGTTGAGTTATGGAGATTAAGCAATGCAATCTAACAAAGTGACTTGAGAGAAAAAGAGAGAGATCAGGCAGGTACTATACCTCATGCTTTTCAATTACAATACAGGCTGGTCAGCGAGGCCATGTTAATGTGCTGAGGAACTAGAATGCATTGCAGCATTTTGCACCAGAGGAACGTTTTCATAGTTCATTGAACTATTGGCGAAATACGAAGTACCTGCTTTTTGGTGTGTTCACACCGCAGAAACTGGGAATGATTTTAGTCATAGGAACACTATTTGGTGGAACTAAATTAGCTCATACTTCTGAGTAGGGACAAATGGTGCATTCAAGTCATGTAGGGAAGATCGTATTTACGAGCTGAACGCACATGTACGCCAGCACAATGTCGTAAATACGAGTGGGAAGTTCGGGATTTTCTTTAAGCCCCGATCTGTACGAGCTGGGGGCGTGTTGGTGAGAAACATGGCGGAATACCAGAATATTATAGGTATTTAGCAGTAACATTGTCAGGCTTTTCTATTTACAACAAAGTGAGCTAATTGCCTGCACAAAATATGGTAACATTATAGAGCTGCAACCAACGATTATTTTTTCTGTCGACTAATCTAACGATTATTTTTATTAAGTTTTTTTTTTTTATTAATCTAGTGATCTTTTTTTACGTAAGAAGTTAGAACTAATTTAGCAGTTTATTGAGGTGTAGAAACACTGGGACACGCCATTATGTAATAATACGATTTGATTTTGATTAAAAATAAGCCACTTATGTGTGGTCGTCCAGTGGTAGACATTTGAACTTTAAAATGAAGAGTGTCAAAGACTTTCTATACAGTCTTAAAAGGAACTTTGATAGTGTTCAAGCCATTGAACAAACGTCTCCTGAACCATGTATTTTTCCTCTTGCGCTGTGTGTAATGCAGGGAGTCTTGTGATTGGTTGTCAAGGGAGATGAGGCTGCTAAATTCTGATTGGCTGGAATTTTCTCACATTGTAACGCTGGTTTGTGTTGAGCAGGCGAGCGGTCGGCACTTAGCGAGCGCAGGGCGGGTATCAGGAGCGCGAGCACTGAAACCTTGCACGTGCGAAAGAGAACGTCCGCGCACATCCAAATAAACTTCTTTGAAATGCAAAACTGATTTTCGTTCGCTCTAAATATTTTCTTATTTGCGAGACGAAGATTTTCTCCTCAACTCAGTTCACGCGTGCGCGAAATGCCCTTTTGCACGCTCAATATGTGATCTTGCGCGCGCAAAAATTTGGCAGAGATCCAATTCCATAGGTGGTACGCCATTTCGGTTCTGCAGAGGGAACAAAGGACCATTTTATTTGTCCTCTGTTTAAAGTATTCCCATACTTTTGATAATCGTGGTCCAGGTTTTTGTGATAGAATGGAACTTTCTCCGTTCCCAGGAGCAGAAGCCGCCATTACGCCAGATGAATGTAAACAGTGTGACGCGTCGACGCATTTCACGCACGTCGACGTATTTTCGTAGTCGACGTAATCGATGACGTCGACGCGTCGTTGCAGCACTATAGGGGGAACGGTCCTCTGGGACCACCCTTATGGCTAGCTCCTATAACAGTGCAAAAGCCCCTTTTGTCTGCTTTTGTTCTTTGGTTCTGGGCTTGGAATATCCTGGCAATAGTCTGTTCTGGGAAGTCCTGAACCTTGGCAGTCCTCACTTACTTGTGCTTTTCCCAGCTGCCCTTCGTTTAATAAATGAGGTGGGCCAATATACCTGCTGTGGTCTGTCCTTTCACTTTCTCTCAGCGCGTCTTCAGGTGGAGCTTAGCGCAGTTGAAATCCTAGAGTGTGCCAAAATCGCAAAAGGACTCCAAGCCAGAAACTCCCGGTTCACCATATGATGGTGTGCTAGCGTCCATTCTTCTGGTCCTCAGGAGCTTCATATGGCGTCTGTGCTAGCAGATGTTAGCACGCTAGGCTGTTATTCACCTGCGGTGCTGTGGATTTTCCATGCAAAATTGGAAGCTACGATGACAAAGTAGATACACATTGTGGAAAGTGGTTGCTGTGGATTATTGTGTGAAACTGATTTCTTGTTCAAGTTTAGGTTAGCCATAAGTAGGTTCACACGGGATTGAAAAAAGTCTGCCTGGGCCTATAAGCTTTGGTTTTTATAGTCCTTGTGGTTTAGTACTGTGAATAAAGGCTAGTTTTGTACATGTTTTAGTATGACTTGGAGCTCCGTGTGTTCTGTTTCTCTGTTTTTAAAAAGCGTTTCAAGAGTAATGTATTATTCTGTAAAAATCAATGTGATCAATAATGGGATGCACACATGGGGAAACGACCGGCTCACAAAGGGAAACACTGATGCTCAAAGGACTCAATGACCATTTAGAGAATCATTTTTAAAACATTGCCTGGCTATGTAGACTAGATGACCATAATCTTCTAGTTTTATAATTCATAATGAAAGCTTTCCATTAAGCTGAAATCATAACTTTTTAAAACCGATTCATGCCATTTATTATACTTTACTCTTTGTATTAATGGCCCACAACACTGTAAAATGTCACATTTGAATGTTGTTTAAAAAGTAAATTTGCTATGCTTGGAGTAGCATACCATGATACTAGGGGTGTGACGAGATCTTGAGTTGAGTTTGTGGCAAAACCTTTTACAGTGCTTGAATTATATTATTCTGTTTTTTTTTTACTGCATAATTTATACTCCAGAAGTAGAACTAAAGTGACCTGATTTCTTGATCAAAAAGTGCTTGATTTATGAAAACAAAAAATTCCTCAATTGCAATTTACCAGCAAAATACCGGAAATGGCACACAAGAAACCATGAACTGCATTATTAGACCATTTTCTAAGGGTGCACGATATACATTAAAACAGTTTAAAAAACATAATATAGCATCGTGCTATTTGGAAATCACAAGAACTACTATTCAGTTAAATAAATGTACATCAGTATGTTTCGAAGTATGCATATTGTCATTCATTGCGATTTCAAAAGTTTAAACCCTCGCTTTGAGTTTTCATGTTTTAGGCTCGGTTTCACAGAGAGGGCTTAGATTAAGCCAGGATTAGGCCTTAGTTCAATTAGGACATTTACATAACTTTTATAAACATGCCCTAGAAAAAAAGCATTACTGTGTGCATCTTGAGAGAAAACGATGGCACCCGACGTATGTTAACATACGCCAGTACAAGTTGCTTTCAGTTAAAATAATATAATAATAGGGAATCAAACACAAGAGGTCACAGGAGATGCATTTGAAACGCATGATAATACCAGGTGAAAACAGTCTTGGCTGACCATTTGTGATCAGACCACTGAAAGCACATCATAATATCAGATTGAAACAGGGTTTCTCTCTCACACGGTTGACTTCCGGAATATTGTAAATAATTTGCGGGCGTCAGGGAGCAGCTATCAATATGCAGGAAAATCCTGGAACGTCCAGGAGAGGTGGGATGTCTGGTGTACTGCATCACTGTGCAGTCAACTTGACTTATTTGTTGAATGTGATTTAAATGAACCTGAAGCGGTATCAACCATTACTCTTAACGACCATTTTTTTGTGTGTGTGTTTCAACTGCCGAAAGGTAGTTTTATACCAACTTAAATGAACACTAGTACACCAGTATCAGTCCTTCTGTCCTCTAGCTCTCATGGACTCTCACAGTGAAACCTTTCAAAGTCATTGTCTTTTTCAGTACATTATTTTCAGTATTTGAAGCTCAGGTTACGCGGACACCGAATGGACTCAATCCCATCAGGCCGGTATCGTGTTCATGTAGCCGCCCTTAATGAACTGAACAACAGTTTCCCATCATTCCCATCATGACTTCAAAGACTATTATCAGTGCAGTGTCACTTCAGTGCTGCTGTATCAGCTTCACACATGACCCTCGGCTTTCTGGGGCCGCATGTTTTACAATCACATGCTTGCATTGTTCTCTGCGCAGGCACCTGGGTGGCAGTCAAAACAGAGCCACCTTGGTGACTCTAAACACAGAAGACAGGAAGTGTGGTGACGGAATAGCCGTCCGCTTTCTATTCATTACCTTTCTGAGATAAACAAGAGCTTTTTATGGCCCACTTGGAGAAAAATTAGAACGGCATTTACAATCCGTTGCTTAGAGATTCATCAATATGTCGGAGAAACAATGGAGCCTTGCCACAATTGACTCTTTGATTTTGAAAAGCTTCTAAATTGATATAGATCTCAAAACAGAACCTCCTTAGATGGTGTAAATATTCTTTATGTAGCTCCTGTTGACATTACAAGAAATATTCTTATTTTCTGATTAATGGAATTAACCAGGAGATGTATTTGAATTAAATTTGCTTATAATGGAAACTTGGCAACAAAGCAGACAGCAATGCAAATATAACACACCACCCTTGCATAAGCTGCCACAATGTTAAGGTGTTGGGGCAGGTTGCCTTGATCTTTTGATATTTTGATTACTTTAAAAATATCATGTGGCGTAACCGTCAAGTAAAATGTAACATTTTTCTCTTGAATATTTAAGTGTACACACACATATGTTTGTTTATACTAATCACTATATTAGTAAGGACCAGTGTTGCTTTTACTTTTAAAAAGTTACTTTTAAAAGTAATGCGTTACAATATTACATTACTCCCTAAAAAAGTAACTAATTGCATTACTTAGTTACTTTTTATCAAAAGTAATGTGTTACTTTACTTTTACATTAATTGTTCTCTCCTGGGCTGGGCTGTTTGTTTTTATAATAACAAAAAAGTTCTATTTTTGCCAAATGTTAAGGCTCTTTTACACCAAAAGTGACATGAATAAGTGTAATGAAGGAACGGTCAACGGAATAGGATCCAGTCGCAGGGTTTAATAAGAAACAGAATGGTCAAATACCAGCAAACAGGAATGTCAGAGGATAGGCAGAGTCGTAACCGTTAAACAGGCAAAGTAGATCGAGGCAGGCAGCAAGTAAACAAAGTCCAATAACACGAAGCAATAAGTCCAGGGTGCAGGCAGAAAAACATCAACAACGGTGGAAACAGACAGGATCAAAAACAGGTAGACAAGACAGGAAAGTAACGCTCAGAAATGATAACACTAGGAAGACCAAGACCTTGCAATGAGTGCGAGGCTGAATGTCTCTTTTATAGTTTGTATAATGAACTGCAGCTGGTGCGGTAATCAGTAACGGGGTACAGGACTTCTGGGAAATGTAGTCTGTTTGAATGAGTGAGAGTGTGAGTGTGTGATATAGTCCATGGTGAAGTGCCCTCTAGTGGTGATTCAGCTGACGATCGTTACAATAAGCCTAAGGCTGAAGGAAGTGCATATTTACACCTGTGCAGTAGAGGGCGCAGTGTAATTTAATATAGGTAATTACTACAGGTTTGCGTAAAATTCTAAGATTGCATTCCACTGTTTTTATTCATTTTAAGGAATACTGAATGTTTTCATGTGAGATGAGTAAATGCATGTTCATATTTTGTCTAGAACTACAATAACCGTCATGTTCACACAGTGACACAACACCTCTGATCTTTCAACATGGGGACAGGAGAGCTGTCAGTCAATAAATGTGAAAAAGTAACGTAGATATTTTGTTGTAAATTGAAAAAGTAACTTTACTAGTTGCTTTTAAAAGTAATCTGATTACATAACTCAAGTTACTTGTAATGCTTGATATGTTTTTAAAGCTATTTTAAATATGAGGACTCATGAAATGTCCTCATATTTCATGCTTACGTCATAACAGTGTATTACGCATGTCATTATACATTTGTGTTCTCATAAATCACAAAAAAGCACAGACACACACACACAAATATATGTATTATTTTTTTTTGTTAGATAAAATTTTTCTTTGGTGAACTAAACTTTTTCACATATTTATAAAAGGCTCGGGAATATGACCGTGACATGATTATGTAACACATGGACAGTTCTCCTGAGGTATATGGATCAGAGTCTCTAACGTGGTTTAAGACGACAGATCAACACAGTAGGGGAGGATGAGTGAACGGGAGCTGGGGCAAGTTTTCCGTTCGGTTAAATCCAGTGGTTTGATAACCTCTTTTCTAAAGGGCAAGAAGGAGGTGCTGGTGTGTGTTTGAGGTGAAGCTCCAGACATCCTCCTCTTCCTTGAGAGGTCCAAGAACCACAAACACACTTAGTCATTCTTTTTATCTCTTTCACACACACACACACACACACACACACACACAGGCTGACGTGTTTTACTGTTTACATTTTCATGAATTTCCCTTTTTCATCGCAATGCCTACCATATTTCACTTCAAGTGAGATGAAACCCTGTAGATGTGGGTGATTTTGTGCAGATATAATCAAGGCACATGGGCTGTTGGCAGCAGCTGTTTACACTCTTTGCCAGGTGTGTGATTCTGCGTGTTTTTTTGTGTTTATGCGCATGTGCGTGACAGGACAAGCTAATCCTAATCACTAGAACACAATTGCGTCATCCGACTGTATCTGGAGAGAGAGGATATGAGAGATGAAGGAACTCATTTTGGAGGATTGAGTTTAGGAAAGAGTCAGAGATGGAGTAGAGGACAGTGACGTAGCATAGAGGACAAGACAAGGGCAAGATATATTTCAAAAGAGAGGAGAAGGTTGGTGGAAGCGTTTTTGTGTGGCTGGAGGTGGGAAAAATGCACTGTGGGAAGGAGATCTTACATCTGGAGAGACTCCATCTTCAAAAAGGGGCCCATAGGGTGGCGAGAGGTCACACACACACACACACACACACACCCCATAACGCATGAAATGTGCTTCCTGTGACACTAGGGCTTGTAACTGGCTCTGAGGTTATTTGTGGTTAAGGATGCACAAATCCATGTCTCTTTCAGGTCCTGGGGGTCAACAAGGGTCATACTCATTTGATGGTCTCCAGATGAGACTGAAACGTCATGGTAGTCAGAATAACGTTATATAATGTTCAAGCTGATACTCATGATTTCATGAAATAATCACGATTGTTCTCATTTGAGAAATGTTTGCTTTTTATATTTCATCAGCCTTATTGGACTTCCATGTATGCGCAAATCAAGAGAGCGTCATCTCGCATGCAGCTTTTATTTGATCTCACCTAGTTTCCTGATTTATTATATTTTTAGGGCCCTATGAAATCTGATTTACTGTTTTCCCAAATTGATTTTTCTGTTTTCTGTTTTCATTTTTCTGCATTATGTTTGTAATGGATTAATTCATTTTTAATAATCAATTTAACAATAAAAGGGCCCTATGAATTTTTTTTATTAGAAATTCTGTTTTAATTTTTGTTTTTTAATTTCTTTATGATTTTAATACAATTTATTGTCAAAAACAAATTCAAATTAATGCATAAAATTATTATTTTTTAAAATGTATTTAAATCTTAAATCTTACGAAAAATTTAATGATATTGTGTGATATTCCTTATACATGTGTTTTAATAAACTGTATTATTATTATGTTATTATATTCTACTGTACAATAATATTTTTTTTCAGTCAATTTCTTCAACAAAATTTTTATTTTGGCTGGTTATAATGCAGACCTTTGAGTTTCTGTGTGTGTCTGACAATAGTTTTATCGAATGAAATGGTGAAATTCCATTTATGACTGGACAAAAGTGAAATGTTTTTGATTGCTGATAACTAGAGAACCGGGTATGCGGTCTACAAATACACATTTTAGAAGATCTCACAGCTGGATTTAAATCTGCAAGGTTTGTGAATTTAAATGTTTATTAGATATAAGATTTTGACACATCGGTCAAACAGAAAAACTCATTGGCCGATGCTGATCATTTAAAAATTCGCCCAATATATTGGCCTTGGTAATATATCGGTCGACCACAAGTTACCAGGTTGATGGAAGGAAGATTAAGCTTTAAACTCTTGACATCCGGCAACCCTAAACGGGAAAGCTTTTCAGTATAAATGACCAGCGGCCAGTATCGCGGATGATTATGCTTAATTGACCCTTCGCATAACAGTTTGATTGACAGGTGATCTGACCAATCATAACCCTGAATCCGCAATTTTGCCCGACAAAGCAGTCAGGGGAGTTAGTAGATTAACGTTGGTGAACTTGAACTTGAAAAATTGTGTGTACTCATGTCTTTCCCCGCTTGAAACAACATTCCTTCTGATGTTCATTCATCTTTATTTGATGCTATAAATGAACTAGTATGAAGAGATGATCGGTTCACGAGCCGCTTGAAGGAGCTACAGCGATCTGTCATGACACATTAAAGAGACACTAGACAGTATTTATTGTTTAAACTTCTTTAAAAAAGTATGATATATTAAATATGTCTGTCGACGCATGGTCAGTGTCCTCTTTGCTCCTCGATGTATTTTTCACTTCGTGAGAACATGATGTGTGGCGTGAGAGCGCATGATTTGTCGGACATAGCAACAGTAACTAAAGGGGGCGGGTCTGTGCGAACGGTTAATTGATGGAAGCAAATATCATGATCACAACTAAAATATGATCAATCATGCAGCCTTAGCTCACATGCTCCAAAAACATAGCATTGTGGTGCTCATGTGGGAGACGTAGGTTTGAATCTGACCTGCGTTGTCTGTTTGAGCAGCGAGAGGGCCTTCAGAATGAAGTGCTGCTGTAGTCATTTTTGTGATGGAGCCAAGAATTAGTGTTCTTTAACTGTTGGGGCGTCTGGCCTATAGAGTTGACAGGATTGATCAGCTCCTAAATTGTGCTGACATGGTTCTAATGTCTCACGAGTGTGTGTGACAGACAGGCAGATGGCACACACACACACACACACATACACACACACTGTAAGCGGATTCTGATTGTTGTCCTTGGCTTGGCAGCCAAGTATGTGTGTGTGTGTAGGTGTGAGTGAGTGTGTTTGTTACACTGTGGTCAGTACATTAAACCTCACACAGCTGTGTGTGTGTGTGTGTGTGTGTGTGTGTGTGAGGTTGTTCTACAGCTTGTATTCATCTGTTAATATGCTTAAAGGGGCATGTTATAATAAATCTAATTTTCCTTGACCTAATTTTCCTTGAATGGAGCTTGATGTACTATGTCGCTTTTAGCACTCAAAACTTCCTCCTCAGTCCAAAAAGTTACAAAAATGCCCTGTATCATATAAATACATTAACACTTATACATGTCACGTTATGTTTACTATAAGTAAAATCATTTTAAAAAAAAGTTAGCATTGAAATAAAGCTGAAATAAAAACAAATATTAATGTTAGATGAAAAATGTCATCATAAACTTAAACGCATTTCAGTGAGTCGCTAAGGTATCATTTCTAATTTTTGTTTCAGTTGATTTGTAAAATGACTAAAACAATAAAAAAAAGCTAAATGGTTTTAAAAAACAATGAAAATTAATAACTAGAAATTAGGAAAGCACATAACAAATACTAATAAACACTGTAATAGTATATAAGTAATACTGAAATAACTAGATGAATTTGGATGGACACCATTATTCCTAAAGAACTAATGATAACATTTAAAGTTAATTCAAAAATACTAATAATTTAATATTAATAATCTGTTTTTCATACTCTATAGTGTGATGTGATGCTTCAATTACTTGTAACATATAAAATAATGAGTTTTTGATGTGCATGAATTCTAAAAAAAAAAACGGAGTGCTTGAAAAAACTTGGATGCACTCTGAAGCGCAAGTCATTTCTGAAAAAAAGAGCGATATTTTTCGCCAACTTCCCAGGAAGTGACGCTTTTCCCCCCTCTTGAACACATGGGACGGAAACGCTGCTTTATTCGCAAATGTTTTGTGCGATATTCCAATTTCGCACACAAGTTAAATTCACAATTTTGGATGGAAATGGTTATTGTAATGTAGAAGAGGTTGTGTGGAAGGATTGGGCAAACATAACAGCAGAATCAGAGAGGGGGTAAAAATGGGCTTGAACAACTAAATTATGATTATTTTGTATAAAAAAAAAATCATAACTTGGTTATAAAAAAACTAAATTCTCCACAGTGGTGGTAGTTGTTATAGTCTTGAGGCCTGTTCACACCAAATATGATAACTGTAAAAAACGGCAGACGGCAAAACTGCAGTGTGTGCTTAGTATAAACAGAAGTTAACTTTATAGTTCTCGTTTTTGGTGTGAATGGGCCTTAAATCCACGATGGATATTATTTAAATTAGTAAGTGAGAAAACTGCATGGGAAATAAGCTTTCTATGTGTGTCTCTGCTTCTGAGGGCTGTATGCAAATTGTTCCCATCCTCAGGCAAATGGACTGATGGTTTAAAGAGATACTCGGTGAGAAAAGTGAAGAGAGACAGTTCTGCCCCGGATGGGAGTTCGACGAAAGCCTTTCCTGAGCAGATTTTTTCCTGCTCTTGCTGTAATCATAACATAGACGCATTCCAAATGTGGGAAAACGGGTAACATGTAGTGTATATATGAACATGGGGTGTTTTGGATATGAAAATGTTGTTCATTCAGAAATGTTTGGCCGGCAATCAGACCTGTCTGGCCCTGGTGGCAGCTGAGTGAAATCCTGGATATGTCGCTTGGGCTTTTCACACCTACATGTTGAAGATTGAGAGGTGTGTGCAGTGTTCTTCATATCCTATTCCGCTCACACGGGTGCTGAAAAAGAGATAAACCCTTAAAGCCTATTATTGGTTTGATTGGTCCACTAGTGTTGTTTTTCACTAGAGCGCTCAATGGAGTGGACGCAGTTAATCTTATCAGCCAGACGGCTACTGGACGCAACTGGAGCTCAGTCAACGCCACAATCAAAAGACTAAAGCATTTGTTTTCAGGAGACTTGAAACTGCTGAATGATGAATTTGACTCAGTAAAAGGCGCCACAGTGCAGGGTTTGTACTGGTGTCATCACCCTTTGTGTCATGCTTTGGTTACCGTGTGTTTAGTGTGTGTGAGATACACTTCTGCAGATGGTGTATAGGGGTGGGATCTTTTGTATTAGGTAAATATATCTTAAAGTATCCTAAAGCAAAAATATATCCTATATATTCGTTGTTATATAATTAAATTATGTATCTATGCATGTATATTACTTACTTATATAAACTTTAAATAAAGTACCCCTGTTATGCTATTTTTAAATGTTCCTAATTTTGTTTTGGAGTCTCTTACAATAAGTTTACATGCATACATGTAATTTTCGCATAATATACATTGCAGCATCAGCTCTTTTCTCAGAGTATCTGAAATGATTCAATCAAGGATTCAGTCTCTCTAAACCCCGCCTTTCTGACAGCCTGCTCTGCTCTGATTGGTCAGATGGCCCAGTCTGTTGTGATTGGGCGACCACTTACAGTAGGTGTCGTAAACCAAACACCCATTACCATATCTGAATTGCAGCTCCAGATCTTCCTCAGCACTTGAAACACAGTGATACGAACAGTAACGATGGTGTCAGTTTTACCATATCAATCTCATCATTTGGAAGCACTGAAAAGATCGTCTTCTCGACAACACAAACTAAACTCTTCCAGGCCTCAGCTACAACTACAGTGTTTTAGGGCGGGTGGAAGTAGATGTTTGCTAGTGACTTCTTTCGGCAGAATTGATTCTTTCTTTTAGGAAACGGTAACTTTATTTGTTGTGCAGTTTGATCTTTAAAATTTCCAGACGTTTTACATTCAAAGACAGCTTTATTACATACTGCATGAAAGGTAGTATTCGAAAAAGCATAATATTGGCAATAGGGGACCTGTAATGCCTCTTTTATAAGACAAGTAATATAAGTCTCTGGTTTCCTCAGAATGTGTCTGTGAAGTTTCAGCTCAAAATACCCCACAGGTCATTTATTATAGCTTTGCCCCTATTTTTGCTCCGTTTTTGTGTATTTCCCTTTACATGCAAATGAGCTGCTGCTCCCGGCCCCCTTTTCAGAAGAGGGCGGAGCTTCAACAGCTCACGCTTCTGTTGCTCAACAACAACAAAGCTGGAGAATCTCACACAGCCAAAATGAGGATTGAGCCAATCCTCCAATCACACAGGCACCGATTGAGTCGACACTGATGGAGAGACTCAGGAAGAAGTTACAACTTTTAGAATAAAACTGGATGTTTCGGAACGGTTAGTGGGTAAATTTATGTAGTTGTGGAGTTGATTCAACTCATTGACTAGCATTTGTCGTCATGTTCATCTTTTGTGCAAATCCAGCGTTGAATTGACCCTCGTTTGTGAAGCAGTCCGGAGTAAAATGAAGACATGGTAACAACACCCTTTGTTGCGTGTTCTCGGGGGCGGGGTTTATGTAAATTTTGGAGTTTGTGATGTCAAGAAGGAAGAAGCTCATTGTAGACCCTATAAGCCGTTTGGTAGTCCTTTAAAAAGCGATTTCAGTAAAAGAAAATATCTCCCTTTGCATTGAACTTTTAGCGTCGTAACTTTGCAGATATGAAGATGATGAACATTATGCACTAAAGTTAAAGTAAAATCAGTACCAAGGACACCTTTAATTAAAACAAATAAATAAAAGTACTTTATCTATCTTTACTTTTTTAAAAACGTGTTGTCATGGCCTTTGCAATAAGTAAATGCTGAATGCTTTGTCAGCACAATACAAGTGTCTAAGAGTACTAGCCTTGGCACACACATACATGCCTTTTGTCGTCTTGAGAGACTGCTTTTAAAGAAGTGCTCCTGTGTGCGTCCAACCGGTGAGTGAGACGAATACAAAACGTCTCTGTTCGAGAGAGACACAAAGCGATGTAGTAAATGAGCGGTCATTCAAATCTTTTACATTATTGTTTGTATGGGAGAGAACCTTACATCATCTTGCGTAAAGGGTTCAGGCAATCACGTATGTGATCTGGCTGTTAAAGGGTCTGTCATGAGCGGAAATGGAGGTCCGTTTCCTGCACTGCCGCCCCTCCCTTATGACCCACTGATCTGTTTTTCCAGGCGCTGGATGGTGAGAGTGAGATGGGAGGAAGAGTTGACTTTGGATTTGGAGGGGGAGGTGATGATGTCAAAACAATCACAGCTTCTCGTGCTTTACTACATTCAAACTTCCGTTTTACTCACTTCATAACTGTTATGAACGAAAGGCCTTTTAGTGCCACATAAACTTGAAAGACTTAGTTGTAACAAAGAGTTTATTGCCAGTCGAATGGCTCTTGGCTCGGAGTAGCGCGGGCCCTTTGGACCGAGGCCCAGATGAGATTCTCCATCCATAAATCCCAGCTCTAATTGGAGATACTCAACTTGCCCATGAATGTGGGTGGCTTTGAGTTACTGTATGAGATATCGGACAGAATATTTTCATAAAGTTGACTGTAACCAAGTCATGATTAATCGGCGTTTGTCGTCAAGATGTCACTCGAATGATCTTTGACTGGGGCGGTACAGTGCTGACAGAAGAAGAGAGAAGCTCGTGTGGCACCCTTTGTTCTCTCAGTGAATTGTCATGTGATTGGACGGCCAACCGTGCATTTTTCTGTCTTTCAGATCCTGTTTTCATCACGCATGTGGCTGGTTGATCGTTGCCCTCTTCAATTTCCTGAAAACAAAGCCCAGGAATGTTGGTGGGCTTCCAAATATGCACACAAATAAATGTTTCTTTTGGCTTTGCAATGAAATGTATCTACCAGAAAGTTTTATATGGAAGCTTTCACCCAAAAATTTAAATTCTGTCATCATTTACTCATTCCAAGCCTGAATGACTTTATTCTGAAGACAAAAGAAGATATTTTGTGGAATGTTTCAGCTTTTTTTTAAATTTATTTAATGGAAGTCAATGGTCACACAAACTGTTGGATTGCCAACATTCTTCAAAATATCTTTTGTGTACTGCAGAAGGAAAGTAAGCCTTGCAGGTTTGGAATGACATGAGAACGAGTTAATGATGACAGAAGTTTCATTTTTGGGTGAACTATACTTTTAATATAAACTGAAATGGATATTTCTGATTTCTTCATTCTTTAATGTACATTATGCTTTATGGACTGCATTTGTGATATGCTGTTGATTACCACAGTATAATAACTTTAACTACTACTAAAGTTTGTAAAAACAAACAAAAAATCATCTTTACCATAATCTAAAACGCATGAATTCTATGGGGCGAGATATTTTAGAACACTGATTTCTGTGCACGCAGACGGCACTCGAACACTGAATTCTGTTCTCTTTTGCGTCGATTTGTGCTTGAATGGACACATACAGGCAAAATTATGTCAAATACTCTGCGAGTATCCTTGTAAACACAGTCTCTTTTGGCTTACATGTAACGTAATGTAAACTATTGAGAAATAAAATGGATGCGTATTATTATATTGGATCCATGCATTAGCTCTTAAAGTGACAGTAGCCTAATATAGTCTGTCATTAATGTTAATCAAACAACAAAACACAAAGAGAAAATCTTTTTTTTTAAAAAGTGATTAATTATATTTAATTTATACAGTTCTTATACAAAATCGTTCTAGAATGATTAATTCTTTCCAAACAGTTGAGACTGTTGTCATATCGCAATGTACATCGTAGGAAAACAAAATATCGCACTGTTAGTTGTTTTTCAAATATTGTTCAGCCCTACTGAAGACTGGAGTAATGATGCTGAACATTCACAGGAATAAATTACATTTTAAAATATATTTAAATAATCTTTCACAATATTGTATTGCATTGTATTTTTTGATCAAATAACTAAGCGTAAGAGGATTCTTTTAAACAAAATTTGGTACATTCCGTGCCTTCCTGATGTACTCTGGGTTTTCTGGCTTTGCATACTTATTGTTGAACTTTGCATAGACAAGGCTGGTAGGCAATTTTATGACACTACACACGCACAAAAGTTTTAAGTCTTGTGCCTATACTTTTGAAATGGGCGTTTTTCAGTATTTATTCAGGTTCACTGTCTTGCCACATCAACTTCCATAGAAAATTCATTAATGTTCATGGACAGCGTGTGACTGGTGCTGTTGTAATCTAGTATGCTGCATTGTACAGTAGCTTAGGTATACTATATTAGCCCACAGTATTCCTTTAAAATGCCACATTTTGTGAGAAAGCTTCTTTTCCATTTAATTTTTGAAAGTGTTTAAGCGGGAAAATGAGAATCTGCGGTTTTGGTGGCTTCACCGCGATCTTAGACTGCACCAACTGAAGGATGTGGCAAGAACTTCCCTCTTCAGGCCAGGAAGTGCAGTCGGAGGAGTCTGATGACACACTTCCTTTTGTTTTGTACACACACACAAACAAAAACACACTCCGAGGCAGCAGGCGGACAGATGTCTCCCACTGTCATGTGTGAGGAGTGTTTCTGTCTTGTGGGGGCGACGTGACTGTCGGACAGGAATGATGGATCACTGCGGATATTAAAATGGGAGGCCCAACATATGATTTCTTGTTTATGAATCTAATTTAGAGCCACGGAGATACTTGAACCGTATTCTGAATTACACCTTGACAAATTGGGAAACTCAACACTGTATGAAATAGTGATTGCTTAAGTATTTGAGTACGAACTAGTGTTGTGTTTTTTGGGGATTTCATCTCTGACTCATCTAAAGAGGCTGTTTATGTTTTGGATTAATCCTTTTGCGTAATTAAAAATTGACAATGACATCAGTAGCACGAGCTAGTCCCAACCCTATTTAAATTCCAGCCCGGTGGGAATTAACCGTCTTTGTTTTGCAGAATATCAACATAATTATTTAGCAAAATGTTAATAATCTTCCTGAGACGTTCAGCATTTTATCTCACAGGAAATTATAAATTGCATGGCTCTTTAAGATAAACGGATCAAACCAATAAGGATGTTTCTTCGAGACCCACTGATCTGAAAACAGTTTTGAGGACCGTGTTAGAGCATTTCAGTGGCTTCAGTTGGTCTAGGATCAGTGTTTGATGGCAGGTAACGATGCGGAGTGTTCGTTCACAGCTTTAAAGCGGATGTGTAATCCTCCAGCGTGTGTGGGGGTTATTTTTAGTGTGTGATCCTCTCAGGGGAGCGCCTCATGTGTTGTGTTTGTCCTCCTGATCAATGCGCTATAGATTATGCTTCTCTTCTGACTGTGGAACGGGATAAAAGAGAGGCTGAGGCCCAGCTGAGGCCAAAGAAGGAGGATGGGTAGATTTGGATAGGTGTGTGTGTGTGTGTGTGAAGCAGAAAGGATTTAGCCTGCATTCTGCGGAGTGTGTGTGACTGTGCATGTGTGCTCTTGTTAATTGATTATTCATGGTTCTCTCTCATTTCCTGCCGCATTCGGTCGGTTTGTGCATCCCTCACAGCTGTAGATGCTAATGATCAATGTAACACACAGAATTAGGCTTTAAATGTGACTAACATGTGCTGCCCGTGTCTGAAGTGCTACTGACAGAGTGTTTGTGGTCTATTTAATGTTTTGCTGATCTTGTAACACAAGGGCCGCCTTTGCAGATCGTGGTGTGTTTGGACTTGGCTATAAAAAAATGACCACAGAAGTTTGCTAAATACGATTAAAAAAAATCATGTAAAATAAATGTGTGTGTGTGTGTGTGTGTTTGCATATTTGGTTGAGAAATGACCAAGAATAAATTTAGAAAATGGTGAAATTCCAAAAGATCTTTTAAAGTTATTATTGTGTTAAAATAGAAAAGCATCAAATAGACATTTTATTTTATTCAATATAGAATTTATTACATAACTTGGCTGTTGTAGCCTAAAGTTTTTTTTTTATTTAGATATATTTATAGACAACAGTTTGGTTACCAACATTCTTCAAATATCTATATACATATATAATATATATGTTCTGCAAAAGAAATAAAGTTATACTTTTTTTTTTTTTTTTAAATGAGGGTGAGTAAAAGTAAATAAATAGAATTTTCATTTTTGGCCAAATTATTCCCAAAATATTATTATTATTTTTTTTAATGAAGTGATACTCTAAATAGAATCTTAAACAGCCAGTAGGTGGTGGTAAATGTCTAAATTAGGAAGTTAAGTCATTCATTCGATTCGTTCAAACGGCTGATTTATTTACTAATGAAGTAAATGGCTTTCTTAATGAACGGGCCATTGAATTATTGTTCACTCGATTGTTTCGCTCAACTTTGATTCATTTAGAAACGGCACACCCACATGTGTTGCTTGGAGATGTACAACAGTTCTGCTCTGGCTTTACCGGGAATATTTTCATTGGTAAAATTGAGCAAAAATAGACAATATTGTGTGTAAAATATATTACAGCATAAACTTATTTATTGAACTGTTGTATAAAATCAAGATCACATTTTGACTCATGCTATTCATTCGTGCTACTCATGTGATGTTGCGCTCGTTACTCGTGTGATATTGCTTAACTATATCATATGATATAAATATGAGACAAAATCTCATACTGGGCATATTTTCCCCAATATCTTGAATTTTAGGGGCATATAACTGCATTGTATAGGCTCCATCACGCAGTGAGGTGCGTTAAATGCGTTATTTTTCCATAACTAATTAAATTAACGTGTTAAATTGGCTGCTTTAATATATATATAATATATATAGTATATATGTATGTGTGTGTGTATACGTATTTATTTTTTTAAAGAACTAATAGTACTTTTAAAATGTATTTTTCCTTAATGTGTGATACATTATAAAGAGAAATTACTGTGTGTACATTTTAATTCAAAAAATGCTGCAGGTTTTCTTTTATGGGTGAGGTTAGGGTGTGGGTTAGGGTTGGTCTGTAGTAATACGAATTGACTTCATATAAAAACAATAGTCTAAGCCTGTGGTATGTCCTCATTCATATAAACATGTGTATTTCAGAAAGAGAAAGTATTCAGTCCATTTGTAACGTGTTCTCAGTGTTCCTGTGTCTCTCTGGGCCTCTTTTATGTAACTGAGCTAAACAGACGCGTGTGTGTGTGTGTTTGTATCAGAGATGGAGGATGTCAGGGCGATAGGGCTGTTATCATCCAGGCGCGATGGGGTCTAACTTGGTGGTCATAACAATGCAGCTTAAAATTTGATTTTTACATTATCCAAACAAAATATGAGTGGTGCTTGGACATCACCACTCACCGAGGATTTTAGCATGCTGCTATGTGTTTGCTAAGGTTTTCTGATTGGTTCCCAGTTTTACCTTTTTATGAAAGTAACACAAGTTGGCCATAATGTTCTGAATGATAAAAAGAGAAACAAGCTAAAGGCAAGTTGATTGTAATCAAAAGGGCAGATCCCTCGTGATCTCTTTCTTGTTAATTTGCTGAAGATCATGTCAAGTGACCTGTCCACTTTGTCAGTTAATGCATTTTTTTTTTTTTTTTTTTTTTTAGAAAGCAGCCCATAGTAGAGATGAATGTATATCAGCTCATCAGAAAAGCCCAAAGCAAAAGCTAATTGACTTGATTCAATTAATTCTTTAATGACTTAGGCTAGTGTGTGTGTGTGTTTTGCCTGGAGACTTAATTAACCTTGATGTTAAGATGAGAAGTGTTTGCTTCTTGTCCTTTTAATGAAAGTGCTTTAACCTGTTGTTTCAACCTCGTAAAATAATAATTTTTACTGTAAAATAATGAGGCCTATATCCTCATTTCAGAATTACTGTAATTGGGTGTTTCGGGGCAACTAATGGCGCTTTTGGCCCTGTGGTCTTAAAACAATTTTCACACTCTCACTAGGTTTAACTTGTCAACCTCTTGTCAATGTTTTTATTTTATGGAATCCAGGTTTATACAAGGTGAATATTGAGGTTTGCTGTCACTTTGCTCAAGTTGGTGTCAAAAGTACTGACCGAGATACCAAGTCGGTACTGAAATTTTAAAAATGTGACGCTTTGAGCGCTGTTGAGCAGATTCTTAAATACCTCTGATTGGCCTTTTGTGTTCACATGCTCATCGGATATATCTGTGATTGGCTACAATGATCAACACTGATGATCATTACTTTTGCTGGTGATTTGCAGCAATCTGTATGTGGAATAGGCTATATTGCACCTATAATATTTATTAAACGCTAATTTTTAGTATTCTCCTCAGTATGTAATTAAATGAATATAAACGTGTGATTAGTCGACTGATCGCTTAAATGAACGACTGGAAAAATCTTTAGTTGGGGACCGTCCTAGTATTATTAACCTAAGAGATAGAGATCGAGTTGTCTGGCCATCAAATCAGCTCTTTGGCTTTATGAACATTGAACGGTTTCCATTTTTGGAAATGAATTGGATGCAGGGTATATCCTTGATATTTTGGGTTTTGCTGTCTCGTTAATTCCCCCCCCCTCACTTACATTTGTTTTTTGTTCTTTTCATCAGGATCCGGCCGCAGATGGCAAAGGAAAAGATTGAGGGATGTCACATCTGCACCTCCGTTACTCCCGGGGAGCCCCAGGTGCTCTTGGGTAAAGACAAGGCCTTCACGTATGACTTTGTGTTCGACTTGGACGCTCAGCAGCACCAGATCTACAGCGCATGCGTTCACAAGCTCATTGAAGGCTGCTTCGAGGGATACAACGCAACTGTCTTCGCTTACGGACAAGTAAGGTCTACCACACTTGATAAAACGACGTGCATACCTGCACGACTACACACAGATTTTGATCCAGAAATGGCAGATGATGGTTTGCGATGCCAAAAATGGCTCAATGATTAGCAAAAACATCCACTCACATTTACACTTTATTTGAATCATATTAAACCTTTTTGCTTGGCACACACATATCGTCAGCTCATTCATTTCTCTGAATAGTAAGTATTAATACTCCATTATCAGTTCACCGTAACCCCGTGACCTTTCCCTAAGCGCCCTGGTGATGCAGCAGCTGTGCTGGGCGTCTTTTGTGAGTTCCACTCGTCACGCTCTTCACGTTTAGAGTGTCTGTTGTATTAATCGCTCAAACTGTAACTCTGTGTGTTAGAAGATGTATGATAGATGCAAGTCTACTAAAACATGAGTGCACACTTGAACACCTGACAGGAACACTTCTGCTAATGGGCAGCCCTGAAGCAGCAGACACAAGCATTATTTAAAAAGGACACAGTAGGAATACTATAGTGATATTGCCCTGTTTATTTGAAGGATTTAACTATTGTTATTTCAATTATCTGATATTATTAATAGTATATGCAATTATTTCTTCAACATTATAATTGATAAAATAATATTTGATGAACATTAAACATTGTTGTTGCCGCTTCACGTTATGTCTAATAATGCTTCTTATAATGGGTTGCTTCAAAGTTTCAGCAGCTTGAAATTTTGGGCTGAAAATGTCATAAAACACCGTTTTAGGTTTTTGGCCAAATATTTGGCTGAAAATCATGACTGAAAATATTAACAGAAATATTTTAAATATTGTATATTAAGAACTTTTGATGTGGAGAAAAAGCAGTGTGCATATGAAATTACCCAATTTTGAATTTAATTATTTTTTTTATAAAATAATATTTTATTGTTATTAAATTATATTTAATCACAATTAATCACTTAATTTGGTATAAATGATTGATTCATTTAAATATATTATGAGTGTACATCAACTTTAAATGCCAGGCACTTATGCATAAGTATAGTTTTGTCAGTTTATTTAAACAATATTTTATAAAGTGGTTAAATTTGCATTGTAAAGCCATGCCAATTATAGGAAGTTACTGTAATCATTTCACTTTTTAAATGGTAAATATTATGAAAATGTATTATATATTTTAGTATAATATATATTTAATTTATTTTTTATTATATATTTATATATATATATTTTAGTTTATGGGCCCTATCACACACCCGGCTCCATGCGACGCCAGGGAAGACGTAAGTGTCTTTTTGCTAGTTTCAGCCTGACGCTGTTATCATTTTCACGTCCAGCGCCACGTTGTTTAAATAGAAATTGCACTCGCGCCCATCTGTTCACCCATGGGCGTGCTGATCTGAAATCCAGGTGTGTTCAGGTGCATTGTTGGCGTGTTGCTGTTTTGAGGCAACTGAAAATACACCTTTGACCAAGAAAAACCTGCTCTAAAGTCAATGGTGCAGTCGTTTGTTTTTTTGTTTTGTTTTTTTGGCATTAATAAAATACGCCTATAGGCGGGTACACAACACACGTACACTGTGCTTGTTACACACGCAGACACGCAGACGCGCAGCAGAACACAAACATGCCAAATATAAAAAATATGAGGATTACAATGTTGTGTACGTAAAGTTAAAAATCCTTACATGTCATAATAGATAGTATGTATCAGAATTACCTATTTTCAGTAATGATGACTGCAATTGACCCTTCACAAATCTGACCCCCTGTTGCAATGCCCGACAACCCATGCGCTCACACCATCATGTTCTCCCGCAATGAAAAATACATCACGGAGCAAAGAGGACACTGACAACGTATGAAACAGTTTCATATTTAAAATATTGTAATTTTTTAAAGCAGTTTAAACACTAAATACCGTACAGTGGTTCCTTAATGTGTCGAGACAGATCCTTCAAGCGGCTCGTGAACAGATCATCTCTTCATACTAGTTCATTTACAGCATCAAATAAACATGAATGAACATCAGAAGGAATGTTGTTTCAACCGCGGAAAGACATGAGTACGCACAATATTTCAAGTTAACCAACGTTAATCTACTATTGGCTACTCCCTGACTGCTTTGTCGGATAAGATGGCGGATTCTGCATTATGATTGGTTAGATCGCCTGTCAATCAAACTGTTTGTGAAGGGTAAATTGGCTAATTATTTGACCATCATGCCAATTCACACATATTTAAACTGACTCGCCAGGTTGAGGGTGTCTATATTCCTCCATGTAAATAGCAATCTGCCATGGTGCAAGCACACCTGGCTTTTAAAGGGAATGGGAGATGACGCTCTGATTGGTTTATTGCACGTTACGCCCAAAACACACCCATGACTCATTAAGAGACGAGGTACAACCCTTTTGGACCACTCCATTTTTTTCCATCAGTAAACTAGCAAAAGTGGATTCGGACACCTGCACCATGAGCTTCAGACCATGAGCTTAGATTGCTAAAATAGGGCCCTATAACTAGTATTTTCGCAGCCTTCAGTACAGTGGGTAGAGAATTTGAGAATTTTAATTTTGTGCAATTGCTTCTTGCTGTAATACATTATATTTTCATTTTCATTTTTCATCATTTAGCAGACGCTTTTTATCCAAAGCGACTTACAAGGGGAGCAATTAGGGGTTAGGTGCCTTGCTCAAGAGCACCTTAGTCATGGTATCGAAGGTGGAGAGAGTGCCGTTTATTCACAATCCCCACTTTCAATTCCTGCCGGCGTGGTTTACAAGCTTCAGATTACAAGCCCGACTCCCTCACCACTAGGCCACGACTACCCTACATTATATAGTACAATTTAATAACAATCGAATAACAATTAATAGCAAATGAGACCTACTAAAAAATAAATAGCCCAATAAATACCCAAAAATCACAAAGAAATATTTTCAAAAAGAAAAGTAACCATTGACAAAGCTTTGATGCTGATAATCTTGTACAATAACTGCACATTGTACATCTTGTTCTGTCATGCAGACTGGTTCAGGAAAGACCTACACCATGGGCACTGGCTTTGACTTATCCGTGTCAGAGGAAGAGCTGGGCATCATCCCTCGGGCAGTCCGACAACTCTTCCAGGGCATCCAAAAACGCAGACTTGAAGCACAGAACACTGACATGCCCCCTCCAGATTTCAAAGTCAGCGCCCAGTTCCTGGAGGTGAGACTCTTTAGTAGATTGGCCAAATAAATAGAACCTTTTTAATACTAAATTTTACTGCCATTTAGTTCTCTTTATGATGTTAATTATTTTAATTGTGGTGGTTGTTGCATTGAAAAAAAGACCCAAAATTTCACAGTTGTAAAACAATTTCACATTTAATTCGAAGTGCTTAAAGGTGAAGTATGTAGTTTCGGCGACACTAGTGGCACATAGAGGAATTACAAAAATACAGCATATTTTCAAACAAACCTTGCGTGACACTCCTCCCCCAACTCAAACATCACAAACACAGCTCTTACAGAGGCTTGTGAAGGCATGTCTCAACAGGTTAATGTAGGCTAATTTCAATAAAAAACATATTAGCAATACTTTTAGCTGTGTTACTATGTGTATGCAATTGTGTAGGCTAATAATACTCTGTCTAGAATGAATGTGAGTGTCTCACTTATAATAAACCCATCCAACGTATTTGCATTTTTTGACATGATGCGCCACAGCTGTTTGAGTCTGACATTTTCCCTCTCAGATGCTTCATTTACTGTTTATATACAATGTCCAGTGTTTCCGTGACTGTCCAAAGCAGGCAAATATGAGTACATGATGGGTTGTCTGTTGCTAAGCGTCTAGCTGTAACAGTCTAACACTGCATCGTTTCACACTGAACAAGTTTGGCGTAAGCGGTGCTCCAGAGCAGGGTTTCATGACCCTGTGGGTAAAAAGCGGTGCTAACCCTGCTTCTAAATTACGAGTGTGAAACGTTCCTTTACCCAGGGTTAAAAGCAGTATTTAGAACGACGTTAACCTGGGTTAAGTGCAGTGTGAAAAGCCCTTCTGGCTTCGCCTGCTATAGCAGCCAAACCCCAACTTTTGCTATAGGTTGAGCTGGAAAGAGATTGGATCTGAGTGAGCGGACTGTACTTAAAGGGATAGATCACTGCCAAAATGAAAATCATCCCATGAAGACGAAGATGAAGATGAAGACTCACCCTCAAGCCATTCTATGTATATACGACATTCTTCTTTCAGCCAAACACAATCGGAGTTATATTCAAAAATATCCTGCCTCTTCTGAAGCAAAGCGATGCATTTTATAAGAAAAACATTCATAGTTGTAAGCTGTAATCACTAGCTTCCATCCTTGCATTTATGAGAGAGTCGAGTTCTGGCGTATGATATTGGCGTAGCGAAAGCTTGGGTAAGAGTAGATGACTCTTGCAGTTCAAACAAATAGAGCTGGGGAACAAACTCAATTCTATTTAAAAATTCTTGTTTTAGACTAATTTGTGACCGGTGTTTCGTTTTGCTCTATTGAAAAAAAGACCATTCTGCATTTGTCAATACATCATGTGTCGGGTCAGAAATAAAGGGTCACTTCGAAATAAACTCATGTACGGCCATTAATGGAAGCCAGTGATTATTTATATATAAAGTTATTAATATGGATATTTTTTCTTACAAAAACACATTGCTTCGCTTCAGAAGGATTTAATATAACTCTGATTGTGTTTGTCTGAAAGAAGATAGTCATATACACCTAGGATGGCTTGAAGGTGAGTAAATCATGGGTGAACTATCCTTTTAATGTTTAGATGGTGCCTGAAAAGCTCAATGTTCACACTCTTGAAGGAGATGGCATACTAATAAACTGGTGTTTTTTTTTTAACAAAAAAAAACTTACATACTTCACCTTTAAGTAGAATGACTAAAATAGTATTTTCTAGAAAAGCATACTACATTAATCTTTTATCCATCTTCAATAATCATTTTTACAGTGTGTATAAGGTATGTTGGCAGATGGCTGGTGTCTTGACTCCATTTATCTGGCCTTCATCGTCTCATAACGAATGTGATTGAGAGGGAACTGCTCTTGATGACATGGAGAAAACCCCCTCGCAAGTCCGTATTTATTCGTCATTAGCGCCGATATCAGGCGAGGAGGAGGCGTTCAGCAGACAGCAGTGTAGCTGTAAACCGATTACCCCTTCCTCGCGTAAAGACCTGGCTTAGGTAATGAGTTTAAACCTGTAACAGGACGTTTTAACGATCCGTGCCGCTTGCTGTCTGGCACATGCTGCTGTTTGTTCAGCAGAAAGGCGGCTCACCGAGGAGAAGGACTCGACAGATTTGTCTTGCGTCCTGCGGCTGTGAACGGACTGCGTCCCCCGGGGCGGCTTTAATAGGGCATTGAGATGCCCTTATTTCATTAGGCTCGTCCTTTCTTTTGTGCACTTTGTACATTGTTTTTCTCTGTTAGCAGTTTGATGTATTGTTTTGAACTCTAAATCGATTTTATCAAGACCCTCTGCGTCTTGTGAGGGAAGCTGGAAAAACCCCCGTTCGCTGCTTTCTTTTCTTCGGTTGCGGTTTTGTTGTTATGTTGTGAATTGCGTGATCATTATTTATCATTTCCTTGTCCATCAGCTTGTGTGGTCTCTGGGCTTCCCGAGGTCAAACATGTGGGGCTCTGGCCTTTTGACCTCTACCCTCTGAAGGTCACAAAGTGTGTATATTTGTCCTGCAGCTCTATAACGAGGAGATCCTGGACCTGTTTGACAGCGCACGTGATCCTGAGGCTCGAAGCAGGAAGTCCAACATTAAGATCCATGAGGATGGGAGTGGAGGGATCTACACTACAGGAGTGACCTCACGGCTGGTCAGCTCAGAGGAGGAGGTCAGCTATCTGTCCACTGCGGCCTCGTCCAGCCTCGTTATTTACAGGAGTCATTTGAATTCAAATTTACAGTATTTTGTTTCTTAAAAAATATCTTTGGTATTATTGTGCGCGGTTCATCAGTGCATGCTATTCTAAAAAATATATAAAGCTGTGTATTAAGTAATGATTAAAATTTTACCACTGTGCAAATGGAGAAAAATAATTTTAACCCAGTAATATACAATATTAAAACAGCAGCTAGTCTTGCTACAAACTCTAGTCAAGCAAACTACAATTAAACTAACAATAAAAGTAGAAAACACCATCATTTTAATATAATTACTTTGAAAACACAATGATGAACTAAAGCATTTAATAAATATAAGATTTTTGTAATGTTCACCCTACAATATTTCACTTTGAATATTTGATTTCACATCAAAAATGATGCATTACAGAAGTTAAATGCTATGTAAACGTAGTTCCCTTTCGAAGGAGCTCACACGGCGTCTCGTTCCCTCTCTCAGGGAACTAGGGTTACAGTCGTAACCTGAGACATTTCATTGTTTACATCATGTTTATTTTTTTTAAATGGCAATTTAGATGACTTGAGCTATATAATAAAAAGCTTTTGTGACTAGAATAAACAGTACAGTAGATATTTCTGTCAGTGCTCGTCACACTCACACCTGTACGTTGATTTATTACACCTGTACGTTCTCCACAGCTCCTGCAGTGTCTGAAGCTGGGCGCTCTGTCCCGCACCACCGCCAGCACACAGATGAACGCCCAGAGCTCCCGCTCTCATGCCATCTTCACCATCCACCTCTGCCAGATGAGAGTGTGTCCGCAGCCACAGCTGGTACGGCCCTGCCAGAGACATCAACACACGAGCATCAGCTGCTTTAGAAAACAAGCACTACATGCCAAGACCACCTGACAACACATGTGAACATTAATTAAAGCAGCATACATCATGTTGAGAGCTGTAGGCTTAAACTACTCTATTACAAAGCTGTTAGCAAGTTTAAGCAGGTCGTAAGTTTTAAAGTAATTATATAAAACCACTGGCATTAGAAACGTCAACACTGAACATGTCAGTACAAACCGAAAATGCACAAACATGGAAGATTGCACATGTAATTTAAGAAGATGTTTGTGTTAGTAGCTTAAAGCTGTCTTTACTCTTCCCTCTCTCACTCCAGGTGAATGGAGAGATGAACGGTGTATCTGATAGCCCCATCTCTCAGCCCGAGTACGAGACGCTTTCTGCCAAGTTTCACTTTGTGGACCTGGCGGGATCGGAGCGTCTCAAACGCACAGGAGCCACAGGAGAGAGAGCGAGAGAGGGCATCTCTATCAACTGTGGCCTGGTACGCAGACTCCTCCAATCCAAACTATAATAGGGATAGTTCGTCCAAAAATTAGATTCTGAGGGTGTTTTGCAACACCTTGCTGCTCAAAACAATGTTATTTTTTTGTGAAATGCGAGGGTTAACTAGCAGAATGTCCTGGCTGCTGTTTTCCAGTCACGGGTGGAATGCAAGATTTTTTATAAGTGCTAAATAAAATTTCAACTATCATTTGGCTTCAGAAGACACATGATCTTTTTAAGATATAGATATATAAATATATATCAGTGTTTCCCACACATTGATTTATTTGTGGCGGCCCGCCACAGTATCCATGTTGGCTGCCACAGATAGCCGTCGCCCCCTGCCATCAGCTCGAGCGTCTCTCACACATGGGTGCAACTTTAGCACTATATTTAACAACTTTCAGATCCCCTTAGTGCATTTTTCCATTAAAGATACATAGTGACAAAACTAGCGACTTTTGTGGGTAAACCAGGGGTAGGAAAGTTCGGTCCGAGAGAGCCGCTGTCCTGCAGAGTTTAGCTCCAACCCTAATTAAACACACCTGAAAAAGTGAATCAGGTAAGAGGCAGAAAGAGGCAGGTGAGGTTGTTTTCAGGGTTGAAGCCAAACTTTGCAGGACAGCGGTTCTTTAGGACTGAACTTGCCTACCCCTGGGATAAACCTTTGCTTTTAAGTTGGAAGATATCGCCAGTACTGCCCCGCAAGCACGAGGTCTGACTTTTACCTCTCTCGGCATCTGTTCTGTGCAGTAAGAGGCAAAGAAGCATTCAGTTGACTGTACGCACCCGACTCGTCAATAAATGAGTATAAAACAGCGTTTCCAAGCACATGTCACTGACTGTTTTAATTATAAACACAGTTTGTCTGTAAATATGGAGAACGCTTGTTCTCCCGTGGCGTCTGCCATTGCTAAGCAATCATGAAATGCATTCTCCATGAGGAACACGAGGAAGCCACTGTTTTGTCAGGTGATGTCCCGATTATAAATAATGATTTAAGGAGTATAGTGAGGATGATTCCTGCTTAGCACAACCCATTAGTACTACATGTTTAGTCACTATTTTATACTTGTTTTTTGTCTGACAACACAAACAAAAAATATATAAATAATGGGAAAAGCTTTATTAGACATTCAATTGTATTACAGTATGTGACAAGTCAGAGAGTAGAAGCAAAACAGATCTGAAGTGCCAAAACTGGTCTGAACGCAATGCAATGACATCCTAAATATGCTAATTAGTCCTAAAAAGTCCTGTGGGAAACACTGTATTATATATATATATATATATATACCACACACACACACAAGTTTGTTTTGCTATCTTAGTGAGGACATTCCATAGGTGTAATGGTTTTTATACTGTACAAACTGTACATTCTCTCCCCTACCAACTAACCCTACCCCTAAACCTACCAGAAAACATTCTGCATTTTTAATAAAACATTGTTTTTAAAGCTATTTAAAATGAGGATGCATGAAATGTCTTCATATATCACGTTCAAGTTGTAATACCAGTGTAATACCCATGTCATTATACAAATTTGTCTTCAAAAAAAAATTATTTTTATATATATATATATATATATATATATATATATATATATATATATATATATATATATATATATATTCAATTAATTATCATGAAGATGAAAATAGTAATAGTAAACAAGGTGGATGTGTCCACAATTTATTTTGAGCACCATGATAGTGGATCATGACCTATCCCTTTAACCATGACTAGATAAATGTTCAAAAAAGTTTTCAGATGAGCACTAAACCAACACCTCGACACCACAAAACTGGCTTTGTCAGGGATTTTCGAAATACCTAGACTTTATTATCATAATTGTGAAGATCTTTTTAGCTGAGTCATGTTTTTCCATGTTAACTACGGTGTGATATTCATATGGCCTTAGTTGTGCCTCATCCTAGATTCATTACTGCTGGTTTCGAGTAGTTGTCAGAGTAGATGAAAGGAAGTAAAGGTAATTTCATTGTGTGAGAGTTCTGATGAAGAGCCAAAGCCTGGAGGAAAGCCAAGAAGTGCCATTGTTCTGAGCCAAATAGAGCTCTATTGTTTTAGAGCCTAGTTACTCATTTGTAAGAGAAGCTATTTAAAAGCTTTTAATCTTAGATAGCAGCATGCGATGGAGCGTGACCGGGTCTCTCTCTTTGTGTTTGTGTGTGTGTGTGTTTGGCAGCTGGCCCTGGGTAATGTGATCAGTGCATTGGGAGATCAGAGTAAGAAGGCGGGTCATGTGCCTTACAGAGACTCCAAACTCACACGCCTGCTGCAGGACTCGCTGGGAGGAAACAGGTAACGTCTGATACACACTTAAACATCATAAAGCCCAAATATACTTCGTTTTACGTGCACAGTTGTACGTATAGTGTGTATGCGCATGTGCATTAAAAAACTTCCAGTCCCTGGGCAATCTCTCGCCACAAGTTATAACCCATATACAAATCTTTATAATAGTCTAGGCTAAAGCCCATACACGCACAGTCGAACGCACATTTGACTTGTAAACAGGCATTAGACGCATGCACAGTTTTGAGTAATCTCTCACCACGAGTTAAACATCTTTGTATTCTTTAATGCTACAAATGAGGGTACTTTCTAACCTCTTTGCACAATCTCTCGTCTATATAGGGCTCCATTGTCGCTGTAGCTTGCATGCGTTCCCTTGCGTTTGTTCCGTTTATGCAGGTTTTCTTTGACTACCTTGTGAATTGACGCCCCTAGGGCACGGTTGACACCTTGTGGATAAACCAATTACTGCAAAAAAAAAAAATAAAATTTAATGCGCACGTGCGACCTGAGCATACAAAAATCTGGTCACACATGAAATTTACATCACTCGCACTGTACTCTAACCCTCATGTACACATAAAAAGTGAACAGTACTTTGGGCTTAACGCTCAGTTCAACTCAGTTCAAAAGTGTGTTCCATTGCGCTCAGGTTTTGAATATGAGAACGTTGCAGTGAGCTCACTAGGCTCTAGAACAGAGCTGCTGTGTGGAGACACACACACGTGTATTTATGTATCATACAACACAATCATTGTTCTTAAAATAAGCAAATTATAATTACTGTAGATTAACCCTACCCCTAATTCTCGAAATTTTAGATGCAAAGACATCTTTTAGTCCTTTTTAGAAGTTATTCAGGTAGCACTGAAGACTAAGCTTTGTTAGTTTTGTTGTCATGGGGACCTCCCATTGACTTCTATTGTTTTTAAAATATGATAATTATAATTACTGTACCACACCTTCTCACAAGACACAGTTATTGTTGTAGTAAAATAAGACATTGTTCAGTCTCTTTTTGTAACTTTTAGTGCCCACAAACATAGCAACATGACTTTGTCATGTTTTTGTTTTATGTTAAATTAAGGGTGCGTTCACACTTGTCATGTTTGGTTCGATTAAAACGAACCCTGGTGCGATTGCTCAGTTAGTGCGGTTCGTTTGAACATATGTGAACGCTGCCATCCGAACCCTGGTGCGGACCAAACAAGCGGACCGAGACCGCTAAAAAGATGGGTCTCGGTCCGCTTCCAAACGAACTCTGGTGCGGTTCGATTGATATATGAACGCAACATGGACCAAAGACATGTAAACGAACCAAAAACAGGACGTTATGCCTCAAGATGCGACGCTACAAGTCAGCTGATTTGACGACGCGGAAAGATCGGTGTATCAAAAATGAGTCGAGGGCAAACGTGGAGCAACGAGGAGGTAAAGCGCCTCGTCAATATTTGTTTCTGCTTACAACTGAGGAAATCCTGGTGTTGTTTTGAACATTTTATGAGCTCTTCGTGAGTTTTTAGCTGGTAAAAATAAAGCATATGTACACGCTTACAATGATCGCATTTAATCCAGCACACAGCATTGTTTTGAATGTTCGGTAAGCGAGCTCCGTCGCGAAATATACGTCATAAAAGCCGACCAATCAGGTTGTGACCGTATCCCTATGCCTTTGGTTCGGTAACTTAAAGTTCGCTGTTAAAAATGCCAGTGTGAACGCTAAGCGGACCAGGACTATATGTTTTGTTTTGTTTTTTGGTCCGGAACAAACGAACCAAACCAACCGAACTACAAGTGTGAACACACCCTAAGATAATAAAAATAGTCTGTAAGGGTTTGGGTTAGAACTAGGGATGGTCTCTATAGTATTTATAATTATATTAGTTTTATCAGTTTTATTTACATTAAAGATTTATTATTTTTAGGAAAATGACTTATTACAGAATTTATATTGTCAGAGGGCCTGATTCATTCCATTAATGAGATAATTTTGTAAATGTATATATAAGACATGAAAGAGCTCTGTGTGTATATATATATATATGTGTGTATGTATGTATGTGTGTGTATATGTATATGTGTGTGTGTGTATATATATATATATATATATATATATATATTTAAAAAAATATTTAATTTTAAATATTTATGATTTTTCTAAATTATGTATTTTGGAAAAACAATCTAATAGTAAATTAGTAAATATAGTAATAGTAAGTAGTAAATTAACATTTGCCAACCGTAATTACTTCAGAATTTACACAAGTCAGAGGGCATGACTGAGAAAATCTGTAAATTATTTTTTCTTTTTATAATACAAAAAATATTTTAAAATGTATTATTAATGAATATTACATTAAAATAACAGCTCTAATTATTTTATTTTAATTATTTTATAATTATCCATTATTTATTCACTATATGAAACTTCATCTTGAAAGCTTCGAGTTGTAGAAACAGTTGGTCTTACGCTCTTTGTTTACCAGTCTCGGATGGTTCACACACTTGCTGTTCACAGTGCAGTCATTGTGTCTTGAAGGTTAATGAATGCTTACAGTGCACTGCATCAGTCAGCGTGGAAGCGCAGTGTTGGGTCACTCAGCCCACAGTGGACGGCACAGGCTGCCCATATATTCTTATGATGTGGGTTCAGAGGGGGAGTTGATTGAATTAAACATGAGGGACTGCAGACAGTGGCGCTCAGTCCCAGACACATCCACAAAAATATGCAGGCTGTGTGTGTGCAGTCCATAAGAGCGTTTTTGTTTATCTCTCATCTGTTTGGGTGTGTATTTGTCTGTGAAAGATCTCAGAGACCCTTATGAATTCCTGTCTTCTTCTATTGTGTGTCTATGTACCTAGTCGGACTGTGATGATTGCCTGTGTGAGCCCCTCTGACCGTGACTTCATGGAGACCCTGAACACTCTGAAGTACGCCAATCGCGCTCGTAACATCAAGAACAAAGTGATCGTGAACCAGGATAAAACCAGTCAGCAGATCAGCGCCTTACGAGCAGAGATCGCGCGCCTTCAGATGGAGTTAATGGAGTACAAAGCGGTGAGGAGGAGGACCTGAAAGGTTGTGGGATTCTGGGAAGATTTAGTCTCTAGCAGGCATCTTCTCACACACACACACACACATACACGTTGTGTTTTCATTTTTTATGGGGACATTCCATGGGCGTAATGGTTTTTATACTGTACAAACTGTATATTGTGTCCCCCTACACTACCCCTACCCCTAAACCTACCCATCACAGAAAATGTTCTGCTATTTTAGATTTTCAAAAAAGATAATTCTGTATGATTTATAAGCTTGTTTCCTCATGGGGACCAAAAAATGTCCCCACAAGAACAAAATTTACTAGTATTACTATACCTGTGGGGACATTTGGTCCTCATAACGTAGGGAATACCCCCCCACACACACACACACACAAACAAAAAAAAACCTCAAATGGATAATTCACTCCCTAATCAAAATTCTGTCATCATTTACTCACCCCCATAACATAAATTGTTCTTCTGTGGGAAAAACAAAAAATGATTTGTTGAATGTCTTGACTTGTTCATTTCAAAACAATGAGAGTGAATTGACTCTGGGGCTATCAAGCTGCTAAAATTACAAAATAAAGTACACAACATAGTCCACTCTACTTGTGCGCTATAGTCTAAATGTGCTGAAGCCATTTGAATGAGGAACAGCCAGAAAAAACGTCATCATTGTCTGAAAATCTGGCCCTCATCCAGCAATATTTTAGACCTTATAGACCTTCGTGGTGGTGTTTTATCTACAAATAGTATGTCTATGAATTCGTACAATTTGTAGGTAAAATGTCATCATGCATTGGTCGTGAATTCAAATGCTCACTTTTATGCATTTTTGTACGACCTACTCACAAACCTTTTGAAGAGTAGGTTTAGGGGTGGACCTTCATGGTGATGGATTACCTACAAATCATCTATTTCATACGGTTTTACTTGTTTGTAGGTAAAAACGTTTGTAGTTAAAACATCACTATGATTGGTTACGAATTCAAATGATCTCGTTCGTATGTTTTTGTATCTATTCACACTCTTTAGGGTTAGTTGTAGGGGTGAACCTTCATGGTAGGCAATTGACCCTTCGCACAGACCCGCCCCCTTTAGTTACTGTTGCTTTGTCCGACAAGCCATGCACTCTCTCGTCACACATCATGTTCTCATGCAGTGAAAAATACATCGCAGAGCAAAGAGGACACTGGCAACGCGTCGACAGACACAAACCGTTTCATATTTAATATACCGTAATTTTTTAAAGAAGTTTAAACAATAAATACTGTCTAGTGTCTCTTTAATGTGTCGTGACAGATCACTGTAGCTCCTTCAAGCGGCTCGTGAACCGATCATCTCTTCATACTAGTTCATTTATAGCATCAAATAAACATGAAAGAACATCAGAAGGAATGTTGTTTCAAGTGCGGAAAGACGTGAGTACACACAATTTTTCAAGTTCAAGTTCACCAACGTTAATCTACTAATTCTCCTGACTGCTTTGTCAGACAAAATGGGGGATTCGTGTTTATGATTGGTCAGATCGCTTGTCAATCAAACTGTTTGCAAAGGGTCAATTAATCGAATTTCTAATCGTGATTACGGAAGCCACGATTTTGTAATCGTCAAAGGTGTTATTACTATTATTATGCATGCTCGAGGTGTGTTTAGAGCGTGCCACGATGTGAGAGGTGAATCACCACTACTTCACAGTGTAAAAACCCAGCACAAAAGGAACTACCAGTGACGTAAGTGTACGTTGTTTGGCCGAACGAACGCGAAACACAAGCACCCGCCATTTTTAAAAAGCCATGTACATTTACTCTACGAACTGACTCTACAAACATGGAAAATTGTGATAGATTGACATCTCAACTTTACACTAAGGAGAAAATCCAGTGTGACTTTGAGTGGACGAAGCGCAAATTATTGTATTTCTACTCAGCTAGCAACATTGGACATCAACCACATGGAAAAAGCTAATACTTTTCATATGCTGTTTACTTTATTTTTATAACCGTTCTCTCTGATAAAGCATTAGACAGGACTGTTAAACAGATCGTAAACTAATGTAAACTAATGGCTAAAGATGGAGAATCTGGCTGAGCTGTTCTCAGCGACGCCCAAAATAAAAGTCAGCCGTGCCGTCAATATAAAATCACAACAAGCTCAGTTTACGTCATTTCAGAGTTCCTACTGGCGTTGCGAATGAAACCAGGAAAACGGTGATAGTTCTCTGGGAACCACCCTGGTGGCTAGATTATAACTAGAACAACATAGTGTGAAAGCCCCTATTATTATTATTATTACATGCATATGTTTACTTTTTAAATTATTTAAAGAAACCAAACCAATGTATAGTTGACATTTGAGGCTTAATGCTCAAATTTTTTCATAATCATGCAGCCCTATTTCATGGCGACAGATCGTACAAATTCACATTCGTGAGATCGGGTTGCCCTCCATCATTGCTCTCAAATCTTAATTTTTGCTTTTGTGAGGATATCATATGGGCTTAGAATGATGATAGATTTTTAATTTTTTGGGTGAAAGTACCAGAAGTACCAACTCCCTTGAGTAATCAGGATAGCAGACATATGACACATGCCAGGATGTTGTTGGCAGCAGGAGCCAGTTTAGAGTGACAGAATTGACTTTAAATGTCAAGATGTAATATTACTTGTTTGTTTTACTTGAGAGGAAACAATTCAAGCAGACATTAAAGTGTCATCAAGCAGCTAAACAATAACTTCCTCGGTTACTAAATCAAATAGAGAACTTACAGTAGATAGTGACACTTTTTCATGCATAAACTTGTTATTTCTTCTCTTTCCTTCACTGCCACCCAGTTGGAGCTCTAGCTGTTTATGTAATAAGTCCAGGAGATGAGGAAGTCTGAGCGGTGGGCTTGTGGGTCATGATAACATGGTTCAGCTCATGGGATCTCGCTGGAGTTAATGCAGCGTAGCAGTAGTTTAGCGCCTCAGCCTGACCTGGATAATAAACGGCCGCTGGAAGAAGTTAGCGATTAGCTGTGATGGCGTTGAGAGAGTTGAGCCGTCCTGACAGAGAGACCGAGTACGAATGGATTGGGGGTCTGTTGCTTGGGTAGGACAAGGTCATTGCCCGTAGCTTTTTGTTGCTCAGTCTTTTGCTCTTTGGGTTTTTTCAGGGAAAGCGGGTGCCCTGTGACGATGGATCTGAGGGGTTTAGCGATCTGTTTCAGGAGAACTCGATGCTCCAGAAAGAGAATGATACTCTACGAATGCGGGTCAAAGCCATGCAGGAAACCATCGACCACCTCAACACTCGAGTCACCCAGCTGCTCACCAACGGAGTCAACCTGCTGCTCACTAAGACTGGTGAGAGACCCCTAGTGGCTGGAGAGGGCATTAACATTTCATTATGTGTAGTTAGTGTAGTTATTTACTGTCTCAGTAAACTAACTAGTTTAGTTTGCCACTGAAAGCCTCCATTTCTTGGAATTGTATTATTTGTACTCTGAGAAAATTGTTTTATACTGTTGACACCCTTGAAAAGGTTTTGAACGAAGTTAATTCAAATTTAGTTTCAGAAAAAAATGTTTTAAAGGTGCAGTAAGCGATTTCTGAGAAAAACTGTGGAATGAGCGCCACAACACACTTGTAGCCAATCAGCAGTAGTATCGTCTGCTCATGATGGTGGAGGAGAGAGAGGGAGATTTGAAGAAAGACTGTAGACAGAGAGATGCCTGAGAGACATTACAAAAGAGAAAAGCTCAATGGAATATCACTTGATGAAGAAGGGATATGATCAGGCAAGAGCTTTAGGACACGCATTAATATTAGAAAAGCTTTCCACCATGAGAAACCTAAACGGGAAGGCCTGAAAACGGATGCTCCATACCAGAGTAAAATCTGCTGGTGACTAACAACATGTACTTTTTTGTTCTTCCTTGTTGTTCATTTGCCATCTTTGCTTTATTTTCCCCTAAAGCTTTATTTTGCTTCACTTCTGCTATAATAAAGACATCCACTCTCGCATTGCGTGTTTGTGAATTTTAGGGTGGAGCAATGAAGCGAGGCGTGTTTGTTTGGGTTGATTTAAAAAATCAGCAGTGCTCAGCATTGATTCTCAGAAATCGCTTAAATATATTATTTAGTTTCTTTTTTTTTAAATTTTCGTAACTCAAGTAGAGTTTTCGCCATGAAAACGGCTAAAGAACCCTGGTGTTAAAAAACAAACAAAAAAAACATAATTTCTTGTCATTTCTTTTATGATAAATAAATCACTCTTTGTGCAGGTGAAACGAATGAGGAGATTGGCAATTTAATCCAGAACTACATTCGAGAAATTGAAGAGTTGAGGTAACAATAGCAGTAACACTGCTGTATTTTGGATGTTTTATCATAGTAACAAAAACAAAGACTCAAAGTCTCTCTGTCTCTGTCTCTGTCTCTCTCAGGTCTAAGCTGCTGGAGAGTGAGGCCATGAACGAGTCTCTGAGGCGCAGTTTGTCTCGCCTCTCTGCACGCTCTTCGTACCCGGCCTCCCACCCGTCCAGTCCAGCACACCCTCTGGGCTCTTCCCCCTCTGTTTCCATGGATGCAGAGATGACCGATGTGATTCGTCAGGCCAAATTAGATGTGGAGAGGCTAAAGAAGAAAGAGAGAAATCAGAGGAGGAAGAGGTGAGGCCTGAGGAGCAACAGAGTATCTGTACATGTTATGCATCTGTGATTTATTTTATTCTTTTATTTCATTTTTTATTTATTTATTTATTTATTTTTCTCAGCATTGGATTGATTGTGTATTTGGGAGACGTGAATTTGCTTGCCCTCTTCTGTTTCATGATACTGAGCCAATAAGAGGCTGTAAAATATGCCAGAGTTAGATTTATCGTGTTTGTGTGTGTGCCAGTATGTCCCGACCGACTCAAACTAAGGACGGCAAGCTGGCATGGATACAACTATCTCTCAGTAAATTGTCTGTTATAATGAATATGACTACAGGAACATCCTGCTCTAATGTGGCCGTAATGTGAGAGAGGCCATGGGTAATTTGTGAACCCAACATTTCAGAATTACTACTAGAAGTCTCAGCTGACCGGCAAGGGGTAAAAAGCAGAAGTGCCAGGATAAATCTCTCCTCTGTATTAGTCCCTGCGGTGCGATTACATGACTATTAAATGACGTTCGATTCAGATGTTGTCTGAATTATGGCCTGATCCATTATTTTTTTTGTGTGAGGAATGCTGTATTGGTTACATCTGTCAGTCTGTGGATTGTCTGTTGAAACGTTAATGATAGTTCACCATCGTCTTTTTTTTAGTCCTGATAAAGAAAAGGGTTTGAAGAAGAGAGCCAAACTTCATCCTCAAGAAAATGGAGAAAAGAGCGAGAATGGGCTGAGCAGAGAAAATGAAGAGAGACGAGAAAATGGAGATGGAGACTCTGATAATGAACCTGAAGAGGTGAGAGAGAGCAGGTTTATTCATCGTATGCAAACTGGTCCAAGAGAGTTGTAATATTGTGAGGATGAAGTTGCATGACAATGTTTCATGAGAATGTGATGTTACCAGAGAGTCATAACTTTGCAAGAATAAAGTGGTAATAATGAAAGAATAATTTTTGATGTTTCACGAGAATAAAGACCAAATGAATGAAATTGTAGTGTTTTGAGAAAAAAAGGAGTGTAATGTAAAATTCATATTTCAGGGAAAAAAATCATACAGCAGTATTTAATGACAATAAAGCTGTAATATTGGAAGAATAAAACCTTAATATTTCGAGAGAAAAAAAATTCCACTGTCAAGGAAACGTTAGTCTTGAAATAAAGTTGTAAAATTTCAATAATAAAGTCTTATTGCAGGAAAAATGTTATACTCCAGTGTTTTTTTTTTTGAGAATGAAGCCATAATACTGTTGAATAATATAAAGTTGAAATAATTCAAGAATTTTTTTTATGAGAATATTGCAAGAATTAAGTTATAATATTTTGAGGGAAACAGTCATATCAGTATTCTTCTTAATATTATACAAATAAAGTGGTACAGCAGTGTTTGAGCATAGTCATAACACTGCAATAATAAAGATTTTTAATAAGTCTTATTATTAAAGAATAAAGGTTATACAGAAGTGTTTTATAAGATTAAATCATGAATAAAGTTGCAATATAACAAAAAACTGCTATGTGACTCTTTTCTTAAAAATATTAAGTTGTAATATTACAAGAATAGAGCTGTAAAATTGATATTTTAGGCATAATTACTGTATATGAAATGTATATGAAGCATATTAGAGGCTCATGTGACATTGAAGTCTGGTGCAATGGCTGATGAAAATTCAGCTTTGCATCACAGAAATAAATTATATTTTAAAGTACATTAAAATATGAAACGATTATTTTAAATTGTAATAATATTTCACAATATTACTGTTTTTTTCTGGTTTTTATCAAATAAATACAGGCTTGACGAGCATAAGAGACTTCTCTGTATATATACAATGCTCTTTAATTTTCACCCTGTGCAGGATGGCATGTATCCTCTTCTGGAGGATGATCACGAGGAGAGCGGTTGTGATGAGGATGAGGAGGAAGAGGAGACCAGGGAGGAGGAAGAGTTTGACAGCGACGAAAGCTTGGTGGATTCCGACTCTGACTCGGATGAGAAAGGTGCATTCTGGGATGCAATTGTTACAAACGTCCAATCGGTTCCTTTCATTCACACTAACCCTTTAACCTGTGCTCCCCCTCTCTCAGTGAACCTGCAGGCCGACCTTGCAGACCTGACGTGTGAGATCGAGATCAAGCAGAGGCTCATCGATGAGCTGGAGAACAGCCAGCGGCGGCTCCTCACGCTGAAGAACCAGTATGAGGAAAAACTGATCCTGCTTCAGAACAAGATCAGAGACACACAGCTGGAGAGAGACCGCGTGCTGCACAACCTCAGTGAGCGTCTGCCACATCACGTCATTTATGATGTATTTGTGTGATTTTTGTAATTTGGCAGTGTCATCACAAGAATAAGATTGGTATTTCAGGACAAAATGGCCATATTATGCTATTATATTTTTAAAGGTTCCTGATTTTGTTCTGTCATCTCCTACAACAGGTTTACGTTCATCCAAGATCAAAAAACACTTTAATTTTCTCATAATATCCATTATTGCATCAGCTCTTTTCTCACAGTGTCTGAAATGGTTCCATCAAAGATTCGGGGTCTCTAATCTCCTTTCTGAGAGCTGCTCTGCTCTGATTGGTCAGATGGCCCAGTCTGTTGTGATTGATACACAGTTATAAGAACATTAAAGATGGCGTCTGTTTTAACGTATCAATCTCATCAAAGTGGATTTGCTTTGGCAGCAGAAAACAGCGTCTTCTCGACAACTCTTCCAGTCTCAGATACAACTACAGTGTTTGAGGGCGGGGCAAAGACGCTGTTCAACCAATGAAGACCATAGACTGGCATTATGCAAATCTGTTAGAAACCTACATAGTTTTCGAGCAGGAAGTGAGACTGGAATTACTGACTCATTTCAGTAAAATAACAATTACATTCCAAAGTCATAAGGAAATTACAACAATGCGTAACAGTCAATTTTATAATGGATACTTTTCTGAAATAAGATGACGTATGATGGCCGACAAATGTGACCAACAATAACGTGTTCTTAATAATAAAATAATAGTAATATTTGTGTGTTTAGGTGCTTTAATAATCCCAGTAAATAACTCTTCCACAAATATTCTTCGTGATTTTAGTGTCCATGGAGAACTACACTGAAGAGAAAGCCAGTAAGATCAAATCGGACTACGAGAAGCGTCTGAAGGAGATGAACAGAGACCTGCTGAAGCTGCAGGCCGCTCAGAAGGAACACGCTCGCCTGCTGAAGAACCAGAGCCGCTACGAGAGAGAGCTCAAGAAACTGCAGTCTGAGGTGGCCGAGATGAAGAAAGCGAAGGTGAGAGCAGGAGAGCTTTATTTTTAGAAACACACTGCCTCCTTGAGGCTATCAGATGAAAAACACCTCGATGTTTCATCAACTGTTGAGATAACTGGTTATAATTTCAGACAGTGCCAGTTTTTTATTTTAAGACTGTAATTAAAAAAGCACCACTTTTCCCATGAGTGTAGAATTTTTTTGATGAAAGTAGCTGATCCATTAAGCATAGACTGTGTCCCAGTTTGCATATTTATACTGTGTACTAAAAATATACATGCTGGTAATGGGAAAAGTGCTTACTTTTGAGTTTGTTGTGAGATTTACCAGCATTGGAAACGTGGTTACACCTAGATACACTATCGTTCAAAATAGTGGGGTCACTACAATTATTATTTTTTTTTTTTTTTTGAAAGTGATGAACATTTATTTAGCATGGACGCATTAGATTGATCAAAAACAACAGTAAATACATTTTTAATGTTATAAGGTTTCTATTTCTAATAAATGATGTTCTTTTGAACTTTGTTTATCAGAGAATTCTGAAAAAAAATGTATCATGGTTTCCACAAAAATATTAAGCTGTAAAAACTATTTTCAACATTGATAATAATAAGGACTGTTTCTTGAGCAGCAAATCAGCAAATTAGAATGATTTCTGAAGGATTATGGGACTGAAGACTGGAGTAAAGGTGCTGAAAATTTGGAATAAATTACTTTTTACAATATATTCAAGTTATTTAATTGTAATAATATTTCACAATATTATTTTTACTGTGTTTTTGATCAAATAAATGCAGACTTGGTGAGCAGTAGAGAGTTCTTTTAGAAAAAATTATGAAATCTTAAACTTCCCAAACTTTTGTAAAATGTGCATTATACAAAAAAAAAACACTTTATGGAATAAGTCTATAATGCAGTGTGCTTGACTTAACTGTCACTCCAGTGTAACGAATGAACCAGAAATGAGCGCAGCCAGAATTTTAACACCTCTGTTTTCACTTATTTTACAATCCTGCCAAAAGTTAAGAAATTTGTACACACAATTGATTTAAAAATCCTAAATAACTTATTATTCATTTGCAACATGCAACATCGCACTGCTAGTTCCCTTTTTTTTTACCATTAGACACTGTCAGGGGCGGACTGGCCATCGGGAGCACCGGGACATTTCCCGGTGGCCTGATGGTCATTCTGGCCTGCCGGCTGCCGCTGTGCTGTCGATCAGACTGACGTTCAATAGGCTGGTATGCAACTGCGAATTAATTGACGCACTTATGAATCTACAAATCAGGCGATCACGGAGTGAAAATGACACCACCACATGACCCAACATCAGCGAAGCACTGCCTAATTGGCTATATCCAGAGGCAGGCTTTATCTTGGAAAATAGTGCAAAAAATGGAGCGTAAACACAAAGGAGGAGCAGACAGGGAACGCATAAAAAGGAGAAAAGCCCTGGCCACAGACGCAGCAAGTTGCTGCAAAATCCCAGCCATGTTCGCCGGTAAGGGAACAGGTCGGTCAGAATTACATTTACATAATATTTACTAGGTGTGGAAAAAAAATCGATCCGTTCGGTTCTCCACACTCGGTTCTCCACGCGCTCGGACGGTCCGCTGTTCAACTTAAATCTGACAAAGCATCTGTAATATGGTTTACTATAAATAACACGTAAAACAATCAGGGTTCAGTTAATATATGTTTCTGTTGATGGATGAACATTCTGGGTTCCCAGACATTACAACAACAGCGATGAAAAAAAAAAAAAAACCGAACCGTGAAAAAGTTGAACTGTTCCACCCCTAATATTTACTTAATCATTTGGCAGATGGACGCTTTCATCCGAAGCAGCTTACAATAGATAAAATCTATTCTTTATAAAAAAATAATACAAATATATACATAATGATAGAAGTTTTAAAAGCGCATCTTAATGACAAACTAGCACATTGTTTTATATACTGTATGGGGATACATAGAGCATTGGAAATATATAAAATATAAATATTTTAACATGTGAATATGTATCTTTTATTATCCCTTCTTAAAATGTGTAAGCCAATTTTATGTTTGTCTTTGGAGTGGTAGTATAGATGGTCTATTCCTAGTGAGTATTTGAGGGTTTATTTATTTATCCATTCATATTATGAATGGTCGTCTACCTGTTACATCAACTAACAGGGTTACCCTATAAGTTTAGCAGGCTGGTGGACACATGAATTTGGTGGTGGTGACTGCAGCAGCAGCAGAGGTGGCCTGGGGTGGAGTCAAATTCCCGGCCTGATTTACTGTCCCAGTCCGCCACTGGACACTGCTGTGTTTAGTAGTATTTCTCACAGTGTTTGTTTGTCATTTGACCTTTAGGTGGCGCTAATGAAACAGATGAAGGAGGAGCAGCAAAGGAGGAGGGTGATCGAGGCGAAGAGGAACAGAGAAATCGCACAACTCAAGAAAGAGCAGCGACGACAAGAGGTTTGTCTGATTAACGATTGAAAATGAGTTCTACCTCTATCATGGTGTATAAAGTATTTACTCTCACTCTGCGTGCTCCATCAGTATCAGATCCGTTCTTTGGAGTCCCAGAAGCGTCAGCAGGAGATCGTGTTGCGGAGGAAGACACAGGAAGTGACTGCTCTGAGGCGGCTGGCCAAGCCCATGTCGGAGCGTGTGGCCGGACGCGTGGCCCGCAGACTCACCAGCGGGGACTCCGGAGCGGAGCTGACCACCAGTATAACAACAACCTCCTCCGTACTGGAATCCACACGCTCGGTGTCCAGCATCATACGGCAGTGGAATACCAAACTGAATGGATACCTGGGAGAGAACGAGAGCCATGGGACTGGAGGAAGCATGGGCAGGTCAGTGAGTCACATCCATGACTCTTCTGCTCACCAAGGGTGCATTTATTTGATTAAATATACAGTAAAAACTGTAATATTGTGAAATATTATTACAATTTAAAAAAGCTATGTTCTATTGGAATATATTTTTTAAATGTAATTTATTCCTGTGATGCAAAGCTGAATTTTCAGCATCATTACTCTAGTCGTCAGTGTCACATGATCCTTCAGTAATCATTCTAATATGCTGATTTGCTGAGAAATAATAATAATGATAAAATGGCTGTAAGCAACCATTAAGGGGCCAAGCATAAATCAAGCAAGGAGTAAAATCATCAGTAAAATATAGCATTTTATTTCATATACTTTATTGTAATTAGTAGCAATTTCTTTTTTGTTCAGTTATAGGGCCACCAACAGGTGCAATCCCCCCCATTTTTTCTCAAAGTATGCCCATAAATAAGTGTCAAATTTGGTGATATCTCATTTCGTTTAGGATTAATTTCACTACTTGGTGGTGGTGTCTCGAAACTTCTCAGGGTCCTTCAGGGCATCGACCCATACTGAGTTTCGCCCAAAATGGCCATTCGAAATCATTCGACTTTAGGTCATGCTTGCGATGACACGTACCAAGTTTGGTCTGAATACGCTAAAGCATTGCAGAGATATAATGTCCAATTTGGAATGCTCTTCTTCGAATTTGTTTGCACATTATTTGATATTATTTTAATTTTTCATAGCATTTTGCCAGTGTAGTCTGAGGATGATCTGATTTGATTTTCATGAAAATTGGAGAAGCCAGCAAGGAGTTCGAATTGAATTGAGCCAAGGAATCAGACGAAAAAAATCCTTTGTTTCTAACCTTTATGGTTCAAAAGTTATTAGCATAAACGTCACTAGACAGTTTGATCTAGAGACACCAAATTTGCTGTAGTTAATGTTGGGACTGTCCTCTATCATTGTACCAAATTTCATAACTTTCACACAAGCGATTCTATGGCCTGCCATAGACTCCCAGAGCGGAATAATAATGAGAAGAACCGCCAACGAATACCTTCGGTGCTTGACCCCAAATATCAACCAATTATGTCAATCCAAATAAATCCCAGTGGATCAAATCAAAAATACAATTAGTCAGAAATGCATCACATTATGGAAGTTAAATGCATTTTGAATTGGGTTTCATTTTTTAATTTAAAGTATAATGTAGGAAATCATTTATTTAATGGTTAATCTTAGATCTATTAGGTGACATTTGTTAACAAAAATCCTTTTGCATTCCAATTTAAACTGTCTATTCACTGAATTTCTCTTTGTTTTCAGTAGCAGAAAAAAGTTCCAGCGAAAGGGTACGAATGCAAGTTTTTCAAAGACAGCCCGTCAGAAGTGGCAGTCTCTGGAGAGGAGGATCATGGATATTGTGATGCAGAGAATGACCATCACTAATGTGGAAGCTGATATGGATCGCCTCATTAAGGTGATTGTAGCCTTTATTTTTCTTCTTTTATGCATAAACATGTATTGATCTCCCTGAAACCCTGTGCTTTTTGTTGTATAGGATTGTTATGTAAATGAACAGCTGTGTGTGTACCATAGAATTGTAATTGATCAAGAGGTGTCATAATGTGGCTCCAGAAACGTGAGGAGCTGTCCATGCAGCAGGAGGCGCTGTTGCGCAAGAGAGAGAAGCTGCTGAACGAGAGCTTTAGGGAGGAGGAGGAGGAGAGAGTGCTTCAGGAGATGAACGAGGAGATCGAGGTTCTCAATGCCAACATTGACTACATCAGCGACAGTCTGTCAGACTGCCAGGCCACCATCGTACAGATCGAGGAGACCAAGGTGTGACTGCTTGCTGTCATAATTAGGATTACAAAATTCGGGGAATTTTCAAGGCTGGAAATTTTCCATGGGATTTAACGCGAATATATGGGAATTAATGGGAATAAACAAGGAATTTGCAAAAATTCTATAACAGGGAACTTAAATGAAGTTGGGAAAAAATCTTGCAGCATAATCTTGGTTAAAACAACCATATTTAATAAATTTCAGATGAATTTTTCCCATGCACATTTCTCAGTCACATTCACAGCACACCCTCTGCATGTACTGTGCATTCCTCCATAACAAAAATACAGAAGAATACAGTGATGTTGTGAAATATTGTTACAATTTAAAATAATGGTTTTCTATTTTTATATACATTAAAATATAATATATTTCTGTGATGCAAAGCTGAATTTTCAGCATTATTACTCTAGTCTTCAGTGTCACATGATCCTTCAGAAATCATTCTGATATGCTGATTTGATAATGTTGGAAACTGTTGTGCTGCTTAATATTGTTTTATAACCTGTGATACTTTTTTCAGGATTCTGTGATGAATAAAAAGTTAAAGAACTGCATTTTAAAAAAAAAAAATAGAAATCTTTTTTAACAATATACACTACCGTTCAATATTTGGTAATTTTTTTCTTTCTTTTTTTTTTTAAGAAATTAATACTTTTATTCACCAAGGATGTGTGAAATTGACAAAAAAGCGATACTAAAGGCTTGTATTGTTCTATTTTATTTTATTTATATTATTCTATTTTGAATAAATGCTTTTTAACTTTTTAACCATCAAAGAATCCTGAAAAAAAAATATCCAAGGTTCCAAAAAATATTAATCAGTTTCCATCATTGATAGAGTATCAAGTCAGCATAGAATGATTTTCGAAGACTCATGTGACACTGAAATAAATAACACACGCATAACAATTGCTGCAATAAAAATATATTTTTTTTGACATATTAAATAACTTAGAATTAATTGAATGCATAAAATAAATAACTGATATTTCATGTTAATATGACCAAACTAAATGTTTATTTTTCATCAGTTATGTTTGTATATGCATGTATATACATTTTACATAAATTTCCCAAAATTTCCATTTAATTCCCATAAATTCCCATTCATTTCTGTTAAGTTTCCAAATTGGAATATTTCCAATATTCCCCAGGTTAAGTTCCCGTGGAAAGTTTACAGAAAGTTTGCAACCCTAGTCGTAATATCGACATGGTTGCATGTATTTAATTGAATCAGCACAATTTGCAAATCATTTATATTAATTTAAGGGTGATAAACTCATTACTTTAGGATGAGCTGGACTCAGTGGACACCTCTGTGGTCATCAGTTCCTGCTCGCTCGCTGAAGCTCGTTCTCTTCTGGACTACTTCCTCAAAGCCTCTATTGACAAGGTACGTCCAGGCAGAAAATTATAATTTAGGGTCATCCAGAGCAATACAACATTAAGGTAATCCACAGATTTAAATAATTAAATGTTTGATTTAAATAAATAACGGAATAAATAATAATAAAATTGTAATACAGAAATTATATGATAATGTAACCCTATAAACATTCATAATCAAATTACTAAGCAAGCACTGACAGGAATAACACTAAATGGGTATCATTTTAAAGGTCAGAAACTCCGCTTTTTAGTGCATCTAGCCATTTTGAAAAACTTTTAACAAGTGCTGAGTAGTCCCTCTAAACCTGATTTTTCTGCCCACGGGTGCCACCTAGCTATGAAATAGTTAATCATATTTTTCAAAACTTCTGCCTTGATCAACAAAAAATGTCATTTTAAAGCTTAAGAGTCTGAACTTTACAATGCATGTTCATTAAATCCTAAGTAGTGCATAGTAATTTGATGATGAATAAAAAAAAAAAATTTCATAATTTAAGATTTTTTTTTTTGTACTATGTACTGTAATATGTCAAAAACATCATTTACTCAGACTGTCATGTGTCTTATGTCATTTGAAAGGTCTCGCGGAGTAGAATACATCAAGTATAGTTGTTTTGGGCTTTGACTAAACTTGAGCAAGTTTTTGTATGTGAAGCCCCCCTAGATCCATATGTATGTAATATACGGATGCAACATTTGTCACATTTTTGCTCGGAATTTCAGGAAACACACTCCGACCATGGAAAATAGCACAGCATTATTCACAGCAGATTAAAAAGAGACCAAAATCAACATCACTTATATCTAAAGACATTCCTCGCGGAGTTACAGACACACATGTAGCTAAGTAAAAAAAAAAAAAAGTAGCTTTTACATGGTGTTTTCGCTTGTAACTTCATGAGACATTTTAAAAATGCCTTCCGAGTGTCAAGCGGGCTAAACAAAAAGGCTACACTGGTTCGGTTCCAAAAACCTTTGATTATGCTATCACCACAAACTTTGATCCAGATGCAGCTCATACGGAATTGTCCTCCTATCTTAGTTTCTTCCTAAGTTATTTCATGTCAAATATGAAAGATGTTTAAAATTTCAGCTTTTTTGTATTTTATCAGCAGTTTTTCAGCATGAGAATGTCCAAATGTAATAAATGTTTATTTTCTAATTAGATTTTTTTTTTCTAAAAAAGTTTTCTATCAAACGATACCTACCTTTTGACTCTCCTTGCTATAGTTTTGGAGTTATGAGTCTTTACTTTAGTGTATGTCACTCAGAAAAAACGACTCCAAGGGCTCGTTCACACAGAACGGGTCCTCGCGTCTAAAAACACACAGCACTCAGAAAGGGTTTTTATAAAAGCGCAGCATAGGACGCAAGAGTCTCAAGATGTGATGCAATAATGGAAATAATAGAAATAGGCAAACAGCAGAATGGATAGATACTATTTTCTGACATGGAGAAAAAGAAAATAATCACACTGACTATGGCCTTTTCCACCAAGTAAAACAGTTGCCATGCCAACTTCCCACTGTAAACAGAGGCTTGCAACGTTTGCCCCGCCTCCGAGTTCTTCTGATTGGTCCACTGCTTTGAAACTGACATTGATGAGCAGCGCTGCATGTAAAAGTTGAAATTCTTGAAGTTCTTCTGTGGTTCTTGGCTCTTGGAGAACTCTCCTGATTATTCTTTGGACTCCTCGGACAGGGATGTTATGTGGAGCACCTGATCGTGGCCGGTTTATGGTGAACTGATGCTCTTTCTATTTCCGGATAATGGCCCCCACAGTGCTCACAGGAACATTCAGCATTCTGGAAATGTGCCTATAACCATTCCCATCAAAATGCTTTTCAACGATAAGATTACGAAGATCTTGAGAGAGTTCTTTGCTGTTACCCATCATGAAGTCTTTCCTGTGTGCCTCCTGGGTAATGAGAAGCCTTTATAGGCCATCAATTAGGACTAAAGCAGCTGATATCAATTAGTACTGATAAGGGGCAGGGTTTCTCTCTCAATACTGACAGATTTCAGGTGATCTCCTGGCTTTCTATGCCGTTTTGCACCTTGTTATCTTCATGTGTTCAATACTTATTCCCTGTGTCATTTCACTTTATTTATTATGACTCAACTTGTATACTTAAATGTTCTGATTTCTTTGTATGAATTCAATATTTGACTTGATGGCTACATCTGGTGCAAATTTTGTGTCAATAACCCACTTAGAAATCCCCTTAATGATAAAAATGCTGGCGTGTCAAATACTTATTTTCCCCGCTGTAGATGTCCATCTAGTGCATGTTCACATAGAAAAACAATGGGATGAAAAAGTGTGTTAAGTGTGAAAGGTCCCTAAAAATGCCTTCAGGGGTTAAAGGACTAAATGATAGAGCAAATATATGCATTACCGTTCAAAAGTCTGGGTTGGTAAAATGCTTTTCTTTTGAACTCTCTGTAAGTAAGTACATGTACCTAATTAATATTACTAAGTATTTATATGTATAATTACACAGTATTAGGGACATTACAATAAAGCAGCTCAACTGTTTTGAGCATTAATAATAATCATAAATATTTCTTGAGCAGCAAATCATTATATTAGAATGATTTCTGTAGGATCATGTGACACTGAAGACTGGAGTAATGATGCTGGAAATTCAGCTTTAATCATAGAAATAATCAAATTTTATAATATATTGCAATAGAATTACATTTATAATAATACTTTCCTGTATTTATAATCAAATAAATGCAGCTTTAGTGAGACTTCATTCAAAAACATGAAAAAATCGTACCGACACTAGATGTCTGAATGTGTGTGTGTGTGTGTGTGTGTATAGGGGTTGCAAGTTGCTCAGAAAGAGGCTCAGATTCGCCTACTGGAGGGTCAGCTGCGGCAGACAGATGTGATTGGCTCTTCCCAAAATCACATGATCCTGGATGCTCTAAGGGAAAAGGCGGAATGTATCCCTGAGCTACACGCTCTAATCCACAACGTCCAGCAAGGTGAATAATCACTTCATTTGTTTTTTTAGTTAGTATACTTTTGATAAAATGTATGTTTGCTGTTAATTTTTCTACCATGCAATAAGAAATATTCCTCTCTAATCCTTTTTGTATGTGCAGCTGACTAACTGACTCACCGTAGTAAAGCAGAAAGAAACTGAGTTTTTATTTTTTTAAATACATTCCACATTTTTGTAATTATGGTGTTTCATATATTCCTCAGAGAATGGCTATGCAAGCACAGATGAGGAGGTGTCTGAGTTCAGTCAGGCATCAGAGGGCGGGTATGACTATATCACATCCAGATCAACATACTTTATCATTAAAGAATCTACTTTTGTTTCAATTTTAACATGTCCGCTCGTCTTTCTGCTACAGTTTCTCCCAAATGAAGTTGTCTGCGAGTCAAGATGACTTTAAGATGAAGGTACAACTCAATCTTTATGTCTTAGCATTGATTGAATAGTATTTTAAGACATTACTGTATTAAAGGGGACCTATAATTCTCAGGGGCGGGGTTTATGCAAATTTTGGGGTTAGTGATGTCACCAACCCGGGAAGAAGCTCGTTGTAATCCCTACCAGCCGTTTGTTCTAGTCCGATTTCTGTAAAAGAAAATATCTCCCTTTGCATTGAACTTTGAGTGTCGTAACTTTGCAGATGTTTGTTCAAACAGCAACATTACACTAACTAAATTTAAAAAAGTGAAATCATAATCAAGGACCCCTTTAAATGGCTCAGCAGCATTTCTGTATTGTGTTGTAACCAGCAGGTGGCAGTGTAGTATTTTGTTCATTTTCACTGCGTATCCTCTCACAGGTTGAGCCTCGGCTATCTGCACAAATGAAGGCAGTGTCAGCTGAGTATTTGGGCCCTATTCTGGACCTCAGCTCCAAGAGCATCACCAAGTCCCTGGCCTCTCTATCAGAGATCCATGAGAACGGGCTGGTGCTCAAAGAGCCCTATTCCAGAGAGCTGGTGTCTCGAACCATCAGCCTGCCTATCCGAGGACACACTTTGTGAGTGGAAATTATATCCATTATACAGGATATAGGAAGGTCTGATTATCAGTCTCCTCACAATTATTCAGTTTTTTGATGCAATGTGACGCAGTTTGTATGTTTTTGTTTCAGCCCAAGGCAGTCCAGAGGGTCCGACACATCTCCTTTAACAAGGAGGCAGTCATATGACCGAGGCCAGCCATACAGGTAAGTTCATCTGCGGGAATCTGCCAAATAATGTTTTTAGAATGCAAGGCTAGTGCTGGGGTTTCAAACTGGGGTAAAGGTTTCAGTGTAAAAAAGGAAAAAAAATGGACAGAAATCACAAAATTAATATGTAATTTATTCTATAGACAGCCATAGTTTTAATTATTATTGTTAATAGGAAAAAATGGTTTTATTTTGTACATATTTTCATTCAGCAGATTGTATTAGAGGTGACATTACACTCAGCTCGCAAGATGAGACGATACACGATATTGAGAATGAGACAATATTTTAACACTTTTAAGAAATCTTCAATGATGAAATATATGTCTGGAAAAGTCTTTTAATTGAATAATCGGCCGATTAATTTGACGATGAATCTTTTTTTTTCTTTTTTGGGGTGATAAAAATAGACCTGACTGAACAATAGCCTTTAAAATGACTTAAAATGCATGAATAAAAACAATGAGGCAGTAATAATTGGTTAAAATAAAGTATCAAAAGCAACTTATCATATGGTTTTATTGATTGCCACATTTTAATATCTCCATGAGATCTCGTCACACCCCTAGTTTGTATGAGGCTCTCCTGTTGCTTTAGAAAAATAAAATATGATTGAATAATACAATAACACTTTAAAAAAAATAATAATAATAAAAAATACATTGAAAAATGTTTCCCTGCAGGTTTATATGTATAAGAATAACGATATTCTTTCAGGTAGTGTTTTAACAAGTGAAATTGAAAGTGAAATTACAATATTAAAGCCAATTGATTAATTTTGCAAACAACATTTATGATATGTATGTATATTTTTAAGTATAAATTTACCTTTATAATTGACAATGTAGGAAAATGGGCCCTTTGAGATAGATAGATAGATAGATAGATAGATAGATATAGATTTATTTATTTTATGTTAATGTAAATGTAAATGTATGGTTTTGTTCAAGGTTTTTTTATTTGTTTTCAAATCATAAAAAGAACAAGAATATACAAAACTAAACTCCCAATCCCCCCAACACCAGACATAGACATACGGATACTATTCATTATCAGACGTCTATAAAAAAATATAACGATAATAAACATGAAGTATGAGTAATATTCCCTTCCTCCTTTCTTTTACAATGTCATATTGTCTGCTTTCATTCCCTCAACAAAATTTTAAAAAGGTTGCCAGATATTATAAAATGCTGCAGTAGATCCTCTGATTTTGTACCTAATTTTCTCCAACTTAAGATGATGCATGACTTCCCTTATCCAGTGACCAAATGATGGTGGAAAAGGGTCTTTCCATTTAATCAGTTTCAGCCTTTTAGTAAAACTAGTGTTTTCCGGGGCAACACCAAACAATGCAGTAAGTGGGGATGGGTCTACTACCTCTCCAAATAGCTCAGAGAAGGTAGTCCAGAACATGTAAAGTCTTGGACACGTCCAAAAACATATGCAGTAGTGTTGCGGGAGCTTGCCTGCATCTATCACATGTGGGATCTATATTAGCTTTAATCTTAGAGAGTCTGACTGTAGACCAATGCAAACGGTGTACAATTTTAAATTGTATTACAGCATGTCTAAGGCAAATGGATGATGAGAAAAATCCCTGTATTATTTTCTGCCAGATTTCCTCTGAGATTATTTCGTCTGTATCTACCTCCCAATTATTTCTGAGTGAATCTAAAGGTGTTGAGTCATACATGCTAAGTAATTCATAGATCCTGCTTATAGTCTGTTTTTGGACTGATTTGCATTCAATAATTGAGTCTAATAAAGAGATTGGAGGGCATGATGGGAAATAATTAGAATTCAATCCTACAAAGTTCCGAAGTTGCAAATACCTATAGAAATGTGATTTGGGAATGTCAAATTTCTGTACCAGCTGTTCGAAGGATGCAAAATTTCCATCAATATAAAGTTCAGACATTGAGACCACACACTTTCTAGCCCAAATCTCAAAAGCATCATCCATCATTGATGGAGCAAACATGTCAATTTTAGCAATAGATGCAGCCTGTGATAAATCTTTAAGGAAAAATGATTGTCTGATCTGGTTCCAAATTTTAACTGAATGTATAACAGCTGGATTAGAAGTCAATCTTCGAGATTGGCTGTATGAATGGTGTTTTAGAGCATAATAAAGTTGTTAAAGAGGTGGATCCAACTGAAGCCCCCTCCACAGTTGTCCAGGCAGGGGCAGTGATGTCATTCCTTAACCGGAACAGCAGTGCTCTTATGTTGGCTGCCCAATAGTAATACATGAAATTTGGAAGTGCCATCCCATTCTTTTAATTGTTGGTGTTTTTTTGTTCCAAATAAAAGTCGATATCTGATTTTGTTAAAAAAAAAAAAAAAAAAACGGAAGGCACTAAAAGATATACAAAAACTTGGGCAGTGTTCACTCATCTTTACTGTATTAATTCTTCCACCCGACGAGAGGGAGATGATCCCATCGTTCAAAATCTTGTTTAGATTCGATAAGAGAGGTGGATAGTTGGCCCCATACAAATCTTTATAATTATCTGTAACTCAAACCCCAAGGTACTTCAGTTTTTTAAAGCTAAATTTGAAGGGAACTGAGCGTAATGACAACAAATTGAACCCATCACCAACAGACATTAATTCACTTTTCTTTAACTTTATTAACTTTATAGCCAGATATTTTGCCGAATTCTGTAAGTAATGTATGGTTTTATTGTGGTTTTCACTCTTTCTATTATTGCTAATTTCATTTTTTTATTTTTTTTGTTATGCATGTATTATTGCTCTTCATCTACTATTGTAAAGTCCTTTTGTCAACATGTTGTTTTTAATGGTACTGTATAAATAAATTTGACATTGGCATACTGCAGAAACAGGATGTTTTGATAGTATGCTATACTGAACATAACCTGAAGACCAGCAAAATGAACATACCAGTACTTAAAAATGTCCACAGGTAGCAGTTGATATGTTTAGAAATATTACATTTCAGTGTCCTGTATGTTATACACTTTCTTCTTATCAGACATGCTCTTTGTGTGTGTGTGTGTGTGTGTGTGTGTGTTTTATGCCAGAAGTCCAGATGTTGGCTACACCCCTCCTTCTTCCCCTCCCCTCCGAACACGCAACGACCGCAATGTCTTTTCCCGCCTGACGAGCAACCAGAGTCAGGGCTCAGCTCTCGACAAGTGAGTCAAACACAAACACACACACACACACACGGCATGAACTAGCTTGTTACATAAGAAATTCATCCAAGGATGATGTACCTTTTATAGGGTCCAACTCCTCATTGTACCTGAGCATGGGTTTTTGCAACCGCCCAAATGTTCTCTAGTTTTATTTAACTGTTTCCCTTTTCCACCTAACAAGTTTTTTCTCCTTCACCTATGAGTAATGACTTTGCTTTCTGTCAGGTTACTTTGAGTGCTTTATCACAGTATTTTAATCCACTAGTTTGGTAGCTCAGCATTAACCCTGCGCGTGCCGCTGGCAGTATCGATCTCTAATTGCAGTCGAATGGTTAGTATAACTCAAAGCCGACAGCAGAAGCTACCGTCAGTTCTTCGGCTCCTGTGAATTCTCATTATAACACCACAAGTGGGCACATTAGGGTAGGATAACCAATTATTCCACCCTCTGAAGATGGGTTTTGTTTGCACTTTCCTTCCATAATTGAATCAGCAGTGTCTGATATTGCCATAGAGATCTAAATTGGTCATTTGATGCGCCTGTCAGGGATTTATCTCATTATTTTTCCAACCCCTTGAATATTGCGCTCTCCTAGTGTGTGAGTGTGAGTGTAGGGTAGGACACATTTCGTATCAGACTGTAGATTTCTCTTAATGTAATTTCTAGCAGGCCGTGCCATTCCGCAGTTTGTTTACAACGCTTGGGTTGCTGTCCCATTCGTAGTTATTCAACCACCTTTAGCACAGTAATTTTGTGTTCCATGTTAAATCACCATAATTAGTGCCGTTTTCTAAGTCAAGCATCACTATTACTGTAGCTCATACTTAGAATTAGGGATTTGAGCAAACCCCTGACGGTATAAAACTTAAGTGTAACCCGTCGACACGCACCATTTGTGTGTAAGTGATACCACAGATCTTGATACCACAATATTATTTTTACTGTATAAGAGTTCAGGCTTGAAACCGGGCGTAAATCCTAGAATGCATGACCCCAACCCCTCAAAAAAAAAAGTATTTTATTTTTTATTAAAAATTGTTATATTAATTATTATATTAAATTATTTTAATGTATTTTTTTGTTATATATATATATATATATATATATATATATATATATATATATATATATATATATATATATATATATATATATATATATATATATGTATGTATGTATGTATATATGTATATATAGTGGGTACGGAAAGTATTCAGACCCCCTTAAATTTTTCACTCTTTGTTATATTGCAGCCATTTGCTAAAATCATTTAAGTTCATTTTTTTTTCCTCATTAATGTACACACAGCACCCCATACTGACAGAAAAACACAGAATTCTTGACATTTTTGCAGATCTATTAAATAAAGAAAAACTGAAATATCACATGGTCATAAATATTCATACTCTTTGCTCAGTATTTAGTAGAAGCACCCTTTTGATCTAATACAGCCATGAGTCTTTTTGGGAAAGATGCAACAAGTTTTTCACACCTGGATTTGGGGATCCTCTGCCATTCCTCCTTGCAGATCCTCTCCAGTTCTGTCAGGTTGGATGGTAAGCATTGGTGGACAGCCATTTTTAGGTCTCTCCAGAGATGCTCAATTGGATTTAAGTCAGGGCTCTGGCTTGGCCATTCAAGAACAGTCACGGAGTTGTTGTGAAGCCACTCCTTTGTTATTTTAGCTGTGTGCTTAGGGTCATTGTCTTGTTGGAAGGTAAACCTTCAGCCCAGTCTGAGGTCCTGAGCACTCTGGAGAAGGTTTTCGCCAGGATATCCCTGTACTTGACCGCATTCATCTTTCCCTCGATTGCAACCAGTCGTCCTGTCCCTGCAGCTGAAAAACACCCCCACAGCATGATGCTGCCACCACCATGCTGTTTTTTAGCAAACTCCATGCATACTTTCAGGTATCTTGCTCTGAGGAGAGGCTTCTGTCGGGCCACTCTGCCATAAAGCCCCGACTGGTGGAGGGCTGCAGTGATGGTTGACTTTCTAGGAAGCCAGCTCTAGGAAGGGTTCTGGTCGTCCAAAACGTCTTCCATTTAAGGATTGTGGAGGCCACTGTGCTCTTAGGAACTTTAAGTGCAGCAGAAATTTTTTTGTAACCTTGGCCAGATCTGTGCCTTGCCACAATTTTGTCTCTGAGCTCTTCAGGCAGCTCCTTTGACCTCATGATTCTCATTTGCTCTGACATGCACTGTGAGCTGTAAGGTCTTATATAGACAGGTGTGTGGCTTTCCTAATCAAGTCCAATCAGTATAATCAAACACAGCTGGACTCAAATGAAGGTGTAGAACCATCTCAAGGATGATCAGAAGAAATGGACAGCACCTGAGTTAAATATATGAGTGTCACAGCAAAGGGTCTGAATACTTAGGGACCATGTGATATTTCAGTTTTTTCACTTTTTTTAATAAATGTGCAAAAATAAAGCTGTGTTTTTCTGTCAATATGGGGTGCTGTCTGTACATTAATGAGGGAAAAAAATGAACTTAAATTATTTTAGCAAATGGCTGCAATATAACAAAGAGTGAAAAATTTAAGTGGATCTAAATACTTTCTGTACCCACTGTATATAATTTATTTTATATTGTTTTGTTTTTATATCTCGCAATTCTGACTTTATAAGACACAATTGAGAGTTTATATCTCACAATTCAGAGGAAAAAATTATTTAAAATGATTTTTTATTTAGTGGCCGAAACAAGCTTCCATATGAAAGAGGCCTGTCAAGGTCTTATTTTTAACACAAAATATGTGTTAAATGTGTGCTTTTTCAACACAAAATATGAAATTGATGGTCATAAAGAAAAATTGAGTAATTCATGAAGGGTCAAAGTATAAAAAGTTATAATTGACAAAACTATTATTGACAAAAAATACCATGGTGAGCCCAAAAATGCACAGGGGTCATACTAATCCCTTTTATGAAGACTTGGGGTAATGATACAAAAATATAAGTAATTTTTTTCCTGAACTTATGACCAACAAATATGTAACTGGCATTGCTGAGACTCTCATACCTATATAAGATTTGGGTGGAATAAATGGAATATTAATGGTTTAAATGATTTTATTGGGGTTAAATTATTTTTTAGGGTTAAACTTGTATTGGTGTAATCATACAGTATTTAGGGAGACTTTGGTGTGGGCTTTTTTGACTTGGACCAATAAGTAACCACCCATAACACCCTAGCAACTGCATAGCAACATACTAATAACCACTATGAACTTATTTGCAGCCACATCGGAACGCTCTAGTAACATGTACGGGCAAGCACCTCTCAATATAGTTATGCGTTTTTAAAGACGTAACATTTCTGCCTCTGCTGGTCGTCATATGGGAATTAACTTTGACGATTTTCATTTGGTGTTAATGAACTTCGTTCTATGCCACTCTTTTTTTTTTTTGTTTGGAACTTAATTAGATCCTATGCTCGTGTTTGTTGGAGTGCCTTTACATTAATAATCTCACCTGTTAATGTGCATGTCAGTCTCGGTATATAAGCTAGTGTGATTTTAATTATTTTAGCCCGCTTGATTACTGATTGGTCCCCAGTGGGTGGGTCTGACTTGATTAGATTGGAATCCTGACAGTATTTGCTTGGGTTAGCACAGAATAACAAAACCGGACAGCAGACGCAAGACATTCATGAGGGCCAATATTAATAGACCTTCATCAACATTCAAATCAGCGTTGGTGTCAGCGAATCAAAGCATCCCGTCAGATTGGTCACACACTCATTAATGTTACTCAACTAAGTGTGTGTGCGTCTTAAGCTTCTGGACTTCTAGTCTGACTGAAGCTGTATTTTAAAGTAGCGATTAATGCTTGACACTTTATTAACCTTTCAGCCAATCAGATTATCCGATGGACTGCCAGTGGTTCATATTGTTTTTCTTTTGACTCGAAGACTCAGCACTGACTTCATTAAACATCGTCGCACATACATATGCAATTTGAAGATGTTTAGTGGGGTTGAGTTCAAAAGATATAGAAGTCTTTTGTAACATTATAAGTGTATTCACTGTAACTTTGAAAAATGTAATGCATCCTTTGTGAATGAAAGTATTAATTTAAAAAAAATCATGGTAACATTGTGGTATGGGGAACACATTCACTATTAACTATGACTTTTGCCTCAATAAACTCTTAATTTACTGCTTATTAGTAAGGTAGTTTAAGTTTAGGTATTGGATAGGATTTAGGGATGTAGAATATGGTCTTTCAGAGTAAGTCTCATTGTTAGTCTCATAAGTCTCATGTAATATTAAAGGATTAGTTCACCCAAAAATGAAAATTCAGTCATTAATTCCTCACCCTCATGTCGTTCTACACCCGTAAGACATTCGTTCATCTTCAGAACACAAATTAAAATATTTTTGAAGAAATGCGATGGTTCAGTGAGTCTCTATTGACAGTAAGATAATGAACACTTTCAGATGCCCAGAAAATACTAAAACATATTTAAATCAGTTTATGTGAGTACAGTGGTTCAACCTTAATACTTTTTGTGTGCCAGTAAAACAAAATAACGACTTTTCAACAATATCTAGTGATGGCCGATTTCAAAACACTGCTTCAAAGCTTTACGAATCTCTTGTTTCGAATCAGTGGTTCGGAGCGCCAAAGTCATGTGACTTTGGCAGTTTGATACGTGAACCGAACCACTGATGAAGTGTTAATTACCTTCACTGAACCATTTCATCAAAAATATCTTAATTTGTGTTCTGAAGATGAACGAAGGTCTTACGGGTGTAGAACGACATGAGGGCGAGGAATTAATGACAGAATTTTCATTTTTGGGTGAACTAACCCTTTTTTAAAGTCTTATGGCCATTATAAATGCATTGATGTAAAAGCTGTTTTTGTCGAACACAGTAATCGACTGCAGCTCACAGATACTGTCGATAGAGCTTAACACTGTGTCCTGGTTTTAGAGTTTCACCACTTCCAAATGACTAATTTAACCCTGCATTATATCAATTTTAATCACTTAATATTTTCAAAACTAATTCTGTTGATGGAAAAAAATCTCATTCATATTTTATTCTCTTTACATCCGCAGTCATCCACGTTCACATAATAGCACTTAGAATAATGTGTGAGTGATGATTGCAGCATGCGGCTTTGAATCTCTTGTACTTGTATATTGTCTCTGTGAATAGTGGGAGCCATTTAGCCTAGAGCACTATAGTGGTGTTGCAATTTCAATAGGAGACGGTGCATGAATGAAACGTGTATTGATAATACGTCTCACTAAAATGCTGCCTCTTTTTTTATTAGTCATGTTTTATTTCTTTGATGGTCACAATAAAACAGTTCAGATCGAACAGACGAGACGTGAAGTATCCATTACGACAACACTGTGAGGGTTGTAAAGGTGGATCGGAGCTAAGTTTTGGAGTGGGCTCCTGCTGTCAACATTGAGTCTTATTCCAGTAACCCCACCCAATGAACTCTGCATAACCCTCCTGCTTACTCCTCCCCCTTTGCTCCAGCCCCACCCCCTTCTCCTGCCTGCTCCCTGGAAGGCTCCTCCCCCTCCCTCTCTGTCTTCTACTGACTCTTCCCACCTTCCCCTAACCCAACTGCTGTTCTGCCCTATAGGTCGGATGACAGCGACTCCTCTCTCTCGGAGGTGTTCAGGTAGAGATCTCTGTCTGTCATTCTGTTTCCTGTTGCCTGGTTGCCCCGCCCGGCCACACCCCACCAGGTGTGGTCACGGCGTGAGCATGCATGTACCCTTTCCATTTGCGTCCTGTGCTGTGAACTCTGTGAGAATTGAATGAACCTTATGGATGGACTTGTTTGAATAGCTTTAACGATCTTGAAGGTTCAAAGGAAGGAAAAACGATTTCAAAATCGTCTACTGAATGTACTTGCTTAAATGTCAGCTTATGACACAAAATCATTGGATTGATTGTTTCCTGCCGATCTGTTGGGAGGGCCCTATTACAAACTCTGTTTGAATCTTGCAAGAGCTCTGGACTGGGATCAAAAGGTTGCATCCCACTAGCCAACTCAACTGCCTTTATTTTTCTCGATTCCCTCTCAAAAATGGTTGAAATAACCAGATCTGACAGAACCTCACTGGTTACTGCCAAGGCCATGAAAGTGCCTCACCAACCGCCCAATGCATTCAAGCAGTCCAGAAGTTGTTTGAGTCAGCAGGGCTTAACACCCACTGGCTGAGAGATGTGTGGTCTCTTGATTCTTCAAGTACTATGTAAATGAGGCTTACAAATTAAAAAAAAAAATCAACTTGAAAATTGGCTAGAGAGATGGCGGCCAAACTTGTTAACATGTCCAGCAATTTTTACATCCTTTGGCCCTTTGAACCACAACTGATCTAATCATTTTTGTTTTTTTCGTTTTTTTTTTTTGGCAAGAGATTTGTTTCTTCTGGTCACTGTTGTAAAGACTGCAAAAATTGGTTCAGACAAACCCCACAGGTTTAATTTTGTATGTTACTCAATATTCTTTTCGAATCCAATATAGCAACACTGTGATTTCTCTGCACCCCATTATCCTGACAGCACAATTGCATTTTTCTCATTTCTTTCGAGTTGTTCTTGTTATCCCATTAGAAGTTAATGGCTCTATGATGGAACATGGAGTGCTTGGAACAACTCGGCCCTAAATTTCCTTTGAGAGACAAATCTGTTTAACGGGAGAATCACAGACAGCTGGCTTAACTTGCTCACCAAGTGAGTCAGTAGTGATAAACTATTCCTGAATGAAACAAAACAGCATGATGATAAACTTCATGCAATGATGTCTTAGTGTTTCGGCTAAATTGTCTTTTTTAGGGCCAGTGTATCTGTGCAGTTTGGATTAGCGTTTTTTTTTTTTTTTTTTAAATCAGCACCCTCTTGGATCAGCGTGAAGCTGAATGAGTCAGTAGGGAAGGCTTTTATTCTCTGAATGCGGCAGTCTGCTCTAAATCCTGCTATGGGAATGTTCAGATAAGGTTCATTCATAACAACTCCCCTCTTCGTTTATCCATGAAAAGCACAGAACCTCCAGATCCTGACCTCCTCATGCTCGTCTTCTCTACGGAGGAGACTTGGAGAAGAGGCAACAGGATGCCCCCCCCCTCCCCCTTCACACTCCATGTTTTTTTCAGAGCATCTGATTTGTTTGCTTTCAACCCAATGGAAGGGTCCAAAACCATGAGCTCACTCCTCATTGGTTATGTGCTGCATGAAGGTTTAGATTTAAGATCATCATTTCTTAGATTTTTTTTTTTTTTTTTTGTCATTTGTTGTAATGTTTTGGATTTGGCACTCATGTGAAATGGAGTTTTTCATGCGTTTTTAGTGTTGAAGGGCTTGCATGTTGAGTTTCTGGCTGTGTGTGCATAGACTGATTTTTGGTTTACGGCAGTAATGTTTAAAGCGCAGCATGGCTCTTCACCTGTATTGAGTTTGTTTGATTGACACTCAGTAAGAAATAAAATTGCTAGCATTAATTTTTTTATTTCCTCATTTACTCTGAACTCTTAATTCCTCACTTATCGACTCAAATGAGCAAAAAATAAGCTGCATGGTGTGGAGAAATTGTGTGCTGCTCATTATTAGAGCTTGCTAAGGCAAACAGCGCCATTACCAACTCCCAACTGTGAACTCCTTTGTCTCGTAGGCAGTAAAGAATGCAAAAAATCTTTGAAGGAAGGAGCCTGAGCGTTACCTATAGACTTCCAGGTGTCTTAAATTGACCTGGTTAGCAAACACATAGGACATAGAGTCTTGCATGGGCAAACAGCATTTAAGGGATAGTTCACCCAAAAATGAAAATTACCTCATGATTCTTCTTTGAGACAAACGCAATCATGGGGGTGGGGGGTAATAAAGGCCTTCTGAAGCGAAGCGATGCATTTGTGTAAGAAAAATATCCATATTTAAAACTTTAAAAGCTAAAATAACTAGCTTCCGTCAGACAGCCGTAGGAATATCGTAAGCTTTGATGCCTCTCGCTGTTCAAACAAATGGGGCTGTGCGCGACAAACTCAAGCTCCTCTTCTCTTATATCGAAATCCTCCGACATTACTCTTTACAATTTCTCGTTTTAGACTTCTAATTCGTGACCGGTGTTTTGTTTTGCTCTATCCATCATGCGTGTAGTTAGAGTTTACTCTTTCGCTGTAAATCGATTCATATGGCTGCATATACGGAAACTAGTTTAGTTTTTTTAAAGTTTTAGATATGGATATTTTTCTTACACAAATGCAGCGCTTCGGAAGGCCTTTATTAACCCCCTGGAGCCGTATGGATATCTTTTATGATGGATGGATGCATTTCTTTGGGCTTCAAAATCTCATCCTCTATTCACTGCCATTATAAAGCTTAAAAGAGCCAGGACGTTATTTAATATAACTCTGATTGTATTTGTCCGAAAGACGAAAGTCATATACACCTACTGTAGGATGGATTGAGGGTGAGTATATAATGGGGTAATTTTAATTTTTGCATGAACTAACCCTTTACATTTTCAAAAAACTGTAGTTGCATATCCAATTGAAACATGTTAATGATATGCAAACACATCTTACAGTGCACAGTTTACACAGACATGAGCTACTAATGTTTTAAACTCCTCACACAATGTTAGTCTGGAACCCGATCACCATCAGTTCCTGTTTGCCGGACCTCCCTGGAGTCTTTTCCACTTTAGAAAGCACAAATGTGCCAACAGCAGCCTCTCGCGTTTCATCTGTCCTCAGAGAGCCGGGATGTCCCAGTTTCCTCTTTAATCAGCCATCCTCTTGTCACCTCTGTGCGCCTGCGTCTGCACAGAGGCTTTGACGGCTCCACCATCATTAGGACTTCACAGGCGCTGAGCCGGACAGAGGCTGATCTCAGCCCACAGGAGACCAATTTCCCTTCATCCCAAACTCCAGCTTCATTTTCGTCTCGCTCGGCCGGCAGGAAAGAGCGTTCCGAGACTGGGCTGGTTGGGAACGCTGTCAGCCTGAAGGGAAGAGCCTCATTATTTTTTTTAGGGGAGGAAAGGCTTGTTTAGCCCTGCCAGGTTGCCAATGTATGTCGGCTAATTGGCAGCCACAACTGGAGTTGCGATATTTTCTCGGCATCAAAAACTGACACCAAAAAGAAAGGTGATTTTTGAAAAGTAATGCCTACTTTTGTTTGATTTTGTTTTTCTTCTGACAGATTACTTCCACCTGTTTACTCTGAGAAATGACTTCTCCACTTTCCAGAAGGGGTCAGTGCTGAGCTGAAAACGCCCCCCACTGTTATGACTGACATAAAACATCCTCCACTCTGCACAAGGGGGTGCATGGGAAAATAAGACAGAAATAAGACCAGAGATGAGAGATCAACCCCGAAGTCATTTTACTTGTCTTGGTCCCTCAAGTACAAGTCCTTGAGACTTTAAGTTTTATTTTTGTTTCCTGAAGTTCTGGAGCAGTTTATAGACGAATCCTCTCCTCCATCAAAACAACGTGTGTTCAGGACATATCTCTTGCGATAGAAACAACCATTTAGCCCGTGGCAGTGGTCCATCATAAATCTGACCAGAAATCCGGCTTGCCAGCTGTCAGTAAACGTTACATCCATTTGCAGTTGGCTCCGTGGTGCTGTTACGATGGACGTAGAGACTGCGGTTTTCAATTGCACACCAGCTTGCCTGTGCTATTGTTGGGAGAAAACAGAGAAAGCTAGTGGATACCGTCCAAGTCGAAACATTGTCCGCTCCCCGATGTGATATGAGCAACCATGACAGGTGTCGTGTGATGGTTCTGCCAAGTCCATCAACCATTAGACAGACCAAAAAATGGTGACATCTTAACACGACTCCCAACATGGTTGAGAGCATCGGTTCCTGCCTCGTCTTTGTCTGGCTGTGGTCTCGGTGATTGACAGGTTGTAAGAACTTATGGGCGGTTTGACGGTGTTCGTACTGGTGAGGAAGAGATCTGAAGTGTCTTTTGGGAGCTGCTGGGAAACTCTGTGTTTCCTAATTGGGACCATCTCACTCGCATGCTAGCTGTCAAGAGGAAGAACTGCTGCCTGTCTCCAGCAAAGAGTCTTTTAAACAATTTATGTGGATATAAATAAGTTTAAAAAGCCCCGTGTTGCTCTGCATCCTCAGACATGGCGGGTTTCTTTTCATCTCTGCCTGAGTGTGAGATTTTCAGTAGATCATTTGCAAATTCTGTGCTGCATCAGCACACGTGTACAAGCACCATGCACAAGTAATATCTACTTCCCGTTCTTGTGCATATCGACTCAAGCCCTGGGTATACTTTGTTTTTTTTTACGTGTATGCTAGTGTACGCGCACAGTCGAAGGCAGAGCCTTGGAAAGTATACTTTATTTGACTTGTATACAGATGTTCGACGCATGCACAGTTTTGAGTAGGACTGCACGATTTTTTTGAAAAATAACATTGAACTTGAACACGATTATCGCTTAAACGATTATCGTGATTCTTAGTGCGATTTATGAAATCGCAAGGCTGCGCAGTTTAAATTGATGCGCAGTTTGTCAATAAAGTATGCCTCCAAATGCTAATCCATCTGAAATCACTACGAGTTTGAGTCACTTATAATGTACATTTGAAAAAGCAATGCGCGTCAAACATCCTTCCAGACATGAGAAGCATTTATTAACATCTTGTCCAATAAAAGACAACATTTAATAACATGTTTTTACTCCAAACTCACTTCATAACAACAGTTGAGCATCCTTCTGTGAGATGATGTGGCTTCTTACACAGAATAAGGCAGTCGTGTGTTTATTGGTCATGTTTAATCAAAGCGTTTCAATCTTCTGTTTATTCAGCGACAGTGATATGACGAGTGTCATCTTCTGCTGCTGCAGGGCATATTTTGAGCGCCCTCTGGGTTTCAGATGGATACACTGACAAGCTGTGCATTAAATAATCGCAACCCATCGCGTGCGGCTTAATCGCGATAAATCGTACAGTTGTGAGCAATCTCTAGTCATGAGAGATGTTCCGGTCTGTTGTGTTTATGCAGTCTTCTTGTCCATGTGAATCAACGCCCCCGGGGCACACCTTGTAGATAAATTAATAACTAACACGTACAAGTACAAAAATCCATGTGTACTCTTCTGATGGCAAAATTCGCGCCATGCGCACTGTGCGCTAACCCTCGTGTACGTGTAAAAAATGAACTATACTTTGGGCTTCAGACTGGATAATGGACTAGGTCAACAGGTGAAGGGGCATCAAAAGCCTCAGGACATGCGATAAAGGAAATGAACACCACGGCCCTTTCTGCATATGACCTCCTGGCCAGTGGAAGACTGGGGTACATAGAGAGCATGCTTAATTGCAATTAGGGACAGCAGTGGTGAGGACAGGGAGCTCCAAAGACCTTTTGGGACCCTGACCTTTGATACATGTTTTTAAAAAAGCATGTCATTATGATACAGATATCTGAGTCATAGTTAAGAATATGCTACCTTTGCTCAGGAGAAATGGAAAATGGTGCCTAGCTGCTTAACTTTGGCATCAGTCACAACCTTTGGGGTTTAGAGATAAACATATCTTCAGTTGCAACAGAGCAGCTCACGCTTCTGCAAAACATATGGGCATTGAAGATGTCTTAAAATAGATCCACTTTCTGTGCCACCCTGCAAAGTCAGCAGTGACCAACCGAGCGCCTTTGAAATGCGGATTTAAGCTTCTGAACCAAAGTGCACAACTCACAGAGGACTTGGCTGCAGTTTGCTTCAGTCAAGCAGGCTTCTTTCAAGTTTGCATTCGGCTTGGCAGTCGGTGTGACATCGACGTCACATGTACCGGCTCCCCTGCTGCTTGGCAGTGGTACACTATGGTAGGACATAATTAACACCTGCTCGATATATGGAGTCTGTTCTATTGTTTTCACTGAAGCTTGTCTGCCTGGCTGGTGGCCATATCCTGGGTGACCCGTGGAGCCCGAATAGGAAAACGGAGTGGCGGACTGCACGAGGGTGCTGTAAAACACAGCTGGAGTCTGATAAATCGAATGAAATATCAGCACTTTGTCAATGAACTCCACGGAGAGCATCCGGAGGTTGAGGGTCTGAAGTGTGCGGGGTTCATCCACCGGATCTCACAAAGAGGTGGCCATGAAAAATCAAGTCAGCCTAGGACCCCAAAGCAGGCTGAAAGAATTTAATTAACAGAGTACTCTATTCAGTGCCTGATAAGAAATTCTACAAAAGTGTTTCGATGCATGCTGTTTAATACTATTAGGGCTGCCCCCTAATAGTCATCTAATCGTTAGAATGACTAGAAGAGGCTTAGTCGACCAAAAATTTTATTAGTCAGTTAGTCGCAGAAAAAGAAAGGAAAAAACAACAACTTTGTGCTGAAGTCATGGAGTCCGTGAGGGACATTGTTCTGCGTCATTGTTACATATGTTACATGTATTTACTGTAGTAATAACTAGAAATTATGCATAATTACATGCAATTAACCCTACACTAAACCCTCATCCTAAGTACATGTAGTTACTTGTCATTACTCAGCACTTAAATGTATAAATACAACAATGTAGTAATTAAATGTAGTAATACAGTGTAATACTGACACCTTAAAATAAAGTGTAACCCAGATTTTTATCGGCGGCTCCTTGTGGTAATTACAGTATGTTGGCCAGGAAATCCTGCCCAATTACTGCATGACATGAAGGCACCGGCACGATCACTTGCGATAATTATTATTATTTTTTTCCTAAAAACAGCATAAACAACTTAAAATACTCTCATTTTTGATCATGGGCTACAAATAATAAGTAATACATCATTTGAAACTGTAAAGGGTCTACTTTTTTAAAGAAAACGTTGTGCCTTTGTAAAATAAAGAAAACAAACAGGACTCACTTTATGCCATCTCAGTCTCCCTGAATTTGAGTGTCACAAAAATGAACCAAAACTCCATAAATATCTATAGAAAGCTTGAAATGTGTAGCGATTGTCAACCAATTCAAGTGTAAAACAAATATTCTCAGATTATCACTGCTGCGGAGATGATTAATCTCTTCAGATGAAAAAAACACATTATCAATCAATTAAAATGTTTAGACTGTCTCCTTGCTGTTTCTTCATGACACATCCGAGCTTTATGCGTGCACTTGAGCGCTGATTAGGCTATGTATTATATATGTGATTAAAGGCTGATTATTGTTATTATTTTCATGGTTTATTAATATACATAATATTAATATAGTCGACTAATGGCTTAAATAAATGACTACTTGTTGACTAGAAAAATCTTTAGTCGAGGGCAGCCCTAAATACTTTATATATATTTTTTTAAAGTTTTGTTACACATGGTGGTAAATAGCCTAATCTGAATATCATTTTTTGTGTTTTTCAGTTGTTTTTTTGCAAGCTATCAGCTCAATGTACGTGTTTAGCAAACTGTTAGCATAGCATACTAGCTTAGCCCTAGTCTCGTCTCATAAACTACATATAAACACAGCAGTCTTTACCGCTTTAAATCAGACATTACCCCTGTGGGGTCCTAGGTGAACTCTGGCACTGATACTATAATGGATTTGGATTTATCATATCAGGAGTCCTTCTTGCTATTTCTATCATTTGTTTCTCTTTCCATTTTCCCTGTCTCACTCATTTTGTCACTCTTTCTCTCATCCGCACACAAAAAAGGCTTTTGTCCATCCATGTGGAACAGATGGCACATGTTGTATATTTGAACACAAAAAAGCTTTGTTGCATCCTCCTTTCCACCCACTCGCTTGAGACTAACCTCACAGACTTCCTCACTTCATAGCAGTAAAATGCTACGTGTCTTTGTGCAGGGGTGTGATCACTCCCACAGGTGGGCTGAAGGGGGGCAGGACGGCCCCTCTACAGTGCGTGGCAATGGCCGAGGGACACACCAAACCTGTGCTCTGCCTGGATGCCACTGACGAGCTGCTTTTCACCGGGTCCAAAGGTACAGTGTACACCATTAAGGTCCATTCTCACAGTTCTTTCACTCTGAACCTGTGAAAGGAAAACATAAACACCCTTAAGCATAAACACATGAGCCAATTTGAAATGCATTTTCTTTTTGCTTCAAGGTCAAAGTTTCAGCATGCTTTATTGAGCTTAGAAGGCTAACCGTGGGTAGCTTGATCTTGTGAATCTATAGATATTACTCACAATGCTGCAATTTTTTTTTATAAGCTGCCAGTGTTGCATCATGAATCATAATTGCAATGTTTTGTGCACCAAATTATGTTTGTTTTGGCAAGGCTGGCAACCTTTTGGAGTACTTTTTTTTTTTTTGAGTAAGATTTTTACATTAAATGGTTTGGACATTTTTAAAATAAATTGAAATTAATTAACTTCTAAACTAAATAAATTGAAATTTTATACAATTTTGTTATTAATATAACATGCGATATTCCTCTATTAGTAGTATATTCATTATTCATAGTAGAATATTCATTAAAATGGGTCGTATCGCTTCAGGTTCAGGTCTTCTGCGTGTGCTTCATGAGCAAAGATGAGCATAACTGATGTCCACCACATATGCAGATTCATGTATATCTAAAAGTTTATTTTTCTTCTTCTCACTAACAATAACAACAATAAAAATAACTGGCTAGGTTAGCCGATTACCTTAATAGTCCATAGATCTCGCCACCAGTTTGCGTTGCCGTTGACACTTTCTCTGACAAGCAGATGCAATGAGAACTCTTTTCCTGTTTTTTTTGTGTTTTTTTTTTCATGTGACGTTCAGCATAAAGCCTATGTTTAACATTCTGCTACTGGTGATATGCGCCTAAAGCCCAAAACATAATTCAGCTTTTATGCATATGTTAGATGAATTTCGTCAGTGTGAATGTCATCATCAGCATAGAAAGCATCTACAAACGCAGCCCAATTTTTCTAACTTCACATATTCTGTATGCTCACCTTGCGCATGTGGCTATTTTGCAAGTAATTGGTCCACATGGTGGTAAAACTGGCCTGGAGCGTTTTTTCACAGTTGAAAAATAAAACAAGTTGGCATAACAACAAACTACACAAGGCTGGAACAATAGACTCCCAGATTAATGAGTGTGCAAGTATACTTTGGGTTTAAAGGGTTACCCAAAAATGAAATATCTGTCATTGATTACTCGCCTTCATCTCATTCCAAGCACGTAAGTCCTTCGTTCATCTTCGGAACACAAACGAAGATGTTTTTGATGAAATCCGAGAGCTTTTCACGTAGTAAAAACAGTGCAGGACTTTTATGTCAAAACACTGGCTCGGTATTAGTTCAGTGTAAAATTTGAATCGCTGTAGTCACATGGACTATTTTAGCAATGTGTTCACTAACTTTCTGGTGCTTGAATGTGGTAGTTGCATTGCTGTCTATGAAGGGACAGAAAGCTCTTGAATTTCATCAAAAATATCTTAATTTGTGTTCTGAAGATGAATGAAGGTCTTCGGGGTGTGGAACAACATGAGGGTGAGGAATTAAGGACATTTTAACCCAAAATCGTAACCAATATGAATACATTTTTACCTGGTATGCAGATCGAACCTGCAAGATGTGGAACCTGGTGACCGGACAGGAAATCGTGACCCTGAGAGGACATCCTAACAACGTTGTGTCTGTCAAATACTGCAGCAACTCTAGCCTGGTCTTCACCGTTTCCACTTCATATATCAAAGTATGGGACATTCGTGATTCCGCCAAGTGTGTCCGAACATTCACGTGAGTATCTTTTCAACACCTGAAATTGGCAGTTAGCTGTAGCATCTGAATGTTTTAAGTTTAGTACGAAAATGTAAACTTTGCCCGTCCATCATCAGGTCATCGGGTCAGGTGGTTTCAGGTGATGCCTGTGCTGGTACAACCACCCGCACCATCACTACGGCCCAGGGCGAGTGTCAGATCAACCAGATTGCCCTTAATCCCTCCGGATCGGTGCTCTATGCCGCTGCAGGCAACACCGTTCGCACATGGGACCTCAACAGGTGCATAGTTCAGTCCTTAGCCAAGTACAGGTAGAACTAGTATTAGTATTTATTGATGAATTAAAAACCCAGCAGGCAAGTAGGCTGTACAAGGTTCATCACCATGTGCATATTCTGATCTCAAAACGCTTCAGTGTTTTAAATGTTGTGGTACAGTAGGCTGATTTTAAGACTTTGTGTGCAGAATGCAGGCCACTGGGAAGCTGACAGGACACATTGGATCAGTCATGTGTCTTACAGTGGGTTATTCTGGAGGAGGCAAGGATCAGGTGATCACTGGATCCAAAGACCACTATGTGAAGGTCCGTTTAACCATTTTAGTTTATTTATGCTTTATTTATGTCTCTGGTTTTCTACAAAAGTAATAGCAGTGGCATCATTTTTGTGTTTCGCAAAGTTTGCTCCTTCAGTATTTGTAGATTTTTTCATGTTTCTGTGGTATATTGGAAAACGATAAGCATTTCATAAATTTTAAAGGCGTTTATTGGCAAAAACATTATACACAAAGAGTCAATATCTACAGTGTTCACCTTTCTTCTTCATAATTCGCTCTGGTATCAGCTTCTGCGCCAAATCCTGACTGATCGCGATCCATTCTTGTCTTATTAGTGCTCGTTGATCACAATTTGTGGGCTTCTGCTTGTCCACTCGCCTTTTGAGGATTGACAATAGGTTCTCTATGGGATTAAGATCCTGCAGAGTTGCCTGGTCATGGATCCAAAATTTCAATGTAATGATCTCTGTGTCACTTCATTATCACACTTGCTTTGAGGCATGGTGCTGGAAAATGCACGGATCATCACTGAATTGCACCTGGATCATTGGGAGAAATTGCTCTTGCAGGACATATTGATACCATTCTTTATTCCTGGCAGTGTTTTTGGGAAGAACTATAATGCTTGGTTCAGACTATACGATTTTAGCCAGATTTTGCAACGATTTGCTTGACGTAGGCTGTCGTGTGGATTCGTAAACGACAATGGGAGTGGGGACGCAAGTTTCGATCGTTTCGATCGTTTCAGCTCGTGTAGTGTGTCATGGTGGACGACAACCGATGCCGCGTCTGCGATGCTTCACGACAGAAAGACTACCTTGTTTCATTTTTTTCTCCGTCATCCACGACATGTTCCGATGTGTGACACTGGCCAATAGAAGCACAGATGCTCCTTCCTACATGCTTTCAAACATGCCGCAACGAAAAAGAGACAATGGCATCGTTCCTGCTAGCTGGAATTTACAATGGAGGAAATGTTTGTGGAGCTATAGCAACAATACTCGTTTATGTTTCCTCGAGGGATTAAAAGTTACCACGACAGAGTGAAAAAAGGTAAATAAAACATGTTACATCAGTTCACCAAATATCCATGCAATCCAGATATGTGTCCACTTTAGGGTTTTTCTGATGACAAAACAGAGCAAAACACACATTATTTGTTTACGCTCACGGCACCTTTTGTCAGTAGTCCCGCCTTCTCGATTACATCACGCACGCGTCAAAGACGGCATGCGATGCATGGTTGGGTAGCAAGGTGTAGTCTGACTTATTTCTTGTCCACTACACAAGATTTTAGGAGTCAAAATCGGATAATCTGACACAGTGACTATCGTGACCATCAAAAATATCGTGTAGTCTGAACCCGGCATAAGAGCCCACTGTCTTGGATGAAAAGCTACCCCATACATGGACGGTCTCAGGATTCTTCACAGTTGGGACAACACAACACAACACAATTTTCCTGATGTCCCAAACAGTCAGAAGGGGGAAATAACTTATACAAATGACGATCCTTATACAAAACTTCAGTCTATCCTTGATGTTTTTCTTGGAGAGAAGTGGATTCTTTGCTGCTCTTGATAACAGGCTGTTGTCCAAAAGTCTTGGCCTCACAGTGCCTGTAGATGCACTTACACCCACCTGATGTCAGTATTGAGCAGCTCTGCACTTCTGGTGACACGCGTCTGTAGCTGACAGAATAACGTCTAGGCCTGCCACCGACTAAAGGTTTTTCTAGTCAACTATTAGTCGTTCATTTAAGCCATTAGTCGACTAATCGTGTGTTTATATTGATTTAATGACTTAAATATATACGCAATGAACGTGTAATACATACATATATATATATATATATATATATATATATATGACGTAATATAGCCTATTCTGCTTAAAGCTTGCTGCAAAGCACCAGCAAAAGTAATGATTATGAATGTGTCGGAAAAAAATAGCAAGAACACACGTCAATTATTTATTACTGAACTAGTGTTTTCTGAGTCGGTGTCGGCTGCAAAAATGAAGTTAACGATGCCGACTCATTTCTGCAGTATAGTGAACGCACCTATAGCGAGAAATGCAAGAAATTATCAGGAAAAAAAGGCAAGTGACCGTGCTGGCACCTCCACGTCTTACAGTGTGCTATACTTCAGCTTCCACGCTCCTCACAAACACTTGGATATGTGCCTTAATAACAGCACACATTTATCTAGGTTAATGTTAGAGCGAGCAGCCATGTAAAGATGCTACTTGTAATGTTTGAAATGAAAAGCCATATTTGAGGTCAATGGATGATTGGTGAATGTTTTGATGATTTCCTGCCCGAATTACCACAAGGACCCGGCGTTAACAATCTGTACCTCATGGACTACGTGACTTCGCCATGAGTTTTTTCTGCTTTTAACCGACTAACAAACGTTTTTGTTGACTTAAGCCTCTTCTAGTTCACTAACAATCAGTGGACTAGGGGGCAGCCCTAATAAGGTCTGTGGCGATTCTTGCATGTTCTTATCTAGTTATTTATTAGAAATGTAGGGGTTTTTTTGTTTTGTTTTTTTAATAAACATAACCGCTATATGGGTGTGTGTAATTGATCCTTCGCAAACAGTTTGATTGACAAGCGATCTGACCAATCATAACCCTGAATCCGCCATTTTGTCTGACAAAGCAGTCAGAGGAGTTAGTAGATTAATATTGGTGAACTTGAACTTGAAAAATTGTGTGTACTCACGTCTTTCTGCGCCTGAAACAACATTCCTTCTGATGTTCATTCATGTTTATTTGATGCTATAAATGAACTAGTATGAAGAGATGATCGGTTCATGAAGGAGCTACAGCGATCTGTCACGACACATTAAAGAGACGCTATACGCTATTTATTGTTTAAACTTCTTTAAAAAATTAAAATTTTTAAATATGAAACTGTTTCATATCAAAAGTAACCTGCTCTGTCTTGTCTGTCGATGTGCTGTCAGTGTCCTCTTTGCTTTGCGATATATTTTTCACTGCATGAGAACATGATGTGTGGCGTGAGAGCACATGACTTGTCGGACATAGCAACAGTAACTAAAGGGGGCGGGTCTTTGCGAAGGGGCAATTGAGCAAATTATTAAAGTATCATCAAGTTATGTTTACCACAGACCTTATTTCACTCATAAATAGGAAAACATGCAGGAAAATCTTGGAAAAAAGTTGAGTTTTGGAACTTTCAATATGTTTTATAGCACAAAGTCAAAAAGATGAAAGAAAATTCAATTCATGACCTCTTTAATGCAGATATTTGACATTGCGGAAGGAGCCCAGGGGAACATCGGACCGGCTCATAACTTCGAGCCCCCTCATTACGATGGGATTGAGTGTCTCGCTGTGCATGGTGACATACTGTTTAGTGGTTCCCGTGACAACGGCATTAAGAAATGGGATCTGGGACAGCAGGAACTGATTCAGGTAAATATTAAAAGATTACTATTACATGTATGCGCATTTTGGTCTTGTATTAATGCGTGATGTCATAATGTCACATGATGTCTCATGAACCCCACTCATAATATACACCCTGTTTATAATGTATTAACTATTTATGATTAAATATGTTGATTCCTGTGCAAATCATCATACTGTAGCTGGAGAATGTTTTTTTTCTTCTTTTCCCATAATTACTAAAAGAAAAAAATGAAGATGAAATGTAGATTTAGTCTCTCAAAAAATGTCAGTAAGATTTTTGAGTTAACTATTAATTTAAGGAAAAAATGGCAAAGAACTGTGTGACTATTAAGCTGTAAGTGCTTTAAAGTGTATTAAAGTTAAGACGGGCTTTCATGACTGACAGCGACAAAATTACAATATCCAGTACCAAAAAATAATATATACACAGACAAATGATGTTTCAGAAGGTAATAATCCAGCGTTTACCTATTGTTCCTGTGTCAATAGATGTAGAATAGCTTCATTTATCACTGGAGGTTGACGTCACCGCGCTCTGACAGCTGAGGAAGCTCTTTTAATAATAAGTTTGATTTTAATGGTTTCTCCAGCTGATTATATTAGACAAGAACACATTCCAAAGTTTCCGACCATCCAGAGCTAAAAGGTCAAAAATAATGGAAGATTATTATAAGACGACATGAAAATGGGTTCGACAAAACGAGGCTCCTACCCGTCAAGATTATATGAATTATGCATTTCACAGGTAAATTTCATTGTGTGTGTTGCATGTTGATAATTTCATCACATTTCGAGAACAAATATCCCCAGGAAAAACAATGTGTCATGATGACTGAAGCGCTTTAAATGGTATTTACCTGTAAACATTCCTTTTTTTTTGTCGGTTTTTGGGCCCGTAGATTGCAGACTTCTTTATATAAAGTGATATCTTCACGTCAATCTTTACTTTCTTTTCATTATGCAAATGTATGCAGCGCTCCCTCAATCTTATATTAAATACACACATACATCTGGGCTAAATCAGTCCACAGCTGTTACTGCACATCCATAACTTTTTTTTTTGTACTTGACTGACAGAATTGTCCTCAACACGAAGACGCTTAAATCCCAGCACGGTTAACAATGTGTATGTGTAAGCAGTGAGTTTGACTAAACACACACATCACTTACTCGCTTGTCTTCTCTGATTGAACAACTGGGTAAATTTGCCAAGATAAAGTGCTTCGGTTGCTCTCTTTTATGAGAATTTCCATCCGTTTTCCCCAAAGGCCTGTTGGTGGAATCAGCTGGAACTTGGTGGTTAAAAAAGCGAAATGCATCATAGCGAGATATAGAGCTTCATAATCCTTCTATAGTATCTGATTTTCAGTTTCTATCTGTTTTTTTACTTTGAGGCTTGTTTAAATTTTAATTTGGCTAGTTTTGAAGTCTTATTAGTGGTGCTTGTTATCACTTTTGCTGAGTTTAAACCCTAAACTGAAGAATTAAGAGGCCATATAATGCCCTTTTTCAAAGTCTTGATTTTTTTGTTTTTGACTTGAACAGTTTTTCAGGCTTGAATTTTCAAAAACCCCCTTTTTTACATATTCTCTATTGTTACAGCTACTCTTCCCAGTCTGCCGGTAACACTCTGGGGTGTGTTTCCCAAAAGCATTGTTAGCCTAGTAAAATCACATGTTACTAGTTGAACGGTTTCACAAAACCATAGTTTAAACGAACTTTGGAGAACAGCATCGCAAACTTGGAGTGTGCTTGGAGTGACAGCTCTCGAATTATGATTAGAAGTTTCTTTTTTTATGACGCGTAATATCCTAAGGTGACATTATGTACAAAGTATATTTGTCATATGTCATTTACATATTTTAGTTTGTCAAGAGATTTTAAGTGCTGTTTTTGAAGATATGCGTCCGTGCTCTAGTACGTAAGAACGAACCTATGATTGAATCTGAAAATAAAGCAAAATAATCCTCAAATGCCATGTCCGTAATTTGTAGCACAAAGTCTAGCATTAATTCGAACTCAAACGGATTCATTTTCAGAAGTTATTACTCCACCGTTGACATCACTCACCAAAGTGACTGAACAATAGGTTTGCGACCAATATGTCGTAGTGACTAGCTAGTTGAATTGTTCAACGATGCATCGTACTGTGGTAGTGAAGCAGCGAGTTACGTCGTTGTATGGGAAATGCACCCCTGTTTAGTTTCTCTCTATGAAGCTCCTCCTTCTGAAATATGCAGTATGCTTTGATTGGTCAGCTGGATCATTGTGTTGTGATCATTGCATGTTTGGGAAATGTCCTGGCCCTTACAATAACCGCCAGTTTCAACTCACTACTAACTAACTCAACCAGGCCCCACCCCTTTATTCTGTGTATGCCTTATGCAGGAATTATTTAAATGAGGAATATTGTGATAAACTCAAGACTACAATGGAGGCGTTTCAGGGAGTTGAGAAACACTGGCACTGATACGGAGAATAACTTAGGGAGAGGAGATCTAAAAATCAAATGTTGCTTATTTCTCCACAGCAAATCCCAAATGCGCACAAGGATTGGGTGTGTGCTCTGGCGTTTGTTCCCGGGCGGCCCATGCTCCTCAGTGCCTGCAGAGCAGGCATGCTCAAGGTGTGGAACGTAGACAACTTCACGCCCATCGGAGAGATTAAGGGCCATGACAGCCCCATCAATGCCATCTGCACCAATTCCAAACAGATCTTTACTGCCTCCAGGTATGTATGTCATGCATGAAGAAGTTCAATTACTAGTATAGTTTGAATCAATATTAAATTCAATTTCAAGATTCTGTAAATATTAAACTATGACTGCTAGTAGGGGGCGGAATGTCACTGTCTTAACGAGGGAGTTGCTGATTCATTTATTCAACCAATTCGTTCAAAAAGCTGATTCATTCAGGAGCGAAGCAAGTGGCCGTCTTTATAAATTGATCATGAATGGATAAGGAATGCATGGAGTCCCACAGATAACAGGAAAAATTTATTAGGCTAAGTCATGTGGATGATTTACTAATTCGTTCCCTAAATTTATAAATGCATGATTTAACAAATCGTGTGCACTATTTACTATTTTGTTCCCTCGATGTGCTAAATAGTGCACACGATTTAGCAAATCGAGGGAAAAATGAAAAACATGAAATAATAAATTGTCCGCACATGTGCGGGGCTCCATAGGAACGAAACACAGCTGTATGTTACTCGGAGTTGCACAACAGTTCTGCTTAGTGATGTTCGGTTCTTGAACGAATCGATCTTTTGAGCTGGTTGAAACCGGTTCATAGGAAACAACCGGTCAAGCTGGATCAGTAATCGAACCGAATCAAACTTTAGTTCCGGGTTGATGACGCAAGATGCACAAGCCGAAGTAGCTCGTCCAACTTAAAATGAACTGATTGAGCCGGTTCAACCAACTGTCGAAGTTTTCCTAGGATTACCAACTCATCATTGTCAACTGATGAGTGAGTGGACAATACCATGCAAGCCAGAGGCATGTAGCCTTCTAGAAATATGCTTATTATGACTATTATTATTAAAGAACATTTTATTAAAACCTGCACTATGGTTTATTGTACATGCAGATTATATTTTAAGTTGTTAAGTGACATATAAGACATATAGAACATATCTGTGTTTGTGCATAAATACGTGTGTTGTAGTTGCGAATCTTATCCAAGATGTAGGCTAAACAATATTGTCGTATCCAACATAAAGGATCCACGATCCAATGAAACTGTGAACACAAACTCCATTAAGTGGATGAAAGGCAATACATTTACATTTTACATTTATTCATTTTGGCAGACATTTTTATCCAAAGCAACTTACAAGGGGAGCAATTAGGGGTTAGATGCCTCGCTCAAGGGCACCTTAGTCATGGTATCGAAGGTGGAGAGAGTGCTGTTCATTCACAATCCCCACCTTCAATTCCTGCCGGCGTGGGAATCGAACCAACAACCTTCAGGTTACAAGCCCAACTCCCTCACCATTATTCAGCAATAATATAGCAATAAATTCAGCAATAACTTTCCAATATTCAGCAATATCCTTTGTTGTTTGAATAAAAATAACTTTATTTGAATGTTTCAAAAAGAGTTTCAATTGATAAAACATGACTCTGAGAAAAGAAATACATAGTGACATCATAGCATGATGACGTCAAGAACCTATGAATCAGCTTTTGAACCGGTTCATTGAGCCGAAATGTCCGAAAAGAACCGATTTGCGGAAATGAATCGGACTTTACATCACTCTTTCTGCTATGGCTTTGCTTGGAACTACACTATATGGACAGAAGTATTGGGACACACCCCTTATTATTATATTCAGGTGTTTCATTCAGACCCATTGCCACAGCTGTATAAAATCAAGCACCTAGCCTTGCATTTACAGACAATTGTGAAGAAATGGGTCGTTCTGAAGAGCTCAGTGAATTCAAGCGTGATAGGATGCTACCTTTGCAATAAGTCAGTTTGTGAAATTCCATCCCTGCTTGATATTCCATGGTCAACTGTTAGTGGTATTATTGGTGTTTAGGAACAGCAGCTGTACTGTATAGTTTACAATATGAAACTTATGGTTTGAAACTTACTTTGTGACTGTTAAAAAATGTTCTATATATATTATGAATGTGGGTAGTTTGAATGAAATTTGGACGTATTACATCCACCATGTTGTCATTGTCATTTGACCTAAGCCGTCAGTTGCGTCGCATTGCCTCCATTCATAAATCCTCTCCCGTGGCCTCATGGGATACATCGAATGTGCACTTCAGAATCTCACCAGAAGTATTAGGTCATCTGCAGACTTTTCGCCTACTGTTTTATGAACACAGTACTCACATACTGTTTTTCACCTAATGTCCTTCACCATATAGTATGGAAGTAGAAGCGTTTGGACACAGAGTCAGTCTATTCTTTATATTTCTATATCATATTGAAATATAAAACAAAAATTCATACAGCTGCAGTGTGACGAGCAGGGCGGGCGAGAGCCGTGAGGGAACGGCGCGAGGCCGGTGACGCGAGTAATAATGAGCGTCAGCTGCGCGGCACACCGGTCTCGTATCTCTCACAGAGGAGCTCCAGAAGCATAAAAGAGGAGCGACGACAGTGAAGGACGAGAGAGGACCAGGCCTGGATTTTATGTTGTGTTGTATTATGTTTGTGTGGGCGGCAGTCGCTGTGAGGAACTGCCGCCCTTTTACTTTTGTTTTATTGTTTGTTTATTTATTTGATTAAAGTTACGTTGAATGTTCGCTGGTTCCCGCCTCCGTTCTTAAGAACTGCGTTACAGTCAGTTTTGCCCCCAAATATAAAATTTATGGTCATTGTTATTGCATTTTACGAGACTACTTCATGCATGAAAACATGGCTGCTTTCACTTCATTAAAACAACAATTACGATATTATCGTAGACGATGCATATTGTACACTCCTTGTTTAACGCATTTAAATGTCACGTAATGTGTGGAAATACATTATGATGTAAAAGAAAAGATTGTCTGTTCGAAAAGAACCAGTTTGCAGGTTGAACTTTGCAACGCTATAAATTAGCAGAAGAGGAAGCTTCTCGTGTGCATTGCGAAAACAAGGTGAAGAGAACAGGTTTTAAATATGGTAATTTTGAAATAATATAACCAGTTATTTACGGCCCTCTAATGGTTGTAAATGGGTCATCAGCTCAACGAGTGTGTTACATCTTGTTTCTGTGACTCTGTTCAGTCTCTTACTCTCTTGTGATGTCTTTTTCCAGACAGTTAGACTACTTAGAAATGTTCAGTCAGACTAATATGTTTTTAAGACCTACTTTTGTGCATTTCGAGGGTGCTTGTTTGTAGAGCAGATGGTGTGGGCCGGGGATTGTGGGATTGTTTGACTGTTAATGTATCTCTAACGAAGCTCTCCTGTTCCTTCAACTCTCTCTCTCTCTCTCTCATGCTGTCCCTTCCCGCTGTGGGGCTTCATACCTGCAGTGACTGTCGAGTGAAGTTGTGGAGTTATGTCCCCGGGCTCACGCCCTGTCTGCCCCGCCGGGTCCTGGCCATCAAGGGCCGGGCCACCAGCCTCCCCTGAGCCTCCACTAACCACCTCCTGCCTGCTTCCCTCTGGTACTGTCCTTTCTCTTTCTAATCTTCTTATGTCTCTCTGTTTGAGTACATTTTCCCCTTTTCCCTTTTCAATTCTGGCAAGTCCTTAGCTGCAACTCTTACAACATATCATGCTGTACTTGCCACATAAAAGTGGTGCTTTCAGCCTCAGATGGCGTGCTGCTGATTATCAGATGCGTGTTGCACATAAATGTGACAAGAATCTTCCAGAACTTCAAGCTGCGATCTTATTGGCTGGCTTCTACGCAGCTTCCGGTAGACCGTACTCTGGTTTCTGTGAGTGTACTTGGAAACAAAATGGCATTTTGCTGCTTCTGAGGAAGAACTAGTTGCCAGATTTGACAAACTTTGCTAGACGACATTTGAATCTCTCTTTTGAGCCTTTGTGTATCTTCGAGATATCATCAAGCTCAACCGTTTTTCTATATTTAGAAAGTGTGATTTCAACTGAAAATTAGAAAAAATGGTATAAATTTGAAGACAAGGGGAGAAAGTAAAGGTTTAAATTCAGCATGAAACGGAAGTTGCGAGTCTTTTCTTGCCTATTGTGAAGTACATCCCAGTGAAACAGCTTCTGGAACAAGAACAAATGTAGGGCGGGACTTGATTTTGTCCATGGGGAATTGGTTGGATGGTTTGCTATTGGTGGAGCTCATGTGAGTGACCTTCGTCATCAGAGAAGAGAAGAGATGTCGCTGCAACAGGGAGGGGACGTTTTTGTGATTCAAGATTACAAGGCACGTGACTACATCTTTTATAATAAATCCTGTGATATTCCATAAAAAAAATCAAGCATTGTCGATTTTAATGTCACGCTGGCTTTAAAGTCCTCCCTGAAAATTAAAAATAGACCAGGATGGATACATGAGTGAGGATTTAGGGAGAGGATGAGAGTATCTAGGTGTATTCCACTGGAATAATTCATGAGATGTTGTTCATTAAATCAAGTGAGCAGATCTTGCAAGAGTGGAACAAAAAGAAAAACAAGAAACTACAACACAGTGCTTGGTAAAGCGGAAGGAGCTGTTGCTGCAGAAGTTCTTGTGATATAAATAACATTAAAATACTAAGTGTTACAATATTTTCTTGATGGATGTAATTAAATGTAGACCGCAAATTTGTAACCCGGTCCTTCAAAGCGACAGATAATGACACTCTCTCTTCCATGCAAATGTTGTTATGGTTACAAAATGATTAAAAAATGTGCAATGATGTAAACAAGAACATTCACCCATCAGAAATAATTTTGTTAATGATGCGACGAATCTGTTTTAAATTTAAATACATGTCTTTTTAGAGCTTTTTTTCACAATTTATAATGAATCTTTATTGTAATCTCATCGGCATAAAAGACAAAATAAGCATATGTGAAAATCAGTAAATGATTTTTTTTGAAACTGATTAATTAAATACACTGATTGTTGAATCTGGCTTCTGAGCGCTTTGTCCAATATCTCCCTTTTCTCTCCAATATAGCAGTTTACGGCAGGTTGGCCGGGCCATTTTTAACATTGCTGGTCAAACAGAATTTGTTTCTGGCAGCTACTAGCAGATACTTGAGCAAAGGCGTGACAGTTCCTGAAGGTTAAAGACATGTTGAGCGGCAGCGGTGCGAATGCTCTCGAGGGGACGTGAGCTGCAAAATGTCTGAGAACAAACTACACGGCTCAGCTGCGTCATTTTGTTGTTGTCAATTATTTCTCACTCTGTCAGTTGTATATCATCCATCTCCGTGTCTGTTTTTTCTCATACTTTGCACCAGTTTCATTTCATAGGCCAACTTTTCCGATGTTTGATCCCACAGAACTTTCCCTTGGCTCTTTCACTTTGGGCCAATAAAGAGGAATTGTACTAATTACACTCCATGTGTCGTTTTTTCCCCCATTTCAATGTACTCAAGTGTGCTCGTCTTTCAGAGAGCAATAAAAACCTATTGCACCCTTAATTGTGTTCAACACCAGTGGCATAAATCCTTTTAATTGGCTCTAGTTAAGGTCTAGGTACCACAAAATACATCTTACCTCACCGCCTTGAGACTTGGTGAAGTTTTACCAGGATCCACTGCAGTATTGTTGTTTAAAGCAGAAGTGCTCTTTGAGGCTAAATTTAGGCTAAAGCATTCTTAGTGAAACTAAAGCATTCTTTTTTTTTAAACCACATGAAATTGTGTGTGATTTATGTTTAAAACAGTACAGTCTTATCATACATAATTTGGTTCTCAAGTGGACCAATCTTTCTTCTTTTTTTCTGGAAAAAAAAAAAAAAAAATATATATATATATATATATATATATTATAATAATTTTTTTTTACTTTATCCAAACTGAATATTTTGTTTTACATAATTTTGCTTCAAGTTAATTAATCTTGTTGTATGATGTTCTTTTTTTTTAATGAATATACTCTTATTTGAGTTTTATCCCAACAAATAATTGTTATTATCGAACATTATATTGCTTCTCAAGTAAATTAGTCTTGGTTTTTTTTTCCTGAAAAGGTAATTATTAAAATATATATTTATATATAAATATACGCTTATTTGAACTTTTATCCCAACCTAATGACTTGTTCATTTGCATCACGCTGCGATTCGGAATCTTTTTCCTCAGAGATGCAGTGTGTTAGTTAAGATGCGAGCGTGTGGTTCTGTGGGCTGCTCCACGCAGCAGGGTTTTGATTTTTATTGGGATAAAGCAGTGCATGCGCCTAATTGGTGAGAAGAGCAGGGACTCGTGTGGCGGTTCCCTTTGTGAACTCTTGGTTTTGATGTCTGTGCCATCTCTTCAATGTGAGGAGCCACAGTGACGGTGTCTGAAGATTCAGACAACCGAATGTCTCTGTCTTTCTGATTATTGGCCTTGTGCATCTCCTCCACCTCTCATTTTATGTCTGTTTCTTTTTTGTGTTTCTTCCATCCCACAGTGACATGAGAGTGAAGATTTGGAATCCGAAGATGGGGAAGAAAAGGTGAAGATCCTCTGTTTGGAATGATTGTTATCGATGGTGCCTTTTTGGGCTAATTGGATGCCACAACTTTAGGCGTCCGAAACCGACCTTGGCAAGGAGTCCAGGGGTCAGCCGCCTCAAGGCCAGTTTCAAGGACCTGCCCGAAGGAGATGAGACAGTCGTCTGTTTTAGAAGACACAACCCTTTCAACCGGCTGCAAACGGAGTCTGACGCATCCGAGGAATGTTTCAGTGATCATCTGAGAAACTGCCGGTTGCTTTCTTCTGGATGTTTTTAAGGTGCCATTTTGGTGAAACTGTATTATCTGTACAATGAAGTGTCCTCCTGCACTTCCTGTCTAAATGAAAACAAAGTCCTTGAGATGACTTCATCTGTAGCTGCTGATTTTACATCTGAATATTTTCTCGTCAAGGAAACAGAATAATCAAAGCTGGGTCACTTTTTTTTTTATTATTATTCTTAGAGAGCCATATGACTTGAATTACTTCCTGTCAGACGATTGGCACCTTTTGTGTTTACTAAGGATGAGCAGATGCAAAGTCGTCGTCAATCCCAGTCCCAAGTTCCCTCGAAACATTGTGCAATAGTATGGACCACCACGTTTTTCGATGCCTTCCTCTTCAGGGGGTTTCTCTGAACATTTCAAACAACTAATGGCTTCCTTAAACTTCCCTAAACCGCAGACAAACATTGTACAGCCCTCTTCTTATAGGCTTCCTTTGCTTTTAAACTCGTTCGCTCCATCCTGCTGTGAATTTTATGTTTTCTACCTCAGGTTTAAAGTTAGATTTTGTGTGTGAAACCTTCATTGATTCTGATAAGATTCCAGCTTTATTGTCTTCTAGATGTGTGAGCAGAGGTCTCAGAAGTGTAAAGCGGGGTTCAGAGTCTGCTGAGTGGGCATTTTGAGGGTCTGTCTGGGTAATAAGCCCATCTTATATGGGGACTGTAGAGTTTAGTGACACTAGCAGACACTTCTAGGCAGAATTAGATGCTTCCTCAGGCTCAAGTGTCTGATCGACGGTAACGATCCCCTGAGGACAGTAAAAAAGCATTCAGCAGGCTTTGTTTCATGTTGCTGGACACAGACCTGGTACGAGAAACAGAATTTCAGACAATCTAACACTGGATTGATGGATATAAATTTAGTAATTTTGTTAGCCCCCTTATTTTTTCTATATTATGGCCACCCTCTGAGTTAAGAGAATTTGCACGTCTTTTGATGGTTTTTTCTCTGGTGCTCAGCATACCTGGTCCATGTTATTTTTTTTTTTTTTTTTTTTTTTTTGGGATAGTTCACCCAAAAATGGAAACTGTGATTTACTCCTAATCCTTAGGAGTTTTTTCTTCCGTGGAACATAAAAGGAGAGGTTTAACAGATTGTGAACTGCTCTTTTCCATACAATGAAGGTCCAAAAGCTCCAAAAATGAGCAAAAAACAGTAATGCATAAAATTGTTGTTCTTTATTCCAAGTCTTTGGAAGTAGTTTTGTCAAAAGTACTGAATTCGGACCTGAAATTTTAAAAATGTGCCTCTTTGAGCGCTGTTGAGCGGATTTGCAAACACTTCTGAATAGTCTGTGATTGGCTACAATGATCAATGCATGGGAGTGTTTGAAAAGCAGGTGTATATCAGCGGACCGCTGCTATGTGTATCTGTGTAAGCACTCGGTGAAGAGAGTCATTGATGTCCGTTTACAACTTATTTTTGAAGCGTTGATCATTGTAGCCATTGTAGCTTCACAGACACATCTTTTGAGTGCGTGAACACAACGGCCAATGAGAGGTGTTTACGAATCCGCTCAAAGCGTCACACTTTTAAAATTTCACCTCCAACTTGGTAGGCTACCGAAGTCAGTACTTTTGACAACACTATTTGAAAGCCATGCAGTCCATTTTTGATTTGAAATTCAATAAGTTACTCAATAAAAATCATCTGTTTCACCTCTGATTCTTGTCCATGTATATACAAGTATGCCATTTAAAGATTTGTCACATCTATAATGAATTTAGTTTGTTTCTCACGCAATTATGTCATATGAAGACTTGGAATATAGCGCACAAGTCAAGTGGACTACTTCTATGATTCGTTTTTTTGTATTTTTTGGAGCTTGACTTCACCCATCATTGTCATTATATGGAAAGGAACAGCTGGATCAATCTGCTGAACTTCTCCTTTTGTGTTTCACTGAAGAAAAAGAGTCTTCAGGTTTGGAACAATAAGTTCAGTAAATTCATACAGAATTACAATTTTGAGGTGATCAATACCTCTAATAAGATGTAAAACCATGCTGAGAAGAACATCAGCCATTGATGATTCTTCGCTCCTGCACAAGTATCCATGATAAAACCAGCCGTGTTAAAGTAGGTCAAATTAGGCACTGTGTTTTCCAGTCCTCCTCTCAGTTTTACACCCTATTAAATGAAATAGGAAGCAGCCTCCTCTGCATTGAGGATATGGCGTGCCTGATGGGGGTATGTGGGCGTTTGCGAGCTTGTCTTGGTAGAACACATGCAACTTTGTTTATTTTTGGGCCATCAATCTTGCTGTGCCGCACGCCACTCCCTTCTCAGGCGTTCCTAGATTTACAGTCTTTTTTAATGAAACACATCTATCACAAAGGTTTTTGGGCGGCCCTTGGCAATTCACCACCTGAACGCAGCCGTGTACACGAGCTGCTATAAGGAGGAAGCTCTTATTTCCAGTCGACAGAGATGTGCTTTATCTGATGAACGACCCACAGCATGGATAATCGCACATTAAGAGCTGCAGGAGAGCGGCATTCCCAAGCTACGACAAGAGATTTGATCAAATTTGCAAGTTACCTTTTTTGATCTGTATTTTCGAATGCAGCGTCATGTGGCATAGCTGCTGTCTGTCATTTAAAGCTACTACAATGCATTTCTGAGGGTGATTCTTTAGACTGGAGTCATTTGCATAATGTACAGCTCATATACATACATACATATTCATGAGGACGTTTGCAGTAGAGGTTTCCTTACCATTTAGGTTAATAGATTTCTAACAACGGTTCACTGCGTATACACCTTTTTAAATTTGACAGCAGTGTCATTAAACCAGTATGTCATCCTCATTAAGATTATATTCGAGTTTGCGATTCTAGAACGTGGAACTATTAACATTATAAAGTTTTTTTTTTCCCGCCAAATTATAATTTCTTTTCCCTTTGAATCCAAGGGATGTGCTCATAAAAAGAACTGTTATTAGATATTTTCTGTGAAGTCTTTCATAATAAGAACAAATTATTAAATAATGATCAGAGAATCTACTTCAAAGAACTTTTGTTTTCAAAACTGTGAAAAATGCTGCTTTATTCCACCTTACATCTTTTTTTTCTTTAATATGCGTCTGTGTGTTTTCTTCTTAAAGTGAGATCAAAATATACGACGTCAAGCGTGTTACCAAAGTTTGGTTTGACTAATCACTTGCACATTTCTAAACCCCGCCCCCCCAAATGAATCAAAATTGTATGTTTGTACTGGTTATGCGAAACGAACAACAGTCCTTATTCTAGAAACACCGGCTTAAAGAGATAGATCACGTAAAAATGAAAATTACTCCATGTTACTCAACCTCACACCATCCAAGGTGTATATGACTTTCTTCTCTCAGCCAAACACAATCGGAGTTAAATAAAAAATATACTGGCTCTTCCAAGCTTTATAATGGAGTGAATGGATGATGAGATTTTGAAGCCCAAAAAAAGTGTATCCATCCATCTTAAAAAAAAAACTCCACACATCTCCGGGGGTTAATAAAGGCCTTCTGAAGCGAATCGTTGGGTTTAAGCGTTGTAATGTAGGACATGGCGTAGTACGTCGTGTAGCGTAGAACGTTGTGGCATTGTGTACTACGTCGCGGAAGTTAAACTCTTTTTAGACGCAAGTCGCGCCGGAAGCTCGTTATTTTACTTTATAAAGTATATAATATATAATAAGGACATTTGTCTTACACAAACGCATCGCTTCACTGCAGAAGGCCTTTATTGATTATTGATTATGATCGATGGATGCACTTTTTTGGGCTTCAAAGTCTCATCCTCTATTTACTGTCTTGGACAAGCCAAGATATTTTAAAATATAACTATGATTGTGTTTGGCTGAAAGAAGAAAGTCATATACACCTCGGATGGCTTGAGGGGGAGTGAATTTTTGGGTCATCTGTCCCTTTAACGACATAATGCAACTATGCATTTTATTTCAGTGCAACAATTTCCACCAATAATTTTACATACAGTTTCCACAATTCATTGTTCGTTTCTACGATCGAGGTTCAGAATTTGTGTTTGTACCGTTTGTACTATTCTAATAATGCGTCCTATCACAGGGTCAACCCTTTTTTAATAAGTGCCCCTCATTAGTGAGACTAGAAAAGACTCTGTGTCTTTAACTCATTTCATTTTAGAAATGAAAAAGCATTGTTTTGAATACGATAGTAAAGCATTTTTGGTACAATTGTAATATTCTTGGGAAAGGAGCTTGTCAAAATGTGCTCGGTATTGCTAGGACTTAAAGACTGTGAAATTGGTCTGCGAATACAGTTCTATAACACGTCGTTCACACAGATAATTTCAGCCTCTCAGCTCGCTCGCTCGCTCTCTTCATTGTGTCTGAAAGCTCATTGGTTCACAAGGCTGCAGCTGAGATTGACAGTCACAACCTTAAATACTCCACGCTTTTTACAGCCATGCCAGTCAGTGGCCTGCAATTCCTGGTGCTCAGCTTAAAGACGATCTTAACTTTCAATGTATCTGAAGCTTTTGGGGTTTATCTTTCTTACGCATTCAGCTTCACAGCAGTTAGTTGACCGGGGGTGCGTTTAGTGATGTAGCTTTACTGTTGCTTATATTTTATATTCTAGGCCAGTGATGCATGGCATGCTGTATAAGCTTCTGCATCTGTATAGAATCTTAAAAGAAAGCTTCTCCGTACGGGGGAGATTGTCGACACCTGTCTATTGATCGGCGTAGCATTAACCTGCGGCTCTGCCTCCCTGTAATGCCAAAGGTGTCGTCCCAGCTGCCTTACGCCCTCTCTGTCTCTCCCGGCCTGAAGCGCAGGGCCACACTGCAATACGCCTGACGCCTTACCTCACTTTCAGTGTGTGGAACATCATGCCATCGCGAAACGTTGCTTTTAAATGCCTTATGCGTTTTTTGGAGAAAAAAAAAAACCAAATCTGTTTGAATGGGTGCTTTCTTGTTACCTGGCAACCCAGGTTTGCAGTTAATACGCAGATTAGAAAAGACATTTAAGTAATAGAGAAAAAAGGCTGAAATTAAAGGCTTGACAGAACAATCAGTCATTTCCGAGGCGTTCAGCTGACGGTTTAGGCGGCTGCTGATGGCTTGTGAAACGCGGCGAGGCGTATACCAACAACGGTCACAGGTGCCTTTTATCGCATTGACTCCTCCCAAGGAATGTAAATGTTTGTACAAAGTTTTTTTTTTTTTTGTTACATGTGCATGCAACCAAACTGGGTGTAAAATATCTGACTGTAAATACTGTACAGGTTTTATTTAATGACTGTTCAAGCATTCCTCCGGAGAAATAAATAAAAAATGTTCAAAAAAAGGGCATTTTCATGTTCTGCATTTCCTTTTTACTCGAGTGTTCTCATGCTGTTTTTTTGCTGTTTATCTCTGAGAGGGAATTACAGTCGAGTTCCTTCCTGGTTCCTGTCTGTGATGAGCCTGCAGATACGATCTGTCCATATAGAATCACTGGCTTGCTGTCATCACACACATCAGATGACTACTGGGTGAATCTCATGTAAACGTCAGGTCACATTTTACTCCAAAATCTAGAGGGGGAAAAAAAATCTATTGTGCTTCCTTAAAATATGCAAGTATTATATGCATTTGTGTGAGTGTATGAATGTGTGTGTATATATTTATTTATTTTATAGAATTTTTATCAATTGCCAGCCATTAAAAATAGTGTACTATAATTGTGGAAAACCTACATAAAACATTGAAAAGTTTGTGGTTGGTAAGATTTTTTATTTTTATTTTTTATTTTTTTGAAAGAAGGCTGCATTTATTAGTTTAAAAATGCACTCACCTAAAAGATTATTAGGAACACCTGTTCAATTTCTCATTAATGCAATTATCTAATCAACCAATCACATGGCAGTTGCTTCAATGCATTTAGGGGTGTGGTCCTGGTCAAGACAATCTCCTGAACTCCAAACTGAATGTCAGAATGGGAAAGAAAGGTGATTTAAGCAATTTTGAGGGTGGCATGGTTGTTGGTGCCAGACGGGCCGGTCTGAGTATTTCACAATCTGCTCAGTTACTGGGATTTTCACGCACAACCATTTCTAGGGTTTACAAAGAATGGTGTGAAAAGGGAAAAACATCCAGTATGCAGCAGTCCTGTGGGAGAAAATGCCTTTTTGAGGTCAGAGGAGAATGGGCCGACTGATTCAAGCTGATAGAAGAGCAACTTTGAAATAACCACTCCTTACAACCGAGATATGCAGCAAAGCATTTGTGAAGCCACAACACGCACAACCTTGAGGCGGATGGGCTACAACAGCAGAAGACCTCACCGGGTATCATCTCCACTACAAATAGGAAAAAGAGGCTACAATTTGCACGAGCTCACCAAAATTGGATAGTTGAAGACTGGAAAAATGTTGCCTGGTCTGAGTCTCGATTTCTGTTGAGACATTCAGATGGTGGAGTCAGAATTTGGCGTAAACAGAATGAGAACATGGATCCATCATGCCTTGTTACCACTGTGCAGGCTGGTGGTGGTGGTGTAATGGTGTGGGGGGATTGTTTTCTTGGCACACTTGAGGCCCCTTAGTGCCAATTGTGCATCATTTAAATGCCACGGCCTACCTGAGCATTGTTTCTGACCATGTCCATCCCTTCATGACCACCATGTACCCATCCTCTGATGGCTTCATCCAGCAGGATAATGCACCATGTCACAAAGCTCGAATCATTTCAAATTAGTTTCTTGACCATGACAATGAGTTCACTGTACTAAAATGGCCCCCACAGTTACCAGATCCCAACTCAATAGAGCATCTTTGGGATGTGGTGGAACGGGAGCTTCGTGCCCTGGATGTGCATCCCACAAATCTCCATCAACTCCAAGATGCTATCCTATCAATATGGGCCAACATTTCTAAAGAATGCTTTCAGCACCTTGTTGAATCAATGCCACATAGAATTAAGGCAGTTCTGAAGGCGAAAGGGGGTCAAACACAGTATTAGTATGGTGTTCCGAATAATCCTTTAGGTGAGTGTACAGTAAAAACAGTAATGTTGTGAAATATTATTGTAATTTGAAAACTTTTCTATTGGAATATATTTTAAAATTGAATTTATTCCTGTGATGGTAAATCTGAATCATTCATTCCACCAGTCTTCAGTGTCACGTGATCATTCAGAAATCCTTCTAATATGCTAATTTGCTGCTCAAGAAACATTTCGGTAACACTGCTTAAAGGCGCAGTATGTGTTTCGCCGCTAGACGTCACTTATTCATAATAATAACTGTTTAACATTACTGTTACTACAGATAAAGCTCTTTCTGTTTTTGCTGTTGACAGAACAGCATGATCTCCGAGGCAGTATAAACATGTGACTCGCGGTTAATCAAGAAGACAAGGGGTTCAAACAAGAAAACTATACGTATTGAGCTATATAACAATGATTCTGATAAAAGTATCCAAACAGTTCCTCACCTGTCTATAAAACATAATATATTAAACGTCTTTGGTGTTTCAATGGTTTCTATGGACGTAAAATCGTAAACCGAGGGTAACGTGGATATGATGTCATTGACAGGCGACGCAACGACACGGACCGTTACACTGGTTAAAATGACTGATTTATCTGGATTTAAACATTGTTTGAATCAATTGGGATAATTTGGGATACAAGTCAACAAAATATATACCATTGAGTGATTTTTGGAAATTTTAATCCAAAAATCTTACATACTGTGCCTTTAAACCCTTGATATAATGCATTATAT